>CM066328.1:74503650-76903650 GCA_033807585.1 Hydrophis major | reverse complement strand
AGTGACGAAGAAGAGGTCCATCGACTGTGGTCCAACCGGGACCACCACCCGAAATCCCTACGCCCTTGCGCTGGCTGTGGAGCCAACCATTCCAGGTCCGAATGCAAATTCCGTGACGCGCTCCGCCATGAGTGCGGGAAGAGAGGCCACATCGGACGGGTCTGCCGAAGTTTACAAGGACCCGGCCAGGCCTCAAAAGGGGCTAACTATCGCCAATCGACAGGAAACCATTCTGTAAGGCAAGAACCAGTAAACCACTCCTACAGAAACTGAGTTTTGCAGTGAGAAGAGGCTCACCATACTATCACTATCGGTCACGCCTCTGCCTTGGATGCCAAGAAAATCCGAATTACAGTGGCCATCGAGAACCAGCCTTGCCACATGGAAGTCAACTCGGGATCGTCCCTCTCGATGGTGTCCTGGAAGACCCTCAAGCAACTCATCCCCACGATCCAGCGCCACTTCCAAAAACTTATTCTTAAGGACTATCAAGGGAATCAAATCCCTGTTGTTGGTTCCTGCCGAGTCCGGGTCTCATTCAAGAAGCACACAGCGTACTTACCGCTAACTGTGATCGACAAAGATCGGCCTAGTCTGCTAGGTCTCCAATGGTTCGCGCCACTTGGCATTGAAGTGGCAGGCATAAACCGAGTCAGCGGAAGTGACTGGGAGGAGGACTTCATCCATTAATTCAAGGACGTATTCGCGGAAAAATTAGGCTAGTACAAGGGGACCCCAATATCGTTCAGCCTGAATCCAAAGATAGCTCCCATCCGCCTTAAGCCTCGTCGAGTTCCGTTTGCCTTAAAGCCGAAAATCGACGAACAACTCGATAAACTAATAGCTCAGGGGGTGCTAGAACCTACCGATCACTCTCCCTGGGAAACCCCAATCGTAACACCCGTTAAGCCGATGGTTCAATCCGAATTTGTGGGGACTACCGGGCCACCCTGAACCACGCCCTACAGCAAAATGCATATCCGGTGCCGGTGGTGCAGAATCTCCTCCATTCCCTGGGGGGGCGGAAAAATCTTCGCCAAATTAGACTTAGCTCAGGCATATCAGCAATTACCTGTTGATGAAAAGACGGCACAGGCACAAACGATTGTGACGCATCGAGGTGCCTTTAAATGTACCCGGCTCCAATTCGGAGTCAGTGTAGCCCCGGGGATATTTCAGAGCCTTATGGAGAGGCTACTACAAGGGATTAAAGGTGTAGTCCCCTACTTTGACGATGTATTAATTGCTGCACCTACAAAAAAAATCTTACGGGATCGTTTAAAGTTGGTCCTACAAAAATTCCAAGACACCGGTCTTAAGGTAAAAAAGAATAAGTGTAAATTGTGTACAGATAGTGTTGAGTTTTTAGGGTACCTAATTGACAGTCAGGGTATTCACCCTACTGACAGTAAATTAAGAGCAAAAAAAAAACGCTCCCAGGCCTTGGAACAAGGCCGATTTCCAGGCGTTCCTAGGCCTCACCAACTTTTATAATGTATTTCTACCACATAAAGCAACTGTCGCTGAGCCATTATATCGTTTGCTAGACAAGAAAGCAAATTGGTTATGGGGTCATAAAGAAGAACAGGCGTTCCGTAATGTAAAAAAACTACTGACTTCTGACTCTGTACTCATGCAGTACAATGAGACTTTGCCGTTAAATATAACGTGATGCTTCGCCTTTCGGAGTGGGCGCCATTCTGAGCCATGTACTGCCTAATGGTAACGAAGCCCCTGTTGCATATTTTTCAAAGATACTTTCAAAAACTGAGCGAAATTATGGCCAAATCGATAAAGAAGCCCTCGCAATTGTATCGGCCGTTAAAAGATTTCACGAGTACGTGTATGGCCGGGCTTTTACTATCGTGACTGACCATAAACCATTATTGGGGATAATAGCTGGAGATAAGCCGACTCCCTACATATTATCCCCCAGGATGACTTGCTGGTCAGAATTCTTGGCTGCTTATAATTATCGGCTGCAATACCGCCCGGGGAAAGCCATTCCCCACGCCGACGCATTGAGTCGAGCACCGCTTCCAGAGACTCTCGACGATCCCGCACCAATGGTAACCACGTTACAAATTGAAACACTCCACTCGCCGCCATTAACCGCTCAAGATATTGCAAGAAAAACCAGACATGACCCCACCTTGGCGCAAGTCCTAGGCTGGGTAGAACGCGGATGGCCATTGGACCAATTATCAGACGACTTCACACCATTCAAGACTCGACAAACGGAGTTGTTCTCTCAAAAAGGCTGTGTCATCTGGGGCGATAGAGTCGTTATCCCAGAACGACTCCAAAAAGCAGAACTGAGAACCTTGCACAATGGCCACCCCGGTATTGTGCGGATGAAAGCCCTCGCACGAAGCTACGCATGGTGGCCAGGCATCGACAAGCAAATCGAAAATTGGGTTAAAGCTTGTCATAGATGCCAGGAAGTGAGCAACGCCCCACCAAAAGCCATCCCTACCGAATGGGAGACACCACGGAGACCCTGGTTCCGTATTCACCTGGATTTTGCGGGACCGACCAAAGGCCACACCTTTTTTCTAACCATCGACGCCTACTCAAATTGGCTCGAGATTCACCGCATGACGAACACAACCACCGAAGCAGTTATCAAAAAATTGGAAAGACTGTTTGCAACCCACGGATTACCAGGCATTCTGGTATCCGACAACGGGCCCCAATTTACCGCGCTGTCCTTCGAGCAGTACCTGGCTGACCGCGGCATCCGACATGCGCTCACCTCGCCTGTGCAACCTGCGACCAATGGCAGGGCTGAGTGCATGGTCCAATTTGTTAAGAAAACCTTGCAGAAATTAGACTACGATAATATTGACGACAAAATCAACCAAATCCTTTTTCTACAACACATCACACCTCATAGCGTCACCAACAAAACTCCCGCCAAACTGCTAATGGGACGAAAACTCCGCTCCCACCTCGACCGGTTACACCCAACTTATGAACCAGAAAAACCACTAGGATCCAGCGGCCGATGTCATGCCTTCCAGGTAGGCGATTTGGTATATGCAAAAAACCTATCGGGCGATCCACTGTGGGTAGAGGTGACAGTAGTTCGTGTAACCGGCCCAAGATCCTATCTTGTACAATGCCTTGACGACAGACTATGGAAATGCCATATCGATCAATTACGATCACGGCTCTGGTCGGGCAATTCTGAACTCCCTTATGACCAAACTGAGGGAGGGGGGAGATACGGAAGAAGACGAATTTCAATTAGAAGAAAACCCGTTCGAAGGGAACGATGGCGGAATAGAGACACAGGAATTGGAACTCGAGAAGGGAATAGATTCACCTCAGGGAGTTGCCGAAGATATTGGTGACGATGGAAACGTGAACTCTGAACCAGAGGCAACCCCGTCGACAAACAACGATCTACCTCAGCGAGATTGCAGCCAAATGCAAAACACACAGCGAAAATCAAAAAGACTAATAAAGCAACCGTCCTACCTAAAGGACTATGTAACTGCGCCCTGTAAACAGAAGCCAGGGGGAAGGGGTGCTGTGAATGCATAGGCCTTAATAAAGATATCTTAAGCTTGGAGTCAAGTGCAGGGTTCTGGCCCTGCACTTCTGATTGGCTGTTAACGGCAGGATCGGATTGGCCCATTCCGGGGAATCCGATTGGCCATTAACAGAGCGTTCTTATTGGTTAAGGGAGCTAGTGCTCCTAGATTGTTATTGGTTAATAGTTATTGGGTTGCCTATATAAGGAGGGCTATAACTGCCATTGAGTTTGAGCAGTCACTATGTAAATAAAGAGTTGAAGTTCCAGAGGCTCGTCTCCATTCTTTCTCGCCCATGCTCCATACACAACAGTTTTGTTGGCATCTCTCTCTCTCTCTCTCTCCTTTTGGTGCCCTTGAATCAGCATTGCCTAGACAAGTCTGCATTTTGGGGGGCAAGATTCCATAAGTGGTTGATATTGCCTGATTCCTATGGCTGAGAGAGAATGACTGGCCAAGTGTCACTCAGTTGGCATCATGCCTAAGGCAGGACCAGAACTCGCATTCTCCCAATTCCTAGCCTGGTGCCTTAACTCAGCGGTCCCCAACCTTTCTAGTTTAGTATCCTGTCGCGTGGGTGGTGGGAGAGAGGATGGTTTTGTGTGCGTGTCAGGCAGCTGTGCATGTGCACAGCTCCATTTGTGCAAGTGGCAGGCACAGACACCCACCACTCACATAAATGGAGCTGCATGCAAATGGAGTTTCACATGCAAGTGCCACCGCTCGTGAATTAGGCTGCACACACATGCTTACCCACCGCTTGCATGGCCTGGTTCCAAATGGACTGCAGCCAGGGGTTGGACCCCTGCATTAACCAATAAAAAATTTCTACCTTATTAGTTTTAATGCAACTATCCGCCACAAATAACAAAAATTCTTCTTTCAATAATCCTGGAGCACAGGGGAACTACCAGAGGACTGGAAAAGAGCTGATGTGGTTTCCATCTTCAAAAAAGGAAGGGAAAAAAAAACAGACCCAGGAAACTAAAGACAGACCAATCCTCAATACCCGGGAAGATAATGGAAAAGATAATAAAACATCTGCCAACATCTAGAAACGAGTAAAATAATAACTAGAAGTCAGCACAAGGTTGTTAAAAATAGATCACGCCAAACCAATCTTATTTCATTCTTCAACAAAGTTGACTAAATTAGTAGACCAGTGAAATACCGTGGACATAATATACTTAGATTCAGCAAGGCATTTGACAAAGTAGACCACAACCTATTTCTTAGTAAACTAGAAAAAAGTGGGGTAGATTGCATCAGCATCAGATGGATTTGTACATCTGTACAATTGTACATCATAGAAGGCAGTAAGCAGTGGGGTATCACAAGGTTCCGTCTTAGGCCCAGTACTCTTCAATATCTTCATAAATGACTTAAATGAGAGAATAGAGGGGGAACTTACCAAATTTGTAGATGATACTAAGCTGGAAGGAATGACCCAACACCCTAGATCAGGGGTCACCAAGCTTTTGGACTTCAGGGACCACCAAACTCATACTTTTAAATCCCAAGGACCACTAATATGAATTTTTTTTAAAAAGATAATATATTTGGAGCTTCAAGCCATGTGGTCCTGTCCACCATTAAACTATTTTTCCAATCAGCCTCCATGTTTCCAGTGTCTTTTTCCCCACTTGGAACTGAACCCAGAAGGACACACAAAGAACGGTTACAGGAACTGGGCTTGGCTAGTCTAGTGAAGAGAAGAACCAGGGGAGACATGATAGTAGTGTTGAAAGGTGTCAAAATGCCTTTCCTTCGAGGATTTGATTTTCCCGCTGCGGTGCAAGGATACAGACAACTGCTTGAAAGCTGGATCTTTTTATTTTTCAGGAAGGCAAGGGACAGCGAGAAGTCTGTGTTCCTGGGCTAGCTGGCTTCTTATGGTAAGTCCTTGGTTTTATACCCTTTTCTCCCTTCATGAGTTGATTTTGTGTGAATGTTTGTATTTGTGCTTAATGTTTCAAATCCTGTAGGAGTTTGTCTTTATTCCCACCGGAGGGCAAACTCCGTGGGGTGCGGAAGGCAAACTCTGCGGGCTGGCTAGATTGTATTATCTGTTTTTCCTAATCTCTTTTAGCTTTACAATGGTTTTTTTTATATTTGTTTTGTGGCAATCTCCTGTCTGTCTCTTTTGTAATTTATATATTTTTGTGTCTTTTGTCTGTTTGTTTTGCTTATTTGGTATGTCCTGTGTTTGTAAGGGTTTTCTTTTCTTATTTGTCTAGTTTTCTTAATTACTATAGGGATTCTTTAATACCTTTTATTTGATTCCTTTTCCTAGGTAAGTTTGTTTTATGGCTTGCTTGATGTTCCCTTTGGGCTTTTCCTGCTTGAGTGACACCACTGTCTTTGTGAAGTTCCCTTTCTACAGTGGTCTTCCAATATTTGAGGGGCTGCCACAGAGAGGAAAGTGTCGTGTCCGCAAAAGACGCCAGGAGTCGGTGACTTCATTTAAAGCTCTTTATTTTGAAGCTGAGAACCGAACCGGCGAAAAGGAAAAAGCCCGCGGCTTTTATTCTTTTCGCCGCGGCGGCCGCGGCCAATGGCAGCGATTCAAGTCTCCCGCTCTTGGAGCGAGCCAATCACGGGAGACTTTCAATGGGCCAATCGGCGCGGCTCGCCTGGCCAATTAGAAATCCCCGCGCTTTAGCCAATCAAAGCGCGGGGATTTCGAGTATGTAAATTAGGGACAGAACACCCCTCCCCTCTTGGTACAGTCCTTACGTTGCGTAGTCACGTAGGTAGGCGGGGCTCCGTCTAGTCCTACTTGACCTGCGCAACTCAGTTGCAAGCTGGATTTCGACCGGAGCAGTCGAGTTTTTGGCTGCTCCCTCTTCTGTGTGAACCGGTTGGATGATAGGGCCGGTTCCTTCTCCGTGGCTCCCACCTGGGCCTTCCGGGTTGGTTGAGCTACGGGTCTCGCCGCTCCCACTTGGTCTTTCTGAGTCGGTTGAGCTGGCTTGGTGTTTCTTCTCTGGTGGGGGATCGCGATGGCTGCGTTCCGGTAAGTACTGCTGGTTTATTTTTTCTTGCGTTTGTTTATTCGGGTATTCCCTCCCCCCTTGGTTTGTGTTTTGGGGGGTGGATTCTGTTGCTGACCGTGACCTGAGTTGGTCAATGTGTCGTTTCCAGGCTCGCCCATCTGTGGTTTGGAGCCGGTATGAGCGTGGGCCTGTGATTTGGGTGATGACGGCTGGGATCCATAGGGGGTCCCCCGTCAGGTTTTTCGCATACACGAGGTCTCCGGGTGCGAATGTTCGGTATTTTGTACTTGAGTCTGGGGGTCGCTCCGGGTTATATGTTGGGTGTAACCTGTCGAGTGGGGACCTCAGCTTCCTACCCATTAGTAATTCGGCTGGACTTTTGTTGGTAGTGGTGTTCAGGGTGATGTGTTGTATAAAGAGGAGTCTGTTAATTTTGTCTTGGATCTCCCCGTGGTCCATTTTCCGGATGGTTTTTTTGGTAAATTGTACCATCCGTTCCGCCCTACCGTTCGCCGCCGGATGCGCCGGTGCTGTTAATGCGTGGCGGATGCCCCTCTCCGCCAGGAATCTCTCGAAGTCGAGGGAAGTAAACTGGGGCCCGTTGTCGGAGACGACGACGTCTGGGAGGCCGTGTGTTGCAAAGAGTTTGCAAAGTTCTTTGATTACGGCCTCCGTGGTGGTAGATTTCATGTCGCTTACCTCCAACCAGTTGGAGTAAGCGTCAACTGTTATTAGAAAGGTATGCCCCTTCGTGGGACCGGCAAAGTCCAAATGGATTCTGGACCAGGGCCCCCTCGGTGTTTCCCACTCTAGGATGGGTGCTGCGGGTGGGCTGGGTCTAGTCTCCTGACATCGCTGGCACCTAGCTACCCAGGCCTCTATCTGTTTGTCCATCCCTGGCCACCAAGCGTAACTTCTGGCCAGGGCTTTAGTTCTGACGATGCCAGGATGCCCCTCATGCAACATTTCTAAAACCTTCCCTTGCAGCCTGTCCGGGATGACCACCCTGTCACCCCATAAGATACACCCCTTAAGCAGCGAGAGTTCGGTTTGGCGGTTTTTAAATGTCTTAATGGATTCGTCATTGTCCCTTTCTGGCCAACCTTTTTCCACCCAATGCAAAATCCGCGCCAGACGCCTGTCTTTAATAGTCTCCCGGGCAATGTCTGACGCGGTTATGGGTAGGTTGGGCAGGTTTTCGATGTTAAGGGTGTTTGTCGTTGGTGCTGGGTCAGGGTCGGAGTCTGGTAATGGCGAGCGGCTTAAAGCGTCCGCGTGCGAAATCTTCTTACCCGGCTTGTGTATCAGTTCGTAGCTGTAGGTTGCCAGGAACTCGGACCACCTTGTCATCCGGGGAGACAGAATGTTCGGGGTGGCTCGATTTCCTGCAAGGATGCCCAGCAACGGCTTATGGTCTGTCACAATGGTAAAAGGGCGGCCGTATAGGTATTCGTGGAACCGCTTAACGGCGGCAACTATAGCCAAGGCTTCTTTGTCCAGTTGGCTATAGTTCCGCTCTGGCTTGGTTAGAGTCCTGGAAAAGAACGCGATGGGTGCTTCTTTTCCGTCAGGAAGGGTATGGCTGAGGACAGCGCCGACGCCGAAAGGTGATGCGTCGCAAGTGACGGCCAGGGGCAAGGTTTCGCTGAATTGGATCAGGACGGCGTCGGAGGTGAGGAGGTCTTTGGTTTTTTGGAAGGCGGCTTGCTCCCGTTTCCCCCAAGTCCAGGTTGCCGCCTTATCCAGGAGCCTATGCAAAGGCTCCGCCGCCGTTGCCTTTTGGGGTAGGAAAACATTATAAAAGTTCAGCAACCCCAAGAAAGCCTGTAAGTCAGTCTTAGACCTAGGGGTGGGGGCCTCTTTGATAGCTTTCACTTTTTTACTTGTGGGGTGAATGCCGTGCCGGTCTAGAAGGTAGCCCAAAAATTCCACTCGCTCCGTGCACAGTTGGCATTTCTCCCTTTTTACTTTAAGTCCCGTTACTTTAAATTTTGTTAAGACCTCTCTGAGTCGGTTTTCTAATTCGGCTTCGTTTGGCGCCGCCACTAATACGTCATCGAAATAGGGCACCACCCCCTTGATGCCCTGCAGCAAACGTTCCATCAGGCTCTGAAAGATGCCTGGTGCCACGCTGACTCCGAATTGGAGTCGGTTGCACTTGAAGGCCCCCTGATGGGTAACGATGGTCTGGGCTTCCGCTGTTTTTTCGTCGACCGGCAACTGTTGGTATGCCTGGGCGAGATCGAGCTTGGCAAAGACCCTGCCCCCTCCCAGTGAGTGCAGTAGGTGTTGCACGATTGGGACGGGGTAGGCGCTTTGTTGCAGCGCGCCATTTAGGGTGGCCTTATAGTCCCCACAAATTCTCACTGACCCGTCTGGCTTGACCGGGGTCACTATTGGGGTCTCCCATCGGGCATGGTCTATTGGCTGCAACACCCCCTGTTTGACGAGCTTGTCAATCTGCTCGTCAATCTTAGGTTTTAGGGCGAATGGTACCCGCCTAGGTTTTAGTCGCTTGGGGGGGACGCTAGGGTCTAGATCAAATGAGATAAGGGGCCCCTGGTACTTGCCCAGGCTTCCGTCGAAGACCTCCTGGAACTCCTGGGCTAGCCGCTGTTCCCAGCCGTCGTCGGTGACGTGGTTGACTCCCGTGAGAGCGATGTCGAGCGGGGCGAACCATTGTAGGCCCAGCAGGCTTGGGCGGTCGCGATCGACGATTGTGAGTGGGAGTTGTTCGGTGCGGCCCTTATATGTCACATTAAAGTTCTTGGTGCCCACTACCGGGACGCGGTTTCCCTGGTAGTCTTTTATAATAAGTCTTTAGGCGTTTATGTTCCTCCTATGGAGGGTGGGCACTAACCATTTTATCTCGTGCCATGCAATCATGGAGAGGTAGGACCCGGAGTCCACCTCCATTTTGCATGGTCGGCCTTCAATATGGACCTCTACGTGTACCTTTCTGGCGCCGTCGGAGATGGCGTGGCCGATGGTTACCGTCTGGTGGGTTTCTTCCTTGCGCCGGTTGTCGCCGCCTCTCGAGGATCGCTGGATCCGGTCCCACCGGCTGTCCGATTGGCGATCTCTGGTCCTGGGCCGTGGGCTTTCCCTTTTACGATCGTGCTGGTCCCATCTGGGTGGACTGCGAGTCTTCTTTTGGCGGCAAACCCGAGCGATGTGTCCCCTTTTTTCACAATGCCGACAGATAGAGTCAAAAAATCGGCATTCTGATCTGGGGTGGTCGCCGCTGCAACCGGCACAGTTGGTCCTCGACCTACGACCTCTTCGGTTCCGTTGGTTGCCGCGCCCCGTCTGGACTCGATGTATATCTTCTTCGTCTTCGGACGTGCTGGATGCAGACTGGAATTCTCCGTAGTGTGCGGTTGATTCATTTTTTGGGTCGGCCGACCTTGCCGGGTTGTTGTTTCCGCCCTTCGCGTCTGGTTTTCGCATGCTGTCAGCGGAAGTGCGGGTCGCTTCTGCGGCTGCGGCTGCGGTGAGGGCGTCTGCTAGGCTGATGTCGCCCTTAGCCATAAGCCGGCTCTGGAGCGAAGGGTCCCATAGGCCGAGTACGAATCGGTCTCTTAGGAGGCTGTTCAGGCCGTCAAATTCGCAGAGCCCTCCTAGGCGCCGCAGCTCGGCGACGAAGTCGCTCAGTTTCTCGCCTGGTTTCTGGTCCCGCCTGTAGAATTCGTTGCGCCGGATCAGGATGGGGACCTCGGGGGCGTAATGTCGCCGAAGGATAGGTTCGAGGACGTCCCAATCCATGGCGGTTGCGTCGGCCGGCTTGGCCAATGCTTTGGCCATCTGGAACACTTCGGTTCCGCAATGGGTGAGGAAAACGGCGCGTTTTAGCGGGCCCGGGGCGTCCTTCATTCCGGTGCACTCGAGGTACATGCGGAAACGGTCTGAGAACGATTCCTAGTCCTCGGTGGCGGGGTTGAAGGGGGCGGGCGGTGCGATTTTCGCCATTTCGGTGCTAAGTCTGGCTCTTGTCGGACACGGGGTTCGGTTCAGGGTCTGGATCCCACCTTCGTCGCCAGTGTCGTGTCCGCAAAAGACGCCAGGAGTCGGTGACTTCGTTTAAAGCTCTTTATTTTGAAGCTGAGAACCGAACCGGCGAAAAGGAAAAAGCCCGCGGCTTTTATACTTTTCGCCGCGGCGGCCGCGGCCAATGGCAGCATTTCAAGTCTCCCACTCTTGGAGCGAGCCAATCACGGGAGACTTTCAACGGGCCAATTGGCGCGGCTCGCCTGGCCAATTAGAAATCCCCGCGCTTTAGCCAATCAAAGCGCGGGGATTTCGAGTATGCAAATTAGGGACAGAACAGAAAGGGTCAAGCTATTTTCTAAAGCGCCTGTAGGCCAGACAAGGAATAATGGATGGAAACTGAACAAGGAGAGATTTAACCTGGAAATAACGAGAAACTTTCTGACAGTGAGAACAATCAACCAATGGAACAGCTTGCCCTCGGAAGTTGTGGGAGCATCATCACTTGAGACTTTCGAGAAGAGATTGGACCGCCAGTTGTCAGAAATGGTATAGGGTCTCCTGCTTGGGCGGGGGGAGTTGGACTAGATGACCTACAAGGTCCTTTCCAATTGTGATTATCTGTTATCTGTTATATTTCTTCCAATAGTTTTAAAAGAAAACTGCAAATGCTTGGATTCTCATTGAGAGTTAATGGCACCTTCATTTAATAAATAAATAACTTCATATACAAAATGCTTTTAAAAGAAGTATTTTATATGTGTATTACAAACGGGAGGTTAAAAAAAATAACGTATTGCAAGGCTTGTTAAATTGCCAAGTTCTTTGTCAATTAAAACTTCAGTAGGTTAAACTTTTATCTCTTCTTATACATAAATACTGCCACTTTCTGCAGCGCAATAGTTTTCCACCTCCCCTAAGCGGTTTTATTCAGTCCTTAAATTGACAGTCCAAAAGGCAAAATGGCTGCCTCCCCCCCCATTTTTTTTTTAAATCAGAGCCACCCCGCTGAGGGTCACGTGTCATGTGATTCGTGCTTGCTTTCTAGGAAAACAGAAAACGGCCTGCAATCAACGCGGAAGGCGAACAAAGGTGGTTTCCCCAAAACCTTTGAACAGTTGCTGATGCCAATCTGTAAAGTGAGAGGCAGAAGCGTCAAGCTCTTGAAATGCCAGAGAACAATCAAGCTTGATTTAAAGCCTCGCTGATCGGAAACCACCAGAGGCTCGCAGAAAACTTGCAACGGCATCCGCATTAGGAAAAAAAAAAAAAAAGGATAAGCTGAAATGCCTCTCCAAGACGTGCGAGCTTCTTCCTTGAGCCTCGCAGTGCCAGAAAGAACCCCTCCAAAAAACGTCGCGCGCCCCACTTGGAGGCACGCCGGTTGCACGTTCTAGAGGGAAATGAGCAGATGGCATGGATCGTAGCTAGGCTTTGTTTGCGCTTTTGGCGGTGCAAACGCGCTGAAAGGGGACGGGCGCGCAGTGGTATTGAAGCGAAGGAGGCGGGCGGGTGGGGTGGGGGGCTGAAGCCAGATATATGGGACAACGGCATGCCAGATGCAGTCAGCTTTCCCTCCGCCCCCTCTCCTATTTTGCCATGCTGTGTGCCCCTCTTTGGAATGAGATGCAGACCTGAAACGTCAGACGGCTTCTCCAGGGTCCAGACATTTAAGTGGAAACACAATGGAAAAACGACTGCGCTTAGAAAAGCAGGTGCTAACTGCGTGCTTTGTGCGGCGAAGAGCGCTGGCTTCGTGCGGAGGTGACTGTGTTAAGTAAGAGGGAGGCAGAAGGACACCCCGCCATGGGCTACAATGCAAGCTGGACTTCAGCCAACGCGAGCGAGCGCGGTCCCTTTCAGGCTGTCAAAAGCTCCCTGAACGCATCTAGTGCTCAGATCGTGGGAATCAACCGAAGCGCCCACGCGGTCGGGACGTCAGAATACGAGGCATATAGGGAAGAGCAAACCTATCGACATTTTACTACCGTTATGCAGGTTGTCATCTTAATAGGTTCTTTGCTGGGTAAGTCAACACAGTTGCAGGGTGGGATTTTTTATTTATTTATTTTCCTCCTCTGAAGTGGTCTTGTTTACAGGACTTAACTGTTCCATGGTTTACAGGAGATAACACGTTTAGAAGGAAGATCATTTAGCAGATTTACGATTACCACCCCTAGATGACAACATGCTGTGCTTTGACCATCAGAGATTGCTATCTTCTGCACAGCCGGCCTGTTTCCAATAAAGGCAAAGGAAATTACCCAGCTAAATTCCATGCAGGACTGTAACCTTAAAAAAAAAAAAAAGTCCAGATACTTTGAACTTTCTGAATAGTGAGGGAGAGATAAGGGCTTGCCCATATTCATTTAGAAAGCTTTATTTAAAAAAAAAAGTCTAGTTTCCTATAGGAGTTCCCTATGAATGCACTAGTTCTGCTTTTGGTTTACATTCTATGCATCTGCAACACTAGAAAAGTTTTCTAGTGGCAGGTCAGTTGCATAATGATAGTCTTCTGCAACATCTCATATTATAATTCCCCTTGTTCTAGACAGGGAAATCACTATCTCAAATTAGTTCTTTCCTTGCTTGAAGCCATTCAGGATTACTACCTTTCTGCAGAAATGATCTATTTGTGTCAATTACATATAAGTCCCTGGAAAATCTATATGAGGTTTTAAGCTATAATTCCCGTAGCAATCTTGTTGTATGCGGAGTTGTAGGATGTAAATCTGAAGAATTGTATGGTGTTCATGTCTGGATGTTACTTAACTTTTCTGTTTGTTTATTAGAAAGTAAACATAATGAAAACATCCCTGCCATTTATCTTACTATGAATTGAGGGACTAATTAAAAGAGAAATATTTGAGGATTTTACTGAATTTCTAACAGAAAACATAAGCAAAAAGAAGGGCTGTGGGTTCCCCTTTTGTCAATTGGATACAGTAAAGTTTGATATCTTAATATATGACTTTTAAAATATGTTTATTTTATACTAAAATTACTACACCAAGTTTAGTGAGATTACTATTTATTGATTAGATGATTGTTCTCTTAGATAACAATAGTTTGATTATTAGTATAGACAGTTCTTTTGTCAAAGGCCTTCCTGAGAAATTTCTTTTAATAGTGTTTAATTTTTTAAACTAAATGGCTAGATGCATTTAGACAGTTCCCCACCTGTATACTTTTGGGAGATACCTGGAATTTATAGCTAAACCCCTGTTTTCTAGGCATCTCTGTAGCTCAGGCAACTGTAATTCTCTGCAGTTGTGATTCTCTCTTCATATCCAGTGCTTCCTTATTAGATCCAAATACAGTTGCTTCTAGTGTTTTGGAAGTACATTTGTGAGTCCTAGAATTCCTAGTTGTATTACTATATTAGTTTATTTTTATTTGTGTGTGATTTTTTTAATCTATTAGATATGTTTATCATGTTGTCACCTTCTGGGTCCTGTATAGTGCTATCTCTCTTTCCAAGAAAGGTTCCTGCTTTGTGATGCTTCCAGATTTATTTTGTTTGTTGTACCCTATTACCTCCTGTGGGCTGGTATTCTTTGTATCTGCTCTGAACTGAACCTAAGTTAATTTTAGGTGAAGTTCACTGGCATTTTATAAAAGATAATTGCTCATTGTTATTCCTTGATTTATAAGATATAGAAGTATAATAACTCAGTTTGCCACCATGATAGAAATAAATTTGCAAAATGTAATATGGACTAACTTTGCCGATGAACATGTAACACTACTAAATTTCTATGGATCATCCAGGTCATGGTTCTGCCAAAGGTGCTTTTGCAAAAGGCAACTGGACTTTGTTTTTCCTTGAAGATATTTTATTTTTTAACTGAAGAACTGAAAAAGCTTCTTGGATGAGAAGTGAAATGTCTTCAAGAAAAAAAAACCTTTTGAAAAAACACCTTTGAGACTGTAATGAATTTTTTTTTTTCAACTCTGTAATACTATGAATGCCAAAAAAAAATTTAAAAAAAGAAAAAGAAAAGAGGGATTTTTTGAATGAACAGGGATATATGAGTTCATAGAAAATTCCTGGATTTAATTGTTTAACAATAACTGGATGATTGTGTAGCATTTTGTACCCATAGGATGTTATGCATAAAAATATCTTTGTAATGCCATGTATTCTAAAGGTGCTTTTCTAAAAGGCAACTGGACTTTCTTGGTTTTTTTCTTCTTCTTTCTTTGAAAACATTTCACTTCTCCTTCAAGAAGCTTCTTCAGTTCTGTTGCCTTCTGGAAAAGTACTTTGGGACAACCATGACCTGGATGATTGAGAATTTCCATAGACATCCATGTACTCTTGAGTACTGTCTGAAGTAAGGCAATTTTTTGTGCTATTAATTGGGTTTCCTATCTTTAAACTGAAGTATAGGTAGTGTTTGCTAATTATATGATAGATGATAATTTGGTCATCTTAAGTCTGTGTGCTACTTCTCCTCTCAGGAGGGCATTCAGATTTAAGACCTCTCTACAATATCGACACCAAAGGAACTTTAAACAATGGCTGAAAATGAATCATACGCACTACAGTTTCGTCCAGGTAAACAAATTTTCATTGATACATGTAACACAAACAGAATAAAAGAACTAAAACAATTTCCTTCAGAACGAGCAACAAATTAATAATTTATAAAGACTTGAGCTGGAGCAAATTAATAATTAAGTACAAAATACAAAATGAAAAACCAAATGCAAATCAAATGAAATCCATAATAGAAAATAAAGATTAAAATGCAAATCAAATTATTGCAGAATAGAAACAGATAGTGACTTTTATAGCACAAACACTAATTGCATATACAGAGGACCCATCCTTCTAAGACTATAAGCCATTTTGAGGCTGTATATGTAAAATCCATTCTGCAGTTCCTCATGAACGGCTGTGAAACTTGTTCATTGAACTTTTGTATCATTTTGCCCAGTTGGTGTCTCCCCTGCTATGCACTAAGAGACATGACTTGAATTGATTTTAAGTTACATAAAGAATTATTGACTTATTTACATTGCAGCAATCCATTCTTAAGATGAATAGGGCATTAATAGTCAAATCGCCAGCTATCCATTAAGGGGCACAGCTGACATACTAGATAGATCTGTGCAAAGGCCCTCTTGACCACAGCTTCCATCTCTTATTCAAATAGGAGCAATGAGTCCAAACCCCGCCCCCGGACTGCACACCAATCTTTTAATGGGGAAATTGAGTAATCTGAGATAACTTCAATCTTGCATACCATTAAATAACATCTATATACAGAGCCAATGTTATTATCAACTTATGAACAAACTGTACACTGTATTGACATAGATTACCTGTGGATGTAGGTTATAATGAAATATGGCTCCCATTTATTGAAGTGTGTGTGTGTGTGTGTGTGTGTGTGTGTAAGAGAGAGAGAGAATGTATCTGTGCAAATATGTCCTATATGTTGTTTTTTATTTTAATTTGTTTATTTTTCTTTCTTCATCATTTGTACTATACATTGCTTATTTTGTTTGGTTTTATATTGAATTAATAAAGCAAAATAAACTGGAAAGGATAAATAGGGTGCAATGAATGTAGAAAGGGATTAATTTATAAAAACAATTAATTAAATAGAGTTAGGATAAATGTCATTATTCTGAACATGGACACTTTTTTCCTCTCACCATACACAAAGGAGAAATGGCTATTTGTAAGCCAAGAATAGTCTAAATGAAGAAAGGATTTGATAGTCTGTGGGTGCAGCATTATTATGTGAATTAAGTTACTGTCGAAGCATATTGTATGAATTATACATGGGCTTATATTTGTTTGGGCATAGCATATGATGTGAAGCTAGGTGCTAATCTTGCTCAAGAAAAGAGAACACAAATTCTGATCAGATTAGGTATCTATATCCTATAGAGAAACTGTTAAAGAACAGTTAAGAGGGAAAAGAAATTCAGAGCATTCGGGAAAAGAAATTCAGAGCATTCTTTTATCAAATCAGAGTTTGAAGCCCAGACCAGGATTAAACAACCTTTAAGAGAGTGGGGTAGACTTTCCATTGCCCTACTGATTCTTTACTGATAATAAGATTGGTATAAGTTAAAAAATGTTTTATGCTGAGTATTGAAAATATGTTTTTCCTGGGGGGAATGGGATGCATTATATAGGTTTTAGTGTGTGTCTAAAGAACCATGTGCTGAATGTTTGCAGCCCTTCTGGGCTCTGAGAGCAGTTTTATTTGCAAGCTAGCTGTTTTAAGCATTTTTAATGCTTAGCATATCAATTTTGCATCATTTTTGATAAAAATTGACTCACCCATAATTGGTCATTTCCCACAATTTGCAGATTGAAAAAAATTATCCCAAGGGCCACGAAGACTAAAGAAAGTAAGCTGGGTGTAAGCAGCTGAGTTTTTGACAAAAGCGATGTGCTCAGAGTCAAACAGAAAGAAGAAAATAACAATTTAAAATTTGAATTAATAAAAAGAATTCTGGAGAATTTTAGGTTGCTTGATTACCTTGAGATCCATTTAACCAAAAATAGACTGCAGGGAGAAAATGGAAAGTGACATCACAGGGAATAATAATAGTGTTCAAAAGAACATAAAGAGACAGCAACAATTCTGGGTGCAATTAGTTTTTCCATCTTGTATTATGCAGTTACTGGCAGGTTAGTAACTGGCAGCCACTGACAGATGCTGGTACTTTTTTGTTGTTGCCAATAACGCCTTTTCATTGAATCAGACAATGGTTTGATGAAAGTACATGAACAATCATGGTCATGTCTATGAAACATCTACTTTCATTCTCAAGGTATCCTAGTTGTTGCTGAAAGCCACCAGATCCTTTTGTGCGCTTCCTAGAATAAAATAGAATCTTCAAGCTGTGATATCTGAGTATTGCCAAGGAAAAATAGAAGATATCAATGGTCAGGGATTCAGCATGGTTGGGTTCTTCCATAATAGGTCTCTAGGAGATAAATCAGCTGTAGCACATAACCTGTGAAATCTCCCTTTTTTAACTTAAAATTTCTACATCTACAATAAAACTGCCTATTTTACGTTCAGCCATATCATTTTTATGGTAATGGTTAGAAAGTTGGGCTTTTTTTTTCATGCATTAGTATATAAAAAGAAACTCCCCCCAAAAGCTACCCTTTCCAAAAAGAGAACCAAACAGAAACATATTGTAATATATAGACTTTAATCACGCTAAATAATATTGATCATTCTTGATAAAAAGACATTTCATATGCAGAAAGCAAATATATTTCAGCCATTCATTTGAAATGAAAGCATATATAGTAATACTTTTTAAAAGTATACCCATATACTTTACCGATCTATAAGCCCATCTGTAGATAACAAGACCCTTGAATTTTTAACCAAAATAACAGATTGGATCCTGCTTCAATAGCATTATTCTGTCAAATGTAAAAGAGCGAAGTAAAAAAAACAATTATGATACCATGAAAAATGCAAGGTTGTTTTGTATTATTTGTTTTCTTCTTAGTACTTGACAAGAAATTGTTCAACCATAACACAGAAACATAAAATACATTTCTAAAAGGAAGCATTGGGGATTGCTTGTCTTGTCCAAGGTATTGTTCCCACAGTGGAAAATGAAATTCAGTGGAAAACTACTGAAACCAGCAAGTGTTACAAAAAAACAAAACCAAACCCTGTATCCAATTTTGCAGATAAAATATAGCCAGCATGAATAGTACTTACAAACAGTATGGTTTTAATCCTTCATGAATTTGATGAAAAGAACTCCTACTGACACCTCATATGAAAGTGAATCCTATACTTTGCATTGTAAAAAGAAACAGTTCCTTTTATGTGAATTGCCCTCTATTTTGTATCGGTCTGTAGGCTGAAGCCAACAAAATGTCTTCAGTACTAAATCACAACTCTTGAAGCATTTGTGAAACTACTGCAGTATTTGTGGACTTCAATTCAACTTAAAGAGCCCTTCTCTGACAAAAAAATAAAAAATAAAAATGTCTTTGTACTGGTTTACAAATGGTATTCTAATACAAAGTGCAATGTAAACTTGGTCAGCTTTCCAGTTTGATCCCAGCAGACAAAAGGGCTAAAGCAAGTATGCATCTTTTGACAACATCTGATAAATTCACACATACAAGAACTTGCTGCTACCTTTACCATGTTTACTTTACATAGACAATGCTATTACTTTGTCACAGATTCTAATCTAGTAGGTTTTAGGGTCTTGGTTCAACATTGTAGGGACCACAATTTTTATTATAACCCCCTGGAAACTAACTAATAACTAGTACAGAGGTAGCTAACTTATTCATTGATCAAGTTGGATGCTTTAAATATCCAGGAATAGTTTTCAATAATCCACAAAGAAAAATGATGAAATAAATTGTAATTCTTTCTTAGCTCAAAAGATTGTGGCCCTGAATATAAGATTTTGCCAGAAAGGAAGGAATTAGGTTCTAGTTGCAGCTAAATAAATTCATTGCAAAAACAATAGCTGAGTTCTTTCACTGAGTGTAACAACTCTTTTCCAACTTCGGTGCCGATGACAAACTGCTATTTTTTAAGAGCGCTCTTTATGATATCCAAATACATGTCTGGCTCCCAAGAATAGAAGCCAAAATTTGGCAAGTAATATTCATGGTCTGGCTGAGAATCAACATGGTGATCATGGGATTGCTTCCACTAATAGCAGTGGGCAGTTATAGATTGATGCCAGTTTTTTTTTTTAACCTCAGCAACTTTAAGATGTGTGGACTTCAACTTTCAGAATTTTCAAGCCAGCCTGAGAACCAAAGAAAAGGTTTTCTTTTCCCCTTTTGCTTTATGAATTGGGATTAATTCTTGCTCCCCCAGTGCAAGATAACTAGGTTATCTCTCTCATGATATCCAAGATATGAAATATAATATGTGTAGGTATACAATATCTTAACTTTCCCTTACAGGATAAACTTGGTTTGTGACAATTGGCGGCTTAAATCAAGAAAACAACAGCAAAAGAATAATCTTCCTTTGATTGCTGAAGCTATTTCACCTCCTCATGTATTTAAGTGTATTTGTTTTAAAGAGAAATATTAATCAGACTTCTCTGGCATGTTTGGGTTATCTGACTGGGGTTTCATACAAGTGCAAGGCACTTAAGCAGGTGCCTTCCTTCTTACATGGAATATTGCCTTCAGATCAATCCCTCTAGTGGGCATTTGCTACTCAGTTCTACTGCCATTTCTTATTCACCTTTAATTTGCTGAGCATCAGGCATTACAGTTTGTTCCAGGTTTGGAACTCAGATTAATTGCTTCTTCAGATTTCCAAAGGCATTGTGGGTAGCTATCCAAACTTGCAAGAAGTGTGAAAGAAACTATAAAATAACATCTATGGCTTTGTAAGGAACAGCATGCTGATTCTCAGTTTTCTTTTAACCTTAAGGACTTTTTGTTCTCTTCTCTTAGGGACTCCTGAGTGCAGTAAGTTATGTTTTGTGTGTTCTACATGTATACTGTAATATCAAGACCTTATAGAGGTTGCATATGGCAGGTAACTCTCATGGGTACTTCTTTTTAGTAGTTGATGGGGAATTTTAAATTGCTGGACTGATTATTTGTAAGTTTACTGACCTCTATTTTCGACACTGGACTATGCAACTGATTAATCCCTGGATGGACTGAACTAGTGTATGACATATGGACTGTTTGACTATGCTATAACTCTTGCTGGAATAAAAACTATTTAACTGGCACAGTGTATCTGTCTTACTGAGTGTAAACTACAACAACGTTTAACTCACATCATTTGCCTGCCTGCTAGACTGCCGTTGCACGTTCTGCTAGGGTGTGTATCCCTAACACTGGTTATGGGCCCAGGTGCACAGTCAGACTAACCAGGATATAACAGACTTAGATTAAAGTGAGAGTTTGTGTAGTTACACAATACTGTAAACAGACAGCTGTGTTTTATTAAATTATAGTTTTAATATCCAGATAAGATGGCACAAGTCAATTTACAAAGTTTGTCTCTAATATCCAAACTGGATGAAACAAACTATGTTTCATGGTCTATGAAATGTAGCCAACTTCTACGCAGAGAAGGTTTGTGGAGTATAATTCAAAACCCACCAGAAGTAGATGCATGGGATCCGGAGGATGAGGATGATGCCCAGAAAATACAAGAATATCAACTGAAGAATGAGCAAGCTCTCTGTATAATAGGACTGACACTCTGTGATGAGCAGCTTGTACATATTCGAGGAGAAGAAACAGCTGCCAAATGTTGGGAGAATTTAAAGAAGATTTATGTTCGAGACAGTGTAGGAGCACATATAAATCTTACACGGAAACTGTTCAGAACACATCTTCAAAAGAATGGAGATATGATGATTCATTTAAATATGAAGAGAATTTTTCAGGAACTGCATGAAAAAGAACTTATCTTCACAGAACTACACCAAGTTTATATAATTTTGTCTTCTTTAGATATTAGCTATGATGACTACGTAACTTCACTTGAGGTTCTGCCAAAAGATAACCTCACATTAACTGACATTACTGGCAGATTAATTGAAGAAGCCAGGAGAAGGCTTGAAAGGGATCAACTCAGAAGGGAACAACCACAATGTGAAGAAGAGAAAATATCTTTGTCAGCCTATACAATTAGAAAATGTTTTAATTATGGAGGAAAAGGACATTTGGCTAGATTCTGCAAGAAAGCAAAAAGCCAAAATGCCAGCCAGAAAGATAAAAGGCATCAAAAGGATAAAAAATGCATAGAATTAGCCATGTATAGCAACGAAACTGTGAATAGTAATTTATGGGTTGTAGATAGTGAAGCATCGCACTGCATAACGAAAGATAAGAAAAGATTTATTAAGATGTCCACGAGTTCACAGCAGATATGGTTAGCTAATGGATGGAAACTGAAAGCTAAAGGTCAAGGTATATCATATTGTTCTTGCATAAGAGAAAATGTAAAAAAGTTATATGTACCTCAACTTAAGTTTAATTTGCTTTCGGTTAGAGTTTTGGTTAAACTAGGTTATGTAATTACCTTTAAGGGAGACAATTGCATAATTGAAAAAGAAGGTAAAAAAATGACTGCAACTTTAAGAGGTGAATTGTATGTGTTAAATGATAATTCAGAGGTAGCTAACACAGTTTATAATAATATTAAACCTCATGATGAGTGCATATATTTGTTACACAGACGTTTGGGGCATATAAATTTTAAAATGCTTAAACAAACAGTAGAACTATCTAAGGGTATAGAACTGAAGCCTTGCAGTAAGTATTTGCACTGCAATGCGTGCAGTCAAGAAAAAAGCAAGGAAATACCAGCAAATAGAGTTAATGGATTTAAAACTAAGGAGCCTCTAGAGGTCGTATTTGCTGATATTATAGGTCCTAAAAAACCAAGTGTGGGAGGTGCTCATTATATACTAAGTATAATGGACCATTATTCCAGATATGGTTTCTGTTATCTAATGAAAAGCAAAACAGAAACATATCAAAATTTCTTTAATTGGCTTAAATTTGCAGAAAGAAAAACTAAAAGGAAGTTAGTAACTCTTATCACTGATAATGGTACGGAATTTATAAACAATAAATTCCAAAATAAACTGAAGATGGCAGGTGTTGAACATAAAAAGTCTGCACCATATAGACCACAACATTATGCCTTTATAGAAAGACGAGGCCAAACAATTCAAGCAATGGCTCGTACTATGCTGTCAGATTCAGTATTATCTGAAAATTTGTGGGGAGAAGCAATAATGTGTGGTAATCATATATTGAATAATGTTGTTAACTCAACAACAGGTGAATTACCATTCACACGGTTGCATGGCAGAAAACCTGACCTAAGCTACATGCACACATTTGGAGCACCAGCATGGGTGCATATTCCTACACAACTGAGAAATAAGGGGCAACATAGGGCTAAAAAGTTATTCTTTGTAGGTTATGAATCTAATCACAAATCATACAGATTCTGGGAAAAAGGTACATCTAGAGTTTACTGTAGTGCTAGTGCCAAATTCCTAGAACATGTAGGATGGGAAAAACTGGAACAAGATTCAAGTAAGGAACTAATTATAGAACCCTACAAAAGACCAAAAGAAAAAATCAGTAATAAGAAGAGTACAATTAAAGAGGAAGTACAGGAAGAACATATAGGACCAGAACAGGAAGAAATACCAGAACAGGAAGAAATAGATAATCAGGAACAGGTAGAACATGAAAGTCCACCTGTAAGCCCTGTAATACCTAGACATACTACACTTGTAACCAGACCACCTGACAGGTATCAAGCAAGTATAGTTTGCCAAGTTAGTAAAGTTCCAGCTACTGTTGAAGAACTTAGAATGTATCCTGCAAAGGAACAGGAAAATTGGCATAGAGCAATGGAGAAAGAATTAAATTCATTAAAGGAAATGAAAGTTTATGAAAATGCCAAATTACCTCTAGGTGAAAAGTCCATTGGTTGTAAATGGATATTTAAGTTAAAAACCGGTAAAAATGGGACTGTTGCCCATAAGGCTAGGTTGGTAGCTCCAGGATTTAATCAAACTGCATGTGATTATGATGAGATATTTGCACCAAATTTAAAGGCAACAACCTTGAGAGCAGATTTAGTGTGGGCAGCTAAGAAGAAATATATCATAAATCATTTAGATGTAGAAACTGCGTATCTGCATGCACCATTGCAGCACACTATATATTTAAGAAAACCAGTATGTATAAAGGATGATAAAAATAATAATGACTATTGGAAACTGAATAAAAGTCTCTATGGATTGAAACAATCTGGTTATGAATGGAACTAATATATTGTAAAAGAGTTAAACAATATAGGATTTAAAGCAGGTTTAGCTGATCCATGTTCCATTGCAAGAGACAAATGGTACGGTGTCATTATTATTGTTGTTTACAGATGACATTGCTTTAATTACAAATAACAAATAATAAAGCTACTAAGATAATATCATTATTAAGTAAGAGGATAAAATTAAAGCAATTAGGAGAAATAAGACAATATCTAGGATTGACAATAAACAAAACCAATAGTGGATATAAGATATCACAAGAAGATAAAATTTACCAATTGCTAAAAATGTATAAAATGGAACTTTGTAAGCCGGCAAAAACTCCAATGAGTCAGGAATTTTGTCATACTGATGCTCAAAGTTCAAAATTTGATAAGACCATTTATCAATCATTAATAGGTAGTTTAACATATATAAGTAATTGGTTAAGGCCAGACATTGCCTATAGCATTAATCAATTGGCAAGATTCAATGCTGAACCCAATGAAAGACATTGGCAAGTGCTAAAGCGTATATTAAGGTATCTTAAAAGGACAATGCACTATGCATTGTATTTGGAGCCAAAAGATGATTTGATTTTAAGTGCATATGCTGATGCAAGTTTTGCAACAGATATAAAAACTAGAAAATCAACTTCAGGCATGGCTATACTATTAGGTAAAACACTGATTGGTTGGAGGTCAATTAGACAGCAACACATAAGTATGTCCACAATGGAAGCAGAATTTTCATGTTTATCTTTATTATGTACTGATTTAATTCTGTATAAACAGTTATTGTTAGATATGGGAGTAACTGTTAAAGATGCCATTGTAGTGTGAGGACAATCAAGCAGCCATACGGTTGGCTACAAATATTGCTGTAAAAACTAGATCTAAACATACTGACCTTAGATATTTGAATGTAAGACAATCTGTAAAAAATGGTTGAATGAGATTGGAATATTGCATGAGTGATGAAAACATTGCAGATGGATTTACAAAAGCCCAAGGTGCAATCAAGCACAAAGAAAATGGTGAAAACTATGGGTTGAAATTGTAAATAGGTATATATATTATTATATTACCCAAAAGGGGAGAATGTTAGGGATAACATTGGTTACCTAACTTAGTTTGGGTAAAAATAATATATAAACTATGTTTGTGAGTTTAGGTGTGTGTATCACTTTAACTGCAAAACATGTATTTTGGGTGCGGTTGTAAAATCACCATAAGAGGGAGCAAGAGAGCTCACTGTTTACTGGCTTTTACTGTAGTAGCTGACAATGCTGGATTGATGGTGATAACTGCGTGTGTTTTCCCTGCTGTTGCTGAAACGAAGAAAAGGGGTTTGATTTTCTTCATATCTCTGACTGCAAAAGAGATATATTGCTGGACTGAATATTTGTAAGTTTACTGACCTCTATTTTCGACACTGGACTATGCAACTGATTAATCCCTGGATGGACTGAACTAGTTTATGACATATGGACTGTTTTGACTATGCTATAACTCTTGTTGGAATAAAAACTATTTAACTGGCACAGTGTATCTGTCTTACTGAGTGTAAACTACAACAACGTTTAACTCACATCATTTGCCTGCCTGCTAGACTGCTGTTGCACGTTCTGCGAAGGTGTGTATCCCTAACACGTTATATTTGAGATTTCTGAAAATAGAGCATCAAGCAGAGTATCATAATAGGAAATTATAGACTATGTATAAAAGATTGCCCATTATGATATCTTTCATTCTGCTTTATAGAAATCAGGCTTTGCTAGAAGCTGATTGTGGATTCCCCATTTATTTTCAGAATAACTATGTCATTTAGACATCTGGCTAGAGAGGATGAACTAGATGTATTTTTCTCCCTTCTTCCCTCTTTGTAAGGACCCTAGCGTATTTCAACAATGTATTACATTTGCACGTCACCGAGGATCAATCAACATTTGATCACGTTATTCAGTAGTGGGAGAAAAACTGTCTTCTTCAAATCATGCCAACCCTTTACCTGTTTCATCTTACTCCTTCCATTGGTCCACTGAGATTCAAAAGATGGTCTACCCACATTTTTCAGGACACTTAGTTAGCTACAGTGTTCAAACATATCATACGTACACAGCACAAAGCCCCAAATTGCTAATCTGAACAATTGCAACAGATACCAGGAACCACAGTCTCTGCACAACAGTCTGTAGATTCTCATGTGGCATGACAGTAAAATGTAAAACAGCTGATTCTGGTAAATCCAGGCTTGGAGGTATAAATAAAGTGAATTCATAGTTTGTGTTCTAACAAGCCTCTCCTGTGTAGGCTTTTTGATACAGTAATGAAAATTAATCATCTCACCATTCAATGAGAGACTGGGAGATCAGTTTCTGATAGAACAGAAACAAATATATTTAAGAACACACCAAACATAAGGGATAGAATACTTTAGAGAAAGTGTTAAAAAAAAAAAGCTAAAACTCAGAATGAATTGATACTAGAAGCAACATATAAGGGCTTAGAAAATAAAATCAAAATATCAGATTTTCAGTGGAGAAATCCAAGTATTTAATGTGTAACAAAAAAAAGATAGAGCTAATCTATTCCTGTTTCCAATTACTTTTTTTCAATGAAAGGAAATGTGTTTTAGATTATGAGGAATAGAATGAAGAAACAGCTTTAAAACTTGAAATTGACAAAAGCATAATTAGGGAATACCTTGAATTATTTTGAAACTCAAGATCCAGATCAGTAGCATTCTAGGGGTTTGAAGCAACTGGAAATTGGCTTGGCTAAAACCTTACATGTTAATTTTGAGAATGAATTAAGTGCCAGATGACTAGAGAACAGCAAATGTTAACCTTATTTTCAAAAAAAAAAAATGAAAAATGTAGGGAACTAACAAATGAGTATGTCTGACCACTATAGTATATTATAAATGGAGTGATTTGTAAGCACTTTAAAAACTATTTGGTGATTACCAGAAATTTATATGACATTATCAAGAAAAAATATTATTAAGCTATACTAAAGTTGTTTTTATTATTATTTTTATTTTTATTATTATTATTATTATTATTATTATTATTATTATTATTATTATTATTATTATTATTATTATTATTTAGTTACACAGTAGATTATGCAATGCTTTAAAAGCATTATATCCTGATTTCAGGAAACAATTTGACAAGGTATGTCATAACATTCAGATTCAGTGTAGACTGAACATGATATAATTACATGGATAAATAGATGCTCAAAATGTATGCTTCATGTCTCCCTATCAGGTTGGAGTGCAATAATGCATAATATGAGACAAGGTTCTATTTTTATTTATTTTTTATTAGTTAGAATGAAGAAGTAGAAGGGATGCTTATCATTTTAATGGGGGGATACTCAGTGAAGTGGGAGAAAGTACCCTCCGGTTGCTTCTCCCAATCCTTTTTCCATGCCTGTAAACTTCCTAAACTAGACTGAAACCTCTGTTTAAAAATACAATAGCTCCAGTGCCTAAGAGCTATCAGTAGACAATGACAGCAGGCATTCTTCTTGCTATTGTGATTATTCATAGATGGAGGGATATATTCAAAGAGGGGGTAATATTCTTATGATCATTTAGAAAATTCCTTCTCCAAATTGCACGATTTGGAGAAGAACCCTTCAGAATGATCACAAGAAAGATGTCCGTTTGCAGAAAGGCCTGAGGCAGTCTGGATAGGAAGGCAATAGATTGGTTATGCTTATCAGTAGCTGCAGAAAAAACCAACACAAAGATAAGTGCAGCAATTTGCTTCAGCTGGTGGACCCTATACATGGCTGAAATCCCCCAGGCTTGTCAGATGGGAAGCAGTCAAGGTCTCTAAAACTGTAGCAGATTTCCATGTGCTGGGAACCCAGTAGCCTACAAAAGGCCTTCCAATGCCTCCCCTACCCCCACGAGCTACCCCCATGATCCTTATCTCAGACTTAGTCTGCTTAACAATCTACAAGATTGCCTAACCTAGGGAATGCCAAAATTGCAGTCATTGAGCAAAGTGGTTACATGAGCCTTGGTGGTAGAGTGCAGTACTGCAAGCTACTCCTACTGCAATTTGGCAGATGGAATCCCACCAGGCTCAAGGTTGACTCAGTCTTCCCTCCTTCTGAGGTGGGTAAAATGAGGATCCAAATTATTGGGGGCAATATTCTGACTCTAAACTGCTTAGAGAGGGCTGTAAAGCACTATAAAGCGGTATATAAGGCGAAGTGCTATTGCTAAGTACTATTACTATGATGTCTTTGACTGCTTTGCTCAATGACCAAGATTCCAGACCCAATTGTGGTCATAAACTGAGACCTACCTATATTCCATTTATACATTATTATACTGGTATGAGCAACATCTGGAACGGTTACAAGTTTGTTTTGCTTTCTTTAAGGAAAAGTGTTCTAATTGCTAAGAAACATATATTTCAATGGAGATACAGTGTCTTGTTTATCGGATTTCCTCACCAGTGTGAAGTGATGCTTGTTTTACTTTTAATCTGTTCTATTTTTGTAAGCTTTCCTGGGGGTGATAGAGCAGGGCAGTTTATAAACCTTTAAATGCAGATGCTCAACAGAAATATCAGATGGTAATGTTGATAAAACCATCACCCAGATCAGTAGATGAGAAGGTGAACTAAAAGGATATAGTATTCTAAATACACAGGCAGGGAAACAGTTGTTCATATCTACATTATTGCCCTAATAAATCCATCAAATTAATCTTGAGCTCATAAATTTAATCTGAATTAAACATGCATTCAAGCAGACTTTAATGTAATCTTTCTGGTGAGTCATCAGTATGTGAATATTTAACTTTGAAACTCCTGAGTAGCTCCTTCAATGGTTTTATTAAAATATTATTTAAAATGTTAAAAAAGTACTAGAGACAAAATAGCCATTTCAAGGGATAGATTTGTCTAAGAGATCCTAAACAGAATTTTCTTGGTGCTAAGCTTAATGTCAATTTTTTTGCATTTACATTTTACAGTAGGAAAAAATTGGCTAAGAACTTGCAGAGTCGGCAGGATATTTACTTCAAAATCATAGTTGCTGACTCTGCAAGGTCTCACCCAATTTCCTTGTAAAATATTAATACAAAAATTTTGTCAGAAAACCTAGCGCAGAGATAACTGATAATATTACTCCACTGTTTCCAGCACAGTTAGTACGTCACGAGAGAAATTGTCTAGAATGTATTGAGGCATTTAAAATTTATATTGGAAATGTGAGCAAAAAGAAGGGACAATTTATCATGTTTGGTGGACGCATTTAAAAACCTGGAAAATTCAAATATAAACTGATTCAGAGGATTTTGAAGATTAATATATATATATATTTGATTTTTCTTTGAGGATTCATGGCTTAAATGGAAATTCCTTATGAACCTTCTGCATAAAAATGAAAAATAATGAATGTGGTTTATGGTTTTGATGATAGGTATAAGAAAGTTATGATGTAATTTTAGAGAAAGGTAAATTTATGATTGTACACTGCTCAAAAAAGTAAAGGGAATACAAAAATAAGACATCCTAGATCTGAATGAATGAAATATTCTTATTAAATGCTTTGTTCATTACATAGTTGAATGTGCCGACAACAAAATCACACAAAAATTATCAATGGAAATCAAATTTATAGTCACTGACATTCTGGAAATAGGAAAAAATGGTACAGGAAAAAATGGTACCTGCAATGATGGTCCTGTGGGTTGAGGAATATGTGCCTATATTTCAATCAAAAAAATGTAATCCAGTTTTATTTTAAAATATTTTGAGTCCTTGGATTAATATAAAATGGTCTACTCTTTCTCCGTAGAACTGCTGCGAGCATCCAGAGAGTGGGAGGTGCTCCAGTCTTCACTTCTCACAGGCTGAGCTGAAATTGAGGAACGCCCTCCTCCTCCACGTGACTCCTCCATGCGTTCCCCCCAGTTTTAGCTCAGCCTTCGAGAAGATAGGCAGCTTTCTTCGTTACTTGGCCGTTTCAGGTGTCGTTAATAATGATTCAGGTTTGATTTTTCCTTTCCTCTCCCTGCAAGAGTAGTGCGGTCCCAAATTTAGTTTTTGGAGTGATTGCGCTCCCAGGAGGGAAGTGAGGGGTTTGGAGTCTTTCACCCCCCCCTCTTCTATCCTCTGCCGTTCCAAGCGCGGTGGGCTCAGCCGCTTGGCTCTGTGCTGTACTTTTAAAAAGCGCAATTGCGTCTTCCCCCCTAGAACGCCTCAGAGGAGGCAGCGCTTCCTCTCCCAGCTCCTTTCTTCTCCTGCTTGAAGTTGCGGTGGGCTGGTACGCTTCTGAGCTGTGCGCTCTGAGCCGGGTGGCCATTTTGGGCGCGCCTCGTGGCCGGCGCCATTTTGTTTTACTGATCAAGTAAGACCTTATCTTTTGGGATTTAAGTGTAAGCTGTGAGGCCTTTGTAGGTCTTTTAGCGGGACCGTCAGGCCGCGTGGAGCCTTTGATTTTACTGAGAGAGCACTGTGGCCCCGTGCCCTGTTGTCTCTCTTAGATTTAATATTGTTGGCTTTTTCCTTGGCCCACAGCTAGTTCAGAAGCGCAGGCACGTACTCTCCATGTTGTTGGGGGGCTGCCTACAGAGGCCCCTTTTTTCTTGTCTTGCTTTTTGCAAATTGCTTGGCTTCAGCGTTCATTTGGTCTATTTGGAATTAAATTATTGTTTTTGCTGTACCTTCTTGGGTCTATTTGGTTTTCCTTACTTGAACCTGACCCCTTTTTTTGTAGTTAAATGCCAATGTATATATTCAGGTTTTTTAATTTAGCTTACTGGATTTTTTTCTGTTTTTTATTGCATAGGGGTTCAAAAAAAAAAAAAAAAAAGAGAAAGGAGATTTTTTTGAATAGATAATACTAGCTCTAGAATAAAATTTCTTCAAAAAGGGGGACGTGACCCAATTTTAGGAAAACCGGTTTACGTTTGTAGGCCGAACTCCTAGGCGTGCCAACCGCCATTTTTCTTCCAATACCATGGCAGAGGCTAATCCTACTGGCTCTTCTCTGAAGGCCAAGTCTAAGACGCACTACCTTTGCAAAAGGGACAAGGATTCTTCCAGTGCTTCTCAAAGAGATGCCTTATGACATCATAAGGTCCTAGAAAGGGAGTTTAGCAAGCAGGCTAAAGAGTCACACTCTATAACACCTGCCTTTTCCTTCTACCCCCCCCCCCCGCCGAGCCAATCCTCTTCCTCTAGGGGCGGTACTTCCACCCGAGGCCTCCAGCCTTCTCGTGTACCAGAGGCGGCCTTTACGCCAACCGCTGCAGGCTTACGCTCGGAGGATCCAGCTCCAATCATTGTACCTGAGAACATCAGGTAATGGATGCAGTCTGCCATCCATCAAGGCATAGCTGGAGGAATGCAGCTGCTTGCTAGACCGGATTCCCGAGGGAGGACTCCCGAGGCTGAGTTTTTATCCGGGAGATCTCCTTCTGCACCAGCATCACAGCATGGTCAGGTACCTCCTCACGTGGATGTTCCATTCCCAGAGGGGGAGGATACCCAAGAAGAAGAGGGAGTGGGCCTTGAACCTTTCAGAGAGTACGAAGGTTCTGATAGAGGTTCCTTACAGTATTTGGAACCCTTTCTGGAGGGGGACCTAATGGAGGGAGAAATGTCAGAAGATGAGGGTCTTTCTCCTGAACAACCTGCTGTTGTGGGTCTTTTTAAACCCCATTTATTTAAGTCCTTGCTATTTAAGGCAAAGAACATTTCAGGTCTAGCCTCTCAGCCTCCTTCTGAACCCCCTCCATCGAGTCCAGAAGGTCCTGATGACCTTATGTTCAGACAGCCGACAGTGGCAGCAGACATTCTTCTAGTCAGGACAAGAGGTTGTTTACCCTGGATTCGGATTTCTCAACTATGTTAGACACCCAAGAAGTAGATGATCCGATTGTAAGGCTTGCTTCCTCTTCCAATCCTACCGATGCACTAGAGGCACTGAAGCCAGAGGAAAAGCGAGCAAAGATGGCACTCCGGCGGGCTCACACCGCTGATGCCTGGGCTATCCAGTCGGCCACGGCCGCTTCCTTTTTCACCCGATCCTCCATCAGGTGGCTCAGACAGCTGAAGCAACACATTTCCCCAGCTGATACCAGAGCCCATCAAGATATTGCAAAGATCACGGCAGCGGCGGAATTTGCAGCCGACGCTACCTTTTATTCGGTTAAGTTCTCATCCCAAGCTATTTCTTCCCATGTTTCTGCCAGACGATTGCCTTGGCTTCGACACTGGCAGGCTGATATTAAAAATAAGTCTAAGTTGGCTTCAGCCCCCATAGTAAAAGGGAAATTATTCGGGCCCGCTCTGGAGCCATTGCTCCTGGAAACCCGAAATAAGAAAGAGTTTCTGCCTTCACTTTTTCGTAGGCAGGAAGCCAAGAGTTCCCGGTCTTTTTGGAGGGGCTCCTTTCGTCCCTCCTTCCAGTCATCATTCTCTCCTAGATTTCAGGGCTCCCCCTCATTCCGGCCGTCCTACCAGGACCGGGGCGACTCAGGAGACAGAGACAAGAGAGGGGGCAGCTACAGAAGGCCCTTCAGGGGTTCCAGGAGTAGAGCGGCCCGCCGGCCCAGGTAGCATTGCAGTTTTTTCTTACCACAGGCGGCCGCCTCAGGCATTTTGCCGGCAAGTGGGAGGAATTCACCTCTGATACCTGGGTTGCAAATTCGGTGCGCTTTGGCTTGACCCTGCTGTTTCTCTCTCCTCCCCCCGAACATTTCAGGGTTTCACCCATTTCTAGGAATCCTACTCAACGGGCTCTTATGGCTTCTGCCATCAAACATCTCTCTGATATTAGGGCTATTCAACTTGTACCCCCATCCCAATAGGGGAGGGGTTTCTATTCACTTTTATTCTTGGTGCCTAAACATTCCGGGGGATGGAGACCCATTTTACATCTTAAGAGGTTAAATCGTTTTTATTGTACGCCATAAATTCAAAATGCAGACTCTGCAGTCGATTTTACAGGGCATCAGAGAAGGAGACTGGCTTACGTCAATTGACCTTTCCGAGGCTTATCTCCATATTCCCATTCATTCCTCGTATTCTAAATATCTCAGATTTTGTTATAATAATCAGCATTTCCAGTATGTAGCCCTCCCCTTTGGTCTAGCCTCAGCTCCGAGATCTTTCACTAGGGTGTTGGCGGCTATTGCAGCTCACCTTAGACAAATTCCCATCTGGATCCACTGTTACCTTGACGATATCCTGGTTGTATCCCCTTCCCGACATCAAGTCGAGAGCGATACTAGCGCTACCTTCTCGGTACTGCAGTCCCACAGATTCTTAGTGAACTGGGAGAAGAGTCAGCTTACCCCCTCCACTAGTATATCCCATCTAGGGGCTGTGATTGACTCTGTTGAAGGAAGGGTCTTTCTCTCTCAGGAGAGACTTATTAGTATCCGCACCACTATCAAGGATATCCGGCGGACCGGGAAAGCATCGTTGCTCAATTTATCCAAACTGCTAGGGAAGCTAGTTTCCTGTATTTCCATTATTCCATGGGCTCGCTTGCATTCCAGATCTTTGCAATGGTTCCTCCTGCTGTATCAGCGTTCAGGAAGGAGCACGTCAAGGTTTATGGTGGGGGTCCCGCCGAGAGTTCTTGCCTCCCTCCTGTGGTGGATGCGACCATCTGTTAACAGAGGTCAGTTATTCCAGGAACCTCGAAGGGTTGTTCTCACGACAGACGCAGGTCTTTCCGGATGGGGGGCCCATCTGCAATCTCTCTCAGCACAGGGAGTTTGGACTCATGCGGAGCGAAGTCGGAGCATCAACTGGTTGGAGCTTCGTGCAGTGTACCTGGCTCTGCAAACATTCCTTCATCGGGTAAGGGGGCGCCATGTCCTGGTCCTAACGGACAATACTACAACCAAGGCCCACATCAATCGGCAAGGGGGCACCCATTCCCTCCTTCTCATGAGAGAGGCCGAGCGACTGTGTCGATGGGCAGAGGCGCACCTCTTATCCATCAGAGCGGAGCACATCTCCGGGGCCTCCAACGTCCAGGCGGACTGGCTCAGCAGGGCAACACTGGATCAGGCAGAGTGGTGCCTGCACCCACATCTGTTCGGAGAAGCAGCAGCCAAGTTTGGTCAGTCCCTAGTAGACCTTTTTGCGTCTCCGCTCAACGCGCAAACACCGAGGTTCTTCTCCCATTATCCCTCCAGCGGAGCAGAGAATCACGATGCCTTGCGTTGCCCGTGGCCTCCCGGGCTACTGTGCGCTTTTTCCTCCGTTTCCATTGATCCTCAGGGTGATTCGAAAATTGATAGCCGAGAAAGCAGAGATCCTCATGGTGGCACCTTATTAGCCCAGGAGGCCGTGGTTTGCGGACCTCCACAATCTGTCAGTATCTCCGCCATGGAGGATTCCGTTGGATCAGATTTCGCTGTCGCAAGGCCCGCTGCTCCATCCAGAGCCACAGTGGCTACAGTTGGCTGTTTGGAGGTTGAGCAGGAAAGGATGATTGAGGAAGGCTTATCAGCCCAGGTCATTAATACCATTTTGGCGGTTAGAAGGCCTTCTACTACTCGCATTTATGAGGCTACCTGGAAAAGTTTCGGTAACTGGTGCCACAAATCATGCATCGACCCACGCTCTCCTTCAGTTGCACAGATCCTGGCCTTTTTACAAGATGGCCTAGATGGAGGTTTATCACCTAACACCTTAAGGAGGCAGGTAGCGGTGCTCTCAACGGTGGTTGCTGGCGGTCCTTTCGGTCCCCTTTCCCACCATCCTCAAATCAAGGCTTTTCTTAAAGGGGCTTCAAATTTGCGCCCGTCAGTAGTGCACAGGTACCCGACATGGAACCTTAATAAAGTTCTCCTGGCCTTGACTAGATCTCCTTTTGAGCCTCTCAGGGAGGCGTCACTTCAATTTCATACATTTAAAACAGTTTTTCTGTTGGCTATTACTTCGGCTTGAAGGATATCTGAAATTGCAGCTCTATCCATGAGAAAAGATCTGTGCATTTTTCATTCAGATCGGGTGGTTCTGAGACCAGACCCAGCATTTATGCCGAACATTAATTCACCGTTCCACAGGGCACAGGAGTTGATCCTGCCTAATTTTTGTCCGAAGCCTCTGCGCGAGCAAGAGAGGCAGTGGCATACCCTTGATGTTCAAAGGGCTTTGCGTATTTACATTTCTCGTACGCAGTCCATCAGGAAGGCAGAGTATCTATTTTTGTCATTTCAGCCAAAGACACTAGGCTGTAAAGTTTCTCCGTCCACGGTAGGCAGATGGATTGGGGCTACCGTATCCAAGGCCTATTTAGTTCAAGCTATTCCAGTTCCCAGTGGGGTTACCGCTCACTCCACCAGAAGTGCAGCTACCTCGGCAGCCTGGGCTACTCAGGCGTCTATTCTTGATATTTGCCGGGCAACCACCTGGGCTTCCCCATCTCCCTTTATAAGACATTATAAGATTGATGTTTACGCCTCAGCTGAAGCATCTTTTGGCAGGCGAGTTTTTGCAGCAAGTGGTTAGGGATCCTGGGGAAGTTCCAATCCAGACGGACTCCCACCCGTAGGACACACTGGCTTTGGTATGTCCCACTCTCTGGATGCTCGCAGCAGTTCTACGGAGAATGGGCGTTGGTTCTTACCTGATACGCCTCTTCTCGTGGAACTACGTAGAGCATCCAGCCCCACCCTGTTGGTCCGTCTGTAAAGGGGGAAAACCTGTTTCGGCCAATGATTTCTAATGTTGTAGTTCATGTTGTTTAATACTTAAGAGTAGAGGGTTGTTTTTGTCCTCTCGTCTTCGATAAAAGTGGGGGGAACGCATGGAGGAGTCACGTGGAGGAGGAGGGCGTTCCTCAATTTCAGCTCAGCCTGTGAGAAGAAGACTGGAGCACCTCCCACTCTCTGGATGCTCTACGCAGTTCCACGAGAAGAGGCGTATCAGGTAAGAACCAACGCCCAATTTGTTAAGGCTAATACAATTGAATTACCTTTTTGGCTATTAGAATGTCTCATGGAACAAGCATGTTCTTTATCTCCTCTTGTTTTTCATGTGGCATTGGAATAATTGAACTGATTTATTGGACAAATGGAAGATGTTTTCAACATAACAAGTTGGAGTTGAACATGAACTAGCATTATATATTGATGACTTATTTTTTTAATTTCATTTGTAACAACGAAGTTCGAACATTTGTATAGGACCTGATGAAATGGTTCTTAAACTGTTTGATACAATTTCTCCACTCTTGAATAAGCTTATTATGTCCCCGCCTCATACACACATATACAAACTTTGTTATTGTACATAATGAAGTAAATTTTCCTCCCTTTGACTCCATCTGTATACTTTTGGATTACCTAGAACCTTAGATTGAAAATTCTAGATGGATTGACTTCTGTAGGTTACATAATTTCTACCAATTTACACCAGTCTCTTGCCCAGTATTTTTCAAGTTTGGCAACTTGAAGATAACTTTAACTTTAGTCCCAGAATTACCCAGCTAATATTACTAAGTTTGAAAAATATTACTCAAGACCAAAAGTGCACAGTCTGGATCTCTTAACTTCCATTTAGTGATCCAAAACAGACAATACTCCCCTACTCTCTACAAAAACCCATGCACCATGGATTATGTAAACAACAAGCTGTGACTTTCCCAAATATCATTAATAAGACTGACTTCCTTGCCAATTCACATGAAGTTGTGAGAAAAGAATCAGAAACAGATATGGATATATATTTCTTTTAAATTAAGCACATTCATTTCCTGAAATTCTTGCAGCCAAACCCTGTTCATCTCATTAAAACTTGCTAGAGACAACTGTCGTGACATATGCTTTGAAAACATCACTTTGGCATCAGGGAATAGGCAAGGAAATTGACAAAACTTATTTGACAGAATATATGGAGAGTATTACTGTACATTTGGAGAGTATTACTGTAACTCATTTAATTTTAATTAAATTTGTTTTCTCCAGTCCCCATTCATAATAATAAACATATTAGAAATAAGTTTTCATACATTTCTGAGAAATAATATTTATATTTAGGATTTGGAAACACTCTTGACAAAAGGCAACAGGATAACAGACAACAGATAATCAGAGTTGGAATGGACTTTGTAGGTCATCTAGTCTAACCCCCCGCCCTACACCATTTCTGACAAATGGCAGTCCAATCTCTTCTTGAAAGTCTTAAGTGATGGCGCTCCCACAACTTCCTAGGGCAAGCTGTTCCATTGGTTGATTGTTCTCATTGTCAGAAAGTTTTTCCTTATTTCCAGGTTAAATCTCTCCTTGTTCAGTTTCCATCCATTATTCCTTGTCTGGCCTACAGGTGTTTTAGAAAATAGCTTGACCCCTTCCTTTCTGTGGCAGCCCCTCAAATATTGGAACACTGCTATCATATCTCCCCTGGTCCTTCTCTTCACTAGACTAGCCAAGCCCAGTTCCTGCAACCATTCGTTGTATGTTTTAGCCTTCAGTCCCCTAATCATCCTGGTTGTTCTTCTCTGTACTTTTTCTAGAGTCTCAACATCTTTTTTATAATGTGGTGAACAAAACTGGATGCAGTACTCTAGGTGTGGTCTTTCTAAGGCTTGATAGAGTGGTATTAGTACCTCCCTTGATCTCGATTGTATCCCTCTGTTAATACAATTTAGGATTGCATTAGCTTTTTGGGCTGCTGCTGCACACTGCTGGCTCATATTTAGCTGGTTATCCACTAAGACAAGATCCCTCTCACAGTTACTGCTATTGGCTTGGTTTTACCCAGTCTATAGGAAATGAATATTTAGTTAGATCTGATTATTTCTATGCTGGGGAAAGAGATTGAGAACTTGTTTTGCCTGCTGCAGTAAAAATACTGTTTAGTATTCTTCCACCAAGGACTACGGGAAGAAGTAAACATGTCCACATTCTTTACTTTCAAGTAATCTTCATGTAAAATTAAATATAACTTAATAATTTGAAGCTAGCTGTCAAGGTCAATAAACAACATAGTGTGTATTTGTGAATAAGTCAGAGTTCTTGTTCTTCTGTTCAATAAGGAGAAAAAAAATCATGAAGAAGTCAAGTTGCTACAGAAATGGTACTAGGTTCCCATTTCCCACATTAGACATAAAGCAAAATGATTGAGTCACAGTTAGCAATCGACAAGCCAAAGAAAATGATTTTAGCTTCATGAGACTATTGTTGCTATGGTAACTGTAGAGTAGCCTCCGTTGTTCGTTCTCTCTTTGAAGCTGTTGCTAATAGGTAAGTACCATAAACTTAATGGGCAGAGTGAGCTGGGGAGAAAATAATATATTGGCAGAGCTTGTTTTAATCATTCAGAAGATCTCTCCAGAGTTAAGCATTTTAAGGCTGATTGGTTGTCAGACTCCCATGGAGTCATGCAGGGGTAACTTTGTAGGTTGTCTTTTGAGTCCCAAGCTTGGTTGAATCTTGCTGGATGATGTAATGAAGGTGCTTTGGGCAAATTCTATTTTGGCTTATGCCCTGAAGGATATTGAGTGAAGGCATTTGCTTATGAATAGACCTAGCTATTGAGGAGGGTGGGGACTATTAAGAGTGAGTCTGCTTCTTGCCCCCCAAAAACCATGTTTATCCATTACTCATCCCGGGAAATATAATATTCTGCCTTTTTAATATTTCCTAGAACATTTCATTCTTCTAGGAGAGGGGTTGGGTACTAAGTACCTACAGCCCCAAATAAAAAGGGTGAAAGATACCCCTTTTGTAAAATACCTATGTGACAACTCAGAGTTCTCAGAACTCATCTACTAAAGAGAAACTACACTTCATATAAACCTTTACTTAAGCCTTTTCCACCTTATTGGGCGTGTTTCATTTTCTTGTACCTTCCCCAAATTAGAACTGTTGTGTCTAGATTTGTTTTCCCTAGCTGTACTAACATTGCTTTGCCCTACTGCCAGGCAATTTCAAATATTTATACTTACAATGAAGAATAGAACAAGGAGGCAAAAAAAAAAACCAAAAAAAAATCCAGTCCATAATATATATCCACTATGAAATTCTTTATAAAAAAGTATCTCCAGTAACACACAATATTTTAAAATAGACCTTTACTGACAGCTCAGTCAAGAAGATCACAGTTCATTTAATATAATGTAGTACACAAATGATCCAGAGAAAATATTTGCTACATGCCCAATTTATTATATGTATGCCATGAGAAAAAATGAATGTGTACATACCTACATACATATATTACATGTGTATATGTATAATACACACACACACATACACACAGAGGTGCCAATCTCACACATGAAATATCTGGATGACTTACAGCATTAAAAATTCACAACATACAACTCCATTCCCCATCTCCCCAGTTTGAAATAAATTGAATAAATTTTATAGCATGTATTGAAAAGAAAAACTGATGAATGATTTTGGCAACTTTCCTTTGTGTTTCTCTTCCAGACAACAAGGGAACATTAGCTAACAAAAAGACAGATAATAAACTGTAAGGAATAGCAAAAACAAATAGATAAAAAATTTAACTGATTTGGAAATGTGGTCTGGCTTTGCTTTCTTTATTTGTTCAGGGCATAGCCAGAGTACTGTATTAAAGTATTTTCTTCCTATCAGTGAGACAGCAGAAAAACAGGCTAGAATAAGCTAAACTTGCTGGTTCTTACTCTGCCTATTGAGAGTAACAATGGGGATACTGTTATGGTTTTACTATGGAACAGCTAAGGGGAAGCAATTAGTGAATTTCCATCTTCATTTCTCTTCCAATCAAGTGTTGCCTGCCAGCAGGAAAAGCAGCCACAAATGTGTGGTGGGTCAAAGATGTGTGCATGAAACAGTTGGTTTATCCACCTGAAAAAAAAAGTTTGACGAGCAGGTCCTGGGCACAGGGGAGCCTAGGAGAAAGTGCCATATCTGTGTCAAAAAAAGAGCTTGGCTGTAAGTGCAAAGGATGGGTGCAAAATGAATTGGGAGGGAGCAATGACTCACAAGGGAACTCCATCCTTATTGGACAAATAATCTGATGAATCACTCTGGGTTCCATCAATTAAGCCATGCCGTTTTTCTGGATCATGGAAATGCACCTTCTCCGTAGTAGCACATACCCTCTGGAAAGAGGTTCCCACAGATTCAAACAGCCCCCAAACTCTTCTTGGGTATTGGAGGCATTTGAAGTTATGGCTCTTCATATAGGCTGTAGTGAACATAATTGAAGCCTGTTTTTTTAATCTTTTTCTTTGTTTCTCCCTGGGTCTGTTGTCTCTGCCATCTGTGTTCTCTTCTCTTTTTCTCTGTTCTTTGTGTTATTTACTTGTTTTAATTTTTTTAAAAACAGTTTGTAAGATGTTGAAAGTCACTGAGAGTCAGGTCCGCATATATGTTAATTAAATAGGACTGTGTGAGTTACACAGTTAATAATGAATCAATCTGTTATATTAACTGCCATTTTATTCAGAAATTGGAACATTTATGGAATAGTTTTTATTGAAATTATAACTTATGTTGCCATCCAGTGTCCTTACTCGGAAGCATCATTACTCCTAGGGTGAGTAATGAACAGCATTTTATTCTGGGTAAATATCTACAGAATTAAATGTGATCCTAGTTTGAGAAAGATTAGCAATGTATATAGTTATGTTGGAATTAATCTGTTAACGCTGTTTGCTGAATAAAATGAAAGAATTACTCGTAACTGTATCATTACATACGTCTTTCTTAATTTTCATAGTTTGAATTTTGTTTCTCTTCATCCAGGGAACATTGTGGTCTTGTGGTCGACATGCAGGACATCAGTTTTTAAGTCAGTAACAAACCGATTTATTAAGAACCTGGCTTGTTCTGGGATCTGTGCCAGCCTTGTCTGTGTGCCTTTTGACATTGTTCTCAGTACCAGTCCGCACTGCTGTGGGTGGGTTTACACCATGATCTTCTGCAAAGTCATCAAATTCTTGCATAAAGTCTTCTGCTCGGTGACCATCCTTAGCTTTCCTGTCATTGCTCTGGATCGGTAAGACACTATGATTACTCACAGGTTATCTTTCAGTTTTCTCCCTTCATAGTTCAACCTGGACAAATCTGTTAACTACTGTTCCTCTGATTTATTTTTCTGGGTTTTTTTTTGTTTGTCTTATTTCCATATCAACTTGGTATTTCTTTTAAAAAAATTAAAAATAAAAAGATTGCATATACAATCAAATGTAAACAACTTGTGAAAAGAGTTGTGTTAAGAGAGACAAACTGATCTGTATAATATGGGTATTGGCTGTTCTTTTTAAATAACCCTGCTAATTTAACCTGACTGGCTGTTTTAACTTCTTTGTGCATCTGTTAGAAGTAAGGAAGACAATTCCACTTTTTAAAGTACTTATTAAGAGGTATTATGGATTCTAACTCTCAACTTTACTGCCTTGGAATCTAAAGTTTTTTATTGATTTTTCACAAGCTAGTTACTGCTCTTATCTATTTGTTAGTTTCCATTACTAGCAAAGCTGATGCTGGATAATAATTTATTGAATAAAGTCATAGCTAGAGAAACTAAGGTTAAATCATAAAGCATTATTTATAAACCACAATGATCTTATGCTAAGATCAAAATAAGAAACTATATTATGTCTTAATGTGGCATGTGAACTGAGCCATTGTGTACCATAGCGGAATTTTCATGTCACATGCAACATTTAAGTATTTTAGCAAACCTACTCTTTTTGTAATGTGGCAATCTTCTTTCTGATGCATCAGTGAATTATACAGCTTGGCTGGAACTGCTACATGCTAAGAAATATGGTTGATTCAATTCTATTCACAAACCAGTTTGAAACAAAAGAGGTAATGAGATAATACAGAAAAACAGAAGTTTCAGGCTAAATTCTAACCCCCATCTTTGACACAAGTTGATCAATATAAGTTGCATTTGTCATTATTTCATATAGGGTTAAATTAGTGGCTAAAAAGTGTGTAAACAGATACTCCTTGACTTACAACCCTTCGTTTACAACAGCATTGAGTAAAATGACAAATGGCTGTTTTTCACACTTACAACTATTGCAGCATCCCAATGATCATGTGATCAAAATTGGGATTCTTGGCAATTGGTTTGTATTTATGATGGTTGCAGTGTCCTGGGGTCATGTGATCACTTTTTGCAACCTTCTGACAAGCAAAACCAATGGGGAAGCCAGATTCACGTAACAACCATGTTACTAACATAACTACTACAATGATTGACTTAATAACTCTGACAAGATAAAGTGTAAAATGGGACAAAATTCACTTAACAAATGTCTCACTTAGCAATGTAAAATTTATGACAATAGTGGTCTAAGTTGAGGACTATCTGTACTAGATGTAACATTGAAACATCTTAAATCCTGGTATCTTTGATGATAGTTCAAGTTTAATCTACATAATAGATCAAGGAATAGCATTCTGCATATTTAATTATTTGGAGATGGAGTCTAATCTGGTAGAATAAGAAGGAATGGCTTTTCTGTATCCCTTACAGATATTTCTGCTCTCTCTTCTTTGGCTAGGTACTATTCAGTCTTATACCCACTGCAAAGAAGGATATCAGATGCCAAATCACGAGATCTGTTGATCTATATTTGGGCTCATGCAGTGGTGGCCAGCATTCCAGTCTTTGCTCTAACCCATGTGTCAGACATATATGCTATATACACTTGTACTGGGCCCTGGAGTTACTCTATTGGCCATTTAGCATATGTTATCACTTACAACCTTACCACTGTGATTTTACCAGTGACTGTGGTATTTCTCTTTATGATCCTCATCCGCAAGGCACTGAGCACCAGCCAGAAGAAAAAAGTCATTATAGCTGCCTTAAGAACTCCTCAAAATACAATCTCTATTCCTTATGCCTCCCAGAGAGAGTCTGAACTTTATGCCATGCTTCTGTCTATGGTTATTATTTTCATTTTCTGCAGTATTCCCTATATGACTATGGTGGTTTATCATGCTGTCCTGGATTCTTCAGATACCTCTGTATACTTGCTTCTCACTGCTATCTGGTTGCCTAAAATATCACTGCTGGCCAACCCTCTCCTCTTCCTGACTGTTAACAAATCTGTTCGGAAATGTTTAGTAGGGATGATACTGCAATTACACCGAAGGTATAGTCGAAGGAACATAGTCAGTTCTGGGAGTGCTGGGGAGGCCAATCTGGATTCTCATGGTCGTTCTGGAAGCCAACTCCTAGAAATGTTTCACATTGGGCAGCAGCAAATTTTCAAGCCCACAGAAGATGAAAATGAAGCTAAGTCTGTGGACCCCAATGACTGCCAACAGGAAGAGATACCCACAACCAGCTTAGAAGTAGAACAAGCGCAAATTCAGAGGTCTGTGTGCCCCGCAGTTGCAGATTCTGCTGTACAAATAGCACCAGCTTTCTCTACAAAAGCCGAATTGGCCAAAGAAAAGTATTCTACGCAACTGGGCTTTGGACCTTTTGAGTTGCCCCCACAGTGGCTATCAGAAAACCGGAATGGTAAGAAACGACTGCTGCCTCCTTTAGGAAATACACCAGAGGAGCTGATCCAAACAAAGCAACCCAGGGGTAAATCAGAACGAAAAATGAGCAGAAACAATAAAGTCAGCATCTTCCCCAAAATGGATTCCTAGTCAAAGAAGGAGTTCCATATGATGAGAGAAGGCTGCCTTTTTGCATATATGTGATCCTATGGATCTGTGCTAAAATGAAATTAAAGGCTTATTTTTGTGCCAGTTTATGTAAAAGCTAAAACTTAAGTGTTCCTTATACACGGGTTTTGTTATGAACACGTATTTCCTTATTTCACAATATCCCTTTCCCCCATTACATACAAGACAAATGGACTGTTTTCCAAAGAGGTAAGTTTGGTTTATTCTTGCTCTACAGATGGCTCCCTCTACTGTGATCTATAAGCCTTTTAAGCACAGCAAATCTGTTTAATTAGGGCTAAAAAATATGGACTGCAAAGATTAGGATAAACACTATGGCAGTGGGCCCCAACTAAGAATCGGTTCCATGGAGAGAGGTTTTTCCATGGATCAGAGGGGGCGTGGTTTCACATGCTGCCTGCATCCCGCAGATGGGGCTTTGCTTTTGCACAGCCAGGTTTCTGGCATGCTGCGGCCCAGTGCCAGTCCACTGACTGACACTGGGGACCCCTGCATTAGAGGACAGCAAGGCAGCCCAAAAAGTCCAGTACCTTTGTTGATATTTAGTGCTCATTTGGAGGTTTGCTGTACTTCATGCATGCACAGAGATGTAGCACTTCAGATTTTGAATTCCAGGGAAAGGAATTCAACAAATATCTAGGAAATTCCAGTCCTTGGGATTCACACATAAAAAGCACCCAGAATCTTTTTGGAGCATTATTTGACTTGGCAATTTGGGATGTCTTTTAACAATTTAAAAGACCTTGAGCATTTCAGTTATATTTTATAATTTACTAAGCATTTTGCCTGTTTATTTTGGACTGTTATTTTTAAGTATGTTCGGCAGGTTCCTGCTTTTGCAGTAAGCACGTGTCAAACTCATGCATACAATTTTAGGTTTCCTTTAAGGACTGATTTTTAATAGTCTAAGTCCTGCAAGCTTTTGATCAATGAAGCTGCAGCAACCTGACTGAGATAAAATAACAGATACATTTGATGATGTTACTGCATAATATGGACACAGCACATGTTGAATACAGATAGTCCTTAATTTATGAACATTCATTTAGCAACAGTTCAAAATAACAGTGGTGCTGAAAAAAGTGACTTAGGATTGGTCCTCACATTTATGATTGTTGCAGCATCACCTGATCATGAATTGAGTGCTTGGCAACCAGCAGGTATTTATGATGGTTGCAGCATCCCAGGATCACATTATCACCATCTGCAACCTTCCCAGCTGACTTCCAAGAAGCAAAATCAATGGGGAAGCCAGCAGGTGGTTGCAAGTCACAGGCATGTCATGTCTCGCTTACGGAGTGTGGCAAAAAATGGTTGTAAAATTAAGTGATTGCACCACTTAACAAACAAATTTTCTGGTTCCAATTGTGGTCATAAGTCAAGGACTAGCTATATAGATATATGATTACAGTATTATATTTAATAAATACCATTAGACTCACTCTCACTGACTCTCACTCTTGTATCCAGTCTTTCCTCTGCTTCTCTTGATAATGTGTTCATCGTTGATGAAAAGGCACTAAGATGGTTGTTGCTATTTTGTCTGATATACAATAGACTGAAGTAGAAGCCACTATGTTAAAAAATAGTCTTAATTTTACACACTTGCACATTCTAAGTGTATAATATATAGAACACAACTCTTCACTATGATTCTAAAAATCTTATAAAACACAGCATTCTTTTTTGCTTTCCTGCCTTGTTTTTTAATTACATTTTGATTAAATGGTACTATCTAATCATTTTGCCTATGATTCTTCATCCTTTTATTTGTTGGGAGTGGCTTCAGAATAACAGAGTTGAAAGGAACCTTGGAAAGTTTTCTAATCCAACTCCCTTACTCAAGCAGGAAACCCTATACTGTTAAGTTTGAGCATGGGCGAGAAAGAATGGAGACAAGCCTCTGAACGGTAAACTTCAGCTCTTTATTTACATCGTGACTTCTTCAATTCAACAGCAGTAAAACCCGCCTTATATAGGCAAACCTTAAAACGTTTAACCAATAATGAGCTAGGAACGCTAGCTTTTATAACCAATAAGAACTTTCTGTTAAGGGCCAATCGGATTCCCCGGAACAGGCCAATCCGGTCTGGCCGCTTAACAGCCAATCAGAAGTGCAGGGCCAGAACCCTGCACTTACTCCAAGCTCACACTTTATTAATCATATTGCATACACAACACCCCTTCCCCCTGGCTTCTTAGTTCAGGGCGCAGTTACATAGTCCCTTAAATAGGATGGTTGTCTTTTTAGTCTTTTTGATTTTTGTTGTATCGGCTGGTTGCAATCCTGCTGAGGTAGATCGTTGTTTGGCAGTGGGGCTGCCTCTGGTTCAGAGTTCACTTCTACGTCGTTGCCCACATTTTCCGCAATTCCCTGAGGTGCAAACGTTTCTCCCTCCGGCTCCGCTTCCTGAGTTTCTATTAAATCATCGTTTCCTTTGAACGGGTTTCCTAGGAGTTCATCTTCTTCCGTACCTCCCCCCCCCTCAGTTTGGTCATAGGGGAGTTACGGACTGGCTGCTGCAAGCTGCGACCGTAATTGGTCGATATGCCGTTTCCAAAGTTTATCGTCAAGGCACTGCACAAGGTAGGATCTGGGGCCGGTTACACGTACTACTGTCGCTTCCACCCACAACGGGTCGCCCGATAGGTTTTTTGCATAAACCAGGTCTCCTACCTGGAAGGTACGACAGCGGCTGCTGGATCCTAGTGGTTTCTCCGGTTCATAAGCAGGGTGCAACCGGTCGAGGTGGGAGCGGAGCTTTTGTCCCATTAGCAGTTCAGTGGGAGTTTTGTTGGTGATGCTATGTGGGGTGATGTGTTGCAAGAAGAGGATTTGATTGACCTTGTCGTCAATGTTGTCGTAGTCTACCTTTTGCAAGGTTTTCTTCACAAATTGGACCATGCGTTCTGCTCGGCCATTGGTCGCAGGGTGCGCAGGCGAGGTGAGCGCATGGCGGATGCCACGGTCAGCGAGGTACTGCTCGAATGCTAGTACAGTAAATTGTGGGCCGTTATCGGATACCAGGACGTCTGGTAATCCGTGGGTTGCAAAGAGTCTGTTTAAAATCTTGATAACTGCCTCGGAGGTCATAGTCGTCATACGATGGATTTCGAGCCAATTTGAGTAGGCGTCGACGGTAAGCAGGAAGGTGTGGCCTTTGGTTGGCCCCGCGAAGTCCAGGTGAATTCGGGACCAGGGTCCACATGGTGTCTCCCATTCAGTAGGCATGGCTTTTGGTGGGGCGTTGCTGACTTCTTGGCATTTGGGACAAGCTTTAACCCACTGTTCGATTTGCTTGTCAATGCCCGGCCACTATGCGTAGCTTCGCGCAAGGGCTTTCATTCGCACGATGCCGGGGTGGCCATCATGCAAGGTTCTCAGCAGCGCTTTCTGGAGTCGTTCTGGGATAACGATTCTATCGCCCCAGATGACACAGCCTTTCTGGGAGAAGAGCTCGGTTTGTCGAGTCTTGAATGGTGTGAAGTCATCTGATAACTGGTCCAATGGCCATCCGCGTTCTACCCAGCTTAGGACTCGTGCTAGGGTGTGGTCGCGTTTGGTTTCTCTCGTGATATCTTGGGCGGTCAGTGGCGGCGAGTTGAGTGCCTCGATTTGCAACGTGATTACCGTTGGTGCCGGATCATCGAGAGTCTCTGGAAGCGGTGCTCGGCTCAATGCGTCGGCGTGGGGAATGGCTTTCCCCGGGCGGTATTGCAGCCGATAGTTATAAGCAGCTAAGAATTCTGACCATCGGGTCATCCTAGGGGATAATATGTAGGGAGTTGGCTTATCTCCGGCTATTATCCCTAGCAACGCTTTGTGGTCAGTCACAATAGTAAAAACCCTGCCATACACGTATTCGTGAAATCTTTTCACAGCTGAGACGATTGCGAGGGCTTGTTCATCAATTTGTCCATAGTTCCGTTCCATTTTTGAAAGAGTCTTTGAAAAATATGCAACAGGGGCTTCGTTCCCATTAGGCAGTACGTGGCTCAAAATGGCGCCCACCTCGAAAGGCGATGCATCGCAGGTTATAACTAACGGAAAAGTCTCGTTATACTGCATGAGTACAGAGTCAGAAGTGAGCAGTTTTTTAACATTTCGGAACGCCTGTTCTTCACGGTAACCCCATAACCAAATTGCTTTTTTATCTAATAATCGGTGTAATGGTTCAGCGACAGTTGCTTTGTGCGGTAAAAATACGTTATAAAAATTGATGAGGCCTCGGAACGCCTGGAGATCGGCCTTGTTTCGTGGCCTGGGAGCGTTTTTGATCGCTTTTAATTTACTTTCGGTAGGGTGAATGCCCTGACTATCAATCAGGTACCCTAAAAACTCAACACTGTCAGTACACAATTTACATTTGTTTTTTTTAACCTTAAGACCGGCTTTTTGGAATTTTTTAGGACTAATTTTAACTGGTCCTGTAAGATTTTTTTGGTAGGGGCTGCAATTAATACATCGTCAAAATAGGGGACCACGCCCTTAATTCCTTGCAATAACCTTTCCATAAGGCTCTGAAAGATCCCTGGGGCTACACTTACTCCAAATTGCAGCTGGGTACATTTAAAGGCACCTTGGTGCGTCACAATAGTTTGGGCCTGTGCCGTTTTTTCATCTACTGGTAATTGCTGATATGCCTGAGCTAAATCCAATTTAGCGAAAACTTTCCCGCCCCCCCAGGGAATGGAGGAGGTGCTGCTCCACCGGAACTGGATACGCGTTCTGCTGCTGGGCGTGGTTCAAGGTGGTCCGGTAGTCCCCACAAATTCGGATTGACCCGTCTGGCTTAATGGGTGTTACAATAGGGGCTTCCCACAGGGAGTGATCGATGGGCTCCAACAACCCCTGAGCTATCAGTTTGTCAAGTTGTTCATCGATTTTTGATTTTAAGGCAAACGGGACTCGACGGGGCTTCAAGCGAATGGGAGCTACTTTTGGTTCTTGGCTGAATGAGATCGGGGTCCCCTTGTACTCGCCTAAGCTGTCCGCGAAGACGTCCCTGAACTCAGAGATAAGGTCTTCCTCCCAATCACAGCCACCAACTCGGTTTATGCCGGCCACTTCAATGTCGAGTGGCGCGAACCATTGGAGGCCCAGTAGGCTAGGCCTATCTCTATTGATGACCGTTAAAGGTAAGTACGCTGTGTGCTTCTTGAAGGAGACTCGGACTCGGCAGGACCCGACGACGGGGATTCGATTCCCCTGGTAGTCCTTGAGGATGAGGCGTCGGAAACGGAGATCTTGGCATTGAATTGTGGGGATGAGTTGCTTGAGTGTCTTCCAAGATACCATCGAGAGGGACGATCCCGAGTCGACCTCCATGTGGCAAGGCTGGTTCTTGATGGCTACCGTGACTCGGATTTTCTTAGTGTCCAAGGCTGAGGCGTGACCGATAGTGATAGTATGGTGAGCCTCTTCTCTCTGCAAAGCTCGATTTCTGTAGGAGTGGTTTATTGGTTCTCGCCTTACAGGACGGTTTCCTGTCGATTGGCGGTAGTTAGTCCCTTTTGAGGCCTGGCTGGGTCCTGGCAAGCTGCGGCAGACCTGTCCGATGTGGCCTCATTTCCTGCACTCATGGCAGAGTGCGTCGCGGAATTTGCATTCGGACCTGGCATGGTTGGCTCCACAGCCAGCGCAAGGGTGTACGGGCTTCGGGTAGTGGTCTCGGTCGGACCGCAGTCAATGGACCCCTTCTTCGTCGCTGTCTGACAACGAAGAGAGGTCCTCGTGGTGCGTTGTCGCGAGCTGCCCTTCTGAACTAGGTGAGATTTTGCTGGCCAGTGGTGGTACCGGAGTGCGGTTTTGGCGTAGTTGTGCAGCCGACTTCTTGGTTGCTTCCGTGCGGTAGCATCGGCGATGGCGTCGGCAAGGCTGATGTCGCCTTTCGCCATCAGCTTGCTTTGGACTCCTGGCGCATCTAATCCCAGAACTATACGATCTCTTAGTGCTTCTTCTAGATCAGTGAATCCGCAGAGGCCTCCCAAATTTCGGAGGTCTGCTATGAAGTCGGCCACGCTTTCTCCTTTTCGCTGGCTCCTCTGATAAAACTCGTGGCGTCTCACGAGCGTAGGCACGGTCGGAGCATAGTGGTCTCGCAGGATAGGTTCGAGGTCGTCCCAATCCATGGCCTTCGCTTCTCGGGGTTTGGCTAGTGCTTTAGCCATCTTAAATACGGTTGGACCGCAATGCGTTAGGAACACCAGCCGTTTCTTTCCTGGTGTGGCGTCCTTTAAGTTGTTCGTCTCAAGGAACATTTGGAAGCGATCCATGTAGGACTCCCAGTCCTCTTGTGTTGGATCGAACGGAGCGGGTGGTACGATGCCGCCGGACATGGTTCCGTTGTTGGCATCGTCTGTCATGTGCTCGGTGTTTCTTCTTGGTTCCGTTGGTTCAGACGTCTCCATATCCCATCCTCGTCGCCAGTATTAAGTTTGAGCATGGATGAGAAAGAATCGAGACAAGCCTCTGAACGGTGAACTTCAGCTCTTTATTTACATTGCGACTCACTCAATTTAACAGCAGTAAAACCCGCCTTATTTTGGCAAACCTTATAACATTTAACCAATAACGAGCTAGGAACTTTCTGTTGAGGGCCAATTGGATTCCCTGGAATGGGCCAATCCGGTCCGGCCGCTTAACAGCCAATCAGAAGTGCAGGGCCAGAACCCTGCACTTACTCCAAGCTCACACTTTATTAATCATATTGCATACACAACATATACCATTTGAGACAAATGATTGTCCATTTTTTTTTAGAAACTTCCAGTTTTGGAGCGCCTACAATTAGTCCTTCCACTCATTCATTGTTCTAACTGTCAGGAAATTCACTACAGTTTGTTTTGGTTTGTTGCAAGAAAAGAAAGGATTTTAACATGCATTTTGATTTGTTGACTTTTGTGGGATTCCATCTTAGTACTGATACAATGATGTGGCTGAAGAGATGCAAAATACATCTGACCTAGGTTCTTTTAAATCAAATTGATATGCAGTTTATGCAAACTGAATATGGAAATACAGGTAAAAAGATTAATGATAAAATAATAATAGCTTTACAATATTTAAGACAATGTCAATCATTTAAAAAGCTTAGAAGAAGGGCGTATTAATCTAAACATAATTGAAAAAATCTCCTCAAGAACTTATCACAGCTAACTCATTCTATTTGGAACCAAGTTGCCTAAATATTTTTTTTTTTGAAACAAATTTTTATTAATTTTAAAGATAAAACAACACATCATTAACCATTAAATACATAAACACATAAAACCTCTTAACATTGTAAATCCTTACAAGTCAAACAAAACATTATTTTTATACAGCATAATTCCAATTTATCCCATCTCCATATGGACACACAAATATCTTTCAGCAAATTTCTCATTATTTCTCTTTACTCTTTTTCAATTTCATTTCTCTTCCATATTTATCCATTTTATAGTCATCATATTCTTTTCTTTCTGGCTTGTTTAAGATTATTCTCATCTAACATTCCTCCAAGGTTTTATTAATTCTTTTTTCCTTTTTTTTTTTTTATAAAAAACAAATTTTGTTAGTTTTACCATAACCACAATACACAAACATACAAACACAAAACATAAACAAAACTAAAAGATCTTTTCTGAAGGTTGTCTGTTCCCGGGTTAAAACTCTTTACACAGACACAAATTCAAACATCATATTCAACCCATATCTCCTTCCATATCTTATTACCATTTTCTTTTTTATATATATATATAAAAACCATTTTTATCAGTTTTATAAAAACAATGCACAAAGAATCAAGGCATAGCAGCTTATAAATTCTTTTCTAAGAAAAAATAATAATAAAAGACCAATAAAGCATAACATTTCCAGATTATAATATCAATATTTCATATAATATTAACTTCATATCTTGTCCCTACTTCTTTTTTCCATCCAAATTATTTATTAATTAAAATTTGATTGCCTTTTATCAATATACAAAATCCAAAAAAAAAAAAAAAAAGCATATATATCCTTCCATATCTTATTACCATTTTCAACAACATTCTTTGTCTGTTCTATTTCCAATTATCCATTCATCTTTTTTTTTCTTTTACTATACTTCTCCTGTACACCAATTGGAGTAACATCCATAACTCATTACCCTAACTTAGAAATACTACATATAGCAATCTTTCTTGGGATTCTGTTTAAAAGATTCTAAAATTACATAATAAATTTTATATTCTAAATATACATATAAAAACACACTCTTATATACCCTCCAGAATCCCTCTTTTAATCTAAATTAAATTCACCCATTGTCTCTAAATAAACTTTTTTTCTTTAGGTCTTGCTTCCCCCCATTAAGGCTTCTCCTCCCCCCCTTTCTCTCTTGCTTATTCTTCTCCTTGCCCTTTCTACCCCTTTGCTTTTTCTCTTCGCTTTTCTTGCTCCTTTTCCTTTGCTTTCTAACCTTGCCTCCATCTTTTCGCTCATTTCTCTCTCTTTTGGTTGTTTTTATAATTCTTAAAATCCCCTTTTTCTTATCCTTTTTCTCCTCCTCTCCGGAAGGGACCCATTGTTCATCAAAGATGGCTTCTTCTTCCTCTTCTTCCTTGTCCCAATCCTTCTGCTGCGTAATCAACTTTTCAAAAGAACATAACGCCATTTCTAAGAATTCAAACAAAGCGCCCAAAGTATCTTCTTTTTTATATTTTTGATATTCAATCTCTAGTTCATCCACAGACGATGCCATTATGAAAAGGGAAACTTTTTCCAAAACAACCACAAGTATTTTTAATCAAAGACAATCAAAAGCAATTAAAAAAAAAAGTTCCAAAAGTTAATACTTTTCTTCCTTCTTCTCTTTCTCTTTCTGAATTAATTTTTAATCAAAGAGGTCCAATTACCATATATCTTCTTTTGGGATCCACAAAGACGTTCTAGACAATCTCCTCCTTTTTCAGCTTCTGCTCCAATTTTTTTTCTCCCTTCCCACTTGCAATGACAATTTTAAATAATCAAAAAACCATACCTCCAGCAGAAATTTTCCAATTTCTTAAATTTTTCAATGTCCAAAAATCCCTTTGTCTCTTAGCTTCAGCTTTCAAAGCAATCCACTTTCAATGTCTCATATATCCCAATATTTCTGCTTTTTCCGTGGGGTGGGAGAGTAAAAAAAAAAAAAAAAAAAAAAATTCCCTTTAACAGCTTCTCCGCCACTTTTCGCTCTTCTTAGGGATACAATGTATCCTCCAGCAATTCAAGCAGCTCAATTCCAGGCAATTTAAAAGGTGTTACTTGACCCGGCTCAGACAGAACTTTCACTCTTCACACTTCCTCCAGCACAGTTCTTACCCGGTTGCTGGCTTCTTCGTGGCGGCCATTGCTGACCGCCGCTCCACCGCCTTGGGAAAAAGGGGTTTTCCCGGAGAAGGGGGGGGTCTGCGATACCCCCACCTCCCTATCCGACTCCCCTCTCTCTTCAGCTGTCCTTACAGGGCAGCCATATCCCCCTGACCCATCTGGATCGGGGGTACCTCGATGGCAAGCACAGCAGGAATCGCGAGCTGTTGCGAATTCCTGCTGCCCCGAAGCCACGCAAACCGGAAGTTTCCAAGTTGCCTAAATATTGTGATAAAGACAGAGAAGTTTTGAACATTACAGGAAGGTTAGGGAAACTGAATCTCAGATACTAGAACTCCAATTCCTCCAATTCTTCCTCAATTATTGCTGAAATATCAAAGGGGTCTAGCCAATTGCTAGGAATTTTATGAGTTATTTCAATAGCTGGAGGAGCACCACTTTTCCCCCTTTTGGTACATATATAAAAGTGTAGTATGCTGTGAATAGTTCACATCATGATAATCTCTGAGGGAGATAGGAGGAGTTGGAAATAGGAAACATTAACAAGCAAACAAACAAATATTTGAAAATCATTCCTGAGTATCTAATGCAGTGGTTAACTCTACAGTATTACATTTATCGAAATCAAAATCTATTGCAATAGCAATAATCTTACATGTATCCAGATACTTCGCTCTTGTCTGTTTTCCCCTCTTCTGTATCTTGACCGTGGTTTATTATTTATTCCACTGTAAACCAATTTGGAAGATCCTTTGTCTCTTCCGCTTACTAGTTTACAACCAATCTCTTTCCTTTCCTCCATTCCTTTGTTGTAAAAATGATTACTGCAATTCATTCCCAAAGTCCTAAACTGATTTAATAAACTTAGACATTCTTGCTTTTGAATATTATAGATGGCTTGTGCTTCTGAGCCACTGAATATAATAGGATTCTGGATTTTAACTATTAGTAAAATATTGTTACTTTTAACATACCATTTTCTGAAATAACGGCTATGTTTGTAGCACTCATATTTAAATAGCACCATGTTTAATTCTAGGGAACAAAACAGCATAAGCAGAGCTTACAAAACAAAGGTGTTCTTCCTTAATTATTGCTGAAATATCAAAGGGGTCTGCAGAAATCTAAGAGTTATTTCTATATGTTGCCAACAGTAAACTTTGCAATAAACTTTATAAATAATAAAATAAATAAACTACCACTGGACCAAGTTTTTCTGTGTCTTTGTGTCTCAACCTTTCATGATAAAAATGGTTTTTGGTTGGCTTTGCTCTTAATTAAATCCTGAATTTATAGGATTAGTTGTTGCTAAATGGCATGACAACTATCTGGATACAGAGCTAGTTCAAAACTACTCTGCTCTTCAGTGGTAGAGTTTGATCCTAAATATCATTCAAGATTTGTATTAATGACACTCGTGACCAGATAACAGATTGCTTCAAGAGTATATAAAAAGACTTTAGAAAAACAAATTAAAATTTCACAGGAGAGAACACGGAGGATAAACACAGATAATATTTTGGGCAATATTATAGGACAGCCCTACCACATGAGATAAAACTTTTTTCAATATAATAGAATATGTGATTAGTGTACTGAACAGAAGCGCATACGTGCCATAAATTAACAACTACGTAAATTTAATTGATTTGTCCTGTTTGCTGTATGAATAAACAAACTAATTAATCATGATTTGCATAATTCAATTAAGCTGCAGCTAAATAAAGAAGAGTTTTTGGAACACTTGCTCCCGGTAATATCAATGTGGTGTTACTGCTGATTCAAGAACACTGTGTCCTTATTGTTGTGAAGTTAAAATAATATGCTTTATAGCAGATTTTATAGCAAAAGATCAAGAATGTCATTCCCTTTCACTTCATGTTCACCTGTATATTAATCACCTTATCTAATTCTAATTCTGAAACCATTTCCCACAACTACTGTTATGAAGAATTGATGGATTACATTCCAGAGTTTTAAAGGAGGTGGCAGAGGTCATCTCAGAACCACTGCACCATATTTTTCAAAAATCCGGGAGCACCAGAGAACTACCTGAGGCCTAAAAAAGAGCTGATGTGGTTCCCATCTTCAAAAAAGGAAAAAAAACAGACCCAGGAAACTATAGACCAATCAGCCTAACATCAATATCCGGGAAGATACTGGAAAAGATAAAAAAAAACACCCAGATCTGCCAACATCTAGAAACAAGTAAAGTAATAACTAGCAGTCAGCATGGGTTTGTTAAGAACAGATCATGCCAAACCAATCTTATTTTATTCTTCAATATAGTGACTAAATTAGTAGTCCAGCAAAATACTGTAGACATTATATTTAGATTTCAGCAAGGCATTCGACAAAGTAGACCACAACCTACTTCTTAGTAAGCTAGAAAAAAGTGGAACAGATAGCAGCACCACTAGATGGATTCGCAACTGGCTGACAAACCGTACTCAATGAGTAGTCCTTAATGGATCTAAGTCTACATGGAGGGAAGGAAACAGTGGGGTGCCACAAGGTTCCGTCTTAGGCCCAGTACTCTTCAATATCTTCATTAATGACTTAGATGAGGGAATAGAAGGGGAACTTGCCAAATTTGCAGATGATACTAAGCTGGCAGGAATAGCTAACACCCAAGAAGATAGGCCCAAGATCCAGATGCATCTTGACAGACTAGAACTCTGGGTCGTATCTAACAAAATGAAATTCAATATAGAGAAAAGTAAAGTCCTACACTTAAGCAAGAAAAACCAAAAGTACACATACAAACTGGGTGAAACCAGGCTCAATAGCAGTAACTGTGAGAGGGATCTTGGAGTCTTAGTGGACAACCAGCTAAATATGAGCCAGTAGTGTGCAGCAGCAGCCAAAAAAGCTAATGTATTAACAGAGGGATACAATCAAGATCAAGAGAGGTACTAATACCACTCTATCAAGCCTTGGTAAACCACACCAAGAGTACTGCATCCAGTTTCGTTCACTACATTACAAAAAAGATGTTGAGACTCCAGAAAAAGTACAGAATAGAGCAACCAGGATGATTAGGGGACTGGAGACTAAAACATGAAGAACGGTTACAAAAATTGGGCTTGGCTAGTCTAGTAAAGAGAAGGACCAGGGGAGACATGATAGCAGTCTTCCAATATTTGAGGGGCTGCTACAGAGAGGAAGGGATCAAGCTATTTTCTGAAGCACGGAATAATGGATGGAAACTGAAGGAGAGATTTAACCTGGAAATAAGGAGAAGCTTTCTGACAGTGAGAACAATTAACCAATGGAACACCTTGCCCTCGGAAGTTGTGGGAGCACCATCACTTGAGACTTTCATGAAGAGATTGGACTGCCATTTGTCAGAAATGGTGTAGGTTCTCTCGCTTGGGTTGGACTAGATGACCTATAAGGTCCCTTCCAACTGATTATCTGTTAAGCAAATGCTTTCTTTGTACAGAAAAAGCTGATAACCTCTCTTTGCAATTTCTTTTTTATATTGTCACTTCTGGCTACCAGCGATAGCGATCTGGATGCCTGCCACAACCTAATGATGTATGAGCTCAGGCAGAACAGCTTTTGGAAGAAAAAAGTCTCTTTTTTTTACAAGCATCTTAAGACAAGAATGGTAAACAATTAACTGGCTTGGCATGGGGTCCAGTAGAAATCCAATAAGGAACTAACAAATCTGAACAAAGAACAGGAGACATGGTGGAATGGAATCCAGAATTCTAAGCATGACACAGCAAGGTACACAAACAGATGTCTATGTCTGAGCAGTTGTTCTTGACATTTGCATTCTAGCACGGAGGACATAAGTCTACCACACTGAGCCTCCAATCAATGTGTAGCTGAGGATGCTAGACATCAGACTCTGCTCTTTCACGGACCTACTTGTTGGCAAGCCTCTCAGAGCTATAGAATTCACTTCTCTGTTGGATCTTTATCATACATCTCTGCTTGGGATAGGGTGACTGACTTCAGAATCTGAGAATCTAACAGTGGGTGCAAGCAGGGAGTCCTGGTTTCAGCCAGACCAGAGTCCTTGGCTATATAAGAGGGAATCACCCGTGCCAAAACTGTTCTCACTGCCTGTTTCTCGGTCCACTTCCTCCCTCTCTTCCTCATCTGATGACATGTCTAACAATAAAAGTTAGGCTTCAAAATACAACAATCTTTGTGTCTGTGTATAAGTATCCATAAAAAATTCTTAAGAGCTAGACTGTATCACAACAGTACTAAGCTAGGTTTAATTCATCTTGGCTGAGAGGGGAGAAGGGAGATTAAGAGTCAAGATTGTAGTCATCACTGTATGACTTAAGCCCTGGCTCCCCTTTTTACATGTATCATATATTTTTTTAAAAGTGGAGGAAACAGAGCTTTGATCACATGGTTATAGCTACAATCTTGAATTTTTTTGGTCCACCCTGATGGATGCCTTTCACTAGAAGTTGACCTTGATTGCAATAAGATTAATTTTTAACAGAACCAGGAGCAGGAAGGGAAGTGGTTCGATATTTGCAAAAATCAGGAAGGGAAGTGGTTCGATATTTGCAAAAATCATGTAAAAATGTTTGCATTTTAGCAGTACCCCATCTTAGTAGATGCAAAAGTTCAAGATGAGCTTTGTGAACAATCTCTTTTGAGAATCCCTCAAAACCAACACCACCAGTTGATCTGTTTGGATTTAAAACTGCCTTATAACAGAATGCTTGTAATAGAATGCAGCAGCAGGAATAAATGTGGTTATTAATGCTAGGCTACTAAGACCTTTTATAGCCCACTTGTTAGACAGCTCCTTTACTAAGAGTTCTGTTTACAGATTGCTGAGCCTCAGAAATCCAGTGTGGTAAATAGTGAATATAAACCTTTTCTGATTGCTCATAGTTTCTGCCTAGAATAGGCACCACTGATGTTCTTTTATGCAATAAAATAAGTTGGTGAAAAATATTCCATTTGCTCACCTGCAACATGTTTCTAAGAACAAAGTTGCTCACAAAATCCAATGCAATCAATGTTGGGTTTCAAAACAGTCAACATATAAATTTAAACACACATACATACACTCAACAGACAGACACAGAGAGGATCTTATGAAAAGGAAGAGAAAAGGAAAGCAGGGTCATGTTTCCAACTCACTTGTATTATTTAAAGCCATAATACTAGGACCCTTTCCACAATATGTCACAGATTAGAAAAGTTACCTTCAGCTCAAAGGATGTGCGTGCGTGTAATGTGTTAATTGCAAGAAGACTATCAGGAAGTGCCATAGATAGGGATAATATGCCAATCCCCATCACGTTAGCCTCATTTTTTGGACAGAATACTGACTGTCATCTATGAATTTTCCATAAGGTTAGATATAGCCAAGATTATAGCCAAAGCTGTAGCAAATGTAGAGTTGACAGGTTGATCTACTCAAACTTAGTCCAGGGATGCAGTCCTCCATATTAAGTGAATTTGTTACTCACAATTTTGCTCATGGTTCTGTGAACTCATTACGCAAACCAAGTCAAAGAGAATGCCTAAATGGTTAACAATTTTTAAAAAGTCAAGAGTTTCTTTTAAAAAGTAGAAATTTTATTCAAATGGGCAAAACCTGTCATAATTAGGAGCACTGCCAGAAAGAAAATGTGCTCCATTTTGGATTAATCTGACAAGGCATATGAAAATAGGAAAAGTTAGAACTCTGAAATAACCTCCCGTTTCATACAGATGAGCAATCAGCTTCCCTGGACAAACAATATAGAACTATATGTTACAAAACACATGTCTGACCCTGATCTCTAAATCAAAGAGTCTCAGTATTTTGCAGCTTATTAGGATGAGCTTCCAATCTAGCAGCCGTCCTACTGCAACAGTGAGAAAGAGCTGAGGGAGGATATTAGAAAATCAATGTGAGATTTCTTTCTGCAAATAGCCTGGCAGAAAGCTGAGATATTTTAACATTATCTCTGAAGATTGTGAATCACACTCTTAGTTAATATTCTGAAAGTGCAGCTAGGCATTCCAACTTTCCTAAGCAAAATATTCATGAATGATGCCAAATCTGAGGTAGGACTTTGCCATTGCCAGCTTGTCTGAAGAGACTCTATTCTGCTCTTTCATTCCAATGACATCAACAATGTCAATATGTATGTCATGTTTACATCTCTTGCCCAAAGCCTCTGAGTATTTAGCATCACTAAATAGTATTCCATTGATCGCCAGTGCTTAATTCTGTTTTTAGTTCATTGCTTGTTTACACATGACACACTGAACCACAGATTAGTCAATTTAGGCTGCTGGACAAACTCACCCTAAATAGCTACTTTGTTTCAATTATGCAAACTAACAAGCAAATCATGGTTAGATTACCATGAGCAAGTATTTCATGCAAATACAGTCTTTGTGTAGGTGAGTCATATAGACAATTTCACTTGCATTTGCAATCCCTGAAGAAAACCAAGAAAGTACTCTATTATTCATGGTGTATATATCTAAAAAGTCAATTTTGGCATCAATATGTGTTTGTGTGTGTCAAAAAAAACTAGAAACAATATCATGATGCATGTCTTGCTCCTTTTGTATGCACAAAATGGGGTAGAGCTTCCATTGTGACACTACTTTAACCACTAGGCCTCTGAAACTACTCCACAGGTGTCAACTCCAAGTCAAATTCAATTCCCAATGATATGTGTTGTGTCCAAGTTGTTCTCATGACAACACAGTAGAAGTGATTTGTCATTGCCTTTGTCCTGGATTTTTCAATTTTTCAAGTCTAGTCTGCATCCTCCATTTGCTAGTTTCCCATGTAAAGATTTAGCTGGAAAAGAAGTGGAATGAAATTGACATAGCAAATCTATGCTTCTTTGAATGTGAAGAAGAAAATCAAAGTTTGCATCGTCTATTTTAGTTCAAGTTCACTGTACTGATACAAGGCAATTACCCATATGTTTCAGAAAAAAATGAGTAATAGAATGCAAGCTGGAAGACTCCATCTGGTGGGTGAAGAATAATCCATGAAAGAATTTCTGGTTGTGTCCACAGGCGAAGCTAAATCATCCATTCATTGCTGTTCATATCCTCTTTTAGGCTTCTTATTCACATATAAAAGAAAGAGATATGCCTTTGCTTTTATTTTCAAGCAAAGCACTTTCTTTTTGAAATTCTTAAATCCAGGGGAATAGATATTAGAAACACCTTAATTTTCCTGGCAGAATTTTATAAAACATTACAAGAATTGTTGAGCATTCCGCTGTTAGAATTCATGAATAAAGTTATGATAAATAAGAAAATACCTAAAACATGGTCAGAAGCTTATATTACACTTATTCCAAAAGAAGGGGTTGACCCATTACAAATTAGAACTATAGACCTATTTCCTTATTGAATGCAGACTATAAAATCTTTGTTTCAATCTTGGCAGAAAGGCTTAAAAAATATCTAAATAACTTTATTCACTCTGATCAGAATGGATTTTTACCAAAGAGACAGATTAAAGACAATATGAGGGTAATCCTGGACACATTGGAATATTATGAGGCGCACCCTGAAAAACAAATGGCTTTGATATTCTTAGATGCCCAAAAGGCATTTGATAATGTGAATTGGAGATTTATGTTATTACTATTGGAACAGATGGGCTTTGCTAGAAAATTTATTCAAGCAATAGAAGCCGTATATTATAAGCAAACGGCAAAAGTAATGATAGATGGAGAATTCACAGACTCTATCAATATTAAAAAAGGTACAAGACAAGGATGCCCATTATCTCCTTTGTTATTTGTATTGATCTTGGAAGTCTTAAATAGAAATATTAGAGAGGATACAAACATAAAAGGAATGAAAGTCAAAAAGGAGGAATTTAAATTGCAAGCCTTTGCGGATGACTTGGTCTTTATTTTGGAAGACCCTTTAGAGACAGCTTTAAAACTGTTGGAAAAGATAGAGATGTATGGTGAGATGGCTGGTTTGAAAATAAATAAAGACAAAACAAAGATTCTGACAAAGGACATGTTATTAAGACAAAGAGAAGAGCTGGCAGATTTATTGAAAATGCAAGTTACGAACAAAGTTAAATATTTGGGGATATATCTGACGTCAAGATGTACTACACTGAAAGAGAATAACTATATTAAACTTAAACAGCAGATAGCATCCGATCTGAAAAAATGGGAAAACCTACAATTGTCATTGATAGGTAGAATTTCAACAATTAAGATGAATATTTTACCCAGAATTTTATATTTGTTCCAAACAATACCAATTAGGTTAGGTAAGGATTACTTTGAAGAATTAAATAAAATTGTGTTGAAGTATATATGGCAAGGCAAGAAAGCGAGAATAAAATTAAAACTTTTATAGGATGCTAGAATTAGAGGAGGATTTGGCCTTCCTAATTGGGAGTTGTATTATCAAACTGCAAACTTAATGTGGGTTAAAGAATGGATAATGTTAAGAAAGACGAGATTGTTGGCATTAGAAGGTCATGATTTATTATTGGGTTGGCATGATTTTTATGGTATAAGGGAACTAAATCACAGGGTTATTTTAGAAGGCATTATATACGGGAATCGTTATGGTTGAATTGGGAGAAAATTAAGAAACAATGTTATTTGAAAATCCCAGTTTGGTTATCAACTATTGAAGCTTTTTCGTATCCTATAACCTATAAGAAGGAACAAACAGTTAGATATGGGGAAATACTGGATGAAAAGGGTGAACTTAAAACGATGCAAAATTTAGAAGAACAAGGTATAAAGATGAATTGGTTTTCATATGCGCAAATACATGCAAGGTATCTTAAAGATTCTAAAATAGAAGGATTTTATGATAAATTGACTGATTTAGATAGGATTTTGACAGGTACTGATGAAAAAGTGATTAAAAAATTATATAGTTATTTGTTGGAAATTAAATTAGAGGAAGAACAAGTTAAAGAAACAATGATTGCTTGGGGAAGAATTTTGGATATGGGATTGATTTAGAGAAATAGCAAAAATTGTGGTCACAAAATTATAAAATGACAATGTCAACAGCATATAAAGAAAATTTGTATAAGATGTTTTACAGGTGGCACTTTCTCCCGACAAGAATAGCAAGAATGTTCAAGAATAAATCTGAAAAGTGCTGGAAATGTCATCAGATACCTGGCTCATATTACCATATGTGGTGGACTTGTGAGGAGGCCAGGAAATACTGGACTAGAATTCGCATATGGCTGGAAAAAATGACAAAGAAACACATAGATTTGAAACCAGAGATTTTTTTATTGGGAATCTTACCTGATATATATAATAAAAACTTAAAGTATTTGCTTGTAAATGTATTAACAGCGGCTAGGATTGTATTTGCTAAACATTGGAAGAGTGAGAAAATACCATTAGAGGAAGAAATTATTAAGAAAATATTGGAATGTGCGGAAATGAGTAGATTGACATTTGAAATTAGAGATCAAGAAGATAAACAATTTTATGAAGTTTGGGATCTCTTTTATCAATGGTTAGATAATACAATATAATAATAGAATATTTTGAAATTTAGGAAATAACGAATATATAATTTTTCTTGGTTTTGATAATTTTTTAGAATATTTTATTAAGATAGATTTGGTATGATTCTATACCTGTTATAAAATAATTTAACTCAATTATAGTTATTTCGCTTAAGTATGAATTAGTAAAATTATAGTCAAATGATTGTTCAATAATGACATTAGGATACTTAACTGATGATTGATAATGTGAGTTATTATGTAATATAATTATTTCGATGACTATGAAATGGATGCACAAGAGAGAGTGGTAAATCAACCGATACACTGTAAATTTATGAAGAATGATGTTTTTTTATGTTATGTTTTATGTTTTATATGTTTTTGTTTGTTGTTAAAATCAATAAAACTTTTATCAAAAAAAACCCAAAAAACACCTTAATTATCAATGGGTACATATCACACCATATGCATTCAGGAGATGACTCCTGATATAGTAAGACTACATTAAAGCAACATAAAACAAAGCTCCCACAACAATAAAAAATGAACTCTCTCTCTCTCTCTCTATTCATCCACCCTCCCCCCAAAGAAAGTTTTTAAAAAGTCCACTTAAACCCCCAAAATCCACCTCCCTAAATTGCAAGCATGCTGGCTGAAGAATTCTGGAAGAGACCACGAAGTTGTTGAGGTTGACAAAAGCTACCTTAGAGAATAAGATTGGATAATGGCAAAACAATGGAAGGCAAAGTTATTGCTGCAAATAAAATTACATGGATGTTCCCATAAAATCGCCATGGGCTCCGTAAGAAACTATAGGCTCTGTAAGACCTATGGACTATGTAAATAAGGACATTAGATTCGGAATGTAAAAATCCGAAACCTCACTGTACTGAACTCATTGTGTCTCTAGCGTCTATCCAGAGTTTTGCAGTCCTATCGGAAGATACGGAAGCTCTTCAGAACGTATATATAAAGTGGAGGAAAAAAAGGCTATCAATCCCGGGCATCTCTAGAATGCTCCGGCTCATTTTTGTTAACGAGCTCTCACTTTTTTCCGTGCAGCGACGCCGCCAACTAAGCTACTAACCATCACCTGCAAAGCGTCAAAAAGCCGGGCGTTTTAACTTCCGCCCTTAGTGGCTGCCCTACTTCCTGTTTCCGCTCGATCCCGTGGGTTGCCATAGCAACACAGAAGCGCGGCGACCAGTTGCTGTTTCTTGATGGAAACTGTTGCTTGTTTTGTCTGCCTCTGGAGGTGCATTTCTAATATTCTTTCGGGGTATAGGTAGACCGAGGGTTATATGCAGCCGATTCTGGTGGGGGGGAAATTATCTTTTTCAGCAATCGTTATGATGAACCTTTTGCGTTCATAGTCATGTTGGGTACCAATACAGTAGCAGGAAGCCCAATATCGGCTTTATGTATTTTGTTTTGTTTTTCTATATGTCTGTATTTACAGGCAGCACCAGAATTGATTTATTTTCGTTCACTGGGACTTACTCCTAAAGTAGTAAACATGGGCTGCATGGTCTTCAAAAGATGCCCTCCCCACACCCCGCACCCATTTTGAGACATATTATTTATAGTTACTTTGGGCTCTTGCTCAAATTTTGTGATCTGGGTCTTTTCTTATAGGGTTATTTGTGGAGATGACAGTTTCTATAATACATTGGCATTGAAAGTCGAAGATGACAGAAAACCTATAATAATTGACCACTTTTCTATTTAGTCTAAACATTGGGACAAAATGTACTGTATTGTACAGTCAATAGCAGGTTAGCATGTAATAAAATTATGTAAAATATATAATATAAATAAAATACATCTACAGTGTGTAAAATATCAATACAAACCAGATTCTTGACTGCAATGCTTTTAAGTTGTTTATTATTAGATTTTTATCCTGCCTTCATTATCTATCAAAGCTCAAGGTGGTAAACATATCCAATACTCCTTGCTCCTTCTATTTTCCCCTTAACAATGACCCTGTAAGGGTCGATGGTTGATGTTTCATGGCTGGACTGTTGTAAAAATTTGCTGGCTGAACTTCCTGCTTCCACTCATGCTCGAATGCAAAACAATACCATGAAGATTGTTTTGGACCAAAGAGTCACAGAAATAATAATTTCTAAATAGTAGCTCATTATCCTATGGCTGTCTCAATTAACCACACAATGATAGTAAAACAATCAGTATTTTATTTTGCAAAGGGAAATATGGTGCCTATCAGCAAATAGTGAAGTATTCCTAACATAAAGTAACCTAAACACATATATTTGCCGAGGGAGTAAACATGCACATATAATTGTCATGGTTTCTATGATGAAATCAGGCTATCTCCAGAAGTAATATTTTTTACTATTGATGTATAGCTTTCAAAGATCCCCCTAACTGTCATGAACTTACTTTTTTTTAAATTTAGAGATAGTCTAACTGATATTGCCTCTATATTCTCTAACAAGGCCTATTGTTGGATTTGTTTGTAGTGGCAATATGGGAAAACCATTATTATGCAAGAGGCACATATTTTGTTTTCTCCTTCATATTAAGAAAAGTGTAGAAGTTCAGAATTCATTCTTAGTTAGTCTGCTTGATTTTTTTTTCTTGCTTTCTGAATAAAGGAAAAGGGGAGGAAGCTTCATTTAGCTTCAAAGCTCTGAAAATCCCAGACGGTTGTTTGTTCATGTGCCAACCATTCAGGGTCTGGTCTTGCAGTCTCCTGCACCATATCAAGGCCATTGCTTTTGGCAACAGAGAATAAAATAATATCCACTCATTTCTTTTGCCTATTAAATTGAACCACTGATATAAACTGCAAAATTAAGAAGGTAAGTTCATTGCTGAAAATGAAGCAGAATTTTTAAAATAGATTCCATATGATTAAGTTCTCTTTTTCTAATCATTTAAGGTTACAATGGATATTACAAGAGGAAGTCTGGATGGAATTTCAAGACCAGCATCTAACTCAAGAAATAATCATGGAAGCAAAACTTCAAGTTCATCACTAGAGATTTTAACTCCAGAACCAGACCAGTCTAAGGTAGTTACTCTTTCTGCTCTGTTATTTGTTCTACTCTCAATAGACCTTTCAAAGTTTTGCATAGAATTTCAGATGTGTACCACAAGCCACTAGGTAAGTGAATAATTTCATACTTCGTTTATTTATTTTGGTAAGAAGAATGTACAAAATCACATTTGTGGAGTTTACCCAAGGATATTAGGTTATGATAAAAAGTTTGATATACTTGTTAAAACTTTCCATAAAACTTTCCATTCCATATCATTTCTAGGTTGATTTTTGCAATAATCACATAGGGGAGAACTCAAAAGAAAATTATGATAAAAATGGGGAGGAATATGAAACTCAACAAATGAATTTCTCAGAACAAATATCTGAAGAAAAAACTGGTGATTTTCAACTGGTGGGACAGCATACAAATCAGGTGGCAGGTATGGCAAGTACTACAAGATCAATGTAACCTTATTCACATTTACTTAGAGTAAATAATAATGTATAATAATACTTGTGACAATTATATAACTATATCAATATCTTAGATTTTTTATTGGGTTCAAAAGGGACTTCTATGCACTGTTTCTCTTTTTCCAGAATATTCTTCAAGTTCAGTAGATTCTGAAGATGACTTTGCTGAAAATAAACTCTTTTGCAGCAGTGCTTCTCAGAATAAGCCAGTTGAACCACAAAAAGGTATTTATCTTTTGTACTCTGTCTTATAGTTAGGTTTAGAAAGCCATTTTAGTTTATAAGCATTAATAATTGTAATGGGAAGGAAATGCAAATTATGAAATAGTGTAAGTACAAGTCTTTTAAAGCAATTTTTAATGTATGTCATGATGGTACACACTTGTACAAAAGGAATGGAGATTGTATTGTGGTGCTATGATGCTGTTTTGCCATTTTGATGAAAGCTTCAGATCCTATGGCACATTTGAGCTTTCTATTTTCCTGCATATCCTGATATTTTATATGTAAGGTCCTCTTCCTGGTAGCTACACTGTCTACAAAACTGATTTCTTAAGTGATCGATTTGAGGTGGCAATTGCTGGCAGAAAGGAAGAAGAGGGAAGAAGAAGGAAGAGACAGACGGAAACCTGGTAAAGACTGTTTGCTGAGCGCTGACAGCAATTAGTCAGCACTTCCTCCCCCAGCTCCTTTGCTGCGCCCAGGAAGAAAGGCTATAAGACTATAAGACTACAATGCCAGCCCCAACTTAGACTTGTTTTTCTATGGAATTAATCCCACAGATACATGTCTAGTGATTTCCCGAAATCTAAAAGACCCTTTTCCTCCCGCACTCTTTCTCTCTCCCTTTCTCTTTTAGTCTTTCCTTTCTCTTTATAATAATTATAAATATAGATGTAAAGGCAAACTGCTTATTATAGTTATTAGGGTTTACTGATTAGAGTCTCTTGAATATACAAAAATTTTAAGGTCTGTTAAATAGGGTTGACTCAGATTAATTGGGAACTGGAATATTATTTATATTATAGGATAAAGGTATATACAGAGTGAGAAATTCTAGAGTTGTTTGTTAGGTTTAAATAAGTTTGATTTGATATGGTATTGATTTATTAGGGGTTAAATATAATTAACTTTGGTATATGAACTTAGTATAGAGTATAATATATAATACATAATACATAATATTTGATAACATTCTATTGTATAGTATTTGATAACACTTTATTGAATTGGAATTTAAATTGTTTAAGTGACAAATTGGGCCAAAGAAAGAGATCTAAAATAACTTGGTGTGTAAGCTTAGTAAATAGACTTGCAATCACACTTAAAGGGCTATTACATCGAATGGTGATTTGGGATAATATTCTTAACATTGTCCAATTGCAAAAACAAATCCTATCAGAGATGTTGGGGAGGCAGTTGCCAAAGTTGTCGTCCACAACCACCACGGCCCTGCAAATGGGAAGGAAGAACACCCAGACCTTGACGACAACTTTGGCAACTGCCTCCCCAACAACACAGAAAACTATAGAAGAGACCTTGACAGGAGAAAAACAACCGACCATCACTAATGCCAATCTGCAAGCGACATTATTATCCCTACAAGAATCAATGTCTAGAATGCAGGAGATTATGATTAGGAACCACAATGAGACCAGAGCTGATATTAGCGGACTGAAGGAAGAAATGGGAAGATTAAAAGAGGAGATGAGAGCAGATATACAGAAAGTTGAAGATAAGGTTGGGACAGTGCAATTGGCCATGGAAAGAACTGAAATAAAAATAAAAGAAAGAGAGAGGAGGACAGAAAGGACTGAGGAAGACTTTAAAAATGTTAATAGAGAAATGAAAGATTCCTTGGTCCAACTTGAGATGGATAGAGCAGCGGCATACCTAAGGTTCCAAAACGTGGAGGAATCCAAAAATGAAGAACTAGAGCAATTAATGGCAGGTTTATTGGCTGAACTAGTTGAAAAAGAGAAAGATGATTTACTCAAAGAATTCAACGAAGTCTATAGGGTGAACACCAGTTACGCAAGGCGTCACCAGTGCCCAAGGGAGATTCATATCTGCTTTTCAAGAAGATGCGTGAGAGACCTAATACTTGGAATGGCCAGAGATGAGAGAATATTATATAAGGGCAAAGAGATCATAGTTCTTAAGCAGATTCCAAGAAAAGTGAGGGCCTTAAGGCAAGAATATAAATTTCTAGCTAACCACTTAAATAAAAAAGAAATCTCATTCAAATGGCTAATTTCAGAAGGGATCCTAATATCGTGGAAGGGAAGAAAAATTAAAATAGATTCAATAGAACAAGCACAAGACTTCCTAGAACAGCTAACAACCACGGAGGATCAACACACTAGGGAGGAAACCCAAAGGAACATGCAGGAAGATAGGAACTGCCATAGGAACAAAGAAGAAAGACCCATCCAAACCCAAGGGAAAGACAACTTACAACAGAAGAGAAGAAACATCCCCATATCAACCACAAGAAGAGAGCCATATAATTATGAGACAAAAAGCGAGGCAGACTTAAGTAAATGGAGGAAGGAAGGAAAATCCTATCCATCAATATAAACGGCCTAAATTCAAGAGCTAAAAGGAAGAGGATTCTAACTAAACTAATAAAATAAATGTTGATATAATTTGCATACAAGAAACACACATTAGGAAAAGTGAGGAGAAATTTCTAGATTGTCCAAAACTGGGAAAATTATTTACAGCACGAGCAGATAAACATAAAAAGAAAGGCATTGCAATATATATGAGAGATGATTTAAAAGCGGAGTTAATCTGGACGGACCCTGAAGGAAGAACTCTGGTGGTACAAACTTCGATTAATGGCATTACATTTTTACTGGTAGTAATCTATGTCCCAAATGATGATCAAGGTAAATTTTTCAAACATCCCCATCAAAAAATAATAGATTTTGAAAAAGGCAATATTTGTCTGATTGGCGATTTTAACTCTATTGCTGACTACCAGAAGGATCATAGTAACATGAGTAAGAATAAAAAAGGAAAAAGAGAATTTTCGAAGCCATGTAAGGATTTGATGAACGAACTGAATCTGGTAGATATCTGGAGAAAACTGAACCCAAAAAAAGAACAGTTTACTTATTATTCTAACCCACACAAAATTTGGACAAGAATAGATATGGCTTGGATAAATGGTGAATTAATTAATGAAATTAAAGATAGTGAAATCTTACCAACGACTGGGCTGACCACAACCCAGTTCAAATAACCTGGAGAGGTAGAAGAAAACCAAAGAAAAGATGGACTCTTAACACTCACTTAATAAAAGAAGAAGAATATACTAATAAAGTGAAAGAAGAACTGAACTTCTTCCTAAAGGAAAATAATAATGAACTAACTTCGAAACAAAATATATGGGACACAATGAAGGCATTTATAAGAGGAACAACAATCTCTTACAATGCTATGAGAAATAAAAGAAAGTATTCCCAACAAAGTAACCTACAGCAAGAAATTAAGGATTTAGAAACCCAATTACAAAAGACCCCCAAAAATGAAAAAATACAGAACCAGTTAATAACAACTAAACACAAACTAAATTTACTGGAACAAGAAAAATTGGAGATTAGTCTGAAAATGACTAAACAAATTTATTTTGAGCATGCAAACAAGCCAGGGAGATGGTTAGCCCACAAATTTAAGAAAGCAAAAGAAAAAAGATTGTTACACCAATTAATAGACGAGAGGGGCAATTTGCAAGAGGAGATAGATAAGAAAAAAGAGATCACTTTTAAATACTTCGGGAAATTATACAAAAAGGAAGAATTCTGTGAGGACAAAATAATGAAATACTTAGAGGAAGCGAATGATAAAGCAATTGGAGAGGAAGAGATAGAATTATTAAACAAAAATATAACATGGTCCGAACTGAAGTTAGCAATAGAGAAGCAAAGTAACAATAAAGCGCCAGGACCAGACAGGATACCCGTAGAACTTTACAAAACAATCATAGAACAAATTGGACCACTGATGCTGGAAGTATTCAGTGAGGTACTCCTAGCAGCCAAGATGCCAGACTCGTGGAGGGGAGCCTTAATTTCGCTGATCCCGAAGAAGGACCTAGACCATAGACTTATTAATAATTATAGACCAATTTCGCTCCTGAATGCAGATTACAAACTATTCTCTTCTATAATAGCCAATGGACTAAAACAGGTTTTAAACACATATATCCATGAAGATCAAAATGGATTTCTCCCATTTCGTCAAATTAAGAATAATTTAAGAACAGTAATAGACATTTCAGAATTCTATGAAGCCCATCCGGAAAAACAATTTGCATTTATGCTTTTGGACGCTGAAAAAGCATTCGACAATTTAAATTGGCATTTTTTAATTCAAAAAATATATAATATGAACCTCGGCACTAGATTCGAAAACGTCGTTACTACAATTTACAATACCCAACAGGCAAATATTCTAATAAATAGGGAGCAAATTGGCCTGATAAAAATAGAAAAAGGGGTAAGACAGGGTTGCCCTCTCTCTCCTCTGCTTTTCATATTCGCCCTAGAATTTCTTTTGACATATATTAGGCAAAATTCGAGAATTAGAGGACTGAGGATTAAATCAGAAGAGTATAAAGTACAAGCCTTCGCTGATGATTTGGTTTTTTTCTGGAGGAGCCCATAGAAAAAGGACATAACTTATTAGAAGAACTAGAATGATTTGGAGAAGTCGCAGGATTTAAAATTAATAGGGGAAAAATGAAATTAATGTCTAAAAATTTAACAGGAGACCAGAATAAAGAATTAGAGACAAAAATGGGAATACAGGTGATAAAAAAAATTAAATACTTTGGAATTTGGCTAACTCCACAAAGAAAGAAAATAATTATGACAAACTTCTCCAACAATCCAAGAAAGATTTAGATTCCTGGAGTAAATTACAACTTTCCTTATTGGGCAGGATTGCTTTGATTAAGATGAATATTCTGCCAAAATTTCTATATTTATTCCAGACAATTCCAATCAAATTAAATAATTTTTTTTTTATGGAATTAAACAAGATAATGCTGAAATTTATTTGGCAGGGGAAAAAAGATAGGATTAATGTAAAAGCCCTACAAGATCTGAAAAGCAGAGGAGGGTTAGCCCTGCCAAACTGGGAAATATATTATAAGGCAGCCACCCTACTATGGATAAAGGATTGGGTGAATTTAACCAACAACAGAATACTAATATTAGAAGGCCACGATATGCAGAAAGGATGGCATGCCTTTCTGTGGGAAACTGGGCCTAGGCAATCATATTTTCATAGGCATCTTATCAGGGACTCTCTATTAACCAATTGGAAAAAAGTCCGTAAAAAAACTCTATCTTAAAATACCGATTTGGATATCTCCAATGGAAGCGATAGTACACCCTAATAATTTGGATATAACTAAAATGATTAAGTACGAAAATTTATTAGACCCACAAGGAAATCTGAAAACACGACATGAATTACAAGAGCAAGGATTCATAATTGATCAATGGTGTACCTTCAAATTCATAGTAAATACAAACAAGATATTAAGGAATTTGGGATCTACAACAAATTACAGACTTTAGACAAAATTCTATTAGGACCGAGCAAAAAAAGTATATCTAAATTTTACAAACATTTATTAGAAACTGAACTAGAACAAGAAATTGTCAAAGGAAATATGATTGCGTGGAGCAGAAATGTGGGACGGAGGATTACCCTAGCAGAATGGGAAAGGATCTGGAACAGGAAATCAGCAGCTTATAAAGAAAACGCATACAAAATGTTTTATCGATGGCACCTGCCCCCTTCGAGATTGGTGAAGATGCACCCCAACATGAACCACAATTGTTGGAAATGTCAAAGCATAGAAGGTACTTTCTTCCATATGTGGTGGTCATGCAAGGAAACCCAGAAATACTGGCAAAAAATTAGGCGCTGGCTAGAGGAAATAACCAAGGAACAAATTGAGTACAAACCAGAGTCCTTCCTTCTAGGAATTTTCGATAAACAAATACCCAAAAAATCGAAGTATATTATAATTCATATCTTAACCGCAGCCAGACTGGCATTCGCCTAGTGCTGGAAATTACCTTCTATCCCCACTGAACATATGGTTATTCAGAAAATTTTACAATGCGCCGAAATGGACAAACTAACCCAAGCATTAAAAAATAAAGAATCCTCAACCTATTACAACAATTGGAATCCTTGGTATAATTAGCTAAATCAAAGATAGATCACCTCTAGGAAAATTAAGGCCGAGGGCTTCCAAAGCAGAGATAAAGAAAAGCATCGCCGACGATATTTTTGAAGAAGAAAGGATCTTACAGACAGTCACAAAAATATGGTTTTATTTTAACTGTTTTCCCTACTCTACCCTCCCCCTCCCTTACTCTTCCCTTTTTCCTTTCTTAAACTTTCCTCTCTTTCCCTCTTGGCCTATGCTAAGGCCTGTTTGTCTTTTTGTTGTACATAACTTGTAGTTGTGTTGTTCTTTTAAAGGTAAAACCAATAAAGTTTTTTTCTAAAAAAAAGAAAAGAAAGCCATCTTAGTTTATAAGCATTAATAATTGTAATGGGAAGGAAATGCATATTATGAAATAATGTAAGTACAAGTTTTTTAAAGCAATTTTTAATGTATGTCATGATGGTGCACACTTGTACAAAAGGAATGGAGATTGTATTGTGGTGCTATGATGCTGTTTCATCATTTTGATGAAAGCTTCAGATCCTATGGCACATTTGAGCTTTCTATTTTCCTGCATATCATGATATTGTTAATTTGGATACTTGAATACCAATTCCCTTCTACTTTTTAATGATTGCAATAAAGTTATCTGTTTCTGAGCTTTCTATCAGGATAATAATTTAAATGATTACACACATATAAAACAGGAGAAGATAGAGAAAATTCTAGTATTTATGTGTTTGCTTGTTTATTTATAACATTTATATCCTTCAGATAACTCTGGGCGGCTCTCAATAAAATCCTTTAAAAATTGTACAATATGCTACTTAACATTAAAATTTGAAAATTAAAACATTAAACATTAAAAAAATAATAAAAACAAAAACATGTCATCAGTCCAAGCATTTTGGGGAAAACCAAGTCTATAAGACTTTACAGAAGGCTAAAAGGGTGGGAATCTGCTGAATTTCAGGGGGCAAGATGTTTCATGGGGCAGAGACCATCATGGAAAGGCATGCTGCCCATCATAGAACAACATTTGTGGGAAGGAATCAGGAATGTGCCCACCCTATCTGGCTTGGCCTTAAGGAAAAATGGTTTTTCAAGTGGCTTGACCTTGTGCCATGTAGGACTTTAAAGGTGATGACTAGTACCTTGAGTTGCAACCAGGAAGAAATGGGAAGCCTATGGGGCTCTCAGACCTAGGCATCTCTATTACTGTGTGTGTTGCCTTGTTCTGGATCAGTTGAAGTTTCTGGGTGGTCTTCAAGAACAGCCCCATGTAGAACGTATTGCAGCATAAATTCCTTTGTGTATAATCAACTAAGAGATGACCAGTGCATGGCTGACTGAGCAAGGACTTCGAGGCCAGAAAAAGGTGTGATTGGTGCACTGGATGAATCCATGCAAAGGCTCCTGCCCTCAGTTGCCACCTGCTCCTCAAGCTGAAGCATGACTTTAGAAGGAACCCCAAATTACACCCCAATTCACATACTCCAAGGAAGTGCCACCCTGTCCAGAATCAAAGATAGAGAATCATCTGGTCCTGGGGGCTAAAAACTCATAGCCATTCAGTCTTGCCAGGGTTGAGTCGAAGCCAGTTCCTCCCCATCCAGGCCCTTACAGCTTCCAGGCATTTGGCCTGCATTGCCACTGGATCACTTCTCTGTCCAGGGATGGACACAGGGCTGCCAACTCTCACGCAATCAGCGTGAGACTCACGCAATTCAATCAATTTTGATTGTCTCACTCTGATAAACAAAATTTCACGCTAAACCCCCAAAATCATGGAATGTACAAAAATATCCCTACATTCTCTGATTATATTCCGAATATTCCCCTTAGCTTAGGAGAAGGATGAGCTCCCAGCGCCGCCCCGCCCTGCCCAGCCACCCCGCCCTGCCCAGCCACCCCACCGCGCCTCTTTTCCCGCCTTAATCCTTCTGCCGGCATCCCGTAACTGTGCATGATGCCGATCATTAGCAAATCGCTTCAGGAAAGCGAAGAGCAGGAGGCTTCTTCCCACCCGGGGCGCTCGCAGCCACTTTGCCCCGCCCTCTCCCTCTCTGCAATGTCCTCTGGGACAAGCCAGCTGCCCTTTCCAAAGAAGGACACGAGGGGGCTGGCAAAGCCTCTTTTGCGGGCAACAGCCTCGGCCAGTAATAACCCTGGTAAGCAAAGCTGAATTGTCCACTGCCAGAGATGTAATCCTGTCAGTCCTCCAACCTTTCTATTAAGTATTTTGCAAAAAAGCTGCCCAGCCCCTTTATAGATCAGCCTGGCGCGCTTCTCGCCTTGCTGGTTTGGGAAGACTCTTTTGGATCAGCTAAAAGAGAGCATAAGGCGTGTAAAGGGGTGGTAATAATAATTATAATAATAATAAAATTTAAAATAATAATAATTTTATTCAGAGTTGTGTTGGATCTCTTTTTTTGGGGGGGGGGTTGTTCCATTCTTTCTTGGTGTTCTTTCTGTCCTTTTTGCTTTTTTAAATGGTCTTTCTCCCCTGGGTCAGAAATCCAGCCAGAGAAAATAAAGAAACATCTTTGGTGGTTAAATGGAAGCCACTCCGTAATGGCTTTGTTTCAGAAGAAGGAATCACTTTTTCCTCTTTCTCCTTTGAGTTTAAATCCTAGGTCTCCATGCACCAGATCGACAGGACTGTACTACATTATTATCATATTTTCAAACCCTTAGATAAGGACTCAATAAGGACTTTTTTTGATGCCAGTAGGCTTCTCAGCCCCAAATTGGGATAGCCCTGACTCAGCTAGAACATATTCTAATCTTAACACAATTTACCATCCAAAGAGCAGTAAGACCATTAAGTTCAGAATCTAAACTTACCCAATAAATATTGTACGGCCGCACAGCAGGCTGCCACACCAGAAACCCGCTAAATTATTAGAGTTGACAGTTCATCTGTGATGAAGTGTAGTATTTAACCTGTGGCATTCAACTACTATTCCAGAGTTTCCTTGTGAATCAAGAGCTGCACTTGCTGTATTTTTTAGTCTCTACCAGGGCTTTGTTTTGGTTCTATAGCTTCTATGATGAAAGCTAGGGCCAAGCTTCAGAATACAGTAGATGAGTTTTACAGTTAACAATATGTATATTTATATGAAGCACTCATTATTCGATTAAATGTTTAGTTTATACATGTCTGAAATTATGAACCCCTATTTCAGTCAACAAGTTAGTATATAATTAAAGACTGAGACTATAGCATTTGATATTGGCATGTAGTATGGTATTTGATACAGAAAAAAGAATACCCATTGATGTATTTGCATTATCTCTGTAGTTGTTTCGGGTTTTTTGTCTTTTTGTTGCACATTGAATTCATCCTATAGTGGTCTATAGTACATCACTAAGCTAATAAAGTCAGTTGAGGTAGAATACTGCAGTTACAAGTCAGGAACTTCAATTATTCATGGTCAGTGAACTGCATTATTAATATCTTACAAATCCGGTTCAAGTACATTGGTGCTGCTTGCATGTATGTATGTATGTATATGTCCAAATCATGACTAAAGTATGCATCAGATTGCACCATTTAAAATGTAAAATTGTCAAAGCTCCCTACCGTGGAAGGGGGGACACCCCCCTTCCACACCATCCCCCCCTCGGTCGCTCCGCTCCCTCGCAGTGTCTCACTCCGAACTATCACTCAAGGTTGGCAGCCCTGTGGACATCCGTTTATTTCATAAATATTTGTATTAGCAACAATAGTTTTGAAAAAAATTTCAGCTTCATTAATGAAGAGCAATATTTTCTTTGAAATATTGTAGCATTGGTATTGTATTCCTAGTGGATTACTGAATAATATTCTTCATTTGATGACATTTTAGTAGATCAATTTGAAATGCTATTAAAAATATTTTTGATGGAAAGATGATTTGATTTTAATAGTCAGTTTTATATTTAAGTGACATCCAGGTCTGCAAACCTGGATGATTCTAAGGAGAAAGGTGTAGATCTTCTCATCCTGAAAGCAATAAAGAAGATGAAAAGGTTGGACCAGATATTGGCAAATAAACAATCCCAGGAAAGAGCAGTCAAAAAGCAAGGCAGAGAATTGAGAGCAAAACTATGGGAAGAATTTCAGGTTAGAAATACAAGATCAATTCCAGAATACTTCTATGAACCACAATTTATATATGATGATGAATGGCTATATTTATTTACATTTGAATTGCTTTTTGGCATATAAATCAGTTATCTATTATGTATGTATTTGACTTGTGTGCTAATTTTCTGCTCAATTAAGCTAGCTATTGATTTATTTAGTAAGTCTGTAGATATGGCCTGATAGAAGTTCATCTACTTTGATAAATTATGGATATTTTTCATGAATTGATAAAGAACTGAATATTAAAATCTCTTAGTAAAAATATTTTTGTGCTAAATTTATATGAATTTATTATGTCTTAGAGTTCCTACGACATATGCATATCATGTAATATTTTCTGAAAATACTCTGCTCAAATCCTTGCTTATAACTTTTTTAATCTGTTGCTAAAAGCTGCAAATACCAAAGAAATTTTGTTGGGTACATACATAGCCCAATGATAAAAGTGTGTGTAAATCATGGGGATAAAAACAAAGTGGTAAAACCTGCAGTTGTGCCCTTTAGAAACTTAAGGAAAAGCTTAGCAGTATGCATAAATATTCTGGAATGTCCACTTATCCTTCCTTATATGTATATATATCCTTTCACTACCTGAATGCAGTCTATGACATCTCGAAGTTCTTCAATAATTACTGAAGAGGAAGAAAACACTAGCAGATTTTTAGCTTTAAACTCACCATTATCTGGAACTCCTGGTAAGAATTAAAAAATAAAATTTTGGGTATTAATTCTAATGTAGGGTTAGCAACCTGCAGCCTTTGAATCCTTTGTAACAGCTTTCAGAACCTCCTCTGAATGTGATTGATAAAAATTGGTGGCTTTCCATTTTGAGCAGAAAACATAAAATTTGTAGCATATGTTCTTCACATATTTTTAAAAGTCCACCCAGTTTACACTGTGGTTATTACTGTGGTTCACAGCATCTCCTAAACGTTGAGTGCAGTTTTTGGTTGTCAAAAGGTTGTTTAGCCCTCTTATTTGATATAGCAAAAAGGTGCAAATTCAAAACTCCTACAACTCATATCAGTCAGGATTGGATGGTATACCAGAGCGTAGGCTTTCCTGACCAAGTATGTCTGTTATTTTTAAATTCACCTTGAAAATATAGGGAAAGTGATTACTGTAGCTAATTTAGTTCAGCCAAACACAGTTGCTGAAGGACCCAATCCAGCAGCCTCTTTAGATCAGTTTAGATCCAAAGTGATCCCTCACATCCTTAATAGAAATCATCTTATTTCACATTATGTTTCATTAACAGATCTTTCTGCTTGCGAAGATAATGAAACATTTAACATATTTAAAACTCAGCTTCCTCCAGAAAATTATGAGACTAACGGAAGACAAACAAAGCAAGGTACAATACAATCCAGATATAATTTTAAAAGAATAACAAATATGTGAAAGCATGCTTTTTGATTATTTTGATCATTATTATTATATGGGCTGCATAAAATAGAAGCATTTTTTGCCTAAATATTGGCCCAGCATTGGAGATATTTAGATGTAATACCGTAAAAACTACGTTTTCCTAAGAATTGTTTTGTATGAGCCTTCCCTCACATTTTATTACACATAATGTGAGATCAAAAGTTTCAGTTTCACGTTCACTTCCATTCACAGAAAAATGCATTTTGGATTTGAGAATGGTTGGTGTGGCTTTGCATTTCATATTAGTTTTCTTTTGTCTGCAATTTGTTCTTAATTAGTGTTATCAATAAGTTTGCGGTAAAGCATGTAATATTTTGTTAGGGATAATATTGAAACATAGTTTACAATCTACAATATAGTAACAAAATAAAAACTTGTACATAAAATAGTGAAACGCAATTCCAAAATTTAATTGAGATGGCTAATTTTTTCTTTATTATTTTTTTTCCTTAATAATTCTTTTTCTCTTTCAGTACCTGAAGGTGATTCAGCTGATAGCGTAACAAGAAGTTCAATGACGAAAATGGAAAACACTTGCCCCAAAAGTACAGCAAGCTTTAAAAAAAACTCAAACTTTATTAAAAAGAACATAGAGGTATGTATTTAAACATAAGATTGGAATTCTTTGTTAAGCTTTATTGTGATGGCCTGGGGCTGGGCATGGAAGCAACATAGCCGGAATGAAGGATTAACTCCCCTTTATCGCTCCAACTTTCCTCCAAAAGTCCCACCATTCACAGCAAGTTCAGGAACAAGCTATAAACACGTACCTCCATTAGTTCTTGGCTGCTGTTAGTCCAGAGGAGCAGCACAGTTCTGAGAGCAGCCACAGTTCAAGGAATTTAGTTCCAAGGAGTCCTCATCCCAAGAAGAATTCACTGGGACTGCAGCACAACCCGGAGCAGAACTGGGTTGCTGCAAACTCACACATAGCCAGGCCAGGCAAGCAGGGCAAGGCAAACAGAGCATGACAAGCAAAATATCCAGACATTGATAACAGCACATGAAACTGGAAAAAGGCAACACTTGCTCTCAACAAGTACTCCTCCAAACAGTGTCTCTTTAAATCTCATTCCTCAAATAAGCCTTGTGAAGAGGCGCGGGGCACCCTCCTCCCGAGTTTTCAGGTCGGCCTGCACAAATCCCACCTCCTCTCCATTCTCCATGGCTTGGGGATTAGGGGGAAGATAATTGCTCATTGCTAGAGCTCCTTCGCTTCTCTGAAGCTCTGCTGCCTGCCCTCTCCTCCCCCTTTGCTTGGTCATCCTGCAACCTCTCTCCTTCACTGGCGACCCTTCCCAGGCCTGAAGGACCTAGGACTGCTTCATTCTGCTCCTCTGGTCATCCCTCCATCATCTCTAGCTCTGTCTCGTCCTTCTCCTCGGACCCAAGTTCCGATGGGGCCATGACATTTATCTTGTTACTAATTTAGAAAATCATCTTATTAAAATTTTTCTGCAGTTTACCTGAAATATATGAGATTAATGATTGGATTCTAATTATTTTCAGTATCAGGTTTTTCTGGAAAAATCGAATGTTTTAAACCACCATGTAATTATATCTACACAGTGGAATGTCCTCTGTTAATTGCATATTCCTATTTCTTGTTCTTAGGCTGTGCCTGTGACATTTATTAATAAGAATGTTTACAAAATTCATTATAACTAAAAGTTATGAATGATTTGGTGGAACTGTCAAAAGATTTCTATGGAATTTATGTAGCATCTGGCACATGCAGTGCCAACTTAAGTGACAATATTATACAGTAAAGATAGTGCACCATATCGACCACTCATTCAGCAACCATTCGAAGTTACAACAGTGCTAAAAATAACTTTATGACCAATTTATGACCGTTTATGACATTCTCAGCCTCCCTCATTCATGTGATCTCTGCTACAATTAATATACATTGTCCTGCGTCTGACTTGTTGTTTTTCTTTTTTTTCCTACCTTGCAAAACGGGGAGACCGGAGAAGAAGAGATTAGAAAAGAGTAAGCAGGCACACAATGGGGAGTAGACATGAAAAGTAATATGCTGATAAAACTCTCGGGAACATTGAGGTATTCAGCAGCCATTGTATGCCTGTTTATTCTCTTCTAACCCCGAGCACCATCATGGCACAGTGCCCCATTTGGAAAATAATTGATGGCCACCAGTGCTTTTCTGTCTCCTTTTCCCTCTCATGTGCCAACTGAGTCCCCTCTTCTTCCCTCACTGCCCTCAGAAAAAAGAGCCCTGCCAAGTGATTCCTGTAGGCAGTCTCTATTCTGCCCCCATCCCCCAGCAGAACAGAGAGATTGCTGAAGATGGGATTGGGGGAGAGTGCAGTAAACAGGTACACAATGGTGGATACACAGGCTGTTTGCTGCTGACATCAACACATTGCTTTGGATGTGATTATTCTTTTCTAAACTCTTTCTCTCCAATGAATGTAAATACAAATATTAATTCCCTTCTTGTTTATTATCCAGCACTGCAGCAAACATTTTATAGGGTGGGAGATCAGTTAGGAGGCAAACAAAAACTAAGGTATGAAACTGGTTACTCTTGTCAGCTTTGACAGGAAGTTCAGTCATGATCATGTGATTTTCCACTTAGCAACTGCTTCATTTAGTGACCAATGTGGGAGTCCCAAATGAAATTGCTAATCTAGGATTACATGTGTTTTACATGCACAGCTAGTCCTCTTCTTTATTCAGAATGTGCTTGGTTCCAAAATGATTTGGAAGAAATCATTTTTGAACCAAGGTGCAGCACCTCTACAATACAATATATTTTACTGTATCCTGTTTTTCCCCATTTCCAGGTGAACCTGCTACTGTTTAAGGAATCACCCCTTAAAGTTGTAGCCCCTTTCTTCTGTCTTGGTCAGAAAGCTTGAAGTAGCAGAGAGATGTGTAAGATTCAAAGCACATCTTCCATCCATATTGTTTCTGAAGCATGCACAAATCTAATCCTTACTGATTTTCAAAAGATTATTATTGATTTCTCAAAACTATCAATTTCCAAATTGCTTTCCTCTTTATGTAGCTGGCGAAAGATTCGTCAAGTGAAGTTATGCTGGATGAAGAGAGAGAGAGACTATCCGAATTACTGAAAGATAGAGAAAATGATAGTAATAAACTTCAAGATGAGGTATGAACTAATTGATATATTGATTCAAAGCACTTTTTCAACACAAGCTCTGGGCAACCGAAATAATTCACTGTCGTGCTTCTGTTCAGGGGTGGGATTCAACCAGTGTTCAGTGATTACGTTTTGCTGCATGCGCGTGTAAAAAACCTTAAGCTGTGCTGCCCGGACAGCTGAAAAGTGCTGCGCTCAGGTGCATAGCGTTTGAAAAGCCACTTTTTTCTCCTGTTTTTTCAACCTCAGCTGTGCCGCGCAAAGCAGCTGAGGTTGAAAAAGCAGGAAATAAAGGACAGGTAAGAGCCTGGGTGGGTGGGAGGGCCAAACAGCAGCAAACACAGAACCGGTTCTGTGTCTGCTGCTCTTCAGAGCTACCGGTTCTATAGAGCCAGGCAGAACCAGTAGCATCCCACCCCTGCTTCTGTTGCAATGAGAAAAACAAATGTGGTATTGTGGAGAAAGTACAAGCCCAGGATTGGTGATCCAGGTTCAAGTCTCCGATTGATCGTGAAATTCATTATGTGATTTCGGGCCATTTATTCTCTTTCAAATTACCTCAGGAGATTGTAGGGATTAAAGAAAATGGAAGTGTATTTTGTTTTGAGTTTGGAGCAAAGTAGTTTGCAATGAATGTTCCAAATCTACTGTGTTGCAAAGGAATAAAACTTTAATTTGTTTTCCTTCTTCTGTCAGAATAAAAATCAGAATATGTTCCACCCATTGGAAACAATATAAATCTTTTTCACATTTAAAGGCATACTGAAATTTAACATCAGCACAATCCAAAAGCATGGATACATTGTATTTATAAACTCAACAAACCAGCTCAAAACAGTGTTATATTGGTACTCTTTAAATTTCATGCTCATAGTATCCAGTACTAAAACACAAAGTACAGCAGTATACATGTAATCATGCACCTTTGCATTTACCTGCCTTATGTAGTTTTGTTCAGATAAAATCCAACTTTCCTGTAACAAGCAAGTTATAATTAAAGAGTAACAGTATCCTAGCTTCTGAGTTTTTGTGGGAAATGGCATGAAGCAGGGAAAAATTCTACATCTCAACTTTTGTCATCCAAGGCACCTCCATCTATGTGGAGGCCTACTTAGAGCCTCAGAGCCAGGAGGATGGAACCTACTAACATTACTGTTGGTTATGAGAGAGGACCTAAGGATGGATGGCATCTGGCTTCCATTACAACTTAAGTGAAGCTGGGGTTGATGTGCATCTTTTATGGAACATCTTTTATGGAGACTCATTCCAGTACAAATTGCTTAGATAAATCTGCCATTGATTATGAACGTGATCCAGTGGGGGGGGGGGGGGGGGGGGTGAGTGATAGACTCCATCCCAGTCATTGGATATATCTGTGGCAGAATGTAGTCCAGAGTCACAGGAGGAAGCAAAGAGATAGAAAATCTTGGAGTCTCTGGTATGTAGGAAAAGGGCGAAGGTGGACCTTCCGTACTAATTCACAAAGTATATCTAGTATGCAGATATGCAGATTGTTGTTTTGAGTCTGGCAAGATTAATGTAAGGTCAAAGGAACCAACACTGACATGTAGAGTTACTTCCAAGTAGTTTATTTATTGTGTTCACCTATTGACAGATCATAATCAAAAAAGTTATACATCCTGTTCTATAGACATAATTGCCTGAGTGCTCTTGTGGCAGATGTGATATTGGATTCCTACATGGTGTTGATGATCCAAACATTTCTTTTAGAATCATCACTTCAACAATTTAGGTTTGTGCAGATGCAACCGCTGTTTCCAGCTGAAGTTATGTTGCATTTCCTGAGTAATCTGGGTCATTCTAAGTATGCTTTCAAAGTATCACATGGAAACTTATTTGGAAGGCTAGCATATAAATTATTTCCGTAAATAAATCAGCAACCTAATTATCACAGGATTTTCCAACATACTATATTGAAAAATTCTGCCTACTGTAAATTCAAGCATTGTCTTCCTTCTGTATTTATACATGCCAGTAGAGGGTGTACTTGTAACTTGGAAATATGGCATTGGAGACTTTTTTAAAATTAATATTTAAAACAATTCTAAGAACTCATAGAGGACATAACAGGCTTCCATGTTTCAAAAACTACAATGCATTTAAAGTGCCTATGACTTTAATAGATAATGGAAATGCATGCTCTGATTTAGAATATGCATTGTCAACAGAAATACATATTCATTTTCACAGAACTTTATTAAAAATTTGAAGGAAAAAGGTAAATGCTAATAAGAACAAACGTTTAGGATAATGAGAAGAAAAAAAATAAATGAAATAGGAAAACGACAAAGCCAAAAGTGCAAGAAAAAGAAACAAAGAAAAAAGTATAAAGAAAAGACTTCTTACATAGTAGCTATGCATATAAAAGTAAACTAACTTCTCAGTCTGTAGATACAGTATGACATGCATTTTTATATAATCTATAATCTATTTTTTCTAATCATGTAATTCAGGGCTGCCAACCTTGAGTGATAGTTCGGAGTGAGACACTGCGAGGGAGCGGAGCGACCGAGGGGGGGGGGAAGGGGGGTGTCCCCCCTTCCACGGTAGGGAGCTTTGACAATTTTACATTTTAAATGGTGCAATCTGATGCATACTTTAGTCATGATTTGGACATATACATACATGCAAGCAGCACCAATGTACTTGAACCGGATTTGTAAGATATTAATAATGCAGTTCACTGACCATGAATAATTGAAGTTCCTGACTTGTAACTGCAGTATTCTACCTCAACTGACTTTATTAGCTTAGTGATGTACTATAGACCACTATAGGATGAATTCAATGTGTAACAAAAAGACAAAAACTCGAAACAACTACAGAGATAATGCAAATACATCAATGGGTATTCTTCTTTCTGTATCAAATACCATACTACATGCCAATATCAAATGCTATAGTCTCAGTCTTTAATTATATACTAACTTGTTGACTGAAGTAGGGGTTCATAATTTCAGACATGTATAAACTAAACATTTAATCAAATAATGAGTGCTTCATATAAATATACATATTGTTAACTGTAAAACTCATCTACTGTATTCTGAAGCTTGAGCACAGTGAGGAAACAGTATATTATTTATTGGGTAAGTTTAGATTCTGAACTTAATGGTCTTACTGCTCTTTGGATGGTAAATTGTGTTAAGATTAGAATATGTACTAGTTGAGTCAGGGCTATCCCAATTTGGGGCTGAGAAGCCTACTGGCATCAAAAAAAGTCCTTATTGAGTCCTTATCTAAGGGTTTGAAAATATGATAATAATGTAGTACAGTCCTGTCGATCTGGTGCATGGAGACCTAGGATTTAAACTCAAAGGAGAAAGAGGAAAAAGTGATTCCTTCATCCACTGCCAGAGATGTAATCCTGTCAGTCCTCCAACCTTTCTATTAAGTATTTTGCAAAAAAGCTGCCCAGCCCCTTTATAGATCAGCCTGGCGCGCTTCTCGCCTTGCTGGTTTGGGAAGACTCTTTTGGATCAGCTAAAAGAGAGCATAAGGCGTGTAAAGGGGTGGTAATAATAATTATAATAATAATAAAATTTAAAATAATAATAATTTTATTCAGAGTTGTGTTGGATCTCTTTTTTTGGGGGGGGGGGTTGTCCCATTCTTTCTTGGTGTTCTTTCTGTCCTTTTTGCTTTTTTAAATGGTCTTTCTCCCCTGGGTCAGAAATCCAGCCAGAGAAAATAAAGAAACATCACCAAAGATTTAAACACCAAAGGGTTAAATGGAAGCCACTCCGTTGGCTTTGCTTACCATTGTTATTACTGGCCGAGGCTGTAAAGAGGCTTTGCCAGCCCCCTCGTGTCCTTCTTTGGAAAGCCTAGGGCAGCTGGCTTGTCCCAGAGGACATTGCAGAGAGGGAGAGGGCGGGGCAAAGTGGCTGCGAGCGCCCCGGGCGGCGAAGAAGCCTCCTGCTCTTCGCTTTCCTGAAGCGATAATGATCGGCATCGTGACAGTTACGGGACGCCGGCAGAAGGATTAAGGCGGGAAAAGAGGCGCGGTGGGGTGGCTGGGCAGGGCGGGGTGGCTGGGCAGGGCGGGGCGGCGCTGGGAGCTCATCCTTCTCCTAAGCTAAGGGGAATATTCGGAATATAATCAGAGAATGTAGGGATATTTTTGTACATTCCATGATTTTGGGGGTTTAGCGTGAGATTTTCTTTATCAGAGTGAGACAGTCAAAATTGATTGAATTGCGTGAGTCTCACGCTGATTGCGTGAGAGTTGGCAGCCCTGATGTAATTTGAGGGGGAAATAATTATTTCATTTTACTTTAATAGGAAGAAGCACTTGGAATATTTGTACCAGGTGAAGGATATACACCCGAACCAATGGAATATTATCACCTTGCAGAAATCGATGCTAAACTCAAAATAATAATATCTGATGGAGATCTGTCTGTATTTCAGGGCTCCTGCTCAAAAGCCTCCAATAAGATTTATCAGGTACAGAATAGCTAGAGGAAGCCTTGTTGTGGCAATATTATACTTTTAAAAATTATTATTCTTTTGACAATATTGGCATTTAATCTCTTTTTTGATTGATATACATTCTGTAATAGATTCTGTCATATAGGAAAGTTTCTTTCTCATAAAGATTTATTAAGGAAATGTAATTGGGGACTGGGAAGTCTGAGAGTTGTATTCTTCAACCACTTTTAGCTCGTTCTTTAAAAAAAAAAAACCCAATATAACTAATGATCAGCAGATACCAATAATCTTTCTTAGTTCTCCCCACCCACCCCACCCAAGGCACTTCATTTCTAAAAATTGGAGGGATTCTTCAATTTTCCGTCTCCAGATCTTTTTGTTAATTATGTCCAGTCCAAAATAATTAGAGTTCTTTTCCCAGCTGCTGTGAATATTTTGATTCCTTTCCTCCCATTCTCCAGATGAAATTCTCTTTCTGTTTGCTGCTTTAGCTTCCTAGCTAGGTCACTTCTCTTTTGCAGTGCCATTATAATCCAGAAGCACAGAAAAAATACATATTTCTTCTCAATACTCTGTATTTCCTAATAAAACCAAGAGTGTAGGCAACTGTTCTTACAGAATTAGGATTGGTAGAACCCAGCAAAATCAGCAAAAAAGGTGGAAGCAAGCAGTTTGGGACATGGGAATATTCCAATCTGGTCCTTAAAAGAATTCAGGAAATTGTAATGCTTTTCCTTTTTTGGGTGAAGCATTTTGTCTGAGATTTTCAAATCATGGATCAAGACCCCCTGATGGATTTTGTGAGGAATTTGACAGTGATCTCAATTTTTCTGAGCAGCTGGAAGGGTTGCAAAGCAGTCAGGCAGGCAGACAAGAACTGCAGTTACAATTCTGACTCCCTGAGGGAAGAAGCAGCCTGGTCAGGGTACTTTTTCAGAGCCAGAGAAAGTATTGCACCAAACTTACCCAGAGCAACTACTGATATAAATGGCATAGTCACTCAATCACTTCTACCACCATTGTTGGATTGTCGCTGTTTCCAACATGAGTGGATAGAATTGTGATAGTAACACAATCTCATGGAATGAGCTTCATCTCACAAAAGTTAATGTCTTTTAATAGGGTTTGTTAATCAGAAAGGACATTACTTAGATTCTTTGTGATATTTGAACAGCAGACAATCAATGCTCCAAATCACTTCAGTCTCCAAATCACTGGAGAGACAGATATCCAGCATGGCGAGAGAAGTCCCCCAGAACTGAAGACAAATTTCTGTCTTGAACTGCTGAGGAAGATTGTACATAAAATGACCATTTTATAAAAACAGTTTTCATCTAAGTTAAATGTAAAAAATTGAGACAGAAATTCAGGAATAAGCATGCTATTAATTATTTTTAAAAATATTACTTGATTTTTGATTCATTCAATGCAGGCTCAGACACCCTGCAACAGGGTTTTTTTTTTTTGTGAAGTAGCAGCAGCAAAAGTATCCACTGATGAACCATAATTTCCTGGGGATGCCTTTATAACTCTTGCCAAGGATTTTGGTTTTGTACAATCTCAAAAGTTACTTTGTCGTAGGAAATATATAGAAGACAGTGTTCTGTGAACTTAATCTTCAATACCATTGTGTGCTTAAAGAGCTTGCATTGTGATATAGTACAACACTGCTTTTGTTAGTTGCCCCTGACCCTTGCCTCCTGCAGATACCTCTGAGGACCACTCTGATTTGAGAGTGAACCTGTTTACAAATGAATGAGTAATGAATTATGTTGGGTGAATCCATCTGATTGTGATTTATTTAATCCAGGCCTGATAAATTATGGCTTCCAAACCAGGTCCAATAAATCTTGGCTTCATATGATATGTTTTGTATATCCATTCATTATTTCAACAAGCTAATAACAATAAATCTAGACAGTTGGAAAAACATTGGTTTAACTGGCATACCTGCTGATTGTGTTCTAGAAACACTACTAACTATTTTCCTGTGGTTCATGAACTCTAAATATTTTAAATTCTATTCAATGTTTTGGCTTAAACTACATAATATTTGGAAGAAACATATGTCTTATGTAAGAAATGTACAGTATTAGTTAAGATTTGAACTGTGTGTTTTTTGGCAAATTTTGAAAAGCCGTTCATCTTCATATTGTGTAGCCAGAGATTATTTTTGATCATTCACATTTGCCAAATATTTATTTAAGAAATAAATGATGTCATAGCAACAAGTGGGGGGGTGTAAAAAGCTGAACTTTGTTGAAACTTTCATTCCAATGATGAAGAATATTATTCTTGTCGCTTCTTCAATTTTCTAATCCTGATAAGCAGCAGATAAGAATAGGTTCATTTCACACATTTTTTGAAATATAGGACGAATGAAGTGTAAACTGATTATCGAATGTGTATACATAGATCACAGCTTGCAGTAATTCTGAATGTACATATGTAATAATCCTTTTTTAGACAGGTGCTGTGGGAAACACTAATTACGAATAACTCCCCAATGAAATTCTAAGTAAAAGCTGCTAAGCCTTTATTTTATATTTGATCTTGTACTTAAAAATGGGCTTTGTTGGGCTGATATCTTTTTTTCCACTTCTTTAGTGTTTTTCCTGTAAAATACATTTACCAGCATGATTTTTCTAATTAAAGTATTGATTTTCTAATTCAAAAGTCTACACTTTTAAAGTGAGAAATAGCTATTGCTGCTTTATACCAGTAATGTTTGGTAGGACTGGTTCAACTGCACTATCAATTTACTTTGAAACAGACAAACTGAGAAGCTGATTTCACAGGGTTGCTATAGCTAGGATCTTATTTTTGGAAACAGGAAAGGATAGGTAACCTTTTCAGTAGATACTTTACACAGTACTATTAGCAAAAGGGGATTACTTTAGCTCTACATTACCATGGGGCTATTTGGGGATAAAGTCTGGCTTTTGGGGGTTAGTTGTTGTGAGCAATTTATTATATTAGATTGCTTACATAACACAATTAATGCCATTCCCCTGCCCCAGTTAAGCTCAAACTTTTTTGAAAATGTGACTGATACATAAGTTCTAATTTTGCTGAGAAAAGTCCATACTTTAATTAGTATTTTAGAAAACAGCTTATTCTAATTAGCGGTTTAAATTATTTTATCATTGCTGCCATGACTAATTTTGCTTTATTTAGGAACAGAAATGGGACAATTTTACATTTTCGGAAGCATTATATATATGCTAATTATATTGTAACTAAACTCAAAGTTTAGCTAATGCCAGACTTACAAATGAATTTTACTTAGCACACATAATTGAACTGGAACGCAGGCTAATTTGTAGAAGGTATTTAATATATGGGGACCATGCTTCAGTAACAAGGATTGGTCGAGATCATTTCTTTTTCTTTTAAAATTCAGTACTTTTATTATTATTTGCTTTTTTAAAGGAATCCTTGGCTTATGCAAATAGAAAGCTGAAAATTCCAGGTGAAAAGATCTTAAGAGACACTAAAGAAGAACGTGATCAACAAAACAGGCTTAAAGAAATCAACCAACAACTTAAAAACCTAGAAGAAACTGTAAGTCTCCTAAAATATATAATTTTAAAAAGCATTTTATACAAAGCAGAAGAAAAAGTTGCAAATACTGATTAATCAGTAAATGTTTTTATTGCAATACTACTGTGATCTTAAGAGCAGATAAATTATAACAATGTGTGTCTAAGTAGCTTAGAAATAAATGTGTATTCTGCTTATTTATAAATGTGTCTAGATAAAATGAAACAGATCAGATTGTATGATCATTTAAAATCTATTACTAAGGATATTTTTTTAAAAACTCCCCCCCATCTTCACATTGTATGTAGCTAAAGCTATATCAATTTGATTTATACATCATCAGGTTGGAGTCGACTTTTTTTTTTATAACAAACTTTATTAATTTTTTTTAACACACACAAACAAAACATAGGATGTAGTAACATAAAATATCTTTTCTAGAAGAAACAAATAAACCATCTTATTTAAAAAGAAGATAATTCCAAATTATCACACTTCTATATATATATTTATCTTATCTAATCAACTTCATATGTTTTCAAAACTTTTCTTTATTACTCCCTTTCCTTCTATTTAATCATATTTCTTCTGTCTTAAAAATATATACTCATTGAATATATTTTCATTAGTATTCTTGCACATCCTGTCAGACTTAAACAAACATTACACAAAACATAAATACAGAAAACTTCTTTTTGGAAGGCGGCTTACCCCGAGTTAACTCTTTTTATACAGACATCAATCAAAATTTATACTCACTTAATATACTATCTCATATCTTATTTAACATTCTCTATTTTCCATATATTTTCTCTCTCCTACTCATTCTTTTAATTCTACTTTATTTATTCCATCTCAATTAAATAATTATATTTGCATCTTTAGTCTGTTTTCTTTCAATCACCTACTTATCCTTTCTATCTAATACAATATTTCTCCTATAAACCCAGATTGAAGTATGACAACTTTTTATCTTCCCGCTAAATAACACTTAAAATAATATATATTTTCCATGCTGATTCTGCTCCGTACATTCAAAGTATTACATTTCAAAATAGTAAAACAAACAAATAATATTGAGTTTAATAAGTAATAATAAAACTAAAAACAAGTAAAAAAGAAATATTAAATTTATAATATAGTAAAAGCAATGTTTCATAAGAAATTAAATTCTATTATTAATTCTTAAACAATAAAAATACTATTTCATACTATTATGAAATTAAGAAATTAAACTCTATAATTAAATCATGACTTCGCTTTAATACATTTTTAAATCATATAATATTCTAATTTTCTTACTCAACTTCAAATACTAATGTCTACAATGCATTTTTATGTACTTTTGCAGAATCATTTTTAAAATAAGATTATCTCACCCCTTATCTCTGAAAAAAATAAAGCATTTTTTTTGCATCTTGTTTAAAGCCTTTATGACTTCTCTTTCCTTTCCCCCTTTCTTTCTTCTCTATTCTAACTTTTTAAACCCCCCATCTCTCCAATTTCACTCTCTTAATCTTCCCTCTCTGTTGTATTTCTCTTTTCTGTTGCTTTCTGACATCATATCGCTTTTTCATCTCCTTTTTCTTTTTCCTGGTTGCTTTTTTAAGTTCTAAGGTCATCTTTTCCTTGCCCCCCTTCCGCTTTTCTTCCTCCACTAAGTGTGTTTGTCCATTAAAGATGGCTTCTTCTCCTTCATCCCAGCCTTCCTGTAGTATTTCTTGATAGGTAGAAATCGCCATTTCCAAAAAGCGAAAGATAGATCCAAACGAGCCCTTATCTTCGTTTTTCAGTTTTTGAAATTCCATTTGTAGTCCTTCAAAAGATAATGGCATTTTTTCTTTCTTTCTTTTTTAATGCAACCCTAATGTCTTTAGTCCCTTTTTTTAAAAAACAAAATTTCACAAAGATCTCAATGTCACAAAGCAAACCAAATCAATTTTAAGTTGTTGTTTTTTTTTAAATCCAATGTCCAGAAATCCTTTATCCCTTGGCTTTAAATTTCAAATTGAGTTACCTTCCGTGCCCAAGTAGATTTTCCAGATCTCCGTCTGCTATTTTTATCGGGAAGGAGAGTTAAGAAAAAAATTTTTTCCCCTTAACAGCTTTAACTGCAGCTTTCCAGTCTTCTTTGGGAAACAATGTATCCTAAGGCAATTCAAACAGTTCAGTTTCCAGGGTAATTAAGAGTTGTTATTGTCTCAGGCTCAGCCAAATTTTCACTTCCTCCTGCAACCTCCAGCACAAATCTTACCCGGCTGCAGGCTTCTTTGTGACGGCCATCACTGACTGCCACTCCACCACCTTGGGAAAAAGGGTTTTTTCCGGCTGGGGATGGGGTCTGTGACACCCCCAAACCCCTGTCCGGATCCCCTCTCTCTTCGGCTGTCTCTACAGGGCAGCCATATCCCCCAGACCAATTTGGATCGGGGGCACCTTGGCAGCAAGCACAGCAGGAATTGCAGACAAGCAAATTCCTGCTGCTGCCGAAGCCACGCAAAACCGGAAGTCCAGGTTGGAGTCGACTTTTAATGACTTTTAGTTTTCTCCACTATCATGTGCTCCTAACCTGATCCTTCATGTCTTCCAATGTACCCATCACTACAATAATAGAATCCATCTATCCTGTTCTTGGTTATTCTCTTCTCTTTCCTTCCACCTTTCTCAGCCCTAGAACTTTCTTCAGAGAGCTAAGTCTTTCCATAATGTATCTGAACTAGGATAATTTGAGCCTAGTCCCTTGTGCCTCAGAACTCTGGATCGATTTATTTGATGATGCATTTGTTTGTTTTCTTGCCTGTTCATGGTATTCTGAGAAATCTTCTCTAACTCCAAAGTTCAAAAGTGTCAAAATTCTGGTTTCCGGTTTCGCGTGGCTTCGGGGCAGCAGGAATTCGCGACAGCTCACGATTCCTGCTGTGCTAGCCGCCGAGGTACCCCCAATCCAGATGGGTCAGGGGGATATGGCTGCCCTGTAGGGACAGCTGAAGAGAGAGGGGAGTCGGGCAGGGGGTTGGGGGTGTCGCAGACCCCCTCCTCCTCCGGAAAAACCCCTTTTTCCCAAGGCGGTGGAGCGGCGGTCAGCAATGGCCGCCACGAAGAAGCCAGCAACCGGGTAAGATTGCACTGGAGGAAGTAAGAAGAGTGAAAGTGCTGTCTGAGCCGGGTCAAGTAACATCTTTCAAATTTGTTGGAACTGAGCTGTTTGAATTGCTGGAGGATACATTGTATCCCTAAGAAGATCGAAAGCGGCGGAGAAGCTGTTAAAGGGAACTTTTTTTTTTCTTCACTCTCCCACCCCATGGAAACAGCAGAAATGTTTGGACATATTGGACATTGAAAGTGAATTGTTTTGAGAGTTGAAGCTAAGGGACAAAAGGATTTTTGGACATTGAAAAACTTAAGAAATTGGAAAACCCTTGTTGGAGGTATGGATTTCTGATTATTTAAAATTGATATTGCAAGTGGGAAGGGAGAGGAAAAAAAATTGGAGCAGAAGCTGAAAAAGGAGGAGATTGCCTAGAATCCCAAAGAAAGGTATATGGTAATTGGACCTCTTTGATTAAACATTAACCCCAGAAAGAGAAAGAGAAGAAGGAAGAAAAGTATTAATTTTTGGAACTTTTTTTGAATTATTTTTGATTAAAAATACTTGTGGTTGTTTTGGGAAAAGTTTCTCTTTTCATAATGGCATCGCTTGTGGATGAACTAAAGACTGAATATCAAAAATATAAAAAGGAAGATACTTTGGGCACTTTGTTTCAATTCTTAGAAATGGCGTTATGTACTTATGAAAAGTTGACTACGCAGCAGAAGGACTGGGACAAAGAAGAAGAGGAAGAAGAAGCCATCTTTGATGAACAATGGGTTCTTCCCGGGGAGGAGGAGAAAAAGGATAAGAAAAAGGGGATTTTAAGAATTATAAAAACAACCAAAGAAGAGAAAAATGAGCGGAAAGGTGGAGGCAAGGTTAGAAAGCAAAGGAAAAGGAGTAAGAAAAGGGAGGAGGGGAGACAAAGGGGTAAAAAGGGCAAGGAGAAGAATAAGCAAGAGAGAAAGGGGAGGAGGAGAAGCCTCAATGGGGGGAAGCAAGATATAAAGAAAAAAAGTTTATTCAGAGACAATGGGTGAATTTAATTTAGGATAAAAGAGGGATTCTGGAGGGTACATAAGATTGTGTTTTTTATATGTGTATTTAGATTATAAAATTCATTGTGTAATTTTAGAATCTTTTAAACAGAATCTTCTCTAACTCCAAAGTTCAAAAGTGTCAAAATTCTTTCTGTGCTGCTTCTTCAACTTCATGTTGAAAGACTAATAAACCGACAGAAATAGTATAGGCTAAAAAGACAACAATAATCTCTTTGTGTGTGTAACTTTGCAAGCTAAATGGGGAGAAAGACTGAAAAATGTCTTGAAAAGATGCTACATCTTTATAGCATCTTATTAATGATTCCCATGGAACATTCTTATCCAGTAAGAGCCTTCAGTTAAACAATGAGATTTTTTTTTTTGTAAGGGGGAAAAAAAGCTTTATCTTATTTAAAGTAGGGCAAGAAAAGCCAAACCGAGAATAAGAGTGAGTCAATGTTTGCCTGTCACTGTTTTCACTTTTTACATTTACATTTACTTTTACTTTTTACATTTGAGAAGTAGATTGCCACCTAGCTGATCTTGCGTTTTAACATAAATTAATCTCATAATATGAGATTTGCCTAGTGCAAACAAAGAGCAAGATACCGTTTCATCAAAATTTAGTCAGAATCCCTTCTTAGAATGAGAAATCTACAGTAGCTTATATCTGTTTTGTAATGTCAGTTTAGTGAGTGGTGAAACCTCCAAACAAAACGAATCCAGGCTGTGTAATTTCTTTTTGCTGTTGACCTTTGCTTCCTTTCTCTCACTCGGTCACTGAGCCTTGCTATTTATGGGGATACAAGTCTGGACAGGAACGCTCCCATTGGTGGCTTAGTCTGCAATAACCAATGCTTTGGAATGCTTTGGGCCACTGATTCATTAAAATACAATGAATGTTCACAGGTCAGTTTCAAGGTCTGATTAGTATAAAACTGTTTCTTGAAATTTGCTTAGCAGCTGCTTTCCACTCCTTCACTGCATACCAGACATTTTTTCTTGACTCGAGAGAATGCCCACAAGACATGATGGAAGTAGAAACTATTCTTCACTTATTAAATTATAAACAAATAAACCACCTGCATTGTTGCATAACCTAGAGCCGGATTGGCATTTCTTTATACTGTGAAAATTCCTTGGTACTTTTGACCCTCATTTTCAAAAGAGATATGTGAGGTATTGGGACAGTTTATAGGCAAGAAAAAAAGTTGTATTATGGTAGAAAAACAATGACTCTTATTCAGTTGTGGGTTTACCAATGTAGTGTAGATGAAAATGGAAATATGCTTCAGATATCTGTAATGCTAAGGATCATGCCTTATTACAGTTATTATATTATTACAGTTCCTACCAGTGGAAAGCTATCCCATCCTGTAGCACAAAAACAAATATTGTGAAAATATTGTCAGCGTTTATTCTCTGACCAGAAGCCAAATTAAGAGTTAATTTGGTTCATTTTCTTAGTCCAAATTCCATGGTGCTATGAGGTTATGTAAGGTCAGCAATGGCCCCTATTCTTTTTTAAAAATATGCAACAGAAAACAGTTATTAGCTAACAAATAATTTTAATCACATTTTTGAAATTATTTTCAGTCAGATTTTTGCTTATAGGTCTTCCATAGCTATATCTTTCCTCTTTCCATTGCTCTTTTTGCATGCGAATGAAGGATATTTCAAAGCTTTGTTATTGGTTAGGAACAAATTGTTAGTGCAAGTAAGGGTAAATGCTAATTAATTGAAGCGATAAATTAAGTAATCAGAATATCAAGCCACAAGATATCCCAGTTTGGTCAGAAAGAAAGCATTATTTTCCATAATCAGGTAGAATAATTTTACAGCTAATCAAGAATAAAATAAATCCAAATCTTGTTTTAAATGAGAGAGAGAGAGAGAGAAAGAGAGAGTGTGTGAGCGTGAGCGAGAGAGATTTGGTAAATTAAATAAAGAAACAATACATACACATCAACGAATATGAAGACCACCAAACTTGATCCATCCCACATCCAATCTGTTCATTTTGTTATTGGAGACTGCAAGTGACAATATCAATTACTTTCCCTGTAATTTGATCATTTTTCTTTTACATAAATTAACAAGTTACAGGGAATTTGATTAATCCATTATAAGGCTACCCGGCTGCTGTGGAAAGGAAAGAGACGCTCCATTGAAGTGAAGAGGAAACCCTTGTTCGTAGGCGTTCCACTCTGTTTTTAGATCTCAATGCTGTTGCCTTTGCAAGAAGAATAGATTGAAGCAAATTTATTCACAAAGACCAAGTCACTGAGCAAATTCTTTTCACTATATCATAAATATTCACTATATCTTGTTCATCAAATAAATCAAATGCAAATCTATATCATTTGTTTCTAGCAATGTTTTCCCACTTTTGTTATGGATGTACTCGGGTATTCTGAAGGTCAGATGGAGCCAGCAGACCATAAAATCTAGCCAGTGAGAGGACTGGAACTAAGGAAATCTCAAGGGTTTATTAAATGATGAGAAACTCTGTTGTTTTGCCCATGTGTTACATAATTGCCGTCTATGCAGTGCTATTAAAATTCCACACTAGTCCTAACAGGAACCCCATTTTTATAGCTGAAAGAAGAGATGAAGTAATTGTTAGCTAGCATTTCAGCAATATTATAACATCCTTCCATGTTTGTTATTGTGGCATCTTGGGTTTGGAAGACTCTACCTTGAATATACTGTGCTAATTACCATTTAAATTAGGCAGTTAAATAAGCTTAATACAGAATTATCCTTTATGCCAGTAACCAGATTCTGCACAGCAAAACAAGCATAATTCAGGCTAATTATGTTTAGAATGCCACAGTTTGAAGTGTTGTCCTTTTCTTTCTACTCATTCTGGTCAAAAGTAAATTGAAGCTATTTAGCTACAGTGCAAACAGAAAGGTCATTATTTCTTTACAACATGCTCTCAATAATAACATTCCAAGAATGAGTTTTATCCACCCAAAGTTAATCCATAGCAGTTCATTGTATTGCAGCTTGCATTTGTAAGATTTAAACCTTATATATTCTTACCATAATAAATTTTAATTAATTTTAAAAATATGATGGGTAAGGAAAGTCTGTACTTTTTCATTCATTACATGAATTTATTCTAATATTTGACACAATTAAAACCTTTGTTTCAAATCAAGATTGATAAGGTTTATATAATCATCAGCAATGAGCTTGGTAACATGCTGAGCAAAGGCTATTATTTTATTATATTTTTATTTATTAGTTTATTTACAAATTTATATTGCTATCTAATTCATACTTAGGTTACTCTGGATGGCTTACAACATTTAAAAAACCCATTATCTAATAAAACCATTAAAAGTCTTACCCCACCTCTCATGGCTGCAACAATACAACAAATATTTATTACTAGAATTATTAATTTTTTTGGAATTAATCTGCCTTTTCAGAAGCTTGCATAAATTATGCGTCTGCTATTCAAATAAACATTTAATAGTAATAGCACTTAGATTTATATACTGCTTCACAGTGCTTTTACAGTCCTCTCTAAGTGGTTTACAGAGTCAGCATATTACCCCCAACAATCTGGGTCCTCATTTTACAAACCTCAGAAGGATGGAAGGCTGAGTCAACCTTGAGCCAGTGAGACTTGAACTGCCAAACTGCTGCAAATCAGCAATCAGCAGAAGTAGCCTGCAGTACTGCACTCTAACCACTGTGCCACTTTAAAATACAATTCTGAGAGATAGTAAAACAAAAGGAGTTAACTGTATGTTTCCTTTAATGCTATTTCACTGGAGTCCTTTCCTGTATAAGCTAGATGCCATAATTTTTTTTACTTGAAGACCACATTTGACTGAGAAAAATTTTTGTATCTCAAGAGGCAAGAGACAAGTGGCTATGAGCAAAATATTATATATTTAGTGCTTATTTGTGTAACTTTAAACCAGGAATGTCAAACTCATGTTATCATGGTGGTGTCATGTGATGAATTGAGACTTTTTTCCACTTTGCTAAATTGGGTTGGAGTGGGGCCAGCATGTGATGCATCTGGCCCGCAGGCCACAAGTTTAACACTCCTGCTTTAAATTATCTAGCTTCCTTTCTATCTATATTTGACGATTCCCCCCCCCCCCCAAATATATATATAGAGATAGATAGATAGATAGATAGATAGATAGATAGATAGATAGATAGATAGATAGATAATTTTGTTGATGGCTTATGATTTTTCAATTCTGATCGCAGAAGTCAGAACATTTACCCTTCAATACTTTAATATCCACAGTTGGGCAGTGGTGTCTACAAAGGGTGGGGAGTTGGGGAGGTCAAAATGAGGAAAGTAACAGTCTTTGATTTTTATTGTTAAAAGTAGTGTGTGTTATTTCGTCTTGAAAAGTTTGAGAAATGTTAGTTTAAGCAATAGAAGAAAATAAAACAATCTGTTCTATTCTGGAGTCTTGCTGAACTTGTTTAGTTTACACAAGTTAATTATTGAGCAAAGTAATCTAGCTACCAATTGCTACAAGAGCTACTATATTTTAAAATATAATTTAATTAATCATTAACACAAACAAGGCAAATTAAATGCTCCCTGCAATGAGTTAATTTAATCTACACAAAGCCACAAGTTGTCATATAAACATTTCCACTGAAATTCTGTGCATATGTTTGACTTATTTTTCTACCCTCCAAAATAAATAATTATTCAGTCTTTATCAGTCCTTTTTAAATTTAAATATTTCTATTTAATTTTTTATGATAAATGCTGCCTTTAAATTATTAAATGAAATTACAATACATGAATCAGTACTTTCATAAATGCAGCTGAAAACACTGGCAGAGGATTTCATTATAAAGGTTTTTTATAAAGCAATGAAGCATACTTTCTAATGCAGGGGTCTGAAACCTTAAGCACTCAAAGAGTCATTTGAACCCATTTCCCATAGAAAAGAAAACACTGGGAGCCACAAAACCTGGGTTAGTGTGGCCAACTCGATGTCACTCCTACCCAATCACATGACACTCCCCAGCCATGCCTACCCAGGTTTTGTGGTTCCCAGTATTTTCTTTTCTATGGGAAACTGGTATCTCTCTGTCTCTGTCTCTCTCTCTGTCTCTCTCTTTCTCACACACACACACATCTTTCTCCCTCTCTTTCTTTCTCTTTTTCTTTCTCTTGCATGCATGCAGCACTCAGCAAAACTATACCACATCTCCATCACGGAGTGGGACTCCAAATGTCAGGTGCAAAGTGAGCGGATTAGAAAGTTTGGGAAGTTTCTTCAGATTTTTCATTCCCAAAGAGAAATATAGGAGGTAAAGCTTCAAGAAGATAACCGTTCACTTTTCAGCTGACACTTTGGTATATAATCCTGCCATCCAGTGTGTTTATTGTTATGTTTGGGGGTGGGAGGGAGAGGGAAAGAGAGAATATTGTAACTGTGCTGGGGTTCGACCTGCGAGATTGTGGCACCCTACCTACCTGCCTACTTTCTCCATTCAGTGGGATAATTCTCCCTTTCAGCCCAGATGGGATTTCTACTACCAATTCTCCCACACTGAGTTTAAGTGCATAGATGGGCGAGGAGCGTGCTCAGCCAGAAGACTCTGCTAGCCCCATCTTTTTCTTTCTCAGGGAAAGAAAAAGAAACAGGACAGCGCTTCTCTCTCTCTCTCCCTTCTCCTGACTGAGACAGGAATTGGCGGGGGGTCATCTGACTGCCTGCATCTTGCCGAGCAAGAAAGGCACCATTCTCTTTCCTCTTCCTCCTCCCCGCCAGGGTGTGTGGGAGTCTTGGGGTTTTTTTTTTTGCTGATGTTGTTCCTTCTTTGAGTGCTTTTTACCATATGATTTACCGTATATGCTCGAGTATAAGTCGACCCGAATATAAGCCGAGGCACCTAATTTAACCACAAAAAACTAGGAAAACTTATTGACTCGAGTATAAGCCGAGGGTGGGAAATGCAGCAGCTACTGGTAAATTTCAAAAATAAAAATAGATGCCAATAAAAACTTTCACTAGGACAGTTGAGAATAAGTTTGATGTTCACAATTTCCTCTTTGAAAGAGACCAGTAAATAGGGAACAAGAAGATGAAGAAAAAGAAGTGTGTTTTTTCACACTTTTCACACTGCAGTGAACAAAAATGGCATCATAGGAAAAGGCTTATTCTCAGCCCAAAGGTTTGTTTCTGATTTCTTCCCTGATTTAAGGGAAATTTGGGAAACGATCTCACTATCATGAAAGGTTTAATTGATTCACTAACCCAAAAGTTGATGATGATGACAGTGATAGGCAGGAGGCACTCTCTCCCTTGCAAGAAAAAACCAAGAGCCGTTCTTATGATATCTCTCTTTCTCTCTCCCCCCCCCAATAAAGTCAAGCCCTTTCCAGCATGTGCGCGCGATCCGCCCCCGCCCCTTTGCACCTTGCAAATGCAAAACCCCAGGGTTTTTGCATTTGCAAGGTGCAAAGCGGCGGGGGCGGATCGCGCGTGCGTGCTGGAAAGGGCTTGACTTTATGGGGGGGGGGGAGAGAGAGAGAGAGATATCATAAGAACGGCTCTTGGTTTTTTCTTGCAAGGGAGAGAGTGACTCCTGCCTCCCACTGTCATCAACATCTTCTTCTTTTGGGTTAGTGAATCAATTAATTTGGGAAATGATCTCACTATCAGAAAACAACGCGAGCTGCCACCACCACCTCCTCCTCCCCCTCCTCCCGAGTGGACTGAAAGCAGCTGGAGCTGAGGAAATGAAGCTGAGTGGAGCCGAAGCAACCTCGGCTCGCGTTGTTTTCTCAGCCTAGAGAAAGGGGAAGGGGGCTCATCTGGACCAAGGGTGAGTCTCCCCCTCAGTTTCCCCTGAAGGATCTTCTGTCGCTTTTGCCTTCTCCCTACATCTTCCCTCTGTTAAAATCCCCCCCCACACACACACTTATTTTCGGTTGGATAGATTTCGTGTCTGAGCATTCTCACATGGCGGTGGGTCTTCCCCCCCAAAAAAAAACAGTTAAAAAAAGAAAAAACGATATATCCTCAAGCAAGAACTTTTCTGCTTCCGATTACCCCCATGCTTAAAAGTTGCAAAGGAAACACGGAAGCAGGGAAGCGGCTGCCCAGCTTCGGAGCGCCACACCATTTTTTTTTCAGAGGGGAATCTGACTCGAGTATAAGCCAAGGGGTTTTTTTTCAGCACAAAAAATGTGCTGAAAAACTTGGCTTATACTCGAGTATATACGGTAAATCAAGAGTCATTTCAGGTTGCCAGATAAATGAAGCTTTTTTGTTCCCCTGCTGTGGCTCTCTGTTGGATGATCCCACCACTGGCTGGCCCCACCCCTCACTCCTCTGTCCCACTCACTCCTTGCCTGCCCTGAGAAGAGAAGGGCGATGGCGGTGGATGGGAGTTCGCTCCGTATTCCAAGGCAGGAACAAAGCGCCCCTCTGCTTGCCTCTTCTTCCGGCCCTTGTTGGTGCTGTGCGCATCTCACACTAAGTTTAAGTGTGCTGCACAAGGCTCTACAAGAGCAGCGAGCAGCTATGTAGGTGGCGAGAGGAATATGGGGAGACTTTCTCTCTGCCCGAGACACTGATGCCGCTGCTCTTCCCTCCTCCATGGCTGCTCACTGCTCTTGCAGCACCTTGCGCAGCACACTAAAACTTAGTGTGCTTCACAATGGGAGACTGCCTTCCCTCCTCCTCCTCCTGGAGCCCACTACCACATAGAGCATCAGCTGCAGCTGGCCCAGCCAGTCTCTCGGGGTAGAAAGTCACATGTCTCCCCCAGCGGCTTAGGGCGCACAGCACCAACAAGGGCCGGAAAAAGAGGCAAGTAAAGGGGCACTTCATTCCCACCCTGGAACATGGAACGGGTCTCCATCCACTGCCACCGCTCTTCTCTTCTCAGGACGGGCGAGGAGTGAGGGGGAGTGGAGGGCGAGGGGTGGAGCCAGCCAGTGGTGGGATCATGCGACAGGGAGCTGCAGGAGAGGGCCCAAAGAGCCGCATGCAGCTCTGGAGCCACACATTGCTGGCCCCCGGTCTAATGTGAAGTTGTACCATGTATGATATTAGACTTAACAGTTGAAGCTCCAATAAAAGGGAGAGGGCTAAACATAATTTAGCATTAAATTAGATTAAACTAGATTAAATTAAATTAAAGCAGACAATGCTAAACATACTTTAGGTACAAAGGTGGTGTTACCTTACTTTTGCCATGCCTACAAAATTGTAAATTATAAAGAGGTTCCGGTTTCGCGTGGCTTCGGGGCAGCAGGAATTCGCGACAGCTCGCGATTCCTGCTGTGCTAGCCGTCGAGGTACCCCCGATCCAGATGGGTCAGGGGGATATGGCTGCCCTGTAGGGACAGCTGAAGAGAGAGGGGAGTCGGATAGGGAGGTGGGGGTGTCGCAGACCCCCCCCTTCTCCGGAAAAACCCCTTTTTCCCAAGGCGGTGGAGCGGCGGTCAGCAATGGCCGCCACGAAGAAGCCAGCAACCGGGTAAGATTGTGCTGGAGGACGTGTGAAGAGTGAAAGTTCTGTCTGAGCCGGGTCAAGTAACATCTTTTAAATTGCCTGGAATTGAGCTGTTTGAATTGCTGGAGGATACATTGTATCCCTAAGAAGAGCGAAAAGCGGCGGAGAAGCTGTTAAAGGGAACTTTTTTTTTTTTTTCTTTACTCTCCCACCCCATGGAAACAGCAGAAATATTTGGATATATTGGACATTGAAAGTGGATTGCTTTGAAAGTTGAAGCTAAGAGACAAAAGGATTTTTGGACATTGAAAAATTTAAGAAATTGGAAAACCCTTGTTGGAGGTATGGATTTCTGATTATTTAAAATTGACATTGCAAGTGGGAAGGGAGAAAAAAAATTGGAGCAGAAGCTGAAAAAGGAGGAGATTGCCTAGAATCCCAAAGGAAGATATATGGTAATTGGACCTCTTTGATTAAAAATTAACCCCAGAAAGAGAAAGAGAAGAAGGAAGAAAAGTATTAACTTTTGGAACTTTTTTTTTTTTTTAATTGCTTTTGATTGTCTTTGATTAAAAATACTTGTGGTTGTTTTGGAAAAAGTTTCCCTTTTCATAATAGCATCGTTTGTGGATGAACTAGAGATTGAATATCAAAAATATAAAAAAGAAGATACTTTGGGCGCTTTGTTTCAATTCTTAGAAATGGCGTTATGTACTTGTGAAAGGTTGATTACGCAGCAGAAGGACTGGGACAAGGAAGAAGAGGAAGAAGAAGCCATCTTTGATGAACAATGGGTCCCTTCCGGAGAGGAGGAGAAAAAGGATAAGAAAAAGGGGATTTTAAGAATTATAAAAACAACCAAAAGAGAGAAAAATGAGCGAAAAGGTGGAGGCAAGGTTAGAAAGCAAAGGAAAAGGAGCAAGAAAAGCGAAGAGAAAAAGCAAAGGGGTAAAAAGGGCAAGGAGAAGAATAAGCAAGAGAGAAAGGGGGGGAGGAGAAGCCTTAACGGGGGGAAGCAAGACCTAAAGAAAAAAAGTTTATTTAGAGACAATGGGTGAATTTAATTTAGATTAAAAGAGGGATTCTGGAGGGTACATAGGTTTGTGATATGTGTATTTAGAATATAAAATTTATTATGTAATCTTAGAATCTTTTAAACAGAATCCCAAGAAAAATTGCTATACGTAGTATTTTTAAGTTAGGGTAATGAGTTATAGATGTTACTCCAATTGGTGTACAGGAGAAGTATAGTAAAAGAAAAAAAAAGATGAATGGATAATTGGAAATAGAACAGACAAAGAATGTTGTTGAAAATGGTAATAAGATATGGAAGGATATATATGCTTTTTTTTGGATTTTGTATATTGATAAAAGGCAATAAAATTTTAATTAATAAGAAATAATTTGGATGGAAAGGAGAAGTAGGGATAAGATATGAAGTTAATACTATACGAAGTATTGATATTATAATTTGGAAATGTTATGCCTTATTGGTCTTTTATTATTATTTTTTCCTAGAAAAGAATTTATAAGCTGTTATGCCTTGATTCTTTGTGCATTGTTTTTATAAAACTGATAAAAATGGTTTTTTATATATATATATAAAAAAGAAAATGATAATAAGTTATGGAAGGATATATGGGATGAATATGATGTTTGAATTTGTGTCTGTGTGAAGAGTTTTAACCCGGGAACAGACAACCTTCAGAAAAGATCTTTTAGTTTTGTTTATGTTTTGTGTTTTGTATGTTTGTGTATTGTGTTTTTGGTAAAACTAACAAAATTTGTTTTTTATAAAAAAAAAGGAAAAAAGAATCAATAAAACCTTGGAGGAATGTTAGATGAGAATAATTTAAACAAGCCAGAAAGAAATGAATATGAGGACTATAAAATGGATAAATGTGGAAGAGAAATGAAATTGAATAGGAGTAAAGAGAAATAATGAGAAATTTGCTGAAAGATATTTGTGTGTCCATATGGAGATGGGATAAATTGGAATTATGTTGTATAAAAATAATGTTTTATTCGACTTGTAAGGATTTATAATGTTAAGAGGTTTTATGTATTTATGTATTTAATGGTTAATGATGTGTTGTTTTATCTTTAAAATTAATAAAAATTTGCTTCAAAAAAAATAATAATTGTAAATTATAAAGTAAGAATTCCAGAGTATAAATGTCTGGAGTTACATGAATAGGTTTTAAAAGTGAATTAAATTCACTTTTTTCCCCTTCCATTTTTAAAGCATCGGTGTTAATTCTAATCTTTCATTTATTTTTTTGCTCTCTGTCTCTGTATACTTCAAATGGCACAATGTCTTTTCAGGATGATGAAAAACAGACAAAGCAGGCAGTTTAAAGTATTCCCACCTGTTTTGGTAAGTATGAAGTAAAAGCCTGAATCTGAGAGGCATTTGCACATGGCCAGCATATTTCATCATAGGGTATTTTTACAAGTGACATCATGCAAACTCCCGATAAGTACAATCTGTGACTTTTGTTACTTTGGGCTAAGGTGCAGATTGGAAAACTTAACGTATAGAAACTAGTCTAGAGATAAATATATCTTCCTCTGACGTAATTCTGTTCAATTATAAGAATTATGTATGGTTTTCAGATGTCTTAACAAGAAAAAAAATGGGATCCCTACCATGTTGTTCTCCTCTGGAAATACAGGATATCTGCTTTCTTTCTGTTATATATTATAAAATTAGTCACTATGTATAGGCTTAGTTGTTTTGCCAGCAAAGGGTAATATGGTTATCCACTAGCTTTCAAAGGAACATAAAACAAATGCATAACATTTATCCTTGATAATCCTAGACACAATCTAGGATTTGAAATTTGAATCTGGCATTTTCTACTGCTTAAACAATGATTTCTAACAGATACCTTAGAACAGGGGCGTCAAACTCATGTTGTCATGGCATCGTCACATGACACATATCGTGACTTTTTCCCCTTTACTAAACTGGGTAGGGGCTTGGCCAGAGCGTGACTCATCCAGCCCGCAGACTGTGAGTTTGACAGCCCTACCTTAGAAATTGTGTATCTTGAGGTTTAGTGTTTGGCTTTAACTGAAGCTGCACAAACATCAGTGCTAAGAAACCAGTCAAATTAGAAATCTTGGCCTTTTAGTTATATATTTTAATGTATTAAATGCTCTGTTTATTTTTCAAATAGAAATTTACAGCAAGTGGCAGAAGCAAAAGGCTATTCTGTCCAATGTACAGGAAAAGGGTGCTGTGTGGCTATACAGGCCATCAATCAGTATTAAAAGCTGGCAAGATGTGTCTGAGAGCATTTTGTCAGCAAAAGCAGGCAGCAAGCTTTGCTCATACATACATACATACACATATATGTATGTATAATATATATGTGCTAGTTGATCTTCAGAAACTTCATGTCATTCCTTTTTCTAAAGTTCCTCCACAACAACAAACCAGAGATATAGATTGGCCTGAGAGGAAAAAAAATCAACCATTGAGAATCCATGATTGAAGATGGAGTTGAACCTAGGATTCCATGATCTTACACCTAACGAGACAACCAGCTGGGTCATCAGAAAGATGAGTTGGATGTTGCCAGAATGAACATTACATTTTAGGCTGTTTTTGTTTTGTTTTTTTAACTCCCAACACTGAATGGTCCAGAATTACAAAACTAGCAATATCAATAGAACTTAAGACTTATATGCTACTTCATAGCGCTTTACATCTCTCTCTAAGCAGTTTACAGAGTATATCGTACATAGAAAAATAATTGTAGTGGCAAACCAATGTCAACTATAAGTTAATAATTCTTATCTAAACAGAGTCCCAGAGTGACTATGGACAAGCAAAAAACCCAGAGTGATTTCTGACTTCCTGCTAAGTTCCCCACTGACTTTACTAGGGTAATGTAAGAAATTATGATCTGCAGTGACTGCAGAAACCCTTCAACAGCCGCAATTTTGTGAACAAAATTAATTTGAACATTGTGGAAATTTCAATTCCATGGAGTAATGGGTCCCAATTTTTGCCAGATTCTTTAGGTTAGTGGATTTTATATATCTTGATTTAAAAATGGTTGGTATAATGCACTATTTGGGCTAACTTGAGGGGACAAATAGACAAGCACAAGAATACAATTTAGTTCCCAATCTTTTAAACTATAAATTTTCAGTTGCACATTCTGGTTGAATATTTCATTATATTGCTCCTTTGAAGACAAGAGACGTATATGTTAAGGAGAGTTTGCTTTAGGCTTTTTTTGTTATATTTTACATTTATGTGAATCTGCTATGTGTGAGACCATTTAAATTTATCCCCATCATCCAAATCAGCCATGACAGATTGTAGTAGTACTATTCAGGAAACACATTTGTAGACTTCCTCTCTTGATTTACTTTGCCTGAGTATCAACAGACATTTTCTCTTTCCTTCCTTCCTTCCTTCCTTCCTTCCTTCCTTCCTTCCTTCCTTCCTTCCTTCCTTCCTTCCTTCCTTCCTTCCTTCCTTCCTTCCTTCCTTCCTTCCTTGACATAATCACAGATTATCAAGCTGCTTTTTACAATTTTGTCTGGATATATTGTAGAATATCAGTATAGAAACTTTCACACAATGTGCATAATAATCCCATATGTTCTATGTATGTATTTAATTCCTGTAAAATGCAGAGTATGTATTGAGGCTTTGTAGAAATTGGGTGGATGCTAAACATTGGCACCTTAATTTAGTTTTCTGAACAGCATGGTTGAATAAGATCATGGTGCATCTAGCATACTTTCTGCTATGATAACAGCTTTTCAAATCTCAAGGATCTTTTTTAGCACTGTTGCTGTTAAGAGATCTTTAAAACTGATAGAAGATAATCTTCAGAAGTTCTGAAAGAAAAGAATAAAACTGCTTTTTTCTAGTATATTTAAACATCTCTGGCTTTGTTTTCTAAATGTTTTACAATGTTCTTAATATTTGGCATTAATGAAGGCTGTTATTTACTTTGGATCTTTGTGAATAAGATTGCTAATATGCTTGAAAAGTAAACTAAATAGCTAGCTTGCTGTGATTATTGAATTTATTTAAATGAATTACTATAATAGATTTAGGCTGGGTTCCAAAGAAAGGGAGTGTATACATGGCTGATAACCGTGCATGTAGTCAGAGTTTTGTTTGCTGATTTCACGGTATTAGCTAGAACAAATTATATTTCTTTTTAGTTTCTTACTTTATATTTGCTACTGAAGAAAAGTTGTGTATATATTACCTGAAAACAGATTGTCATGTAGTAATGAAACTTCCTCTGCAAATTTGTCACTTCTCTTGATCAGGCAGGGAGTCATACTCTCCGAACTATATAAAACTATACAGTATTTTGACTTACTCAGATTAAAGAAATAAAAAGAGGCCAGGAATCTTCAATGGTATTCAGTATCTTATCTTTAATAAAAGTTTTATCTATTTAAAATGTTTCTGTTTCCACCTATCTTATAACCAAACTCTGGATGCACAGCAATAAAACCATATATATAACTAATCCAAAAGCAATAAAACCAAAGAAGAAAAAAACAGAAAAATCTGGTATCATAGCTACATATTCTCCTATTATGATGTCATCCTATCCCAGGGCCTGGGGAAAGAACCAGATTTTGATATTCTCTAGATTAAAATGATGGGGGCCTGTTGCATCCCCAAGGCTTGGATATTCCATTGGACAGGGGCTGCAATGGGATGTATCTAACAAACTAGAACTGGGGATTTTGAGTTGAGAGAAGACTTGATAAGAATTATACATATTTAAATTTGTTGAATATATGGCTTAAAGATATCTTTAGCCATATATTCCTTTCCTTGCTCATGATGCTAGAACTCAGCGGAACGAACTAATTTGTTTCTCATTCAAAACCAAAAAGAAACCATTCATATACAACATAATAAACTCAAGAATGTTACTGACACAAATACCATAGCTTTATAAAAATTTTATGATGAACAATTTGTTATTAAATGGAATCCAAAGAGGGCATACTTTGAATACCAGGTGCAGCCAACATACTTGCATGCCCTGCTTATAGACTTCTGAGGGAGACCAGCTGACTGTTTTGTTTGATTTCTTTTATTTAAAACAAAAAACATGGCCATCTGTTATGCCCGCCATTGATTCTTATACCAATGAAAATGCCACAAGAAAAGTATAGCTTCAACTGAATGCAGTAAAGGCAGTACAGATAAGTCAGCACTCAGAATGGATCTATGACAATTCGCCATGGCCAACTTGCCATGAACAACTTGCTGCAGAACAACTCGCCATGGTCATCTCGCCACAGGACAACTCGCTGTGGGACAAGAGTTACAATAATATCAAAGAAATGCTGGAATAGAATAATTAAAGAAAGGATACAAAAGGAGGGAAAGAATGAAATGTGAATGGCAAAAATTAAAATATTTTTTATTTATTTTAAGTAATTAAATAGAATTGTCCCACAGCGAGTTGTCCTATGGTGAGTTGGCCATGATGAGTTGTCCTGCAGCGAGTTGGCCATGATGAGTTGGTTGCAATGAGTTGGCCGTGGTGAGGTAGCCATGGTAAGTTGGCTGCAGCAAGTTGGCTTGGCTGTGGCAAGTTGTCCCATTCCCCTCAGAATGGAGTGGGTTTCATTAGCTGGTAGAAAATTCAAGAAAGGCATTTGTGGTCCAAATAGTCCTAGAACTTGGATGCTACTATAGATAAGATTTGTTTTCTAATCACTGTCAGTTACATAAATTGAAGAAAGGGAAAAGCCTCTTTATTGGATAGGCATAATTGTTTGAAACAATACAATAAATAGGAACATGTCATTTGGAAAAGTCCTAACACAATTTGTCTTATCAAAATTAACAATGTAATTAGACAGAATCCCTTTGCATTCCTTTGTTCTAACATTACTACTATTGATTTGAATTGGTAATTCCATATGTAGTTTTTTGTTTTTGTTTTCATAAACTTAACATTCAAATCCAAGTGACTCTGACTGGAACTATAAAAAAACCCAGAACAGAAAATAACAGAGAAATAAATTATATATATCCAGTAAGGAAAGAAAAAGTTGTTCACATGCAAATTACTTAATATAAATGTTAGATTATAAGGCTTGTGATTATGATTATTGAAATGTTGTGAAATAATAAACAATTATTTGTTCCCAGAAGTAATTGATGATCTTCAGGAACACCATGGGATGCAGTAGCCCATAAAATATTCCGCATTGGCCTGATCTAATATTAGCGTCTCAATTGCCATCAAAAACAATTCAGATCAGAAGTGTAATCTTTTTGTACAGTGTGATTTGTCAAGCTATAGTTTCAAGGCTGAAGTTTTTTGGTATCTTGTCAGTAGTATTCAATTTAATTCATCATTTTTATTTATTAAAATGTATACCAGGATTTCAGTGTAATGCATCCCAAATGCTTAACAACTATAGAGATCTACTATGAGTAACCCCTTCATCCCTCCATCTTCTTACAAGAACAAGTTACTACTCATTAGATATAACTGGCATGACTGTGTTAACTGCAGAAGAATCTGAGCACAGCAAGAGGGAATTGTCCGGACAGGAGAGCAGGAATGTAGAATATGCAAACTTGCAACAATCTTCAATAGATGAGACTTGGGGACATGAGAATAAAAAAGGCTAAGATCTCTCTGGATGTGAAGACATGGGAAAAGAGCAGGCTGGATTTAAAGAACTGCATATGAATTATTTATTATGTTTCCTGCTTCTCATAAACTATCAGTGGTCGGTCTATTGTGGTTCCTGGCAGAGAAGTAGCAATAAATACTTAATTTCTAAACTGATAGCTGTCCAGCCATACCAGTATTTGAAGTAGATAGCTCACAAGTAAAAATACAACTATTTGTAAGTTTTACTATAGATACTGGAAAAAATATTAATAAAACAAAATTAGTAGCTACAGAATTTGAGTCATGTATAAAACAGTTCCATGTTCAAATTTTGTGGTGCTTTCTTCTGTCTGTATATTGTAGTGGGCTATTTACTCTGAGCTGTTTAATGCCTGCATATTGTTATTATAATGGATCAATCCATTCTCAGGCTTTTTGTTTTTTACCTAGCTCTCAAATCTAGAAGTATTTGTCCAAGGCTTTGGTGAGTATAGCCTTCTTCATGCTTGTACTGGGGAATACTTAACAGTGATGCCAGGACAAGTATTGTATATTGATCTCCATTCCAGTTTCCCAAGCATATCCTGATGGGAGTATAGGTAGAATTATACAGCAGAATCTGGCTATAAAATTTCAAGGCAACTTTTGAAAACAATTTTAACTTTGTGATTTGTGACTTTTAACTGGGTGACTTTGGTTGTCAGAGTGACTTTCAGCAGGTTTTTTTTTTTTTTTTTTTACAAAATCTATTTCCCACTGAAATAAAAGGGGAGAAAGAGATTGGGAATCATTTGAAACAGATGGGAAAAATTAAACACTCACTTTTTGTCCATTTTGGTCTTGTATTCACATTCATCCAGCAAGTTCAGTTTACTTAAAAATGAAGGAACCTGTTCTACCACATTCCTTTTATATAAAAAGTTTATATCATTATTTATACCAGGGTACAACACTTCAGATAGAGTTGGAGTTGAACTCCCATTCTAGAGTATAACATTGGCCATTCCCCAGCTGATTCCCACGCTCTTGATTCCTACCTGACTTTTAGTTGATTAGTTCTTTCCTCTTGGAAAAATAAATTGCTTACAAGTGACTGACAGCTTACAAATGACTAACAGTTTTTGACTGCTGAAATATACTTTCCCACCTTAGATTAAGAGATGCACTTCACATTTACAATTCCAGTTGGTTTTAGCATGCATAAAGATAAAAATAATCTGTCTCACAAGAGTTATACAATTCTCGGTATTTCTCTATAGATTTGCCTCCTGATTAGGAGCAAACAAAAGCAGAGCAGCAATGTCTACCTCAATTGAGCAAGTGTTAAGGGCTGCTGAACCATTCAGTCACTTCTGATTTAAAGACAAAGCAGTGTTCTTTATTCCCAGAGGCCAAGTTGGTAGAGCAATTGCATATAGCAATTGTTCACTGAGAGATGTTTCAACTGATTCTTTCCGAGGGGGCTATTTTGTGATTCACAGGAGCTGTATATTAACTGGAGTTTCTGCCAAGGCTGTTGTAGCTGTTGGATGGTGTGTAATGTACTACACAAAAGAGTTCAGCTGAATTAATGTTCTGGTTTAAACAATCCAGAAATTAGGCAACTCATCCACTTGAAATAGTGCAGAATTTAGACAGCTGATGGTATGCTATATCAGTTTAATAGAAGGCAGATATGGTTTAAGGGAAAGCTTCTGATGCTATTAAATGTTGTGAAATCAAAACTAATGAGCCAAGAAATATGAGAAAAGAGTCAAAAGTTATTTAATTCCCACTAAGAAATGTAATCCATAGGAAATAAAAGAAAAAGGAAAACAAAGAACAGTCTTACTTTTATAATAGATTCTCGTATTAATTGTCATCTTGCGTCAATTTGATGCATATGTCATTTTCTTTTTGTGTGTTTTTAAAGAAGGAATATTTTTAAAATAACATTTCCCTGTATATAAAACTAACATTAGAAAGCCAGTTTAGTATAGTGGTTGAAGCATCAGTCTAGAAACCTTGAGACTATGAATTCTAGCCTTGCCTTAGTCACAAAACTAGCTGGGTGACCTTGGATCACTCACTTTCTATCAGCCCTAGGAAGGAGGCAATGGCAAATTACTTCTGCAAAACTTTGCCAAGAAAACTGTGTGGATTTGTCAGGCAATCTCTGAAAATCAGACATGAGTAAATGAAATTTAATAAAAAGCCTACAGTAGGGATCAGCATTTTCAACATATTCTAAGTCCCATAACCTATCAGCTGTCAATCTTCAGAACTCCATACCCTGCTACTGCTGTTCATCCTTTTGGGGGCTTCTTATTCTCCTCTGCATTTTTATGATCTGACCACTAGAAAAGAAAATCAGGAATGCCTTCTTTCCAGGGATCAGGCAAATCAAATCCCAAAGGAAAAGGAAACACAAATGGAGAACAGCAGTAGTGCGAGTGAAAGTACAATGCCTTTTAAAATCTGACACTGATATCTTATTTATATAATAACAAAAGCACCTGAAAAACCACGCCGGTGAGATGATGCTCAGATGGCTTCAGGAAATGCACCTATTTTGGTGCCTTACATCTTCCTTGAAAATTATCCAAAATTTTCCTTCAAAACTTCTGTTTTGTTCTGAACTACATAGACTAACTGGGAAATACTGCCAGAACTGCCTACCTTTGATTATTTTTATCATATAATTTTGTTGAAGATTGAATTAAGGTGCTGAAGATTAAATTTAGTTACACTAAGGAGCACAGTTTCAACATTGCATATTTACTTAAAATCTTTGGAAAACCCATAAGAGGAACACTTACATTGACCTTTACTGAAATCAGTTGGGAAAAATAATCTAATCATCAACCAAGTCACAATCACTTTTTCTCTCTAGGTCACACAGTTTACAGTAGAATTCTACTAGTGATTTTCATTTGTTAGAGGAATCTAATAACTTTTTTATTACATCTCTTATTTTTGTTCTGACTCATCCTGAGTCTAATTCAAAATCATGAAATCCTTTGAAAGCCTTGCTGGATAGTCAGTCAGTCAGTCAGTCAGTCAATCAGTCAGTCAGCCTGTCTGTCTGTCTGTCTGTCTTTCTATATCTATCTATCTATCTATCTATCTATCTATCTATCTATCTATCTATCTATCTATCTATCATCTATCTGTCATCATCATCTATCATCTATCTATCTAATTTATGTATTCACCCATTGCACAAACACATGACTAGGGCTGCATACCACACAATAGAACACTTTAAATCTCCATAACAACCTAAAAATAAAAGGGAAATAGAATGAATATAAAAAAAAATACCAAGAAAATGGGAGAACAAACATAACTTAATCTCACATGGCCAGTTATCCCTGGTGGAAACAAGCAGGTTTAAAGGGCTTTTCAAGGTTAACAGAGATGGGGCTAACCTTACCACAGGGGAATGATGATCCAATGCTATAATTCCAAATGCTATAATAGTCTCGTTAATCTCTTATTACTTGTTGTTCATTTATTCTGTGTTATTGATAGGTATGAATACTTATTGAACTAAAAAGTGCTGAGTGCACGTTCAAACCAAATAATCCTCCCATGATGAGTCAGAAAAAGCAAATATGAGTCAGAAAAAGCAAATAAAATCAACAGTGCATAATAGTGTTGCACATGTGCCAGTTAAACATCAGTTACAAGTTTCTTTAGACATGTTCTTATCCACTGAAATACACTCATAAGAATTTGCATAGTGATCAAGAAAATGACTTTTAGTAATAATACACAATCATCGATAGAAGAGAATATATGTAGCTCAGGGTTGAACTTCATGCTCTCTGAACTTGGTTGTTTTCTTGCAGATGTTTCATTACCAAACTAGGTAACATCATCAGTGCAACTCAGTGCACAGTTGGAAAGCACCAAGGACCTCACTCACAAATATGCTTATCTGAATAAAGTTCTGCATCATCCATGAAATATTTAAAGTGTACTTATACCATGTACATTATTTTTCTTGCCCCAAGAAGAGTCATGCTATCTTGTGGGTCCCTGGGAATCGCTTCATCATCACACAAAAAATTATCATCATCATCACCATCGTATTAAATTTATATGTCACCTGACTTTCATTGGCTCTGGGCAATTTACAAATTGATTTGAAACTTGAAAAACAGGACAATAAAACAATAAAAAAAAACCTTTAAAAGATTGGGATGGGAGAATAACCATCTGGGTAGAATCATAGGTTTGCAATATCTTCTTAAACTGTGTTAGTGAATAGAAAGCAACCTGTTCCTGTGATGATTTAGATAATTGTTTGGGGGGGGGATGTTTTTCTCTCAGAACAAATTAATTTTAAAATTTTTTATTAATATTATTTTGTCAATTTATTTATTTATGTTATGTATACATAATGAACAAAACTATGTATAAGCTTTATAAAAAAACACAAAATGTTTTGTTCCATGATTTCACCTGTTAGCAAAAAGAAGGTCATCATTTTAGTTAGTGGACTTTGATATTAGAAAAAGTAGCAAATTTTTGTATGCTCCAACCAAGATAGTAACATTGAAAAAAACTAAAAGAAGTCAGAAGAGCAAGATGTAAGAATAGACCTAAACAAGCAAAGACAAAGCTGGGAATCTCGGATGGGAATATCCAAAACATGACATAAAATTTAGGAACTAATGGACTACAGAAATGGGGGAAAATGTAAAAAATATTAAAAAAAAGGAATTATCTTTTTTATGCAAGTTATTATTTTATAAATCCCAAAAGAACAGACACAAAATTATATCCCAAACTGCTTGGTTAATGACTTATAGCTGAATTTTTATTAATTTTACATTTTAATTTAGTAGTAAAGTAGTAAATTTAATTTAGTAGTAAAGTGGTAAACTTAATGTAGTAGTAAAGTAGCAATAGCAGGATTTTTATCTCAACTTGTTATATCAAGTTGACATGATCAGGAGCCTAGTAGCTGCATTTCCACCTAATACATTTTATTGAAAAGGATAAACTTTTATAAATGAGCTTAAGGGTTCCACATCCACTTTTCTGGCTTTTCATGTCCTGATCTTAATGGAAAATAAATAAATAAATGCAAGACAATACCAAATGGTGTACACTAAAGTAGGCATTGGGGACTGATCGTGAAATAGTAGACTCTTTAAAGCCAGTTACTGTATATGCAGTTGATTGATTATTTGTACGTCTGGGATTAATTAAGAATGGGGATGCAAAGACCATCAGTGGCCTTTTTTCCCTATTAAATTAAAGGCGGTAATATTGAAGCTATCTCTGTCAAATTATTTCTCAAAATGCAGTCATATAAACATACATCTGGGAGGAAGTGCTATCAAACGTAGTGACATCCATTTTTTTTAAAAAAAGTGTGATTGTACCATTTTCTATTCTTTGGTACTTTAAAAAAAAATTTGTTATTTTTTTATTTATTTTTTAATGCTGAATGGCTTTAGTGGTCCCTGTTCTTACTGGGGAAATGGAACTGGGCTTTTGTGAATTTTTCCAGTCCCACTCAAACTTATTTCCATAAAGTTCAGAGGAACAAGGAAATGCATAAGGAAATGCATAATTCTCTTGAAAGGGTGAGATCCTGTTATTCTTTCTGCAATTTATCTGAAAGTGCATTGTCTTTAAGAATCAAGGTAGCTATTAAAAAGGTATTTGGTGAGCTGAAATAACTGTTTGAATAGACAAGTTGAGTTATTGCTCAAAATTTTTTATTACTATACAAAGCATCACTCTTTAAAACTTTACAAAAATAATGAATGTTATTCTTAGGTTTTTCTAACTTCTTCAGTATAAACTTTCAGATGGTGATCACAGAGATCACTTGATATCTAAGTAGAAAATAAAAGCATACTAGACAATTATGTGGCTTTTTGTCATTGAAAAGAGCCAAAACCACACTGAAATATTTTTGGCTTACAGAGATGCCTTAACTGAAAGACAAAGTTAAGGACTATGTGATGAAACAAGATTCATATTTTTCTTTTAAAAATGGCTGGCATATAACATGGAATAATTAAATACTGTGTGTGCGTGCACATGCCTGTATCTGAGCAAGCAAAATCGGATTGTCAAATAGTATACTGAAAGGGTTCTTTGTGAGGCTCAAGCAGCGTATATGGCACTAACAGATTTATCTCCTAACCTCTAGGTCTTCCTAGAGATTTTGGAAAAGGCACCATTTTAAGGTTTGATTTAAGAGAAGAAGCAATGTTTAAGTGGAGAGCTAGAGCCAGTTTAGTATAAAGAATAATATGAAACATCAGTATTTGTATACAGGAATGAAAACTATTAAGCCATAGATTATTAAAATGCAAAATTTATAAGATCTATAAGAGCTGTGGTAGCACAATGGTTAGAATGCAGTATTGCAGACTAACTCTGCTGGCTGCCAGCAGTTAGATCCTGACCAGCTCAAGGTTGACTCAACCTTCCATCCTTCTGAGCTCGGTAAAATGAGGACCCAGATTTTTTTGGGCAGTATGCTGACTCTGTAAACTGCTTAGAGATTGCTGTAAAGCAACATTATGGGCTAGTATATAAGTTGAAGTGCAATTGCTAAATGTCATTTACATTTTGCAAAGTTTTGTAATTGTCCCTTTATATGTTTGAAGAATAATTTGAGGGGAACTGTACATGTGTCAGATATATATGAAATTATAAAACGATGCATACTTAGTAGAAAGTATTTCAGAAAGAGGTTTGCAGGAATTAAGCAAAAGATCAGAAAGAGGTCAGAACTCTTTACTGAAAACTCTTTCACTTTCTGACTAATTGACTATTACTCTTGAGAGCTGTTTAAACACAAATCTATTATTACACAATCTTTCAGAAACCATTTTTCCACATTATACAGGTAGTTCTCAACTTATGACTGGTTGCTTAGCAACCATTTAAAATTACAATGGACTCCTTTACAATCAAGTTCTGAAGTTGTGAAGGCTGCCCCCATAGTCACATGGCCACATTTTGGGTGCTCAAGAACTGGCTGTACTTTATGGCCATTTGCAGCATCCTGCAGTCATGTGACTGAGTTTTACAACATTTTTGCAGAAAACCAGCATTTCGTTCTGGTTTTTGGCAAAACTGACTCCTAGCAAACTACTGGTTCGCTTAATCACTGTGGCATTTGCTTAATGGCTTTGCTTAATTTACAAAGGCTGTAAAATTAGGTTGGTCACATAGGTGATCTGTTTTATGAGCATTATGATTTATGACATAATGAACCAGCTCAATTATGGTTGTAAATTGACTATCTAATGGAAATGATTCAGTGTACAGTATCTGCTGCTGTAAGTATTTATATGGTATGCATGAGAGAGAGAGAAAGAGAGGGAGAGAATATTTTCCCTGGTGCAGGGGATACTCATATTTCTAATGCCATTTTTCTGGTAAAAAACTTTACACCAAATCCTATTTCTCCATTAGTAAAAATATACAAGCCGGGTCTATATATTTTTATACTTTCTCTTCCAGGGCTCAGCTGTTGCTATATAACATTTTCTTCATGATTTCAGAATTGTGCAAAAAGAAAATCTCAACATGTTTGCATGATTCACAGCTGTTACACATCCCCATGTAATAAGTCAATCATTTGACAATCTTTATCAAATGCAGTAATTTTTAATTAACGCAAAGGAAATTTAATTTTTAAATACTGAAATGCCAACAGCTTTTCTTATCCATTATCTTCCTTTCTTTTTTATCTAAACTGTTTTTCTCCCCCCGTATACCTGCAGAAAGCTTAGTTTATTGGTTGGTATAAAATGTTAATAAGAAATAAAAGCACTGTAATCATTAATGGGCTTAGGACAGATGTTAGCACTCGCCCAAGGACCTGTACTTGGGTTTTTGTCTCTGGTGAGCAAAACTATGCAGATCAAGCTCCAGGTGACCCATTTCTGGGAAACCTTATTGTTCAATACTACCTTTTTATGTACTTCTGAAAGAAATGTTTTTTTCATTTCAGGAAGGATTTTTAGTAATATGTAAAGTTTGCAGCACACTTTTCTCTAATGCCCTCATCACTATACGTGTTTTTTATTTGTAGATCTGAATAATATATTGTAGCGAAGTACAATATTTAAAATATGCGTGCTGTTCCTCTTATTTTGTTTCTAGAATGCATGTTGGAGAAATCTGTATGAGAAGCAAACTGAACTATGTTCTTTTCTTTCTCTGAGTGCTATTTGAAGCTAGGTTTTAAACTTCTTTATTTAAAGCGCATATGAAGAATCATAAAAAAGTTACCCATTTTAATAACCATTGTTGGCGACCAGTTCCCATTGTAGTACTCTCACAAAAACAGCTAGAAAACTTTGAATTAGAAACCCTGGATTTCCAAGAGGATTTGCACAAGGTGATTATGAATGGACATTCCTACCACATGCAGAGGACTAGTCCTATAGATTGGATTTATCCTATATCCTCATGCAACTGAGGAATGTAGCTAAGCTCAAAAACTGTCAGGTGGAAAATGGCATCTTGGGTCAGGAGAACCATGCTAGTAGCCTCCCTCTAGCTTACATAAAGAGAGCTGCCAGGAAGATTCTTTAGAGGGTATCCAGCATGACTGAATATGAATAAGGAGCTGTTTCACTCGCCCAGCCTCCATTCTCCATTTTTGCAATAAAAGCTATCATCTACATGGACATCGAATCCGATTAAAAATTAAGAAAAATAATGAGGCCATTATTTACTGCAGTTCGATATGAACTGCATAACACTATTCATTCTTTAAATGTGGCCTTCTTTTATGAATGGTATGCAGATATGTCAGTCAAAATGTATGTCTAAAGAGTTAACCTTTAAATATATTTAATTTAGCTTTCAAGTATTTATTTAAATGTTTTAAATATTGAAAGACTGTACAAGTATTGTGAATTCCAGAAGGCTTTCAGTTTGCAGGAAAAGGCCAGAGGATGGTGAAATAAATTAAGGAACGGCAGTGATTGTATTCATACACTGCACAAACTGTAATGTGATTTGTTTACTTTTGGTTTAGCTATTTATATGAATCTAGCCTCATAGTTTATAAATAGCGGCTTGTGATTTAAGCAAATTAAGCAGACAGTAAATTGTGATTTATTAAAAATTGTAAAATATTGTAAAATGCTAAATTTTTCTCTAGTCTACTAACAAAAGACCAAGAATGTTTATAGATTGAGGCAGATTTTTTTTTATTTGGAGAAATAGGAATAACTTCCACATAATTATTATGTCATTAGTGCAAACAAAACACCTTGTACCCTGTATTCTCCCTGTTCACCTTACACATTTTCTTTTTCTTTTGGCTTCAAGAAATAAGAGCTTGCTAATCACAAAAATTCAACTGGACCAGAGAACCCAAGTCTTAATGATTTCTGGGAGAGATTTGATTTTTCCCACTTAATTCTCCCATGAAACCTTGAAGAGCTGTCTTTGGCCAGATTTTGCCCTTTCTGTTATTATTAGTCACATCAATAATATACAATTAAGGTGTTGCATTTTATCTTTGACAAGAGAAAATTAAGAAATGAAATGGGATTTCTGTTGCCAGAACTTTGTTGGGTTCCACTGAACATAGATGTCTCCTCTAAGTTGGCATTTTACAGCTTAATAATTTTAATATAATTATGTACATTATGATTACCAAGTCTTTAAGCAGAAAACTAGATGGGTTGATATATGTAACCCAATCTTTTAATTATTTATCCAAATGTCAGGCCATGTGCTCATTGTCTCAGCTGATTTACTTCTTGTCAAGAACTATTTGTATAAGGAGGCCAACAAGAAACATGAGAAGAAAGGAACCCCCGTTCTCTAAGGAACTTCCCCTTAGAGAAAATTGGAAGAGTGATTTTACTGTTACATCTACTGAATAGGCAATTGTTCCTGGATACAGAAAAAAAGAGAAAATTACATACAAAATCTAAACTCATTTTGATTTTGTACAACAAAACTTCCTGTTACATTCTCCTGAATGGTTAATAATTGATCAGCCTTACAAAATCCTCATATTAATTCATTTCAAGATAAATATATTCTGTAAAGTTCAGAAAAGGAACAAAAAACATAAACCAAAATAAAGTCTTGAAAATAAGAAAGGCAAGGGAAATATAGTTAAATCTAGTTCATGTCATAGCATTACTATAACTTTCAGTCCCAATCTATTCACGAAACCATTTTTCCACCCTCCATCCTAACAAAGCCTAATATATTGCCTTTTGTGCTTTTAACTTCTCATCTTTATCTTTTATAGCATCTCATCAAATTTATCCAACCATGACCATGTAGTTTCAAGACTTCTCCAGCCAAAACCTTTAAGCTCCATTAATTTTCATGTTGTCGTTCAGTATACATATAAATATTTCCCAGTGAACCCAAGGATGATTGGGTGAATTGAAATGATTGGCTGAATTGAATCCAATACTGTTTTACTGAAAGAATTGGTAATACTCCTAAAACATTCAATGTGCTGATTGTAGGTTAGAAAAGTAGAACTTGAAATTTTTCAGGAGTATAAATGGATATTTTATAGATAATGCCTGACCATCCCAAACAAAGTTTTGTCTGTTTGGTGCCTAAGTGGGAGAATAGCTTACTTGTGGAAATCAGCACAAATCAGCAGGAATTTAGTAGCAATCACTTTAATTTAGTTTTTCAATGTTACTGTACTATATATTGAATTTTAACTGGTTTATATGTGTTATTGATTTAGTTGATATTAAACTGTTAGTGTGTTTTATTTAGATGTCATTTATTATGCAAACATTTTAGTTATATACTTTGATTGATTTTAATTAAGAAATGTCATTCATTTTATGTCTGTATTTTGATTCTAGCTGCTTTCAATATAAATAATAAAATGTTGGTAGAAATATGTTTAATTAAATAGAAAGTCAATCAAAATAGTTACAGTAGATTTAATCATTTTTTGAGTCGCCATCTGAAAGGTTGACAGAACTTACCCAGTTTTTACACTTCTAGCATTTCTCCTGATTAATAAAAATATACCTTTGTCCTAGACCAGGGCGTCAAACTGAAGGCCTTGAGCCAGATCTTGCTCATGGAGTGCTTAGATCTGGCCCACGGGGCTGCCCTGAATACAGTGAAGAATTGGCCCACAGTGCCTCTGCCAGCGAAAACAGAGCTTCGTGTTTGGCTGCCACAGCCTCCTGCAGCCCTCTGCCAGCAAAAACAGAGTTCGGCCTCCCAAGCTCCATTTTCGCTGATGGTGTGCTTGGGCCACTAGATGCTTCCTCTTCAAAATGAGTGACGTTAAGCTGGCCATGTCTACCCTGGCCACGTCCTCCATCTCCCTGAGGTGAAACACAACCCTGATGTGGCCCTCAATGAAATCGAGTTTGACATCCCTGTCCATACTATTTTCAATACCAGTTGATGCAGACAGCTCACTGTGTAGCCCTCTTACAATGAATTGGGTCCAGATTAGCATTTGTGAAAAACGGAGCTCACAGTCCTGTTACATACGTTGTTCTGGACCCAAAGCTGCACTGAGGATCTTTGGAGATCGTACAAAAGGTCTTTCAGATTATGTGAAGAAATTTTTTTAAAAAAATCAGCAGACACACAATTTTTTTTAAAAAAAATATGTAATTATTGAAAGTAGTTGTAGTAATCTCTACTTAACTAATAATAGTCTCCTGATTCCTTTATGTGTTTAGGTAACTTGATCTGATAATTTTATATTTTACGGAAGTACCATTATATATTGTTTTCTGTACGGTCTATAAAATGTGATTCAATGGTCCATTGTAAGAGTTTTTCTTTTTATCAATGGTGAGATTATAACTAATGACAACAATATGCACTAATCATTATTCAGTACGATATAAACTACATAGTTATTAAATAAAATGAACAGGAAAAGAAACTATATTAATATATAAAAATCCATATAATATCACTTTGGGATTTATTCATCTTTCATCTTATCACTAAATATAGACTATATAGAAATACTTTGCTCCATCTTTTAGTTTTTGGACTATAAAAATATTAAAAAATAGATAACAAATATCTGGAATCCATTCCTTAAGATCAAGAAGGTTTTTTTTTTCTTTTTTCATTTATGTAAGAGTATTTTGCTCAGTACCACATTTGATAAAGCCGATGGCTCATAAAATGACAAATTCTGTCTTTTAGGAATATAATTTAACATCATGCTACTTTGCTGTAAATTTTTAAATAATAACAATAACAATAGTTATTAAAAATATCAATAGTTTAAATTTGCATCTTGAAATGCCTTATATATTAATTCAAATATTTAAACTGGCATTAAATTTAGGCAATGTTAGAATTAGGTTTCTGTTAACAATTGTGACCAATATTACTATATACATTACAAAATGAAGTAAAAGAATTAACAGTAATTTCTGACTAATGTAGAAAATTTTGCAAGTTTAAAAAATTGAATATAAGGTCAGGAAAATTCAAAGTTCAGCTGTGGTAACTAAGATGTGGTAACAGATGTGGTTATTAATCATCAATGAAGATCATTGTTGAAAAGGGTTTCCATATTGAGTTAAATTCTAGATCAGTTATTATTTTCTATGGTTTTGTGGCCAGATGACTATGCACCAAAGCACGTGGAATGCTGTTAACTTCCCTCAGAAGTGGTACGCATTTATCTATACTCATTTGCATGCTTTTGAATTGCTTCATGGGCAGGAGCTGGGACAAGGAATGGAAGTTCACCCCTTCCATGGCTTGAACCCGGGCTGTCCAGCTGACAAGCTCAGCATCTTTAACCACTGAGCCATCGCATCCCTCCATAAAATATCCTTCTTAAAATATACATTAGTCTTAAGGTATCGTTTATCTGGAATACTATATATTGATAGTCAGTTCAGTGAAAAAAAAGAGAGATAAAATCTAAATTAACAATGGGATCTCATATTGTCAGTAGGCTATCTTGTGAGGTGTTTCTCAGGATCACTTCATTTCATTGTTCTAGCAAGTTTGTGTATGCTTTGTTAAAAAAAATTCAAAAGCGACAAGTGTATTTCTAATAACAATCACACTAAAAATGCCTTGATTCATAATCTGCCCATCTTCATTTCTTTTGGATCTTAATTTATGACATTTAGCCTCATGGTTCAATGGTACCATTCTTTTTCTGTGCTGTTTTATGATAACATTATTTGTAACTTCGTTTTGATGGGGGCAACTTTTCCCTTATTTTCGCAGCCAGATGTACCTCTTTGCCTCTCAGAAGAGCAACTTAATGCCCTTCTGGAAGACTGTATGCAAAACCTAAGAAGAGGATGTGATCTTAATTTGACCAGATGTGAAGAAAATTCTGTTGAGAGGATAAGCCCTTGTGATACCTTTGAAGAGAACATGCCGGACTCTAGGAATGAAGTGTTAGATGATATTCAGCTACCAGCAAATGAGGAAATGCTTGGAGATGAATACAAAGATATATTTTCAAAGGAAAATACAGACTCCTGCTTTAATCCCAGCAAGACATTTTTCGAATTTCCCATGTCGGAGAAAAAGGGAAATGAAGAAGATCAAGAGGAGGCACCAGACACTGCTAATGGATCTGAAGATTTCTTCATGTCAAAGGTTCTCAGTATAGACAAGATGAAAAAGCCTCCTTTTCTTGATGAACCTTTTTATTGTGTCAGCATGAACAATGAACTTTCCACAGATGCCAGCATTCCTAGCATACCACTAAAAACCAGAGGAGGTGAGGCTATTAATAAACTTTTAGACCAAGCATTTGATTATGATTTTAAAAGCCCAGACAAATCAGGCAGGATTTCATTAAACATATGCACTAATGTTTGATGGTTATGCTGGTTATGCGCAAAAGCACAGAATGAGGTTGAGAATAACAGACCATTTCAAAATGTTTTCTGACATTTTTAAACTGATCTAAATAACAATGATTACTAGTTCTTTTTTTAAAAGTACCAAATATAATGTTTTTGTCAGTTAGTTGTAAGGTGGGTAGGCGTATGTTATGATTTCATAGACAAGTATGTTTCTTGTGTTTTTATTTTATAAATGGTACAAAAGTTTCAAAAATATCAGCTGATAATGTTTTAAATATAAAAAAGCTCAAAATCATAGAAGAGAATGTGTAACTAACATTACTTGGCAATAGTATCTTGATAAATATATTTCCTGTTACAAACCAAAATTGTCTGGCAATCTTTCTTAATTATATAATCAAATAATGCTGCTTGTGACACATAAATGTCTTAAATTCCAACCTATTTAAGGATATTAGCTGTGCCTCTTTTTCCATGGAAAATTATTTTAAACATGCTACCAAGCTTTTCATTTTTCTCTTTAGTCTTCTCATCTGCATCAATTGTATTAATTGGAAGATTAAATTAGTCTAACATATTCTTCACAATATTTAATAATATTCTTAAACTTTGCTTAAGTGTATTCTTTTATCACACAACAATATTTATTCTGCTCGTTGCTGGGCAATAAATATTTAATGTTGCTATTGAAAGAAGATGCTCCCTCTGAATATCTTGCAAAATCCAGTTGCTCTTTTGTTTGTGATATTTTGAAGTTAATTAACATTGGTACTGGAAGAAGGAAGTTAAATCAAATTTTTAAAAAACAGAATATATTTATTTATTTCAGAGGTAAATAGCAATATCTTTCTTACATTGTCTATTGCTGCTTTCCTTCCTTGATGAACTTAGGTTGCATTTAGTATTTAGTAAATTTCACCTCTTATTTTGCTAATATTTCATGACAGATTTAAAATGCAATGTCCATGGAGGTTCTCAGTCATCAGTTCATAGTTATCCTAAAGATGCTTTTCAAAAGGCAACTGGATTTTCTTGGGGTTTTTTTCCCCTTGAAAATGATATGCTTAATTAATATACTCTTCTTTCCCCATTTTTAAATGTGTCACTATGAATTGATTGTGACTGGTCCATTGTGTTTCTGTTGTCAAAATTGTGATTAAAATTAATGGATTAAATGCCATTGAACAGGGTGGTTTCTCTGAAACAATGCAGTTGTTGAAAAAGAGATTGTATAAGGGAAGGGAGGGAGGGAGGGAGGAACATTGATAAGAAAATAGATTTAGTTGGCTTTCTTCATGTCTCTCTTGGTTCTACTACTAATGTTAACTATGCTTTGGTTAAGCCTCATTGCCCTAATAAATATACTGGTCTTAGGTGCACCAAGATGAAGTCTAGATTTATCCATTCATGCCCTAGAGATAGATTACTAGTGCTACCCTCAGTCACATAGACTGTAATGTTTTCATGTTATTTAAATTTACCTGTGCCTCAGAAGTAGTGCCCAGAACTGTTTGCTGACATCTTTTCACTCAGTTATTTGAAATATTTTATTAATATGTCATGTTGATATCTTTAATGTTGTTTACTTTAATAAGCAGATGCAAATGATGATAACATGGGCTGCATAGATCAGAACATTATATAATTTCTTATAATGGGCAGTTCTGATACATGAGAAATTAGCAATCTAAAATAGCCAAAGTTGAAACCAATAGCAAAAGTGGGAATAAAATGATAATAAAGAATAGATATAAATAATATAGTTACACATGCTTAGAAGATAGATATATATTATTGAACATTGAAGGGTGCTTATTATCTTGGATACAATTTCCTTTTTTAGAGTGAGTCCATGCCATTTATATTAGCAACCATTCTGTCTCTGTTGAGTTGAGTCTGTATTTGTGTCTATTTTTTCAAACCTGGATAATCTTCTGATATTATTATTCTATTAGATGAAATGCCAAACTTGTCTAAAATTATCCTGAATTATTCATCAGAATTCATAATATTCCAGTTATCTAGAAATAAACAATAGATGTCTGAATTGATAAGAGATGATACTTTATTTTTTATTAATTAAACAGCTTTATGTAACTCACACACAGTGATTCTATAGTTTAAAAGATTCTGTAGTTTAAAAAATATGAGAAAATATCATACTTATTTTAAGTATAAGATATTTTAAAATTTTAATATTGATAGATATTGTTCAACCTTTAAAGTTATTCTGTTGAACCCGGATATAGATAAAAAGTAAAAAGTGGTCTTTCAAATGGTTTCTATGGTACTCAGATGTATGGCTTAAATCCAAATTCTATCTGTGAACAGCAAGACTTATTCTTTCCACTCATGAATTTAGATTAGAGGATAAAATTGATTTTAACTAATTCCTCTCTTCCTCTGGAACAGCTTCAGCCATTGAAATTTTTATATATTTGGAGAATTAAGAATATTTGTTAGGCTTCCTGAGAGATTTAGCTTTCACTGAATTAACTACAATTAAGTATTTTGGCCTGAGTCTTGCATACTCTCCAGCATGTGCATAATAGCCTTTAAATACTCCTGTTTCAAGTGATAACAAATAGAATAATTTATTGTGTGAGAATAGATTTGCAATTAATTTCACTGGGAAAAAGATTAAGAATAGAAGTCATTGCAGTATAATTTGTGAAATTTGTCAAAGTATTTCTGGCTCCTCCAATATGACATAGAGATCATATGAAAAAGAATGTTCTTGCTAATATTAGTATTGACTGGCAGAGGTTAAATAAGATAGATAGGTAAACTTTATTATACTTTGACTAGCACATATACAAATATACATCTATAGATAAAATTCTACATACATTATAAAATATGTGGTTATATAGAACTGGGTAGTGTAGCAAAATATTAAGATGGTGATGATGAGAGTTCTTCTGAGCAATAAAATTCAAAATCTATATTTTCAAGTTGGATACTAAAGACCTTTCATTAATCCATGAATGATTTTATTTCTGTGCAGATGAGCTGAAAGATGAAGATGTGAATGAAAAGTGATGTTCTACCAACTTAAACAACATTGGTATAAAATCTACTTCATTAATTCTTTGTGTATTGTTTCAGAAAAATTTATGTCATAATATTTTTGTCTTATTTTCATGTTGCAATAGGACTTCTAAACAAAGATCTCCAGATTAACTTCTTTCTGGGGATGATTTATGTACATGCAAATGTTTTATAGATCTAAAACTATTAAGCTCCTCTATCTGCACATATATATTCCAGTTATATCAATATTTATAATGTCCAGCAAATTTATGTAAGTGATAATAATAGCACTTTCCTAACCATAAGCTATATTTAAATATTAATAGGACTATTTTTATGCTTGTTATATGCATTATCCTCCTATGGAAGAAACCCAGTGCATGTACAGTCATATGTTCTCCAGCATTTTTCCTGTACATGCAATAATTTGTAAATATAAGTATCATTTGAATAAACATTTTTGGAGGTGGATGATTATCTGAAGCATTCGATAGCTGAACATCCTGGATATTTGAAAACATAAAGCAAACATGCAAAGAATAATGTAGATAACATACATAAGCTATGGCAGTTATTAATCCAGTTCTTTACATTTCACTGTCTGAGATCCCTCATGTGATCATCTATTGATTAGCAAGCTGTATTTCTTTAAAGAGAATCTGTAGCAAATGGAGATATCCAGTATCAATAAAATGCAGGCAGATTATGGTTGCCTTACAGCATGGGTGTCAAACTCGCGGTGTCACATTGCCATTACATGATATATTGTGATGTTTTTCCCCTTTGCAGAGCTGGGGTGGGCACAGCCTGTGCATGATGCATCTGGCCCGCGGGCTGCCAATTTAATACTCCCCCTTGCCTTACAAAAATAGTTTGACATTTCCTTTTAATTTTGTAATTTTAACAAACTTCTGATTCTAAAAATTAATGTGACTTTTCAACTTTGTTTTGAAATGAGAAGGGATTTCAGTCACACTACCTAACCAACCAGATTGGCAGGAGTGGGATTCAACCTTTGTAACAACCGGTTTGGTGAGTGTGTGTGTAGTGTTTAAAAATCGCCCATTTTCAGCTCTAAAATATACCTTCTATTGCAGCCTCAGTGAATTAAACAGCTAAGGCACGGCAATCCACTCTGCTGTGTGAATCAACTGGGCTGTAAAACATGGAAATATAGGGACAGACTAGGTCAGGGGTGGGTGGGGCCTCACCAGAACTAAGGGTTTGCCCGAACCGGTAGCAGCCCACCCCTGAAGATTGGCCTAAGAAGCATTGTCATAGAGGAGAGGGTGGGTGCAACTGCTACTAATACATGCATTAAAAGGAAAACAAATGAGCCAGGTTTAGATCTGCTGTTGTCACATGTTCTAAAAACATATAGAGATTTTTGCAGATAGGAGAAGGGTACATGAAATCAAGAAGCAGAAACAAACTTGACTGTTTTCATTTGTACAAACAGATTTGCAGCAATCAGTTTAGCAATGGAAATCCTAGGCTGGTGCTGGGTATTACTATTTTACTGGAAATAATGGGAAAAAGAATGTTTTCTCAAAGAAGCAGACAAACTTTGACTATAATTCAGCTAAATTAGTACAGTTGTTCATGATAGACTATAGTAATCAGGTGTCTCTCTGTCCTGGTTGGGAAAACATGGAGAAAGGGCCTAGCAATATGATATATATTTCTCTGGCAGTTCTTTTGCATAGATCTTTCTTTTTATATTTTTGCGAAATTCTAAGAAAGCAGCAATAAATTAGATGCAAGCCACTGTATTCTGACATAAGTTTGACAAAGCATGTCAGCTTATTAGTTAATATAGCTTTACGTTGTTTAGCAATGTATGCAAGGCATTACTCATAAGCACCAGATGTTCTGTTCTTAACCACAAGTATTCCACAATTCAGCCTTTTTTAATTAACCGGCTCATCATTCCAGGTTCCTGTTTTTTCAAATTTTAGGGTCAATTTACAAATTGAATTGAAAGAATTCAATTTGTAAATCAATAATGTATTATTTTGTGTTAATTAAATAAACTAAAAATTTAATCAATAATTTAATTTAATAATTTAATTTATAAGTTAGTTAAAGCAATTAAAATCTTAATAATATTAAATATTGATATTTAATATTGTTATAATATTTAATATAGCTTTTTGAAGCAGATATGCCTTCATCTTGATCACTGAACCTACAGCCTATAGTGTTCCCTATATTAAGCAGGCCAATCTCAATGTGCATCTGCCTTGCCCATTTTGGTCGGCTAAAAAAGTACATCAAGTCATTTTCATATCATTTGTAGCTCATAGATTCTTCATTTGATCTTGGTTTGATACTAAGCCTTTCCTCAAATATCCACAAGAGGACTAATGATTTATAAGTATTTCATTTTGTTTGTTAAATCAGTCAAATAATGAAAAGGATAAATATAACAAATTAGGATCAAAATGCTATGTAACAGGCAAAACACCTAACTCATAAGCATGTCATCCATTTGCGAGCAAACCTATCATTTTGCATGCTGTTGTTTTTTTTACTGTGACTCAGCCGTATATTTTCCTATCTTTTCGGAACAAGCTTATCCTACATCTGTGGTGTAAGGAAACAAAAGACAAGAATATATTATAAGAGAAAGTATGTTAAAAATTAATCTAATTACATATGATCAATGATACAGCTGGACTCAAGAAGTGCAGTGAAGACATAACAAGAATTGCTTAATGAAAGAAGGAATTTATCATGATTAATGCATTTTGTAAATAACTGGAAAAATAAAAAAATGATCTTAAGAAGGAGGGACCCTGAGAAAGACAATACAAGTTTAAACTCTTATAGAGAATCAAGGTAATTTATTAGGATGTATTTACACATTGTTATTCATTTATGATACGAAGACAAAAACATGTGATAAAATGGACACAAAACTTCAAAGAAGTAATAACAATGGGCAAAACTATGGGGAAAAATCAATAAAATGTACACCAAGTTGCAGTTTGAGGAAAAATTGACGCAAATATTCTATAGATGGTTTATATCTTCACTGACTGCAATATGAACATATCATATAACTATAAATGTTGGAAATGACAAAAAAGGAATATTTTACTCTAGTTTTAAAAAAAAGTCTAAAATGCTGAAAGGGGAAATTGTCCAAAAAATTTATGGGGAAAAAATGAATTAATATATTTAATATCTAATATATATTTATTAGATATAATTCCATAGGGTTAAATTAAAAGCAGCAGAATTGATTAAAGTATATTCGAACAATGATAAGAATCAATGGGGCATAACACCAGATAAGGGAAACTTTGCCTTCAATACAGGATTGGGAGACTAATATTGGAGAATATGCAGACACTGAAAAATTGACTGTATATATTCACAGCAGAAGTCTAATCGAATTCAAGCAGGAATTGTTCATTTAAATGCAGCATATATGCAACAACGAAGCAAGTCAAGATACCCAGAATATATTCTTTTTAAAGAAAAAGATTAATATATTTTAAAAATAATCAAGATGACCCAAATAGAAATGAGAACTTCAAGTAGTCCTCAAAGTACAACCACAATTCAACCCAAAATTTATGTTGTTAAGTGATAAATAAGTTAAGTGACTTTTGCCCCATGTTACGACTTTTCTTGCCACATTTGCTAAGTGAATCACTAAAGTTGTTAAATAAGTAACATGGTTGTTACGTGCATTTTTGCTTGTCAGAAGTTCGCAAAAAGGGTTCCCATGACTCTGGGACACTGCATCCATCATAAATGTGAGTCAGTTGTCAAGTATCCGAATGTAAATTATGTGACCATGGGGATGCTACAATGGTCATAAATGTGAAAAATGGTCATAAGTCCAGTGTCAGCGTTCCAGAGAAAATCCATTCCTTCCAGTAACTCCAAAACACACACCATCTCAACATACTTTTATTGGAACAGTACCCGGCATATACTGGGGAAGTCCGGAACTGATTTTTTCCCGGCTTCCCCACACAGTCCCAAGCTACAACCCCCACCTTTTTTCCCTCATCACCAGATCACGTGCACCAATCCCACAGCAAGTTTTATTCTTCTCTGCGCCACACTCTGTAAACTTGAACTATCAAAATAATATATTTTGTCTAAGAGCAACTCAATTTACATCACCCGCTCCCACATTCTTCAACTGTGTGGCAGCGATGAATTCCATAGCAGAGGTGGTATTCAGCAGGTTCTGACCAGTTCTGGAGAACCGGTTACGGAAATTTTGAGTACCGGAAAATACTACCTCTGACTGGAGATTTTACAGTATTCTTCCCCTGCCACGCCCACAGAACCAGTAGTAAAAAAATCGAATCCCACCACTGCATAAGTCACTTTTTTTCTGTGCTGTTGTAATTTTGAATAGTCACTAAACAAACTGTTGTAAGTCAAGGATTACCTGTAATTAGAATTAGAATTAGAATTAGAATTCTTTATTGGCCAAGTGTAATTGGACACACAAGGAATTTGTCTTGCTCTCAGAATACATACAAGAAAAGATACATTCATCAAAAGTCAAGAATCATAAGGTGACAACACTTAATGATAGTCATAGGGTACAATAAGCAATCACTTCATACTAGGAAACAGTCAATAAAAATCATAAGGATACAAGTGATAAAGTTATAGTCATACAGTCACAAGTGGGAAGGGGAGGGAAGGGGTGATAAGGAGGGATGAGAAGATTAATAGTAATAGTAGTGCAGACTTTGTAAATAGTTGGACAGTGTTGAGGAAATTATTTGTTTAGCGGAGTGATGGCTTTCTGGAAAAACTGTCCTTGTGTCTAGTTGTTCTGGTGTGGAGGGAAGGAGTTGAAAGAGTTTATGTCCGGGATGTGAGGGGTCTGTAAATATTTTCACAGCCCTCTTTTTGTCTCGTGCAGTATACAGGTTCTCGATTGAACACAGGTTGGTAGTAATTTTTTTTTCTGCAGTCCTAATTATCCTCTGGAGTCTGTGTCTGTCCTGTTGGGTTGCAGAACCAAACCAGACAGTTATAGAGGTGCAGATGACAGACTCAATCATTCCTCTGTAGAACTGTATCAGCAGCTCCTTGGGCAGTTTGAGCTTTCTGAGTTGGCACAGAAAGAACATTCTTTGTTGTGCTTTTTTGATGACGTTTTTGACATTAGGTGTCCATTTTAGGTCATGTGATATGATGGAATCTAGAAATTTGAAGGTCTCTACTGTTGATACTGTGTTATCTAGTATTGTAAGAGGTGGTATTATGGGAGGGTGCAAATGACTAAAATGTCATAGAGGTTAACATAGTTGTGCAGGCCATTTTGTGGAGGAACTTTGCCTTTGAACTCCTATTTTTGGCACAACATTTTTGCCATGTTGTTTAATTCCCTGTCCCCCCAAGATTTCCCAATACATGTGCTGATGTGACATCAAGATCAGTAATAAAATGAAGAAACAGAGACTTTATGTTTGTGCATTATGTGTCATAAAAGCATTGCAATTTACACATTTCAGTTTGCCTAGCATCATCAATATCAACCAGAGGTCATGATGGAACATTGAGTCCTCATTCAGTTCACTTTTTGTGTCTGACAAATGTATGAGTCCACCCATGCTTCTTGTTATATTCTGAGCAGGGGCGCAAGGAATGGAGACAAGGCAGTGAACAGTGAACTTCAACTCTTTATTAAGGATACTGAACAGAGCAATTACCTAGGGCAGCAGCAGCTCTTTTATAGAGAGGGCTGCTGTCCTATTATCCAATGAAAAGCATTGTAACTTTTAAACTTTTAACCAATGAGAGACGACCCGTTAGCAGCCAATCAGATTACCCAGAAAGGACCAATCCTAAACTGCTATTATGGGCCAATCAGAAGTGCAGGATTAGAAACCTGCTTTTCTAGTAAGGTTGTTAAACTTTATTAATCGCCTTTATTTAGTTCATAACACTTCTGGTCTGCATTGTCTTTCTTGGCAGTTTACAGCAGCCTCTAGGCCAAAATGCTTATATTGATATATAAAGTCTTGTATAACTAAGATAACTAATCCCATTTTTATACCTGCCCAGCAGTTAAAGGACAGCAGGGCCTTCCTTTGGATGTGCTGCACTAGTTACACCTTGGCATTTGGCAATCTGAGAAGATCCTTTCGAAACCCCTTCCTATCTAATTACGATAAGCACTTTACAATTTGGGGCATTATCTAAAGTCCTCTCTTTATCTAGGCCTTTCTCTGACTCTATGCCGCTATGTCTTGCCACCAAAATGTAATTAATATATTAATTTTAATTTACAATGGAACTACAATTTTTTATACTGGTGATATTACTTCATTAAATATCTGAGAACTGCCCTTGGAAAGAAAATGTTTGGGTATTCCTGCTATAGCCCTCTATCTCTTATTCCATTGTTCTTCTTAACAAATGCTAAGTCCAAAAGATGCTATAGTAGGACTGATCCTGCCAATGAAACGGTCAAAGGGAATGACTGCTTTGTTCTTGGAAATGCAGTGATGGGTAGTTCCCTTTTATAATGCTACTTTATAGTGCTACTTTTCCTGCTAGTTCTTGGAGCTTTTAAAATGATATATGTGCCTTTGGTTTTAAATCTATGTTTCCTTGTCATTTTTTTCCAACCATATGCGAATTTTAGTCCAATATTTTCTAGCGTCCTCACAAGTCTACCACATATGGTAATATGAGCCAGGTATCTGATGACATTTCCAGCATTTTTCAGATTTATTCTTGAACATTCTTGCTATTCTTGTCGGGGGAAAGTGCCACCTGTAAAACATCTTATACAGATTTTTATAATTTTGAGACCACAATTTTTGCCATTTCTCTAAATCAATCCCATATCCAAAATTCTTCCCCCAAGCAATTATAGTTTCTTTAACTTGTTCTTCCTCTAATTTAATTTCCAGTAAATAACCATATAATTTTTTAATCACCTTTTCATCAGTACCTGTCAAAATCTTATCTAAGTCAGTCAGTTTATCATAGAAACCTTCTGTTTTAGAATCTTTAACATACCTTGAATGTATTTGCGCATATGAAAACCAATTCATCTTTATACCTTGTTCTTCTAGATTTTGCATCGTTTTACGTTCACCCTTTTCATCCAATATTTCCCCATATTTAACTGTTTGTTCCTTCTTGTATGTTATAGGATAAGAAAAAGCTTCAAGAGTTGATAACCAAACTGGGATTTTCAAATAACATTGCCTCTTAATTTTCTCCCAGTTTAACTATAAAGACTCCCATATATAATGCCTTCTAAAATAGCCCTGCGATTTGGTTCCCTTATACCACAGAAAAGCATGCCAGCCCAATAATAAATCATGTCCTTCTAGTGTCAACAATGTAGTCTTTCTTAATATTATCCATTCTTTTTTTATTGGGAATCTTACCTGATACATACAATAAAAAATTGAAATATATTGATTGTAAATGTATTAACAGCGGCTAGGATTGTATTTGCTAAAAATTGGAAGAGTGAGAAAATACCATCACAGAAAGAAATTATTAAAATATTGGAATGTGCTGAAATGAGTAGATTGACATTTGAAATTAGAGAACAAGAAGATAAAAATTCTATGAAATTTGGGACCTTTTTTATCAATGGCTAGATAATAAAATATAATAATAGAATATATAGAATTTTAGGAAATAATGAATACATATTTCTTTTTTTTCTTTGATACTATTTTTATAAAATTTTATTAAGATAGACTTGGTATGACTTTATGATTTGCTATAAAATAAATTAAGTAAACTATAGTTACCTCGTTAAAGTATGAATTAATAAAATTATAGTTAAATGATTGTTCAATAATGATATCAGGCTATATAATTGTTGATTGATAATATGAGCTATTATGTAATATAACTACAATGGAGACTATGAAATGGATGCACAAAAAAAAGTGGTAAACCAACCGATACACTGTCTGTAAACTTATGAAGGAAAGGATGATGTTTTTATGTTTTATGTGTTTTTGTTTGTTGTTAAAATTAATAAAACTGTTTTCAAAAAAGAAAAATGATATAAGTGCCTTTAGGAGAGATCCAACTAAAAACAATGTTTGTTTTCTGTACTAAATAAATAAATAAAAATTAACAAGTAGCTTAAATGAAAAACAACAGTTTACTGCAGTTTACTATTATATTTCAATTGATTAATTCAGATATTCCAGAAACATGTGCCATCACTTCAAACTCCTGTGTCCACCGCTCTCTAATCCATTTTAGGATTAAAACTCAGTTACTGAAGACAGTTGCTCAGCAAATAAAGAGTATTACAATTGCCCTTTCATCATCTTTATTCTGCTGCTCATGTCTGCTAGCTGATAAGTGCAGTTAGCTATCTTCATAGCATTCTTAATGCTAAATAATATCAACAGATTTTTCTTAGTGCTAAATAAAAAATAAAAACAGATTATTCAGAAGTTTTCAAGTTCAAAAGGAACACAATCAGAATGAAATCCAACAACTGGAGATAGATAGATAGATAGATAGATAGATAGATAGATAGATAGATAGATAGATAGATAGATAGACAGACAGACAGACAGACAGACAGACAGACAGAGACTGACTGACTGGAGAAGGCAGAGAGGAAAGGTTGGACAGAAGTTTGAGAACAAAGTTTAGAGGGCAAATGTTAATTCCTTGGTAGAGAATAGTCCAGGATGATTTCCCAAGAAGTCCAGAGGGATGAGAGATCCAAGACATTGGAGAACTAGAAGAGACCCAAGACATTGAAGAACTAGAAGAGATTCAACTATTACCCAAACTAGGACTAACACTAATGATGTTACCTAGTTTAGATAATGAAATGTCTGCAAGAAAACAAGTTCAGAGAGCATCATTTCAACCTTGAGCTACAAATATTTTCCTTGATTGGGAGATCCAACATTGCAGGTCCCAAATTCACCCCAAGCCATGGAGGGGATTGATTGTTGGTAGAGAAGCTCGGGGGGAGGGGGGGGAAACAGGGCAGAAGACCCCTGCCTCCACACAGCAGCAGGTAGTATTTTGGCTGAATTGGGGGAAAAAAGGTCAAGCAATGCTGATCATACTCCAGTAATCCCATTCCATTCCTTTCTTTTCTCACTTTTGTCAAACTCAGAAATGGGAGGAAGAGAAGCAAAAGGAGGAGGAAAGGAGAGATAGAGGGGAAAAGTCAGTGCTAGAAGACCTGGCAGCACCAACACTCTGTTGTTTAGCCTCTTGTAAATCCCTGCTGAAAATAATTGTATATAGTAAAATGTGTAAAAAGCATGGTATATTTCTTTGTCCATGATCACCTTTGGAAAGAGATGCATCCCCACTTTTAAAATGAACCCTGTCATACTGTAACAGATATAGAAAAAGTGCAAATCATAACTACATTTAAAATTATGCTGACAAAGTTGCGTTAGAGAAATACTTTTCCCCTTTTTTGATGTTCTCTATCTTCCCTCATTGTGTAATAGCAAATGTAACATTAAAACTGTTTTGTAATATCTGCGTAATCCTTCTCACCCTTTTCTTTTACGTATTCTGTTCTTATTTTCTGAAGCTAAATCAAGTGTTGAATACCTACCTGCCTGTTATGTCTCCCCTTTAATTGCAGGTGAGCAAAACAAAATTCAGCCGTTTCAGAATTAACTCAAATCAAAAACAAACCCCCACAAGAGAACGGCTGGAGTAATTCCAAAACACAGCAATAAATCCACACTCTGTCTGGCAATACTGGCGTAGCAATAATTCACAAGCCTCAGAGAGTTTGCTGCATGTCTTCACTCCATTTAGACACTTTGCTTCTGGCGAGTTCCACCAGCCCAGCCGTGTCCTTTTATCCACTTATGGAGCGTGTTAATTTCCCTAATTAATTACTGGCTTGACGCCTCCTCCCTAATTGCGATTGGCGTCTGAGCCTCCTTCTGTTTCTGACATCAAGCCATAGGTTCTCCAAATTTTCATCTCCACTGGAAAACTCTCTCATGCCTTCCTTGACAGCCATTCCTGGCTGCTGCTCAGATAAAGAACCAGAGGAGGTCGAAGGTCCTGACAAGTCCATTGAATCAGGTTTTTCTCCCCTTGTTAAATCCATCTCCTCACCCTGGCTATTGTCCAAGTCACTAAGCAATGTCGGCTCATATTTTGCTGCCATATCCTCGTCGCTGGAACTCATATCTGCCACAGGAGCAGATTCCAAACCCAGAGTCACAACACCTGCGCATGGAAAACAATCCTAACTCTGGATTAGATTGTATTCTAGTTGCTTAAATAAAAGAAAATCCTATAGGTGTCAAAGTTGATTTCATTAAGGGCTGCATCAGGGTTGTGTTTGATCTCGGGGAGGCAGGTAGAGCTTTCACCAGGGTTGGTATGGCCAGCTTGGCATCCATTTTTGGCTGCAACATTTTCAACTCTGAGTGAAAACGGAGTTCAGGAGAGCTGTGCGTGGTCCCCGAACTCCATTCTTGGCTGTGAAGGCCTCCTGCAGCCCTCTGCCAGTGAAAATGGAGCTTGGGGGTGCATGCGGCCCTCCTGAACTTCGTTTTTGCTGGTAGAGGCACCATGGGCCAGTCCTTCACTATTTCCAGGGCTGTCCTGTGGGCCAGATCTAAGCACCCCACGAGCTACCCACAGGCCTTGAGTTTGACACCTCTGCTATAGGAGAATTTCACACAGCATTAAGGATCATCTTTCTCTATGAAGAGTTATTTGTTCCAGAAGACATAAGCTCTGAAGTAATTGCATTTACATTTCCCTTTGCCCTAGGGTAGCTATCTTCAGAATGAGGGACACTAATCTTCCAGTTGTTGCAAATCAGCTATTTGTATCATTGTACATATTGATTAGGAGTATTGGGAGTATTCAGCAACATCTGAAGGGCCACAGGTTCCTCACCATGTATTGATCAAGCATGCAAAGCATTACTTTTAAAACACACCCCAAAAAAATGACTTTGTAAATAAAGTTCCAGAAAATTTACATTGGATTAATATTCAAGCAGGATTCAAATATTTCAGTTGTTTCATATTCTCTCCATCTACTGCTTAAGACTGTTGAAGCCTACAATGTTTTCTTCTCTTGCCTATATCACATTTCATCCGAATGGAATTTCCATTCAGACTATTGTTTGATCTGACCAACCATTTGTTTTGCATTATATCCAGAAAGTATTTAACTCATCACATTTATTTACTACTTTAAATAGACTGTATCTCTAAAGCTAAAATCTGACAATTTTAACCATATTAGTACCCCAAAGGAATTACTTTAGGTGAGATGAGAAGCTATATAAATTCATTAAATAAAAATGCTAAAATAGACTGTTATTTATATAATAAGAATAATAATATGTTATATTATATTATTATAATCATTACTATGGTTTATATACAAGTGAAGTAATTCTACACCAAAGAAAGTCCCGCACTGATGAATAGCTGTAATTAGAATATGGAACAAACAAGTGATCTAGTATATACAGAACACCATTGTTACAAACATGGGATTTTATTTTGAGAAGAGTTGGTCCCAATTAAAAATATAAGACTGGTATTAACATGGGTATAACATGCTGCCAGCAAAGGGTCAATTGTCAAATTCCCCAAGACCAATAGTATATCTTATTAGAAATATGGAGAGAAAATTTCAAATTATTGTATCTAAATCTGTTTGAGAGAAGCCCGTGGCTTTACTTTCATACAGTTCTTTTTATTTCAAAAGTGCGTTCTATTTCTGGATGATTTATGTGTGCCATTTTAAAGTGCCTGGTTAAGTATACCCATTTTAAACTTTTAAAGCTGTGAGCTACAATTATCCACTTTACAAAGGCATTGGCTGTTACCCAAGTGAAACTGGTCCAGTGCCTCACTGACATCAAACAAACTGCATGAAACAGGGCATTATGTACATCTGTTTCCATCATGTATTAGACAGAAGTTCTGCAATCCCATATATTATTTTTATTTGTGTAAAATATTTCAAAGCTGTTAACATTGAAATGTCTTTTTATTAGGTACATAAAGCATATTTTTATTTCAATGATGTTCAGTACTAAGGCATGTATATACATGTATGAAGTGGGGGGGGGGGGTTTCCACAGCTGTATATAACTTTGCCTAGATAGGGGGTGCTTAATTTAACTGGCCTGATATATGTTAAGACTATTAGAATTGAGCAGCTTATTTATTATTCTCTCTCTCTCTCTCTCCTCCATTTATATGGCCACCTGTCTCACACAAAGTGACTCCCAATAATACCAATGATTGATACATATTATACAACCAATTCGAACAATAATTACTAAAACAGAGTTGCAAAAGAGTCAAAATCAGAAAGTTATGTATGATGTCACCACTCCCTGCTGTCGGGATTCCCAGGCCTGATGGGAAAAAAAAAATGTTTTCAGGGTTTTCCAGGAGGGTTGGGGCTAATCTCACCTTTGGTTAACTGAATAGCAATATTAGCATGATGAAGATCTGTCATATGAGTACTAAATGTTACAGCACAAGCAAGAAATGCTTCTTATTAGGATGGTATTTTGCACACCATTAAGGCCTTATCATAGAAAATGGTATGCAAAATGCCATCCAAATAAGAAGCATTTGCTTCTTCTGTAACATTTTAGCACTCATATAGAGATAGATCTTCCTCACTTTGTGGAAAGCTGTTTCACAGATATAAATATTCACAGATATAAAGACAGATCCTGTGTGGCATAGTGGTTAAGGTGTTGGATTTGTTACAACACCTTGACACAGGTTCAACCCCACCTTCAGCCATGGGAATTCTGGGCGATTTTAAACTGATCACTTTCCTTCAGCACAACCTACTTTACAGAATTATCACTGAGGGATGAGGATACTAAGGATCTAAATATAGATTTGATATGTAGATCTGATAAATAAACACTTCTACATAGATTCCTCACCTTGATCCTGATATATAGTAAACATGAATTCCAGCATAAATTAAATACTGATTATTGATCTTGCCAATTAAAAAATTCTGAATATATTTCATTTGTTGTTGGTAAAGTTTTTCCCTTGGTAATTTCTTCTTAAAATCAATTTTCTATTTTCTAACCATTTTTTCTATCATTTTTTTTCTTTTGGGATTGAAGTGCTTGGAATAAGTAATCAGAAAAGACTGAAGACCAGAATAGCACTGAATCTGTACAAACAGTAGGAATCAATAGGCTATTTTTTAGAGATGTTCAAAAAATTATGTGTACAAGTTGTTCCATGTTTCTTTGCACAGCTCATTTTGGGTGGTGTCTGCCAGAACTGAAACTCAACTTTCAAAAGTTTTGTTCCATTTGCGGAACAAAATTGGACCATTTTGCCCTGGGCCTGGACTGAAACGTACTTCTTCCAGGCTAACGTACTGAAGAGAGGGAAAGTATGGAAAAAGCCAAAAATGCAGCAGCTGGGATGGCTGAAGAGAGGATAGGAGAAGACGGGAAATTATAGGCCAGGAGAACAAGTGAGATGAGAAGATTATTTTCATAATTATTCATGTCTTGGACGCTTCATGGTTTGATTGCAATATGTGGTGCTGACCCTGAAGATCTTGGAAACTTTACCTCACAGGTGTCAAACTTTCTGTGTCTCATTGCTGTCATGTGGCATTTCGCAATGTTTTTCCCATTCGCAGAGCTGGGGTGGGCATGGCCTGCGTGTGACACATCCAGCCCAAGGGCCGCCATTTTGACATCCTGCAGCTGATCCAGAATTTAGCACACAGGTAATTATGGTCACACCACAATATGTCCATGTAAACTTGTAACTTTGCAAGCTACACTCATTACCAGTTGGCTTCTGGAAAGAATTCAAGATTCTTGTGGTCATGTATAAAGCTCTTTATGGCATAAAATTTGAATATTTACAGGACAACCTCTGCCTCCTGAATTGTTTCTTTCTGTCCTATAAAATCAGACCAGGTCAGCATGCTTAAGTTAAGTAATTGGACCCAGCAAATATCATTTCTTTGTTTCTATGTTCACCCTTTGAAATAATATTACTCCTGAGATCCGTATGGACAGGACCCCAATGGCTTTTAGGAAGATGTTTGTGAATTAGCTGTTTGCACTAGATGTAGTTTAAGATGGGAGATGGCCTTGCTAATCTTAGAAATTGGATGAATGGATGTTGTATAGCAGCAGCTGAGGGGAGGAATGGGAAGGCACTTGAAAGATATTGGGCAGCCAATCCAGTGGGATATTCAATACTGGATATCAATGGTAGTGGCAACATCTGGGAATGACTGGGATATCAGCTGCTGGAAACCGCAAAGGAAAGGAACCTTTCTATGTTCACCTGTACTGCATTGCAGGCTTTGATTATGCTGAATCATTATTGGGCCATTGGTGGCCCAATAATGATTCAGGATGAAAGGAAAATACATTTTGTCCTGAACAAGTTATCACATTCCAAGAATCTCACAAAATTGTTTTGGATTAGCTATAATTTGCCAAAATGCAATCCATAATGCTTTGATTGTTCTGGGTTTTTTTTGCTGAAACAACATCCAGCGGGTTGAACAAAATGGGTGCTACTTACTCCATTCTCCCCTCTCTGAACAGCTCCCAGCATGGTTTATTCCAGCCACCTGCTTTCCCTCCTCCCTTCCTGAATCTCCTCATCTCCTCATTGATGTCATTGGCTTTTTCTGGTTCTTACCATTGCTATCCCCCAAACACCCGCTTCTGCCTAGAACAACCATATTTCTTTCCATATCTTGCAACCCCATTCTCCTCAAAAGAGCTTCTTGTTGTTCCAGATAAAGAATAAAATATTCGAAAGATAAATTTTATTTTGGTGATGGATCACCCAAACCCATATAGTCCACACATAAAAATTTTCATATGTCTAATTATTACTATTTTATATTTTATTAAGGATGTTTCCTTACTAATATTTTACCATTGATTTGAATTGCTATATATAGCAACTAGGCAACCTATGATGCTTTCAGCATTCTTTTGTCAGTACCTATTTACCTGAAGAGATATATACTGTAGAATGACCACGGGCAGGCAAAAAAGCAGAGAGACTGGGAATGACTCTCTGCTTGTGAGAAACTCGCAGAGAGTGTCAGAAATCATGATCACATGACCTCAGCTGTTTGCAATGGCACTGCAGTGACCACATATTTGTGAATACAACTGGTTTGAGGATCCTTGAAGTTTCAATTCAATTCTGTGGAAGTTAATGGATCCTGGGTTTTCTATGCATTATTTAAGTTACTGCACTTGAGGTACCTCAATTCCAAAATTGTTGCCCTATATTAAATTGTTTCAGATAATTGAAGGTTACAAATAAACAATTAAACAGGATAGTTTTAGTGGTATATAGATGGAAAAAGTATTGAACTGGAATACTTTTTTTGTTTTAATGAAACTAGGAAGAAAAATATGAAGCCATAGCTAAAAGTTGTAAATATAAACTTTGAAATTTTTATTTCATGTGCATGGGAAATTGTATCACACAATTTACATCTTTGAAAACTGTAAAATGGTTAAAATGTGTACAAAATATTCTCATTCTTTGAAAAAAGTATTTACTAATAGCAACACTACTGGGGAGGAAAATCAAATTATTCTTCAGTTCAGTGTGCAAATGAAATATAAAAATAGAAATACTACAGCCCTACAGGTAGCATTTCCTGATAATTTATTTAAATAGAACATCTAAAACAGGAGATTAACTATTCCAACAGTTATGAAAAAAATAATTTATACAAAATTCAAAGAATGGAATACAAGATGTTAGAGAAAAAAAATTGAACAAGAATATAGGAAATTGTTCTCAGCACTGTTCCAATGCTGTTTTCTTACTGGGAATATGATTTTTGACTATATACAACTTGCAATATATATTTTTTAAAAAAACTTCTAATACTACAGTAGCTTTAAATTTTGTTAGATATTTAAACTCTGCTTGATCCAAAGGTTTGTTTTTTTTTTCATTTTTCAGTCAAACAACAATGAGGTAATATTTGTAGATTAAAAAATTTGCCTTTGACATTCCTTGTTTTAGTAACAGGGCTGTAGAAAAAATGAAGCTAGTCTTATACTACAAGCAGTCTTCAAATGATGCCCCAAACAACCCCCCCGCCCCCTATGCAATGTATCTTCTGCAGTCCATACTGGTGAGAAAATTGGGTATTCTGTTGGAATGAAATGATGCCCTTAGTCCTCAGTATCCTCCAAACAGATCTTTTCTTTTTTATTTGGCATACTGACCAACAGGAATGTACTATAATCTTAACCAGCAAAGGTGATAAGGCCAACACATGAATACCCCCTATGCAAATAACAGGTCAAAGGATTGTGATTTAAAATAATTTAAAATTATTCCATTTTTTCCCTTGACCAACAGGGACTCAACATCGATACATTTTCTGCTTTGGCAATACAACAGTAAGTAGCCTGCTTGGTTACTTTGTCAGCTGTTTTGCACAGAGGAAGAAAACACACTGAGAACAATTCCTACCCTACTGTTCCACATTGCTTCGGGGAACTTATTGTTTGCAATCTAAAATACTATTGCAAGTAACTATAAAAATTCATTTAGAACAATAAATAACCTTTATTTACAATCTTTCTGTCATAGAAAAATGTAGCAAAATGGATAGTCTTGACGCATTGTTTCCGTTTCAATCTACAGTCTTTTGTTTTTCAGAACAGGCAGGATAGGTAAAAAATAAATATTTTACATTTATTTTATCTACAGATGTCTTCCACAAAAACCATTTTTGGAACTTTTTTTTTTCTTTTTTGCATTTTGTAGAACAGAATTTTAGCATTTAACTGCACTCATCACTCATTGTGCTTTTGAAACTTTCATTAAAAAATGCTTAAAAATTTATAGAAGGCCACCACAAGTGCTAAATTGAGATGAAAGTGCTCTTTGACACTTTTAATATTGTTGCTGGATCTGCATGAGAACCAGACCATGGATGCAGCAGCACAGGAAATCTTGCTTTACTCATATGTTCCTTGCTGTCCATTCCTTCCCCCCACCCCCCGCCATAAACCTGCTTCAATCAAATGTGCCATGATTGTTGTTTCATTTGCCCCATTGTAGATTTTGTTTTAATTCATTAATATTGCATCTGGCTAGTTAGCAAGTATAACTTGCAAGTATTTTCCTACACAATTAAGCAAAGTAGGCACTATTTGTGGAAACAGAACTAAGGTATAATCTTGGGTGTGAGCATAAAGTGATCCATACTGATGAATTAAGTGGGGCTTACGCCTGAGCAAATGTGCATTGGCTAATGCTCCAGGACAATATGCAATAATTTTTATCTTACCATCCAATTTACCTTGACATAAACCCAAGGAAGCATAACCGTCTTTTAGAAAACTCTAAAACTCAAACCTAACTCAAACCTTCTTCCCTTCCTTCTTCTATAGGTTGAAACCTCTGGTTTAATATTTAAGTGGTCCACATAAAGATACCCTTGTTGCAAAAGTGCTGATCCATTGGACCTCCAGTTAAAAAGAGGCAGCGACAATGCCCAGCTACACAAACATCTTTCTCAAAGAAATAACTATTCATTTCTGAAGCGGAGGAATGTCCTTGTTCCTGAAAGACATGTTTCTTCTGTGCTAACAGAGGTCAGATGGGAAGATTTGCAAATTTCTCTCTCTCTCAAAAGCATTCCCTCGAAACAGGTCATGTAGTCTGAGTCTCATGAAGGCAGGAAGAGAGGAATGAGCAAAAGCAAAACACCGCACAACAAAAGGTCCACCAGGGGTCCTAGAAATTTAACAGTTCAGAAGGTGCAATACCAGCATTTTGAATTTCTATAACGAATTGTCTTCCAATCATTGATCTGCAAAAAAGAGACAAAAACCATCAATTGTTTAGTATTTAAGCAATTACAATTAGAGATACATTTATAAAATAGTAATCAACATACAAAATAAACACCTAACACTACTTGTTCTTGAACAAAAGGTGGGGTTATTTCAAAGGAAAATATACCAGAGTAACAATCCTACTGCTTCTCTAATGAAGCAGTTGCCCAACTCAGATACCTGTAATTCAGATAGTTATTTAATTTAAATCACTTTAAATTTAAGATCTTTTTCTTTTTCAGCAAACAAACTGTTTGCAAATACATTTCTTATTTACATTTATTAAGTGTGATCTAATACTTCCTTTAAAAAAAAAAGAGTTTATAAAGATATACTAAATACTGCATGATATTAAATCCAACAATACAAGATTATTCATGTATTCATGTATTATTCATGTATTCATTACCTTTGCACTCATATTTTAGATCAGAGAAGAATGTCATTTCCTGAGAGAAGACAAACAGTCCTAAACGACCACCAGCATAGGTTTTGTCATAGAGAGGACCAGAGTCAGCCATGATCTTCTTTCCTTCATACATTACCACTCTGTAAGGAAGAGCAGTGATAATTCATCTTTAGCATGAAACAACATACTTACACTGTAACCTTGAACAAGACTTTCCCAAAAGATATAAATGGTTCAGTCTATATCGGTGATACTTACCTAATGAAGCCAGTTTTTGGCCTGTGACTGAGACGCCATCTATAAGCAGTGAAATCTTTCCAGCCTATCTGACGAGGGTCATGCCACAGAGTCTTTACCTGAAAGGTAAATGTAAAGAATGAATTGTGCATTGCAATTACATTTATATAAGCCCTGGAGATAAACCAGAAGCTCTTAGCAGGGACAGAAAGAATTTTCTTAAAAAAAAAAAAGCTTGTTAGCCTTAAAATATTTTATTAAGATAGCTATGTCTTACATAAGTGTAATTTGCTAAGGTTTTTGAAAAGAAAAATGAGTTCATTAATAATAGAAATTATTTATTACCTGTCCAACAGTATTTCCAGTATGCCACAAGGCATTTCGAAGGTGTATTCCAGGACCTGTGGTGGAGTTTACTACTTTGATAGAAAGACCCGAATATCCTTGAGCTCTGGTAGGCTGTACTTCCCAATATGTTTGGGTAACTTGTTTCCACATGACCACATAAAAACGGCTACTGGATTGATACCCAAATACAAAGCCAGCATAGTCATCATCTCTTTCCGTGTTAATGAAGAAAGTACCACTGAAGTCAACAGCATTAAACTCATCAAAACCTAAGAAAAAGAAAAATAAGATGTCAATGCATGCTTTAAAGTCCATGTAAGGTTTTCATTAACAAATCTCTCTCTCTCAAAATTGACCTGGGGTTTGTGTTCAAAACTTCTAATGAAAGCATATATTTTATGGATGATTATGTTTTTCCCCTCACTATTTGCATTGTCGAAGTGTTTTTATACAACGAATTGGAATTAAATGGAATTACAACTATGATTCATAACCGCATCTTAAATCACAATTTACATCCATTGCCTTGTGCAAAGCTGCATCTTTCCAGCAAAAGCAAAAGTGAATGGGCATACTGAACAGGGATCCAGTATTCAGAAACAGCTTTTGTATGTATATTCAGAAGTTCTGTTATACAGACTTGCTGTCCTATTGGATAAGGCTTAAAGGAGCTTAAGTAATGTTGTTGTTTAATTTCCTGAAATCAATGTTTTTATCCTTGCCCTCTTTCCTTCAGTGCCTGTTCATTCCAAAAACTAAGCAGCTGGTATTTTTAAGAATGCTTTATGAAAAACATTAAAAAAAATAAATTATTAAAAGAGTTACAAACGTGGTGATGAGGTGAAGGAATGTGAATGTGAGGATGAAGAATACCCATATCCTAATATAGCAATATGATATTTGTTGACCAGAAGGAGAGGATTCTCAGTGGATGTGTGTGCAAAACTTTGATGCTCACCAATAGCAAGTCCAGGATCACAGTTGACAGTCTGAACCAGTTCTTTGCCTTTGTGACGAACAATCCAGTTGGGATCAATTTGAGATGTTCCCTTCGGATCCAAGGGAATCATCTGGAACCGACGGAAGTCTGTCTCACTTATGTGAACATTCTCAGGGCAGATGTCATCAATGTCGTTAACCTTATCATTGTCAAAATCATTTTTGCATGCATCTCCCCGCCCATCACCTGGCAAAAAAGTGGGGAATAAAGGATGAGTTCAGAAAGAAAGAAATGAACACCAGAGCCAAAAATGTGGTATATTTTAGTCTTCCAGTAGCAGATAGCTTGAGCAATTATACATATGAACCAGTTCAAGAATTAGCTAAGTGGCTGGAATTCTTAGTAGCTAAAGTAATTTTTAAATAACAGCAAGTTTTAAATATTTAAACAGAAGAACCTGTTTAAACATGTCCTTAAAACATGGCTGGGTTCCCTGATCCTGGATTACCGTGGATAATATATTCCCCTTGGAAGATATTTCATTGTTTAATTCATTGTTTTTTCTCTAGACTTTGTTTCTATTGTTTTTTTTTCTAGATGTAGAAAAAGTATGTATGCCTGTATGCATATATGTATTCTATGTATGTACAGTATGCCATTCAGAGACATACAAATTGGGATAACCTAACATTTTAATAAATTAACAAACAAAATTTAAATATTACAAGGAGTAAAGGAATGCTGCATATGCTGCAAAACAACATATTCATATTAATGCTTTTTAGTAAACCACATTGAAGACTGCATTACACGTCTAAATGTTATGCAGTCTCTTTGTAATTTCATGCAAATTGTCTTTCTTACCATCTGAATCAACTTGGTCATGGTTGGGAACCAATCTGCAATTATCTCTGTCATCAGGAATACCATCATTGTCATCATCGTGGTCACAGGCATCCCCTTTCCCATCTTTGTCATGGTCAGCTTGGTTCGAATTGGGCACATAAGGACAGTTATCAAGATTATTCTGGTGGCCATCTTCATCAATATCCTGGTTGTCATCACACTTATCCCCTATGCGATCGGAATCTGAATCCATCTGAAAGCAAAATGTGGAACACATCAGGGCAAAGATTCACCCAACCCTGAAAGGTAGTATCTTGAAACAGGAGGCAATCCAGAGGTCTTGCTTGGATTCAATGGTCAGATTGAATCCTTCATTTCAGTAGCTTTTGAAGAAGTGGTTTTTGCACTCATGGGCCTTTCACTTTAGTAACATGAGCAGTGTTGTGGTTCGCTGGCAGCTTGTGCAGACAGCAGCGGAATTGGACAGTGGGGAAGAACGGGGACCAGTCCGGGAGTCTGCAGAGGACTCCAATGCAGAGATGGGGCCAGGACCATCTGGGAGTTGTGTGCTGACTCCGGAGCCTTCAGAGTCTGGCAGCAGCGAGGCAGAGGAACAAGGGGACCCTGTTCCCAGTGTGTGGTGTGCGCAGAACTGCTAGAAGGCAAGAACAGTTGAAACAAAAGGGGCAACTTGGGAGTAAGGCTTGGAGGTGATTACCCCTCCCCTAAGGTATAAAGGAGGTGCAAAGGTAGAGAAATTTTGCAGGAAGCAAAGTTGTTCACTGTTCTGATTAAATCTTGAAGCTCTGTGTGGACCTTGCACTTTGGTTGATTCCCCCCCCCCCCAGTTAATTTGGCACTTTAGTTGTTGGCAGCAATTCAGAGGAGATAAAGGTGGGTGCTTATTTTGAGGGACTGTTTGGGACTCATTATGGGCTGATAATGAACATAATTCCCAGTGTTGAAATAAAACAAGAGTTATTTTGACTGTGTGATTAATTATGGTCTCAGGAAGCCTTTGTCAGAACAAGCAAAGATAAATATGTATAGGATACTAATGTGCACTCAAAGTTTGGAATTATTGGGAACTTTAGCTCTGTGTAGGATTCACCTTCAGTTAGTGAAAGATAACTTCTTAACATCTAGCTAGTTTGTTTTGGCATAATGGGAAAAAGTCAAACTTAGCTATGGTTTCTATTATCTATAGCGCATTTTTCAGGTTGGTAGCAACTGTATCGGTTCTGCCTTTCTAAAATATAATCAAACAATGTTTAGATCTAGAAGGCTATATTAATCCTAAATTGTTTGGTTTTATTTTGCTGCAAGGACAGCTGAACAACCTCAGACTGTTCATTGTGAAATAAATCATATAAAAAACAACAGATCTTCAATTTTAGCCATCACATAAAATAAGTTCTCTGAAGCAGATTTTCATCTTAAAAATAGACATAATTTGTTGTACTGCTTAGTGTGGCACATTATTTTACAAACCAATAGGGTTTTGAGACTGTACATGTCCTTTTAACTAGATAATCTACAGTACAAATCTAGATTCCAGCTATTTATTGCAATGTGGCAATTCAAGCATTTCAATTATGCTTCTGAGGCTATTAATCCTACTTCTTATACATGATAGGACTGTGCAGGCTTTTCCCACTGCTACTTTAGACTTGGGTGAGTTAAATGGGATGGAATAGATCTCTCCATATATTTTAGTCCTTAATCAAGTAAAATTATTTTGAGTTTTTTTAATTTTAAACTTTTTTAAAAAATTAAAATTTAATTTTAAAAAAACCATTAGTGATGTAAGTGTGGTACTACTTTATCCTTTATCCCTGATGAGTCTTTTAAGGGGTGCACTTTTGTAAAACTAAATTCCTCACCTCAGGACATCATAAGTCATGATACCCCCTACATGTACAAACTTTTTTCTTTTGCAGATTATATATTGTTTGACATATTAACAGTATTTTTATTGCTAAATTCCTGAAATGCTTAGGTTGAAAAGCAATAATTTGGGGTACTTATTTTATTTAATCTGCATTTAATAAACATGTAAACTCTACATAGACCTCCCTTTCCAATTATTACTTTCACTATATTGCTGGCTAATGTTGTTGCAGTACAAAATATAATTTTTCACCTGAGTACAGTGTAGTGATTAAGTTGTTAGATCAGGGCTGAGGAGACCCAGGTTCTTTACATGACATTCTGTATATTAGAAGATGAAATAAATTTTTGATTGCCTAAGGGCACTTAAACTGACCTGATCTGGATTATGCGCCATTGGACAGTTGTCACACTGATCTCCAACACCATCCAAGTCGGAATCCGTTTGATCCACATTGTACACATATTGGCAGTTGTCTCTTTCATTAAGAATGCCTAGAAATGTAGAGGAACCCATTCAGGTATCTTTAATAGTAAATGCATCTAGATAATCAGTTATTGCATAAAAGTAATTGAGAGAAAATGGTTCATAAAAGCCAAACTAATAGCCTATCTCTTTAGGCATCTAATACTAATAGAACTGTCATTTCAGTTAACCATTCAAGGGCAGCGTATCTTCATCAATATCTACAAACCAAATAGGATGCAGTATAAAAATAAAATCTGCTTCGATAGAAGCTGCCATATATGACATAAAGTAAGCAGATAAAAAAACCTGGGATGCTATTAGAATATGCAATGTATTCGAATTTGCAAAAGTACCTCCAAAATGGCGAGTGTATAACTCGCGTTTTTCTATTTTTCATTTATTTACTTGAAATGTTTGGTATGTCTAGGTCATCATTAAAAGTAGAATGTACTCAAGGGCAGATTCTCTACCTTGAGATGACTCGGAGAGTCATGCCATAAAAGAAGAAAAGAAGAAGTAACCAAACTTTACCGTCTCCATCAATATCCACAGCACAGGCATCGCCTTCTCCATTTTGGTCCGTGTCTATCTGAAGAGGATTGTGATTGTATGGGCAATTATCACATTGATCACCAACATCATCCCTATCATAGTCATACTGTTGTGGATTGTAATTGAATGGACAATTATCCTGCAGAAGAAAAATTGAAGAGCCTTGTTAAAATTTGCTCAGATATTGGCGCAGGCAGTGTCATTAATAATGTATTCAGTAGAGTTACTAGAGTAAGTAGGGTAGCAAAGGCATGTTGCTGGACTTCTTTCTTTGCCATGTAAAAGTGATATGTGATGCAGCATCCATCTTTTATTGTGAAACTTTTTTTAAAAAAAATCCATTTTTAGCTACAAATTAGATAACTATTTCAAATTACTGCCAAAGACTAGCTACTTTTCAATCTTGTATCATGGTTTCAATCTCCTCCTCTTTCCACTACATTAGTAGTAGGGAGGGACAGTACATTGGTGAGCAAACCTGTGACTTGTCATTTTACTATGAACAGAGTAGTAAATGGGCAAGGATTTTATTTCATATTTTACTTTTTCTTCCACTGACTGCATGAGAAGAAATCTACTAATCCATTCCAAGGTTTCACTGGATGTATATGCAATTTTCTTGTGGTCTTTGGCTATCATTGAGATGGACATTGTCTATACTACAGAGGAACATGAATGTTTTTATTAAACTTGCCCTATCATCAGGAATGTTGTCGTTGTCATCATCATCATCACAGGCATCACCAATTCCATCATCATCATAATCTTCTTGTCCAGAATTGGGAAGTTTGGGGCAATTATCCTGCAGAAAAAGATACAGAACTTGTGTCTTTAATTTCACACCAACTAATACTCAGATTACAAAGACAGACCCTTTCTTGATGATTCTTTAATTTAGAGCACTGTCAGCATCACTAAAATCCATGATTTTTGAACAACAACAACAAGAAATTCTTCTGAAACGCTTTTGCTTACTCAAACTAAGCAGTTAAAAATACATGTGAGTTATGGTTAATGTATTTCATTAAATTTGGGTTGTGTCCATGGCAAGTAATTTATTTAAATATACTACACTGCACAGTTAATATGTCCACTATCAGATCTTCATAATATTGTGCCCTTTTGTGCTCTCTCCTTTCGGCATGTGATTATTTTCCCCAGAAGTCTGCAGCACAACATTTGGAAAAATGGAAAAACTCCATTTCATCTCAGAAGTTCATTTAAGAAGTATTAATTCAATAAGCTCATATGTTAAAATGCTAACCAAACCACTTTCCCCCAGTATTAAAGGATGGAATGGCATATAATCAAGAAATGGGCTTACTTTAGTGCAGTGATAAGTAGCATTGGCAACACACTGAAGATCCTCATTTGGCCATCCATCTAAGTCACTGTCTTCTCCACAGATAATCCCATTGCCGGCATATCCTGGTTTACATTCACAGCGGTACATTGGGTCACTGAAGTGTCCAAGGTAGATGCACTTGGCATATTTGTTGCAGGCATGAGTTCCATCAGCACATGGATTACGTGGCTTGCATACCTAAGACAGATGTAAGAATACACTTGCAGAAATGCCTTTACCTCATTCTTCTTTTAATGAATCAATGGAAGTACCAACACCTGACATTTCTACTGTGTTTTCAAAGCAAGCAGCTATTGATTATGTATGAATTCTCTTTAAAGAGAATTAGGCATATGGTTTTCTTTATCATGTTTTAGATACCGACTAGGGCTTCAATTCTCAATTGTCACTCTCTTTATACAAAAGAAAGGTCTGCCCTGTGAATTCCACATACCATTTGTGGCTCTACATTTGCTTATTTAATAGGTTTCCAGCTTGATTCAAACTGAATTTCTTATATGCAACTGGTTGCCTCTGAACAAAATCACATGGTTGCATGTAATAAAATAAACTGCTACCTAGTATCTTCTTTAATTCTTGGTCATATACAAGTCATATACAAGTAAAGGCCTTAATTCAACAGGTTGCATAAACAGGAAACATTTATATTTTGACAGTACCTGTTTATTTGCCATTGCATCTTCCATGCCTTGACCAAAGGGCTGTGATCCTGTGAAGCGGGAGGGACAAGGCAGGCAGTGATAACCAGGTATAGTATTCTCACATCTGTGTACTCCACCAAGTACAAAGCAAGTATCCGGGATCTCTTGGCACTGAAATTGAAGAAGTGGGAGACAGATTTGGCCATAGGTTCATATACAAACATCTTGAACTTTGACTGTATTAATGCATGCAAATTATCTTACTTCATCAATATCCTTGCATCTAATTCCATTTCCTTGATAGCCAACAGGGCATGGGCCACATTTCCAGGAACCATCAGGGAAGCTAGTGCATTTACTTCCCGCAAAACAAGGATTAGATAGACATCCATCTAAAAATGACAAGAAAATTGGCACAAATCAAGTTTTATTTTCTTGGCTGCTCTCGTAATTAGATAGAATGAGGTGGCCACCTTAAAAATACCTGATAGAGTATCAGAAATAGCAACAAGATCATGAAAGCCATAATGCAGTTATTTTGCCAAACTATTTCACATTTCTTTCTTATGAAAATTAAGTTGTTGCATTCTCTACTTTGCCATACTCTTCTGAAAATGACACAGCACTCTTACATAGGCTGCTTAATAGTTCTTGATAGGCCATTACTCACCGATTGGGCAATCCTGCTTGTTGCATATCTGAGTGGCTGTTGTATCACCAATGCAATCCTTCCCTCCAAATTTGGGCTCTGGATTATTGCAGAGACGACTGCGTTTCTGAATGCCTCCTCCACATGTAATTGGACAGGCATCCCAAGGCGACCATGGTCCCCAGTTCCCATTAACTGAAAAAAACAACACAAATATTTCTGTATCTTGGAACTGAAGGGGAAAATGCCATTGGTATTAGAAATTCAGGGTGATTTGGGTGACTTTTTGAAAAAGTTTTAACAATTTCTGTTCTCAATCTCAAGTGATGAATATTAAAATGCTATCATGTTTCTTGTAGAAAGCCATTTTAGACAGTGAACTTACTTGGGCATGGGCTTTTCTGGCAAGGCATGTTTTCTCGTGCCTCTCCTTCACATGTTTTGCCTCCCATCTGAGGAAGTGGAGAATTGCACAGACGGATTCGAGTGATTAACCCACTTCCACAAGTAACAGAGCAGGAAGACCAAGGGGACCAGTGGCTCCAAGCACCATTCTGTCGGACTGTAAGCAGTAAAATGTTGCTTAGTGAGTATCAAAATATTGTTATAGTAGATTAGGAAATCACCATACTGTAGGATTCTTGGAACTCTTTGATTATGCTAGCACTGATGACATTACCTAGCTTCATTACCTGCAGTGGGTAATGAAACGTCTGCAAGAAAAGAACCAAATTCAGAGAGCACCAAAGAATCCACAGCTCAACCTGAGCTACAAATATTATCTTCTATTAATTACCCCACTGAAAAAATATTTAGATATTGCTGTCACTTCAGAAAATCGTTTTTATAGGAGGTACAGGAAGTTTAAATCCTCAACCATCTCATAAATCCTATCACAACCAAATGTTTTATAGTTAATCTGAAGTAAACCAATGTTTCCCAGTATTAAGTATGGAAGGACAGAGTAAGAACAGATAGCATTTATCTATAATGTAAAGAATTTGAATGCTCACATCTCTTATCGCATTCTTGCATGTTACAGATCCGTGTTTGCACTGAGGAGCCTTCACAAAGATGGTTGATTCTGTCACAAGAGCGACCTCTCTGCTGAATCCCATTGCCACAGGTTGTAGAGCAAGTGGTCCATTCAGACCAGGGAGACCAAGCATCATCTGCGGAATCGCTTGCTGTAAAAAGAAGAGAAATAAATATAATAAAATATATAATAAAAATAACCACCATTCTTAGAAATTAAAATAGAATATCTTTCCATGAATACAATGAAATTTGAAAGCTACTCCAGCACAGTACCCAAACACCACATCACAGTCACACTACAGAGTATTTAAAAATTAAAATAATTATAATAATAATGGGACCAAATCACAAATGCACTGTTTGATTCAAGACAATTATGTCTTGGAAAAGAAATTGTTTCTCAATCTATTAGTCCTCATTTTAAGACACCTATAACACCTCCCTGATAGTAACAGTTCGAAATATGAATGTCCAGGATGAGAACGGTCTATGGAGATTTTTAGTGTTCTAGAGAGGAGTCTGGTTTTCGCGATCCCATCCAAAGAAGAAAGAGAGCAACTGATGATTTTTTTGTGTACTGTGTTTATAACTCTCTGGAGATCTTCTTATCCACTTCAAAATTACCTCAAAAGGGAGCAGAGATTGCCAAAATAATACAGTGACAGATCCTATATTGCCCTGTAAGTTTCCAGATACTGTGATCTTTGATAACTGAACTGTCCAAATTACATATGAATGTAAGAAATATTCAGAACCAGATGACTAAGGTCTCGTGTAACATATTTTGGAGATTTATGGGACACCTTGTGCTCACCCAGGAAAAGAAAATAAACACAGATATTCATGCTAACAGTTCCTGAAATCTCCCAAGGGATATGAAAAACCATATTAAGATTTTGCTTTAGTTTCTTCAAACTATGAAACACAACTCAGAATAAACTCATGGGAGTTTCATCATTCTTAACACATTTTTATTCTCATATATGCTGTCCTGACTGGATTTGTAGTTCTTTCTTGATTTTATTTGTCTTTTAATTTTTACCTCATTCAAGTTACCTTGACATCTATCTGCAAACTAAAAAACAATAACAATGATTGCTATTGTGTGCTTAGTTCAAAATCTAATATTTATAGCTGATCCTGAATGTAGTGGCAATTTCAAAGATGTCTATCTTACTTTCAGAATCTCAGGCTAGAAACTCAGCTCTCTTCCATATACACTTTTCAAGGTAAATTAAACCTTCCAGGTATAGGCATTGAAAATACAAAAACAAACAAATCCTAAATCCTATTAAATAAGTTAAGGGGATGTAGGTACTTACGCCAACATCGTGGGCAGCATTCACCATCAGGAACTGTGGCATTGGAACAAGGCATGAGTGGACAAGACACTTTATGGCACATGACAGCGGAATTCTAAACAGGAAGAAGGAAACCTCATATTAAAAAAAAAAAACCCCTACATAAATCTGACATTTTGTTTCCCAATGCCTTAATGCTCTACTACAACCAGTCATACTACATTGTGCAAAGTATTTTTCCCAACAGCTGTTTAACATTTAAAAAGGAGAGACTATAATTAGTATGAGAGAAGAGAAAGAGAAATAAACTCATCTTCTTTCCAACTGGAAGCAGTAAGGATACTTTAGGAATTGACTTTAAAACAACTTATGTCATCAAGTTAGTAATCATGAAGCCAAAAATAGGCTTAAAATGTTACAGTCAGGACTGTTTTTTAGTCCAGATTGTAAGTTTTGAAGCCTATTTTTGACTTACAGTCCCATTAAGCTGAATGCAATTTTAATAATAAGTATGCAGGTGATTGCTGCCTGGAATCTGAACAATGGGTAGTTTGGTTTTTGGTGGAGTATACTGAAGCTTTTTGAAGTCAAAGCAAACCCAAGAATATGAAGCCCTTCAACCAATTGGAACCCTTATTTATTTTTGTATCCCTCTGTTCATTTAATCAACAGCTATTATTAAAATGGAAAAACCAAATCTTGTGGAGTAGCTTTCCAGATCTTGTCTCATTAGGCTAATAAAAATTCTCAAAGTTGCCATTTTGGTTATTTGCCTGAATTTTATTTGATCATCAGAGAACGGATTTATGAAAGTTGGCTCCACATTCAAACAGTTCATGTTGTAATTTGATGTGTATTTTCATCTTATGCCAAAAAACAAAACAAATGACTGTGAAAAAGAAGGAATGATAACTTTTGCCAAATCTGTTCTTTAAAGGATAATAGATAACATGATTTGTAGCTTTAGGGGATAACATAAACAAAGACTGAATTAGATGTCAGTAGTACAAAGAAAAACACAGAGCTTTAGCCAAATACAACTGTCTTAAACTTTCAAAAAGACAGCTCTGATTAGGAAGCAAGTTTAATAGAACTTTCCTTGCTGCAAATATTCATTCACTGCAAATATTCATTCACAACATATAGAAGGTGGCAGGTTTAAGTTGAAAAGAATGAATTCAAACTTTCTTATGAAGACAGTAATAGGTATTTGGGTCACCAATTTCTCTGCATGGGTTACATTTTGCATAATGTATTAACTAGATCAGGGGTCTCCAACCTTGGCTCCTGGAAGCCTGGCGGACTTCAACTCCCAGAGTTCCACAGCCTGGCTGTGGAATTCTGGGAGTTGAAGTCCACCAGGCTTCCAGGGGCCAAGGTTGCAGACCCCTGAACTAGATGCATGATAAAACCTGGTTAGCTGTAAAAAATCTCACCTGGCAGGTACATGTGGTACAGGTGTCAGTGGTCCACTCAGCTGTATTTTCATACACAACATTATTGTGGAGACATATTCCTTTCTTTATATTATGTGGGGCAATAAGTTCCTTTACATCAGACATAAAAGAAATAGATAATAATAAAGATTTATAAATCAGTCTGAATCTGACAGAGCAAGAAAATCGCTTTTACACTTACTTAGAAAGGATTATGCTTCCATGTTAAATACTATAGCTCTAAATGCCTACGTAATATTTAAATGATATAACTAAAGTAATACATTTATTTTTCTCCGTTTGATTGCTCACCTATGTTAGACCATAGGGAGAAGCTTCAGGGGAAGCTGGACTATATACAGATACAAGCTTTAGCCAGGTGTCTAGGACCATAGTTGCTAGAGAAAGTTTAATAAAAATACTGCAAATGACTATAGGAAGACTTCAATTTATGACCATAATTGAATCTAGTTGTTAAGTGGGTCATCTTGTGACCCCCCCACCCAATTGTATGACTTTAAGCAAATGCTTTGTTTGATAAGCAAGCCCATTGTTTGCTATAAGATAGGGTTGGGTTTTTTTGCTGGAAACTGGAAGTAAATGCCAGTTTCCAGCAAAAGCATGATACATCCCAGTCATGTGACCGTGCAAACAATCATGCATGCAGGCCAATTGCCAAGCATCCAATCACATGATGATATGGGGCCGGCTGGCCATTGGAACTTCAAATCTGGGTTGTAAGTAGCTTTTTCATTGTAACTGTGAATGGTTGCTGAGCAACTGATTGTAGGTAGAGGATTACCTGTACAGCAGGATATATCTATTTTTAGTTCAGTTATAAAAACTATTGATATTAGACACTGACTAAATTTAATGTAATGCTATATTGGCCTTGATTTAACATAAGTAGGTGGAGCTAAACATTATATTTCATTCACCATACTACAACACAGATCTAATCATGGCTTAACATGTATGAAGCATCTTAGGTGGGTGGCTGAGAAGAAAGTAGTAACTTTCTCCTTATGCACAAACATTGCCCAGGCTGGTCACTTAAAAATATTTCTTTCTTACAGTACTGTAAGTGAATGTCTGTTTCCCATCATTTTGGAATGCAAAATAGTTAGCGTTGATGAGTCAAGGAGCCCTTAGGAGGCTTTTGATTCTTTCTTGGGTATTTAATACCCACTTACCATATTGTTGACAGAGATTTCAACCTTTGTAACCAGGGCACGCAGGCTTTGCAGTTCTATAAACATTTTGGTTAGATCGTCACAAGAAAAGCCACAGACGTCCTTGGTTTTCTGGCCAATGTAGTTGGTGCGAATGGCTGGACGGGAGCCATTCATGGGATTGTCTAATTTAATAAGTGTTCCAGTAGCTAAAGAAACAAGTAAAACACATACAGATTATCTATAGAAACACTGTCAAAAACTGACAGAATTCAGCTTAAACAAATGTAAGTCAATATTTCCTTAAAATATAGTGGTCTGCATTTCATGTTGTGTCTAAACTCATTCATCTCACATAAACAGGAATCTTATAATCAATGAATGGGCCAATACATTTGAAGAAAAAGGTTTCTAACGTACAGATTTGACAGCCTTTATTCCTCAGGATGGTTTCCAGTGTAGTTCCAAACACAAACCGAACATTCTGCAGCATTCCCTGAAAACATAAAGATTGAAAGAATCCATCACTATTGCAAGGGGAATTCTTGATGCATACATGTTTTAAGTGGGCACAACCATCAATTTATATTTTAACTCTCACATTGTTTTTTCCTGTAGTTTATTAGTCAGCTTGGGTTAGGAATGACCTATATTTAATTCAGCATAAGTAAGAATTTTCATACCTATATTTAAAGATATTATTGTTTTAATTTGTAATGCAAGCGTAAACTATACTGGCCAGAATTCTCATTAATTGATAATAAGTCAGTCTTTCACTTCCTTTTCATGTCAACAATTATCAAATCTTAACATTGCCTAATTTTTAACCAAAAACTCAAATTCAATTTAAGGCTTACACCATTGGATACATTTTAACTGTAAATATTAATATTCCAAGTGTCAGTTAAATCCCCTTTGCTGTGGATAGTAGTCAATAATGAGTAGTCGGGGGCAAAATTTTTACGTTCTTGAAACTATTCCCCCCCCTCCATGGCAAATCAAATTGGTTTCCTTGAATTGGACTCTTGAATTTGTTATTAGAAAGTATCTTACCGGGAAGTTGTCATTCACTCCTCCTTTAGCAATACGGAGTCTGGCTCTGTTGGACAGATCCCGAGTGAAGATGTCCTGGATAGGAATTTCCAGCTCAACATTTGTCATTTTTTCACAGCCCACATAGAGCTGAGCCTGATCCTCTTGCACAAAGAGAGTGATGCTACTCCATCGCGCCAGGGGCAACTTCACCTCCTCCACCGACACCAAACTTTGGTTGCCTTCATCAGGAAAGACGCTCAGGTCCAAAGTTTTTGCCTTGCCATTGAGCACCAACTTAAAAACGTAGCCAGAATTGTCCTTGCGCTCCACGGCCAGGATGGTGCCAGCATCCTTCTTTATGGGGCGAAGATTACCTAACAAGATGAAGCCCTTCTCGGCTTGGATGGCATAAAGAAGGTCTTGAAATTTGTGGTCGGAAACTGCCGGGATACGGTTGGCATCATCTATGCGGTAGGCAGGACTGGAAGTCTCCAGTCCTTTGATGGAATGTACGCCCTGGCCTTTGTGAGCTCCCTTGAGGCCAAAGCCAATTAACTCAAAGAGATCGAAAACACTGTTGTCATCACTAGTCTCTGTCAAAATAAGGGAGAGGAAGGGAGAGGCAGAAAGAGATGGTTATGTTGGGCAGAGATGGGTCTAAACCAGGGGTCTCCAATCTTGGCAACTTTAAGACTTGTGGACTTCAACTCCCAGAATTCCTCAGCCAGCAATGTTGGAGACCCCTGGTTTAAACAGCTGCTACTGCTGTTGTTATTGGACACTCTCTTTTGTTGATAAGAGGAGTCCCAAGAAATATATGCTGTCAAAAGTTATAGAGGAAATTATAGTCCTCTGGTCCCACAGCAGTTTCCCATCCCTACAGCTTGGGTTCTGCTGCAGCAAAGCTGCAAAAAATACTTGGCTTCCCAGTTCTTGGATGAGCCAAGAGGATCAAAGAAGAGCGTTTGGCCAAAGGACAAAAGAAAGCAAAGTCCAGGATTCTTCTTGTCATTCCCCTTGCCTCCTCCAGGGACTCTGAAGTTGCAAAGTGGAGAGCAAGACAAAGACGTAAAGCAGAGGCTCCTAAGTTATGATCTAGGGTGGCTGTGTGAGGAACAAACCCCAAAGAGGGAGCCCAAAGCAACAGAGGAGGATGGGAAGCCAACTCTGCCCCAAAAGAAGCAGAGCCGAACAGCAGGGGCTCAGTAAAGCTTCAGGGCAGCTAGGTGAGAAAAATAAATAGCATTGCTAGCATCTGGCTCAACCTAGAAGTCAGGCACAATGCCTTGGATCAGATAGATAGATAGAATTCTTTATGGGCCAAGTGCGATTGGACACACAAGAATCCCCTGAAGCATCAGGGATCTGGCTGAGGGTAATAGAATAACAGAATTGGAAGGGCCCTTGGAGGTCTTCTAGTCCAACCCCCTGCTTGGGCAGTAAGCCTACATCACTTCAGACAAATGGTTATCCAATCTCTTCTTAAAAACTTCCAGTGCTGGAGCGTTCACAACTCCTGAAGACAAGTTGTTCCACTGATCAATTGTTCTAATTGTCAGGAAATTTTCTCCTTAGTTCTAAGTTGCTTCTCTCCTTGATTAGTTTCCACCCATCGCTTCTTGCAATGCACCCCCCACCTCCCGCGACGGAATCCTGCAGCTGGGTTTCCCCTCCCGCTACCTCTTTTACTTGATAAAAAAAAAAAACACTTCCATACAGAACTAGGACAGCCCGCCGACCTGCCCCTTTGCTGTGTGCCTGGTCTGGCTCGGAGCGTTCCTGGCACGGCGCCCTGGCCCCAAGCGAGGCAGATGACAAGGTCAATAGTCCGCTGGGAGCCAGAGCCCAGAAGGAAAATGCCTTGAGCCCCCGAGTCCCTTCTCAAATATCAAGCCACAAGCCGGTCGAGGCAGCCCAGCCAGGGAAGCCCCGGGCACAGGAGCCGCTGAAGCAAGAGAAACGGGAGAATCAATTGACCGCGTCGCGGCTCCATCCCTTGGCACAGGCAGCTTCCCACCCCTGGCTGGTGGCGGAAACCGCCTCGCAGGCAAAGTCGCTTGGGCAGAGGGACATCCTTTCAGGGAACGGAGGCGGTCGTTTCAACGCGGTACTCTCGGCTCTGTGGGTTACAACTCCTCGGCGTTGCCCACAGAAGAGAACGAGAGGTATAGAATAGAATAACAGAGTTGGAAGGGCCCTTGGAGGTCTTCTAGTCCAACTCTCCTGCCTAGGCAGGAAACCCTACACCACTTCAGATAAATGGTGTAAAGTCCAGCTGGAAGGCGCCAGGTTAGCCACTGTACTGGGTAGCCCACTATATTGGTCCGTTTTAAGCAGTTTTTGCCAACCCTACCTTGATGTAATTGTCTACTACTGTCTACTAGACTGTTTACTCCTATTGACCTCACCCCTTTCCTAAGAGGTCTGTCGGGGGCGTGCATAAGCGTACCAACTTGCCTACCGTCCCTGTCCTATTATTTCTTTTATTTTTCTTATATGTATCCATGTCTTCATAACTATGTTTTTACTTATACCTATTATCTTGTAAGCGATTGACAAACCAAATAAAATAAAATAAATAAATGTAAGCTGGACGAGGGTCCTCTAGAGCCTTTCTCCCTTCTCTCTCCCTCGACACTTAATCCCGATTTCGACCGGAAAGTCTCCCAATTCGGAATAGCCTCCCTATTTACCCGCGCCTCCTCCTCCCTCCCTCTCTGCGATCCCACAATCTTTACCTGGAATCCGGTTCGTTGTGCAGACTCCAAGCATCAGAAAGAGAAAGAGACCACCGGATAGCTCCATGGCAGGAATCTCGGCCCAAAGGACAACCTTCAAGCAAGAAAAAAAACCACCACCGGTCATTCGACGACCTCGGACTCTCGCCCTCGCACCTTCTAAACACAAGCAGCCGGCTCCAAGAAGAAGCGCGCAAGCTAGGAAGGGGCGGTGAAGTGGAGGAAGAAGAGGGAGAAATCGTGACTACAGATCGACGAAGCCTCGAGTGAGCGGTAGAAAGAAGGAAGGGGAAACAATTGGATGGATGGAAGGAAGGAAGGAAGGAAAGAAGGAAAGAAAGGAATGAAGGAAAGAAGGAAAGAAAGAAAGAAAGAAAGAAAGAAAGAAAGAAAGAAAGAAAGAAAGGAAGGAAGGAAGGAAGGAAGGAAGGAAGGAAGGAAGGAAGGAAGGAAGGAAGGAAGGAAAGGCGCTGTAGCTTTTCCTTATTTATCTTGATTGCCTTTTCCAAGCGAAGTTGGAGGAAAAAATGCCTTCAGGACTTACTTTTCGTAGGAGGCGGAGAAGGATCCCCCAGAATCAGATCCCCTTGAGAGCAAATGTGGTTTTATAGAGCTTAGTGCAAAAATCCTTCCTGGTGTTCTTGGGCTCTGCGAAGTTTCCCCAGCGTGGGTTTAACACCTTGTACACGTCCGAGCCAGTGGTGTCCTTTGCGGTCCTTGGAGCAGTCCGAGAGCGTGAGGGGTCTTTTTGCTGCCGGCGGACTGAAACGGATCAAGAGGAGCTCGCCCCTCCCCGCAGGTCCCCCCTGGTGATCACCCTCGCTCTTTGCACTGAAGCGGCGGCAAGAGTTCTCTCGCCTTTAAGGAGGTCGGTTGCTCGCACCCCCGAAACTCCGCCAGCCAATCAGCGGCGGGCGGACAGGAAGCGGGCTGGAACGAATCCAATTAATTCGCAAGGAGGCAGAACACAGGCATGCGCGCGCCCAGGCACCCCATACCTAAAACGCAGTCCAGGAGAAGTCAGTGATGCGCGGGGGCGGTTGGTGACAGATTCGTTCCGATCAGTGGGACTTCCCACCCACTCTTTGGCCACCTTGGTTGGGGGGGGGCGAGGCTGTATTGTCCCGGGAGGCTTGGGGAAAGGGGAGGCTGTGCTGTCCCTGGAGCTTTCTCTTATGGCAAGGGATATTGTTCTACATTCCGGGCAGTTCTGAATTCCTGGATGTACAATGTGCGGGGAAAGTCCTCCTCTCAACAAGTGAGCCAATGCGCTGTGCGGGATCTGTGCAGCTAAATTGCCCGAAGGGCGGGTTCCCCATCCCTGGACCTGCCGAAAACAAAGAGCACCTCAGAGGAGAACTAATATAGGCGTTTGATCCTTCCAGCACCTTCTCCTTCATCTGTGCTTCAGACCTGCATCCAAAGTTCAACTTTGCTACCGTTCGTCTCAAGAACTTCTTGACAGCCACCTGCGCCTTTTGTCCTCCTCCTCCTCTCCCTACCTTCCACCTTGGAACCAGACTCTACTTGCGTTATCTCTACCCAGAGTTACAAGAGAGGACGGGGAGAAGGGAGGGGGCGGACAAAGGGTTCTGACCCTCTCCCTCCCAGTTAGAAGACTCTAACTTGAACCTGGTCAGGTGTTCTCACGCGCGCGCGTGAAACAAGGTTTATCAAAAGCATCTGGAAACCGTCTAGTTTTTTCTTTTTCTTTCCTTTTTTAAAAGTAGTGTTACTAAAGTCATCCTGTGAGTAAACAAAAGCTAGCTTGTTCTCTTTAACCTGCTTTGGACACAACTGAGAGCAATACACGGCGGGCTTCCAGTTACCTCAGGACCCCGCTATTTCGAATTAGCGACGGAGGGTTTTTTTTTGGGGGGGGGGGGGGAGGGAGGGAGGGAGGGAGGGAGGGGGGGGAAGGAGGATCGTCAAGTTTCCTTTTTGACCGGCACGCGCGTTCCCCTTTTGTTCCGATTGGCGCGGGAATGTCCGCTAGGGGGCGCCGGATGAATTCTTTATCTTGCGGGTCAGGCGAGGAAAAAGGGATTCCAGTTCAAGATCGGCATTCCTCGGCTGGGGGAGGGCGGCCGGGCCGGTCGGGCGGCTGCCTTTTCCCTTTTATAGAAAATCGGGAAGAGGAACGTCAAACGTCTCTCCCCCCCCCCCGTGCGTACTTTCGTAGCACTTGCTCCTGTTTGGACGCGAGTGGGAAGAAACCACCCAGAGGAAGCTGGCTGGCCCCCGTCTAACTTCTTACATCGGAAGGAATGAGGTTTGGCTGGCCGGCTCCTGTTCTGCCTCCCTTCCCCTCGGCCCTGCTGCAAAATCTCCCCCACCTAGACTAAACGGGGATTTAGCAGAGGTGCGATGCTTCCCCCCACCCCTTTTTGGCAGCTTCGCGTTGCGCAGGTTTGGCGGAAGCGGCTTGCAGCCCCCTCGTTGCGAGCGTGACTCCGCCGGTCTGGAATCCCATCCAGGGCCTCCACCTCTTAACCTGGAACTGGGGGCAACCCGGGATGGAGGGGCGGGTGGCTGACCTCAAATATCGAGGCCAGAGGTCTCCGAACTTGGCAACTTTAAGCCTGGGTGACTTCAACTCCCAGCTATGCTGGCTGGAGAATCCTGGGAGTTGAAGTCCACCAGGCTTAAAGTTCGGAGACCTCTACTCTGGACAAAGCTGCTCTTTGCGCTTCGTTGCCTTGTGACTGTTAGGTAAGCAAACAAACACCAGGTAATCCTGGTTCCCTTCCAAGCAAGAACAGAACGGGGAATACCTTCCATTCCCTGACCGCTGCTCTTGGCTGTCCCGGTTAAAAAACAAAAACGGAGCCAAGCTCCTTGAGAACCAAGCGGGGTGGGGGTGATGTCCAACTTTTGAAAAGACTATTATTATACCTAAAAAGGCCCGCTGGCTCATTGGAACGATTAATCGATTAATCCCACGGCATCGAATCAAAGTGCTCACGCCAGGCGTTTTAATCAGGAAAACAGCGCTAGAGCCCATGCCAAATTATATTAGCTGGCCCCACTTTGGGACAGGTGGAGGGGAGGAGCTTTCCCACAAGATAAACCTTGAGTCTATGTGGATCAGCAAAAGCTAGCCCCTTTAGTTAGGTTGTAAGTTCTTCCTTTCCATGGAATTGGATGAAGAGTTTTCAAACTTGGCAAGTTTAAGACTTGTGAACTTCAACTTCCAGGATTCCTGAGCTAACATGACTGGAGGAGGAATTCTGGGAGTTGAAGTCCACAAGTCTTAAAACTGTCAAGTTTGAAGACCCCTGGATTGGACTATTCATAAGCACAAAGAGAGTAGATTTGGTCTAATGGTTAAGACCCCAGGCTAGAAACCAGGAGATTGTGAGTCCCATTTTAGATATAAAAGCTGGCTGGATGACCTTGGCCCAGTTACTCTCAGCCTAACTCACCTCAGAGAGTTGCTGTTGTGGGGAAAATTGGGGGAGAAATTAGGTATATTTGCTACCTTGAGTTATTTATAAAAGTAATAAAGGAAGGATCTATCTCCCCCCCCCACCCCTTTCCCCCCATTATCCACCCATCCTTCCATCACAATTGTTAAGTAGTCTACTATCCAAGTATAAATAAATACATACAAAGGGAAACTTTCAAAAGACAATTGATCTTTTTTTTTAAAAAGAAAGGTCCTCACCCAATATGAGGAATCTTTAAAAAAAATTCCTCAGAGAATTGTATTTGGACTGAAGCCAAATAAGCAAGATTTTCATCATGTTATTGGCTCTTCACAGATTTCAAGCCTTACACTGAACAATGAAAATAATGGAATCTAATGCATTGTGGTCTCTTAACAATATCAAGTGTTTCCCAATGATCATCTATTTACAGAGGCCTAAGTGGAGAAACATATTTAGTCAGAATAATCAAGGAAATAAATAGGTCTGATTATTTCTGACAATAGAGTCAAGTAGTATTTGGCTTGTTTTGGGGCAGAATGCTTTGTACTTTGAGGATATTCTTTTATCCAGCATTGTCATTACAGATCTAAATGATCTTGGTGGCTCAGAGCACGTCTTAGGTCATGTCAAACTCGTGGCCAGCGGGCCAGATGCATCACTCCCACACCTAGCTACTCCCACACCTGGTTTAGTGAAGGGGAAAAAAGTCACAATATATCATGACAATGCCATGACAATACAAGTTTGACACCCCTGTCTTGGATTATACTGATATACCAACTGAAATATACATTTTCCATACTACAAATTATTTAACATTAATTGCCCCATCACTGGAGTGAACTACACATGGTGTACCAATAAATAACTGGGCCTAACTTCTAAAACAATGGGACCCCACTGCTTTGTCATCTGTAAGGACTTCCCATCTTTTTTTTCCAAATCTGTTCAAAGTGTTGGTTAACACTAAAGATCCCAAATGAATGGGGCTAGGTTATCCTTCAAACTAGAACTTTTAAGATCATCTTTTCAAGCCTTTAGATGGCTTTGCCCTGTAAAGTGCAGTGGTTCACCATTACTGGGAAGGCTTTTTCAAAAGTAACACTCCAATTGTGGGTTGATAAAAATTCTCAGTGCAAAACGTAAATCATCGAACCGGTAGTTATACTGGTTGGATCTCACCCCTGCTGTAGGGTTAATCCCAGTGACTGCTCTTTTAACTAGAAATACACAGAGGGACCCCACAAAACAACGGTACCACAATTCCAGTGATTTCCCATAATACAAATAATTCTATGGCTGATCTAGCTCCCACTAATTCCTCAGTTGCTGTATAACATCTGGATCTCCAATCCCACACCTTTGAGCCAGCCAGAAGAGAGAGAGAGATACTTCATCGTCCAATGAGTGTCAATCATGGCCTTTCCTATTTTTAAAAGTGTATCTGAGAGAGCATCTTCAATTATGTGGTTTGGTTTGACTGTCCTCAGTCTGATTGTCTCTGGCCGTTCCCTGTTTAAGGCTAGATTTTGGTTTCCTTTCGACCCTTATATCTGTGCCTTTGGGAATGAAGTTTCTCCACATTTACTACTTTTATCATAATACATCTAATTATGGCATTGATAAACAGGCAATTTAAGAGAATAGATGCACAATGATAATTGAATGCTGAATATTTCAGCAACTCGGGTTGCAAACCTAATCATTGAGAGTTGACAATTTGGTGCTGTTCCAGTGTTTGGGATTTCCATTGTCATCAAGTATAGATAGCGCAATTGCTGCCAAGTCTAAAATACCTGCAGGACATCAGGTTTCCTATTGCTGCCTGACACACTTTTGGGGCAGAATTCAGTTCAACATTGTGAAATTTTCTTCTAAGCAGACATTTATGGGGTTACATTCCAAATTTTGCACTGTCTACTATTCTCGTAGGAGAAAGAGTGCAAAGAGTTAAAAAATGTACATTCTGCACAGGAATAACTAAACAAATATAGGAAAGTGGAATATAATATTTTGTTTTGATGTATCTTCAATATTGTAATTTGAGCAAAAGGCAATATTTGGAAACAAACATCTCATTTGACCTCGTTTGTCATAAGAACAGTTGATTTTATTACTTGGATAGATTTTACTATTTGTTAAATTTGTTAACGTCTCTTTTATATATCACTTTTAAGTATGCCTTGTTCTGAAACAGATGTAATTATTGTAATTAAAAAAATATAAAGTGTGTCTATGAATTTAAATAAAATGAATCAGTACACAAAAGCATATCTAGCCTTTTCATGTGAGCAACTGAAATGATAATAAATAGGAGTGATAACCAATGGGCACAAAAATTTGCCTATAATGGTTTCCAGTTTCCAAATAATGTTTCCTTTTTTTCCCCATACGGATTTGCTATGGATATGATCTAGTCCAGGGTGTCAAACTTGCATCATCATGGTGTTGTCACTTGATGTATTGTGACTTTCCCCCTTTTCTAAACCAGGCATGGGTATGGCCAGTGTGTGATGCATCCAGTCCCTGATCTAATCTGTTGTATTGAAGATGTGGTTTCTGATATAATCAGGGGTTGGGATTTCCTGAGATGCTATTAATCACTTACGGCTCCTGTGAGCCTTCCCTCTGCCATTCATGGCCATTTTGGCTAAGATGCAGTAGAGACAGACCCTTGGCTTCCTCAGAGGAATAGTACCGGACTGGCATTTTCTGAAGCACTTGTCAAATATTAGGTAGTCCTTTTTAAAGCTCAAGTAGAGCATTCTAGACCTGTACTTAATAAATAGAACTAGTTCTCAAGTGAATATTAAATGGACTACTTGACATGCATCTAAACATGTCATTCCATGGACAATACCAAATTTTGCCCCGCTCACATTATGGAGAATGATTGGTGATTTTCCTGCTAGAAGATGATGCTTAGTGGAAGAAGAGGGGGAAAAAAAGCCAGAGGAATGTATGAAATCTATGCTTGTCCCAATTTAAAGGATAGCAACAGCTGGTGTCCTTGTTATTGTGGCAAGGTAAGAATTGGCAACTGGGGTCATAAATGTAGTGCTGCTACAGTATATATATATATTTGCTGGCCCAAGCCTTACGGATAGCCCTTTAATGCAACCATTTGGCAGTGCCCTTAGTTAAATATTGAAAGAACTGTTCAACCCCCTTCACCACAAAGGGGAAATCTCAGCCTCTTCTCTATACATCTATAGCCATAGCTCTGTACTTTTTTCATCACTGTATCCTTTATAATGTGGCCTTTGGATCCTCCTTCCCTCAGATTAAATATGATTCACAGCATCTAAAATATTGCCAAACCCAACATATATTACTTTAGTTATATAAATTATAATGTGTATATTAAATAACAAAAATGCTAGAATAATGGCTCTTCTTCACAGTAACCACATCTGGTTACTATATAATGCTGCAAACTTCAGAATATGCAGAAGAAATCTTAATATAAATCGTAATATAACCTAGTAACAAATACAACATGAGCAAAATTATTTGTTTGTGATACTTTAAAAGCAATTGAGAAAATTAGTGAAAGTGTTCACTTTTTTTTCCTGTGGAATGAATTATATAAAATCCCTCTTCATCAATGAGTTGTGTTCAGATCAGAGGTGGGTATTCAGCAGGTTGTGACCAGTTCTGGAAAACCAGTAGTGGAAATTTTGAGTAGTTCAGAGAACCAGCAAATACCACCTCTGACTGGAGATTTTATAGTATCCTTCCCCTGCCACGCCCACCAAGCCACGCCCACAGAACTGGTAGTAAAAAAAATGGTTCAGATGTACCACAGCATTAGCAAAAAAAAACAAGGCCACACATCTTTTGAGTGTTTAATGGACATTTGTAAAATGCTTTCTAGTGTTTTTGTATAAGATCCAAGAAGTCAGTCCACTCTGATTCTTTTTAAAGTTGGAGTCCGAGTGCCCTATTAGAAGATAAATTACCGGTTCACCTCTGTCAACACTATGAGCAATTTATAAATAAATATATCATTTGCACATTTATTAATCATCTCAAGCTTAAGGCATGTGGCTAGTTCAGACAGAGAAGTGAGAACCCAATTAGGGCAATGACTCCTCTCTTGCTTTATGACCCTCCATCCTTCCCAATAGCAACTTAGGGAGACGAGAGAATACAGCAAACTGGGGTCAACTGTTTTCCTGAACCATCATTGTCTACTATTCCATCTGCCCCTTACATATTTATATTATATCCCACAACAAATGTTTTGGTGCCTGCATTTATTTTCTCTTCTAACATTTTTTGTCTCTTTGTGTATTGTTTCCCTTAAGTTGTAAATAGCCATTTTGTTTCCTTTAGCATTTAGAAACTCTAATACTCTTCTGGAAGGCACTGAAGACCTGGTTCTGCCAGCGGGTCTGTGTTCTGACCCAACCAGGTTCCAAAGAGCAAACACAGACAAAGGCAGCAGCCCCCACCTTTTAAAGTTTAATTACAAATTCTGTTCTGAAGGCTGCTTTCCACTAATTAGCTTTGACAAGATAGAGTCTTGCCAAGTTCTTTGCCAAGGCTGCCAAAAACCCAGAGATAAGAACTAATTTACAAGATTCTCCAAACATGAACTAAGATGTCCACCAGTTGAGCTTAAGAGCTTCTTTGCTGTCTGCAAAGAACACTTTTCTAATCCTGGCTTTTATCTTCTTGAGGGAGGGGCCATTACCTTGCAACCTTACTCCTGAGTTGCCTGTGCTGCTGTAATGGTTCTTTCCTCCGAGTAATCCTTCGTGCACATGCACTTAGCACAGGCTCCTCGGGAACCTCCTTGTCACTGCTGCCAGCCTCCACAATCTCTGAAGGCAGCAGTCCACTCCCTGATGGTCCTGGCCCTTCATCAGAGTCATCGCTCTCCTCAGTCATCTGCACCTGCTGCCAGCTAAACACAACAGTCTGGGGAACCCAGATGGAGCCCATTAAATGGTTCATCTGATCTGCTGGTGCTGGTGCAGAGGGTGGGGGTAATTTTATTATATTATACTATATTAATTTATTTGATTCTTTTCATTAGTTTTATTGTTTTAAATGTGGTTTTATATTCTGTAAGCCACCTTGAGCCGCCATGGGTGAATAGGCGGCAATATAAATTCAATAAATAAATAAATAAAATTGGCTGGGAAAATGGCAAGCAGTTTCTTTCTTAATATTCTGCCATCTTCCATGTGTCATCTTTTTCCCCTAGGAGCTCTGCAATGGACAAAGAAAAAGATTTCAATGGTGGTGAGCAGCATTGGATCCTATTTTTCCCAGCTGCAGAGCAGAGCACACAGTCAAGATGAGAACCGCTTGAATGCAGGTAATCTTCAGTCATATTTATGTCAGTAACAATTCAAGGCAGAGTGTCTAACAAGTGTTGCAACTGCATATATGTTTGTGGGGAAAGCAAACATGTGGAAGGAAGGAAAAAGAAGAGAGTCTGGTGTTACTTCTGTTTTGTACTTTTATTGCTGGTAATTGTACTTGAAATCATTGCAAATAAGGAAAAGAAGAAAGAGAATTCGTGTTCATCATAAAATAACGAGACAAGTGTGGGAAGGGATAATATTTATTCTGTTCATCATACATTTCTGCTGTGCCAAACAGTGGTGGGATTCAAATATTTTTACTACTGGTTCTGTGGGTGTGGCGTGGCATGGTTTGATGCGTATGGCTTGGTAGGCATAGCAGGGGAAGGTTACTGCAAAATCCCATTCCCTTCCCAATCCACTAACTTGCTTTCCAGCTCCGTTCTCCTGTGCAGGGCAACAAAAGAAGATTCAGATAATCAGCTGGGACTCGGGAGGCAGAGAATAAATGGGGTAGGGCCAGTCAGAGGTGGTATTCCAAACTACTCAAAATTTCCACTACCAGTTCTCTGAACTACTCAAAATTTCTGCTACTGGTTCCTCAGAACTGGTCAGGACCTGCTGAATACCACCAAATTTTGTGCCAAATTTTCTAATTTCCTGGGAAAATCCAATTGCTGACTCAATAACTGCAGAACTGCGGTCTTTTATCAAATTTATTTAATTCAACATTTGACATTTTGTTTAGGTCAACTTTTATCTTTTCCTGTGTAATTTTCTTTTCCTTATAATTTACTTTTTGAATTAGTATAAAGTTGTTCACTTTTTCCTTTGTCGTTATATGCTCTGAATCCTAACATCTTCGATAAAAATCTGTTGATAGTGTTCTGAAGAAAATAATTTTCTCTGCAACATCATTTAACTAGAACTGTATTTAAATTGCTAAAGTGATCTATGGAAAAGTAGTAATGAAAAAGAATTTTGCTACTACTAAAATTTTATAATGATTACAAGGTTAAAGGACTCCATTAGCCTTTATTCAATTTTGCAATAGTTCTTAAGGATCTGGATTTCTTTTTTGATTGTGAATATAATTTTCATGGTACAATAGGCTTAGTTCAACCACCATATTCTTTCCCTTCCTTTTCTTTATGAAATCTTCAGTTTTAATTAATTATTCAGTTTAGTTAATTAATTTTTTCTCTGGAAATCCATTCCTACTCCCACACCATTCAAAGGTTGTTCATTTCAAATTGCATAGCTAAAAGTCCATTAGCACTACTCAGGTGATCTTGAGGACACAGGTAAACCTCCAAGTGCTTCAACAGCCCTAAAAAGGATGCAAATGACCAGTTGTCTGCAAGGAATAAAAATCCTCCCATTCCCCACCATTCAGTCAGAGCTGAAGAAGCTTCTTGGACAAGAAGTGAAATGTCTTCAAAGAAAAAGCAAGAAAGTCCACTTGCCTCCTAAAAAAGCACCTTTGGACTTTACAGTAGTGCATTTTCTTGATCAAGGTTTGGTATGCTTAAAAAGATCACAGTATAGAGATGTATAACAAATATAGGGATGTTGAGAGTGGAGATGGTGTGAGTAGAGTGGGGAAACTGAAAAAGCTTTCTTAAGTGTAACAAAATATGCTATTTCCACAAAGAATGAACTAATTGATGCATACTACACCATAATTGGATAATTTGGATAATTGGATATTTTGTTAAATAATGCTAACCATAAGCAACCACATTATGCCTTAGCATGATGTGAGAATTTAATCAGCAGGGATTTTTCATAGAGAGAGAAAGTGGGGAGAAGGAGGGAGGGAGGCAGGGAGAGAACAGCATTTCATTCTCTCCCTACCTCCCAATCTTTGGTAAACTACTGATAAAACCTATAACAGACATATGTTTTCATTTCCAGCAGTTCTTTAGAAGTAGTATTTATGCTTCTAATTACTCTGCAGACCAAACAATTTTCCCTCTTTAGCTGATAAGACAGTGTTTCAAAAATAGAAGTGATGGCATTTTCCCTCTTAATTTCAACTTTCTTCTCTAGCCAACTCTAAACATGAATATGTGTGTAAATTAAGATCTAAGCTTAACCATTATATGGACTACTCTAATACTACTCTTCTCCCACCCCCAATTGGAGAGTCAAGAAAGGATTTGCTGGCATTAGTGACAAGATTTCCTCTTTTGTAGTTCAATCAGATGCATTAGCAGTTTGACTTAGCTGGTGTTCCTCTGATAGGTACCATATTTTTTGGTGTATAAGATGCACTCCCCCCCCCAAGTGGGTGGAAATGTCTGTGTGTCTTATATAGTGAAGCCCACCCACTGGCCCCCACCCTTCAGCCTCTGCCTCCCAGCAATTTGCCTCCTGGCAGCAAACAGCAAACAGTCTGGTCAGCTTCCGCACATCCTAATTAGCACAAGCAGCTGATTGTTGGTTGGATCAGCCTTCCAATGATCAGCTGTTTCAGGCTTCAGGGATTGCCATCGTCTATTGCTGCCTCCACATGCACCATTTTCAGCCTCCATATCCTGTTTTCAGCCTCTATATGCCCCGTTTTCGGCCTGTCCCGATCCCTGCTGCCTGGAAGGGGCTGACAATGAAATACACAGAGGCCGAAAATGGGGCACGTGGAAGTGGCAAAAGGTGATGTCAATCCCTGCAGCCTGAAATAGCTGATCGTCAGGAGGCCGATCCAACCAACAATCAGCTGCTTGTGCTAATCAGGATGTGCTGAAACTGATCAGGCTGTTTGCTGTTTGCTGCAAGGAGGCAAATTGCTGGGAGGCAGAAGCAGAGGAAGATTTGTTTTCTTGTTTTCCTCCCCCAAAGCTAGGTGCATCTTATATTTTGGAGCGTCTTATAGTCTGAAAAATATGGGTAATTTTGTCATCTTCCATTTCATCAATGTCCTCTGCGACGAATAGCTAAAGTCCCACATCTTATCCTACAGCCCTTTTCAGCATTCCCCCTGCATTGTGCCAAAAAAATTGCTTCATAGATTTCAGACACCTTCATTTTCAGGGTTTTATTTCCAGAGTTCTCGTGGGTGTTTTTAAGGCTTTCCACTCCATATTTACTCCCTTCCTTCATGTATGCGAATTACTTCCTAATCAGAATCTAAACTAAAGCCTATTCTCAGCTCCTTATATTAGCAAAGCAAGTTCACATTGTTCTGTTTAGATATCTTCATAGATACCAGAAGAGCCAGCAAGAAATTATGGCTGAGAATGGGTTAATCATAATCTCGTTTTGGGGGAACCATTCCCACTGTGAGACTTTAAAACTTGATTTTGGGTGCAATGATTATGAAACTAATTGCAAGATCAAGACAATGCATTTTTGCATGATTAATTTTAATTTTTTCCATACGGTGGGTTTTGGCACCTGATTTTTTTTTTTTAATTCAAAGATCAATTGAACATATCTGAAAAAATGTGTAGATTATTTTACGCATATACTATCTAAGATTTCTATCCATTAGATATGTCCGCTTTTTCAGTGTCCTCATTATAATTCAACTCCCCTCTCTTTTGCTTTCTTATGACAGGGAAGTCTTCGAATGAACAACTTCTCAGAATTTAGGAGTTAACGTCTGAACAAGAAACGGCCCAAGCTTTCCAGGTTTAATTATAATTTTCTCCTGCAGAACATGTGTTTACTGAAAAGCTTGCTATTTCTGGCTTGTATCACAAGTAATGCTGAAGTAATGTTGTCAAAGAGAAATGTTGAGATGGATGATAATAATGAAAGCTTATGGTTCTTTTTGGAAGGAGACCGAGATTTCAAATTTCTCAGCTAGACAATGGGCCCAGACAATTCATTAAACATTGGCCTATCTAATCAACACTTTCCACATACATTCTGAAAATTGCTTGGTTATATTCTGATTTTCAGCTATATGAATTGTGGCTTTCAGTAAAACATCTCTTTATTTGATATACCTAATTAATAAGCAAAGCATAAAAGTCATTAGACACAATGAACCATTTTTCCCCCTTTGGTTGGATCGTACCAATAGAAATGGTAGACTCAACAAAAATATTTTCATCAACAACATAGATTTCTTTGTACAACTTCCGAGTGCCAAAAATTAATTTCTTGCTGTTAGTATATGTACTGTCACCTTTTTTAAAAATCAAAGGGCAATTGTCTATGTATCATAAACACATGAAGAACAGTTGGAGCAGGGATGGGATGCAAATATTTTTACTACTGGTTCTGTGGGCATGGCTAGGTGGGTGTGGCCATGTGACTGGGTGGGCGTGGCTTCTTCTTCTTCTTTTTTTTGCAGATGGAAACTAATTAAGGAGAGAAGCAACCTGCAATTAAGGAGAAACTTCCTAATAGTGGAACAGCTTGTCTCAGACATTGTGAGTACTTCATCACTGGAAGTTTTTAAGAAGAGATTGGACAATCACTTGTCTGAAGTGATATAGGATCTCCTGCTTTGGCAGCGGGCTGGACTAGAAGCTCCAAGGTCCCTTCCACGCTCTATTCTGATTGTAAATGTATTCACCTATGAAAGGTAATCAGAGATACTCTGCTGATTATTCACAATAAGTGATCAAAATTGTCCCTGTTTCTTGACAGTTTGATTCTCCCAGAATTTCAATGGCTTAAATCCCATTGGAGATAATGTGTTCTTCCTGCTAGGTCAAGGAGCACAGCCTGTTTCTGTTAAAAGTACTATAAATGTAAATAGACAAGGAGGGAAATGTGGTTGATCTCTGAGGTTGCCATTTAAGCAGGAAAAAAGGCATGATCAAATCTTTCATTCACTCATTCTATTGAGTGAATTGTTTGTAGAAAAATGTCACAGATGGATAGGGGTTTTTTCAGATTGCAAAGCCCACAATTTTGTGGTAAGTTTTTGTAAACAATTTGAAAGAGTATTCATGAGCTATCCACCAAAATCTGTATGGCTAATCTGGCAGTTATTCCATCATTGTAAGACTGAAACTGTTTTTTTTTCTAATTTATGAAAACAAATCCTGGATATTGTTGACATTCCAAATTCAGTGTTATGCCTTAATTGATAACTCCTGTTATAGGCAATATTTATTCACATAAAAAAAGCCCCATAAGTATGAAGCTTTTAAAATGTGATTGGTCAAAAAGTTGCTACCTTGTACCACTATGTTGTCTGCATATGGGTATGGTATTCCAGTCATTCTATTGTCTGTTCTAAACTCACATACATTATAATAATTACCTCCATTATAGCAGTTTACCCTATAAAATGAATTCCACTTGACCTTTTCATTTTTGAAAATTCCAACTTGTCTCTCTGCTTTGATTTTTTTTTTTTTTGCTTCTACCCATATTCAAACCTTGTAATAGTTTATCCATCCATTGGTTGTATAACATAATATGGGGAAAGAATGAGGAGCATTCTAATTGAACTTTTCATATACATAAACACTTCCTATTCATGTATTTCTCTGTAAAGTTACAGCTACAGATATGTCCTCATTGTATGAGGATGCATGAGTTTATAGACTGAGGAGAATAACATTTGGTTTGGAGAGATTTGTGACATATACATTCACCAAATTGTTCTGTAAAACTTCAAATATTGAAATCACAAGCTTATATTTCCATTTCATCTTACATGTTCAGTGTCTGGAGTCTCTCATAGACAAAACCTGTGTCAAAAGGTGTCAAAAAGACAGAACAGTGGCATTAAACAATATACACTCAGAATTAAATATTGTTAACTCAGGTATTTGAACTGAGAATCAGCAGTTATTAGGATTTTGATCTGAAATCCAGAATTTAAGAAATGCTGATGAAAATGAAAGTCCACAATTCCTGCATAGCCATTGCAAATCCATCAGAGATATATTTTTAAGCAGTTTAACTTTTTTTCAATAATAACTTTTAGTCCAACACCTTTTCTCAGAAACAAAAACCTGGCATTAGAATGTTACTTAAATATTATGTACAGGACATTTTTCTCCATCATTTCCAGAGGTGGTATTCAGCTGATTCTAACCAGTTCTGGAGAACCGGTAGCAGAAATTTTGACTAGTTCAGAGAATCAACAAATACCACCTCTGACTGCTCCACCCCCATCTATTCTCTGCCTCTCTAGTCCCAGCTGATTGTCTGAGTTTTCTTTTGTTGCCCTGCACAGGAGAATGGAGCTAGAAAGCAGGTTAGTGGGATGAAGAGGGAATGGGATTTTGCTGTAACCTTCCCCTGGGAGTGGGGTGGGAATGGAGATTTTACAGTATCCATCCCATGGAGTGGGTTGGGAATGGAGATTTTGCAGTATCCTTCCCCTGCCATGCCCACCAAGCCACGTCCACAGAACTGGTAGTTAAAAAAAAATTCAATCCCACCACTTCCTAATAGTTACCAGGGGATGCAGGGTGAATGATATAGGTGCATGACATCAGGATAATCAGGATTCATGGTGCATGACATCAGGATAACTGGGAAAATGGTGGAAACAATCTTTGTTCCCTTCAGCTGCTGTTCCCAGTGTCATCTGCCTAAGAATGTCACCATATTGTCTAATGGAATGTTGGCTCTGAACTTCTCAGCCCAGTTATATGTTGAATAGTTTTCTAGTAAGATCATATTTTAATGAATTCATCTTTCACATCTCTTACTACTTTAGAAATAAGTTTGATTTAGTACATACTTGATAGACTTTCCTGGTACGGATCTATTTTTCAAGATGCCCAAATTGAATTTTATTCAGATTTGTTTAGATTGTTTTTTTTAAAACTGTGTTATAATTTAACATTCACAGAAGGTTGTGAGGCAATCACATTTTCAGGATAATTTTGAAACCCAAACTATGTGAACAAATGAGAAAAACAACACTAGAACAAAGCCAACAAAAGAAACAACATGAAAGAAATAGACTTGTTGTGTAAAACAGCACTTAAACATAATTTTTAAAAATAGCAATGTTAAAGGTTTTTCCCAGATGTTTGTTCTGTTACCTATTAAGTTTAAAGGCCTGGAACTTTTCAACAGAATTATAGCAGAAACAAACAAAAAATCATGGGAAAAACTATTGACATACAGGTGGTCCTCGACCTACGACCACAGTTAAACCCAAAATTTCCATTGCTACGCAAGGCAATTGTTAAGTGAGTTGCACCCCATTTTTACCACAATTGTGCAAATCATATGGTTCTTAAGTGAATCATGTGGTTGTTAAGCAAATCTGGCTTCCCTCATGGCCTTTGCTTGTTGGAAACCAGCTAGAAAGATCATAAGTACATGCCAGTTGCCAAGCCCCTGGTCATGGCGATACTACAATGATCATAAGTGTGAAAAACAGCCATAAATAGCTTTTTCAGTGCGGCTGTAACTTTAAATGGTTACTAAACAAATGGTTGTATATCAAGGACTGGTCATGTACCTGAAGTTTTAAGATCAGCTAGTGAGATGCTATTAGGATTCTTCCTGTGGAATCATTGGTGCTTTCTGAGTTGGCTGTTTGCTTGCAGATGTTCAGTGTTATGTACAGCAGTTTGATTATGAAACATCAGCAAGCAAGCAATCAAACTCAGCGAGCACCACAGACTCCACAGTTCAATCCTGAGCTACACATATTCTCTTTAACTGAGATTTTAGGTGTCCAAGATCTAACTGAGGGGTAGATTGATCCAAGAAAGTGGTAAATGCCTTATTATATTAATGCTGATTCCTCATTATTTTGAAACTAAAATATTTTGTTCCTCAATAGCATGTTTAATAGCATCCCCACACTCATGAGAAGCCAGGTGAGGAGATGCGTGCCTTGAAGTGAATGATGTTGAGTTGGCCACATCCAGCCAATAACATGACCACCAAGCCATGTCCACCCAGTCACATGACCACCAAGCCACACCTACCACCTAAGCCACACCCACAGAATGGGTGTCAAAAAATTTGAATCCCACCTCTGTTCAGGACCCCATAGTGGCTAAGCTGCGCTTTAAACTTGTGATTTAACATTCAGACATATGAAGCTACTAGGTTCATATCATCTAATGATCTTCCAATAATTTGTGACTTGCTGCCCCTGAGGTGTTCATGACATCCAGCTCTTTTTCTTAAATCATCATAGTCAGAAGAGATGCTGTTGGACTAGTGCTCTGGGTTGTGATGGGTTAGATGAAGGCAAACATGACATTATCTAGACTATTTGGCCTGCAAGGTCATGGATCCACAAAGTAGATTACACTCTAATTCTACTTGGGATAGCAATGCCTGTAAAGAAGCAGGTTTCCAGCCTCAGTGCAGTGCTGGATATATCATTGACTTCATAAGCCTGAGGGGCATCAGAAGGCCAGAGTTCATTTGACCAACTGGGTCTTTCCTGGTATTTGCAACCTTTCCTAAATATCTTGTTTAAATATCTTGGCTCCAGTAGTTCACTCCCTGTTAACTACCCATTTGGATCCTGCAAAATACTCCATGTGACTCAGCCCTTTAAGGTGACCTGGAATTCAGATGAGGTAGAAACTGGTAGCAAGGCCGTTATCTGAAACACCTTTTGGAATGCACTGAACTCTGGTCTTAAAAGAATTGCCTCCTGTAGATCCAGATACATTACAGTGGTGGGATTCAAATATTTTTACCACCGGTTCGGTGGGCGTGGCTTGGTGGGCGCACTTTTCTTTGCATGCATGCATGCGCCAAATGTGCATTTTGTGCAGGCACAGAGGCATTCTAACTCACCTCCTGCAAGCCTGCATGATCCCAATCGCTTCAGCAGCTGCTTCACGGCACTCTTCTGTGCCACACAAAGCAGCTGTGCCTCAAATTCAGAGGATAAAGGTAAGTATGGGAGCCCGGGCAGGTGGGCCAACAGCAGAGTGGTGAAAAGAACTGATTCAGTCTCCACTGCAGAACCGGGCCAAACCGGTAGGATACCATCACTGATACATTGCCAGTTTAACTTTAACCTATTACTATTGTCGTTTACGTCCCTTAGTAGTTTAACATCCTGATACTATAGAGCAAGATTTCCCAATATTATCAACTTGTTGGCTGGGGAATTCTGGGAGTTGAAGTCCAGACACCTTAAATTTGCCAAGATTGGGAATCGTTGCTATAGAGAATAGCTCTGCTAGTATGGGCCTTTCCAAAAGTTAAGACTGACCACAGCAAAGAAAGGCACATTTGGTAATGATATAGGAGAAAGTCATTTCTGTTGTGGTTCTCTTGATAGCAATGTTATTTTTCTGGAAGCCAAGCAAATGCTGATATTATCTGCCTTTGTACTTTTGCATTTGTGACCTTTGCATCTACAGCTTAACCATACTTTTTATCTTTTCAATTTCTCTGTTACAGATGTTTGTTTATTGTCATATGTCTTAAGTTATTTATTTATTTTACTTGTTTTTATTGTTTCATCTTTTATGGACTGTACTCCTCACAGGTTTGTCTGCATAGGCTATAAATATTTTAAACAAATAAAATTATGACATATTCATTTACCATGGAGCTCTTTACTATTTTGGATCAAATCTTGGGTCATCAAATAGTTAACACTTATTTATGGTCCTTGAACAGAGATCTGTTGGTATTGCATAGGTTTGTAATGCAAAAACACATTGTTTTAAGTATCTGCTTTTTATTATTATAACTATGTACAGTTATTGTAACAATTATTTGAAGTGGAACCCGCATCTTCATGTAAAATCATTAACTATTTCAAAAATCTCTTATGAAGTCATTGGATTCTTCCAGAGAAAGGCGCAACCATAATACTTGTGGGAAATTTGCTCCCTGGTGATCATATGATGTAATAGAGGATTCCATATGTAAGCAATTAGTATAAATCCGTGTATGAGCATCACTGAAATTATGAACTGGAAAATGCCATTTCAAAACAGGAAACATCACTTCAGCAATGGAACATATCATTGCTTTGTACTTGAAGGAATCCTCTGTGCTGACATTGGGAGACGGAGAACTCTTCTTCTTCTTCTTCCTTGTCCTCCTTCTCCAACTACTACTATTACTACTACTACTACTACTACTGCTGCTGCTGCTACTACTATTTTATTGTAGCATCTTATTGGCATGATGACAAAAGAAAACCAACATGCAGATGTGCCAGCACTCCAGAGTTTGCAAATTTGAAGGCAATAGAAGTTTCCTAACATGGGCAAAAAGTAATATATTCTACTCTGGGAAATATAAGAAAGGATGCGTGTTTCAGCAAGATGGCGTGTGTGTTTAAATATGATTTTGAGGTGTTGGGATGAAAAATTCAATTATTGGTACTAGGAAAGCACTGTCTGGCTGATAGATCTCAACCATACTGACTATCTAGCAGTTCTCTGCCAATATATAAATGTGTAAACATGCAAATAAGCCCATGTTCTTCGCATTCGGTGCTAAGTGGTTAGAGTGCAATGCTGCAGGTCACTTCTGCTGACTACCCCACCAGGCTCAAAGCTGACTCAGCCTTCCATCCCTCCGAAGTGGGTAAAATGAGGACCCAGATTGTTGGGGGCAATATGCTGACTCTGTAAAACCGCTTAGAGAGGGCTGTAAAGCACTATGAAGCAGTATATAAGTCTAAGTGCTATTTCTCTTGTTACTCTGGTATCTTAATAGGTCTGACAATTATCAAAAGATCTCAGATCCATTTTGGGTGTGTTTAATCTGAATTTGGAAAGATTAAAACCTTTGGAAGTAGCTAAAATGAATTCAGTATAACAAATGTATTGCTCTTAGTGAGAATTTGTTTTATTGGTTGGACACCACTGACAATAGCAGGTAACACAACATTCCCAAATGAAACAGGTGTTTTTTTTTTAATGTAAGGATTTGGCAAACTTCCTTATATGAAGTTAGGCCTATCCACATAGCACAGTGCTGCATAGTTTTTGGCAATGGCTTTCCAGGTTTACGATTTTGTTTTTGGTTTGCATGTTTACACATATATTTAAAAGTTTGGTCAACATTGTACTAGACAAATAGTACTATTATACAGCTGTAATAAAAACTGAAACCATTGTAATAATATAGTAGTAAATCAGAAGAAAGTTTTACTCCTCTTGAAGTATGCTAAACAGTGGTGGGATTCAAAATTTTTTGCTACTAGTTCTGTGGGTGTGGCTTGGTGGGCATGGTGTAGCTTAGAGGGCGTGGCAGGGGAAGTATACTATAAAATCCCATTCTCTCCCCACCCCACTAACCTGCTTTCCAGCTCTATTCTCCTGTGCAGGGCAACAAAAGAAGATCCACCCAATCAGCTGGGACTAGGGAGGCAGAGAATAGATGGGGGCAGGGGCAGTCAGAGGTGGTATTTGCCGGTTCTCTGAACTACTCAAAATTTCTGCTACCGGTTGTCTGAACTTTTCAAAATTTTCACTACCGGTTCTCCAGAACTGGTCAGAACCTGCTGAATACCACCTCTGATGCTAAATGGTGCAGTATAACATTCTTGAAGGGGTGAAAAGGCAGTTATTGGTACCAGTTATTTATTGGTATTGAATTTCAAATCAGATTATACTATTTTAGTCTGACAATCCCTGCCTTGTCATACTTATATAAATAAACCTTTCAAATCATAGAATCAGCTTTCCTATTTTATTTTTTTACATACTTAAGAAGCATCCCAATTAAATAGCAAATAGCATAGTAGAGTTCGAAGAGACCTGGACCTTGGAGCTCAAACAGGAGACCCCATACCATTTCAGATAAATGATTGTCACTTAAATTTTTACATTTAAAAATTAAATTTTCATTTAGAACAATTAGGACTCTTCTAGTTCAAATCTCCTAGGCACTCATGACTGCCATACAGTTAAAAATTTCTAACTTCAATCCTTTACATCATCTGAACTTTCAGAAGAAAGAGCTGGTAGAAGGTCTAGTAGTGGAAGAGCTCCACATTAAATCTTGGAAAACCACTATCATATTGAGTGCATGGAGCTGGACTAAATGGATCAATCACCTGGTTTCCTATAGCACATCCTTTAGAACAGGGGTCTCCAACCTTGGCTCCTGGAAGCCTGGCGGACTTCAACTCCCAGAGTTCCACAGCCAGCAAAGCTGGCTGTGGAATTCTGGGAGTTGAAGTCCGCCAGGCTTCCAGGAGCCAAGGTTGGAGACCCCTGCTTTAGAATATAGCAAATTTGGAATAATAAAACAGGAGAGTATTTTGTAGGTATCTGATTGGCCATATCTGAGACATAATGTATGGTGTGATTGATTGTTAGTCTCATGCAACAGATTTCATCTGATACTCTTTTCTTAGAATGGTATAGGGCATAGCTATTAATCAAAAGCCTGTTAGTCTGTCACCAGCAAAAGGTTTTATTATCCAGCAGTATCTTTATTGATCTCACACATGAAAATTCTTAGAAAACATATACAGTGCAGAGCAATGTTTAAATATATTCTTACTTCACACAGCAATAGTTTTTGCAGCAATACACCCAAAGGTAAATACACCCAAAGTTCAATCATAGTAAACTCTTGCTGTTTTCAAAATTGTTCTGCACGCTCTATTTATAATGTAGCCTATTGGGAGATGATGTAACTTTAAGTTTCTTAGATTTATTTCTAATATATGTCTGTGATCTCCAAAGCCCACTCTGTATAGATTATTTTGATGGCCTGGATGCATGCCTTCATTTCTGTCTTCCACGTTTGCAAAACAACAGAGAAACATAATCCAGAAAAGAAAAAAATAGAGGCCAGACAAGGTCAGTGACCCTCATGACTAACAAGTTGTTTGTTCAGTTGTTATTGATCTAAATCAAAAAAAGACAGACAGAAGGCTAGAAGGACCCTGAGAGAGAAAAGAAGGGGGATGTGAGAGATGCAACTGAAATAGTAATGATATTAATATGAAGAAAAATGGAAATGTCTGTGGTTAATTTTGGAAGGATATTATTTGTGGCTTTATTCCTATCTGTGTGGCAGTCTATATTTTTTCCCTACATTTTTATGCTGCTACTGCCCCTGCTAGTGGAAAACAGTCCATGCACCTGCCCTACGGTATTCTAGAATATCTTCCAACCTATTGTCATAAATTTGGGGAGACTTGAGAAAGTGCTGCATATGAATAGATCAAATAAATATTTTTCTCAATTTAAACAATCGAGAAACTCCCCTGTATTAAAACATCCTTAGGAAAGATTCATATTATATGAATTGTAATTTTCATAGAAGACTTTTTTTTTTTTAATTGTCTTGGCCAGGTTATAAATAATGTACAGCACAAACTAAAATGGCTTGTGCTGCAAATTCTGGGCAGTGTCTATTTGTTTCTTCTGCTGCCTGTTTTTTTGCTATCTATTATAATCTTTTGCCACCTTCTCTTCTTTATTTTTATTATTGTATCATTTGATTATATCATTTTTATTGTTTGGGAGCAGTTCACAGTTTATGTGCTGGATATTGGGTGGTGTAAATGAATGAATGAATACATGAATGAATGAATACATGAATACATTAATCTCCCAATGTCAGTTTTTGCCTTTCCATTCCCCTCCCCAGCTTCTCCTAATAATTACTAAAGCCTTTTGTTGTAGAAACAGGGAAAGAATGTACTTCACAAATGTTGAACTATCTTGGTAAACAAAGTTGCCCAGATAATGATTCAACTCAAAATTTTCAGTCATATGAAAAGCTATATGTACTCCGGACCATATAGGAGAGCACTACAAGGAGACAAATTCATGACATCATAACCCCCTCTGTGACACCACTGCAGCCTGAGAAGAATGAATTCCATTGGTCACTTAGCAACACCAGCAATGGATAATCCATCAAAGTTCTATAACAAAGCTATGAAGAGAAGAATTCTTGAAAAGTTTTTCTTTGTCCTTGGCCTGGGATATTGTCAACTGTTGTGTCCTTTGCACTGACAATTTTCAACCTTTTGCTACCCAAGATTCTAAGCATCAACAAAGCAAAACCAATGTCAGCATAGGAATAGTGATGGATATTGGTTTGAATTTATTTTCTTCATATTTCTATAACATTGGTTGGATTCAGACATATCCATGCCTAAAAGGGTATGTGTCTCAAGGAAAGGCAGAAATATTTTAATATGTTTTATGGTTTAAATCTGAAGAGCAACATTGTGTTTGATTTTCTGCATAGTCGTACATGCACACTAGCTCTTAAGGGACTTGATTTAAACAAGCTTAGAAAAATTATAGTTGGGATCTCATGGACAGAAATATGTCAAAGGAATCACAATAGAGTTGAGAATGTCAAAATAAGATACTGAATGTACAACTGCATATTCTTCTTCCAGTTCTCATGATGATGGGATAGGGACCAGGGTGGTTTAGGAAACTGTTGTGGATGCATATGCAGCTGCTGAGTAATCTAAGAGTTAAATAAAAGCTGAACAGAAAATAAAATAGATATAGTCATCAAGGAAGCATGGCAACAAGTAGGTAATATCTGCAGAAATAAAATCAGAAATACTAAAGGACAAAAGGGATTTAGGAATGGAAGGAAAAGTTGTAATGAAGAAAAAAAGGGAAAGGGAAAAAGGGGTTAAATCCTTTGCTTCGAGAAGATGATAACATATGCTGGAGACAAGGAATTTTCCTGAACTGGTTGTTTGCTTCCATTTTCTCCACAAGAGTTTGGAATTTGGATCTAACCATAACAATTGATATAAGGAGTAAGTAAAGTAAGTAAAAATGGTTTCAGAGCGCCTAACTACCATGAATTAGTTTAAGTCTCCAGCAGCAGATCAGTTACATTTGAGAGCTTTGAATAAGTTTTATGAAGGTTATCTTTGAGTCTCTTTCTGCAATTTTTGAAAAATCATAGGAGGTAGATACAGAACACAGTTTTTGTTCCTGTGTTTAAAACAGGAAAAGAAAGGATTTAAGTATAATGATAATGTTTGACATCAATATCAGGCAAAACTCTAAGACATTTAATTAAGCAGTTTGTGAACATTTTAGAAAGGAATGTGTTGTTTGGAAGGAGCCAACATGGCTTGGCCAGGCCAAACCAATCTGATGTACTATTACAGGTAGACCTCAACTTACAACAATTCAATTAGTGATTGTTCAGAGTTACAACAGCACTGAAAAATGCGACTTATGACTGTTTTTCCAAGTTATGACCTTGATAGCATTCCCATGATCATGTGATCAAAATTCAGGTGCTTGGCAGCTGATTCATATTTATGACTGTTGTTGTGTCTTGGGATCATGTGATCACCTTTTGTGAGCCTCTGACAAAGTCAATGGGGAAGCCAGATTCACTTAACTACTAGGTTATTAATTTATCAATTGCAGTGATTCACTTAACAACTGGCAAGAAAGATCATAAAATGGGGTAAAATTCACAAATGTCTGACTTCACCACAGAAATGTTAAGCTTAGTTGTAATTGTAAATCAAGGATTATCTGTACTTATACATTTGGATAAGGGATTAGAAAATACTATTCTAATCATGTAACTGTAAATAACATAAAGCTAAAGGGATCACAAATTCCCTGAGATGACAACATTCAGGAGAATCTTAATAGTCTAGAATGGTGGGCAGAAACCAGAATGATGAAATTCAGAGGAGAAAAAAATTAGCTACCAAATTTCCTTGAAGGAAAAAAAAACATATGAGGAATAATTGGAGACACCAAGACATGTTTTTATATGCTGGACTCACTGTTAAATGTATCATGTTTGTAGTGGACTTTTCAGACTATGTTTACTCAGGGGAATTAGGAGATATCATCTGTTTCCTTTCCACCTAAGAATGCAACATGTGGAAGGCATATAAATGATGAACCTCCTCCCAATGAAAGAAGATAATAGATAGATAGCAATAGCACTTAGACTTATATACCGCTTCACAGTGCTTCGCAGCCCTCTCTAAGCAGTTTACACAGCATATTGCCCCCATCACTCTGGGTCCATATATTACAGAACTTGGAAGGATGGAAAGTTAAGTCAGCGAGAATCGAACTGCTGGCAGATGACACAATTAGCCTGTAATACTGTGTTCTAACCACTGTGCCACCATGGCTCTTTAGGTAGATAGATAGATAGATAGATAGATAGATAGATAGATAGATAGATAGATAGATAGATAGAGTGCACATGCCACTCATGTATTTATAAACTTACTAAAGTGTAAATGCTGAGAAGCCTTCCTTCCTTCCTTCCTTCCTTCCTTCCTTCCTTCCTTCCTTCCTTCCTTCCTTCCATGGAGTATTGATTCCAATGCACAATCAAAATTCAGCATTGAAAGTTCCTATGCTGGATGAGAAACAACAGATGGGATCTTATGAAACATTAATATTTATACCAATATTTGAGATTAAGCAAATTAAAAGAAAAAAAATAATCTCACCATGAAAATATATCTGACATGGATTATAAAAAGAAATACTTAATACTTATAGCAAATTATGAGTTTTTTAAAATATGGCAAAATTATAAAATAGGAAAGTTTGCACTGAGGAATGAAACACATGCTGTAAACACTAGGTACTAATTATTCTTTGTGTGCTGCCAAAGAGGCCAAATAGTTATCTAACATGAGATCTGTTTCAATCTAACCTTCTGATGTAGTTTTAGGCTGTTAAGACTAATTCCTTTAAAATTACTAATTGAAAGATTTGGACAAATCTCCATAATGTTATTTCCCCCTTCTAGTTGTTTTTGTTTTTTTACAAATTTATGATGCAAATCATACTTCCCACCCACACATATGAAATTGTTTATATGGCCTTTCTGTGAAATATGACTACTTGTCAAAGATGATCTATCAGTAAGAATGTCTGTTGGTCAATACTGCTCTGAGCCCTGCTGTGAAACCTTATGGTGGCAAGATGTGTGATTCTGGGATGGATGAAGAATGCCCAGAGTATATGCCATGAATAAAATCCCGGCATTTACCCAAGGTCGTTGTACATTATTGCAGTTGCCTAGCTTAGACAAGAGGGACCTACACTGAGCAGTAGTGATGCAGGAAGATGCTGGAGGAAGATGCTGGAGATAGAAGAATCTACTTTCTTTAGAGTCAATAGCAGTCAATAGTTTCATACTGTATAGCACGGGTGTCAAACTTGCAGCGTCACATTGCCATCACACGACATATCGCAACATTTACCCCCTTTGTGGAGCTGGAGTGGGCATGGCCTGCGCGTGATGCCTTCGGCTTGCAGGCCATCAGTTTGTCACCCCTGCTGTATAGAAAGGGTGATAGTGAACTATTTCCTTATTTTATCAAGAAAACCACATGGATAGACCATACCTTTAACAGACACAGCAACCAGCCTTAAAAAAGAGAATTAAAATATTAAAGTGCTAGATAGCCTCTGGCTTTTAGGATCAAGCATCACCAATAAGAAATATACAGTAAACTGGCACTTGGTGACAATGAATGCTTTGGAAAAAGGACTAAGATGTTGGGATGTCATTAGGCTTACAAAGATCAGAATCGTCCAGGCAATAGTTTTGTTTGTGATACTCTATAGAAGTTAAAGTTGGACTTTGAAGGAACAAGATAGAAAAAAAAATATTGGTTCTTAAGAAAAGGAGCCCTGATGGCACAGTGATTAGAATGCAGTATTGCAGGTTGATTCTGCCCACTGCCAGGAGTTTGATCCTGATCAGCTCAAGATTGATTCAGCCTTCCATCCTTCTGAGATTGGTAGAATGAGGGCCCAGATTGTTGGGGACAATATGCTGACTCTGTAAACTGCACAGTGTGGGGTAGTACTTGAATCTAAGTGCTATTGCTATATTCCTATCACTGAATAAACAAATAGATCATCAAACTAACCACTCCAGAATTCTCATTCAAGTCTCATTCATGATTTAGCTCAAATTATCATACTTTGGACATATTATGTGAAAGCCTTGCTCTCTGGAGAAGTCTATAGTTCTGGGAAAGATGAAATAAGGAGGAGGAGAAGAGGATGCCTATAGTTCTGGAAAAGATGAAATAATAATAATAAGAAAGTGGATAAATAAAATTGTAAAGGAGATGAACGCATTCTGGGAAGACTTTTTTTAAAGTCACCAAATAGTTTTTATTAATCCATTTTCAAACATACATATGGTTAAAAGTGAACAATTCACCATAAACAAAAATTTAAAAAGATACATAAATAAATGCAAAAAACAAAGAAAAATTACAACTATACCCCATTTCTCCTGGTTTTTAAGTCTTTAAAATAGGGGTGTCAAACTCAAGGCCCACAGGCCAGATCTGGCCCATGGGTACTTAGATCTGGCTCGCAGGGCTGCTCCATGTCCCCTTCCCCCAGCCAGCTCGCGGAGGACAGTTACAATGCTGATCCACCCCTTAAAGAAATCCAATTTTGTTTTAAAAGGAAAAACTAAGCTTTTAATGTTGACCAATCTGTCTAACGATATTTTTCCCAGAGATAAGAGATTTCTGATTAATAAAATATCAAACCATGTTAAATTACACATTTCTAAAATCCAATTATGTATGCCAGGAATTGTAATACTTTTCATTATTCTTTTTGCTGTCATTAGAGCATGGAAAAATGAAAAAAAAAATCAAATTCCCAGTAATCGGTATACATTTCAGTGTAATATGCATATTTTAAAATCCAGTTTTCTCAATAATTCTATCAATATATCACATAACATTGAAAGCAAGTCTGGTATAATGATTAAGGTATCAGGCTAGGAACCAGGAGATAGTTACTTTTTCTCTCACCATAAGCAAAAAGCCAGTTGGGTTATCTTGGGCCAGTCACTTTTTCCTAGCCCTAGGAAGCAGGTAATGGCAAACTACTTCTAAAAAACATTGCCAAGAGAAAATTGCAGGGACTTGTCCAGGAAGTTGTCAGGAATGAAAAACTAACTGGAAGGAACACAAATAAATAAATAAATAAAATTGTACTCCAAAAAGGGTGCAAGATAGAACATGTTCATAAGTATCAGTTATTATATCAATAAGCTGAGGCTGAATTCTGACAAGTTGGAAGATAGGCTGTTCTTTTGTCTCAGAATTGGGGAGTTTTATTTTTTTATGTACTGCCATAATCAATGTCAGGTGTGTCCATCCCATTCCCACAGCTCATGAGCTGCATATGGCCCCATAGAGTAATGCAACCCTACAAGATTGTCAACTTTTAACATTATTATGTGATTTATATATATTAACTGTGTTATATATTTTATATGCAGCCCAAGACAATTCCTTTTCATTTAATGTGCCCTAGGTAACTCAAATGGTTGGACAGCCACGATTCACATAGACCCCTAGAGGCTTTCAACAATAAAACCATAAAATTCATATATAAATCCAAAAATATTAAAACAACAAGAGCAGCTTTGGATGGAATTGCATTCTTGTTAAAGAAGTAGGTATTTCATTTGGACATGTCTCAGGGGCAAAGGGTGCCCTTTGCCAGCTCTTTCTTTTCCTGGATAAGTGTAATAGGGCCATGGTAAACTAATGGTACTTCAGGGAAATGTCAGACTGGGCTAATTCAATGTGCTACTCTTGGGGATGTTCTTGAACTAGGACTGGAAACTTTAGGTAGATTGCTACACTGCCTCTACACTCTTGAATTGTCAACCAACCAGAAACAATTCATCCAGAAACCATTCCCAGTCTGCTGCATGGCTGTCAGTTTGCTGTTAAGGAAAGTATTTGTATTAGTGAACAAAACTTTTTATGGTTTCAAATACAGGTAGCTATCAGAATGTCTTTTCTCATACATACCAGTGGTGGTATTCTACTGGTTCAGCCCGGTTTTGCCGAGCCGGTAGCGGCAATGAGCAGCGGAGACCAAATCGTTGTCTCCGATGCTCTGTGTTGGGCCCACCCGGGTTCCCATACTAACCTTTATGTCCTACTTTTGAAGCGCAGCTACTTTGTTTGGCACAGCAATTGCCATGCGGCAGCTGCTGAAGCCTCAGGGAAAATGCTGGATTGCAGGAGGTGACTCAAAGCGTTGCTTTGTGCCTTCACTGCACGCACAAAACGCACCCACCAAGCTACGTCCACCAAACCAGTGGTAAAAATATTTGAAACACACCACTGATACATACGCACCTAATCAGTGATGGTATTCGACCGGTTCTGGAGAGCCAGTAGGAGTGATGAGCAGGGGAGATCGAACTGGTTCTCTCGCTGCTTTAATGGCTCTGCTGTTGGGCCCACCTGCCCACCTGAGCTTCCATACTCACCTTTTATTCATTGAATTTGAAGTGCAGCTGCTTTGCGCAGCACAGAATAGTGCTGCGCGGCACCTGCTGAAGCAACCGGGATCGTGCAGGCTTGCAGAAGGCGAGTTAGAATGCCCCTGTGCCTGCAGAAACATTCTGCGCCTGCACAAGGTGTGCGTTTGGTGTGCGCATGCACGCAATTGTGTACCTGAATGTAAAGCATGCCCACCAAGCCATCCCCACCAAACCGGTGGCAACAATATTCGAATCTCACCTAATGCACCTAATGTTGATGCCATTTGAGAGTTCCGCAGCTGTTAGGAATTCAGTATGTAGTGAGAGAAAAGAGCTGCTCTTGTTATGAGGATTCCTCCTGGGAAATTCCCTACCTGTCTATGGCTGGCATCAACTTTTAGGCATTGATTTGGGATGTTTATCAGAATCTTGGTTACTACTGTCACCTTTAAATATGTGCTGTGTAACTTTTTCTTTTTTTAAAAAAAAAGAAAGAAAGCTTTTTTAGTCTTGCTTAAATGGATGATCATTTAGGAAGATACATTTTAATAATGTGCAGGGTTGGTATATCATTTCCTTCCACTGGGAATGGCCTAAAACAGTATTTGTCAACTTGATAACTTTAAGATGTGTGGACCTCAACTCCTCAGTCAGTCATTTCCTAGGTAGCTTAGGGAATTCTAGGAGTTGAGGTCCATACATCTTAAAGTTACCAAGTTGAAAAACACTGTCCTAAAGCATAACACTTTTAGCAAAGACCTTATTTTTTAAAAAAGAAGTTTTGGGGAACCTTTAAGCATTTTGAGCTTGGTGGACACCTTTGAAATGTTATGAGCTGCATGGTCCAATTTCATGACTTCTAAGTACAACCACGAATAATTTCCCCACTTAACAGAAGGCAAATGAGTCGCCTCTGATCACCCTTTTAACATCACAGTTTTTTCTGGTAGGTACCCACAGACCTTTTTTCTATTGGGGAGCTAAGCCAACCCTGGTGAGCAGCTATTCATCATTTTACTTTCTTTATGAATAGCTAAGGGTCTACATAAGTTCCCAAAGCAGTCTTGTCAACACAATGATGTTGAAGGTCAACAATTTGCTTTGCTTTATATCATTCCTCAAAGAAGCTGTTGATTCTGCTAAATTAATCCTCCTCTTCCTCTTGCTGTTATTTACTTGTATAGTTGTGCGGTTAGCCAGAGGATGTCACTTTTTCAAGATAAACACAAACTTTGAAACCATATTGAAACAAAGATCTTGCTATGCTATATTTAAACAATATAGAGACAGAAACACAGGAAAAACCAGCTCTCTTACTTTGAGTTATTTTGCCTGTGTTTATACAACTCATTTTCTCTTTACTGAATTAATCCATTTTGGGGAGAGGGTAACCCAATGGATTCAATAATAAATAAATCAAATGGATTGGGATCACGACTATTTTTCAGCTAGTTCATGATTAAAGGGAGTAGGAACGAACAAAATAAGCAGAGTTGTATATTTTACTGAAGAAAGCCCAGTCAAAGTCAAAGAAAGCCCACCTGCTCTGGAGTTTTCTGCAGATTGCAGATATAATATGAAAATATATTGTGAAATATTTACCTAAAATTTGTAACTGAAACAACACTAAGTAGGAGTTTGTCAGGATTTAGTTTTTATGGAGGCTAAATGGTATTTATTGCCATCTGGAGTTCCAAATGTCTTCATTATGACTTATCTGAGGCAGCCATGTAAGGCAAACAGCTGGGGTAAATTCCATCTTATTGTGTCACTAAGGCTCATCTCTTCCCCTCCCTTCCTTTTAAAAAAGAATTGTAAGTAACTTTTGATTCCCCACACTTCTACAGATTCTTTGCATTTTTAATAAAGAGATCTATTCTTTTCTCATGTGCCAACCTTTTAATGCTTGAAATCTGTTCAAATAAATGTAGGAATTTAAGGAATTTGGATGTGTGAGTGTGTGTTTGGGTGTGTGAGTTTGAGAAAGTCTTGTAGACTTTTTAAATATTTGGTGAATTTCTAAATACAGATGTGAGGGTTAGGTGAAGGGCGGGAGAATATAGATTTGGTTCAAAACCTACACAGTTAAAAGTGAGGAAATAAAAATAAGAATTTTTCAGTATTTTCAGCTTTAGAGGTTTTCATAATATCCCAAGTTGCTATAGCAAAGCTGATTCAAAATATCTTTACCAAGAGGGTTTTCTTACTGGAAGCTACTTACTGTTTAGCCATAAAGTGAACTTAAAGATCCTGTGAGTGGATTCATTATTATGAACACAGTAAGTTCCACAACTGATGATTAGACCAAGATCTATCAGAAGACACTTAGTAGTTTCCTGTGTTCGTAAGCTGCTTACTTTGTGATCCAGTTGTGGTCAAATGAACATGTATAAAAAGTCATAAAGAATACATGTATAATAATTAAGAGGTGATCAACTCCACGAAAGGGACAGAACTGTCTCTCCAAACTACTTATGGAAGATCTCCTAGTTCTTTAAAGATCAAGAACATGAATTTTATAGAACCTCCCACTGCACCATAAAAGAGACAGAATGACAGCAACCCAATTTCCTCCTTGCTATGGCAATATAACGATCCTAGCTGCTTAGAGAAATGCTTAGAGAAAGGTAGTATTCAACCTTCTATGCCACTGATGATTCTCTGTTTTGAATCTCCCACTGTATGTGTCTTGAGAACAACTTTTCCAAAAATATTTAATTTCCATGCCTGCATATTCTCTTGACCTTGATTAATTGCACATGTAACAAATCAAGTTCAAGAGAATATGCAGGGATGGGAATGGAAACATTTCTTGGACTAATATAACATTTTACTTTTCGTGAGATGTAACAAAAAACATTCTTATTCTTTAAACAAAGATTGGTATGTGGGAGCTCTGAGGCAATTTCCAAGCTTTCCCTGACAAGTGTAAGTGTAACGCTAGAATTACCATCTCCTGGTTATGGACAAAAACATAACAATCCCAAAGACAATAGTAATGCTAATTATGTAATAAAATGAAGTAGCTAAAACAAAACAAAGATGAAAGAGCATCTTCAAAACAAAAACACCCTGGTGTAGATCTGACCAATCTTTTACCACTGGAGTTAGGTATAACATTAAACAACCCTATAAGAAATTTATATGGCAAACGAGTGTTCCTGTTGCGTGTCATGGCTCCTTTGATCACAATTCCTATCTGTATGTCTTGAAGCTACCTTGCAGGCTACCCTGTCAGCTCCTTTCTTCCTTTGGCCATCCTCTGCCAACCCACATTCCTGTTTCTCTAGGATGCTGAGGAGGATGCTTTTGTGAAGAGAGGAATTCCTGATTAGTGGACATACCTTGCTCCAAGTGCTGTAAGAGAAGTGTCTTCCCTGTCTAAAATTATTCTGAAACCTTTTAAACAGCCACCTCCTGACTCCTCTGCTTTGCTTCTTCTTTGCCATGGTTTCCATCAGCTTTCCTAATTAAGGGCTTGTGTACTTATGCTCTCCTCTCTACCCTGTGTCCACTATTGAGCATTTTTTTGTTTTTGCTACTTGGCTCTATTCAGGGGTGGGCTTCAAAAAATTTAGCAAAGGATTCTCGGCCTGGTTGCTGGGTGGGCGTGGCCTAGTCAGCCTCCTGTACCACAATGGGGGTGGGTGGGGAATTTTTGCCCTCCCTGGACACTAGAGGCTTTCCTCAAGCCTCCGGGAGGGCGAAAATGGCTCCGGAGGCTCTCTGGAAGCCAAAAACGAATCAATTTCCAGCTTTCCCAAACTCCCAGGAGACCCATTTTTTGCCCTCCCCATGCCTCTGCACATGCACTGCACTTACCTACATCCAAAACGGGCTACGTGGGGACTCCTGGGAGCGGAGGGGTGGTTGGGACCAGCCAGGAGTGGGATTTGGGGGTTCTCTGAACTGCACAGAATCTTAGCTCGGGCCTCCCCTGAACCCCTGCAAACCTCCAGCAGTCCACCCCTGGTTTTACTTTTATTTCTTCCAGGCTCTCTGCTCTGAATGAACCCCACTCTTTCTTTTTGAATCACAGCCATAGTTTCTCTGATCAGTTGAACTCAACTGTGCTGCTCCACCTTCATGCTGGAACTGATAATAACATAAAAAAAGTGGTGAGCTGCTTCCCCCTCCCCTCCCCTTTTCTTTCTCATTGTACAGTAGTCCTCAGCTTACAATCTTTTGTTTTCTGACCGAATTTATAATACCATTGAAAAAAGTGACTTATGGCCAGTTTTCAAGTTTATGGCCATATCCGCATCTCTATAGTCATGTGATCAACATTCAGGCATTTGGCAACTGGCCTGTATTTATGACAGTTGCACTGTCCCAGCAGAAGTGGTATTCAGCAAGTTCTGACCAGTTCTGGAGAACCGGTAGCAGAAAAGACGAGTAGTTCGGAGAACCAGCAAAGACCACCTCTGACTGGCCCCACCCCCCATCTATTCTCTGCCTCCCGAATCCCAGCTGATCGGCTGGGTCTTCTTTTGGTGCCCTGCACAGGAGAATGGAGCTGGAAAGCAGGCTAGTGAGATGGGGAGGAAATGGGATTTTGCAGTAACCTTCCCCCTGGAGTGGGGAGGGAATGGAGATTTTGCAACATCCTTCCCTTGCCATGCCCACCAAGCCATGCCCACAGAACCTGTAGTAAATTTTTTTGAATCCCACCATTGTCCCAGGATGATGTGATCACCATTTTTTTTCATTTTTATTATGCTTTATTGATTTTTTTTCCATTTATATATAATACCAATAGTTATTAAACAGCGCTGTGACATTATATATACATTTATGTGCTTTATCAATTTATCCATTTCCACACACTCTAATTTTTTTGGGGGGGATTATTAAGCCTTCAGGTGGTATGGAGTTTTTCTTCCAGTACGGAGCATATGAAATTCTTGCTGCTATTAATATATATAATATAAGATATTTTGTCTTTCTGTTATAGTTTTTTTTTATTATTCCCAAAAGGAATAATTCTGGGACAAAATCATTTTTATTTTTAGTTAACTCTTCTAACCACATTTGAATCATTTTCCAGTATTTTTTCACTTTGGGGCATGTCCACCAAGAATGAAAGAAGGCACCTTGTTGTCCACACTTCCAACAATTTAGTTTTAAATTTGCGTATCTTAGATCTTAGCCAGTATTGAAGGTGCCAAATGCCAATGATAAAACATTTTATGTTGGTTTTCCTTACATGCTGCCAATTTTGTTATTTTATGATTCACATTCCAGATCTTTTCCCATTCTTCCAGATCAATAGTATGCCCAACGTTCCTACCCTATGCAGTCATTGTTCCTTTCACAATTTCTTCCGCTCTTTCAAATTCTAATAAATGTGGATATAACTTTGATAATAAGTGATCACCATTTGTAACTGACCTAGCCAGCTTCCAATAAGCAAAGTCAAAGGAAGCTAAATTCACTTAATAAGCACACAATTCACTTAACAACTGCAGCAATTCACTTAATAACGGTGGCAAAAAGGTCATAAAATGTGACAAAATTCTCTTAGCAACTTGCTTAGCAATGGAAATGTTGGGCTCACTTGTGGTATAAACAACACATCTTAAAGAAATGTCCTGTGTTTCTAATAAAAAGAATACATAAACTTTGTAATTACATGTGGGAGGGGATACTGTAGAATTATAAATCACTACATTTTGATGGAAAGATGGATAAATGGGACCAGAGGAAAATAAACCCGGTTTCAAACAATGAAAATAAATTCCTAAAGTTCCTTTTCCTTTGTTTTGACACTGCTCATTATTGTAACCTAGCCAGGAAAAAACAAAAACAAAAACCAACAACCAAACCTCAAATGCATTAGCATTTATATTTTAGAAGATAATCAACCTTGCTACTAGCCATTATTTTCATTAACATAACAGTTGCAGTTTCCATATTTGTTATATATTTCTGCTTTAAGATTATTTTAAATGAAAGTTACATTATCCAGCCTTTAAGGACTGAATTCTAATTTATTCTTGTTATGCAGTGACTAGGATTTAAAAAAAAATACAAAGTGGAACATTTTGTTTTCTTTTGAATGAGTAGTGCTAGATATAATTATGCACAAGCATGGACATAATTAAGGAGCCAAATTTTGGAACAGTTACTCAGGAATCTTATATAACTTTTATGTAGTTTAATAAGGTTAATTAATTTCAAGATTTCCACTGATTTACCAATCAAACCTCAGGAACATATTTTGATGTGGTCATATGTGAAGTAAAGCTATCATGTGCTAACAAAGAAGAGATAGTGATTCCATTTACAATTTTAGACAAATTATCTTTAACATGTTGTTACTTTAACATTATTTTGTTAGCATTGAATGGAATCATGTTGAAAGAACTCCAGAAAGATGATAATTATTTATCCCATAGGAAAGTAAGACCAAAATCATTCCTCTTTGAGGGAGATGGGTGATTCAGAAATTTGAAGAATGAGTGAGTGAATGAATGAGTCAATCAATCAACTCTTAGATATAGCAGTTTTTTGACAAGTTTAATGCCCAAACACTAATAAATCAAAAAAGTTCAAATGGAAATACTAGGCCAAACTGCAGTTTTAAACAAAAACTATTTAGCATGTACAAAACTACCATAATATGATTAGCATGTACAAAACTACCCCTACAGGGGCAATCAAATAGCGAAGATTGTGTGGCCGTGATTGCATAATTCAATGGTTCCCATTCATGGCAACTTCCAGGTGTGTGGAGTGTTCACTATCCAAAATTCCTCAGCTGGCATGGCCATTGCTGAGAATTTTGGGAGCTAAAATCCAGATCTGGTCAAAATGACCAAGGTTGGGAAGCCCTGCCCTCCATAAGAGGCAGATAAAAAAGGACAGGATTTCAACTGTGCAACTTTTGCCTTCCTAATTCCCATTCCCCTACAAAGACACTTCTATAAATGACTACAGTACACACATATGCAAGGAAAGAAAGGATGGATAGAAACAGTGCACAGATGCAATGACAATCCTTGTGGGCCTTCTGTTGCGCCTTTGTCTTCTCCTGTTCTCAGAGCCCATATCCATGGATATAAACTCAACTCTCTGATCGTCTGTCCACAGCAAGTGAGTTCCAATAGAAGGGATTGCCAAAACTGCTAAAAAAAACCATCTGGAAATTCCAGCCAAGCCAGATGTATTTCATTTACTTCTTCAGTGGCTTGTTATGGCTTCCTTAAGTAAAAATAACAAGGTTCAGAGTACAGCATAATTTCCTATACTCAGGCTTGATAATGCAATTAAGAAACAAAAGAATTTTTATTGTACTTACAGGATCTTTAAGCAAAACTTTTCTTATACATGAAAAAAAAAATACCATGGCCACAAGCCAAACAATTTAAATGTAGAACCAGCCTTCTACTCAGTTAAATACTATGTTTTCTCTAATTCTTTCTTACCTCTTTATTTTTCATTCTCCCAAAATATACTAGCAAGTTGTAAATGCTTTATGGCTCCTTTCTCTAGGAGAAGGAGAAGGGCTCCACCTGGGAGTGGACTTAGCCTAGACAACCATAACTTGGGTGACTGAGAATCTCCATAGACATTGAGAATCTCCATAGATGAATCAGCCTGGAGTAACTGTATAGTTACAAATAAAGTCCAACCCTTCTTGAATTCCACTGACCCTTATCTAGAGGCAAAATAGTGCTAACAATTAGTTGAATAATTTCCTGTATGTAGACATGATCAAGGTAATACTCAATTTAATTGGAACTTTGTGTGTGGTCCTGATCTTTCATGTCAGACAGTATCCCAATCTTTTGTATACAGTACATAATTGTTGTACATGTTTTTGAACTGTTCTTTTTTGTACTGATCTGTGTATCTTATTCAAATCTTTGAGTGATAATCCAGTGGTTTCCCCCTCTCCCCGCTACCCAATTTCAGTGCTGTGAGAGAGAATAGGATAAATTGGAATTGATTTTTAATTATCTGGGACAAAGTTAATAAGTCTGAACTAGCTCCATACCGGTATAGGACCTCCCTGAATCTTGTTATTTACATTTTTCTGGAATTTTATGATGCTGTGGCATCTGAGGAAGTGAAATTTTTATTTTTTTATACAAAACATCACAGCAGGGAGGAAGACATGTCTGTCCTTGGAATGATTGCATCATTGATCTTCCCAGAAAAATCTTTAGTTTTATCATTCACTTTACCTCATTGTCATTCAGGATTTCATCTGAGTGATTGTAGTTGATGTTTGATGACTTGTGTCAGGCAGGAGACTAACTTCTAGTTGATTTTATGGGGGGAAAATTAATCCCTTCAACACTTAATATTCAGTTTTGCTCAGCTCCACCACATTGAAGACAAAGGGATCATCAAGTGTCTTTTTTACTTTTTGCACAAAATCTCTTCAGAAATTTGGCCAGGTCCTTTCCCATTGCAGATTTAGATTTACCCAGGTGGCACAGTGGTTAAACTGCAGTGTTGCAGGCCATTTCTGCCCACACCCTGGAGTTCAATCCTGATGGACCTCAAGGTTGACTCACCCTTCCATCCTTCCAAGGTCAGTAAAGTGGGGCCCCAGGTTGTTTGGAGCAATATGCAAATAATACTTCTACATTGTAAACTGATCAGAAAGTGCTGTAAAGTGCTATATGGTGATATATAAGCCTAAATGCTAATGCTATTACTAAAAAAATGAACAAATTATGCTCCCAAACAGTAAAGTTACAGGTCCTCCTTTTAAAATAAAATAAGATTTTAAAGGAATATAATTTGAATTTCTTTCACTGATTTCTATTATAGTTTCTTGTAAATTTCAGTTCATTATGCTAAAAACAAAGCAAAACATGGTTCTTTGTGATAGAAGGGAACAACATTGTGGTTTTCTATACAATTGGGTGAGTTATTAAACAGCATTAGATCAGAACTAGAGATGGGCAGCAAACAGATTATCTGCAATTGATATAGGCCAGATGATGATAGTTCTGAATCTCCAGATTGGATCATAAATTGAATTGGCTTGTCTCTATGTATCTTTATTTTATGCATTAAAGGACACTATTTGCACTATGATATTTGAAGACGTTTGTATATGCACAGTATACTGAATATTCATAGATAACTATCTCATTAAATGAATAACTGGGTAATAACTATAATTTTGCCAGGCAGGTATCAGAAAATAATTTGCTGATTTTGATAATGGCAAATATCAATAAATAACCACAGCAGAAATTTATCAGATTTAATATTCCCAACACACAGTTGAAGAACAAAGGAAGCAGTACAAAAGATAAATGTTTAAAAATGATCTCAGCACATAAGAGTGCATAGAATAAGAAATGGGAAAAAGTTATTTCTCAAACATTGCATCACTAATCACTATCAAAAGTTAATGTTTTCATACACTATATTTTATACAGCATATAATCCCCAGTTGAGGTTTAGGAAAAGAACCAAATTTGTGATAATCAATATTGCCTAGTATAGAGGTGCAGAGTTGAGACTAAGCAAAGAGGAATTGCTAGGAAGCATGACTTCCTAATTCCTTGGGGAGCTGGTTGCCAAGGGAGCAAGGCTGCTATGAGGAGGACATACATTCTTTTATCCTGTTAAGTCTTGAGAATCCCCTCCCTACTCTATGGTAGTTCCAGGGGGAAAAAGAACTCTGAACTTAAAAAAAGTGTACGATTAGTGTCAAATCTCAGCTCTCAGGACTGCCTTTCAAATTGTTTTCCTACTTTAGATGCACAGTGTTCTTCCACCCAAAACTCCTTACAATGGGTTTTTTGTGTGTTGTAGTCTAAGGTGGTTCAGAACTTTGTCTGTTGAGAATTCTGAGTTTCCTTCAAAAGCATCGGACACAGATAAATGCACTGTATGAGGCATTTTCTACTTCCATCACAAATAATTGTGTCTGTTCTCCCACAGTTCACACCATGGCTTCCTTTCCCTCCTTCTGCGTTGTTGATCATGATGAGAATGGTGTCTCTTTCCTCCAAATGATTGGCTAAAAGCAAATACAACTTTTGGAGTTGAGTGCATCAAAAAAGCACAGTTGCTGATTTTCTTGGCTTTGGGAAAAGCAGAAGAGAAAATGAACATGAGGAATTGGACAGAATCCTATAAACTGTGGTTTGTGATAGCAGCTACTCGTAAAGGAAACAGAACTTTAAATCAACAATAGCTGGAACATCAAAATATGAAATTAGATACTGTGGTAGGATGAGGAGAAACTTCTGCTTATAGGAGATTAGTCATGCTTTGAAACTGAATTGTTGACAAAAAGAAGTATAAACCAGGAGTAGACAAAGTCTCAACTTGAAGGTTAGTGTTTGGGGAGTTCTGGTTCTTTTGTGACCCACATTTTTCTAAATCTGCATATGACATTTATTTAGGGGAAAACCATATACTTGATACCACTCATCTTTTAGTCTTCTTAATCAAACACTTCTTCCTGATTTGTCACAAAACTGGATGAAAAATAGACTTTGGTTACCCTACTTTTCATAACTGGTTTTTATCTTATAACAAATGGATTTCAGAAAATTTAAAATCCTTTTTATTCATTTTTTCCCCAAAAGCTAAAAATTACCAAATTAAATTAAAAGTGAAATAAATATGTAAAAAAAAGAAATAAAAATCCACAATGTATGCATAAATAAATAATCTTATGTAGGCATGTATGTATACATAAGTAATCTTAAGAAATATAAACCTTTTAAAAATTTAGTAATTAAGTGTCTTGCATTGCATCAAGATCCTCCAGCACCCTCCCTTTTTGAAGTCCAGTTTTATATGTATCTTATTAATTTTATCCTCATTCCTTTAAAAATGTTCTTTTATATAGTCCTGGCTATTGTAGCTAGATTACATCCTCTTAAAAGGATTCACATCTGGCTTGAAAACTTTGAGAAGTGCACATGAATAATTCCTCCTCAAACTAACAAAATATATTAAGATGCCATTGTTAGAACTCCAATATCTCCTTATTATTTCTATAATGATATAGATGAGAAGGTGGAAGGAATCTTTTTAGTATCTGAAGGTCGAGTTTGGAATGAGTGATTAATGCTCTAAGAAATTAAATTCAAAGTGAACACCATAGATTTTACAGTGGCTGAAAATACCAGAAGTAAATTTAATTTAACTGAATTTAACAGAACCCAACACAAAGTTAATCACCTAGAAAAAGAAATTAAATGTAAAGATATAGGAAGGCAGATACTTAACAATAGAGGTGTGTAAAAATAATTTCAGAATTATACTTGATTCCAAACTGAATGAAAGCAACAGAATGTAATGAGGAAAATGTTAGTAGTATAAGTGTAAACCTAATCTCAGAAAGTATTAGTTCTACATTATTCTGTGGTGGCCAATTTCCTGCCTTGAGCCTATGATTACAATTGCCACTGGTTTCCTCAGAAGGATCCAGATCAGTGGCATTCAGCCTGTGGTCTGTGGACCCCTGGGGGGGCTTTGATGTTGTCATAGAGGGTCCATGAAGGCTTGAAGAAATGTTATGATTTAAATCTTAAGTCTTGGTGGCTTGTGGCCATGATCTGTGACCACAAAAGGTATTTAAAGGGGGCTTGTGGTGAAGAAAAGGTTGAAAACCAGTGCTCGAGATCAGGGTTCTGCAACCTTGGCAACTTTGAGACTTAAGGACTTCAACTTAAAGTTGGAGACCCCTGATCTAAATGAAATGAAATATGTAGAGATGAAGGCAACCCAGAGGACTTGGGGTGTGAAAACCAGTTCCTATGAAGAGGGACTGAGGGAACTGAGTATGTTTTGTCCTTAAAAATGATGACAGTGTGAGGCACAGTTATGACCATGAGATCAATGCTGAGCTGAAGAGATCAACTCTCTGAAAGGACAGAAAAGAAAATTAAAACCTATTATTTCCATCCCAGAATGCAGGACTCAGAATAAATCAAATGAAAGCAGATGCCAGCTAAATGTCACAAAAGACTTCCTAACAATAAGAATGGAACCTGTAACCTAGAGAAGGATGTGTCTTCAAGCAGAAGCCGAATAGAGATTTTTCAGTGATGCTCTGATTTAGTGTTTTTCATTGGATGAGGGTTAGAATCACATGCTTAAATAGTCATTTCCAGCTGTACGATTATGTAACCTCAAAATAACAGTAAAATAAAAATTAAACATACAAACCCAAAAACACACTGGGCTGTGATACGTGTGAACGGTGTGCGTATGTGAGATGGTAACTGTTACCATACCAGAACAGAATAACAGAGTTGGAAGGCGCATGGGAGGTCATCTAGCCCACCCCTCTGCACAAGCAGGAGACCATTCCAGAGAAGGGGCTGTCCTGTTGCTTTTTAAAAGCCTCCAATGATCAGAGACAGTGATTGGTGATCAGCATTCAGTGATCAGAAGCAGGATTTTTTAAATATAGTTGCAGGAGTAATATTACTGCCTGATGTTTTATTTTAGGCAAACTTTCAGCAGATCAAGCAAAATATTAGCATCATTTGCCCTATATTCATCGCTGTCTAGAAGCAGACATAATAAACAATTTATTTTGACCTACATCAAACCAATTGGTTTGACCTACGTTTGGCATTCAGCTTTGTTCGGGTATTTTCCCATGTCATAATAGTGGTGCTTTTAAAGTTGTAGCAACGTTTCAGCAGAATCTCATCTGCCATCATCAGGCTTCTGTATAGTGTTCGTCTGTGAGTTAGACTTTTACAGTGGTTTCAGATTTAAATTTGGGGCAGCCTATTGCTGTGACAGAATGGTTTTTTCTTCATCCTGATTGGTTGAGAGTCTTGGTCTGTGTTTATTGGTCTTGGAGTTTGCTGTGTTCTGCTTCTAATATCTTCTGTCTGTTTTTTTGGCTCTTTTTGTATCTTGATTGGCTGGCAACATTGTGTTATTTTATGGGAGGCCTTTAGTGCAGCTTGGCTTCGGGTAAATGGACAGCTATCATTAGTTAGGAAGCTGGGTTTCATCTGGGTGCCTGGTTGGGGTGTGTTTGAGATGGAGGCATCAGGGGGGATCTGTTTGTGCCCAGGTGTTTGCCTGGCTTGTGGTGTGGAGATTTTTTTGTTTGTGAGTGCAGGCTTCCAAATGATTGACAGCCTGGTGGAATCATCTCTTCTGTTCATGCTTTCTGGTCTTTTTTCAATCTCTATGGCTTCTCTGATGATTCTGTGGCTGGGATTTTCTATAGTGGCTAGGGTTTTGGTGCCATTGAAGTTGATGTTATGACCTGTGGCTTCCATGTGTTGGACTAGTGAGGAAGTGTGTTCCAGCTTTTTGACTGCATTTTTGTGTTCATCCAGGCGGGTGCTTATTCTTCTATTGGTCTGTCCAATGTATGTGGCCGGGCATGATGCACAGGGGACTTCATATATGCCTTGGTTTTCCAGGTCAATTTTGTCTTTGGGGTTCCTGAGGATGGCTGCTATTTTTCTGTCTGTTTTGAAGGCAGTCTTGATGTGGTGTCTGTATAGAATCTTACTAATTTTGTCTGTAGTGCCTCTTATGTAGGGCAGGACAGCTGTTCCATGGGTCTGTTCATTTTCTGGGTCTCTATTATGTCTCAGTGTGTTTTTGTGGATCAAATTGGTGATTCTGCTTTTGTGGAAGCCGTTGGCTGTCAATATTTTAGTCAGGGTGCATAGTTCAGTCTTAATGTGTGTCTTGTCTGCCAAGCGTTTGGTTCTAGTAATTAGTGTTTTAGCCACAGAGTTTATCTGTGCTGAGTGGTGGTGGGATTGGGCGTTGAGGTAGCGGTTGGTGTGTGTTTTCTTCTGGTATATGGTGTGTCCAAGTGTGCCATCTGTTTTTTTGTAGATTAGTACATCTAGGAATGGTAGTTGTTTGTTTGTTTCTGTTTCCATGGTGAACTTGATTTTGGGGTGTGCGCTGTTTAGGTGTGTTAGGAAATTGTTTAGGTTTTCTTGTCCATGGGGCCAAATCACGAATGTGTCATCGATATATCTTAACCATAGTTTGGGTTTGAGGATGGCATTGGCCAGGACTCTGGATTCAAATTCTTCCATGAACAGGTTTGCAATGACAGGTGACAATGGTGATCCCATGGGGGCTCCTTCAATTTGTTTGTATCTTTGTCCTTTGTATATGAAATATGTGTTGGTTAAGCAGTGTTCTGTTAGTTCCATGAGGTGTTTAGCTGGTTGGTATTTATTTTTGATGATTTCAAGGGTCTCTTTTATCGGGATTTGAGTGAATAGTGAAACCACGTCAAAGCTTACAAGCAGATCTTCTTGCTCTACGTGTAGATCTTTGATCATTTCTAAGAAATGGTATGAGTTTTGTACATGAGAAGCTGCTGTTTCAGCATGGGGCTGTAGCTCTTTTGCTAGGTATTTAGCTAGGTTTTGTAGTGGTGCTCCTCTGGAGCTGACTATGGGTCTGAGAGGTATGCCTTCTTTGTGTATTTTTGGGAGGCCATATAGTTTGGGGCATCTGGAAGATTTCTCTCTGGGTATGATCGTGTGCTGGATCTCTTTGCTTATGTGGCTGGTTATAATTTTCTTCTTGGTTAATTTTTCCAGATATGTGGTTGGGTCTGTGTTTATGGGTTTGTATGTGGAGTCTTGGAGTAGGTCTGTCAATTTAGTTTCATAGCCTTTTCTGTCCATTACTACAGTGGCATTCCCTTTATCTGCTGGGAGGATGATTATGCTGCTGTCTCTTTTCAGGGTTTGTAGCGCTTTAATTTCATTTTGCTGCAAGTTGCTTTTGGGTGGTTTGCTTGTGCATAGGATGTTGGTAACGGTGTCTTATTTTATCAGCTTCATCTGTATTTAATTTAGTTAGGCTGGATTCTTCTATATATATAGTAATTAGGGCAAAGAAGTGCCATTGAGTTGGCCACACCCATCCAGTCACATGACCACCTAGCCATGACCACCCAGCCACATGACCACCCAGCCATGCCCATCCAGCCTCGCTCACCCAGCCAGTCATGAGGGAAGAGAGACCCTTGCTAAAACATTTGAAGCCAAACCCTGACTACAGGGCTAACACACTGCTCATTCCAGGTGTTCAATCCTGACTGGCTGACTCAGCCTTCCATCCTTTCAAGGTTGGTAAAACAAGAACCCAGATTGTTGGGGGCAAAATGCTGACTCTGTAAACTGCTTACAGTTACAGGAATTGGGCATGGCTAGTCTAGTGAAGAGAAGGACCAGGGGAGACATGATAGCAGTGTTCCAATATTTGAGGGGCTGCCACATGGAGGAAGGTGTCAAGCTATTTTCTAAAACACCCAAAGGCCAGATAAGGAATAATGGATGGAAACTGAACAAGGAGATATTTAACCTGGAAATAAGGAGAAACTGACAGTGATAACAATCAACCAATGGAACAGCTTGCCCTTGGAAGTTGTGGGAGCGCCATCACTTGAGACTTTCAAGAAGAGATTGGACTCCCATCTGTCAGAAATGGTGTAGGTCTGCTTGGGCAGGGAGTTGGACTAGATGACCTATAAGGTCCCTTCCAACTCTTATTATCTGTTATTAGAGAGGGCTGAAAAGCACTGTGATATATAAGTCAAAGTGCTATTGATATTAAACTAAACAATGTTGACGAGGTGATAAAAAAGGTTAAAGGTTCTAGTGAATTAGGGGATTTTCCAAGCCTTGCAAGACTATACAGAAGGCCCTTTGCTGCATCCCAACCATCTGTGATTCAGTTTTGGTAGGAACAAATTTCAGGAAGCAGGCAGGCCTGCAAGGGAGGAGATGAGCTTTTCTAATTGTACCAGGAAAAGTGTTTATCCAACACTGATGTCAGACAAATATTTTTCCTGTTGATGGGAAAGCATTAGTAAGCACAGAGGAGCATTCCTGACAGCAGGATTCTAACCCGAGCAGTGATTAATATGTTGTATGACTACAATTGGAAAGAGATTTATTTAAGAAATTATGTGTTAGGGATAGATAAAACTTAGCACCTAGTTAATCATGTATATTTTTTTAGATTTTTAAAACACCAATTTTATTATTTTTTTATTAATAACACAAGCCAGTGAACATACCTAATACTTCTTCCTCCTCCTTTTTTCCCCTTAAGAACGACTTTGTGAGATGAGTTGGGCAGAGAGAAAATGACTGATCCAAAGTCACCCAACCAGCTAAGGAAGGACTGGAACTCATAGTCTCTATTCATTTGTGTCTGGCAACATAGAAGTGATCAAAAATCAACACTATCTGGAGCAAAAGAGGGGACACAGAGTAAATTGGTAACTTTCTATGCACATACTGTATTTTCCTGGTCATCAGTAAATAATGAGCAGCTGAAATGTCAGTGCTATTGAACACACACTTAATACTGTACAATTCTGATGCAGAGCGGCACAAATGTGCCTTAATCTAATAAACTGCAATTGTAATAATGTATTATGATTACAGAATAACAGAGTTGGAAGAGATCTTGGATGTCTCCCAATCCAATCCCTTGTACAAGCAGGAAACCTTATACCACATCAGACAAATGGTTGCCGAATCTCTTCTTAAAAACTTCCAGTGAACTTTTGAAGATAAGCCATTCCACTGATCAATTGTTCTAATTGTCAAGGAAATTTCTCCTTAGTTTTAGGTTGGTTCTTTCTTTGATTAGTTTCCATCCATTACTTCTGCCTTCAGGTGCTTGGGAGAATAGGTTGTCCCTCTCTTCTTTATGGCAGCCCCTTAGATATTGGAAAGCTGCTATCATATCACCCTTAATCGCTCTTTTTATTAAACTAGACATACCCAAATCCTTCAACAGTTAGTCATATATTTTAACCTCCAGTGCCCTAATCATCTTTGCTGCTCTTGTCTGCACTCTATCTAGAGTCTCAACATCTTTTTTATATCATGGTGACCAAAACTGGATGCAGTATTCCAAGTGTGGTCTTCTTACCAAGGCGTAATAAAGTGGTATTAATATGTCATATGATCTTGATTCTCTCCCTCTGTTAATGCTGTCTAGGACTGTGTTGGCTTTTTTTGGCAGCTGCAGCATGCTTCTGGATCATATTTATGTGATTGTCCCCTAAGACTCCCAGAACTCTCTCACAGTTGCTACTGTTGAGCCAGGTACTATGTAGTCTATATAGAACTTATTTTTCTCACCATTGAATTTCATTTTTTTTAAGATAGGGCCCAATGCTCAAACCTGTCAGGATCCTTCTGATCACTGTGGTTAAGAGAAAAGGAAGTTTCTTCATTTTGTAGGGGAAAAAAGTCATTCTACATAAGTCTAATCAATTATGCAGATTTGAGAAAGATAGGCAATCCACAAAATGAAAAATAAGTGAATAAAATAGGAATCTACTTTGTTTCAAACTCTTCAGAACAGGAAGAAATTGATACCATCTGGTCCTGAATTAAAACAGAGAGAGAGGGAGGGAGGGAGAAAGAGAGAGGGAGAGAGAGAGAAAGAGAGAAATAATATTAATTAAATAAAATAAATAAACTGATGTGTATCTGCAGGTACATGGTAAGATCTTTTTAAGACCTGAATTTTACTGCAGGCAGTGTAACTGAGGGAATACTTGGTTCATCAGCCTTGAATGCAATAAAGTGGAGGCATTGGCTTTAAACAATAACAGATGGACGAGCTTCAGACTAGCTTGGCTGCTTCTATTATCTTTCTATGCTCTACTAGACCCAGCACGATCATTTTGGCTTTCTGAAAGCACTTCTACTTATAGTTTTGTAGACTGCTTTATGTTGGCAATGCAATGCCGCACAACAGTCTGGAAAGAGAAAGGGCATTCTCATTGAAAGATATTAGCAAGCAGAGGGACAAAGCTGGGCAAAAAAATAATAATAAAGGTTTATTCTTCAGATTGTTATAAATGGAAGAGATTTAATGGTGGCTATGGTGGAGAAAAGATTATCGTGCCATATGTCACTACTATTCCCATCCATAAAATGCTTTCAACAATACAAGCAAAGCTTTTTCCAGAGCTTAGCTGCGCATCTGTTTAGAAATGGACCAGAGAACAAGTAACTTGGGGAAGGGACCATTCTGCCACCATGTTACTCCAATGCTCCCTTTATTCTCCAGATTGAAGAAAGTGGCTTCTAATGGGCAGCTGAATTTGGGACAGATGGTTGTTGTGGGCATGAATTTTGAAAGTTTTCTCTTTCTTCCATTTTAATTCCGAAGAGCCATTTTCGGAGTAGCGTTCCAGAAAGATGTATGCTAGTTTTACTCATCTAAGATTATGAATCAGACTGGGTGATGATGGTGATGTTTTTCTAAGTGATTGGGTGAGATACTTAGACAGGAACATAAACTGCAAGTATGTTACCGTCCTAGAGAAATTTCAGTTTAAATTTAGGCAGTGGAATTAAATTGAGGAAGGAGGGGAGGAAGGAAGAAGGAAGGAACATACAAAACAGATGCAAAATTTTGATGCAGCTCCCAATTGCATGATGCCGATGAAGGTATACATTTAGATTGCACTGTGGAGGAAAATCCAGCCATCTCTGAGCATTTTCTAAATCAGTGTAGGTAATTAAGGAAGGAGGGATTAAAGGGGCATCATTAAAGATATTGTACAACCACATTAGAAACACATTATCCAGTGTCCCTCCAACATTTGACTGACTTCAGTTCGCTTACCATTCAAATCGCTCTTCAGAGGATGCTATTTCTTCTATTCTCCATCTGAGCTTCTTCTATTCTCCATCTGAGCTTGGCACATTTAGAGGAAAGAAACACTCATGTGTGAATGCTGTTTGTTGACTTCAGTTCGGCATTTAATACAATCATCCCTCAGCATCTAGTAGACAAACTGGGCCTTTTAGGCTTTAATACTCCTTTGTGCAACTGGGTTCTTGTTTTTTTTATCGATAGGCCCCAATATGTGTGAGTAGGGACTCATATTTCTTACACCATTTTCTTGAGTGAAAGTTCTCCTCAGGGCTGTGTCCTAAGTCCGCTGCTGTTTACCCTGCTGACCTATGACTGTTGTGCTAGGTTTACCACAAACCATATTGTGAAGCATGTGGACAATACAACAGTAGTGGTCCTTATTCAAAATGACAACGAGGGTGCTTACTGCACGAAAGTAGAAAGTTTAGTGCAGTGGTTTAACAAAAACAGCCTCATTTTAAATGTAAGAAAAACTAAAGAGATCATTGTTGATTTCAGAAAAGGCAGGCACAGCCAGACACCTCTACGAATAAAAGATTCACCTGTGGACATGGTTAGCAGCATCAAGTTTCTGGGTGTGCAGCTAATGAGTAGGCTAGCTTGGTCACTCAACAGCAAGACACTGATGAAGTAGGCACAGCAGCATTTGCATTTTCTGCTTTACATGAGGAAAGTGCATCTTTCTTCCCCAATTCTTACCACTTTCTACAGAGGGCCAATCGAGAGCATCCTGTCATATTGCATTACTATCTGGTTTGGAACCATTACTACTTCAGACAGGAAGGCAGTGCAGAGAGTGGTGAGGATAGCAGAATAGATCATTGGCAGTTCACTTTCTTCTATCCAGGACATAGCATATAAATGTTGCTTGAGGAGGGTCCGCAGGATTGTCTGGGATGCTACACATGTTCTTCATGACCTATTTTCCTTGTTGTCTTCTGGGAGGAGGCTTCATGGTATCCAAAGCAGAACATTCAATCACAGTATATTTCCACATAGCATCAACCTTGTGAACTCTCAAATTTCCTCTTTCTACTTTGTTAAATTCTGAGCGTGGGCGCAAGGAACGGAGACGAGGCAGTGAACAGTGAACTTCAACTCTTTATTAATCATACTGAGCAGAGCAACACCTAGGGCAGCAGCAGCCCTTTTATAGGGTTGGCTGCTGTCCTATTAGCCAATGAAAAGCATGGAAGTATTTAACCCTTGAACCAATGAGAGTTGGCCCGTTAGCAGCCAATCAGATTTCCTAGAAGGAACCAATCCTATGTCGCTATTTTCGGGCCAATCAGAAGTGCAGGATTAGAACCCTGCTTTTTACTTAAGGTTGTTTAAAACTCTATGAAATGCCTTTATTCATAACACCCCTTCCCCCTAGGATCCGTTTGAGGGGTCCGGTGACATAATCCCGTAGATACACAGGTGACGTAATCCCGTAGATATGCAGGTTGTATCAACTGTCTATTAGATTTGCGCTGTCCCACTGGTTCCTGTCTGTATTCCGGTTTCGGTGGAACGTTTTTTGATTTATCTGGTACAGGCGGTTCCGCATCCTCACAGGACGACTCGGCACCGCTAATTCTGTCGTTGTTGTCCTCTGGTCTCTGCGGGCTCGCCTCCGTTGAGGTATTTTTCTGTGGTGAGGCACCCCCCTTCCTGATTCTTCTTCAGGTAACACACCGGGCTGCTGACTTCCTTTGATTTCACCTTCCACCATCTCGAATTCGGTTGCCTTGACATCCCCTCCCCCCTCAGTTTGAGAGTCACAGGAGTCGCGGGAACTGGGTTGCAACCAAGAGCGAAGCTGATCTATATGGTGTTTCCATATCTTTCCGTCCAATGTTTGCACGCGGTACGATCTGGGCCGGGTGGTTTGGGTTATGGCTGCTTCGACCCATAATGGTTCGCCGGAAAGGTTTTTAGCAAAGACGAAGTCTCCTACCTTGAACTCATGGCATTTTCCGCTAGATCCACAGGGTTTCTCTGGCACGTAGGACGGGTGGAGACGGTCGAGGTGGGAGCGGAGCTTGTGTCCTATCAACAGTTCAGCTGGAGTCTTGTTGGTGACGCTGTGCGGGGTAATGTGTTGGAGTAGGAGTATTCTGTTTAGTTTGTCGTCAATGTCCCCATAGTCCATCTTGTGGAGAGTTTTTTTTAACAAATTGGACCATGCGCTCGGCCCTGCCATTGGCCGCAGGGTGCGCCGGCGAGGTTAGCGCATGGCGGATACCCCGGTCCGCTAAGTATTGTTCAAATGCCAGGTCGGTAAACTGGGGTCCGTTGTCGGAGACTAGAACATCTGGCAGCCCATGTGTTGCGAATAGTTTATTTAATTTGCGGATGACTGAATTGGTTGTAGTTGTCTTCATCTTGTGGATTTCGAGTCAGTTGGAATAGGCATCCACTGTTAGGAGGAACGTATGTCCCTTAGTAGGTCCCGCAAAGTCAATGTGGATGCGTGACCACGCCCCCGGGGGGGCATTCTGTTGGAGTTGCTCTAGGTGGGGCACTGCTGACTTCTTGGCACTTTAGACAAGTCTTCACCCAGGCTTCGATCTGCTTATCGATGCCCAGTCACCACGCATAGCTTCGTGCGAGCGCTTTCATACGCACGATGCCGGGGTGACCATCATGCAATGCTTTCAAAACTGCTCGTTGTAACCGCTCTGGGACAACGACTCTGTCTCCCCATAGGATGCAGCCTTTCTGTGAGAAAAGTTCTGTTTGCTGGTTTCTGAAAGGGGTGAAGTGGTCAGGGGTTTTTCCACTGGCCATCCTCGTTCGACCCAGCTGAGAACTTGCGCCAGGACAGGATCTCATTTTGTTTCGATAGCGATGTCTCTGGCTGTTAGTGGCGGTGAATGTAGTGTTTCAATCTGGAGTGTCATGAGGGTTGGAGCTGGGTCGTCGACGGTTTCCGGAAGTGGGGCACGGCTCAATGCATCAGCATGGGGAATGGCTTTCCCTGGGCAGTGTTGCAATTTATAATTGTACGCAGCTAAGAACTCTGCCCAACGAGTCATTCTAGGTGACAATATATAGGGGGTTGGCTTGTCTCCCGCTATAATCCTCAGCAAAGGCTTGTGATTGGTAATAATAGTAAAAGCTCATCCATACACATATTCATGAAACCGTTTCACAGCAGATACAACAGCAAGAGCCTCTTTGTCAATTTGGCTATAGTTGCGTTCAGCCCTCGATAAGGTCCTTGAAAAATAGGCAATAGGGGCCTCACTACCATTTGGTAACACATGATTTAAAATGGCTCCTACTCCACATGGTGATGTGTCACATGTAATGGTTAAAGGCAAAGTCTCGTTATACTGCATTAAAACAGCATTGGAGGTTAGTAAGTTTTTCACTTTTCGGAATGCATGCTCCTCTCGGTGTCCCCCCCTTTTTTGTCGAGAAGTCTATGTAGGGGCTCAGCTATGGTCGCCTTCTGGGGCAAGAAGATGTTGTGAAAGTTAATGAGCCCCAGGAAAGCTTGGAGGTCTGTCCTATTCTTGGGTCTTGGGGTGTTTTTGATCGCTCTTAGTTTGCTATCAGTGGGGTGAATTCCTTGCTTATCAATTAGGTACCCCAGGAACTCTACTTTCTCTGTACACAGTTGACATTTATTTTTTTTAACCTTTAGGCCGGAGTCTTTAAATTTCTGGAGAACCATTCTAAGACGCCTCTCTAGTACTTCTCTATTCGGGGCTGCAATTAAAACATCATCAAAATAGGGTACGACCCCCCTGATCCTTTGCAAAAGTCTTCCATCAGACTTTGGAAAATCCCTGGGGCTACACTCACTCCGAATTGGAGTCGGTTGCATTTAAAAGCGCTTCAGTGCGTAACGATCGTCTGTGCTTCCGCGGTTTTTTTATCTACAGGCAGTTGTTGATGCACCTGTGCTAAATCCAATTTAGCGAAGACTTTTCCGCCCCCCAGGGAATGGAGAAGATGTTGAACCACCAGCACCGGGTAAGCGTTCTGTTGAAGGGCATGATTGAGGGTGGCCCAGTAGTCCCCACAAATTCTTAATGATCCATCCGGTTTGATGGGTGTTACAATTGGGGTTTCCCAATGGGCGTCGTCAGTTGGTTCTAAAACACCTTGGGCTATTAATTTATCGAGCTGCTCGTCGATCTTTGGTTTTAGGGCAAAAGGTACCCGACGAGGCTTAAGACGGATGGGGGCTACTTCAGAGTTAAGTTTAAATGATATCGGGGTCCCCTTGTACTCGTCTAGTTTGTCTGCAAAGACGTCCTGGAATTCCTGGACGAGGGCCTCCTCCCAGTCATCGCTTCCGGTTTGGTGAATGCCAGCTACCTCGATCCTGAGTGGGGCGAACCATTGAAGGCCTAACAAACTAGGCCGGTCGCGATCAACAACGTTCAGCGGTAATGACGCAGTACGATTTTTGAATGATACTTGGACTTGGCTGGAGCCAATGACCGGAATTCGGTTCCCCTGGTAATTCTTTGGGCTCTGAGGTCTTGACGCCGGACGGCAGGGATTAACTGTTTAAGGGTCTTCCAGGAAACCATCAAGAGGGACGATCCTGAATCGACTTCCATCACACAAGGCTGGTTTTCGATGGCGACCCTCACTCAGATCTTCTTTGCATCTAACGATGAAGCGTGACCGATGGTTATGGTTTGGTGTGCCTCTTCCCGTCTCGTTGAAGTGGCAAGTGTTTTATTTCTGTAGGAGTTGTTCATGCGTTCCCGACTCACAGGACGATTCCCTGTGATCTGGTGGTAGTTGTTTTCTCTTCGATTTGGGCTGGATCCTTGCTTGCTTCTACAGACCTTCCCGATGTGGCCTCTTTTCCCACAGGAATGGCAAAGCGCATCGAGGAATTTGCATTCTGATCACGGGTGGTTTGCCCCACAACCCGCGCATTGGCGTGGAAATCTTCGATTACGCGGGTTTCGTTGGTCACGTTCGGACTGGAGCCGGTTGACCTCCTCCTCATCACTATCCGATGGAGATTCGAGGTCCTCGTGGTGGGTCGCTGTTGTGTGCCTCTCTAGGCGAGGTGAGGTATCATTGGCAAGTTGATGGAGCGGTGCGTTGGTGCGGCGCATTTGGGCGGCCGACTTCCTGGTTGCTTCTGCTGCAGTAGCGTCTTTGATGACATCGACAAGATCGATGTCCCCTTTGGCCATGATCTTGCTCTGCGCCGTATGGTCATCTAATCCCAGAACTATTCAGTCTCTCAGAGCTTCTTCGAGGTCTGCAAACCCACAGAGGCCTCCCAGGTTCCAGAGGTCCGCGATGAAATCTGCAATGCTCTCTCCTTTCCGTTGGTCCCTCTGATAAAACTCGTATCTTCGGACAAGCGTTGGTACGACGGGTGCATAATGGGCTCGTAGAAGGGGTGCGAGGATATCCCAGTCCATGGATTTCATCTCAGCCAGTTTCGCTAGTGCCTTGGCCATTTTAAAGATGGCAGGCCTGCAATGGGTCAGGAACACTGCTTGCTTTTTCCCCATTGTTGCATCCTTCAAATTGTTGGTCTCCAGAAACATCTGGAACTGGTCCATGTACGAGCCCCTTCTGTTGGGTCAAATGGAGCGGGTGGTATGGCGCTGCCGGACATGTTTTCCGTTGTCGATGTGCCTTCAGCCACGTGCTCTGTTTGGTGCTCTGTGAGTGTTCAATCACCTCAGATGTCTTCGCATCCCATCCTCGTCGCCAGTGTTAAGTTCTGAGCGTGGGCGCAAGGAACGGAGACGAGGCAGTGAACAGTGAACTTCAACTCTTTATTAATCATACTGAACAGAGCAACACCTAGGGCAGCAGCAGCCCTTTTATAGGGTTGGCTGCTATCCTATTAGCCAATGAAAAGCATGGAAGTATTTAACCCTTGAACTAATGAGAGTCGGCCCGTTAGCAGCCAATCAGATTTTCCAGAAGGAACCAATCCTATGTCGCTATTTTCGGGCCAATCTGAAGTGCAGGATTAGAACCCTGCTTTTTACTTAAGGTTGTTTAAAACTCTATGAAACGCCTTTATTAGTTCATAACACACTATGTATTCAAAATGGACAGTGATATGTATATATGGTACAGCAATATATTTGTGTATGTATATACTGTAGCATGTGTATATGTGTGTTATGTATGTCTTTCTCTTGAGAGCAGGCAACAGCATTTCATTTTTTATGTGGACCAGTGTGCTCACAGTAAAAAAATGACAATAAAAGTTATCTTATCTTAAAAGCAGAGACTAGATTGTTATCATTATATTTCTTGCTCAAGGCCAAGGCCCAGAAAGGTAAATTTAGATTGACTACTATAAGGGCAGTTCAGCAATGAAACAAATTGATCAGATCAGCTGTGGTATCTCTTTATGCAGAGCTGTTCCAAGGAAATAATCTGGAAATGCATCATTCAGAAATGTTTCATTCAAGCTTGGCCAATGTGTAACTCACCATGCTAAGCACAACAAACATGCTCCCTGTGGCATGGTAGTTAGGCTGTGTTGCATTTGGCTCTGGAATCAAATCCAAAACTCATATAATGTCCTTGAATCAGTTCTTTTCTCTTGATTTAACCAATTTTGACTGACAATTAGTGGAGCATCAATGATGACTTTTTCCAAGCTCTTTACCACCACCCCCCAAAAAAAAGGAATATAAACATGCAGTGTCAAGTACTTGATAATTCCAAGATCCTTGGGAACTTACTCATAAGTAGATTTGGCAGTAGAAAGTTTTTTAAAATAGTTGTTTCCTTTCCAAAGAATTTTCTTCCTTGTAAGAAGCCTTTTGTCAAGCCTTAATGAAAAACATCATCATTTTTCCTGAGACTTTACATCGAAGAAGTAAATAAACTTGGTGTAAGAATTTGCCAGGTGCACTCATCATAGAGTGTTATCCATTGCTTGACTAATTGACATTTTGTTCAGGGCCTCAGAGAATTGTTTGCAGTGGCATTCCTTCCATTCAAAAGCAAGCAGTAGCTTGCAAAAGTAAATTTAAAAACCCAGGAGGAAGGAAGTTTTGCTCTTGCCCTTACATGAAAGGGTATGACTCTGGCATAAAAGAATATCAAACAGTACAACTTTTAAAAAAATGTCTACAGTTTTTATTTTTCCAGCAAACAATTGGCCTGCACATTTATCTGAAAGATGGAGATGCTTAGTTTGTGCAATCATGCTTGGCTGATAGGAGATTTCCTGTGAAATCTGTAAAGCATTAAGACTCAAGTTTTAAAAAGGAGAAGAAGCTGTTTGTTGAAATTGTTGACATAAAATGTATTTATTCTTGTTACAGCTCCTCATTAATAACCTATGCTTAAACATCCACCTCTGTTGATCAAAAACCAGATGTGCTATGGTTGTTGGGCTGGATTGAATTTTGTCGGTTGAAGAAATCCTTACAGGCAGAGAGAATGGCAATTAGGTCTGCGATGGCTTGTTTGTCTCCTCTGATTCATAGCCTTCTTTATTGGGGTTTTTATAGTGTGTTGTTTTTTTCTGTATGGGCTAGTTAAATCTCATTATTTACAAGCTCATTGACTCTCAGAAGAAGAAGACCTGATGATCGTGGTTTACTGCTAGCTAGCTTCACTGTACTGACAGCACTAATTGGCATTAGTTGCCAAAGCAACAGCTCCGGACTTCACTGCAGCTAGTGATCAACTTTGGTCAGGGGTCAGTGATCCAGAATCACTCCAAATTCCCATTAAGCATTTCAGGCTGAACCACTTCTCCCTTGCATTTATTTGAAGAATTGCTCACTGGGTATTCTCTAAGACGGACAAAGTCTCACAGACAAAATAAATGCAATCTGGATTGACAAATTGGTTCACATGTAAAAAAGGAGGCCTATCTTTTACAATTAAAGGGCATTGTTCAGTACTCTGTTGGTCTGTGTCAAGGTAAGTTGGATGCCAAGGGTCCCATTTCAAAGTGTATGGTTTTCTATTTCAGACTAGCATTTATGGATGCATTTTACCAAATGCTTAAGATTTACTTTTTCAGGAAGGCATTTAGTTTGTGCTGATGGTGTTTTGCTGATTACCAGCACTGGTTTTAATTTTTGTTACCCCACATTTTATTCACTATGTTGTTTGAAACGTGATCTATACCTTTAATTTAACCCCAAGGACAAGACTAGAACAACCAATATTGAATTAAGAATACTGTGCTATATAGATCTCTAAGGCCTTCTGATGAAGGATTATTTTACACAGGCTACTCTAAGAGAAGTCAGTTTCCCTCTTTCTCTGTCTTTCTCTGTCATATATGAAAGAAACTTCATATGAAAGAAAGCAGAGAGGAAAACAGGGCATAACTGAATTGTGAGCAACCTTGATTCTGAAGAGAGAGTTTTGATTGGCCATTGGGTTTTCTTCACTTTTAAGGCATTTTTTTGCACCTGACTTTGATGGATATTCTGCTTACAAATAACAAAGAGAGAGTGGAGAGGCCTTGAATTACTATTCATTAGATCGAGCATTAGAACAGAGAACTTGTTCACAAGCTGCTTCATCGTTGCTTTCTATTTAAAATAGAGCACGCAGTTCCAATTATACATCTTTTCATATATGCTGTTTATATACAATCCATGTCCTCTATTTGATGACACCTTCTTTTTTGGGCAGTAGTCTCTAATTTAACCTAACTGTTTTTTGAGAAATTGATCTAATTCCCTCAGTTTATGTGTAAGTGGAGCAGACTCATGTGCAACTATACGCAAGTATAGTTACTCACATCATGTCTAGTCTGGCCTTGAGCTAAGACAGATAACTTTTCAGTTATTTCTGAATCACCAAAGACTGTTCCAGGATCTGGGGACAAAAACTTCTATGTTGATGTCAGTCCCAGCAATTATTTATTTTAAACATATTCGCTTTGTTATAGAGCCAAGATAATGGAATCAGACTATCTGATGGAAGATGTGCGAAAACCACAGGAACGCTGTTAGTTGGATGGTAAAAGAACCATCTGTTGTTTCATAGTCACAAAGCACCTCCCTGTAAAAAATCTTGCTTCCCTAATGGCAAAGTGCAAAGAGATGATCAGATAGCACATAGAGAAGGCCAAGGCTAGCTCAATGCATTTTGTAACAAGTAATGTTGTGTTAAATCCAAGGAGATGCATTCCAGGCACTTTGCGGGATATCACCTTACCTCGAACTGAGCAGCACCTAAATTTGATAAAGAAATAAATATATTCACAGAATAAACTCCCCAATAATGTGTACAACTATCCCGGGAACACAGTGTTTGTCTAACACTCTAAAAAATTCTGTTCCAAATCACTGAATCTGCGTCTCTGTGAAAATTGATTTATTACAAGTTTGAGAAGTATACATGACCAGTTTTCTGTGAAGTTACAGCTTCTGAGAAATGTCCTTGATTATGAGCCCTGGACAACTCTTTCATCTTCAGGCATGGATTTGGTTAGACTTCAGAAGAGAACTGAGGAATGGTTTCATTAGGCATGATAATGGGACAGTGACTATATGCAGACAGTCTACAGTTAGTACAATATGCACTGATTGATCAATAAGTGTTTATGAATGGGAAAGTTCAGTGGTGGAATTCAATTTTTTTTACTACTGGTTCTGTGGGTGTGGCTTGGTGGGCGTGGCAGGGGAAGGATACTGTAAAATCTCCAGTCAGAAGTGGTATTTGCTGGTTCTCTGAACTACTCAAAATTTCCGCTACCAGTTCTTTATAACTGGTCAGAACCTGTTGAATACCACCTCTGAGAAAGTTCCTTCTAGCCTCATATTTGACCTCTGTGCAATGATGATTTTTTAAGACTTAAGTGAATCATGTACATTATTGCAGAATTTATTTACACATAGATTATAACAACAGCCAAATACACTGCTCAGAAAAATAAAGGGAACACAAAAATAAGACATCCTAGATCTGAATGAATGAAATATTCTTATTAAATACTTTGTTCATTACATCGTTGAATGTGCTGACAACAAAATTACACAAAAATTATCAATGGAGATCAAATTTAGCAACCCATGGAGGTCTGGATTTGGAGTTACACTCAAAATTAAAGTGGAAAAAAACATTACAAGCTGATCCAACTTTGATGTAATGTCCTTAAAACAAGTCAAAATGAGGCTCAGTAGTGTGTGTGGCCTGCACGTGCCTGTATGACCTCCCTACAACACTTGGGCATGCTCCTGATGAGGTGGCAGATGGTCTCCTGAGGGATCTCCTCCCACACCTGGACTAAAGCATCCCCCAACTCCTGGACAGTCTGGTGCATCGTGACGTTTGTGGATGGAGTGAGACATGATGTCCCAGATGTGCTGGGATTCTGGTTTGGGGAATGGGCAGGCCAGTCCATAGCATCAATGCCTTCATCTTACAGGAACTGCTGACACACTCCAGCCTCATGAGGTCTAGCACTGTCTTGCATTAGGAGGAAGCCAGGGCCAACCGCAACAGCATATGGTCTCACAAGGGGTCTGAGGATCTTATCTCAGTACTTAATGGCAGTCAGGCTACCTCTGGAGAGCACATGGAGGGTTGTGCCCCCCCTAAAGAAATGCCACCCCACACCATTACTGACTCACTGCCAAACCGGTCATGCTGGAAGATGTTGCAGGCAGCAGAACATTCTCCACAGTGTCTCCAGACCCTGTCACATCTGTCACATGTGCTCAGTGTGAACATGCTTTCCTCTGTGAAGAGCACAGGGTACCAGTGGCGAATTTGCCAATCTTGGTGTTCTCTGGCAAATGCTAAACATCCTGCACAGTGTTGGGCTGTAAGCACAAGCCCCACCTGTGGATGTCGGGCCCTCATACCACCCTCATGGAGTCTGTTTCTGACCGTTTCAATAGCCACATGCACATTTGTGGCCCTCTGGAGGTCATTTTGCAGGGCTCTGGCAGTGCTCCTCCTGTCCCTCCTTGCAGAAAGGTGGAGGTAGCAGTCCTGATGCTGGATTGTTGCCCTCCTACAGCCTCCTCTACATCTCCTGATGTACTGGCCTGTCTCCTGGTAGCGCCTTCATGCTCTGGACACTACGCTGACAGACACAGCAAACCTTCTTGCCACAGCTCGCATTGATGTGCCATCCTGGATGAGCTGCACTACCTGAGCCACTTGTGTGGGTTGTAGACTCTGTCTCATGCTACCACTAGAGTGACAGCACCGCCAGCATTCAAAAGTGACCAAACCATTAACCAGAAAGCATAGGAACTGAGAAGTGGTCTGTGGTCACCACCTGCAGAACCACTCCTTTATTGGGGATGTCTTGCTAACTGCCTGTGCTTTCCACCTGTTGTCTATTCCATTTGCACAACAGCATGTGAAATTGATTGTCAATCAATGTTGCTACCTAAGTGGACAGTCTGATTTCACAGAAGTGTGATTGACTTGGAGTTACATTGTGTTGTTTAAGTGTTCCCTTTATTTTTTTGAGCAGTGTATATTACAAAGGTTTTTTTTTTCAGTGTCTTATTTTTCTAAGTTTGTGGGGTGTGGGTTTTTTGTAAATCAATTAAAATTAATTCATCAAGCTTAGTATTTTTTACAAAAACATTTGTATTAAAACTTTGTGGATTTTATTGTACATTTTACCCAATGTACTTTTCTCTATTATGCTACCTATTTTGCAAAGTGTTCTCCAAAATATAATGCATTTTTGTACAGTTTTATGTGGGCTTTCCCTTAATATGCAAATGTTTAAAATTGGTGAACTGCTTTGCAAAAATGTGAATTCTGCATGATAACTAGATTTAATTTTGTGTAATAATTAGAATTCAGTTAGATAAATGTATATTAAAACAATAATAAATTCAATTTCCTGTTTTGATTATTGCAATGCACCATTTGTAGGACTCCCCTTGCAAACTGTCTAGAAGTTGCAATTGGTGTACGATGTGGCCATTAGCATATGAATTGATACACATTGTAATTATGATATGCACTGAAAGATCTCCACCAGTTGATGATTCCTTGCAGATTAATATTTAATTTGGTCAATAAAGCTTTAAAATTTCAAGGGCAGAGGACCTGTGTATGCAAAAGCTGCCTTCCCTTGATGTGAACCTACCTAGCTTCCAAAATATAAAGGAAAAGCTCTTTTGAAGATCTTCTGCTATCAGAGACTTATCTTTCTTTAAAAAAGAGAGAGGGGCCGTCCCTTGTGTTGTTCTCACACTCCCTTGCAATACCTCTCTCAGGTTTTAGCAAATCTGTAAGACCCAATTGCCAGGGTCTTAATTATTAAAGGATTATAATCAGCCACTCCAAGTTGCCTGAACTGCAAGATGGGCAGTGTTAAGTGTGGAGCATGGGTGCGAAGAATGGAGACGAGCCGGTGAAAACAGTGAACTTCAACTCTTTATTTACATGGTGTGACAGCTCAACTGGATGGCTGCTATAGCCTTTCTTATATAGGCAACTTATTAACTATTCAACCAATGACAACCTGGGAGTGCTAGCTCCGTTGACCAATGAGAACGGCTCGTTAATGGCCAATCAGACTCTCCTGAATGGACCAATCTGATCTCGCCATTTAACAGCCAATCAGAAGTGCACTTGACTTCAATATAACCCTGCACTTGACTTCAAGCTCTAGATAACTTTATTACACATTTATTCATTCACAACACCCCTTTCCCCTGGGTTCCGTTTACGGGGTGCGGTCACGTAGTCCTTGAGGTAGGATGATTGTTTTGTTGGTCTTTTTGATTTTCGTTGTGCACCCGGTATTTGGCTGCACTCTTGTTGAGGTAGGGCGTTGTTTGGCGAAAGGGGTGTCTCTGATTCTGAGTTCGCATTTTCATTGTCACCAACATCTTCGGTATCACCCTGAGGTGAACTCACTCCCATCCCTGATTCTTGTTCTCGTGTTTCCATTCTGCTATCGTTCCCTTCAAAAAGGTTTTCTGCTAATTGAAGTTCATCTTCCTCTGTATCTCCCCCCCCCCCAGTTTGGTTATTAGGGGACTCAGAGATCCCTGACTGCAGCCTTGATCGTAGTTGATCGATATGGCATTTCCATAGTCTATCATCACGGCATTGTACAAGGTATGGTCTCGGGCCAGTTACATGGACCACAGCTGCTTCTACCCACAGCGGATTGCCCGAAAATTTTTTAGCGAACACCAAGTCGTCTACCTGGAAGGTACGGCATCAGCCGCTGGATCCGAGTGGTTTCTCTGGTTCGTACGCTGGGTGTAACCGGTTGAGGTGGGAGCGAAGCTTTTGTCCCATTAGCAGCTCGGCGGGAGTTTTGTTGGTGACGCTGTGCGGAGTGATATGCTGTAAAAAGAGGATTCGGTTGATTTTTTCGTCGATGTTGTCATAGTCTATTTTTTGTAGTGTTCTCTTGACAAATTGTACCATGCGCTCAGCCCTACCGTTGGCCGCAGGGTGCGCAGGCGAAGTGAGTGCATGTCGAATACCGCGGTCCACCAGGTACTGTTCAAAGGACAGCGCGGTAAATTGGGGCCCATTGTTGGATACCAGAACGTCTGGTAATCCGTGGGTTGCAAACAGTCTTTCTAGTTTCTTAATGATCGCTTCAGTTGTTGTGTTCCTCATTCGGTGGATTTCGAGCCAGTTCGAGTAGGCGTCCACAGTTAACAAGAAGGTGTGGCCCTTGGTCGGCCCAGCAAAATCCAGATGGATACAGGACCAGTGTCCCCGCGGTGTTTCCCATTCGGTTGGGATTGCCTTTGGTGGAGCGTTGCTTACTTCCTGGCATCTATGACAAGCTTTGACCCAAGTCTCGATTTGCTTGTCAATGCCTGGCCACCACACGTAGCTTCGTGCGAGGTCCTCATGGTGGGCCGTCAAAAGCTGTCCTTCTGACTGAGGTGAAATGTCACAGGTCGGTTGGTGTACCGGAGCACGGTTGCGGTGCAGTTGGGCAGCCGACTTCCTGGTTGCTTCTGCTGCAGTAGCATTAGCGATGGCATTGGCAAGGCTAATGTCGCCTTTCGCCATTATCTTGCTCTGCACGTTTAGCGCATCTAATCCCAGAACTATTCGGTCTCTCAAAGCCTCTTCCAGGTCGGTGAACCCGCAGAGGTCTCCCAAGTTTCGGAGATCCACAACGAAATCGGCAACGCTCTCTCCTTTCCGCTGGTTTCTTTGGTAGAATTCGTGCCGCCTTACGAGCGTTGGTACTGTCGGTGCACAGTGGGCCCTCAGTAGAGGTTCGAGGACATCCCAGTCCATAGCCTTCACTTCAGCCGGTTTTGCTAGTGCCTTGGCCATCTTGAATATGGTCGGGCCGCAATGCGTTAGGAATATCGCCCGTTTCTTCCCGGTTGTGGCATCCTTCAAATTATTGGTTTCCAAGAACATTTGGAAACGATCCATGTAGGACTCCCAGTCTTCTTGCACTGGGTCGAATGGAGCGGGTGGTATGATGCCGCCGGACATGGTTCCGCCGTTGTGCGTTTTTAGCCACGTGCTTGGTTATCTTTTTCGTTGTTCAGTCAGCTCTGACGTCTCCACATCCCATCCTCGTCGCCAGTGTTAAGTGTGAAGCATGGGTGCGAAGAATGGAGACGAGCCAGTGAAAACTGAACTTCAACTCTTTATTTACATGGTGTGACAGCTCAACTGGATGGCTGCTATAGCCTTCCTTATATAGGCAACTTATTAACTATTCAACCAATGACAACCTGGGAGCACTAGCTCCATTGACCAATGAGAATTGCTCGTTAATGGCCAATCAGATTCTCCTGAATCTGATCTCGCCATTTAACAGCCAATCAGAAGTGCAGGGCCAGAACCCTGCACTTGACTTCAAGCTCTAGATAACTTTATTACACCTTTATTCATTCACAACAGGCAGCAAATACATTTGATAAGTAAACTAATCAAATAAGTAATTCTTGCTAATTTTAAGATGTTTTTAAATTTCCTTAGCTGCTATGGATACTAGGCAGATAAAAAAGAGTAAATAATAAATATACAAGCAAACAAAAATTATTTCTGTTCCCTAGTAAGGGTTTATACAATGATTGATCAAGCAGAGGAAGTCAAGCGTGAGGACTAACCCAGGAGCGAAATACCTTTTCTGCATGTAGATTGTTTCCAGATTTATAACATCCATACTAGACATCCAGTCTAGTAAATGTTCATAAGTGAGATCTTCCACATGGGTTTGATATAAAAGAGTCAAAAAGATTACATACTCCGCATCTTGTTTCAGCAAAAATGAAAATCTGGACCTTCAATAAGATGAATTCCTCACAGTTAAAATATTGCCCACACTGTATAGTGGACCACCAGTCTTGCTAAGAAGGCATCCTTTTTAGCTCTTAAACCAAATATGATTTATACCATATTCAAAAAAGCTTACGTTTTAAATAAGCATGAGACTTCTCTTCTGAATTTTGACAATGGTGTATCAAAACTAGAACTGTCAACATTGTGTGAAATTGAATTTCCATTATATTGCTGAAAGTAATTACTTCCACTTGTCCGATCTAAAACATATGTCAGGATTAGCAGATTTAGCACTTGTTCTGAATTGCTGAATTGCTGAAAAAAAGGTAGAACTATAAGTAGTGGTACATTTCATTTGTATAAAACAGTAGAAAAGTCTTAAATTTGGGCTTGGGCTTATATATTATTTTGATTTAGCTTCATGAATTTACTGATCTCTTTGATGGATACTTGAGAAAAATGTGTAGCAAATGTGAAGCAAATTGTTACTGTAATTCTGTGTTTCAAATTATATGTAATGGTATTTTACCTCCTGTAGTGTTCATATGCTGAATGATATTTCCTGTAGTTAATGAGTTGCTGGTTGTAACCAATTCTCAAATATTTTGGAATGGCTGATTTTCCAAAAGCATCATGGTGACATAGAGTGAATTTAGCAAACTCCACTGAATTTGCCAATGATTTATTTCTCACACACATTTTAATTTTTGAAACCTCATTTTATTCTTTTTTTTTTAACCAGCAGAGGAAAAAAAGTTCTTTCAAAAACTAATTGGCAGATGATTCAACCATCACAAATATATCTTTGCCAAAACTTATCTGTATCTGATGCAGAAGTTTTGAAAAATTGAATCATTGCGACAAACATAAGTTGAGTCAGGATGCCAGATACATACTTTCTCAAGATTTATCATAAGCATTTGGACTCTAACTAGCAATGACTTCATTCTTGATCTAAGGCAGCTTTGTTCCACTGTTATCTTTCAAATGGGCAGGGACTACACCTTCCAGAATCACCAGACAGACTATTATGCCTGAAGGTAATGGAAACTGTAGTATAACTTCTGGAGGGCACCAAACTGGGGGAGGCTAGTGCAGACTTTGTTACATGATCAGTTATAAGAAACTTATTTGCAAGATAGTATTTACGTTTTGCAATAACATAGTCACAACAAGTAATAAGCACATATATTAGCTTCATATTTAATACGTACATATATTCAGAACTAACAAACTAACAGTTAGTCCAGTTGTAACCTGTGACTTTGAACAACTGAACTAGTCATGGTGCACACATCATCTGAGCCCTTAGAATGGAGTGCAATTGATTGCAATGAGGGTCTTTGGCTTCTGACAAAGGAGACAAATAAACTGCTATTAGTGGGGCAGATCTGCTGATTGTCTAGGCAGATTGACTTTACCTGGACATCTGTAAGATGAAGGGCTTATCATAATGGATCATCCATACGCCACACATCATCATAGCTATAATTAGAAGAATCCTCTCAAAAATTATTTTCTTTCATTTTGGTACAGATATCTGATCACTTGTGTGGTAGGGAGGAAGGGAGAGAGACACACACACAGAGAGAAACTTTCATTAAGAAGAAATGCCAGTATCTTTATTTATCATACTGAATCAGCCTTTCCTTCCCTGCTCTGCTCTGAAGTAAACTAATGATAACTATAAACATACAATGAATGGTTGCAGAAACTGGGCTTGGCTTGTCTCGTAAAAAGAAGGACCAGGGGAGACATGATAGCAGTCTTCCAATATTTGAGGGGCTGCCACAGAGAGGAAGGTGTCAAGCTATTTTCTAAAGCACCTGTAGGCCAGACAAGGAATAATGGATGGAAACTGAACAAGGAGAGATTTAACTTGGAAATAAGGAGAAACTTTCTGACAGTGAGAACAATCAACAATCAACAGTGAGAACAATCAACCAATGGAACAGAAGTTGCCCTTGGAAGTTGTGGGAGTGCCATCACTCGAGACTTTTAAAAAGAGGTTGGACTGCCATTTGTCAGAAATGGTGTAGGGCAGGGGTCACCAACCTTTTGGACCTCAGAGACCACCAAACTCACAAGTTTAGATCCCAGGGACCACTAACTAGTTCTGTGGGCACAGCCTAATTTGTGGGTGTGGCTTGGTAGTCATGTGACTGGCTGGGCATGACTTGTATGTAAATATTATAAATATTTATATAAATATTGATTTTTTTTATAAAAAAAGAACAACTTTTACCCCAAATCAGGCAAAGCAGGCAGGCAGATTGAGTTGCTCACAGAATCACAGATTCATTCAGAGATCTATCTATCTGCCATTGGCCAGCTCAATCTGTCACATAAAATTTGCTAGCAAGCAAACTCATAAAATTTGCTAGCAAGCAAACTCACAAAATTAACTTACAACACACCATGCATGTAAATATTGAATTTTTTATTTTTTAAAAAGAGCAACTTTTACCCAAAATCAGGCAAAGCAAGCAGATTGAGTTGCTCACAGAATCATTTAGTGATCTATCTATCTGCCATCAGCTAGCTTAGTCTCTCAAATTTGCTTGCCGTGAGTCTGCACTGAATTTGCTTGCAAGCAAACCTTCAGTCCTAAGGAAAGCAGAGCCAAAGATCTAAAGACTAGCTAGAAAGCAAGAAATCCAACCATTTCCTGCTTCCTAGCTAATCTAAATCTCCCGGCACAGCAGAACAGATGATGGTCGAAAAAAGGAAAAATAGAAATTTAGCAGGCAAGTTTACTGGGTAAGGAGTGAGTGGGCAGGGAGGGTTCCTACGGGACATGTGGGCGGTGCAGCCTTATGTTTCTGTGCAGCCTGGATTAATTGCTTTGAGGGGGGTGCTCCGGGGGTGAGATTTCTCTGCAGCCCACCAAAATTTTCTCAAGGCCCACCAATGGGCTACGGCCCACTGTTTGATGACCACTGGTGTAGGGTCTCCCGCTTGGGTGTGGGGTTAGACTAGATAACCTACAAGGTCCCTTCCAACTCTGATTATCTGTTATCTGTTAACTAGATAAGTGTTTTATTGAATGAGCAGCTCTTAATCATTATTCAATTATTGTTCTTTATCATTTCCTAAAATGAATCTTCTTGGATGAGGTGTGAAATGTCTTCAAAGAAAAATAAGAAAGCCCAGTTGCTTCTTGAAAAAGCACCTTTAGGACAAACTATGACCTGGACAACTGAGAACCTCCATAGATATTGATCTTGTAACTTGTTTATAGCAACTGTTCTCATCCCATGGCCATAGTAACTGGGAGAGCTAACAGTCAAGATCCCAAACTATCTAGAGCAGGGGTGTCAAACTCGTGATGACACGTCATCATGTGACATATCACAACTTTCCCCCCATTTGCTAAACTAGGGGTGGGCGTGGACAGTGCATGACACATCCAGCCCACAGGCTAGAGGGTATCAATTTGAAGATAAGGTAGACCAAAGGAGTTAAGGTAGACTGATAGAAGTTAAAGTAGGCTAAAAGAGAGAGGGAGTGGGAGGGAGAAAGGGAGGGAGGGAGAGAGAGAGAGAGAGAGAGAGAGAAAAAAACCCTTGCACCCCAGTAACAGCTGGAAGAGCTGAAAAGATTCAATCACCAAATGTCAAACTCAACATGAAAACATGTTTATTCATTTAAGACATGATGACTATCATGTCCAAAAGTGATAAAAGGAAAGATCCTTTTCTTAGCCTATAATTTTTCATACATTGTACTTACAGGAAATTGTGGTTGAAATTCTATGGTGGATTTCTCTAGTTCTGCGGTATTGAAACCATGATTCTGGAACCCCAGGGCTCTATGAGAATCATCTAGTGGTTTCACAAGATAATTTTTGTTGATATTGTATGAAATGTTCCTCTACAATGTTAACCACAGCTATTAAATATATGCATTACATGAAATATAATGGGTTCCATATTGCTTTTTCATCCCATCATAACAGGAGACAAGACCTATGTCATGTACTATGTTCCTTTTATTCTGCAGGAGCAGTTCTGAAAGCTGCTGCTTCAGCTGTGGATGCACATTAATGAAGTTGGCATCCTGTAGTAGATGACATCCCAATGGTTGGTGGGTTTGAGGTGTAAATGTCTTGTCTGAATAACTCCTGGATTCTTGGACCCAGGTGGGAATCAATTGCTATCCTGGCACTCTGGCAGAGCTTCTTTGGAAACCCCGTTTATGTTTCCTCATTAAAAGTAACATTTTCCTTGCAAAGCACATATATATTTCTTCTGAGGCACCAAGTTGGAGATTGGCTTGAGAGCAGTGGGGGTGGGGAATAAAAGGCTTTTCAACACTTCCTCTGGCTGATTGTCTTCTGCCTTCTGTGGTTGAGTTTGGGGGAATAGCATGGATGATGCTGTTCTGTGATTAATTAAACAGATGGAGGTAGTTGAAGAGATCAGGATTGTGGGAGGGAAGGGTAATAGAAACAACAGGCAGTCATAATGACTGGGACTTCTTCATTTTTTAGACTGGTCCTTGGAACGATGCCAAGCATTCTCCAATCCATGTTTTTGTCCCATTCCTTTGCGCACTACTGCTGTCTTCCCGATCAATGGTGAAGGGGCTTAAGATGTCACAATGCCTTACCGATATTAGTCTGGCACAAGGCTTCATAAAATAATAGGGAGGGAGACTATATTCTCCAAGGAGTATTTCTGGAGTAATCGATTGACAGATCCAGCAACGGACAGGTTTGTATCTGGATAAATGTGTGGACAGCCATTGTAGTATGGTAGTTAATGAATTAGATTAGAAGCATGGAAACTGAAATTCAAGTTTGGCACCAGCCATATAAGCTTGTTGGATGGCTTTGGGCCAGTTACATAATGTATCAGCCCAATGTAACCCACACAATTTTTTTGGGATGGTGGTGGTAGAGACATGAGATCCTGAACTCTAGGAAGAAAGACAGGATATAAATTAAACAAATATGAATAAATAAATATGTCATGGAGGAAACATATTCCCTGGTTGTTTGCTCATAGAACCAAGCAAAATACACAAGAAAACAAAGTACTTACTAAAATGTTGCTAATTGCCATTTTATAGTAGGGAAAGTTTTGTAAAGATTACTGTGTGCAGATGAAGCTTGTACAATGTTTTTCTGTCTATTTGCTATTATTAAAGAGGCTACAAAAGATTGCAGATCTGTGAGCTAAGCACTTACAACAACCAATCTTAAATACAAGGAACGCAGCATTTTCAGAAAAGTTCCTAATTTCATTTCCATTGTAATTGAAAGGTGTAACTAATCTGTGGGGTTTTTAAAAAAATCTAAAACATATATTGAAGGAATTGTTGATATTATTGCACAACTTAAAATTCAATTTTTCTAAGATTACTAGAGTGAAATTTCTGTACCACATTATGCATTAATGTAGTTGGTCAATGATTATTTTAAGACCAAATTGTTAAGTTCAGAGGATGTCCCAAGTACACATGTTCCTGAAGTCAATGAGTTTCATAAGAATCAGTATAAGTTACAACAATGTGTAGTCAGCAGAGAATAGAAATGAATTCACATGTTAAAGCGTTCCAGGAAGCTCAAATAGAAACATTGCAAAATCTTGTGGGATATTTTTTCCTGATGTACAGTACATTAATATAATATGAAATATTTCTGAAAAGTGTCAGTATTATTTCTCTAGATCTGCCTGCCTATGGAACCCATAGTCCGATGGGACTTTTGGGAATTGTAGTCCCAACCCATCTGGAAGACAGTGGTTGAGAAAGATTGGACTGGAAACTTTTGTCTTGGAACCTGTACATATATATAAACCTGTTTTCTATTAGTCTCAGTGGAATGTCATCTGCTGTCCATAACAAATCAATAAAACAGGCTGAACATCCTTCTTCTTGCATCTGATGGAAATTATTTAAGGAAAGGTGACACAAATTTTCTGAAGCAATTAACTATTCAAAATCAGCAACCATGAAGTATGCAATATGTACTCTTTTAGAACTGGCAAAAGAACAAGCATATGCCCCTTCTTCTTAATTTATCCAATGATGATTCCATTCATACGTAATTGCTGAGCTAGTTAGAAACAGAATTCCTTCTCTTCAAGAATATTAATTCACGATGATGGCGAATATACATGTCCCAGGATAATGTTGCAGGATCCAGTCTGGGTTGGTCATGGGATCATAGACTGCTAGAGGGAAGTTCCCTGAAGATGAGATCTAACACGAGCCCAAAAGGTCGGAACATGGTTTCAGTGACCAACCTAGACTGGATTCTGCAATATTAGTTTACTTCCCACAGCCATTTGGTGCCTATATTCACCCAGTGGTATACTGAACTTCACTGAAAGATTTCTGCCTCCTCTCATCCACATCTGCTGCAAGGGGTAAGGGGACTACCTGGACCCGACTTATCAAGTTAAGGAAATGAAGGCAAAGATTGAAAGGAAAAGTACTAGTTGTTTTAACTGCATTCCTTTCCCTTTTTTAATTTTGCCAAAATTTCTCATTGGAGAGGCATGTAGTCATTCATGGATTTTGATTCGCCTATCTCTTTCTGTAACCAAGCATTTTTATTTACAATCCAATGATTCATTTTATTTTTATTTTATTTTCTCAAGGCTTGGAGGCCATAATCAATAAGATTGCCCTGGTTACTAACAGATAAAGATTCAGTCAGAATTCAATGATTGAAGTGATCTCAAATTTTATTTCAATTGCAAATACATAGAAATACCCACTTCTCTGTGAAGTCACGGCTATTGGCCAAATCCAGAGTCTTGGTGGGAAAACCTCTGAGAAAACTAGAAGGTCATGTAAGCATTCTTTGTGATACCATTTTTTAAAATTTGTATATTACTAGCTCATTTCCCTAGGATGAATCTGCACTTTCACACAGATTCATTTTCTCATCTGAATAAAAATACAGAGTATTTCACATTTCTTATTTTGAAACCTGTGCATTAGAGGCAACTGCAGCATGATGTTAAGTCAACCACAATCACACAATCAAGGCATTGACTTACTTAATCCCACTGCAGATGCTTCTGCTGAACTCTGTTTTTATTGGGGCATCAGTACTTTTCTTCTTGGAAGAAAGCACAGTTGAAGGAATCATAAGACATTAAGATTAAGTCTCCAAGTCCATTTCTTTCTTTTTTTCTAATACTCACTCTGCTCCATTTTGTGCTATATTAGCATACTCCAAACCCTCGCAACTGATTGGACCAGACAGACAGCGACCTGATTGGTCGACCCCGGCCATGATTGGAGCGCTAGGAATCTACCGCGATTGGCTGCGCCGATCGTGGGAGATTCAAAGCGCTGCCATTGACTGCCGAGCTGCGAGCCAGCCCTATATGAGGGGCTGCGCGGCTTGTATTCTTGAGACTATTCTAATTCTAAATAAAGAGCTGAACTTACTAAGATGGTCTCGCGTCTCCTTCAAGCTGATCCACCCCAGATCTAACACTGGCGACGAGGGTGGGATCGTGAGACAAGGAGACCACCGAGCATGTGGCGAAGCAGCACACAGCGGCAGGCAGCATGGCCAGCAGCAACTCACCACCTGCACCCTTCAACCCTGCTACAGAGGACTGGGAATCTTACATTGATAGGTTCCAGATGTTCCTTGAGAGCAGCAACTTTAAAGATGCCAATGGCCACAAGAAACGAGCTGTGTTTCTCACACACTGCGGGCCCGCAGTGTTCAAGATGCCCAAAGCCTCGGCCAAACCAGAGGACATCAAAACCATGGAGTGGGGCGACCTTGAGCCCCTACTACGAAGCCACTACGCCCCCATCGTGCCCATCCTCATCCGGCGGCACGATTTCTACAGGCGGGATCAACGTGAGGGCGAGGGGCTTGGCGATTTCATGGCGGCACTACGAGACTTGGGCGGCCTATGCGATTTTGCTGATCTGGATGAGGCACTATGAGACCGTATCATCCTGGGACTCCGAAACCCCGTCCTCCAAAGCCGCATCATGGCAAAGGGTGACATCTCCCTCGCCGATGCCCTCACTGAGGCCGCCGCGGCTGAGGTGGCCAAGAAATCAGCAGCTCGGATGTGACAATCGAGCATCACGACACGACTGGTGGCTGGCGAGAGAACCTCAACCCCCAAGAGGCGACCCGAAGCCGACCACTGGGACACAACTACACACCATGGTGACATCGACTCCTTCTCAGAGACCAAGGACGAGGAGGAAGAGATCCACTGCCTTCAAGCAGCACGGGAACCACGAGGTTGTAAGTTGAGATTCCAATGCGCCGGCTGCAGAGGCGATCACCCCCGCTCGGACTGCCATTTTCTCGAGGCCATCTGCTGGCATTGCGAGAAACGGGGGCACATTACCAAGGTGTGCTGAAATAAAAGGCACTACCGCCCGCGACGATGAGAGGGCAGCCCCAGGTGACGAGAGAGCACCCTCACCAGACACCGAGATTGCCAGACGGAGAGCCACTGGAGCTGAGAGGGTCGGAACAGGCGGCTCCACGAGGCAAGACAAAAGAAGGAAACACACCAAACCGTCGTCATCGGCCATTCCTCCACAAGCGACGCCAGGAAAGTATATGTGACGGTGGGGATAGAAGATCAGCCATGCGACATGGAGGTAGGCTCCGGGTCCTTCCTCTTCATGGACTCATGGCACACCATCAAGCACCTGGCACCCACCATCCGCTGCCACGAACTAGCAGACCAAATACTGATTCTCAAGGACTACCAGGGAAACTGCATCCCTGTAGTCGGCAGAGGCCATTTCAAAATCACCTTCAAGGGCGACACCGAAATGCTACCCCTGACAATTGTTGACCGAGATCGGCCAAGCCTATTGGGACTGCAGTGGTTCACACCCCTGGGCATTGAGGTAATCAGCACCCACCACATCGGAGAGATGGACTGGGAAACGGTGCTCATGAGGGACTTCCGGGAAGTCTTCGATGACAGCCTAGGCAAGTACCGGGGGTCCCCTATCTCATTCAAAATAGACCTGAGCATCGCGCCAATCGCCTTAAGCCAAGGCGAGTGCCATTTGCACTCAAGCCCAAAATCGATGAGCAGCTAGACAAGCTCATCGCACAAGGGGTGCTGGAACCAATCGATCACGCCCGGTGGGAGACCCCCATAGTCACCCCCATCAAGCCAGATGGGTCCGTGAGAATCTGTGGGGACTACAAGGCCACCCTGAACCACGCGCTCCAACAAAGTGCATACCCCATCCCAGTAGTACAGCACCTTCTGCATTCACTGGGGGGAGGCCGGATTTTCGGAAAACTCGACCTGGCACAAGCCTACCAGCAACTGCAGGTCGACGCCACAACCGCTGAAGCCCAGACCATCATAACACACCGGGGGACTTTCCGCTGCAACCGGCTCCAATTTGGAGTCAGCGTGGCACCCGGGGTCTTCCAAAGCCTCATGGAAAGCCTCCTCCAAGGCATAGAGGGGATGGTGCCCTACTTTGACGACGTGCTGGTGGCCCCGAAAAATGAAAAGCAACTGGAAGCCCGGTTGAGGGAGGTACTGAAGAAATTCAGAGACTCGGGACTCAAAGTTAAAAAAGGGAAATGCCAACTACGGGCAGAGAGGGTTGAATTTCTAGGGTACCTCCTAGACAAGCAAGGGATCCACCCAACGGAAAAGAAACTGAGAACCATAAGGGAAGCGCCACGGCCCAAAAACAAAATGGAGCTACAGGCTTTCTTGGGACTGTTAAATTTTTACAGTGTCTTCCTATCCCAAAAGGTGACCGTGGCAGAAGCACTGCATAGGCTGTTAGACAAAACAGCCACCTGGACCTGGGGAGCACGGGAAGAGAGCACCTTCACCAATACAAAGAACCTGCTAACATCTGACGCGGTACTAATCCAGTACAGCGAGACCCTGCCATTAACGGTAACATGTGATACATCACCTTTCGGGATCGGCACCATCCTCAGCCACCAGCTACCAGACGGGAAGGAAGCACCCATCACTTTCTCATCAAGGACACTTTCAAAACCAGAGAGAAATTACAGCCAGCTCGACAAAGAGGCCCTAGCCAGCATCGCCGGCATCAAGAAATTTCACGAATACCTTTACGGTAGGACTTTTACAATCATCACAGATCACAAGCCACTGCTAGGGATCCTGGCAGGAAATAAGACCATACCGAACATTCTATCACCAAGAATGACAAGGTGGTCCGAATTCCTAGCAGCATACAACTACCAGCTGGTACACCGGCAAGGACATCGCCCATGCAGACGCCCTGAGCCGCACACCCCTGCCTGACCTGGAAGACGACCTGGCACCCATGACAAAGGTACTTCAAATAGAAACAATATCCAACCCGCTCGTGACTGTGCCAGACATTGCCAGAGAAACAAATAAAGACAAGCGGCTGGCACGAGTCTTGAGCTGGGTTGGAAAAGGGTGGCCGGAAGGGGACAGGGACGAACTATTCAGACCCTTCCGAAACAGACAGACTGAACTTTTTACCGAGAAGGGCTGTATACTTTGGGGGGACAGAGTGGTAATCCCGGAAACATTACAGGAAAGGGTGTTGGGGATGCTGCACGAGGGACACCCAGGGATGGTCAAAATGATGGCCAGAAGCTATGCATGGTGGCTGGGAATGGATAAACAGATCGAAACCTGGGTAACCAAATGCAAACAATGCCAAGAATCCAGACCAAATCCTCCCGCCGCCCCAACCCAAGAGTGGGAAACACCAAGAGGCCCGTGGTCTAGGATTCATATAGACTTCGCGGAGCCAACCAAGGTGCACATGTACCTTATTACAGTAGACGCTTACTCCAACTGGCTGGAGGTAAGCACCATGAAGTTTACCACAATGGAGGCAGTAATAAAAAAACTGAGTAAAGTCTTTGCCACGCACGGCCTGCCAGATGTGCTAGTGTCAGGCAACGGACCCCAGTTCACCGCACTAGCATTCGAACAATTTCTGGCAGGCCAAGGCATATGCCATGCGTTAACCGTGCCCGTCCATCCAGCGGTGAACGGGCGGGCGGAATGCATGGTCCAATACATGAAAAAAAGCCATCCCGAAAATAAAAGCAGCCAACATACAGGACAAAATCAATAAAATGCTCCTCATTCAACACATCACACCTAGCGCGAAAACAAATAGAAGCCCGGCAGAACTAATGATGTGCAGGAAACTACGGTCGACGGTAGATAGAATGCACCCAACATACAACCCTGATAAAAACCACGGGTTCCTCCAGCAAACACAGAAAATTTAACATAGGGGACACAGTATACACAAAAAATCTTTCAGGGAAACCACTTGGGTACCAGCAACGATCACCCAAGTAACCGGCCCCTTATCATACCGATTAGAGACAAGCGACGGGAAAAACTGGAAATGGCACATCGACCAACTAAGGTCAAGAATAGCCATCACCAACAACCATACACCTGAGCAAGAAACTAGAAGGGGGGGAACGGCAAGCGTTAAAGAAAGAGTCGAAGGGAACCTCCTAGCGCAAACAGAACACCCCCCACACAGAACAAATAAATCACAAATAAACTGGTCCTACTCACCAATAAATGCAGGACCAACAGGACACAAATCCCCGGAACCTTCACCTGGAAGGAGCAGCCAAGCCAGTTCAACAAGCCTGGAAAATCCAGCAGGAACAACAGGAGCGGCAGCTCAACCAGCCTGGGTAGACCGGGAGGGAGCTACCAAGAAAGGCCCGGCTCACTCTTCCAGGCAGTTCCATCCCAGGGAACCGGAATGACAGAGAATCCCTCCGAACCAGTCAACGACCACGCTGGAACTGAACTGCGCAGGTCAACTAGGAAGGTACAAAGCCCCGCCTACCTGCGTGACTACGTCATGACGCACTGACAGACAAAACCAAGAGGGGAGGGGTGTGCTATATTAGCATATTCCAAACCCTCGAAACTGATTGGTCCGGACGGACAGCGACCTGATTGGTCGAGACCCCGGCCACGATTGGAGTGCTAGGAATCTACCGCGATTGGCTGCGCCGATCGCAGGAGATTCAAAGCACTGCCATTGGCCGCCGAGCCGCTAGCCAGTCCTATATGAGGGGCTGCCACAGCTTGTATTCTTGAGACTATTCTAATTCTAAATAAAGTGCTGAACTTACTAAGATGGTCTCGCGTCTCCTTCGAGCCGATCCACCCCAGATCTAACACATTTCATCCACATTTCCAAGCCCAAAGTCATTCATTTTCTAAAATAATCTCATTGTACATCTTTGTACAGAAACAGTGTGTTGCCTTTTCTATTTTCATACAGCTCCCATTTAATCCAAAGCCTGGTTCTACATGTAATACAGTATAATTGGTCAGCTCTTGCTCTTCAATTTTTTCTTTGCTTCCCAAATGCTGCATTCATTTGTTAAAATGCTACCATGAGGAATATTCTTTTTATCTGTGAGATAGTTATTTGGACCTGCTCAAAGCTAGATTCCAACTGGTCAGTTCCAGTTGAAATGCCTGGGGTAAGGCCCTGTATGGTTGTTGATTCTGAAAATCTTTCCAATCTTTTAGCTTGGTCACCTGCTTGTCAGATCCAGATTTCTCCCATAAGTTTAAAGCTGCCAAGGAGATGATCTCTGGTGTCAGCTTCTTTGAATGCAGGGGAGGCTGTGGTGAACCCTCTCACCAAGGAGCCCTTGCTGATCCTGTACAACTATTGTGTGGTTTCCAATCTTCCCTTTTCAGGGAAAATGGATGATAAGACTTCAGCTTCAGAGGACTCTGGAGCAAGCTGATTATTTGGACCCATTTCAGTCAGGCTTTAGCCAGGGTTTTATAGGAAGGCAGCATTGTAAGGGGTACATTGTTAGGCGTAGTCTAAAAGTAGCTCCATTTCTATTGGATTTGTCTATTCTGCCATGAATACTGAAGTCCAAGAATTCAACTTGCTTCCTTTTAAACATTTCTCAAGCATATGTAAGTGGTTCAAAAATTTCAAACCATTTTGTTGTAGTCAAAGACCAAGAGACTATGTAATAGTCTGTACCCATTGCATTTTCCAAGCATCTGACCAACCAGAAGTGAGATCTTGTGTATTTTGCTTACTGTAAAGTCATAAAACCATTTTGTTGATTTTGTCTGTCACTAAATCCACAATTTCTCCGCTGCAGACCATTTTCACCAAACCTTGAACTTTCCTAGTTATATGGCTTCTTAAACCGCTACAATGCCAACTCTCCACTACTGCTTCCCATTCTTTATGTAGCTAGTGCTAAATTATCCAGTCTTCTTTCTATAACTCTCTAAGAGGTTAGATTCATAAATCACATTGAGTCATAATGAGATTTGCTTAATTTTGGCTTTGGATGTGGTCTTGCTACTGTGGTTTATCTAATAAAATAAGTGGTGGCATAGCACAAAGTGTGAAGCCAGCACATATCTAGACTAAGAATGTACTAGAAGTATTTTCAGCAGTACTAAAAAAGTGATAAGACATGTATGTTAAGAATTATAATATCTAAGCAATTTTCTGAGAGATCTGGCAATGGGCATCACCTGTTTGAAATAAAGACTGAAAGGTTATGAGCATGTCCTATTTTTTTTCCTATTACATTTTTGAAGTCTATGTAACTTTTTAAATAACTTTTAAATTACTTTGATGAGTCTTTATTAGAGAGAGGAAAGATCACCCAAGAGTGTTCTTGGCTTACATTTATCACATAAATTGTGTCCAAACCAATTTCTTATAGTTTAAATAATAATAATTCTTTAAATTATTGCCAAATCTCAAATGTATTACAGGTTTAGATGCTGAAATTTTTGCCTGGATTGTCCATTCTCCTTACTATATAAAATAATAATAATAATAAAATTCTCAGTAACTAATACGCTAATTACTCAGTCCAGCCAATTACCCCAAAATTTTATGTGAAAATAGCCATCTTATGATGTTATTTCCTAGAAAGTATTTCTAACTTAATTCCAATACAGTTCCTTCTTCCATTATATGTCTGTGTTTGGGTCCATAATACTCAATTATTAAACATTACAATTAAAAAATTAAGAACTAATACAAACTAAAAGAATTAAAAGAATAAGAAGAAAAAAAATAGAAAGTACAGAAAAGGAAAAAAAGAAAATAAAGAAAAAATAAAAATGTAGTGAAAAAGAAAAATATATAAAGAAATGACTTCTCCTTCATAATAACAAACATAAACAATTTTAATAATTTGTCACCTGTTAAATGCAACAAATGATCTCATACCTCAGTTCTTACCTATAAACAATTTTTAAAGCCTTGTCATTCAGTCCTGACAAGAAAAAATCCATTAAGGGTTACCAGAGGTAACAACATATTCAATTTTTACTTTGACCAATTAAATTGACATTATATCCTTTCGTTTTTCTTTCTAAAATCTTCCTGTTATTTTTAACAATCCTGATCTTTACTCCCATCATTAATATCTTAGAACTTCATTTATTTTCATGTTTTTCTTTGTACCTTTTCACAAAATTCTTCAAAATGTTAATAAATCTCTTTTGTAAATCTAATATAAGCAAGTTACTCATATCACTTTTGGATTTGTTAAGATAGTAGCCAGTTTCATTTCTACATCCAATATCGCGTCTCTTTCCACATCCTTCCCATACTCCATCATTTTTAAATCCATTTTCCACTTAGTTTCTTTCTTATCAAGTAACATTTGTTCTTGTTCCATATCATCTTGCAAGCACAATGTATCTATAATTGCAGACACTCTTAGAATTAATTTATTGATCCCCTTTTCACAAATATCCTTTAATATAACCAATATTAAAGTATTTTGCTCTATTCCATGCTAATGAATCAAATGTACTGGTACTGGCTGATATGTACTGATACTGGTTCATCTCCTTTAATTGCATTCTTAAATTCCTCCTGGTTCTCTCTAGTGCAGGGGTTGGCAACCTTTTAGACCTCAGGGACCACCAAACTCATAATTTTAAATCCCACAGACCACTAATACAAATTTTGACTGTCGGTGGCTTGCTGAAGTTGGTGGGAAAGTCAGTCCCATATTCCAGAGCTGCAGTAGTCACAAGATTGGCCCTTTGGTCATCCCGGAACAGCTGTTCCTCCACCTGGCTTGCACCGGCCTGCCATGGACTGGAGGATGTTAAGTCCCAGGCATGGGCACAAGGAACGGAGACGAGACATCGAACGGTGACTTCAACTCTTTATTAACTAGGAAGAACAGAGCCAAAATACCTGGGCAGCAGCAGCTCTTTTATAGAGCTGGCTGCCGTCAAACAACCAATGAACTGAGTTTATCACTTTCACAAGTGTCCAATCAGGGGGTCCCATTAACAGCCAATCAGCCTGGCCAAAACGACCAATCATGACTCGCTATCTATGGGCCAATGAGAAGTGCAGGATTACAAGCCTGCTGTAAAGTAAAGCTGTTTAGGGTTCTATCGCTGCATTGGCTTAGTCCATAACACCCCTCCCCCCTTGGTTCTGTCTGAGGGGTGGGTGATGTATTCTTGCAAGTAGGCAGGTCGCTTCACCTGTCTGCTCAACCTGTGCTGTCCCACCGGGTTCTGTCCTGGTTCTGGTTCTGGTTCTGGTGGGCTGCTAGCTGGGTTTGATGGCAGAGATTGTGGCCCCGGGCTGCTTTCCCTGCTTACATCAGTGTTGTCTTCCGGGTTTCCTGGATCTGCTTCCATCACGGTGCTGTCACGTGGCGAGGCCACTACCTGGCTCGGTTCTCCTTCGGATGGTGAGTATCCCCTGGTTGATTGTGTGGGCTGTTGGGTTTCAATTATCATTTCTTCGTCTGTCTCAATGTTCCTTCCCCCTCCCCAGCTAGAGGTTCCGGTGCTAGTCTGGAACGGAGTTGGTCTATGTGGCGTTTCCACATCTTACCATCTGTCATTTGTAGGCAATAGGATCGGGGTCCTGTAAGTTGCGTTATTGTTGCGGGGACCCACAATGAGTCACCCGAAAAGTTTTTTGCAAACACAAGGTCCCCTTCCTGGAATGCCCGGCACTTGCTGCTGGATCCCGGGGGTTGTTCTGGCGTGTAGTTTGGGTGGAGGCGATCGAAATGTGAGTGAAGTTTTCAGCTCATCAGGAGTTCAGCTGGGGTTTTGTTCGTGGTGCTGTTTGGGGTTATGTGTTGGAGAAGAAGCATTCGGTTTATTTTGTTGTCAATGTCGCCGTGGTCCATTTTGTGCAGGGTCTGTTTTACAAATTGAACCATTCGCTCAGCCCTACCATTGGCCGCAGGGTGAGCTGGCGATGTTAAGGCATGGCGGATGCCCCGATCTGCCAGGTATTGTTCGAATGGCAGGGCAGTGAATTGGGGGCCATTATCTGAGACCAGGACATCGGGAAGTCCGTGGGTAGCGAATAGTTTATTCAGTTTTTTAGTGACTGCATCTGTGGTGGTGCTTTTCATCTTGTGGACTTCAAGCCAGTTTGAATAGGCATCCATTGTTTGGAGGAAAGTGTGTCCTCTTGTGGGTCCCGCAAAATCGATGTGGATACAGGACCAAGGACCTCGAGGCGTTTCCCACTGAGTTGGGGGAGTTTTTGGAGGAGCAGAGCGAGTTTCCTGGCATTTACTGCATTTTGCTACCCAAGTCTCTATCTGTTTATCTAAACCAGGCCACCCTGCGTAACTCCTGGCTAGTGCCTTCATGCGCATGATGCCTGGATGTCCATCGTGCAGCATTTTCAATACCCTATATTGCAATTTCTCTAGGACTATGACTCTGTCTCCCCACACTATGCAGCCTTTCTGGGAAAATAGTTCTGTTTGATTATTCCTAAATGGCTTGAACGTGGTTGTTCAGACCGGCCTGCGGTATCTGCCATCCCGCATTAGATGGGCGCCTCATGAGAGGGAGCGAAGGAGGAAGAAACGACACGAGATGAGGTTTCTTGGGATGAGCGCGCCCCGAATGCCTCGACACACGCTCTTTTATTATGCTTTTTCACAGGGGGGTGAAATACTTCAAAGCCCAGGGTAAACAGGATATTCATGAATTATAATAGTTTAGGTCAACAGGATACATATGATTAATAATAGCTCAGGTTAGTTAAGATATCAGGTTAGCAGGAAGTGTGTGATTTATAACGATCCAGGTCAGTTAGAATATCATTCTGCATTGACAGCTGCTTAACTCCCCTTCCCTTATGCATGTCTGGCAAAGATCACTGAAGAGACAGGAGTCTAATGTTTATACAAGAAAGATACATCGTTACAATGCTAGGATGGTACATGGTTGCACTGATACAAAGTTGCAATCATATAAATGATACATAGTTACAACACCGGCCAACCCATTTCTACCCAGCTGAGGACTCGTGCCAAAACACGGTTCTTTTTTGTCTCTAAGGCTATGTCTCAAGCTGTTAGTAGCGGCGATTTGAGGGTTTCAATTTGCAATACAGCTACGGTTGGAGCAGGGTCCTCTATGATGTCTGGTAATGGAGAGCAGCTCAAAGCGTCAGCGTGGGGAATGGTTTTCCCCAGGCAATGTTGCAATCGGTAATCATAGGCGGCTAAAAATTCTGATCAACGTGTCATTCTTGGGGATAAGATATGGGGAGTTGGTTTGTTTCCCATCAAAATACCAAGTAGTGGCTTGTGGTCTGTAATTATGGTAAAGGGTCTCCCATATACATATTCATGGAAACGTTTAATTGCGGATACAATAGCGAGAGCCTCTTTATCAAGTTGACTATAGTTCCTTTCGGTTTTAGACAAAGTTCTCGAAAAGAACGCAATGGGTGCCTCATTTCCATTTGGTAGGACATGACTTAAGATGGCTCCTACTCCAAATGGTGAGACATCACAGGTAACTGTCAAAGGTAGAGTCTCGTTGTATTGCATTAATACAGCATCGGAGGTTAAAAGGTCTTTTATCTCTTTGAACGCTGTCTCTTCAAGCCGTCCCTAGACCCAGGAAGCCTTTTTATCAAGAAGTCTATGTAGAGGCTCGGCTACGCTTGCCTTCTGGGGCAAGAAAATGTTATAAAAGTTAATGAGTCCCAGGAAGGCTTGGAGGTCTGTCTTATTCCTAGGTCTTGGGGCTTTTTAAATTGCGGTTAGTTTTTTTTCGGTGGGGTGGATTCCCTGTTTGTCGAGAAAGTAGCCCAGGAACTCCATTCTCTCCGTACAAAGTTGACACTTGTCTCTTTTTATCTTCAGACCAGTGTCTTTGAATTTCTGAAGGACTTTTCTGAGTCGTACTTGTTAAGCCTGGGCCCATAACCAGTGTTAAGCCTGGGTTCCCCAACCAGGGTTAAGGAGACAAGCTAAACAGAATGTGCAGCGTTAGTCAGATAGGCATACAGATAAATGTGTGAGATAAGTTTGTATGTTAGTTAACACACAGTAAAAATAACAGATACACTTGTGTTATCAAAAATATAGTTTATTCCATTTAGAGTTATAGCATAGTCAAAATAACAGTCCATTAGTCATGTATCGTTTTTAGTCAGTCCATTCAAGGATATTCAATTAGCAAAGTCCGTGTAGAATATCCAATGTCAGTTCACTTACAATAAATTAATCCTCTCACAGTTGATAAATCAATAGTCCTTTCTCTCTTCCGTTCCAGTAGGGGAAAAACGCAGTCTTCAGTCTATCCAGTAATTAGGGATCATCAAGCCAGAAAGAGCAAGCTGCCGTGCCTTGCTTCTTTTATGGTGCTTTAACAACCACTCCCTTAATTACATTCTTACAGTCAAAGTTGCAGACACCTTAACTAACAAACCATGATAACATATTTATTATTTTACCTAAACCAGTTAGGGTAAACAATGTTATCCCTAACATTCTCCCCTTTTAGGTAATAATAATGCTATAACTATTTACATCTTTAAATCATATTTGTTACAACTCTCTTTAAACTTAATTATTCCTTGAGCTTTTAAATTGGTCTGCAATGTTTTCTTCTGTCATGCAGTATTCCAATTTAATTAGCCCATTCTTTACAGATTCTCTAACATTTAAGTATCTTAAATCAGTATGCTTTGATCTAGTTTTTACAGTTATATTAGTAGCTAACTTTATGGCTGCTGATTGTCCTCGTACACAATAATGGAATCTTTAACAATTATACCCATGTCTAGTAATAACTGTTTGTACAAAATTAAGTCAGTGCATAGTAATGACAGACATGAAAATTCCGCTTCCATCGTGGACAAGCTAATATGCTGTTGTCTGATTGACCTCCACCCTATTAGTGTCTTACCAAATAATATAGCCATCCCAGATGTTGATTTTCTAGTGTTTATGTCAGTTGCAAAACTTGCATCTGCATAGGCACAAAGACTCAAATCACCCTTTGGTTCTATATACAATGCATGGTTCATTGTTCCTTTAAGATATCTTAAAATTCTTTTTAATGATTGCCAATGACATTGATGTGGCTCTGAATTAAAACATGCCAGCTGATTTACACTGTAAGCTATATCAGGCCTAGACCAATTGCTTATATATGATAAGCTACCAATCAAAGATTGATATATGGACTTATCAAATTTGGGACTTTGATCATCAGTTTGGCAAACCTCCTGACTCATTGGAGTCTTTGCCGGTTTACAAAGTTCCATTTTCTACGTTTTAATTAATTGGCAAATTTTATCTTCTTGAGATATCTTAAATCCATTTTTTGTTTTGTTAATTGTCAATCCTAGATACTTTTTAATTTCACATAAATGCTTTAATTTTATCTTTTTAGCTAATAATGATATAATCTCATTAATTTCATTATTAGTCTTAGTTATCAAAGCAATATCATCTGTAAATAATAATAATAATGACACCGTTCCATTATTTTCTCTTTTAAACACACATGGATCTGCTAAACCAGATTTAAATCCTATATTGTTTTATTCTTTCACAATATATTGGTTCCACTCAAAGCCAGATTGTTTCAACCCATAAAGACTCTTTTTGAGTTTCCAATAATCATTACTATTTACTTTATTGTCTTTTATAATAACTGGCTTTTGTAAATATATAGTATGCTGCAATGGTGCATGCAGATAAGCAGTTTCTACATCTAAATGGTTAATGACATAGTTTTTCTTAGCTGCCCACACTAAAGCTGCTCTCAAAGATGTTGCTTTAAGACTTGGTGCAAAAACTTCATCATAATCAGATGCAGTTTGATTAAATCCTTGAGCTACCAACCTAGCTTTATGGGAAACAGTCCCATCATTTCCAGTTTTTTTTCTAAAGGTTCTTTGGTAGTAAATCCATCAACTCTATTTGCCGGTATGACCTTGCTTTTGCTTTGATTACAAGCAAAACATTGCAAATACTTATTACAAGGTTTCAAACTTATTCCTTTAGATAGTTGAACAGTTCTCTTAAGCATTTTAAAATTTAAATACCCTAATCATCGGTGTTACAAGTGAATACATTCATCATGAGGTTTCTTATTATCATAAACCGTGTTAGCCATCTCTAAACCATTATCATTTAAAACATATAATTCACCTCTTAAAAATGCAGTAATTTTCTTATCTTCTTTCTCAATTATGCAGTTATCTCTCCTAAAGGTAACTACATATCCTAGTTTCACCAAAATTCTCACTGAAATTAAATTAAACTTAAGTTGTGGTACATATAACATTTTTACATTCTCTTTTATGAAAGAACAATATGCTATACCTTGACCTTTAGCTTTCAGTTTCCAGCCATTGGCTAACGATATCTGCTGTGTACTCTGGGACATTTTAATAAAATTTTTGTTATCATTTGTTATACAGTGGGATGCTCCACTGTCAACCACCCATAAATTATTTTTTACAGCTCCATTAATATACATGGCTAACTCTAAATTTTTATATTTTTTTTTGGTTACTTTTAATATTCTGCCAGCGTTCTGGCGCTTTGCTTTTTTACAAAATCTTGCCAAATGTCCTCTTCCTCCACAATTAAAATACGTTTTAATTGCGTATGCAGTAGGAGATTCAATATCTTCTTTTTGAGGTTGCTCCCTCCTTATCTGATCTCTTTCAAGTCTTCTTCTTGCCTCTTCAATCAATCTGCCAGTTATATCAGTTAAAGTTAGACTTTCCTTAGGCAAAATTTCAAGGGAAGTGACGTAATTATCATAACTTACGTCTAGTGATGATAGAATTATGTAGACTTGGTGTAGTTCAGAGAAAATAAGCTCTTTCTCGTGCAGTTCTTGAAAAATGCTTTTTATAGTTTTCAAATGACTAAGCATATCACCATTCGTTTGGAGATGTGTACTGAAAAGCTTCCATGTTAAATTTATGTGAGCACCAACGTTATCTTGGACATAAATCCTCTTCAGCTTCTGCCAACACCCAACAGCCGTTTGTTCTCCGTGGATATGAATAAGTTGCTGGTCAGATAGTGTTAGTCCTATTATGCAAAGAGCTTGTTCATTCTTCTGTTTAAAGTCTTCTATCTTTTGTCTATCTTCCTCAATCTCTGGATCCCATTCCTCTACGTTTGGTGGATTTTCAATTATGTTCCACAGATCTTCTCTTCGTAGAAGTAGACTACATTTCATAGACCATGATACATAGTTTGTTCCATCCAGCTTGGATATAAGGGACAAACTTTGTAGATTGACTTGTGCCATGTTTTCTTATATGGATATAAAACTATAATTAATAAAACACAGCTGTCTGTTTACTGTAACGTATAACAACACAAACTCTCATTTTTTACATAAATCTGTTTTATCCTAGTTAAACTGACTTTGCAGCCTCTGGGCCCATAACCAGTGTTAAGCCTGGATTCCCCAACCAGGATTAAGGAGACAAGCTAAACAGAATGTGCAGCATTAGTCAGATAGGCATACAGATAAATGTGTGACATAAGTTTGTATGTTAGTTAACATACAGTAAAAATAACAGATATGCTTGTGTTTTCAAAAATATAGTTTATTCCATTTAGAGTTATAGCATAGTCAAAATAACAGTCCATTAGTCATGTATCATTTTTAGTCAGTCCATTCAAGGATATTCAATTAGCAAAGTCCGTGTAGAATATCCAATGTCAGTTCACTTACAATAAATCAGTCCTCTCACAGTTGATAAATCAATAGTCCTTTCTCTCTCCCGTTCCAGTAGGGGAAAAACGAAGTCTTCAGTCTATCCAGTAATTAGGGATCATCAAGCCAGAGAGAGCAAGCTGCTGTGCCTTGCTTCTTTTATGGTGCTTTTACAACCACTCCCTTAATTACATTCTTACAGTCAAAGTTGCAGACACCTTAACTAACAAACCATGATAACATATTTATTATTTTACCTAAACCAGTTAGGGTAAACAATGTTATCCCTAACAGTACTAATAACTCCTTAGTGGGGGCAGCTATTAGGACGTCATCAAAATAAGGCACGACGCCTTTTATGCCTTGTAATAGTCTCTCCATTAAAATTTGGAAAATGCCCGGCGCCACGCTTACTCCGAATTGGAGTCTATTGCACTTGAAAGCGCCTCTATGTGTAACTATTGTCTGGGCTTCTGCAGTTGCTTTGTCTACAGGTAGTTGCTGGTACTCCTGTGCTAAGTCCAATTTAGCAAATATTTTTCCGCCACCCAGGGAATGAAGAAGGTGTTGAACCACCGGTACTGGATAAGCGCTGTGTTGAAGAGCATGATTTAGGGTGGCCCAGTAATCCCCGCAAATTCTTAACGAGCCATCTGGCTTCATGGGCGTTACTATCGGGGTTTCCCAGCGGGCGTGGTCAATCGGTTCCAATACACCCTGGGCTATCAGTTTATCTAGCTGCTCATTGATCTTTGGTTTTAAGGCAAAAGGTACTCGACGAGGCTTAAGCCAAATGGGAGCTACATTGGGGCTGAGATTATATGATATAGGGGTCCCCTTGTACTTGTCTAATGTTCCTGTGAACACGTCCTGGAATTCCTGGATGAAAGCCTCTTCCCATTCGTCGCTTTTGGTTTGATGTATGCCGGCTAGTTCAATCTTGAGTGGGGTGAACCACTGTAACCCTAACAAGCTGGGTCGGTCACAATCAACGACAGTCAGGGAAAGCGTTGCTGTGCGGTCCTTAAAGGATACTTGGACGTTGCTGGAACCGACAACTGGAATTCTGTTTCCATGGTAGTCTTTCAGATGATTTGTTGCATGCTGAGGTCCTGGCGGCAAATGGCAGGGATCCGCTGTTTGAGGGTTTTCCAGGATACCATTGATAGGGATGATTTCGAATTGACTTCCATCATGCACGGTCGATTCTCAATAGTGACCCTTACGTGGATCTTTCTTGCATCGAACGATGAAGCGCAAGGAACGGAGACAAGACATCGAACGGTGACTTCAACTCTTTATTAACTAGGAAGAACAGAGCCAAAATACCTGGGCAGCAGCAGCTCTTTTATAGAGCTGGCTGCCATCAAACAACTAATGAACTGAATTTATCGCTTTCACAAGCGTCCAATCAGGGGGTCCCGTTAACAGCCAATCAGACTGACCAAAACGACCAATCATGACTCGCTATCTACGGGCCAATGAGAAGTGCAGGATTATAAGCCTGCTGTAGTACGAAGCTGTTGATGGTTGTCTCGCTGCGTTGGCTTAGTCCATAACAGAGGAGCTGCTCTGGGATGACCAAAGGGACAGTCCTCTGACTACTACAGCTCTGGAATATGGGACCGACTTTCCCATCAACATCAGCAAGCCACCCTGGGGCAGATCTCCCTTGCCTGCTGTTGGTCTTACTTTCCAGTTCCATCTCGAGTGGCTCTGCTCAAAGTAAAGTCTGTGCTTGGCTGAAGGGTAGGAGCTAGCAGGTGGGTAGGCCATCTGGGCGGCGTAGACTTGTGTTCCTGTGCAGTCTGGATTAATTGTTTTGGGGGGCAAATTTCTCTGTGGACCACCAACATTTTCTCACGGCCCACCAGTTGGCGATCACTCTGCTAGTGTCCAAGCTTCAAAATCCCATCTTATTGTATTTTTAAGTATTCAAAACAACAGCATTTCCCCTCAGGAATGATTCTTATAATTAATTTCAAATTCTTAATTCAAGTCTATGTGGACTCTTAGTCCATTTATAATTTTCCAAAATCAACATTCTAGTAAATTTTTGATATTTGTTCAAAAATAAACATGAACCTTAAACTTGTATTAAAACATTTTTCCCCTTAAGTTTTGAAAGAGAGAGCCAGTGTAGTAAAAAGGCCATTTGTCATTTTTTCCTTAGAAGTCTCTTGTTTTTTGTTTGGTTTTGGCTCAGCACCTGTTGCTTACCTAATCAGCTATGGTTTAGCCAACTAAATATATAACTAAATAACTAAACAATAATTTAGCAATGCATGTATAGCACCTGGAAGATCAGTTTTGTTTTTTAGAAAACATCTCTTCTTAGAACACATGTTTTGCTTAACCAAATTAATAAAAACAATCATGATACTTCAAAGGAAAAGCTCATATAAAATACCCAATGCATATAAAATTGGCTTATTCACTCTTTGAAAACTTCTCATAAACATCACCTCATTTCAGTTTTTCTTGAATAATCAAATATGCGAAAACATTCTTCCCAAACTGGTGCCTTCCAGTTATATTGGACAAATCCCCAGATTTCCATCTGGAGAGTACCCAATTGGAGCATTGTATTATATATCATCATTAGGTTGAGTTTCATTTACATCCTACAAGGGAAGGAAGGAATGGAGTACTTTAATGTCACAGTATCTAGAGTAATTCCGTGGAATAAGGCAATAAAGTAGTCTGACATGACAAGCCACAGATGCTGTATGTGCTATTTTAAATATGATGATTTGCAACATGACCCTCCTCCTCCTCCGCTTGGCATACGATTTCTCAAATATAAGCATTTGTGAGCAGGGCAGATTATTGTCTATTATTGCCTGTATGCTCAGTCATGAGGACAACTTGGTAAAATTTATGATTTGGTAAAAAGCAATATAGGCTGATACCCCCAAGTGTATTGGGTAGTTTTAAAGCCCTCTCTGAAAAATGGAGAGTCCTTAGCTTAGTTGGTACCAGGAAACACATTTTGTATTGGAACTGTTGAACTCATGTCCCAGGTATTAAAAATTTGATGTTGTCCTGTGATCACCAGAAAGCAATCTTACAAGAGGGGCTTACTATAAGCTTTCCAAAGTAGCCAAAGTGGAGTGGAGAAAGCAAAAGAAACAAAATGTTCTATAAACATCCAAAAAAATGCTAGGATAAATTATGAACATGGACCATCAAAATAAAGCTTCAGCATTACACGCAGAGAAGCTTTTATGGTGCTCCAAAGAGAGCTCTCTCCTCCCATTCTGCCTATGATGACATTATATGGTATGGCTGTAGTGATGCATGTAGAGCAGAAGGAAGAAGGGAACAATAGAAGTAGGAATCATTTCTGTTGTTATTAAAAGTTTTGTAAAAATGCATATCTAATAAGATTGAGTAAGGATTGATACATATAAAGTGACTATGGACGAATGCATATTGGCCTTCTCATGTATTATCACTGGTTATTAAATCATTGCAAATACTTGAAGGTTCAGAAATGATGGGATTTGATTATATATGGCTTTATTATCATATTTAGATGACTTTTTATTCACCAAGAACTCAGACACAATCCATAACATAAGAAATCATTGTTGCTCTCTTAATGTGATTGTATTTTCAGTTTCCAAGTAAGACAAGCAATAGTTTCATTGTTGTTTCAAAACGGAGCCATGGTGGCGCGGTGGTTAGAATGCAGTATTGCAGGCTACTTCTGCTGACTGCCAGATGCCAACAGTTTGGTAGTTCAAGTCTCCCTGGCTCAAAGTTGACTTAGCCTTCTATCCTTCCAAGATCAGTAAAATGAGGACCCAGATTGTTGGGGGCAATATGCTGGCTCTTTAAACAGCCCAAAGAGTGCTGTAAAGCATTATGATACTGTATATAAGTCTAAGTGCTATTGCTATAATTTCTTATGATACCTCCAAACTATGGGCCACAATTGCCTTTTAATTAGAATTAGAAATTCATTTTAAAAGTTTTTAAGGGGACCCTTTGCCATCATTTGCTGATGTGCAAGTCATGGCAAATAACAATTTATGCTGACTGGAAGCTGGAAGTACAATTTAGAAGGGTGGTAGTAGAAGAAAGTATGACAACCTTGATATTTTCCAATTCTTAGGAACAATTAACAATACTTAGATTTATTTTAATAATGGCATGTTGGGAAAATCCACATGTTGGCCCATTTCATCATGCAACATGCTAGTAGAAGCAGCTATGTCTGTTGCCATGAGTAAATTAATTCTGCATGACAAAAGCAGTAAGTACATCCTAAGGAACTGCAGCAGAAGAAGGGACTTAGAATATCCAAAGTTTTCTTCTATAATTTAAATGAGGAAATTAATAATTATAATATCTAACTATAATAAAATATAAATAAAATGATTTAGATAATGGTTATTTAACTGTAACTGACAGTCGGAACCACTAAGGTATGTAGGATAGTAAGTAAATCCTCAGAGTGGAGGAATATTTTTAGTAAACTAAAAAGTGAAGGAAATAGTTTTAGTCTATTGTTGGTTAGTATCTTAAATATTTTCTGAGCCCATATGTTTTTTTTTAAGGGTAGAGACACCCCTGCCTTAAAAAAAAACAGTCAGAGTAATCAATCTCCTATTCTTGTTTTTATTTTTAGAACTTCCCCCCTCGTTTTTTTTGTTCAACCATTTAAAAGGTTATTTTAATGTAATAATGGAACAAATTCCATGGATTACAATTTTGTGGTCTCATTTTCTGCCACATGCTTTGCAACATCTGTCAGAAATGTTTCAGCTTGGATTCCTGCTCTGAGTAGCAAATTGGACTCAATAGCCTGAATAGCTGCCTGCCAGTTTTGGAGATTCTGAGAATATTTGGAAGCACAGAAGAGAGACATTTAGCCAAAGAACAAATGACTCAAGAAAATGAGAGTAACAAATAAAGATTAAAAGGTGTTAGATTCTAGCCAGAATGGCCAATGACTGTCGGTGAAAATATCTGGACTGTAGTGTATTATTAATCCTATTCTAGAGCACAATAATTCCTAAAGATTTCTAATATCCTTAAGCATTTTCTTATATTCCTTTGGTCAAAGGGATAAGTGCTGCTGTCTACATCCTCCTCAGATTTCAATGTCTTTCTCCTTGTGCTGTTGCCAATCATTGCCCAATTATAATGGACCGTGAAATTTGCTGGTGCTAGGCTGGTAAAACATCTGGATGAGAGTTTCTCTATACATTGGGATGGTATATATTGTAGCTTTGTAAACCAGTCAGCTGGTTATCCATAAGCCAGCTATTCAAATTAAAAGGACTTAAGGCCTTACAATTAAAGATTAATTGAACAGCAGTTGTCCTTTCCCCAAAGCAGGTATCATATCAAATATCTTTATTGCTATCTTTAACTAGCCTATTCAGTAAAAAGAAAGAAAGAAAGACAATTTAATACAAAAACTTGCTGTCAGGGGAAAAAAAACCAAAAGACAATAAAACAACAGATCCAATTAGAGGTTTTGCACAGGTGTATCTTTTGGTAAAAGTATGTGGTCAGTTGTACATCTGATTGTCTGGAATGGCATAGGGTCTCCTGCTTGTTCAGGGGGTTGGACTAGAAGACCTCCAAGGTCCCTTCCAACTCTGTTATTCTGTTATTCAGAGTGCTTTGTATATTTGTCTGCCAGATGTTGTGCAATCCTGGTTGAAACCCTGCTTCCTCAGGGTTGATTATTCTCTCATGTGTTATCTAGGGTTGGATAGCCGGTTAATGAGGTTTTTTTTTTTTTTTAATTCCTTGCATATAAATGGGTATAAAGGAAGAAAAAGTCAAATGACAAAACAAGAACTAATTTCTACAATAGAATTCAAATGCAGGAATAATAGCTCCAAATGGACTTTTGCCTAATTCTTAAATCATGGGAAGGAAAATTATTTGCCTCTCCTTGATTTGTTTTGGGCAAAAAAGGATATAGAAGCTTGGAGGCAGCCAGAAGGGGACAACTGGTTAAATCACTGGTGGCCTCTAGTATTTTATTATTCAGCAATATTTATTTGCACTGAGTAATAGTTCACTTGTTTTATAAAACATGTGTTTTTAGAAGACCTTGCATTCTTCTTCAACTAGCATATTTGCCTAATGTCAGGGATAATTAGGCAGTACCTAAATATAAAATGATGTATACAAGATTAGACACGTATGAATAAATATACACATCTGATTTCTGAAAAAGTTCTCACATTGGGATGAATGTTCTTGCCCTTCTTGTTTTGATTCTCCTCTTCCCTCTATGTTGCTCATGGGATATGCAGCCTCCCAAGGAAGGGACAACATGTACTACTTTGGAACAGGGAAAAATGCAAAATCCCATTTTATCCATTGTTCATTTCCCCATTAGCAACAGCACCATGTAGAGTTATCCAGGCTTCATTGTGCCAAGATAACAGTAATGAGGACAGCCTTTATACGGCTTCATCAGTGGCTGGGTGACGCTATGAAGACACCGATGCAGAAGTTCAGAAGCTATTGTGACAGTTTTCCTGTGGAGAATCTCAGAGCTAATCTTGGAAAAACTACGCAGTGGCACTTAGGCATGAGCCAGAAAGAGGGATGTGAAAAAATCTATAGACCCTTCACATTCTGGACATCAACTTCTTCCCTCAAGACTTTTGGCTTTGCATGCCAAAACAACCAGATAGAAAAGATAGAAAACCCATCTCCATACTATTGCTCTGCTAAACAACTACTTCCCACAACACTATCTATGCCCTGGGATGTCAAACTACCCAGTAGGGCTGTATTATGCTTTTTATTATCCTTCTCGTCTGTCCTGTTATCTATTTTCTTAGATTCTTATGACTATAATATGTTGTTGTATCTCATGATTTATGTTGATTGCTTTTATTTGGTATCCTATTATTATTTATATTGATTGCTTTAGCATCCTATGACTATCACTGAGTTGTAGCTATTATTTATGATGATTGTATTTTATGATTATGATTATCATTTGTTGCTTGTATGTACACTGAGAGCTTATGCACTGAAGACGAATTCCTTGTGTGTGTCCAGTCACACATTTATCCAATATAGAATTCTATGTTCTAGGTTAGAAAAACATGACAGCCCAAGACAGGAAAAGAAAAAAATACCTCAAATTAGTTCAGCTCTAACTTCCTTGTAAGAGAGAAGTAAAGAAAATACTACTAGGCATTCAAGATTCTGTTACTATAGCCCACCCCAATAAAATAGATACACAATTTCTCTACCAATTTGCTTCTTGACCTAGTCCACTCTGAGGACTGACATAACAGAAAGAGGGCAAAATTTGTGTAGAAATCCTTAATGAATTCTGCATGAAAATGATAAGCCTTAGTCTCTGGTTGGGCCTTTCCTTTTAAATAAAATAACCAAATCCAGCACTTGAGCTTCACTACCAAAGGTACACCTACATCAAGTCACAATTTCCATTCAAACAGGCCATTATCAAAACTATGTCACTTTAATATCCATTGCTCAAATTTAATTCTTTTTCTCTACATTTTTCCTATTTGTTCTGCATTGTGTTTTAATTATTATTTATTTATTCTGGAATGTATGCTCTGGACTTTCTCTCTCTGTAAACAGTCAAGGTAGCTTACAACAGTTTTAGGCTGTAGACAGAATTAGCTGATAGTTCAAAGGCAATTTTAGAAGTTCCTTACACAATCGGTAACTTCTCATGTGCATGACTTGTTAAAAAATTAGTGTATAATTCTGATCTAGCCTGGATTTCCTTTAATATTTTAAACATTACAATTACATTTTCTTGAAAAAAGTTTCCATTACCTATATTTGTTGCGGGAGAAGTTATAATAGTTACTGGCACCCCAAATTCTTGAAGTACAATACTGAATTTGTGGTGTAGTTCAGTATTTGTTCAACCTCAGCTCATAAACTCAGAGTCTGTTGATCTGGTTCACCAGCCTGCAATATTCTATGACAGGAGTGCCAATAAGTTCCCTGAGCCTTATTTCAGAGGGCTGAAGAAGTTGCTAAGTCAGAATTGGCCTTTTACAAATGAAGGCCATCATTAGGAACTGTCTGAATTTGTGAAGGTCCATGTTGTAAACCTGGTTGTTAAAGTACTTGTGCATGGTGTTAAGTTCTGCGCATGGGCGCAAGGAACGGAGACGAGATGGTGAACAGTGAACTTCAACTCTTTATTATACATTCTGAACAGAGCAAAACCCTAGAGCAAAAGCAGCCCTTTTATAGGCAAGCTGCTGCTCTAGTAACCAATAGGAAACATGGAGTGTTATCCCCCTTTACCAATGAGAGTGGCTCATTAACAGCCAATCAGATTCCCTTGAACGGACCAATCCGATATCGCTATTATTGACCAATCGGTTAGAACCCTGCTTTTCTAAGGCTTTTGATAAACTTTATTTGAGTATTTTATTAGTTCACCCCTTCCCCCCCGGTTCCGTTTGGGGGGTGCGGTGACGTAATCTCTGAGGTAGGAAGGTTGCTTCGACTATCTATTGGATTTACGCTGTCCCACCGGTTCTTGTCTGTAAGCCTGTTTTGGCGGGGCGTTTTTGGGCAAGTCGGGTGCTGGTGGTTCTTTGTTGGACGACTCGGTGCTGCTAGTGTTCTCGTCGTTGTCCACTGGCCCTTGCGGGCTTGCCTCTGTTGGGTTGTTCTTCTGTGGCGAGGCCACCCCCATCCTTGATCCTTCTTCACTTGTCATGCCCAATGGCTGACTTCTTTCGTTCCTGCTTTCCACCATCTCGAATTCGGTTTCCTCGACATCCCCTCCCCTCTCAGTTTGGTAGTTACCGGAGTCGCGGAAACTAGGTTGTAGCCTCGAGCGAAGCCGATCAATATGGCATTTCCATATTTTTCTGTCACAGGTTTTCACCTGGTACGACCTGGGTCCAGTGGCTTGAATAACAGTGGCCTCGATCCACAATGGTTCGCCAGAAAGGTTTCTGGCGAAAACTAAGTCGCCTATCTTGAACTCGCGGCATTTTCCGCTAGATCCACAGGGTTTGTCTGGTTCGTAAGACGTGTGAAGCCGGTCGAGGTGGGAGTGCAGTTTGCGTCCCATCAATAGTTCCGCTGCAGTCTTGTTGGTGACGTTGCATGGAGTGATGTGTTGGAGAAGGAGTATTCTTTTTATCTTATCTTCAATGTCCCCATAGTCCATCTTGTAGAGGATTTTTTTGAACAAACTATACCATGCGCTCGGCTCTTCCATTAGCCGCAGGTTGCACTGGTGAAGTTTGCGCATGGCGAATACCGTGGTCCACTAAATATTGTTCAAAAGAAAGCACGGTAAACTGGGGTCCGTTGTTGGATACCAGAACGTTTGGCAGTCCATGCATCAAGAATAATCTGTTCAACTTCCGGATGACAGACTCGGTTGTACTACTTTTCATTTCGTGGATCTCGAGCCAGTTTGAGTAGGCATCTACTGTTAATAGGAACATATGTCCCTTAGTAGGTCCCGCAAAGTCAATATGAATGCGGGACCACGGTCCCCGAGGTGTTTCCTATTCTGTTGGAGTTGCTTTTGGTGGGGCATTGCTAACTTCCTGGCACTTATAACAAGTCTTTACCCAGGCTTCGATTTGTTTGTCGATGCCCGGCCACCACGTGTAGCTTCGTGTGAGCACTTTCATGCGCATGATGCCGGGGTGGCCCTCATGCAGTGTCTTTAGTACTGCTTGTTGTAACCATTCTGGGACGACGACTCTATCCCCCCACAGGATGCAGCCCTTTTGCGAAAAAAGTTCCGTTTGTCGATTCTTGAAGAGAATGAAGTCGTCAGGGGTTTGATCTACTGGCCATCCTCGTTCGACCCAGCTAAGAACCCGCTTTAAGATAGGATCACGTTTTGTTTCGATTGCGATATCTCTAGCGGTCAGTGGCGGTGAATGCAGCATTTCAATCTGGAGCGTTGTAAGGATTGGAGCTGGGTCATCGACGGTTTCTGGAAGTGGTGCATGGCTCAATGCGCCATCGTGGGGAATGGCTTTCCCCGGGCAGTGCTGCAGTTTATAATTGTACGCAGCCAAAAACTCCAACCAGCGAGTCATTCCAGGTGATAATATATAGAGGGTCTCCTGCTATAATCCCCAGCAAAGGTTTGTGGTCGGTAACAGTAGTAAAAACTCATCCATAAACATATTCATGAAACCGTTTCATAGCAGATACAACAGCAAGAGCCTCTTTATCGATTTGACTATAGTTACGTTCAGCCTTTGATAGAGTTCTTGAAAAATAGACAATAGGGGCTTCACTACCGTTTGGTAACACATGGCTCAAAATGGCTCCTACTCCAAAGGGTGATGTGTCACATGTGATTGTTAAAGGCAAAGTCTCGTTATATTGCATTAAAATAGCATCTGAAGTTAGTAGGTTTTTCACTTGTCGGAACGCGTGCTCTTCTCGGTGCCCCCAAACCCAGGTTGCTTTTTTGTCGAGAAGCTGATGTAGGGGCTTGGCTAAGGTTGCTTTGTGGGGCAGGAAGATGTTGTAAAAATTAATAAGCCCCAGGAAAGCTTGGAGATCAGTCTTGTTTTTGGGTCTTGGGGTGTTCTTGATTGCCCTTAACTTGCTACTAGTGGGGTGAATGTCTTGTTTATCGATTAGGTATCCCAGGAACTCTACTTTATCTGTACACAGTTGACATTTATTCTTTTTAACTTTAAGGCCAGAGTCTTTAAATTTCTGGAGAATGAGTCTAAGACGCTCTTTTAGTATTTCTCTATTAGGGGCAGCAATTAAAACGTCATCAAAGTATGGAACGACCCCTTTTATTCTCTGTAACAGCCTCTCCATCAAACTTTGAAAGATCCCTGGGGCCACGCTAACTCCGAATTGGAGTCGGTTGCACTTAAAAGTGCCTTGGTGCGTAACAATTGTTTGTGCCTCTGCTGTTTTTTATCTACAGGCAGTTGTTGGTATGCCTGTGCTAAATCCAATTTAGCGAAGACTTTTCCGCTCCCCCAAGGAATGGAGGAGGTGTTGTACCACCGGTACCGGTTGAAGGACGTGATTCAGGTTGGCACGGTAGTCCCCACAAATCCTTAACGATCCATCCGGTTTGATGGGTGTTACGATTGGGGTTTCCCAAGGAGCATGGTCGGTTGGTTCTAAAACACCCTGGGCTATTAATTTATCAAGCTGCTCGTCAATTTTTGGTTTAAGGGCAAAAGGGACTCGACGAGGCTTAAGGCAGATGGGGGCCACTTCAGGGTTAAGGTTAAATGATATCGGGGTCCCCTTGTACTTGCCTAGTTTGTCTGCAAAAACGTCCTGGAATTCCTGGATGAGGGCCTCCTCCCAGTCGTTGCTGCTGGTCTGGTGAATGCCGGCTACCTCAGTCCCAAGTGGAGTGAACCATTGAAGGCCTAACAAACTAGGCCAATCATGGTTGATGATGGTCAATGGTAAGGATGCAGTACCATTTTTGAATGAGACCTGGACTAGGCTTGATCCAATGACCGGAATTCGGTTTCCTTGATAGTCCTTGAGAATGATTCTTTGGGTTCTGAGGTCTTGCCGCCGGACGGCAGGGATCAATTGTTTCAGGGTCTTCCAGGAAACCATCAAGAGGGATGATCCTGAATCGACTTCCATCACGCAGGGCTGGTTTTCAATGGTGACCTTCACTCGGATGCATCTAATGATGATGCGTGACCAATCGTGATGGTTTGGTGTGCCTCTTCTCATTTCGTTGAATAGGCTAGTGGTTTATTTCTGTAGGAGTGGTTGTTCCATTGGTGGTTCGAATGTTCCCGATTCACAGGATGACTTCCTGTGGGTTGGCGATAGTTGGTTCCCCTCTGAAATGGGCTGGCTCCTATCTTGCTTCGACAGACCTTTCCGATGTGGCCTCTCTTCCCACAAATATGGCAGAGCGCATCGAGGAATTTGCAGTCTGATTGTGGGTGGTTTGCCCCACAGCCTGCACATTGATATTGCAGTCTCTGGTTACGCTGGTGGCGTTGGTCTTGCTCAGACCGGAGCCGGTTGACTTCTTCCTCATCATTTTCTGATGACGATTCGAGGTCCTCATGGTGGGTTGCCGTTGCATGTCCCTTAAGGCGAGGTGAGGTTTCGCCAGCGAGTTGGCGGAGTGGGGCGTTGGTGCAGCGCATTTGGGCAACCAACTTCCTGGTTGCTTCTGCTGCAGTAGCATCAGCGATGGTATCTGCAAGGCTTATGTCACCTTTTGCCATCAGCTTGCTTTGCACATGCGGTGCATCTAATCCCAGAACTATTCGGTCTCCGAGAGCTTTTTTGAGGTCGGCGAACCCACAGAGGCCTCCCAGGTTCCGGAGATCCACGATGAAATCTGCAACGCTTTCTCCTTTCCGCTGGTCTCTCTGGTAAAATTCATGTCTTTGGACAAGCATTGGTATGGTAGGTGCATAATGGGCCCGTAGGAGGGGCTCGAGGACGTCCCAGTCCATGGATTTCACCTCAGCCGGTTTCGCCAGTGCCTTGGCCATCTTGAAAACGGCAGGTCCGCAGTGAGTCAGGAATACCGCTCTTTTTTTCCCAGTAATGGCATCCTTCAAGTTGTTGGTCTCTAGAAACATCTGGAACCGGTCCATGTTTGAGTCCCAGTCTTCTTGTGCCGGGTCGAATGGAGCGGGTGGTATGGTGCCGCCGGTCATGGTTTTTGTTGTGTATGCAATATAATTAATAAAGTGTGAGCTTGGAGTAAGTGCAGGGTTCTGGCCCTGCACTTCTGATTGGCTGTTAAGTGGCCAGACCGGATTGGCCCGTTCCGGGGAATCCAATTGGCCCTTAACAGAGAGTTCTTATTGGTTATAAAAGCTAGCGTTCCTAGCTTGTTATTGGTTAAACGTTACAAGGTTTGCCTATATAAAGCGGGTTTTACTGATATTAAATGAGCAAGTCACGATGTAAATAAAGAGCTGAAGTTCACCGTTCAGAAACTTGTCTCCATTCTTTCTCACCCATGCTCAAACTTAACACTGGCCACGAGGATGGGATGTGGAGCCATCTGAACCAACGAAACTTCGAAGAACACTGAGCACGTGACAGACGACGCCAACAACGGAACCATGTCCGGCGGCATCGTACCACCCGCTCCATTCGATCACATCACAAGAAGACTGGGAGTCTTTCCAAATGTTCCTAGAGACAAACAACTTAAAGGACGCCACAGCCGGGAAGAAACGGGCGGTGTTCCTGATGCATTGCGGTCCAACCGTATTTAAGATGGCTAAGGCACTAGCCAAACCCCAAGAAGTGAAGGCCATGGATTGGGATGACCTCGAACCTATCCTGTGAGACCACTAAGCCCCGACCGTGCCTACGCGAGTGAGACGCCACGAGTTTTATCAAAGAAGCCAGCGAAAGGGAGAGAGCGTAGCCGACTTCATAGCAGACCTCTGAAATTTGGGAGGCCTCTGCGGATTCACCGATCTAGAAGAGGCCCACCATACTATCACTATCGATCACGCCTCAGCCTTGGACACAAAGAAAATCTGAGTCACAGTAGCCATCGAGAACCAGCCTTGCCACATGGAGGTCGACTCGGAATCTTCCCTCTCGATGGTGTCATGGAACACACTCAAGCAACTCATCCCCACAATTCAACGCCAAGATCTCCGTTTCCAACGCCTCATCCTCAAGGACTACCAGGGGAATCGAATCCCCTTCGTCGGGTCCTGCCGAGTCCGAGTCTCTTTTAAGAAGCACACAGCATACTTACCTTTAACGGTCATCGATAGAGATAGGCCTAGCCTACTGGGCCTCCAATGGTTCGTGCCACTCGGCATTGAAGTGGCTGGCGTAAACCGAGTCGGTGGCTGTGACTGGGAGGAAGACCTTATCTCTGAGTTCAGGGATGTCTTCACGGACAGCTTAGGCGAGTACAAGGGGACCCCGATCTCATTCAGCTTAGATCCAAAAATAGCTCCCATTCGCCTAAAGCCCCGTCGAGTTCCGTTTGCCTTAAAATTGAAAATTGATGAACAACTCGACAAACTGATAGCTCAGGGGGTATTGGAGCCCATCGATCACTCCCCGTGGGAAACCCCTATTGTAACACCCATTAAGCCAGACGGGTCAATCCGAATTTGTGGGGACTACGGGGCCACTTTGAACCACGCCCTGCAGCAGAACGCATATCCAGTTCCAGTGGTGCAGCACCTCCTCCATTCCCTGGGGGGCGGGAAAGTTTTTGCTAAATTGGATTTAGCTCAGATATATCAGCAATTACCAGTAGATGAAAAAACGGCACAGGCCCAAACTATTGTGATGCACCGAGGTGCCTTTAAATGTACCCGGCTGCAATTCGGAGTAAGTGTAGCCCCGGGGATTTTTCAGAGCCTTATGGAAAGGTTATTGCAAGGGATTAAGGGCGTGGTCCACTATTTTGACGATGTATTAATTGCAGTCCCTACAAAAAAATTCTTACAGGACCGGTTAAAATTAGTCCTAAAAAAATTCCAAGAGGCTGGTCTTAAGGTTAAAAAAAATAAATGTAAATTGTGTACTGACAGTGTTGAGTTTTTAGGGTACCTGATCGATAGCCAGGGCATTCACCCTACCAAAAGTAAATTAAAAGCGATCAAAAACACTCCCAGGTCGAGAAACAAGGCCGATCTCCAGGCATTCCTAGGCCTCATCAATTTTTATAATGTATTTTTACCACACAAAGCAACTGTCACTGAACCGTTACACCGATTGTTAGATAAAAAAGCAATTTGGTTATGGGGTTACCGTGAAGAACAGGCGTTCCGAAATGTTAAAAAACTGCTCACTTCTGACTCTGTACTCATGCAGTATAACGAGACTTTGCCGTTAATGATAACCTGTGATGCATCGCCTTTTGGGGTGGGTGCCATTTTGAGCCACGTACTGCCTAATGGGAACGAAGACCCTGTTGCATATTTTTCAAAGACTCTGTCAAAAATGGAGCGGAACTATGGACAAATTGATAAAGAAGCCCTCGCAATTGTCTCAGCTGTGAAAAGATTTCACGAATACATGTATGGTAGGGTTTTCACTATTGTGACTGACCACAAGCCTTTATTGGGGATAATAGCCGGAGACAAGCCAACTCCCTACATATTATCCCCTAGGATGACTCGATGGTCAGAATTCTTAGCTGCTTATAACTATCGGCTGCAATACCGCCCGGGGAAGGCCATTCCCCATGCTGATGCATTGAGCTGAGCACTGCTTCCGGAGACTCTCGACGATCCGGCACCAATGGTAACCACGTTGCAAATTGAAGTGCTCAACTCACCGCCACTGACCGCCTGAGATATTGCGAGAGAAACCAAACGCGACCACACCCTAGCACGAGTCCTAGGCTGGGTAGAACGCGGATGGCCATTGGACCAGTTATGAGATGACTTCACACCATTCAAAACTCGATAGACCGAACTCTTCTCCCAGAAATGCTGTGTCATCTGGGGTGATAGACTCGTTATTCCAGAACGGCTCCGAAAAGCGCTGCTGGGAACTTTGCACGATGGCCACCCCGGCATCATGCGAATGAAAGCCCTTGCACGAAGCTACGCATGGTGGCCGGGCATTGACAAGCAAATCAAACAGTGGGTTAAAGCTTGTCCCAAATGCCAAGAAGTCAGCAACGCCCCACCAAAAGCCATGCCTACTGAATGGGAGACACCACTTGGACCCTGGTCCCGAATTCACCTGGACTTCACGGGGCCAACCAAGGGCCACACCTTCCTGCTTACCGTTGATGCCTATTCCAATTTGCTCGAAATTCATCGCATGACGACTATGACCTCTGAGGCGGTCATCAAGATTCTAAACAGACTCTTTGCAACCCACAGATTACCAGACATCCTGGTATCCGATAACGGCTCACAATTTACTGCACTAGCGTTCGAGCAGTACCTCGCTGACCGTGGCATCCACCATGCGCTCATCTCGCCTGCGCACCCTGCGAGCAATGGCCGAGCAGAACACATGGTTCAATTTGTGAAGAAAACCTTGCAAAAGGTAGACTACGACAACATTGACGACAAGGTCAACCAAATCCTCTTTTTGCAACACATCACCCCACATAGCATCACCAACAAAACTCCCGCTGAACTGCTCATGGGACGAAAACTCCGCTCCCACCTTGACCGGTTGCACCCTGCGTATGAACCAGAGAAACCACTAGGATCCAGCGGCCGCTGTCGCACCTTCCAGGTAGGAGACCTGGTTTATGCAAAAAACCTATCGGGAGACCTGTTGTGGGTGGAAGCGACAGTAGTATGTGTAACTGGCCCTAGATCCTACCTCGAGCAATGCCTTGACGATAAACTTTGGAAATGGCATATCGACCAATTATGGTCGTGACTTGCAGCGGCCAATTCGCAACTCCCTTATGACCAAACTGAGGGGGGGGGAGGTACGGAAGAAGATGAAGCCCTAGGAAACCCGTTCGAAGGAAACGACGATTTAATTGAAACTCAGGAAGTGGAGCCGGAGGGAGAAACGTTTGCACCTCAGGGAATCGAGGAAAATGTGGACAATGACGTAGAAGTGAACTCTGAACCAGAGACAGCCCCACTGCCAGACAACGATCTACCTCAGCGAGATTGCAACCAGCCGATACAACGAAAATCAAAGAGACTAAAAAGACATCCATCCTATTTAAGGGACTATGTAACTGCGCCCTGAACTAAGGAACCGGGGAAAGGGTGTTGTGTATGCAATATAATTAATAAAGTGTGAGCTTGGAGTAAGTGCAGGGTTCTGGCCCTGCACTTCTGATTGGCTGTTAAGTGATCGGACCGGATTGGCCCGTTCCGGGGAATCCGATTGGCCCTTAACAGAGAGTTCTTATTGGTTATAAAAGCTAGCGTTCCTAGCTTGTTATTGGTTAAACGTTACAAAATTTGCCTATATAAGGCGGGTTTTACTGATATTAAATGAGCAAGTCACGATGTAAATAAAGAGCTGAAGTTCATCGTTCAGAAACTTGTCTCCATTCTTTCTCGCCCATGCTCAAACTTAATAGCTTCTGCCGTTGATGCGCCTTCTGCCACATGCTCTGTTTAGTGCTCTGTAGTGTTCAGTCAGCTCTGACGTCTCCGAATCCCACCTTCATCGCCAGTGTTAAGTTCTGCGTGTTGGCCCAAGGAACGGAAACCAGATGGTGAACAGTGAACTTCAACTCTTTATTATACATTCTGAACAGAGCAAAACCCTAGAGCAAAAGCAGCCCTTTTATAGGCAAGCTGCTGCTCTAGTAACCAATAGGAAACGTGGAGTGTTAACCCCCTTAACCAATGAGAATGGCTCATTAACAGCCAATCAGATTCCCCTGAATGAACCAATCCGATATCGCTATTAACGGCCAATCAGAAGTGCAGGGTTAGAACCCTTCTATTTGCTAAGGCTTTTGATAAACTTTATTTGAGTATTTTATTAGTTCACAACACATGGGATAACACAGGAGCAGGTTTTGGCCAGTCATTTGTATGGGTTTAGTATCCAGATCTCACAAATAGATTATTTGGATACTCGTCTTTGATGATGAAAACCAGTAGCAAAGATTGCTAGAATGGACCAATATTTAGAGGTTGCTAGAATGTAATCTTAAGGTAGCTGCAAGGTAGCTGGGCTTTTCAAAAAATAAACTGAAATATCTTATCATTGGTGTGCCTTTCTACATTACTTGTAAAAATCTGATCTTTACCACGTGGTGGCAATCGCCTTGCAATTGGGTTTAAAGACACTTAAATATAGTGGCCTTGGGAGTTGTATTTAAGCAATCATTCTAGTTGGACATGATGTACTGCCTCAGGGTATGCAAACTGACCCCCATCCCATTTTCTTTCAGAAAACACCCTATACTTTCCACTTTGATGCACAGAACTCAAAACTCAGTAACTAACCAGAATTAATTTGTTTTCTTGAGAAATCAAATCAGCTGAAAGGAAGCACAGTTTTTGTAGACATTTCAAAAGATCTGGCACTTGTAAGCAAATTTATTTTGTGTGATGTTGTTCAAGTTGACAAATTTTAATGTCCTTTTTCAAAATTATTTAAAATTTACAGAATCCTATTCTTAGGAAAATGTTCCTTTACTAGAAGTATAATAAGCTCTCTGCGGAAGTTGGACAACAGTAAGAAAAACAAGAAAAAGATGGGGCAGGGGAAAAGACTAATTGATCACAGTATCATATTTCAAATTTTATTAAACGAAACCTAGAAGAGTCAACAGTAAGCAGAGTTCTTATCTGCTTTACAAATTTCAAAGAACAGATTAATCTGATACTGCCTACAATTTAATACGGCAGGATTGAAAAACTTGAATGCATCTGAAATTCTAAACCAACCTTACCCAATATGGAAAGGAAAGTGCCTCGATAAATTTAGTATAATCCATCCCACTTGGAACACAAAGTTACTTTTTTCTCTGTTCAGCTTGAATAAAGATTGTTTGTAAAGCTGAAAAGGATAACTTTTAGAGAGGGGTGTTTTTATTTTTATATTCTCTCCTGTGATGTTTTTTTGGCCTCTATAGACTGTAGGTGGGCTGCCTTTACATTGAAATCCCTATACCAGTTAGTCGTAATTTAGTTGACTGCTGTATAGCAAGTACATGCAGCTGCTAAAAACAAAACACAGAACAGACGAATGCTACCTGAGATGGTATTAAAGGCAGTATTAACTGAAATATAATCTTCAGGTCACAGGATATAATGTTCTACTTGGTCCTGCTTTACTCATGACACTGGGAATTGACAAATGCTCACTTTCAGAGAAGAACAACTGGAGGGATGAAAGAGCAAGAAACCCCATCCTATGAGGAACAGCTGAAAAAACTGGGATGTTTAGTCTGCAGAAGATAAGATTAAGGAGAGACCGGGTTGCACTTTTCAAAATATCTGAAAGCCTCTCAAAAGGAAGATGGAGGAAAATTTTCCTGCTGCTCAAAGCAGAATAGCTTGGAAAGCATGACCAGAAGTTGCAACAGCCTTTATTTTAAATGTATGGAAAAGTGGGGCCTCTACAAGCAAAATGCCATCATGCTTGAGCTAATTCTTTACTTACTTGTTTATTTTATTTACTTATTATTTATATATTTTATTGGCTACCCATCTGGATCAAGTATGTTGGTCTCCATGATAAGAAGTTCTTTGCTGGGAAAATAAATTTTTTAGCTTGGAATATATTTCCAGATGTCACAGAGGCAATAGTACTCCAACTTGTAACTTTCTTGATAATCGATGGTGCTATTTGCAAGCCTACTATACCCAGACACAAAGCACCACATGGCTGCCAACTCTCACGCAATCAGCGTGAGACTCACGCAATTCAACCAATTTTGACTGTCTCACTCTGATAAACGAAATCTCACGCTAAACCCCCAAAATGGAATGTACAAAAATAAATATATCTCTACATTCTCTGATATTCCGAATATCGATATGCCCAAGCCCAAAGTTTCGAGAAGTGAAGCCTCCGATCAGGCTTCAGAGGGCGAACAGAGCATGTGCGAGAGGACGTTGCCCGCATTGATTTCTGTACTGGGGTGAGGAGAGAAATCCACGCTGCAGGAAGCGGTTGCTCCTTTCCGCTCTAGGATGTCACAACTCTCTGGGCTTAACCCTTGAGCTGCACTCTGCTCTGGCAGGCGGAGATGAGAGAGACGAACTCTCTATCCCCCATGAAGTACGACTACAGGGCATCCCTGGGCCTTTCTCGAGAGCTGAGCTCCCATCATCCCCTCCCTGCACCCGTCTGGTCTCAAGGCCGCTGGGATTGGGGCGCAAAGGCGTGTCCCTCTCCGGCCTCCCTCTCGCAAGGGGAGCTGCCGTGGCTGGCCTTTTGCGCGCCTCGGCTTCTCTCGCTGCCCAGCCTGATGGGAAGTCCCTGGAGAGGGAGGGGGGAGAGGGGGGGAGGGCTCCTTCCCGGGTACATTGTGTCCCTCCCCCCACCCTTTGCACCTAGATATGCGCCCCCCCCAGCCTCCCCTGGGTCCAAGAGGCTGCAAGAGAGTCTGGCAGGGAGGAGCCTCTCCAGGAAGGGGGTCCCGCCAGAGGGCAGGCTGGAGCGGGGTGGGGGGGGCTCGCAAGGAGGGGGGGTTCCTGTCCCCTCCGAGCCCCAATCGCAGCCGGTGCAGGAGTTTCTCTCTTTTTAGGCTTCTTTCCCCACTTGATGCCAGGAACATTTGGATGCTCTTTGGGAGCCCTTGGGAAGGAATCTCGCCTTGAGGGGTCTCCCCACAAATGCCAAGCAAAGGGGGGGGGAGTGGCCACTGTCCTCTCCTCTCCTCCCCCAGACAATCCAGGACTTCCCTGCAGGGGAGCAGCTGATGGCAGCATTGCTGGGGGTCCCATGCACAGACTGGGAGGGGGGTGTTTGGGGAGTGAAGGACACCAGCCTCCCCCCCCATTCTGTGTGTGTGTGTGTGTGTGTGTCCATCTGCCTGCCTGGCCCTTTCCAACCCTTCAGCTGGACTGTGAGGCTGGTGGGTCCAAGACTCAGCCTGGATCCCCCTCCCCTCCGCAGGTGGGAGGCCCAGAGGGTGGGAGAGGGCTGGGAAGGGCTGTTTCTGCCCAGCTCCAAGGCCGGGAACCCTGGCAAGGCCCCCTCCACCCCCGGGGCCATGTGAGGGAGGCTTCTGTGGCCCTGAAGAGGCAGCCTGGAGGGGCCGGATCCCAGGCACTTGGGACGCCCCTCTCAGCCAGGGACCCTGGAGGAGGAGGAGAGCCGGAGCAGCCCAAAGGGACGGAGCAGATGGGCAGAGGCCCAAGAATGTGGACCCTTTCCGGCCAAGATGGTCAGTGAACTGCATTATTAATATCTTACAAATCCGGTTCAAGTACATTGGTGCTGCTTGCATGTATGTATGTATGTATATGTCCAAATCATGACTAAAGTATGCATCAGATTGCACCATTTAAAATGTAAAATTGTCAAAGCTCCCTACCGTGGAAGGGGGGACACCCCCCTTCCACACCATCCCCCCCTCGGTCGCTTCGCTCCCTCGCAGTGTCTCACTCCGAACTATCACTCAAGGTTGGCAGCCCTGGCACCATCAAAACCCACTTGGTCCTCTCCCTAGCTAGCTTGCTCTCACCCAGGCATAATTGTTATTGTAAGAAGATAAGCAAGAGTTGATATAATACTGAACCAATCTAAGTGAAACTGTTCTTTGAATCCATAGAGAAAATTATCCATAGATTATAGTAAGAAAAGAAAAAACAGGAACAATCTTACATATAATACAGAATAAATATATATGTTTTCAGTTCACATTTACTGATAAATTGGTAGATGACAACCAGGGTATATATTTCTGATGTTAACAAGACAGCAATCTGAATACAAAAAATGTGTGAAATTTATGTTGGACTTATTAACAATTGCTTAAACTTAAATTAATGATAAATATAATAATTCTTCACTTTTTCCTAGTGAATTTCTTTCATGAACAATAACTTCCTTAGAATATTTACCCTCCTTATAATCTCCTCCAACTCTCCTTCTTCCTCATTAACAGATAACAGATAATCAGAGTTGGAAGGGATCTTGTAGGTCATCTAGTCCAACCCCCCCGCCCAAGCGGGAGACCCTACACCATTTCTGACAAATGGCAGTCCAATCTCTTCTTGAAAGTCTCAAGTGATGATGCTCCCACAACTTATATGAAGACCCTAATTTTTTTCTATCTAATTGCATTCTGAATTGCCTATTCACTTTTTTTTAATGTTCACTGTAAGGAGTACTTCTTAATGCATGAAAGATATGGAAATGAAAACATTTTTATTTAAAATAGAACTACATTTGAGGGGATATCTCAAATATTTTTGGGGGGAGAGGGGAGATTATCAGTGCACATCTTAGCAAATCTGATGATTCTAGCCCAAAGTGTATTATTTGGTTAGAAATCTTGGCTTAGTCTTTCCAGTATTCTCAATTCTCCAGTGATGTCATATTAAAAGTTTCTCCACATTCTCTTATAAGTTACACATTCGAATGGAAAACGATGTGCAGGAGAGGTACATTCTGTACTTGAAATGAAAATCACCATATATTTTTTTTCAGATTTAGGTTATTTCATAGGTTATTTATTTAGAAATGTTCCTCCTAAGTCTTTCTTCAGATGTTACATATTGAAGAAAGTGCACACCAATATTTCGCAATAGCCTATGAATAATATGAAAATATTTTTGATTTTGGATGCCAAGATACATAATTACTGTAACTGTAACAGCATGGCTGAGCTTGGGCAGATCCAAGGCAGATATAATATAAACCATAATCTTATATTCACCCCAATACAGAGGCAATGCTACATACTATTATAAGATCAACATCCAAACTAATAGCCAATAGATGGAGCAAACCAATGTGTTTTACCAATTATAAAGATGTTAACTATTAATTTCTTTTATGTCCCTGTGGAGGTTATAGATTGATTGATTTACATTTGTATTTACTAGATTTATAAGGCTGCCCAACTCAAACAATGTGACTTGGGGTGGTGTACCAAAGAAAAAAAAGCAATAAACCATCATGGTCATATGACCACAGAAGACCATCACTGGTTGTAAAGTCACAAGTGGTTAAGTGCCTGACATACAGTCACATAACCCAGGGAGTATTGGTGTAACCATTTACAATGGCCAAACGGTGCTTTACAGATATTCAGAATTTAACATAGATTTAAAAAAAAAAAATCTCGGAAACATCTTCCCAGGGCAAGGAAAAATTGTTCTTTTTTTGTTGTTGTTGAAGACATTGTATAAAATTAGATGAGTCTTCTTGTCTACTGCTATTTTAAGACTATCGTTACGAGGCTATATATTGGAAGATGCAGACTAGCAGATGAATAATTTCACAGGACTGTTTGTTCATGGGGGAAATATGTGAGTGCTAATGTACCCCTGAGAAAAGAAAGTCTCAGTCATAAAAAAGGAGCATCAATATTTAAAAAGGGATTCCGTGTGACAAATCTGGTTTTAAGTATTGTTTATATGATTAACCACTTAATCTTAGGCTAAATATGACTATATGACTAACCACTATAGTAGCATAGATGACCCTAGGAATCCTGAGAAAAGAAAGAGGAATTCAGTTATTGGTTCATCTCCTGTCATTGAACTTTGTATGCTTTCAATATTTGTAGATGATTTGTCACTGTCATTTTTAAAAGAGATGTCTGGAAATAGTGTTAACACAGAGACTAATGTGGAAAATGGAAGAGTTCAGGAAAGAGAAAGCAGCAAACTCAATCAAAATCTGTGGAAGCAAATAAACAATATTTCCATCTTCCGATGAAATTAGGGAAAATGTATTCCATTGAAAGGAATAATAAAGGTTAGAACAATAGTGAGGGGAGACATCAACATTTCCAAATGGTTTCTGTTTTTGTAAAACAATCTAGGCAGCATTATTTGAGGCAGAGGAATGTTCATTTTGTTCCAAAGCTACAATTCATTCAGTTCATAGACTGATTCATTTTTCTTGCATGCATATTAAACATTTGAGTTGTCTGCATTTTAAAGAGAGAATATATTTATTTCAAAATATTCAATATGTAATTAAAATACCATGTGATATTCTTCTATTGTTAAAGAACGCTTTTTCTCTATCAGCTGAAAGTCCTCCACTTCATGTAGATTATGGTTCATGTTGTGAATGAATAAAAGTGCTTGAATAAAGTTTGTTGAAACCTTAAAGCAAAGTGCAGGGTTCTGGCCCTGCACTTCTGATTGGCCGATAATAGCAATATCGGATTGGTCCGTTCAGGAGAATCTGATTGGCTATTAACGAGCCCTTCTCATTGGTTAAAAGAGCTAACGTTCCTGTGTTTTCATTGGCTAAATACCCAAGAGCTTGCCTATATAAAGGGGGCCGTTGTGGCCATTTTTAGAGCTGTTGCATCATGTTAAATAAAGAGTTGAAGTTCACTGTTCATCGACTCATCTCCACTTCTTGCGCCACGCACAGAACATAACACTGGCGATGAAGGTGGGATGTGGAGACGTCAGAGCTGACTGAACACTACAGAGCAAAAACTGAGCATGTGGCTGAAATGCACCAACAGCGGAACCATGTCCGGCAGCGTCATACCACCCGCTCCATTCGACCCGGCACAAGAAGACTGGGACTCATATATGGATCGTTTCCGGATGTTTCTGGAGACCAACAATTTGAAGGATGCCACTATTGGAAAGAAACAGGCGGTATTCCTAACTCATTGCAGACTGACTATATTCAAGATGGCCAAGGGGCTAGCGAAACCGGCAGAAGTGAAGTCCATGGACTGGGACGTCCTTGAACCCCTGCTAAGGGCCCACTATGCACCGGCCATACCAACGCTTCTTAGAAGGCATGAATTTTACCAGAGAGATCAGTGGAAGGGCGAAAGTGTTGCTGATTTCATAGCGGATCTCCGGAATCTGGGAGGCCTATGCAGGTTTGCCGACCTAGAAGAAGACCTGAGAGACCAAATAGTTCTGGGATTAGATTCACCAGGCATGCAGAGTAAGCTGATGGTGAAAGGCGACATTAGCCTTACAGATGCCATCGCTGACACTACTGCAGCAGAAGCAACCAGGAAGTCGGCTGCCCGAATGCGCAACACCCACGCTCCACTTCGCCAACTCGCCAGCGAAGTTTCACCTCAATCAGAAGAACAGACAATGACAGCCCACCACGAGGACCTCGAATCATCATCGGAAAGTGATGAAGAAGAAGTCCACCGGCTCCGGTCTGAACGAGACCAACGTCAGAGATCGCAGTACCAATGCGCTGGTTGTGGGGCAAACCACCCCCGATCAGACTGCAAATTCCTCGACGTGCTCTGCCATGTGTGCAGGAAAAGAGGCCACATTGGACGGGTCTGTAGAAGCAAACAAGCACCCAGCCAAACCCCGAGGGGGGCTAACTATCGCCAATCTACAGGAAGCCGTCCTGCAAGGCGAGAACCCTTGAACCACCAATGGAACAACCACTCCTACAGAAACAAACCCCTAAATCACTCAACAAAGCGAGAAGAGGCACACCAAACTATTACGATTGGTCACGCCTCATCACTGGATGCCAAGAAGATCCAGGTGAAGGTGGCTATCGAAAACCAGCCTTGTATGATGGAAGTCGATTCAGGATCGTCCCTCTCGATGGTTTCCTGGAAGACCCTCAAGCAACTCATCCCTACCATCCAGCAAAAAGACCTCCGATTCCAAAGAATCATATTCAAAGATTATCAGGGAAATCGAATTCCAGTCGTTGGATCCAGCCAAGTCCATGTCTCATTTAAAAATTGTACTGCATCTCTACCCTTGTAGTCGACAGGGATCGGCCTAGCTTGTTAGGCCTCCAATGGTCGCTCCACTTGGAATTGAAGTAGCCGGCATTCACCGAACCATCAGCAACGACTGGGAAGAGGCTCTCGTCCAAGAATTCCAGGATGTCTTTGCAGATAAACTAGGCGAGTACAAGGGGACCCTGATATCATTTAACCTCAAACCCGAAATAGCTCCCATCCGCCTTAAGCCTCGTTGAGTTGCATTTGCCCTTAAACCAAAGTGATGAGCCGCTTGATAAATTAATAGGCCAGAGGGTGTTAGAACCAACCAACCATTCTCCCTGGGAAACCCCAATCATGACACCCATCAAGCCAGATGGATCGTTAAGAATTTGTGGGGACTATCGAGCCACCCTGAATCACGCCCTGCAGCAAAACGCTTACCCGGTACTGGTGGTGCAACACCTTCTCCATTCCCTGGGGGGCGGAAAAGTCTTCGCTAAACTAAATCTAGCCCAGGCATACCAACAACTGCCTGTAGACAAAATGGCAGAGGCCCAAACGATTGTTACGCACCGAGGTGCGTTTAAATGTAACCGATTCCAATTTGGAGTAAGTGTGACCCCGGGAATCTTTCAAAGTTTGATGGAAAGACTATTACAAGGGATAAAAGGCATTGTCCCCTATTTTGATGATGTTTTAATTGCTGCTCCAACTCAAGAAATACTAAGGGAGCGCCTGGGGTTGGTTCTTCAGAGATTTAAAGACTCAGATCTCAAAGTTCAGAAAAACAAGTGTCAACTATGTACTGATCGAGTTGAATTTTTAGGATATTTAATAGATAAACAGGGCATTCACCCCACCGATAGCAAACTTAGGGCAATCAAAAACGCCCCAAAACCCCACAATAAGGCTGATCTCCAAGTTTTCCTAGGCCTTATCAATTTTTATAACATATTCCTGCCTCACAAGGCAACTGTAGCCGAACCCCTACATCGTTTGTTAGACAAAAAAGCAACCTGGGTTTGGGGGCACTGAGAGGAACATGCGTTTTGACAAGTAAAAAACCTATTGACCTCCGACGCTGTTTTGATGCAGTATAATGAGACTTTGCCTTTAATGGTTACTTGTGATGCATCACCATTCGGAGTGGGCGCCATTTTGAGCCACGTTTTACCAAATGGAAGTGAAGCCCCTGTGGCCTATTTTTCAAAAACGCTATCAAAAGCAGAATGCAATTACAGTCAAATCGATAAGGAAGCTCTTGCTTTGTATCTGCTGTTAAACGATTTCATGAATATATTTATGGGCGAGCTTTCACTATAATAAGTGATCACAAACCCTTACTGCGAATAATAGTGGGAGATAAACTAACCCCTTATATATTATCTCCCAGAATGACCCGCTGGTCAGAATTCTTGGCTGCCTATAATTATAAGTTGCAACACCACCTGGGGAAAGCCATTCCCCACGCTGACGCATTAAGCCATGCACCACTTCCAGAAACCATTGACGACCCTGCTCTGACCATCACAACACTGCAGATCGAGACACTCCAAAAACCACCGCTGACAGCTCATGATATCGCGATTGAAACTAAACGCGATTCCATTTTAGCATGTGTCCTCAGCTGGTTAGAGCGTGGATGGCCATTGGACCAAATTCCTGACAACTACGTTCCCTTCAAAAGTCGACAAACGGAACTGTTTTCCCAGAAAGGCTGCATCATTTGGGGCGATAGAGTTGTTGTCCCAGAGCGGTTACAGTGAGCGGTACTGAGAACCTTGCATGATGGCCACCCCAGCATTGTGCGCATGAAAGCACTCGCACGAAGCTATGTGTGGTGGCCGGGCATAGACAAGCAGATCGAAGCATGGGTAAAGACTTGTCACAAATGCCAGGAAGTCAGCAATGCCCCACTGAAAGCAACCCCAACAGAATGGGAAACACCCAGGGGACCATGGTCCCGTATTCATCTGGACTTTGCGGGACCTACAAATGGGCACACATTTTTATTAACAGTAGATGCCTACTCGAACTGGCTCGAAATCCATGAGATGAAAAATACAATAACCGAATCAGTCATCAGGAAATTGGACGGATTATTTGCAACACACGGATTACCGGACGTTCTGGTATCCGACAATGGGCCCCAGTTTACCGCGCTTTCTTTTGAACAGTATCTGGCAGACCGCGGTATTCGCCATGCGCTAACTTCACCGGCGCATCCTGCAGCCAATGGATGGGCCGAGCACATGGTATAATTCGTCAAAAGAACTCTACATAAAATGGATATCGAAGATGGCAATATCGAAGACAATGGCGATATCGAAGACAAGATTAACCGGATACTCCTTTTGCAGCACAACACTCCACACAGCATCACCAACAAAACTCCCGCTGAGTTATTGATGGGACGAAAACTCCGCTCCCACCTCGACCGACTACACCCATTGTACGAACCTGAAAAATCACATGGATCCAGCGGGAAATGCCGTAATTTTCAGGTAGGCGACTTGGTCTTCGCGAGAAACTTTTATGGCGACCCATTGTGGGTCGAGGCAACTGTAATCCAAGTTACCGGACCCAGATCGTACTGAGTGAAATGTCACGACGATAGAATATGGAAGCGCCATATTGATCAGCTGCGTTCAAGGCTGCAGTCTGGGGTCTGTGATTCCGGTGATTTCCAAACTGAGGGGGGAGGAGACGCCGAGGAGGCTGAGTTTGGAACGGCGGAAAGCACAAGCGGAAGAAATGACCGCTCAGACACAACATGTGAAGAAGGATTGGGGACAGTGGTAAACTCGCCTCAAAGGGATATCGAGGACATTAGTGGTAACGGAAGTTTAGATACAGAATCAGAGGCACCCTGTTCACCAGATAACATCCTACCCCAACAAGACTCTAGACAAATACCAGGAGGACAGCGAAAATCAAATAGACAATCAAAACAACCTGCCTACCTCAAAGACTATGTTCCCGCAGCCCATAAATGGAACCCGGGGGGAAGGGGTGTTGTGAATTAATAAAAGTGCTTGAATAAAGTTTGTTGAAACCTTAAAGCAATGTGCAGGGTTCTGGCCCTGCACTTCTGATTGGCCGATAATAGCGATATCAGATTGGTCCGTTCAGGAGAATCTGATTGGTTATTAACGAGCCCTTCTCATTGGTTAAAAGAGCTAACGTTCCTGTGTTTTCATTGGCTAAATACCCAAGAGCTTGCCTATATAAAGGGGGCTGTTGTGGCCGTTTTTAGAGCTGTTGCACCATGTTAAATAAAGAGTTGAAGTTCACTGTTCATCGACTCGTCTCCACTTCTTGCGCCACGCACAGAACATAACAGTTCAAAGCTGGGTTGCTATTTTTTGCTTTACAGAAATATCAAATTACTTATTTTTTTAAATTAACAATTGCTTTAGAAGCAATTCAGAACACACAGGTTATCTCTCTCCTCCCATAAGAATCTGTTGCATCCTTTAAAAACTTCAGAGGTCAGTGGAACATACATTATAGAACTCGTCTACAATATTTAGGGCAGGTGCCTCATTTTCCAGGGATCAAATAGGAAGTTCAGAAAACACCACACAGTCTCAGGAAAAGATGCAGCTGCTGTGTGAAGTTGCAGCCAGGTCCTACCATTGCATTACCTGCCACAACTTGCAAACCAATTTTTGTAAACTGAATCTGAACACGGCTACATATCCCTATTGATTATATTCATATTTATAAAAGAAAAATTCTTGCAACTACAACTTGCTTCAGGGTAAATTTATTTCTGTTTCATGAACTTGTTATACATTAACAGGTATCAGGCCTGGTTGGGAGTAGCTCATATTGAAACCCATAGTTTGCTTGTTGAATCTATTACACATTCATTCAACATGTTATATTCAGTGCTGCATGATAAATTCTATTTCTGTGATACCTGATACCTTTAATGCCATGATGATTGTTTAACACTTGCATACATTAAGGTTATATCTATACCAGTGGTGGATTTCAATATTTTTACCATTGGTTTGTGGGTGTGGCTTGGTGGGCACACTTTGCATATGTGCAGAAGGTTTGCTATTAACCTTTTCCTGCAATACTGCACTCTGCCTGTGTCTTCAACAGCTGACATGCGGCAATCTGCTGTACCATTTGAAGCAGCTGAGCTTGAAAACCAGGAAATAAAGGTCAGTATAGAGCCGGGGTGGGTGAGAGCACCCAGCAGCTGATCGTCAGAGAGAATCGGTTCGCTCACAGATGATCCTCAGAGCTACTGGTTCAGCCAAACCGGGCCAAACTGGTCAAATACCACTGATCTATGCATTTGTGTGTGCTGAAGAAGGCACTGAAAATTATCTAAAAATTGCAAGCCTGGTCTAAGGTTTCCATCTAAGAATAAGCTTAAAAACAGAAGAAAACAGTGCTTCTTGATGGTTTACTTCTGCTGAATTGAACTGGTTGGATTGAAGACAATCTTTTGGAATATCATGAAGTTTAAGTTTTGCTCATCCTTGCTTTTATTGAAATAAGATAATATTACAACTGCTGAACAAAGAAAACTGGCTCCACGTCAAATATTAATGAACTTCCCATTAAAGCCTGCATTTTTGAAACATTGAAAAATAAATTAAGCATTCTGATGAAGATTTCTTGAAATCTATTCCACAGAAGAATGGATAAATAGAATAAAATTTTGTCAAGAATAAAGGTTTTTTCCAAAGAAATGCCAGTCCATTTCTATTAAAGACTCACTTTGATTTCAACAGGCCATTATACAATGTCTCTTAAGCAATCATTTCACTGGTGACTTTTGGGAGAAATTTCAACATTAATGTCACAGAGAGTTCTTCTATTGTGAAATGTTCCTCTTAACTTAAAAATGGGAAAATAGTTTGCATTTTCCCCTTTTAAAAGATGAACAACAGACTTTGAAAATCCTCCTCTGTGAATCAAAGGACCAAAACTGTCAGAAATAGGTTACCCACAGAAGCACAATAAAATGTCATCAGCACATCAGCTACGGAGGTTTTGGTACTTCGAGAGAATGTGAACATATTTTGCCATAGCAAAACTTTGTAGAACATGTCTCAGCTTATTCCTGATGGAGAACATATTGTAACAATGAATACACATGTAAAATTCTTTTGGTAAAGGTTTATATACAAGCCTAAATGGAAAGAAGGGGAAAAGATGAAAATATTTTAGGAGTAAAATCAAATCAATTGTTTTTTTTCCCCTAAGTTTCAAAAAGATTGCTCTATTAACCACTTGCCAACTGCATTTAATAGAATTTAGTTATAAATTTAAGGTTAAATTTCATCATAACTGTCAGGTGAGCTTTTGGAGATTTGGTACTATTACTACAATATTTTTTTTTCTTCCATTCAGTTGTGTCTGATTCTTGAAAACTGCTCAGATTAGTCCTTGCAGTTTTCTTGGCAACATTTTTCACAAAGTTATTTGTCATTGCTTTATTCCTAGAGCTAAGCAAAAGTGACTGGCCAAGGTCACCCATCTGGCTCTGTGCCTAAGAACCCATAATCTCTCATTTTCTAGCCTGATTCTTTTAACCACTACCCTAGACTGGCTGATGTTATATTACCTGCCCTATTTTATCCATATACACAATATCTGATCATATTGTTTTATTTACTCAATGCAAAATTGCTGTCCCATAATTCCTAGTTATGTCCTGTCCTGCCTGCCATGTCAGGCCTTTTGAACTTCAATTATAAAACTTTACTATGGAAAAATAATAAAGAAATTATTTTATGCTTATCTATAGGTACCAGCATTTCTATCATTTATATTTTGCGATATCAATTTGACATATTACTTACTCCCAAATGCATTTTTTAGTGTAACACATCTTTATATCATCATAGGTAAAATTAAAACTATTACATAGATCTTACAGGAATGAGCACTGGTCTGCTCTTTTAAACATGCCACCACTCTAGCTAGCTTCCAAATACATTGAGGGAAACAACTATTCATGAAATATTTTCCAGACTGATGTAATTCCAGAAAACAAATTTCTAATTGTAGCAGATGCTTGTCAACCTGATGTGGAAAATCTAGAAGTTGACCTTCCTATAAATCAGTTTTATGTCCTAACCCACTAAGTGAATCTCACTTATCATCCCTTCCTTCCTTCCTTCTTTCAATTTTCACAATTACTGGGAAAAATAATATAGTTGAAAAATGGTAATAAAAGTAAAATACACCTGCATTTTTTTAATTAAGAGAGATCATTTAATAACTCAAATTGAAACTAAATATTTTGGTAGGTATGAAAAAGGAAGCGGAACTTTGTCAGAGTGCAGTGTTATTCTCTAAATTGCTGAGGCTGCTAGTTTAAATCATCCTAGTTTTGGTCTCTAAAGAAATGTCAGTTCACTGGCTCTGTTTATAGGAGATCCAATGGGCATGGAGGGCTCTGAGTCATTGTATGTGCCATATCTAGCTCAAAATTCAGTATAGACAAGTAGCAGTTATTCTTTGGGTTCCAGTGTTCTACCTGAAGATGTGGAAGACTGAATGGGAAAACAGATCCTCCCTCTCAGTTATGAACCTTCTTAATCAGTCTGTGGGATTATTTGGTGAAAGGCATGTTTCCATGTTTTCCTTAAGAATAGAGTATTCACATCTCCACAGATTGTGATACTTGTATACTTGTGAAGATTTTTGAGTCAACTATCTTTTATTACCATGATTTGTGGGTGGCATTTTTGTCTCTTTGCAACTACTTTCTCGAGAATTAAGTACCACATTTTGAAAAAGAAGGAAATGCAAGACAGTGAGGTTATGATATAAATCAAAATGACAGATGAATGAACAAATATAGAGCTTTCTTATTATATTATTCATATAATAATATATGATATATATTGTCTCCTGTCATCTTGATTTATATCACAAAGGAACAATTTTATTCTTATAAGAAATCTGTTTTATAGAAACAAACAAACATTATATAAATAATAATTTAGGTGCAATCAACTTTTTCTATTAGTTGTTAGCCACTCAGATTTATTTGGCTGGCTGGAACAATCAGAGTTAATACTTTAAGATAGGCAACCATATACATTTCTGGAATTAATAAATAAACCAATAATCTCAAACATTTTATAATCCAGGATGGTGGTTAAATCAGGAAATAAGTGTGAATCCCCAGCCTTAAAAGATAATGTTACTCTTTCCTATCCATATAGAATTGCCATGTATTTGTTTAAGTGGGGTCTTGTCTCTATTTCTCAGTGTGATTGTGGTGCTCCTCAACAAAATATCCATCACATTGTGTCTGAATATCCATCAAGAGTTTACACTAGCCCAATGTCTGATTTTTTTCAACATAGACCACCCTGTTCTTGAATGGCTGGGTGAACTGGACATCTGAACATTTGAACCACTATAAGTCCATGTATTTGCCAAATGCTAAATAAAATAAATAAACATATAGAGTGTGCTTTAGAAAATGTTTTTCTCTCATTTCAAAAAAGGAATGTCTTCCTGCAACCTTCCCAAAATAAATTAGCTTTCCTAATATGTTTATTCTGAATATCTCAGATTAAGAAATCCTATTAACTGTGAATTGTGGGTTCCCATTGTATCTAGAGGGAGGAAGGCTGGGAAAATCTACTACAGAAAGACAGTTGCTTAGAAAATGAAAATAATTTTAACAAACCCCAGTCTATTTTAGTCCTTATTTTAAGGCAAACCTATTATGATATAGGAAATAGTACTTGCTCTGTTAACAAGAAGAAAACATCCACAACTCTATAGTCTGACTGTCATCCAAATGCTAATATTAATACCTATTGGCTGGTCTGGCATCTGTTGGCTAAACATAAAAATGCAGATTCCATCTCACAAATATTAAAAGCATGGCTTTTAAGAAAGGAATCTAGCTAGTCATATAATGCAACTTTCTTCTTGTGGGAAGAGTAAACATATATTTGCTCTTCAGAACTGTTCAAAGTCAAAATCAGCATAAAATTACAGGCATGAGAAATGAAGAGAGTGAAATGTCTGTGGATCAATCTGATCTTGTTCCCACACTCAAATGACAGAGAGGACCAGACACAGAAAAATATTCTGAGTGTATATGAATATACTCCAAACTTTCCCCTCCTCGCTGCCAAATAAAGATTGATTCTCTGGAGGATTTGGCCATTAAAAATGTAAACAATTTTCTGAGCAAAGAACGAGAGAATCCAAAATATTTTCCAAATGTTTTCAAAATATAGCTGCATCATAGACTGATTTGTCAAAAGCAATAACAATCAGTTATTATATGGCTCCTGTCCCAATATGCCCATATAGAACAATAATTATTCTTTTTTTCATATCAGTTTCATAAACAAAATAAAAGGAGAATTATTGTGAGTGAAATTAGATGTTAGAAAAGGAAGCTAAAAAGCACAGGAAGTTGAACAAAAGTAATGCTCCCTTTCTGCAATAAGTAGGGATGAAACAAAATGAAATGAAGGCTACAACATGCATTTTTATTTAATGTTTATTATAAATATACATCCACCTCAGACCATATTAAGATCATGAATGCTAGGCACCCCGTGTAAAATGAAAAGAAAGTATTTGTCTAAGAATTAATTAATTAATTAAGAAATGAAAAGATCTTTGTTTAAAAAAGAATTAAGTTTTGTAGGAATGATTGCTGCAGGAAAAACCATAAATTATGTTACTTAATTAACCTCGAGAAGATGTACTAATGGTACCTTGGTCTCAGGAATGGTAAACTGACAGCACATTTAATTTAAGAGGACATTGAACAGTAAAAAGATGTCAGGCAGAGGTCAAAGAGATCACAGAAAATCTATTTGCAAAACAGGGTCAAGAGCAGTTGCATTGATTCATGTGACATGTCATTAATCAGTTTTATTATGGGGTCACGGGACCTTCAGCAAGAATAGCAGGTGTCAAATATTAGCATTTGCAAGGTCTAATTTAAGGAAGTATTTCTACAAATAGAGATACCATGTTCCTAGTAGAAGTTGGTAAGGAGTTCATGTAATAATAAAAATTCCAATGAATTTTGATAGTTACACTTTGACTAAAAGTAAATAAATGATTTTAAATGGCTTTAATAGGCTTCAAGAACCAGTTTGTGTGCAATTGTCTAATCGAAGGTGTTATGTTCTGTGCGTGGCGCAAGAAGTGGAGACGAGTCGATGAACAGTGAACTTCAACTCTTTATTTAACATGGTGCAACAGTTCTAAAAACGGCCACAACAGCCCCCTTTATATAGGTAAGCTCTTGGGTATTTAGCCAATGAAAACACAGGAACGTTAGCTCTTTTAACCAATGAGAAAGGCTCGTTAATAGCCAATCAGATTCTCCTGAACGGACCAATCCGATATCGCAGAACCCTGCACTTTATTTTAAGGTTTCAACAATCTTTATTCAAGCACTTTTATTAATTCACAACACCCCTTCCCCCCGGGTTCTGTTTAAGGGGTGCGGTAATGTAGTCTTTGAGGTAGGCAGGTCCTCCCGGTATTTGTCTAGAGTCTTGTTGGGGTAGGACGTTATCTGGTGAACAGGTTGCCTCCGGTTCTGTGTCTAAACTTCTGTTACCACTAATGTCCTCGGTATCCCTTTGAGGTGAGTTTACCCCTGTCCCCGATCCTTCTTCACATGTTGTGTCTGAGCGGTCATTTCTTCCGCTTGTGCTTTCCACCATTTCAAACTCAGCCTCCTCGGCATCTCCTCCCCCCTCAGTTTGGAAATGACCGGAATCACAGACCCCAGACTGCAGCCTTGAATGCAGTTGATCAATATGGCGCTTCCATATTCTATCGTCGCGACATTTCACTCGGTATGATCTGGGTCCGGTTACTTGGATTACAGTTGCCTCGACCCACAATGGGTCGCCATAAAAGTTTCTCGTGAAAACCAAATTGCCTACCTGGAAATTACGGCATTTCCCTTTGGATCCATGTGGTTTTTCAGGTTCATATGATGGGTGTAGTCAGTCGAGGTAGGAGCAGAGTTTTCGTCCCATCAATAACTCAGCGGGAGTTTTGTTGGTGATGCTGTGTGGAGTGATGTGCTGCAAAAGGAGTATCCGGTTAATCTTGTCTTCGATATCGCCATAGTCCGTTTTATGTAGAGTTCTTTTGACGAATTGTACCATGCGCTCGGCCCTTCCATTGGCCGCAGGATGCGCCGGTGAAGTTAGCGCATGGCGAATACCGCGGTCCGTCAGATATTGTTCAAAAGAAAGCGTGGTAAACTGGGGCCCGTTGTCGGATACCAGAACGTCCGGTAGTCCGTGTGTTGCAAATAATCTGTCCAATTTCCTGATGACTGCTTTGGATGTTGTATTTTTCATCTCATGGATTTCGAGCCAGTTCGAGTAGGCATCCACTGTTTATAAAAATGTGTGTCCATTCATAGGTCCCGCAAAGTCCAGATGAATACGGGACCATAGTTCCCTGGGTGTTTCCCATTCTCTTGGGGTTGCTTTCAGTGGGGCATTGCTGACTTCCTGGCATTTGTGACAAGTCTTTACCCATGCTTCGATCTGCTTGTCTATGCCCGGCCACCACGCATAGCTTCGTGCGAGTGCTTTCATGCGCACGATAGCAGGGTGGCCATCGTGCAAGGTTCTCAGTACCGCTTGCAGTAACCGCTCTGGGACAATGATTGTATTGCCCCAAATGATGCAGCCTTTCTGGGAAAAAAGTTCCGTCTGTCGACTTTTGAAGGGAACGTAGTTGTCAGGGATTTGGCCATCCACGCTCTACTCAGCTGAGGACACGTGCTAAAATGGGATCGCATTTACTTTCAATCGCGATATCGCGAGCTGTCAACAGGGGTTTTTGGAGTGTCTCGATCTGCAGTGTTGTGACGGTCGGAGCAGGGTCGTCAACAGTTTCTGGAAGTGGTGCATGGCTCAATGCATCAGCGTGGGGAATCGCTTTCCTCGGGTGGTGTTGCAACTTATAATTATAGGCAACCAAGAATTCTGACTAGCGAGTCATTCTGGGAGATAATATATAAGGGGTTGGTTTATCTCCCGCTATTATTCCCAGTAAAGGTTTGTGGTCAGTTATTATAGTGAAAACTCGCCCATAAGTATATTCATGAAATCGTTTAACAGCAGATATAATAGCAAGAGCTTCCTTATCGATTTGACTGTAATTGCGTTCTGCTTTTGATAGCGTTTTTGAAAAATAGGCAACAGGGGCTTCACTTCTGTTTGGTAAAACATGGCTCAAAATGGCGCCCACTCCGAATGGTGATGCATCACATGTAACCGTTAAAGGCAAAGTCTCATTATACTGCATCAAAACAGCGTCGGAGGTCAATAGGTTTTTTACTTGTCGAAATGCATGTTTCTCTCAGTGCCCCCAAACCCAGGTTGCTTTTTTGTCCAATAAACGATGTAGGGGGTTTGGCTACAGTTGCTTTGTGTGGCAGAAAGATGTTATAAAAATTGATAAGGCCTAGGAAAGCTTGGAGATCAGCCTTATTGCGGGGTTTTGGGGCGTTTTTTTAAATTATTATAAACAAATTTTATTAATTTTACAAAAACAGTGCACAGACAATCAAGACATAACAGCTTATAAATTCTTTTCTAAAAAATAAATAAATAAAATAGTAGTAATTAAAGAAGAAACCAATAGAACATAATGATTCCAAATTATAATATCAATATTTACCCTATCTATTTAACTTCATATCTTATCCCAACTTCTCCTTTTCATCCAAATTATTTCTTGCTAATTAAATTTTTTTTGCCTTTTATCAACATACAAAACACAAAAAACATAACAAAACTTAAAACATCTTTTCTGAAAGCTGCTTGATCCCGAGTTAAAACTCTTCACACAGACAAAATTTACACATCATATTCACTTTATATATCCTTCCCTATCTTATTACCATTTTCAATAACATTCTTTGTCTGTTCTATTTCCAACTATCCATTCATCTTTTTTCTTTTACTATACTTCTCCTATACACTAATTGGAGTGACGCCTTTAACTCATTGACCTAACTTAAAAGTACTTCATATAACACTTAATTTATCTTGGGATTCTGTTTAGTACATTTTAAAATTACACAGTAAATTTTATAAGAGAGGTTCTACTCTAAATACACATATAAAAACACAATCTTATGTACCTTCCAGAATCCCCCCCCTTTTTTTCCTTCACCCATTGTCTCTAAATAAGCTTTTTTTCTTTAGACCTTGCTTCCCACCATTGAGGCTTCTCCTCCCCCCCTTTCTCTCTCGCTTATTCTTCTCCTTGCCCTTTTTACCCCTTTGTCTCTCCTCCTCCCTTTTCTTACTCCCTTTCCATTGCTCTCTAACCTTGCATCCACCTCTCCTCTCACTTCCCTCTTTTTTGGTTGTTTTTTGAAACCTTAAAATCCTTTTTCTTATCCTCTTTCTCCTCCTCCCCGGAAAAAACCCATTGTTCATCAAAGATGGCTTCTTCTTCCTCTTCTTTGTCCCAGCCATTCTACTGCGTAGTCAACTTTTCATAAGTACATAACGCCATTTCTAAAAATTGAAATAAAGTGCCCAAAGTATCTTTTACATCTTGTTCTTCCTTTTTATATTTTTGATATTCAGTCTTTAGTTCATCCACAAGCGATGCCATCATAAAAAGAGAAACTTTTCCCAAAACAACCACCCAAGTATTTTTAATCAAAAATAGTTCAAAAGAAGTTCCAAAGATTAATACTGTTCTTCCTTCTTCTATTTCTCTTTCTGGGGTTACAGTTTAATCAAAGAGGTCCAATTACCATATATCTTTCTTTGGGATTCTAGGCAATCTCCTCCTTTTTCTACTTCTGCTCCAATTTTTTTCCTCTCCCTTTCCATTTGCAACATCAATTTTTAAATGATCAGAAATCCATACCTATAATAAGGATTTTCCAATTTCTTAAATTTTTAAGTCTAGTGTCCAAGAAATCTTTTATCCCTTGACTTCAACTTTCAGAATAGTTCACCTTCAGTGCCCAAATAAATTTCAAATCTTCATCTGCTGTTTCTATGGGGTGGGAGAGTGAAGAAAAAAAAGTTCCCTTTAAAAGCTTCTCCACCGCTTTCCGATCTTCTTAGGGATACAATGTATCCTCCAGCAATTCAGACAGTTCAGTTCCAGTGAGTTTAAAAGATGTTGATTGACCTGGCTCAGCCAGCACTTTCACCTTTCTTGCTTCCTCCAGCATGATCTTACCCAGTTGCAGGCTTCTTCGTCGCGGCCACTGCTGACCGCCGCTCCACCACCTCAGGAAAAAGGGGTCTTTCTGGACGAGGAGGGGGTCTGCGACACCCCCAACCCCCTGTCCGGCTCCCCTCTCTCTTCGGTTGTCCCTACAGGGCAGCCATATCCCCCTGACCCATTTGGATCGGGGGTACCTCGGCGGCAAGCGCAGCAGGAATCACGAACAGTCGTGAATTCCTGCTACCACCGAAGCCACGCGGAACCGGAAAACCGGTTTTGGGGCGTTTTTGATTGCCCTAAGTTTGCTATCGGTGGGGTGAATGCCTTGTTTATCTATTAAATATCCTAAAAATTCCACTCGATCCATACATAGTTGACACTTGTTTTTTTTAACTTTGAGACCTGAGTCTTTAAATCTCTGAAGAACCAACCCCAGGTGCTCCCTTAGTATTTCTTGAGTCGGAGCAGCAATTAAAACGTCATCAAAATAGGGGACAACACCTTTTATTCCTTGTAATAGTCTTTCCATCAAACTTTGAAAGATTCCCGGGGCCACGCTTACTCCGAATTGGAGTCGGTTACATTTAAACGCACCTCGGTGGGTAACAATCGTTTGGGCCTCTGCTGTTTTTTTGTCTACAGGCAGTTATTGGTATGCCTGGGCTAGATCTAGTTTAGCGAAGACTTTTCCGCCCCCCAGGGAATGGAGAAGGTGTTGCACTACCAGTACCAGGTAAGCATTTTGCTGCAGGGCGTGATTCAGGGTGGCTCGGTAGTCCCCACAAATTCTTAATGATCCATCTGGCTTGATGGGTGTCACAATTGGGGTTTCCCAGGGAGAATGGTCGGTTGGTTCTAGCACCTCCTGGGCTATTAATTTATCAAGCTGCTCGTCAATCTTTGGTTTAAGGGCAAATGGAACTCGACGAGGCTTAAGGCGGATGGGAGCTATTTCAGGGTTGAGGTTAAATGATATCGGGGTCCCCTTGTACTCGCCTAGTTTATCTGCAAAGACGTCCTTCTTGGATGAGAGCCTCTTCCCAGTCGTTGCTGCTGGTTCGGTGAATGCCGGCTACTTCAATTCCAAGTGGAGCGAACCATTGGAGGCCTAACAAGCTAGGCTGATCCCTGTCGACTACAGTCAAGGGTGGAGATGCGGTACGATTTTTAAATGAGACATGGACTTGGCTGGATCCAACGACTGGAATTCGATTTCCCTGATAATCTTTGAGTATGATTCTTTGGAATCAGAGGTCTTGTTGCCGGACGGTAGGGATGAGTTGCTTCAGGGTCTTCCAGGAAACCATCGAGAGGGATGATCCTGAATCGACTTCCATCATACAAGGCTGGTTTTTGATAACCACCTTCACCCGGATCTTCTTGGTGTCCAGTGATGAGGCATGACCAATCCTAATGGTTTGGTGTGCCTCTTCTCGCTTCGTTGAGTGGTTTAGGGATTTGTTTCTGTAGGAGTGGTTGTTCCATTGGTGGTTCAAGGGTTCTCGCTTTACAGGACAGCTTCCTGTAGATTGGCGATAGTTAGCCCCCCTCGGGGCCTGGCTGGGTCCTTGTTTGCTTCTACAGACCCGTCCGATGTGGCCTCTTTTCCTGCACACATGGCAGAGTGCGTCGAGGAATTTGCAGTCTGATCGGGGGTGGTTTGCCCCACAACCAGTGCATTGGTACTGCGATCTCTGGCATTGGAGCCAGTTGACCTCTTCTTCATCGCTTTTTGATGACGATTCGAGGTCCTCGTGGTGGGCTGTCGTTGCTTGTTCTTCTAAGTGAGGTGAAACTTCGCTGGCGAGTTGGCGAAGTGGAGCGTGGGTGTTGCGCATTCGGGCAGCCGACTTCCTGGTTGCTTCTGCTGCAGTAGCGTCAGCGATGGCGTCTGTGAGGCTAATGTCGCCTTTCGCCATCAGCTTACTCTGCACGCCGGGTGCATCTAATCCCAGAACTATTCGGTCTCTCAGGGCTTCTTCGAGGTCGGCAAACCCGCATAGGCCTCCCAGATTCTGGAGATCAGCTATGAAATCAGCAACACTTTTGCCTTCCGCTGATCTCTCTGGTAAAATTCATGCCTTCTAACGAGCGTTGGTATGGTCGGTGCATAGTGGGCCCTTAGCAACGGTTCAAGGATGTCCCAGTCCATGGACTTCACTTCTGCCGGTTTCACTAGTGCCTTGGCCATCTTGAATATGGTCGGTCTGCAATGAGTTAGGAATACCGCCTGTTTCTTTCTGGTAGTGGCATCCTTCAAATTGTTGGTTTCCAGAATCATCTGGAAGCGATCCATATATGAGTCCCAGTCTTCTTGTGCCGGGTCGAATGGAGCGGGTGGTATGACGCTGCCGGACATGGTTCTGCCGTTGGTGCATTTCAGCCACGTGCTCAGTTGTCGCTCTGTAGTGTTCAGTCAGCTCTGATGTCTCCACATCCCACCTTCGTCGCCAGTGTTATGTTCTGTGCGTGGCGCAAGAAGTGGAGACGAGTCGATGAACAGTGAACTTCAATTCTTTATTTAACATGGTGCAACAGTTCTAAAAATGGCCACAACAGCCCCCTTTATATAGGTAAGCTCTTGGGTATTTAGCCAATGAAAATACAGGAACGTTAGCTCTTTTAACCAATGAGAAGGGCTCGTTAATAGCCAATCAGATTCTCCTGAATGGACCAATCCGATATCGCTATTATCGGCCAATCAGAAGTGCAGGGCCAGAACCTGCACTTTACTTTAAGGTTTCAACAATCTTTATTCAAGCACTTTTATTAATTCACAACAGAAGGTGTATGAAATCAGGGACTTCCTTTCAGTTAAGTGTATATTGGATTAGTCTCATAATAATTGTTTTCAAGGAATTGCCTTAAGCATCTAGATCAGGGGTGTCAAACTTGCATTGTCATGGCATCATCACGTGATGTATCAGGACTTTTTTCCCCTTTGCTAAACCAGGCAGGAATGGGGCCATGGCCAGCACGTGATGCATCTGGCTCACTATGCGTGGGCCACTATGTGTTGACACCCCTGGTCTAGACAAATGTTTCTCAAACTTGACAACTTTAAATGTGTGGACATTAACTCCCAGAATTCCCTGACCAGCCACGCAGCCACCATATTTTGCAAACAAGCAATACAGAAATTAATTAGGAAACAAAACTATTCAACTAATGGGGAGGGGAGATTATGGCTAAGTGAACTTTTTTTGCATGAAGGAACCTGCAGAATTATGCAAGAAAAACATAGCCTCACTGTTTCACACAGCAGCTAAGTCCTCATCACAATCTGCAATGCAAATAAAGGCTTGCGATTCTTTGAAATGGGTGCTTCAAATGTACAGGAGCACCTATTTTGAATTATTTAAACAGCCATGCCTTTTTCTAGATTTGCACCTCTCTTTTTTAATTATTTTTTTTTTTATTAAACTTATCCCAAAGGTGTTTTTCAAAAGACAACTGGATTTTTCTTGGTATTTTCCTTCAAAACATTTCACTTGTCATCTAAGAAGCTTCTTCAATTCTGGAACTGAAGAACCGTGAAGAAGCTTCTTGGATGGAAGCAAAACGTTTTCAAGAAAAACACCAAGAAACTCCATTTGCCTTTTGAAAAGCACTTTTGGGACAGCCATGATCTGAATGATTGAGAATCTCCATATATATTAAACTTATCAAAATGTAAAATACAAGTGGAAATGAAGATAATGGGAAAGTATGGAAAGGAAAGGAAAGGAAGAGAGAGAAATGTGGGGTAAGTAGGAAAAAGAGTTTTAAAAAAGTATTAACTTCCAACTCTTTTAGAATAAAATTACAATAAAATAATTACATTGCAAGCCTTTTTATTTTTGCATACTCAGTATATACTAGCCATTTTCATAACAAAAAAACTTAACTAATCAGCAAGAATCAAAGTTTCATTTTTTTCTGTCTCAAGAACAAATTCTAGAAGCGGTTTCCAAGCAGAAATAAAGTTGGATGTATCCTTTTCTTTAATTAAAGTAGTTAATTTCACCACTTTTTCTGCTAGTTTCCTCAGTTCTGCCAGCCATTCTTCCATTTATGTATCTTCCCATTTTTGTGCATAGGTAGAGCATTCTCATGGCTGTCAACATGTGTAATAACAAAGTTTCAGATTTTTTTTTCAAGTTCCTTGTCCATTAAACCTAAAATAAATATTTCTACTTTGATTCTTATACATATTTTGAAAACCTGTATTAATTTTTCTGGATTGCACATCTCTTTTGGAAGCTGCTGCTGGCTGTTTCTTTCTGTGAGTTCATGAACAGCCACTTCAAAGAATTTTTGCAGCCCTTGCCAGTTCACCACATGTTTAATCTCTGAATAAACCAGTGTCTTCTCCCTCTTGTGAAAGAGCTTATACGTATATATGTAAGTGCTCATTCTCACAAATCCCAACTACAGCCACTGGCACAGTTAATAGTGAAGACTGCTGGAGGCTGTAAGTCAAAAAAGTAATCTACCATAATGCAATAGAATGAGAAACTTGTTCATAGCATTTAGATTACTAAATGTGCTATAAGGATGCATCCCTTTCACTTATCGTGGGAAAAACAGGAAAATGGTGGGGGAGTTAAATAAGTCCATCTTAAGGAGAGAGCTCTATAAATAGTAGAAAAAAAGCACAAATGTAACATGAATGAAAATTGTACTTATTAATATCAGCCAGGAACACCCCAAAAGAAAAATAATCACTAGTTACAAGCAGTAATAATTCCCTGCAGGTAGCTTCAGGATGTTATGATGAACTGAATAGGTTGGAAAAAAAATATATTTTAGCAAAAGGATCTATTTCTCAAAGAAAAATATTAGTTTGCACTGCACCAGACTGAAGTTAAAAGCACGGGATTGTTTTTTTGCAATCAGAATAATTCACTTTTGGAATCTTTAATTAGCTGTGCAGCAATAAAAACGATATATGGAACCCAAGGGAAGATCTGGATAACTACTGTGAGTTCAAATGATTGAATGGTCAGAGACAATTTACTATGTTTAGACATTCTGTTAGCCCCCCAAAAAATGATCTGGCCACCACAAAAAATAATAAACTTTATGGTATGCAAGAAAATGGAATCACCACATTTTCTATCTGGAAAGAAACAAATCTTTCAAAGACGTACCATTCTACTCAAGAAAGTCCTGATTTGCTTAAATCTTACAATTCTTCTATGGAGCACTCACAACTTCTGAAGGCAAGCCATTCTAGATTGCTTCTCTCCTTGACTAGTTTCCATCAAATTTCCATTGCTGCTTGTTCTGCAACCCATTAGATATTGGCATACTGCTATCATGTCACCTTCAGAGTTCTTTTCATTAAAATGTTTATTAGTTGCAAAGTCATGTCTGACCTATCACGACCCCATGGACAATGTTCCTCCAAGCTTTCCTGTCCTCTACCATCTTCTGGAGTCCATTTAAGTTCACGCCTAGTGCTTCAGTGTCTCCATCCAGCCATACCCAATTCCTACAACCATTAGTCATATGTGTTCACCCGCAGTCCCCTAATCATCTTTGTTGGTCTTCTCTGCACTTTTTCCTAAGTCTTGCAATATTCCAAGTTTGACCTTAGCAAGGTATTATAAAGTGGTACTAACACTTCATGTGATCTTAGTTCTATCCCTCTGTTAATGCAGACTAGGACTGCATTGGCTTTTTTGGCAACTACAGCATACTAATCTAGTGTTTCTCAATTTTGACAATTCTAAAATGTATGGATTTCAGCTCCCAGTATTCTCCAGTTATACTTGCTGGCTGGGGAATTCTGGAAATCCCATATTTCTTAAAGTTCTCAAGGTTGAAAAACACTGGACAAATATATACCAATTTTTATTTCATAGAAATGCTCTTCATGGAATATGTAATCTGATTTTCAGTTAAGCTTCACTGATTAATATCAATGAATTAAAGTCTAACTCCTAAGTCTTTTCCATAATTTTCATACTATGATTTCTTTTGTAATTTTTAGAATAGTCATGGGCAACATTCTATGATTTTTGAATGCAGAGTTTTTCCTATTTGTTCTTTTTCTGTTTCATTCTGCACAGACAAAATCCAGTTGCCTTTTGGAAAAGTACCTTTGGAACAACCATGACATGGATAATTGAGAATCTCCATAGACAAGACCTTGGGGTATTTTACCCAAAGTTTTGTGAACTGCCGATTTCAATTATGATCACTACAGAAGGTTGAAAGAGGCATTAGAAGCCTTCTAGGCCAACTCTCTGTAGAGAGCAGAAATCCTCAGACCGTCCTCAACAAATCGCTGTCCAATCTTGGCTTGACAACATTGTGCTAGAAGACCCCAAATTCTCACTGTTAGAAAAAGTTTCCTTGTTCTGGATTTGGATCATTTCTGGTAAAGCTCCCATTGTTGTTTCTTCTGCTTATAAGAACTACTGAGAATAAATCTACACCTTCTCTGTGACCACTTTTCAAGTGTTTGAAGGTTTCTATCATTCTTTCCTTAGCTTTCTTTTCTTCAGGGTTTTAGTGTTGCAAGTCTCTCACTATTTTCATTGCTCTTCTCTGCACTCTGATCAGTTCCCTGGTGCCCTTCTTGACTTATGGCAGTTAAAACTAGACCGTTACTTCAGGTGTGATCTGAAAATACAATTATCACATGCCACATCTGTGTTGATAAATCCCAAGACTGCATCAGCTCTTTTGGCAAAAGCAGCATCCTGCTGGCTCATGATTTTTAGCAAAGAAAGAGGGCTTTTCTGTTCTGATTTCATTTCAAAACTTCATGACCCTCAGTCATATTCCCTTGAGTCACAAGTCCTGAGTTGGCATTTTCAGAAAGTGTTTTAATCTCTTCATCACCTCAAGTTTTTGAATGTTTCCTAACTTCTTATTTATTTACTGTACTTCAAATGAACAAACAGAATTGGGCATTGGGTTTCAAAAATGATTGCAACATGGACTAAAAATATTTTTCCCTTTTTCTCCGCAGTCACCTATTCTTTTCCCTCCAATTTTGCAAATGAAAGTGACATACATGGTGAAGTTTCCTTAATTGCTTTTATGCTGAGATTATGCTGGGATATCTTGCTTGGATTGTAACAGCAGGTTCAGAGGTATTAGCTGGAGGAGCTGCAGAGCAAACAATCTATAAACAAAACATTGAATATCAAGATCACGTCGCTAATTAATTTCATTGTTATACTCACAATAAACTATTACAACATTAGACAACACTGTAGAGATAAGACAGCCATTCCTCCCTCATCTCTTTCAGTAAATACATTTTTGCTTTTGGCCCAAAATAAACTCAGCCCATTGATTGCAGCTTTAGAAAATTGAAAGCTGAATGTGAAAACCAGAACCTCCCATATGTATCATCCTAAATATATGGGGTGGTTTTCTGAATCTCATGACTGAACCATAAACTAACGACCTGGTTAGATTCACAAACATGGTTAGCTTTCATTCATTCATTCATTCATTCATTCATCCATCCATCCATTCATTCATTCTACATCTTGCCTTTGTTATTTTTATAAATCACTCAAGAAAGCAAACATATCTAATACTCCTTTCTCCTAATTTTTCCACAAAAGCAACAGTGAATTGGGCTGAGAGAGTGCTACTGGACTAAAGTAACACAAATTGGCTGCCTGAAACAGTTGGGCTTTAAGAAGTTTTTTAAAAATCTAGCAAAGAGAGATCTAGTTTGATCTCCATATAAGAGGCTACTCCACAGTATTGGTGCTGCATCTTCAAAGAATTGCAAATATTGCAGAAAAATTCCAGTGACATATTTTCCTTTCAAGCGGATCAGTGTCATAATTTCTCCTCAAAAAGCCATTGTGATTGCTATATTTCCTGTTATTTCATTAAATACAAAAAAATCAGTCTGAAAGATGAATAAACAGATATCAGTAAGAAAGTCACTTTAGTTTTTATTCTGAGAACATTGCCATCCAACATTAGAGAAAGATTATATTTTTCAGACAAGCCCTAAACAGGAAACTATGCAGTTTCTCCCCTGTTCTCTCCATTTTACATTTTTAAAATTTCTATTTAATAGTTAAAGACAAAGAAAGCAGCCATGATAGAAAAAGTTAGTATAACAAAAAAGAAAAAAACAACCCTTAGATATGTTATAGTGTTATGACTAACAAAAAGTTAATTAACATAAAAAAAGAAAAGTTCCATATTGATAGCTATATAATTGAATCCTCATAGTTATATTTAATCTATATAAAATAAATTACTTCATCTCCTTGTTTTTGGAACACAAAAATATTTTAGAAATAGATAATAGATTCATATTCTGGATCCATAGCTTAAAAGGGACAGGAAGATTACTTCCAATTATGTAAAATTATCTTCTTTGCCATGTCCCAGACATGATTTGGCCAATAGCAATTCATGAAATGAGAAATCCCATGTTTTAATAGTTCAACATCTCCTTAACATTCTTAACTGTGAGATTTCTTCTCAAGATCAAAGTGATTTGTCGTTATTTGAAACCAAAACAAGGGACCAGATAGTGGAGCCAGTAGCAGATATGGACAGTGAGGAGGTTGGGGAGGCACTTGGGCCAGTCCTGGAGCCTGGGGAAAGCTCTGATGAGATGAGGCCAGGGCCATCCGACAGTTATCAGCTGCCTTCAGAATTGGACATCAGTGAAGCAGAAGAATAGCTGGAGCCTTTTCTCAGTGTGTGCATGCACAGAAATGCTAGATGAAGGGAACAGCTAAGCAACAAGGGTTGACTTGGAAGTAAAGCCACAGGTGGATGGTGAGTGGCCCCTCCTATAGGGAATAAAAGAGGAGCAAGAGGGGAGTAGGGTTTTGCAGGAGACAATTAGTTCATTCCTGCATTCTTGCCAAGTATTGTGGCATCTGAAAGATATAGGCCTGGCCACTCTCCAAGCCTGATAAAGGTCTGTAATTGTGAACTATCTTGAAAGACTGTTGGCTGGGACTTTGCTGCAGAAGAATTCACTGTTAATTAAATAAAAGGGGTTTATCGGAATGAGGACTCAGCTTTGTACTGTGGGGGAAGTTTAGGTCAAAACACATACAAAATGTAAAGTCTCAGTCTAGACACTGATGGAAAGTTCAAAGAAAGACCATAACTTTGCTTCTGTGAGTCTTTATTTATTTAATTCCATATCACAAAATCTTTATACTCCTATGCCAAGAATGCTTTCCAATGTGCTTTTAAAAGAGCTACTATATGGGTGAGTACAGAACAAAATTGGATTTTGTGTGGAATTAATACTAAAGCTTTAGTATTGCAGTTGTAAAATAGCTGCCTTCTGCCCCTCTCTCCCTCCACCCCTGAGACAGCTGACATGGATGGTGGTTGCAAGTTTTCTCATGTCATTTTATGATGTCAGCTCAATACAGGTTTCAGATTTGTCTGCATTTATCTTTGCAACCAGCTATGGGAATGCTTGAAAAGACCAAAGGACAATTAAGTACGCACAATACATTTCATTCCATGGGCAACTCAATTCTTAAAAGTTAACTTGTTATGCTGACCAAATCTGTGCTAAATTCAAATCCTTCCTAGCCAGAGGTTTTCTTGTAACCATCATTGAATTCCTTGGATTAGAAATTATTTAGCACTACTAAAATTAGGCCTTGTCAATTTTACGTCAATATTTGGTATATCTCCATAGGTCGAATGTATTTATTTATTTATTATTGATTGATTGATTGATTGTATATGCCACCCATCTTGCCAAGAGGTGACTTTGAATGGGGATTGAATGCAGTACTACTTGTCTTTTTTGGGACTTCTTCTCCTGTCTTGCTTTTTTGTTCCTTCTGCTAGCAGATCTCACTCAGCTGGAGTCTGTTGAGAAAACACAGTGTTTTTATATTGCAGTAATATTGAAGTCATGAAAGTCTATCATTTCATGATGCTTATTGCATTATTCTTGGATATAACCATTTTAATATTATACTTTGGAAATCCATAGATTAACAGTATACAATTAAAAATGGTATGTAATGTTTGTTCATTTTGATCATTTGAAAGAATAGTCTTAACATCAGTTTAAATACAAAACACTACCCCTTTTTCTACCCTTTATTATCAAGGTATTGTTTTTGAGTATATATATACCTTTTAGTAATCAGATCCTTAAAATCTAAAAGGCTGGTTTTAGTTGGATTAAACTCAGCAGATGGTGATAATTGGCTGACCTTGTCTGATTTGCATATGGATGGGAAACCTCTTAAAAATTTCAGGATATTGGTTAGACTAAGAGATTAAAAACGGTTCCCAAAAGACAATCCACTTCCATTGTGCTGCCAAGAAAATGAGATGAAACACTATGTCATGAAATCACTAGGAATGGAGACTTTACTTTTTAGTCAGTGTAGACATTTCTGAATTTGCATCTCAAAAGGATCTAGAAGCAAACAAGTCAGGAGTCCTGCCTTATCGTCCAGTATAGTGTTTCTCAACCTTAGCAAATTTGTTGGCTGGAGAATTCTGGGAGTTGAAGTCCAGACATCTTAAAGTTGCTAAGGCTGAAAACCGCTGGTCTAGCATATATAACAAAACAAAGGAAAAGTACGCATACAATCTTGCCCAATAATATTTTCACATTTTGATACAGGGGTGGGATCTGACAGGGTTAACTACTGGTTCAGTGATTTTCGATGTGCTTCCCTGCACACTGTGTGTGTGTGTAAATCTTCGTCAGCTTGCTGCCTGGACAACTGAAAAGCGCTGTGTGCAGGTGCACAGCGTTTGAAAAGCCACTTTTTTCCTGCTTTTTCAACCTCAGCTGTGCCACACAAAACAGCTGAGGTTGAAAAAGCAGGAAATAAAGGTCAGATAAGAGCCCAGGCGGGTAGGTGGGCCAAACCATAGCAGACAGAACCGGTTCTATGTCTGCTGCTCTTCAGAGCTACCAGTTCTACAGAGCCGAAAAGAACCAGTAGAATCCCACCCCTGTTTTGATATTCCATACCATCAAAATATATGACTTGTGTATTCAAGGATCCTCTTGGTATGATTGCCCAAGCACATACTAAGTTATTTTGTAGTATATTATAAAGTATATAAAAGAGCCGTTGTGGTGCAGTGGTTAGAATGTAGTACTGCATGCTACTTGTGCTGACTGCTGTTTGCCAGCAGTATAGCAATTCAAATCTCCCCAGGCTCAAGGTTGATTCAGCCTTCCATCCTTTTGAGGTCAATAAAATGAGGACCCAGGTTGTTGGGGGCAATATTCTGACTCTGTACACCACTTAGAGAGGGCTGTAAAAGCACTGTGAAGCGGTATATGAGTCTAAGTGCTATTGCTATATCACCACAGTACAAACTGTTAAGCCTGGGTTCCCCAACCAGGGTTAAGGAGACAAGCTAAACAGAATGTGCAGCATTAGTCAGATAGGCACACAGATAAATGAGTGAGATAGGTTTGTATGTTTGTTAACATACAGTAAAAATAACAGATACGCTTGTGCTATCAAAATATAGTTTATTCCATTTAGAGTTTATAGCATAGTCAAAATAACAGTCCATTAGTCATGTATCATTTTTGTCAGTCCATTCAAGGATATTCAGTTAGCAAAGTCCGTGTAGAATATCCAGTGTCAGTTCACTTACAATATAAATTAGTCCTTTATCTCTCTCTCCCGTTCCAGTAGGGAAAAACGCAGTCTTCATCCAGTAATTAGGGATCATCAAGCCAGAGAGAGCAAGCTAATGTTCCTTGCTTCTTTCATGATGCTTTCACAACCACTCCCTTAATTACATTCCTACAGTTAAAGTTGCAGACACTTTAACTAATAAACCATGATAACATATTTATTATTTTACCTAAACCAGTTAGGGTAAACAATGTTATCCCTAACATTCTCCCCTTTTAAGTAAATATAATAATATAACTATTTACATCCTTAAACCATATTTGTTACAACTCTCTTTAAACTTAATTGCTCCTTGAGCTTTTGTAAATTGGTCTGCAATGTTTTCTTCTGTCATGCAGTATTCCAATTTAATTAGCCATTCTTTACAGATTCTCTAACATTTAAGTATCTTAAATCAGTATGCTTTGATCTAGTTTTTACAGTTATATTAGTAGCTAACTTTATGGCTGCTTGATTGTCCTCGTACACAATAATGGAATCTTTAACAATTATACCCATGTCTAATAATAACTGTTTGTACAAAATTAAGTCAGTGCATAGTAATGACAGACATGAAAATTCCGCTTCCATCGTGGACAAGCTAATATGTTGTTGTCTGATTGACCTCCACCCTATTAGTGTCTTACCAAATAATATAGCCATCCCAGATGTTGATTTTCTAGTGTTTATGTCAGTTGCAAAACTTGCATCTGCATAGGCACTAAGACTCAAATCACCCTTTGGTTCTATATACAATGCATGGTTCATTGTTCCTTTAAGATATCTTAAAATTCTCTTTAATGATTGCCAATGACATTGATGTGGATCCGAATTAAAACGAGCCAGCTGATTAACACTATAAGCTATATCAGGCCTTGACCAATTGCTGATATATGATAAGCTACCAATCAAAGATTGATATATGGACTTATCAAATTTGGGACTTTGATCATCATTTTGGCAAACTTCCTGACTCATTGGAGTCTTTGCCGTTTTACAAAGTTCCATTTTATACGTTTTAATTAATTGACAAATTTTATCTTCTTGAGATATCTTAAATCCATTTTTTGTTTTGTTAATTGTCAATCCTAGGTACTTTTTAATTTCACCTAAATGCTTTAATTTTATCTTTTTATCTAATAATGATATAATCTCATTAGCTTCATTATTACTCTTAGTTCTCAAAGCAATATCATCTGTAAATAATAACAATAAGGATACCGTTTCATTATTTTCTCTTTTAAACACACATGGATCTGCTAAACCAGATTTAAAACCTATATTGTTTAATTCTTTCACAATATATTGGTTCCACTCAAAGCCAGATTGTTTCAACCCGTAAAGACTCTTTTTGAGTTTCCAACAATCATTATTATTTACTTTATTGTCTTTTATAATAACTGGCTTTTTCAAATATATAGTGTGCTGCAATGGTGCATGCAGATAAGCAGTTTCTACATCTAAATGGTTAATGACATAGTTTTTCTTAGCTGCCCACACTAATGCTGCTCTCAAAGATGTTGCTTTAAGGCTTGGTGCAAAAACTTCATCGTAATCAGATGCAGTTTGATTAAATCCTTGAGCTACCAACCTAGCTTTATGGGAAACAGTCCCATCATTTCCAGTTTTTACTTTAAATATCCATTTGCACCCAATGGATTTTTCTCCTGGAGGTAATTGAGCATCTTCATATACTTTCATTACCTTTAATGAATTTAATTCTTTTTCCATTGCCTTTTGCCAATTCTCCTGATCCTTAGCAGGATACATCCTAAGTTCATCTACACCAGTTGGAACTTTAGTTACTTGGCAAACTATACTTGCTTGATCCCTATCAGGTGGTCTAGTTACACGTGTAGTATGTCTAGGTATTACAGGACTTACAGGTGGACTTTCATTGATTAACTCTTCTTGATTATCTAACTCTTCCTGATCAACAGTTTCCTCTTGTTCTGGTCCTATTTGTTCTTCGTGGACTTCTTTAATTGGACTCTTCTTATAACTATTCTGATCTTTTTGCCTTTTGTAGGGTTCAATAATTACTTCATTATTTAAATCTTGTTCTAATCTATTCCATCCTACATGTTCTAGGAATTTAGCACTAGCACTGGTGTAAACTCTAGATGTACCTGGTTCCCAGAATCTATAAGATCTATGATTAGATTTATATCCTACAAAAAATAATCTTTTAGCTGTATGTTGTCCTTTGTGTCTGAGTTGTGTAGGGATATGCACCCATGCTGGTGCTCCAAATGTATGCATGTAACTTAAATCAGGTTTTGTACCATGCCACAGTGTGAATGGTAATTCACCTGTTGTTGAATTAACAACATTATTTAATATATGATTACCACACATTATTGCTTCTCCCCATAAATTGTCAGGTAATTCTGAATCAGACAACATAGTACGTGCCATTGATTGCAGTGTTTGGCCTCGTCTCTCTTTAAAGGCATTATGTTGTGGCTTATATGGTGCAGACTTTTTATGTTGAATACCTAACATTCTAAGTCTATTCTGGAATTTATTATTTGTAAATTCCGTACCATTATCTGTTATAAGAGTTACTAATTTCTTTTTAGTTTTCCTTTCTGCAAATTTAATCCAATAAAAGAGATTTAGATACGTTTCAGTTTTGCTCTTCATTAAATAGCAAAACCCATATCTAGAATAGCGGTCCATTAAACTTAGTATGGAACGAGCTCCTCCTACACTTGGTTTTTTTGGACAAATACTACTTCTAAAGGCTCTTTGGTAGTAAATCCATCAACTCTATTAGCCGGTATGACCCTGCTTTTGCTTTGATTACAAATAGAACATTACAAATACTTATTTCAAGGTTTCAAACTTATTCCTTCAGATAGTTGAACAGTTTTCTTAAGCATTTTAAAATTTAAATGCCCTAGCCGTCGGTGTAACAAGTGAATACATTCATCATGAGGTTTCTTATTATCATAAACCGTGTTAGCCACCTCTAAATGATAACCGTGTTATCATTTAAAACATAATTCACCTCTTAAAGATGCAGTAATTTTCTTATCTTCTTTCTCAATTATGCAGTTATCTCCTTTAAAGGTAACTACATATCCTAGTTTAACCAAAATTCTAACTGAAATTAAATTAAACTTAAGTTGTGGTACATATAACATTTTTACATTCTCTTTTATAAAAGAACAATATGCTATACCTTGACCTTTAGCTTTCAGTTTCCAGCCATTGGCTAATGATACCTGCTGTGTACTCTGGGACATTTTAATAAAATTTTTGTTATCATTTGTTATACAGTGGGATGCTCCACTGTCAACCACCCATAAATTATTTTTTACAGCTCCGTTACTATACATGGCAAACTCTAAATTTTTATTTATCTTTTGATGACTTTTAGTATTCTGGCCAGCGTTCTGGCGCTTTGCTTTTTTACAAAATCTTGCCAAATGTCCTCATAACTTTCATTTAGTGATGATAGAACTATGTAGACTTGGTGTAGTTCAGAGAAAATAAGCTCTTTCTCGTGCAGTTCTTGAAAAATGCTTTTTATAGAATTCAAATGAGTAAGCATATCACCATTCGTCTGGAGATGCGTCCTGAAAAGCTTCCGTGTAAGATTTATGTGAGCACCAACGTTATCTCGGACATAAATCCTCTTCAGCTTCTGCCAACACCCAACAGCCGTTTGCTCTCCATGGATATGAACAAGTTGCTGGTCAGACAGTGTTAGTCCTATTATGCATAAAGGATTTTATCTTTTGTCTATCTTCCTCTATCTCTGGATCCCATTCCTCTATGTTTGGTGGATTTTCAATTATGTTCCACAGACCTTCTCTTCATAGAAGTAGACTACATTTCATAGACCATGATACATAGTTTGTTCCATCCAGCTTGGATATAAGGGACAAACTTTGTAGATTGACTTGTGCCATGTTTTCTTATATGGATATAAAACTATAATTAATAAAACACAGCTGTCTGTTTACTGTAATGTTTAACAACACAAACTCTCACTTTTTACATAAATCTGTTTTATCCTAGTTAAACTGACTTTGCAGCCTCTGGGCCCATAACCAGTGTTAAGCCTGGGTTCCCCAACCAGGGTTAAGGAGACAAGCTAAACAGAATGTGCAGCGTAAGTCAGATAGGCACACAGATAAATGAGTGAGATAGGTTTGTAAGTTTGTTAACATACAGTAAAAATAACAGATATGCTTGTGCTATCAAAAGATAGTTTATTCCATTTAGAGTTTATAGCATAGTCAAAATAACAGTCCACTAGTGAACTTCCGGTTTGCGTGGCTTCGGGGTAGCAGGAATTCGCGACAGCTCGCGATTCCTGCTGTGCTAGCCGTCGAGGTACCCCCGATCCAGATGGGTCAGGGGGATATGGCTGCCCTGTAGGGACAGCTGAAGAGAGAGGGGAGTTGGATAGGGAGGTGGGGGTATCGCAGACCCCCCCCTTCTCCAGGAAAACCCCTTTTTCCCAAGGCGGTGGAGCGGCGGTCAGCAATGGCCGCCACGAAGAAGCCAGCAACCGGGTAAGAACTGTGCTGGAGGAAGTGTGAAGAGTGAAAGTTCTGTCTGAGCCGGGTCAAGTAACACCTTTTAAATTGCCTGGAATTGAGCTGCTTGAATTGCTGGAGGATACATTGTATCCCTAAGAAGAGCGAAAAGCGGCGGAGAAGCTGTTAAAGGGAATTTTTTTTTTTTTTTACTCTCCCACCCCACGGAAAAAGCAGAAATATTTGGATATATTAGACATTGAAAGTGGATTGCTTTGAAAGCTGAAGCTAAGAGACAAAGGGATTTTTGGACATTGAAAAATTTAAGAAATTGGAAAATCTCTGCTGGAGGTATGGTTTTTTTGATTATTTAAAATTGTCATTGCAAGTGGGAAGGGAGAAAAAAAATTGGAGCAGAAGCTGAAAAAGGAGGAGATTGTCTAGAACGTCTTTGTGGATCCCAAAAGAAGATATATCGTAATAGGACCTCTTTGATTAAAAATTAATTCAGAAAGAGAAAGAGAAGAAGGAAGAAAAGTATTAACTTTTGGAACTTTTTTTTTAATTGCTTTTGATTGTCTTTGATTAAAAATACTTGTGGTTGTTTTGGAAAAAGTTTCCCTTTTCATAATGGCATCGTCTGTGGATGAACTAGAGATTGAATATCAAAAATATAAAAAAGAAGATACTTTGGGCGCTTTGTTTCAATTCTTAGAAATGGCGTTATGTTCTTTTGAAAAGTTGATTACGCAGCAGAAGGACTGGGACAAGGAAGAAGAGGAAGAAGAAGCCATCTTTGATGAACAATGGGTCCCTTCCGGAGAGGAGGAGAAAAAGGATAAGAAAAAGGGGATTTTAAGAATTATAAAAACAACCAAAAGAGAGAAAAATGAGCGAAAAGATGGAGGCAAGGTTAGAAAGCAAAGGAAAAGGAGCAAGAAAAGCGAAGAGAAAAAGCAAAGGGGTAGAAAGGGCAAGGAGAAGAATAAGCAAGAGAGAAAGGGGGGGAGGAGAAGCCTTAATGGGGGGAAGCAAGACTTAAAGAAAAAAAGTTTATTTAGAGACAATGGGTGAATTTAATTTAGATTAAAAGAGGGATTCTGGAGGGTATATAAGAGTGTGTTTTTATATGTATATTTAGAATATAAAATTTATTATGTAATTTTAGAATCTTTTAAACAGAATCCCAAGAAAGATTGCTATATGTAGTATTTCTAAGTTAGGGTAATGAATTATAGATGTTACTCCAATTGGTGTACAGGAGAAGTATAGTAAAAGAAAAAAAAAGATGAATGGATAATTGGAAATAGAACAGACAAAGAATGTTGTTGAAAATGGTAATAAGATATGGAAGGATATATATGTTTGTTTGTTTTTTGGATTTTGTATATTGATAAAAGGCAATAAAATTTTAATTAATAAATAATTTGGATGGAAAAGAGAAGTAGGGACAAGATATGAAGTTAATATTATATGAAATATTGATATTATAATCTGGAAATGTTATGCCTTATTGGTCTTTTTTATTATTTTTTCTTAGAAAAGAATTTATAAGCTGCTATGCCTTGATTCTTTGTGCATTGTTTTTATAAAACTGATAAAAATGGTTTTTATATATATATATAAAAAAGAAAATGGTAATAAGATATGGAAGGAGATATGGGTTGAATATGATGTTTGAATTTGTGTCTGTGTAAAGAGTTTTAACCCGGGAACAGACAACCTTCAGAAAAGATCTTTTAGTTTTGTTTCTGTTTTGTGTTTGTATGTTTGTGTATTGTGGTTATGGTAAAACTAACAAAATTTGTTTTTTATAAAAAAAAAAAAGGAAAAAAGAATCAATAAAACCTTGGAGGAATGTTAGACGAGAATAATTTAAACAAGCCAGAAAGAAAAGAATATGATGACTATAAAATGGATAAATATGGAAGAGAAATGAAATTGAATAGGAGTAAAGAGAAATAATGAGAAATTTGCTGAAAGATATTTGTGTGTCCATATGGAGATGGGATAAATTGGAATTATGCTGTATAAAAATAATGTTTTGTTTGACTTGTAAGGATTTACAATGTTAAGAGGTTTTATGTGTTTATGTATTTAATGGTTAATGATGTGTTGTTTTATCTTTAAAATTAATAAAAATTTGTTTCAAAAAAAAAAATAACAGTCCACTAGTCATGTATTGTTTTAGTCAGTCCATTCAAGGATATTCAGTTAGCAAAGTCCATGTAGAATATCCAATGTCAGTTCACTTACAATATAAATCAGTCCTTTATCTCTCTCTCCTGTTCCAGTACGGAAAAACACAGTCTTCATCCAGTAATTAGGGATCATCAAGCCAGAGACAGCAAGCTGACATTCCTTGCTTCTTTTATGGTGCTTTCACAACCACTCCCTTAATTACATTCCTACAGTTAAAATTGCAGACACTTTAACTAATAAACCATGATAACATATTTATTATTTTACCTAAACCAGTTAGGGTAAACAATGTTATCCCTAACACAAACCATGGCATTTATTTTGATGCCAAATCAGCAATATTTAATTCTGAATATGCATTATGATTTGACATGCATTGGTTTTGACTTACTTATTGGATCTTGAGGATGCATTCTTCTTAAACATATGCTTATCTTTAAACGCCTGACTACGCCTTTGAGCTTTGTGCAAAGTCATTTGCAATAACCACATCCTCATATTACTTGCTGGCCTGTAGCCAGAGGATTTGGTGACATGCTGATGCTCCTTCAACTGTGCATTAACTCTAATAATACAGACATATGCATTTGCAAGTGTTCTTGGACTAAGAAGTTTCTCTTGCTTCAGTTCAATCAGTGATAATCTCTGCTATTTCCAGCATAAAGTTGGACTGGATATGGATACAAACATTGTGTAACTGTCTGAAAGGTAAATTAAGAGCCACCCAAGTGATAAGAAAGTGAATGTGCTGACATAATGTTTCACAAATATATTGTTATGGGATAGTTGGTAGTGCATACTGCATGTTTAGTTATTAATGCTAACATAGAGATAAAGTATTTGATAAGAACACTGAAATGTGCCTAGGTTGTGTGCATAGAAATGAAGAATGTTATTTAATACCAAGAAAATCAGATACTCCTTTTAAAAAGCTTGCTGAAATCATGTGAGGATGGAAATTGAATACCAGCAACATTATCCCCAACAAAGAGTCAAACAATGAGGCATTGTAGACAAGCTATGCAGTCAAGGTTAACCTGCAAAGAAGCCATCAGTTAAACTCAGCTAAATCCCTTCTGGGTTGCTCAACTGATTTGTTCTTTAAAATGTTCATGCAAGGCATTAATGTAATATTCACATGGGTGAATTAAGTAAACAACAATTTAAGTTTAAAAACTTTTTCAATACTTCATTTTTAGTTATATACTATTTTTCTTTCTAAAGAAGTCATAATAGAGGATCAAAAGGTATTGGGGTTATGGCCAGCTAGCTATGTGGCATTAATTTCTGAGTGTCTACTAAATGAAAACTCTGATATAATAATGCAAGAGAGTTTTCAACCTGTAAAATGTCACAATATTTTCAAACATTTCTTATGTTATCACTTACTTTTTCTGACATTGCTTCTGTCCCATTGCCTTGCCATAATTGCCTTTTTGCCTGCTGATTTTTCTATGGGCAGTAATGGCTGTAATCATTTATTACACAGCCATTTAGATCTTGCATCTTCTGGCAAATAGCTAAGCCTGGGGCAACATGATTTTAGAATATTCCAAAGGGCTCTGCAGATCTTAGATAGCTGAGATCCAGAGGTGATATTCAGCAGGTTCTGACCAGTTCTGGAGAACCAGTAGCTGAAATTTTGAGTAGTTCAGAAAACCGGCAAATACCACCTCTGACTGGCCCTGCCCCCATCTATTCTCTGCCTCCTGAGTCCCAGCTGATTGGCTGGGTCTTCTTTTGTTGCCCTGCTCAGGATAACAGAGCTGGAAAGCAAATTAGTGGAGTGGGGAGGGAATGGGGATTTTGCAGTAACTTCCCCCAGGAGTCGGGTGGGAATGCAGATTTTAAAGTATCTTTTCTTTGCCACGTCCACCAAGCCATGCCCACAGAACCAGTAGTAAAAATATTTGCATCCCACAACTGCTGAGATCCTCCACTGTTGGGATAATTAGGACCAACTAAGTTGCTTAACAACTAAGCTACAACTTCTTTTCTCTTCTGTTCATTCTATTCATTTTCCTGCAATTCATCATCTTACAATCTTTGCACCCTCTTGCTGTTGTTTAATAATTGTTGATTAAGAGTTTAAAAGATTTCTTAAACTCGTATTGACACAATGTACTTAGGAGAAGGAAATGCATGATGCATGGTGAGTCACAAGTTATGTGCAGGTTTACGAGCTATGAGGTCTGAGGAGGCATCCATCACACAAGAAACTTGAAGCAGGAGAATTGGCTGCAACTATATCCCAGAAATATTGGGGAATCAGGATTGAGCAATATTTGAATGAAAATAGACATAGCTATATTTGTCCTTTAAAACATTTCTTTTACAAGATTCAGCTGCCCAAACCTTTATGTAAGCAATCAAAATCTGTTATATATTTTCTTCTTCCAATTATAACTTTGGAATGAACCAATTGGTGACAGATTTAATGCTTTCCTCCATCTCCCGCCTTTCTGTGCTCCCCAGTATACTGGTGATTCAGTCATTACACCTTCAGTATGATCTTCTTGGTTCATACATTATTGGAGATTTTCCAGTCCAAAAGTCAGTGGGTTTTTTTGTCCTGACGAGTGATTGTATTACTTTCAATGATGCATTACAACATGCTGGCTTGGTGACTTGGTGCCAACATAATCGGGAAACTCTTAGAATTAGCTGCCAAATTGTAACATTCAGCTAATCAATTAATGACTGAATGTAGCAGTCACATACGATCAAAATATTAGTGGTTAGCTTTGCAAAACTATTAACCGGAAAGCAAACTTTGAGCATACCTTCCCAGAATAAAATTTGTGGATGCCAGCAAAATTTTATCATCTTTAAGGACAGGCAAAAGCCTGTTTCAATGAAGAGATAGGCCTTGTGAGGTTCCCCCATTCCAAATTCTTCATCATTGAAACTACAGTAAATAGGTTCCCTAATGCTTATACAATCTTCCTGCAATTATTTCAACTTTTTCTCCCAATCCTACCTCCACATAAGTTGTCCATCTGATGCTTCTTGATGGATTTGTCAATTGATCTGAGTTATTTTTCATCTTCAAAATTAAGTGAAACCCATTTCGGCTGTGATCTTTCAAAATATGTGGACCAAAAATGAAGTAAGAAACTTAATGTGACCACCCTGTTCACAGAAAATGTTATGTATTTAAAAAAAAAGAATGATGCACCTGTCCTTTGTTTTTAATTTTGTGAATTTAATATAATTTGTTGCAACATTCAGATAGAAAATCCCGATAGATGGAAGAATGCATATCTTCAGAATTATCACTTTGGAGGATTTAGCCAAAGCTTTTATTTTTCATTAAATTTCTAGGATGTAGTTCAGTAATTTAATTAAGAACAATAAACTGTAACATTAATACATTAATATGCTCCCTTCTTTATCTGGAATTAATGGGCATATTTTTAGAGATGGATATGCATGTATCTAAGGGTGTTTTTTAATAATCTAGACAGCCTTCTATTCTGAATGCTCCTCATGCTGGTCATTTATTTTAGGAAGTCCCAGAAAGATTATTTTGACCTTTTATTTGGTTCTTATTCTCTAATTGCATTTTATTATGCTGGTTAAAATGTTTGTGTAATTTTAAGTACACATATAAATGCAAAACAAGAAAACACACAAAGTTTGTAAGCCAGTAAAACAGAGACTTATTTATCAGTTGAGCCTTCTCCATATTTGATCAGATTTTGCTTGTTTGTGATGTATATTGGGTTTTAGCAGATTTATTACAGAAACTGGCAACAATATTGTTTAAATTTGTTTCAGCACTTTATATGCTGGTGAATTCCAAAATAATTGTGAGTGGTCTCTATTGAATAAAATAGAAAGAAACAACCATTCCCACTCCAAGTGAATGACATCCAATTTCTTAATTACTGATATGACAAGGAAAACTGTCTTAATAGTAATCATCTCTTATGGCCAGGAAGGGAACGCTATTCCATCAGTCTCCAAAATTGTCTGGTCACAGCTGAAAGTACCAGAATCATATGTAGATCAAAGTACAAATATGCATCATACGGACAAATAATGAAGCATTAGAACTGCTGGTGAGAATAGAGATTAAAATAATTAGTAAAATATAACTTGAGGGATTAAAACTTTACACAGAGATGAGGAGGAGAATGATCATCACCAAAATAGTTGCCAACGTACATGATATGCACACCCAGAATTGATCATCATAGCCAAAATATGGCTTTACTTATGATTCTTCTTTTCTTCCCACACTTAAATAAATCCTATTTACACGAATCCTATTTAAATATTCTACAAATGAAAGATCTGAGTAAAGAATTGTTTACAAACTGGCAGTCAAAACTTGGAATTGGCAAAAAGGCAATTGTGTTTGGAAGTCTGAACATTCACATTAAAAAAAAAAAAAAGCAATTATATCTACAAAGTATCCTCCCCAGTTCTCAAAAGACAGACAATCTCTTTCCAGCAATACAGATATAATTTAGGATGTGAAATTAAGTGAGCCAGACAAAATGAAGCAAGAAAACAGATGTTCAGGAAGTCCCTCCAAGCTTCTATATCACGTCAGCAAAAATGTGTGATCCAACAATGGAATTTGGATGCACATTCAAAACCTCCCACTTTTTTTTTTTTTTTTTTTTTACCATTTCTTGTAAATAGCAGCAAAAGAAAGAGGAATAAGTCTTGGTGCGTGATGACTTTATGACCCTTACATCAAATAAATGGATGGTTAAGAATAAAATATCACATAGATCTGAGAGGCAGGGGTGAGTGAATGAACAAGAAGGAACAAACCGATATGTAGCAAATCATAAAATAAATCATCAAATGAATAAATAAAAATCCACTCCCATTGTGTTGGAACTGGACTGGTAATATTTTACCGATCACTAAGCAGTTTTTAATTTGAAAGGATTCCTATCCAGCATTGAAACACAAGCCTTTTTATTCCCTGAAGAAAATTACTCTGAAACTTCAAAGTTTTAGAAATATGGCTTGAGATATGTACACTTAGAAGAGAATATTTATATAGGGTTGAACTGTGGGTTCCTTGATGCTCTCTAAGCTTGGTCTTTTCTTGCAGATGTTTCATTATCCAACTAGGTAACACCATCAGTGCCAGAGAGGGAGTGAGGTTTGCTCTCAACATTGGTGGGAGTGATCTGAGTGGTTCCTTAATTAGGTTGTTGTTCACTGTTAGCTTGTTTGTCTGAGTTGGTACCCTGTTCATCAATGGATTTTGGTTTCATCCAAATGCACAATTCAGGAACAAATTTCTAAACAATGCTAATGCATTCAAATGAGTGAGAAGCCCTGAAAGTTTCTGGCTTTGTTGTGATAGTACTGTCAGAGAATGGTGTTCATTACTTTGGAACAGACTCAGTTGAAGGAAGACTAAATAAAATATACACTGCTCAAAAAAAAAAATAAAGAAAACACTTAAACAACACAATGTAACTCCAAGTCAATAACACTTCTGTAAAATCAAACTGTCCACTTAAGTAGCAACACTGATTGACAATCAATTTCACATGCTGTTGTGCAAATGGAATAGACAATAGGCAGAAAGCATAGGCAGTTAGCAAGACATCCCCAATAAAGGAGTGGTTCTGCAGGTGGTGACCACAGACCACTTCTCAGTTCTTATGCTTTCTGGTTGAGGGTTTGGTCACTTTTGAATGCTGGCGGTGCTTTCACTCTAGTAGTAGCATGAGACGGAGTCTACAACCCACACAAGTGGCTCAGGTAGTGCAGCTCATCCAGGATGGCACATCAATGCGAGCTGTGGCAAGAAGGTTTGCTGTGTCTGTCAGCGTAGTGTCCAGAGCATGGAGGCGCTACCAGGAGACAGGCCAGTACATCAGGAGATGTGGAGGAGGCTGTAGGAGGGCAACAATCCAGCATCAGGACTGCTACCTCCGCCTTTCTGCAAGGAGGGACAGGAGGAGCACTGCCAGAGCCCTGCAAAATGACATCCAGAGGGCCACAAATGTGCATGTGGCTATTGAAACGGTCAGAAACAGACTCCATGAGGGTGGTATGAGGTCCCGACATCCACAGGTGAGGCTTGTGCTTACAGCCCAACACTGTGCAGGACGTTTGGCCATTTGCCAGAGAACACCAAGATTGGCAAATTTGCCACTGGCGCCCTGTGCTCTTCACAGATGAAAGCAGGTTCACACTGAGCAGATGTGACAGACGTGACAGGGTCTGGAGATGCCATGGAAAATGTTCTACTGCTGGCAACATCCTCCAGCATGACCGGTTTGGCAGTGGGTCAGTAATGGTGTGGGGTGGCATTTCTTTAGGGGGCACACAGCCCTCCATGTGCTCTCCAGAGGTAGCCTGACTGCCGTTAGGTACTGAGATGAGATTCTCAGACCCCTTGTGAGACCATATGCTGGTGCAGTTGGCCCTGGGTTCCTCCTAATGCAATACAATGCTAGACCTCATGTGGCTGGAGTGTGTCAGCAGTTCCTGCAAGACGAAGGCATTGATGCTATGGACTGGCCCGCCCGTTCCCCAGACCTGAATTCGATTGAGCACATCTGGGACATCATGTCTTGCTCCATCCACCAACGTCTCGATGCACCACAGACTGTCCAGGAGTTGGAGGATGCTTTAGTCCAGGTGTGGGAGGAGATCCCTCAGGAGACCATCTACCACCTCATCAGGAACATGCCCAGGTGTTGTAGGAAGGTCATACAGGCATGTGGAGGCCACACACACTACTCATTTTGACTTGTTTTAAGGACGTTACATCAAAGTTGGATCAGCCTGTAGTGTTTTTTTCCACTTTAATTTTGAGTGTAACTCCAAATCCAGACCTCCATGAGTTGCTAAATTTGATTCCCATTGATAATTTTTGTGTGATTTTGTTGTTAGCACATTCAATTATGTAATGAACAAAGTATTTAATAAGAATATTTCATTCATTCAGATCTAGGATGTCTTATTTTTGTGTTCCCTTTATTTATTTTTTTGAGCAGTGTATATAATCAAGTCTGTTCTTTTCACTCTTTTCAAGAACATAGTAATATGGGAAAGAAATCTTGAGAAATAGGATGCTTGGTATCCAAATAGTCAACTCATGGAAGTCAGGTGAGCCTTGTTAAGAAGGAGGACGACTGTAAAAGATGTTTTACCTGAATCAACACATTTCCAAGAGAACAGAATTCACTGTTCAATGAAAGGTCAGAGTTTGTATTGCATGGCAATTCTATTATTCTTTTTAAAAATTATATCCTATTTTTCCCATAAGTATTCAAATTAATTCAATATGTATATGAAGGTATCTTCTCTCATTTTATCTTCATGGCATCAACTCTGACAGCTGGATGGAGTTGAGAGACAATAATTGGCCATAAGCCACCCAAAGAGCAACATGGATGAATATAGATTTGTATCTGGCTCTTTCCAAAGTAGATACATGGGTGTGTCACTATGTCTGAAATGCATTGTAGACAAGTTCCGGGAATAGGAACAACTGGGAGGCATGCACATCTGGCCTTCAAGCTGGCTTGCCTTCTGATCACTCAGAAATATCCCATTTTGTCATTCAGTCCTAATCCATCTTCTTTAACAATAGCAACAGGCAAGATATTGCAGCAAATCACATATGAGAAAGAGCATGACACACTTTTAATATTATTCCTGGGAAATAGCCATTAAGATATAAATTATATGTTGCTAGTTTAAAACTGGATACAAGAACAGAATGTAATGAAATCAAATGTATCACCTAGAAGTACAGAGATTATTTCCATATTTATATTTGACTTTTACTGTTTGCTCATTCATATACCATGATGATTATAGATGACCAACAGGAAGGGAGTAGTAATTGGAAGGATTTTGCAAATCAGTCTAACTTAATCTTCCCCAAATTGGTGACCTCCAGCTGTCCTGAAATTCAGCTTTCATAATTCCCAGATAGGAAGTTCATGTTCAGTACATACTAGACCGAAGATGGTTGCTGTAACTTTGTTTTTCATGAATCAAGTCTAACCTTTTGCAATATCTTTTTACATTATTCCAAAGATGGTATTATTCTAAACTGGATTTGCTTCTAGAATTCCTGATAACTTAGTTTAACTTGAAACATTGGCTCTCATGCTGCATAAAAACACATGACATCAACACACATTAACAAAAATCCACCAGATTAGTGTGATGTCATGGTACTAATTTAATTTAATTTATCAGCACAATCTTTTTGTGGGTCTATTGAAAAGTAAATCTCACTGAGGAAATAAGTGCAGATAGCAATAGCATTTAGAATTATATACCACTTTACAGTATTTTACAGCCCTCTCTAAGCAGTTTACAGAGTCAGCATATTGCACCCAACAAACTTGGTCCTCATTTTACCGACCTTGAATCAACCTTGAGCTGGTGAGATTTGAACTGCCAAACTGCTGGCAATTGGCAGTCAGCAGAATTAGCAGAATTAGCCTGCAGTACTGCATTCCAACCACTATGCCATCATGGCTCATAATGCATAATTTATATTTAATCAACCTTTTACTACATTGTGGATTTGGCTATATTGTAGAAGAAGGAGCTCTGAAAATCCGTGAGATTTTATTATAAATAGCGCATAAAGTCTGGGCTGACTGATATAATGAAAATATTTTAAAAAATGATAGATTGAATATTTATTTTAGTTCTTATTTTATTCAGGTGAAAAAGAGCAATAAAATACATGCAGATGAAATGCAGGTGTTTGTTTTGCTTGGTAGGATTGGGCTTCCCTTCCCTTTAGTAGCAACTTACATGATCCTTAACATAAAATAAGAGGCAAAGGACTCATAGAGTGAAGACTTCTATTCTACATGAGCCTGGCTCTATCAGATATCCAATCAGCCCTTTGTGAACATCACATCATCACAAAATCTTTAATTTTTAATTATCTGTTCCAAGATAGGTGCCTCATTGCCTGCAATACATGTTGCTTCATATCTTTTCAGTCTAATTATTTTATATGGAGGCGGCAAAATTATACCCTACAGAAAAGGAGCTTCACAGGAAGAGAACATTTTTTAATCTTTTAACATTTCTTGTAGTTTGGATGAACTGGGTAACAGCAGGAGACTGTTTTGAGTCATACACTTTCCTGAAATAGGGCAAAAGGCATGGGCTCCATGTTGATGCTTCTTCCTTTGAAGTCTTACACAGCCCTATACAATCTGGCTTTCCCAAAATTTAATAAAAGTTTTAGGGATTGCTTTTGGCCATGCCACTTTACTCTCATATCCTTGTGTGCCAGATCTCATAAGGGCTGCATTATTAAAGATGTGATTGCTTAAAATAATGACTGTGGGTCTCCAGCTTTCAATGTTGTCTGCCCATACGGAATTATCAGTTTTTAATATTCTTTTAATAGATGATTTTAATATGCATTATTTTGTACTTTTAATTGTTTTAATGCACTCTAACTTTATTTGAAGTTAATATGTTGAATAGCTTCATGTAAAAATAATAAACTAATTCCGTGATATGTACTGCTTGTGAGAAATGATTTTGTACATGTAACTCTATACATATCACAGTCAGGAATGCTGATTGCTCTAGGGTTCCTATTCACATAGAGAAAGTTCTACACATTTAACAATGAAGATGTGACTATCAGTGGTGAGACCCAGAAACCAAGTCAGTCTGAAATGTCTTGACTGGTGGGTAGGAGAATCTATGTTCAAGTGAATACTCATGTGCTTCCTTGAATCCAGAAAGAGTGAAGGGACACAGATTGAAGATAATAAAAATATGACATGTTTTAATGTACCTCAGTGCTTGTTGTTCTAAATGCAAAAGATAAAAAGGCAATTATTTTGGAAACTATTGATAAAAATATGATACTGCAATTTATTTAATTATAAATTTATTTTATAATTTTTGTGACTGATGGTCTTAAATTTCTGACTCACTGAAGGGAAAATGTAGGAAGAACAAAATGCTCTTTGTTTCTTATTCCTGTTTATTAGTGCTTGGGCATTCTAGGATGAAGAAGGAAGAGCTTGGCTGAAAGCTCAGGAAGGTAGGCATACCCTTAGATTATCCCAGTAGGACACTGTTTCTCAATCATGGCAACTTTAAGATGTTTGGGCTTCAACTCTGATGGCTGGTTGGGGAATTGTGGGAATTGAAGCCAATGCATCTTAAAAATGCCAAGATTGGGAAATACTGCACTGGGATGCACATCATTGAATGTGCATCCATACATTAGATTTTTTTTTCTCTTTGCACTTATGGACCTTTCTTTAAAATACTCTCAATTATAGTACACTTTTCAGCAGGATGAAATAAGATTATGGATGGACTCGTTTCTGCTATCATGATTAAGCAATTTGAAGTAAGAAATCCTTGGGGATTTTTTGCAAATACCCCAGAAATATTTCACTGATTCAGCTCCATTTTCTGCAAAGTTTTCAGTAAAAAAACACTGTTGATGCTAATGTGGAAAATATTAGTTGCTTTTGTCATGAGAGAAATGTCCTTAAAGAAGCAGTGGCTTAGTTATGAGATGACTAGGAGAGTGTATGTCAACCCCTTGGAAGGGTTTTTTCAATAGCACTGTCAGAATCCTCAGAAAAGGAATTATTGCCTTCCAGAATTTTTTTTCTTTCTCTTGGCAGAATTTGAAAAAATTTGGAGGCCTTTTGGAAGACATTGGTGCCAGATTTTCTAACAGAACAGATTAATGGAGTTGGAAAGTGTTATGGACTAAGCCAACGCAGCGATACAACCCTAAACAGCTTTACTTTACAGCAGGCTTGTAATCCTGCACTTCTCATTGGCCCGTAAATAGCGAGTCGTGATTGGTCATTTTTGGCCAGTCTGATTGGTTGTTAACGGGGCTCCCTGATTGGACGCTTGTAAAAGCGGTAAACTCAATTCATTGGTTGTTTTGACAGCAGCCAGCTCTATAAAAGAGCTGCTGCTGCCCAAGTATTTACTCTGTTCTTTCTTTACAATAAAGACTTGAAGTCACTGTTTGATGTCTCGTCTCCATTCCTTGTGCCCATGACCAGGACTTAACACTGGCGACAAGGGTGGGATATGGAGACGATAGAGCTGACTAAGTACGCATCGAACAAGACAGAGCACGTGGCAAAAGAGTGCACGCAACAAACGGCAAGATGACCAGCGGCGCCATACCAGCCGCTCCATTCGATCCAGCAACCAAAGACTGGGACTCGTATATAGATCGCTTCCAGATGTTCCTGGAGACCAACAATTTAAAAGATGCTACACCTGGCAAGAAACGAGCGGTGTTCCTGACTCATTGCGGCCCCGCTGTTTTCAAAATGACTAAAACACTGGCAAAACCGGTGGAAGTGAAGACCATGGATTGGGATACCCTCGCCCCAATCCTCCAGGCCCATTACGCACCCGCAGTACCTACACTGATACGAAGACATGAATTTTACCAGAGGGACCAACGGAAGGATGAGAGCATTGGAAATTTTGTAGCCGACCTCCGGAACCTAGGAGGCCTTTGTGGTTTTGCAAACTTAGAGGAAGCCCTAAGAGACAGCATAGTTCTGGGATTAAATGCACCGCACGTGCAGAGTAAACTGATGGTGAAAGGCAACATCAGCCTTACAGATGTCATCGCCGATGCTACTGACGGAGAAGCAACCAGGAAGTCAGCCGCTCGAATGTGCCGAGTGAACGCACCACTTCACCAACTCGCTAACGATAGCCCACTCGCCGCTGAGAAGCATGCTACCACCACCCACCATGAAGACCTCGAGTCATCCTCAGACAGTGAGGAAGAGGAGGTCAACCGACTCCGCTCGGAACAAGAGCAAAGAAACCAGAGACGTCCGCACCAATGTGCTGGCTGCGGGGCAAACCATCCGCGATTGGACTGCAAATTCCTCGACGCACTCTGCCGTACTTGCGGAAAAAGAGGCCACATCGCAAAAGTCTGCAGAAGCTAATGAGAGTCCAGTGCCAGCCGAAGGGAGAACAAACTCCGTCGGGAGACAGGCAAACCTCCTGAGAACCAGGACCGTCTGAACCACCAATGGAACAACCACTACTACTACAGAAATCGAGCACCTGCCTCTTCAACAAGACGAGAAGAGGCCCACCAAACCATTATTATCGGCCACGCTTCATCGTTCAATGTAAGAAAGATCCGCATAAGGGTTACTGTTGAGAATCGACCATGCATGATGGAAGTCGATTCGGGATCATCCCTATCGATGGTATCCTGGAAAACCCTCAAACAGCTGATCCCTGACATCTGCTGCCAGGACCTCAGCACACAACAAATCATCCTGTAAGACTACCAGGGAAACAAAATTCCAGTTGTCGGTTCCAGCCACATCCAAGTATCCTTCAAGGACCACACAGCGACGCTTCCCCTGACTGTCGTCGATCGCGATCAGTTTATTAGGGTTACAGTGGTTCACCCCACTTGGGATTAAACTAGCCAGCATACACCAAACCAGAAGCGACGACTGGGAAGAGGCTCTCATCCAGGAATTCCAGGACATGTTCACAGGAACATTAGGCAAGTACAAGGGGACCACTATATCATTTAATCTCAGCCCCGATGTAGCTCCCGTTCGGCTTAAGCCTCATCGGGTACCTTTTGCCTTAAAGCCAAAGATCAACGAGCAGCTAAATAAACTGATAGCCCAGGGCGTATTGGAACCGATTGACCATGCCTGCTGGGAAACTCCGATTGTAATGCCCATGAAGCCAGATGGTTCGTTAAGAATTTGTGGGGATTACCGGGCCACCCTAAATCATGCTCTTCAACAGAGCGCTTACCCAGTACTGGTGGTTCAACACCTCCTTCATTCCCTGGGTGGCGGAAAAATATTTGCGAAATTGGACTTAGCTCAGGCGTACCAGCAACTACCTGTTGACGCGACAACTGCAGAAGCCCAGACAATAGTTACACATAGAGGCTCTTTCAAGTGCAATAGACTCCAATTTGGAGTAAGCGTGGTGCCTGGCATTTTCCAAAATTTAATGGAGAGACTATTACAAGGCATAAAAGGCGTCGTGCCTTATTTTGACGACATCCTAATAACTGCCCCCACTAAAGAGTTATTAGTACAACGACTCAGAAAAGTTCTTCAGAAATTTAAAGACACTGGTCTGAAGGTAAAAAGGGACAAGTGTCAACTTTGTACGGAGAAAGTGGAGTTCCTGGGATACCTTCTCGACAGACAGGGAATCCACCCCACTGAAAAAAAACTAACCGCAATCAAAAATGCCCTGAGACCTAGGAATAAGACAGACCTCCAAGCCTTCCTGGGACTCATTAACTTTTATAACATCTTCTTGCCCCAGAAGGCAACCATAGCCGAGCCCCTACATAGACTTCTCGACAAAAAGGCTTCCTGGGTCTTGGGACGGCATGAAGAGAGAGCATTCCAAGAGGTAAAAGACCTCTTAACCTCCGATGCTGTATTAATGCAATACAATAAGACTCTACCTTTGACGGTTACCTGTGATGCCTCACCATTTGGAGTGGGAGCCATTTTAAGCCATGTCCTACCAAATGGGAATGAGGCACCTATTGCGTTCTTTTCGAGAACTTTGTCTAAAACTGAAAGGAGCTATAGTCAACTTGATAAAGAGGCTCTCGCTATTGTATCCACAATTAAACGTTTTCATGAATATATGTATGGGAGACCCTTTACCATAATTACAGACCACAAGCCGCTACTTGGTATTTTTATCTTATCACCAAGAATGACACGTTGGTCAGAATTCTTAGCCGCCTACGATGACCAATTACAACACCGCCCGGGGAAAACCATTCCCCATGCTGACGCTTTGAGCTGCTCTCCACTACCAGACATCATAGAGGACCCTGCTCCAACCTTAGCCATATTGCAAATCGAAATCCTCAAATCGCTGCTGCTGACCGCTCGAGACATTGCCTTAGAAACCAAAAAGGACCCTGTTTTGGCATGAGTCCTCAGCTGGGTAGAACAGGGTTGGCCGGTCAGCGCAACCAATGACACGTTCAAGCCATTTAGGAATCGTCAAACAGAGCTATTTTCCCAGAAAGGCTGCGTAGTGTGGGGAGACAGAGTCATAGTCCTAGAGAAATTGCAATATAGGGTATTGAAAATGTTGCACGATGGACATCCAGGCATTGTGCGGATGAAGGCATTGGCCAGGAGTTACACATGGTGGCCTGGCTTAGACAAACAGATAGAGACCTGGGTAGCAAAATGCAGCAAATGCCAGGAGACTCGCTCCACTCCTCCAAAAACTCCCCCAACTCAGTGGGAAACGCCTCGAGGTCCTTGGTATCCACATCGATTTTGCGGGACCCACAAGAGGACACACTTTCCTCCTAACAATGGATGCCTATTCAAACTGGCTTGAAGTCCACAAGATGAAAAGCACCACCACAGAGACAGTCACTAAAAAACTGAATAAACTATTCGCTACCCATGGATTTCCGGATGTCCTGGTCTCCGATAATGGCCCCCAATTCACTGCCCTGCCATTCGAACAGTACCTGGCAGATTGGGGCATCCGCCATGCCTTAACATCGCCAGCTCACCCTGTGGCCAATGGTAGGGTTCAATTTGTAAAACAGACCTTGCACAAAATGGACCACGGCGACATTGATGAAAAAATAAACCGGATGCTTCTCCTCCAGCACATAACCCCAAACAGCACCACGAACAAAACCCCAGCTGAACTCCTGATGGGCCAGAAACTTCGCTCGCATCTCGATCGCCTCCACCCAAACTACACGCCGGAACAACCCCCGGGACCCAGCAGCAAGTGTCGGGCATTCCAGGAAGGTGACCTCGTGTTTGCAAAAAACTTCTTGGGCGACCCATTGTGGGTCCCCGCGATCATAACGCAACTTATGGGACCCCGATCCTATCGCCTACAAACTGCAGATGGTAAGATGTGGAAACGCCACATAGACTAACTCCGTTTCAGATTAGCACCTAGTCCTATCTCAGCCCCGGAACTTCTAGCTGGGGGGGGGGGGAAGGAACATTGAGGAGGCTGAAGAAGAAATGATAATCGAAACCCAACAGCCTACACAACCAACCAGGGGATACTCACCATCAGAAGGAAAACCGAGCCAGGGAGTGGCCTCGCTGTGTGACAGCACTACAATGGAAAAAGATCCAGGGAACCCGGAAGACAGCACTGGCGTAAGCAGGGACAGCAGCCTAGGGCCACAATCTTCACCATCCAACCCAGCTAGCAGCACACTGGAACCAGAACCAGGACAGAAACCGGTGGAACAGCGAAGATCAAGCAGACAGGTGAAGCGACTTTCCTATTTATGAGAATACGTCACCCCACCCCTCAGACAGAACCAAGGGGGGAGGGGTGTTATGGACTAAGCCAACGCAGCGATACAACCCTAAACTTACTTTACAGCAGGCTTGTAATCCTGCACTTCTCATTGGCCCGTAAATAGCGAGTCGTAATTGGTCGTTTTTGACCAGTCTGATTGGCTGTTAACTGGGCCCCCTGATTGGATGCTTGTGAAAGTGGTAAACTCAATTCATTGGTTGTTTTGACAGCAGCCAGCTCTATAAAAGAGCTGCTGCTGCCCAAGTATTTACTCTGTTCTTTCTTTACAATAAAGACTTGAAGTCACCGTTCAATGTCTTGTCTCCATTCCTTGCACCCATGCCCAAGGGACCTTGGATATCTTCTAGTCCAACTCCCTGCTTAAACATAAGGCCCCATACCATTTCAGACAAGTGCCTGTCTTCTTACACCCACAACTTCTAAAGACAAACTGTTCCACTGATTTATTGTTTTAACTGCCAGGAAATTCTTTCTTATTTATAGGTTGGTCTTCTCCTTGATTAATTTCCACCCATTGCTTCTTGTTCTGCCTTCCGATGTTTCAGAAAATAAGTTGAACTGCTCTTGTTTGTTTTTCTTTCTTTGTATTCTAGCTATTGATGGATGACAGTCTCTAATATGTCTTACCACTGGCCATTTTCCCTACTGGTGTTAGGAGTTGGAGTTTAGCAATATCTGAAGGACCACGTGTTCCCAAATCAGCTTTAAAATCATCAGTGGATATAAAAGCAATGAATATGTATTTTGTTTATAACAACCTGGATATTTGGGTTGCTTGTTGTCACAGCATATCCATGGAACAATATTTAAGAATATTGTTGAAAGTCAATGGAGAAGAGAATAAGAAATTTGGGTTAAAAGAAGGATGTGTAGCAAATTTATTTACCCATGGCAGAAAAATACATTGGATTGCTGCTTAGTGGAATTTGGAAATTTCATCTAGTGGTCTATACAGTGAGCTGAGTACTAGTGAGGAAAATAGGCAGGAAACACAAGTCATATGACAGATATTAAATTCATGTTGTCAATGTCTATTCATTCTCAGACTCAATCAAAGTGCTGTCTTTTGATTGCTGAAATCCATAATATGTGACTGACCAGGTTCTTTGAGAATAAATTGTCTTCATATGGAAATGTCTGAAAGTTAAGATATACAATGTTAGAAAGGTATCTGGATAGCAATAATTGTATTTTACTTTTATTATGTTTACTTCCCTACTCGAGTTGTAAAGAAAGCTGATACATAATTAAATGTAATTTGGTTCTAAACAAAGAACATAGAATCATAGGGCTGGAAAGAATCTTGGAGGTCTTCAAATCCAATGCCCTGCTCAACGCAGGTGACCTTATACCAGGGGTGTCAAATTCATGTCCTCACAGCATCATCATGTGACATATTGGGACTTTTTCCTCCTTTTCTAAACTGGGCGTGAGTGTGGCCAACATGTGACACATCCGACCCACGGGCTGGGAGTTTGACAGCCTTGCCTTATACCATGTGGATCAAATGGTTATCTAGTCCATATTTGAAAACCTCCAGTGATGGAGGATACACAACTCCAGGAGGCGAGCTCTTCAATCGTTTAATTGTTCTCACTGTCAGAAAACTTGTCTTTACTTCTAGGTTGGGTCTCTTTTTAACAAGCTTCCACCCATTACTTCTTGTCCTGCCCTTTGGTGCTTTGGAGAATAAGGCAATCCCCTTTTCTTTGTGACAGCCCCTTAAGTACTGGAAGACAATTATCATGTCCTTCCTAATCCTTCTGATGAAAGATTAGGTGAATATTTGGTACAAATATTACTATATCAGAGAATTATTTTTATTAACTGATGTAATTAATCAGATGTGCTTTGTAACAACCAAATGCCTTGTCTTTGAAAAATATACACAAGCTTTTTTTTGTGAGTGAAGGCTATCGATTGAGCCATAGGCCACATTTGGCTGATCACAGACCCACATATCTACTGCCTTTAAGAAATTAAGATACTGTATATGAACAATCCCAGTGTTCTTCTGTTTGTGCATCTTGTTGCTCATTCTTGAGTCAAAGAACCAGTGAGTAAGCAAATAACAAATATCTTTTCAATTGACTACATTATTGTATACGCAAATTGTGTAGAGTACAGATATGTATGCATTTGAAAAAAATCTACCTAATATATATATTTGTGTGATGTGAAAATCAGATACAGCCTTCTGTAGTGTTCAATAAATAATAAGAAAATAAGAAATAGTAATACAGTTTTTAATTTGTAATGAATCTAAACTTAGAAAACTGAGTAAAGAAGACACGGTCTGGAAAATATAGTGAAATTCAGTCCATTTTTTAAAGAAATATACTTATTTTAAGAAGGCAATATTAAAAGCAAACATTGTTTACTTTTTTTCTACCAACCTATTACTACTGAAAAGTCTAAAGTTCAAAATAGTGACATGTTTTTGATAGGGAAAGAATAGATCCTGGTCCAAGCCTTTCTATCAGTTTCTGCTATATTTAGAAAGTAAGAACCTCAAAAACGATAAAAGTTTCCTTTGAGCCGACCTCAAATCCAAATGACTTCATAAACATATCAGTTGATTTTATTTGGCAGCCATACAAACATCATACAAGTGGTTTGCCACTGTTTTCTTCTGAGATATTTACTGAATACTCAAACCTCACCTAAAGCTCTGGGAATTATGGAGGTGCCTCATCCAAGTACTAATCATGTCCAGTCCTGCTTTCGATCACAGGGAGATTGACCTTTCCACTTTAGGATGTTGCCAGACTTTCAGAATTGTCTAGACCACATGGAATCTAGGAGGCATTCACTCTGGATAAAAGAAAGAAGATTAGTTCAGGAAAAAAAATGTGTAGGGTAAATGTAGCCTAGGCCTTTCTCCTTCAGAAGAACATACACAGTTGGGCTACCATTTGCAAAAAAAGTAAAAGAAGAGAAGGCTGACAAAGCATTGAAATACATAAAGGAGAGCTATATTTATCATGTTTATTTGTTTAATTTACAGGTCTTCTCATCTCATATACATGACTCTGGCCAGCTAACAATTAAAAACAGAATAAAAACATAATGAAAAACAACCATGGATGCCTTACTTTCTGACATTATCTCTTTTGATATTAATGTAGTTCCACTTCATAGAGAAAATAATTATTTATTTTTAATTATAAATTCTCAGCCAGTTTTCTAGACACTCGCAGATTTGTAGATACAAGCCAACTAACTTTAAGGTTTGAAGTAGTTTAATTTACAAGCAGCGACCATCCCATTCGGCAAGAACGGCCAATATCCGATCTAGGTTAGCGCTGGGAGCATCTGCCCACCTAATCACGGCTAACTCCTGCATTCCGCCCTGTTCTAATTATCCACTTTGTTTATTTTCCCCAGTTTATCATAGCCCTATCCTTCCTACTCCTCTCTCATCTGCTCTCTCCGCTCTCTCTTATCTAGCCCTGGTCCTTCTCTAATCCCCAAGTCCCCCCCTCTGTTTGCAAGAGGGGAAAGCTCTCTGTCATGAGCTGAATCACCCCCAAAGGGCCTGGTGCTGCCGATTGCCAAACAGGGGGATCCCCGTTGTTACAACAACATCATCTCCTTCTGGGGATTCCCCACGTGTTCACTGCCTGTCAGCTGATGGTGCGGCTCAGGGCAGCAGGGAGGATCGGATCCTGTCATTAGCCTGAATGCTGGCGGGCTGCGAGGTTAATATCGTCACGTTCGGAGCCTGACATAAATAATCTATTTTAAAAACAAAAACCAAGAGAAAGAAAGTGTTAGGGATAACATTGTTTACCCTAACTGGTTTAGGTAAAATAATAAATATGTTATCATAGTTTGTTAGTTAAAGTGTCTGCAACTTTAACTGTAAGATTGTAATTAAGGGAGTGGTTGTGAAAGCACTTTAAAAGAAGCAAGACGACAGCTTGCTCTCTCTCTGGCTTTGATGATCCCTAATTACTGCATGGACTCAAGACTGCGTTACTCGAACGGGAGAGATAAACAAAGGACTGATTTGTAAGTGAACTGACATAGGATATTCTACACAGACTTTGCTAACTGAATATCCTTGAATGGACTGACTAAATGATACATGACTATTGGACTGTTATTTTGACTATGCTATGAACTCATAATGGAATAAACTATATTTTTGATAGCACAAGCGTATCTGTTATTTTTACTGTATGTTAACAAACATACAAGCTTATCTCACTCATTTATCTATGTGCCTATCTGACTAATGCTGCACATTCTGTTTAGCTTGTCTCCTTAACCCTGGTTGAGGAACCCAGGCTTAACACTGGTTATGGGCCCAGAGGCTGCAAAGTCAGTTTAACTAGGATAAAACAGATTTATGTAAAAGTGAGAGTTTGTGTTGTTATACATTACAGTAAACAGACAGCTGTGTTTTATTAATTATAGTTTTATATCCATATAAAGAAAACATGGCACAAGTCAATCTACAAAGTTTGTCCATTATATCCAAGCTGGATGGAACAAACTATGTATCATGGTCTATGAAATGTAGTCTACTTCTACGAAGAGAAGGTCTGTGGAACATAATTGAAAATCCACCAAACGTAGAGGAATGGGATCCAGAGGATGAGGAAGATAGACTAAAAATAGAAGAATTTATGCGTAAAAATCAACAAGCTATTTGCATAATAGGTTTAACATTAACTGACCAGCAACTTGTTCATATCCATGGAGAGCAAACGGCTGTTGGGTGTTGGCAGAAGCTGAAGAGAATTTATGTTCGAGATAACGTTGGTGCTCACATAAATTTAACACGGAAGCTTTTCAGGATGCATCTCCAGATGAATGGTGATATGCTTAGTCATTTGAAAACTATGAAAAGCATTTTTCAAGAACTGCACGAGAAAGAGCTTATTTTCTCTGAACTACACCAAGTCTATATAATTCTATCATCATTAAATGAAAGTTATGATAACTACGTCACTTCCCTTGAAATATTGCCTAAGGAAAGTTTAACTTTAACTGATATAACTGGCAGATTGATTGAAGAGGCAAGAAGAAGACTTGAAAGATATCAGTTAAGGAGGGAACAACCTCAAAAAGAAGATAATAAATCTCCTACTGCATACGCAATTAAAAGGTGTTTTAATTGTGGAGGAAGAGGACATTTGGCAAGATTTTGTAAAAAAGCAAAGCACCAGAACGCTGGCCAGAATACTAAAAGTCATCAAAAGATAAATAAAAATTTAGAGTTAGCCATGTATACTAATGGAGCTGTTAAAAATAATTTATGGGTGGTTGACAGTGGAGCATCCCACTGTATAACAAATGATAACAAAAATTTTATTAAAATGTCCAAGAGTACACAGCAGATATCGTTAGCCAATGGCTGGAAACTGAAAGCTAAAAGTCAAGGTATAGCATATTGTTCTTTCATAAAAGAGAATGTAAAAATGTTATATGTACCACAACTTAAGTTTAATTTAATTTCAGTTAGAATTTTAGTTAAACTAGGATATATAGTTACCTTTAAAGGAGATAACTGCATAATTGAGAAAGAAGATAAGAAAATTACTGCATCTTTAAGAGGTGAATTATATGTGTTAAATGATAATGGTTTAGAGATGGCTAACACGGTTTATGATAATAAGAAACCTCATGATGAATGTATTCACTTGTTACACCGATGGCTAGGGCATTTAAATTTTAAAATGCTTAAGAAAACTGTTGAATTATTTAAGGGAATAAGTTTGAAACCTTGTAATAAGTATTTACAATGTAATGCTTGCAATCAAAGCAAGAGCAAGGTCAAACCGGCTAATAGAGTTGATGGATTTACTACCAGAGCCTTTAGAAGTAGTATTTGCTGACTTAATAGGTCCGAAAAAACCAAGTGTAGGAGGAGCTCGTTCCATACTAAGTATAATGGACCACTATTCTAGATATGGGTTTTGCTATTTAATGAAGAGCAAAACTGAAACGTATCTAAATCTCTTTAATTGGATTAAATTTGCTGAAAGGAAAACTAAAAAGAAATTAGTAACTCTTATAACAGATAATGGTGCGGAATTTACAAATAATAAATTCCAGAATAGACTTAGAATGTTAGGTATTCAACATAAAAAGTCTGCACCATATAAGCCACAACATAATGCCTTTATAGAGAGACGAGACCAAGCACTACAGTCAATGGCACAAACTATGATGCCTGATTCAGGATTACCTGACAATTTGTGGGGAGAAGCAATAATGTGTGGTCATCATATATTAAATAATGTTGTTAATTCAACAACAGGTGAATTACCATTCACACTGTGGCATGGTACAAAACCTGATTTAAGTTACATGCACACATTTGGAGCACCAGCATGGGTGCATATCCCTTCACAACTCAGACACAAAGTACAGCATAGAACTAAAATATTATTTTTTGTAGGATATAAATCTAATCATAGATCTTATAGATTCTGGGAACCAGGTACATCTAGAGTTTACACCAGTGCTAGTGCTAAATTCCTAGAACATGTAGGATGGAATAGATTAGAGCAAGATTTAAATAATGAAGTAATTATTGAACCCTATAAAAGGCAGAAAGAACAGACTTGTTATAAGAAAAGTCCAATTAAAGAAGAAGTCCACGAAGAACAAATAGGACCAGAACAAGAAGAAACAGTTGATCAGGAAGAGTTAGATAATCAAGAAGAGTTAATCAATGAAAGTCCACCTGTAAGTTCTGTAATACCTAGACGTACTACACTGTAACTAGACCACCTGATGGGGATCAAGCAAGTATAGTTTGCCAAGTAACTAAAGTTCCAACTAGTGTAGATGAACTTAAGATGTATGCTGCTAAGGATCAGGAGAATTGGCAAAAGGCAATGGAAAAAGAACTAAATTCATTAAAGGTAATGAAAGTATATGAAGATGCTAAATTACCTCCAGGAGAAGAATCCATTGGGTGCAAATGGATATTTAAAGTAAAAACTGGAAATGATGGGACTGTTTCCCATAAAGCTAGGTTGGTAGCTCAAGGATTTAATCAAACTGCATCTGATTACGATGAACTTTTCGCACCAAGTCTTAAAGCAACATCTTTAAGAGCAGCATTACTGTGGGCAGCTAAGAAAAACTATGTCATTAACCATTTAGATGTAGAAACGGCTTATCTGCATGCACCATTGCAGCACACTATATATTTGAAAAAGCCAATTGTTATAAAAGACAATAAAGTAAATAGTAACGATTGCTGGAAACTCAAAAAGAGTCTTTACGGGTTGAAACAATCTGGCTTTGAGTGGAATCAATATATTGTGAAAGAATTAAACAATATAGGTTTTAAATCTGGTTTAGCAGATCCATGTGTGTTTAAAAGAGAAAATAATGGAACGGTGTCATTATTGTTATTATTTACAGATGATATTGCTTTGATAACTAAGACTAATAATGAAGTTAATGAGATTATATCATTATTCGCTAAAAAGATAAAATTAAAGCATTTAGGCGAAATTAAAAAGTATCTAGGATTGACAATTAACAAAACAAAAAATGGATTTAAGATATCTCAAGAAGATAAAATTTGCCAATTAATTAAAATGTATAAAATGGAACTTTGTAAACCGGCAAAGACTCCAATGAGTCAGGAAGTTTGCCAAACTGATGATCAAAGTCCCAAATTTGATAAGTCCATATATCAATCTTTGATTGGTAGCTTATCATATATCAGCAATTGGTCAAGGCCTGATATAGCTTATAGTGTTAATCAGCTGGCTCGTTTTAATTCGGATCCACATCAATGTCATTGGCAATCATTAAAGAGAATTTTAAGATATCTTAAAGGAACAATGAACCATGCATTGTACATAGAACCAAAAGGTGATTTGAGTCTTAGTGCCTATGCAGATGCAAGTTTTGCAACTGACATAAACACTAGAAAATCAACATCTGGGATGGCTATATTATTTGGTAAGACACTAATAGGGTGGAGTTCAATCAGACAACAGCATATTAGCTTGTCCACGATGGAAGCGGAATTTTCATGTCTGTCATTACTATGCACTGACTTAATTTTGTACAAACAGTTATTATTAGACATCGGTATAACTGTTAAAGATTCCTTTATTGTGTACGAGGACAACCAGGCAGCCATAAAGTTAGCTACTAATTTTGCTGTAAAAACTAGATCAAAGCATACTGATTTAAGATACTTAAATGTTAGAGAATCTGTAAAGAATGGGCTAATTAAATTGGAATACTGCATGACGGAAGAAAACATTGCAGACCAATTTACAAAAGCTCAAGGAGTAATAAAATTTAAAGAGAGTTGTAACAAATATGATTTAAAGATGCAAATAGTTATTAGTTATATTATTATTATTTTCCTAAAAGGGGAGAATGTTTGGGATAACATTGTTTACCCTAACTGGTTTAGGTAAAATAATAAATATGTTATCATAGTTTGTTAGTTAAAGTGCCTGCAACTTTAACTGTAGGATTGTAATTAGAGGAGTGGTTGTGAAAGCACTTTAAAAGAAGCAAGACGACAGCTTGCTCTCTCTCTGGCTTTGATGATCCCTAATTACTGCATGGACTCAAGACTGCGTTACTCGAACGGGAGAGATAAACAAAGGACTGATTTGTAAGTGAGCTGACATAGGATATTCTACACGGACTTTGCTAACTGAATATCCTTGAATGGACTGACTAAATGATGCATGACTATTGGACTGTTATTTTGACTATGCTATGAACTCATAATGGAATAAACTATAGTTTTGATAGCACAAGCATATCTGTTATTTTTACTGTATGTTAACAAACATACAAGCTTATCTCACTCATTTATCTGTGTGCCTATCTGACTAACGCTGCACATTCTGTTTAGCTTGTCTCCTTAACCCTGGTTGGGGAACCCAGGCTTAACAGGAAGCTTTGTGATATGGGTAGGGAATGGCAAAAGGGTGAGTGAAGAAGGGTGAGGAAGAAGTGAGTCTTGAAAGGCCGCAGATTCTAGAGCTGAGGATAATTCATTGGCTTAAAGGGCTATTCTTGGATCAGTCACAAGATTCTTGAAACAACACCACAATCAGCAACTATTAACGAGTGGAGATCAAGACAACCTGGCAACTTAGTATGAAATTATTATCCAGGGCAGCAGCAGGTTTTAGAGGGAAGATGATTCTTCAGCATTTCTGAGCAAGGACTGTCATTAGATTGAAGAAAACTGGTGATCATTTGTTCTGAAGAACTTAAGACAGCTTAGGCTCTTGTAGAATTCATTGGTTTTTTTTTAAAAAAAAACTTGGGACATACATCGAGGTATACAGTATTGCAAATACCTAAAGTAAAGGATTTATTGCATTGGCATTCCTTATTTTCTGTGATTTCACCTTTCAAAATTTTATAGTCATCATCACCATCCATTTCCATGAAGCTTTAACAGCTATCAATTAAGTCTTAAACTATTTCCAATATAATTTATTACCCAAAACTGATGGAATAGAGCCACTGATGATCATTTCACATGTATTGCAGAAAGTAACAAAGAGCTTTTATTCCCACAAAATGAGACCAGGCAATTGCCTTGGAAATGACCAGACGAGACAATATTTCTCTTTCTAATATTTTTCTGCCTTGAGAAACATGGTGTGAAATTAATTTCCTTTTCTTATTCATTCAAAAATAGCTCTTAATTGCCTTAAAAAGACTGTACAATTTGGAATAAATCAAATTGAGCTTTGCTTTCATCATTCTTGGAGAGAATGTATACTTATAAGTTGTCCTTTGAGTTGCATAGATCTCAGTGTGGTTAACATGCAGGTGGAGTTGGACTACTCTGTCTGCTTTGAGTCTGGATCAGCTTCATGTGGCTTTATTCATAATTCTGCTCAGTATCATTTCCCCATAAATCTTAATTCATTTCTAAAAAAAGAAAAAAGTAAACATGTTTTAACATCTTTCTGAATTTATTTTCTGAAAAAATACAAAACAAATGAAAAAGATATTCTGAAATATTTCTATTTAAATCAGATTTTGGTCACCACGAGGTAAAAACGATGTTAAGACTCTAGAAAGAGTGCAGAGAAGAGCAACAAAGATGATTAGGGAACTGGGCGCTAAAACATATGACGAACAGTTGCAGGAACTGGCTATGTCTAGTCTGAGGAAAAGAAGGACTAGGGGAGACATGATAGCAGTCTTCCAATATCTCAGGGGCTGCCTCAAAGAAGAGGGAGTCAAGCTATTCTCCAAAGCACCTGAGGGCAGGACAAGAAGAAATGGGTGGAAACTAATCAAGGAGAGAAACAACTTAGAACTAAAGAGAAATTTCCTGACAGAACAATTAATCAATGGAACAACTTGCCTATAGAAGTTGTGAATGCTCCAACACTGGAAGTTTTTAAAAAGATGTTGGATAACTATTTGTCTGAAGTGGTGTAGAGTTTCCTACCTAGGCAGGGGCTTGGACTAGAAGACCTCCAAGGTCCCTTCTAACTTTAAAACTATGATTATTATAGATCACTATATTTCACAAATTTTCTGGTCATAGATTTAACAATTCCAGACATCACAGCTAATTTGGATGTCATAAATGAAACTCCTGATATAAAATACATTAAGATACTTGAAGATTTTTCTTACTTTTCCCCCTCTTATGCCATTCTAGTTTTCTGCTTTCTTTTTTTTAAAAAAAAATATCCAATATTTCTTAATAAATAAGTTGTTGTTTTCATTCTCATCTAATTCTAGCATCTCCTTGACAACAGAGAAAAAAGTTCTAAGATTAGGTCAGCCTGCCATAATAACTATTAAGCTCAGCCAGATTGTTGACATATTTCTTGGACTATGCAGTAGCAATGAGTTTTAAAAAGCAGAAGCAGAAAAACTTATTAGAATTTGTTTTTTTTAATCCCTCTGATAGTTTGAAGTTTCTGCTTCAGCCTGATGGTCATCATTTGTTATGGCCAAAATTCCAAACTAAGTTTTTTTAGAACTCTTAGTTGTAATATACTTATTATTTCTTAGGCTAGATTTGCTCACCCACTTATTCTAATGCAGTAAGAGCAAGTGCTGAAAGATATTGGAAATTGCAAAATTTAGTAATAAATTACATGTAATCACACACCTGTCTGCAACCTGTCTTGTTGCTGTTTAATTGTACATGTCATGTATCCTTTCACATCCCTCTTTCTTCGTTCTCTCTCTTCTGATTTTCTTTTTCACTGATGATAAAACAGAAGTTCAATAGGATTAAATTCAGGAAACAGATTCCAATTAAGAGGTTGGAAAAAATCTTTCCCAATAAGGTTTCAGAGGATGAAATAAATAGCTGAAGATGTTTTGTTTAAACTGGAGTTTTTTTAAGGAAAAGCTGAATGAATTTTAATGTGGCTTTAAGATGAATAAAGATATAGGAATTCTTCACAAACTATATTTCATCTCAGATTATCTGATGCTCCCACACACGCATTTTAAAAAATAAAGTATAAAAATGGTCTGGCATGTTACAGGCACATGTTTTACTGTATTCTCTCTCCCACTCTCATTCCATCCCCCCATTTTTAAATTTATTTGACCACTTTTTGCTAAGTATTCAAATAGATTAGTTCATGAAAAATTGGACAGCATAAATAATTTATTATACAGAATAAATGAATGCTATAATAAATGAATATGTCTATGGAGATTCTCAGCCATCCAGGTCATGGTTGTCGCAAAGGTGCTTTTTTTTCAAGAGGCAACTGGACTTTCTGGTTTTTCTTTGAAAACATTTTGCTTCTCATCCAAGAAGCTTCTTTAGTTCTGACTGGATAGTGGAGAATGGAAGGATTTATATAACTTGCAGTCAGCTGGCCATTTGCATCCTTTCAGAGAGCTGGTGAGGCCATTTGGTTTATCTGTGTTCTCAAGGTCATCTGAGTAGTGCAAATGAATGTGGAGCCTGCTTTGTCCAAAATGTGGGCATCCCTTCTTGGGGATGACCACTGGTTTGAAAGAGGATCAAACAGACCATTTTTATCAAAATTGAACAGCCCTCTCTCAACAGAGGTGGGGGATACAACACCAACTATCTCCAGTCTACAATACAGTCCTTTCAATAGTTCCAAGAACGTTTCACACCCATTTGCACTACTCAGGTAACTCTGAGAATACAGATAAACCTCCAAATGGTCTCAACAGCTCTCTAAAAGAATGTAAATGACTAACTGCCTGCAAGGAATATAAATCCTTCTATTCCCCAGTCAGAGTTGAGGAAGCTTCTTGGATGAGAAGCGAAACGTCTTCAAAGAAAAACAAGGAAGTCCAGTCGCCTCCTGAAATAGCATCTTTGGGATAATAACTTTATAATTACATGTAATCATTTCCCATGGTAATCCATGGTTTATTTCTGAGGAAAGTGTTTGTCATTTCTGTCCAGAAATTAGTAATTCAACTGGCTCAATAATATAAGAGTTGATATCAACAAGCTTTCTTTGTTGATTTGTTAAACCATAAAGAATGCGTGAGAACCACCCAGGCATCTATTATTATAAACAACTGGTAATACTACATTCAGTAAATATTTTCAGCATATTTCCATGGATATACAAGGATAAAAATCTCAGTGTTTGATATTCTATATATTTATAGTTTGATTTATTGTTGTTTTTAGCAACTCTTGTAAATGCTAGTAACCTTACTAAAGAATTATGATACTGTACTAGACCACAGTTATAGAACTTCAAAGGAAGCTTCAAATAACTTCATTTCTCACACTTAGAATTTCCTGGGTGTATATATATTCCACCTTCAGCCATTATTCTCCAGATGTTGTAGAATTTCATCCCTATAATCTGGCTATCCTAAACATATTTATGGAAACTGAAGTTCAGTACATTTAGAAGTTTGAGAAAATGCCTCTCCTTGCAGGCATTGGTAATGTGGATTAACTCTCAAAAGATTAAACACTTATGATTATCCAAATATTTTTTAATTTAAATTTTTCAATAAAGAAAAAAATTATTCAGAAGAACAGAAATTGACTTTGACTTTTCAGCCTACAAGTAATTGTGGAAAGTTTATCAAACTTATCCTCTTTTATAGCTGCATTTAAAAAAAAACAAAATGTTTAACAAGATTTCTTGCAGTTCTTTTGGATTACCTTTTAGGTAATTGAAACCACATGTAAGTCCCTCTGATTTCAATCATATTTAACATTTAATTTAATCATATTTAACTCTGGTTAAAGTTAAAGGTTTAATTCTTTTTCTAAAAAACACCAAACACTTCAGTAGACAAGTCAGTTACAAACATTACCTAATCTGAAAATTCCAACGACTAAAATAAGAAATAAAATAGTAGAACTGCTGGTTAGTTTATAAAATGAATTCTATTAGTGTTCCTTTGAACACAAATTAAGAAGAATGAAAATATTTTGATTTAGGCTCAATAAAATTTGCAGACAAAAGATTCACAATAATCTGAAAAAATCAAAAGTTACTATTTTTCTTCCAAATTATTTTTTCTTCTTAGTTGGAAAGTTTAAGGACAAATGCATCCATTCTTAGAAGAGCACAGTTTATATTAGGCAAGGGTTTGTTAGTACTGTACAAAGTAACAAAGATTGGTATTGATGTGGTTTCATCCAAAAAGGGTTTGCCTCATTTGGATGTCTCCTAAGGTTTTTCTGAATTGTTGGATATATAATGTAACAGTAACTGGTGAAATCAAAGTTATGCTTTAATGGGCACCAAATCGCCTAGTGGTCTTTTAGTGGGATTATGGACTTAGTTATTCTTGCGTATCCACCACAAACATCTCTTTCATGGCTTCTTACTTTTAAATGCCTATTGCTTGGCAGTGGCAGATGAGAAACGATGCCAATTCAATCCAACAATTATTCATTCCAAACTCTGGCCACAGGGAATGAATGGAATGTTTCCTGGTAACTTGGCCTTAACAACTTGTTGCCATCCCTGATTAAGCACTGGAGAAATAGCCCAAACCATTCCACCTAACTGAGTCACAATAAAAGAGGAAACTAGACATTTCTTTCTAATAATATATTTTCTAATGGGAGAAACAACCCTATGCATGATCTTCATTTTAAATCTAATTCCCATCATGGGAATAGCTGTTTTTATGCTGCCCCATAGAGCAGCACACCTATTTTAAGATGCAGGCGAGGGATGGAGGTGAAAAGGGTGAGTAATGTGTAGGAGCCAATTAGTCTGAAACCATTCATCTGAAATGGAATAGGTTTCTTCCTTGAAAACAGGTTGGACTAGAAGACCTCCAAGGTCCCTTCCAACTCTGTTATTCTGTTAGAATGGCAAAGTTATTTTCCTTATCCAGTTTGGTAAATACAACACAACAATAAGAGACAACCAGATAATGACTGTTTCCTCGGGAAGGAAAGTCTAGAAATGGAAAGTCATATTGCCATTCAAAACCACACTATTATGGGAAGTGGATGCATCTTTTATAACTAGGTATAAAAATTAAAAAGGGAAGGTAGTAGAGGAAGATTATTGATTGAAGAAAAGTTTGTAGAAGTTGTTTCAAGTGCTGGTGTTATGTAAGAAAGCTCAAGGAAGAATAAGATACACATAAACCTTTCTGTCACTTGCAAAACAAACAAACAAAATAAATAAATAAATAGATAAAAACCTGATAATGTAAAAAGAGAGATCAGAAATTGACTTAATAAGTGTATTCTATTGAATGAATCTATTCCTTACCGATTACTCAACTAATTGTTATTTTGTTTTGTTTTATCTTAACAGTATATTGGATGCTTTGGGAGTTAAGGTAAAAATTAGCATAAAACCACTTGATTATTGCAGGCCAAAGCGGGTCAAAGAGGGTGGGTGGCCTTTCAGGAAAATGTTTGCAGAACAGATCAACTGAAGAATATTCAAGCACATGAGCCAAGGCAGATATTCTATGAAAAGGAAAACAAAGAATCTCCTTGAGTGAAAGATTTTTTGCAATTGCTGGACAAAACAATGATCTGAGCATTATTTAATATGCATGTTAATATAAAGCAGAATGTGGACTTGACTAACTTCCATGTTCTTAAAGGAGGATTATATAATAAGATGTTTCTTTGGAGAGAAAAAAAATCATCAGATCAAAATATTAAATTCTTAATTGGGCTTCAGTTGAATAACTTTATTGATCAAAGACAGCAGACATGAAACTCTGATGGCAATCCTTCAGTGGCATTTTTCTTTGGCAAATTTTATGGCTGCCCATTTCACAAAGAAGTGACTCTGGGTGGCAGACAGCATAGCTGGTAAACAATAAATATATCCAAACAGCAATTGTTATTTAAAAAAAAAACTTTTAAGACTATATTAAACAAAAAGCACAAAGCTAAAAATAGAAGAAATATTGGGTGGACAGAAAATCTTTTGAGGGAACCACCTCACTATTCCACCAGTTCTTTAGATTCCTCCCCAGGCTTGATGGCAGTATTTGAAGGACTTCTGGAAAATCAAAAGGGATGAAGCCAGCTTTGCTTTGGGAAGAGGGAGGATATTTTCAGTGAAAGATGAATTTAGGAGAAACTGCATTATTGCCTAAAAGCTGTGATCTGTGGTCTAATTGCAAATTAGAATTTCAAAAAGATTTCCCACATGTACTTCTGTAGTAAAGGCCATACCCTATTTCAGGGGTGTCAAATTTGCGTTGTCATGGTAGTGTCACGTGACCTATTGGGACTTTTCCCCCTTTCACTAAACTGGGCAGGGGCGTGGCCAGCACATGATGCATCTGGACCACGGGCTGGGAGTTTAACAGCCCTGCCCTATTTGAAGTGCTATTGCAGGTTAGTATTCACCTGAAGGCACTTTCTATGTAAAGGTCAGCCTAATGAAATTATGAGGATATTCCTCATTACAGGTGGTCTTCTTAGTTTGTATGAAGCCTGCTTTACAGATAGTCCTCAACTTATGACCACAATGGAGCCCCATTGCTAAACAAAGCAGTTGTTCACTGAGTTGTGCTCCATTTATGAGCTTTTTTACCCATGTTGTTAAGCAAATCACTACAATTGTTATATGAATCATGTGGTTGTTAAGTGAAACAGGCTTCCCCTATTGACTTTGCTTGTCACAGGCCAGCTGGGAAGATTACAAATTGTGATCACATCACACCAGAGTAGTGCCATTGTCATAAATACATGCCGGTTACCAATTTTGATCATGTAACCATGGGGATGTGGCAATGATCATAAGTATGAAAAATGATCATAAGCCACTTTCTTTGGTGCTGTTGTAAGTCGAAGACTACCTCTCATTGTATCTAAATTCAATTAAGCCTTTCAAAAGATTATCAATCTGAAAAGAATTAATATATTTAAATCTATAATTTGTGCAATTTGATTATGCCACATAACTGACTACAAAAATGAACTTGGAACTTGCATTAAAGGATGTAGGCAATTTCCAGAAAGATAATCTGGTCTTTTTGTCATTAGAAGATGGAGGGGCACATTCTGCAAAGTGATACACAGGTATAAATAGCACTTTTTCCTATCCTCTGAGAAGCTTCCTGACCAAAGACACTTTGTACTGCTGTTTAGATCTTTTCCAATATTTGTAAGAGAGTTTGAGGAACTGAGAAAATGTTGCTATTCTTCTTCTCATCTTCAAGGACTTGTGCCATGTACCATAGTAAAGACCAGCATACTAGTCTCCTGCCAAAATATTATAGAGCTATAGTGCATCAGAATATAACTTCTGAAAAACAAGAAAGATGACAAAAAACAGAAAAACAAGAAAGTCCAGTTGTATCCTGAAAAAGCATCTTTGGGACAACCATGACCTGGATGATTGAAAATCTCTACAGACTTTTAGCTATACAATTTGGAATGAATACACTTTGAATAAGGGACACGGTGGTTCAGTAGCTAAGATGCTGACCTTGTCAATCAGAAAGGTTGGCAGTTCAGTGTTTGGGTGGTTGGGTGGTTCGAATCCCTAGCACCCGTGTAACGCAGTGAGCTCCCGTTACTTGTCCCAGCTTCTGCCAACCTAGCAGTTTGGTAGCATGTAAAAATGCAAGTAGAAAAATAGGGACCACTTGTGGTGGGAAGATAACAGTGTTCCATGCACCTTCGGCATTTAGTTGTGTTGGCCACATGACCCCGGAGATGTCTTCAGACAGCACTGGTTCTTTGGCTTTATAACGGAGATGAGCATCGCCCCCTAGAGCCGGAAATGACATATGTGTGAGGGGAACCTTTACTTGACCTTTTACCCTTTGAATGGTGTGGGAATAGGAATGGATTTCCAGAGAAAAATTGCAGACTACAGGAACCAGAGCACTACTCAGGTGACCCTGAGGACACAGATAAACCTTCAAATGCCTCAACAATCTTCTAAAAGGATGCAAATGACCAGCTGTCTGAAAAAAATATAAATCCTTCCATTCCATACTATCCTGTCAGAGTTGAAGTAGTTTCAGTTTGGATGAGAAGTGAAATATCTTCAAAGAAAAAAAACAAGAAAGTCCAGTTCCCTCCTGAAAAAATACCTTTGGAACATGACATGAAGATCATTTTCTAATCTTTCTGAAGCATTACCTCTTCAGTGTTTCATGAGCACGTGTAACCTCATGATGCGTGTTGACTTCAGGAATCACAGTTTCAGTAACTCTTTATCCTTTCTTCTCTTTGTTTTCATAGTGTTTTCACAAGACACCCTAATTCTCAGATGTCTCAAATGGAGCAACTGCAGTCTTCTTGAGCTCTTTACTCACTCCTATGAAATCAACTAATATACCAATATACCCATACCAATGAAAAACTCACTGGTTTTGTCAGGTGGCTTGGTTTTATATCCCCTTTTTAATGTTTAACGTTGTATATTTCACTTATATTAGGGAATGCTCTAAATATGCAAAAACACAAATTGATTTTACAGTTGCTTCAGTCCACTGCCAAGTAGTTGCTCAGTCACTTGAGATAGTTATCAGAGGGGATAATGATTTATATATTTACTTATCTTATGCCATATACGTATGGCCAAATCTGAAGTTGGCTTTGTGTTTCATTGTCAGTTTTCTGTCCAGTTTAAATCTGAATGGTATTTTGTTGACAGTGAGTCAGAGTTTAAAAAATGGAGCATATATTCAAATCAGCTACTTTAATTGCCAACATTAATTGAAGAGAAAACTCTAAAGTGGGTTGGAGCCAAATACCAAATGATTAACCATTATAACAGCCCAAGATTCTCCTTTGGCAGAAAACATATCCATTAAATTTTCTGGTAAATACCAAACAAAGCAAAAATTACCACAACTAAATGCTGGCAAGCTGCTCTTTACCTCAAAACATGAAAGGAATGTCAGATGGAACTCTCTAAACCATCAGAATCATGAACTTTGTGCTACATAGATATGTAAATGAAATTCACTGGAAACTTTGAACAAATGTTTATACTTGCAAAGTAAAGAAAGTGAGCAAGGTCCTTAACCTGCAGGTTAAGATGGCAAAGCGATCACTTGAAAATGATAACTGTTTAATGTACATTTATCTCTATTCCCAGACCTCTGCAAGCACAAATTACTTTAGCATTCTTTGGCATATATCATTTCACTTATTTTGAGGGATGATCTTATTGAAGTGTCAAAACAATTTAAAGTCAATGGAACAGAATGTCCCATGAAGAATACTCGGGTTCAGCAACCCTGATGGCAATTCCTTTGCATTGGCTTTACTTTAAGGTAACAAAAGATGACTTGAACAGCTCACCCAAACAAAAAAATAGAGCACAAATAATTGCTTGATAGGCAGACTGTCCCTGACCATCTGCAATGGTGCTTTAGACACCTGGCAAGTAGCCTTGGTATGAACAACAAACCTTGGAATTTGAAGTTCATACTTGAAATATTTTTTCATAAAAGATTGTGTTCATATTATCAGAATCTTGTATTCAGGTAAATAAGTCAATGTTTAAGCTTTTTCTCACCCTGCATCCTTAAGTGACTTCTCTTCTCTGCATTAGCTAATTAGAAATGAGATGAATGATGAAACCCCTTTCTAGATTCCAGCTTATTACTCCAGTTTGCCACAATGATGGCCTGATGCTCTCCTTTTATCACAGCTCTGACTGGTGGATTCTCCTGCTTCCATTTTCCTCACTGATATATTAAAATAACAGCAACAGAACAGGTTGCTTTACCATTTTCCTGTATGTGGGCTATTAGAGTTTTAGTTAGTTTCACCAGGTTAAAAAAACCTCCATCAGTGAAAATAAACTAAACTAAACCCAGGTTTTCTCTGTTTCTCTATATTTTAAAAAAAAGGACTGAAGAGGGGGGTAATTGTAGCATTTCTGCCATAGTGTGCATTAGTTGACAGGAGTGGAGGAAATTGCCCATAATGAAATGAAGTATATAGAAGGTGAAAACTACCTGAAATCTTTTGTCCCCGCTAGTGTCCAGTTTTTGGAATAATGAAATTATTTATTTATATTATGTTTTGTAAAAACCAATACAGGATCTGTTGCTCACAAAATGTTATTTGTTCTTTATAATTAATTCCAAAATCAGATAATCAGAGTTGGAAGGGACCTTATAGGTCATCTAGTCCAACCCCCTGCCCAAGCAGGAGACCCTACACCATTTCTGACAGATGGCAATCCAATCTCTTCTTGAAAGTCTCAAGTGATGGCGCTCCCACAACTTCCGAGGACAAGCTGTTCCATTGATTGATTGTTCTCACTGTCAGAAAGTTTCTCCTTATTTCCAGCTTAAATATCTCCTTGTTCAGTTTCCATCCATTATTCATCTTTTTTCTAATCTTTTTTGTAAAAGTTTCAATATTACATTTTTATGTAGATCCTTTGTCCATTTATAACATTTTAAGATCAAAATCATATTTAAGTTTTTGCAGTTTATTTCAGCTTCTTTAAATTATTAAGTTGTTTATAATTTTCTTTCATTCAGGATTGAAGGCAGACCCCCCAGTGTTTTCCAAAGTGTCATTCTAAAGGTTTCTAAAAGTTTAGAAGAGTTAAGGAACAACTTCCAAAAGTGGTTAGAAATTGAGGCTTGTGAATTTTGTGTCCTTTTAAAAGGCTCTGCCATGTTTGCAAAAAATGTCATCTTTCAATGCTCTAACCCAGGGCTGTAAAACTCCCAGCCCATGGGCCAGATGCATCATACGCTGACCACACCCACATCTGGTTTAGCGAAGGGAGAAAAGGTCCTGATACATCATGTGACACTGCGGTGACAATGTGAGTTTGATACCCCTGCTCTAACCTGTGGAAATCTACTATCTGGAGGTTTCCTTACAGGGAACATTCAGAGTAGATGTGGGTGATCTCCTGCCTTCTTCTTATTCACAGAGATGCCAAGGAACCAGTCGTCTCAGGGAATGACCTGGGGAAAAGATGGAAAAAGATGCTGCCTAAGAAACAATTAAACAAGAAAGGCACAGTGACTGATTGGTCAGAGACAGAAACTTTGAAAGGATCCTAATGGATCAAGCAATTAAAATTGGCAATGGAAATTTTGTACGTTCAGACTCGCAAGATTCTGTTAATGTTGCCTTACAATAAAATGGATCTGGCTCACCCAGTGTTTTCTATCTGGTTTATCCCATTGGTTCATTGGTCTTTGCCACAGTCAAATAGCCATCTTCCCTTTGCCATATCTTCTCTGAAAGTTTCAGATAACCTTACTTTTGGTATGGAGCAGAAAAAATTGGTGGAGGTTGCAGGGACTAAGTTCAGAGAAGGACAACATTATGCATTCCTGTCTTAAGAAATGGTCAGTGGCTCATAAGTAGGTTATGTAGATGAACCCTTTGACATATCTTTCCTCTTAGTGTTGTATCTTAGAACTGAGATTACTCATTTCACAAGGTATTTTTCTGAGAGACTGTTAAGGTTCTTTTTCTTCTGTTCTTAGGGGGAAAAATGCAACTTCACAGAGAGTTCTTCAAAAATGCTTAAACGATCACCATTGTTCTTTCTGGTGGTCAAACTTCTTCCTAATATGCTACTACAGAATGACATAGAAACAAGCAATAATGAACTTGGGGCAAAGAAGAGAAACTCTGCTTTGCCATTGTGAATGTTAAGTCTAGGAAACATTTGGAGAATGGCTCCTCTCCCAAGTGAAAAATTCTTTTTCCATTTTCCCCCATTTGCAATAAGAAAATTTCAAAAGATAATTTTCAATTTTAAACATGATCACTTCATGTTTATCTACAATTAAGAGAGCACACAGTTTTAATTAAGCCACACATTTCTTTCACAGACTATAATCACTACACAATATTAAGGAAATATTTTCCTTGCAAAAGAAATACAAATATTCATTTTTGGTGCTAACAGTTTGATTCTCTGATAACAATATTTTAATCAACCAAATGTATATAAAACCATATGTTATGTTTAAACTTGCTTCTCCAAAAGATTTTAATGGTGTGACTTTTTTTTTCATTCCTGGTAACATACTTTAATGTACATGAAGATAAAACAGGTGGAATAATTTTTAAAATAAACATTTCTGCAATTTGTTTCATTTATATTCCGCTGCAATCAATTATACTTTCTATGAAAGCATCAACATTTGAATTCTCACATGCAGTACCAAGGCATATTTGATAGTACTGCTGGCTTCTTATTTGTGTAGCCTTCCTGAACATTCATCTTTCAGAATTCCCAAATCTAATTCATACTTTTGATGTTCTTATTAGTTTTCCCAACTTTCTGGGTGGTTCAGTTGTCTGAAATCATTTTATGTCAAAACAGGTTGCTTGAGTAAGCTGACTTTTGAATAACGTGCATCCTTTTTTTCCCTCCAGAATTTCTCCAGAGCTCCAATGACTGTTCTTAATTTAGAGGTTATTTGGCAATGCCATTTTCACTGTTATCCAGATGCAGACAAATTTGCCTCTCCTAGAGATGAAGCAGACAGTCACATTGAGTGAGCAGCTCCCAGAGCGACTTGTTTAGAGCTTTCATTGCTTTCAAGTGACATTGTCCATGTCCATGTTTGTATATTTTTAGTTCTCTAGCAACAGCTTCTGTTCCCTTGCAGCAGACTTTCAAAAATACCACTTGATGTATTTGCGTTCTTTTGATAATTCCTGGAAAATATCAAGAATGTGAGATAATTTTTAAAACAAGAAGTAACTGAACAGAATAATTCAAAGACAGGATCCCATTTCCACCAAGTGTTTGTAGAATAGAAACATGTCATTTCAAAGAAGTTTCACAAAGAATATTGGACCTTTTATAAATCTTAATACAGTGGTACTTTGGCAAATCATTATTAATTGGTTCTTGAAGGTGTGATGAGTACCAAACAATTTTTTCCTATAAGGAATAATGTAGTGAGTCACAAAGTAGCTGGCCCCAACAAGTTCTAGCTTGTTCATTGAGTACCAAACAAATGATGAGTACCAGAACAATATTTTCATGCGTTGAATACCAAATTCGATGAGATTCAAAACAGTTGAGTACCAAGGTACCACTATAATTTGATACAAGCTTCATTCAGTACTGCATCATATCTTCAGCTGTGTTCTTTTACCTTAATCTGAATTCTTTTACCCCTAATCAGTTCACATTACAGCTAGTTCTCAATTTATGTCCACAATTGTGACTGGATGGAGGTTGTCAAGTGAATTGTGCCCATTTTTATGACCTTTTTGCTGTGGTATAAAGCTCCACAATTGATGTTAAGGGCCTTGAAGTGGCAGATTTTCACAGCACCCTTAGCTTTTCCAAGTAGATTACAGCTTGAAGATACTGCTTTTTGTAATATTTAAATTTCCAAAAAGGTATCAGTTTTATGTTTATAGTAGAAACAGAAAAGAAATTGAGAAGTGATTATGTAGAAAGCAGTGGAATAGTTATTTTGTAAGTTAGACCTCTAAAATGATATTACAGACAAATACCAATTTTAAAAATAATTTTGTTGAAGCCATCCCATTCATTTTTAATCTTGGTTTATAAAAAGGTGACCAGTATTCTACAAATTAAATCACACTGATTTCTCTCCAAAGCAAATATAAATTAAAGTGATTTTATGATTACAAGTTATGTACATTAAGCTGAGAATAATGTTCAGTTTCCTCTCTGGACATATGCTGCACAAGTAGTATTTCTGAATAGTATTTACTATTCATAATTAATTCAATGCAAATCTTAAGCAAAAGGAATTAATTCCTACTCACTAGTTATAGTCCATGTATGGTTGCATTAAGCACTGTTCATTCCTAGTACATTTCAATACTTATGATTCAGGTAGGTAAGGGGAGAAAATTGGGCTTTAGTCTTTCTCTCTGATAATTCATAATTGAAATAATATTTTTCATCATTGTCATGAGGAACAAATCAAGTTGGTTTATTTCAAGGTTAACCATTGGTCCACCTGGTTCAAAGTTTGGTAGATTGACTGAAAGTTATTTTCCAGAGTTTATATGGAGGCTTCCCTTGTGCTTCCTAGTGATATTTGCAATTGAACTGGAAACCTTTTCCATGCAAAGGTTGTGTATAAACTAGAACCCTCTTGCTGATCACTTGGTGTTGATGGAGAAGGACCCATCTGAAATGCCAGAAAAGAGCCAATAAGATTGAATATGAACTTAAGTTGAGGAAAAAAGAAAGGACTTCTAATAATGACATATTTACTTGAGAACTTTGGAAATAGATCATCATTTGGAATGGCTGTTTTGCTTTTTTTAAGACTTAAGATTTTTTCCTTGATAAACATTTCAAGGCCACCCACAAAGTTTCAAGCCTGAGGAGAAATTTGAACTCAGGATTTTCTGGCTCAAGTCCAAAACTAACATGCAGCCTATCATAATGCAATAATCCTCTGATAAGTTCCTGGTTCTTCTTTTTAATAAGAAAGAAATAAGAAGCATTCACTTTCTGGCTAGAAGTTTTCTCACAGTAAGCAAGCTGCCTTTTGTAGCATCAGTTTATGCCAATATTTATGACGCAGGATTTATCACATGGTGCTTGTTGGTCGAGAAGCTGAAAAATGAGGAAAATGAAAACAAATGAAAACAAATGAGGAAAAGTTCAAAGTTCAGTTTCTTCTTCAAACATTTTGTGAAGAGAATGGATAAGATAACAGTGCTCAACAAGACAATCATTGGTAGGGAACAAAGCCAATACAATGTTTCTTTTAATGAGTAATCCTTGGAACTTTCCTAAACAGCTAACAATTAATTTTAATAAATTGCGGTCAAGCGTTTAAGCACATTTGAAAGGTAATTTTCCCAGAAAGCAGAATAAAGCAAAATTAATACAATTCAGGGTTTGATACTGCTGGGTACAATGATAAAATGTGTTTCTTTGTTTATTTATTATATTTATATTATAATATAATATCTTTGTGGATTTCTTACATGAGGTCCACTGTGAAACTACAGGTATAAGAAATCAAGAAACTACCAATTAAAAGAGGGTTGTCATTATATTGATCTGATGATACAAAACACATGATCTACCATTTAGTCATGGCTCCTCCACTTATTATTTTTAGGCATAAAGATGAATTATGAAATTATTTATCAGTAGTACTTTCATTGATGTCAAATACATTTTTCACTTTTCATTCTTGAATATTCTTGAATATTTGGAGTATGTGGTAGTATACCCATACGGCTCAAGGATTATTGAATAACTCTGGTTAACCAGATCTTTTTCAATTTGATTTCTCAGTATTAAGAAATTACCTTGGTTTTAAATTAAATTAGCTATTCAAAAATGAAGGAAATAATTAATCCTTCATCATATATCCTGCCAGTTGAATAAAATAGCCAAAAAGCCATATCTCATCTAATATACATATTTTTAGGATTAGATCCTTACCTTCTGTGAAGATAATGCCACCAAGTTTTAAAAGGGTTGTTTTCTTTTAAATTAGATGAATGCTAAAAGAATATATGTTCAGGATATATGGGACGTTATGGGAAGAAGAAGAGAATGAATGAGAGGAAGGAGAAGGGGGAGGAGGAAATAGAGGAGGAGGAGGAGGAAGAAGAAATCTGAGTTGTTATAAAACGTATGCTATGATGATAAGAAGGTCCAAGATGCCTAAATAGGAGTCTATGCCTGTGCAGAAAAGAGTGCTGTTCTTCATAAAGAAATACAAATGCTAAATTTACATTATCATAATAAATCTCACATTTCCTGCTTAAATGTCTGGTATATTATGTCAAACAAATGGTTATCTCAAATAAGCATGCAATGGATTCTGGACTTTGGTATTTATATGTTCTGTTTTCATTTATCATGTTGCTTTTAGTTGTGGTTGAAGAAGAATGTCATGGTATTGTATACAAGAAACTAATCCATGTCATGTGTAATGTAATGATTTTATGGCTAACGATAGTTTGATCGATTGTTCTACATAACAATAATCTTAACCTTTTCTTGGAATTGTGTAATTTACTGTTGTATAGATGATAAAGGAAAAATACAAGTTAAGACAAAAAGTTATTTGCCAATTTGAACACCAGAAATAATGTTCCTTAAGAGAATTAGAATAAATTTTACATTTTGAATTCATGCTTGGAAATATGTCAAGTTTCAATGCTTCAGAGAACATAAAATAATTGTGCTCCTGAAAACATTCAGGTCAGAACAAGTTATCTAAATTTACCTTGGGGTATATAGGCACACCTTAGCAGACCACATAGTTATTTAGTGATTCACAGTGTTATAATACTGTACTGTTCAATATTTCCAAAATAATCCAAAATGCACAAAAAACCCATCTCTTTGGTCATGATAGATCGGTTTTTAAAAAGTACATTTTTTTTTGTAGGAAGTATAAATGGCTCATAAAATGGTAATTTGGAACAATCAAAAGCCAATTACTCTCCTGAACATATGGCAGGGCAGCTTTGGAGATTCAGAACTTTGGAGATTCACCACTATCGCAAACTTGCCTTTTTTTTTTTTTTACTTACATAGTCTTTTAAACACTCTTCCCTTGTTTGTGCTTTAAAAAGTCCAATTGGCTGTAACATGGATGACCTCTAGGTAGCAGCTTTTAGGAGAACATTTTATAAGATTATAAAATTGTCAAATAGAGAAGCCAGAGCCAAAGTTCTGGATCTTCCATTTCTTTGTGTATCCTAAAGCCAATTTTCCATGTGAATAGTTTTTGCATAGACAAGACATTCAGTATTCCAAAGAAAATCAAAAAAGAACCAGTGTCCTGTCTCACATAGCCAAAGCCTGAGAAGTCTTGGAGGTGCCAGCAATGGGAGTTTTGGCAGCAGATTTACTAGGCCAGTTGGAGCTGAGCAACACGTTGCTACTGACTGTTTTCCACAAGATAGTTCACCTGCAAAGTTTTGTTTCAGGAAAAGAAGGAAAACATTCCTTCCAAACTGGAATAACTAAAGAAGGTTCTAGGCTTCCCGAAGCAGACGTCTGAGGATAAAATGAAGCTGATTAATTCAGAGATAGTGTGTAAAGCATCATTGTGCCACAGCAAGAAGGATGTGTGAAGCGTTCTTCTAGACATTTGTCAGATAATACAGAATGTGGTCCTAAGATTATGTGCCACTTAGAATAGAATAACAGAGTTGGAAGGGACCTTGGAGGTCTTCTAGTCCCACCCCCTGCCTAGATAGAAAACCCTACACCACTTCAGACAAATTGTTATCCAATGTTTTTAAAAAACTTCCAGTATTGAAGCATTTACAACTTCTGGAGGCAAGTTGTTCCACTGATTAATTGTTCTAACTGTCAGGAAATGTTCTCCTAAGTTCTAAGTTGCTTCTCTCCTTGATTAGTTTCCACCCATTGCTTCTTGTCCTGCCCTCAGGTGCTTTGGAGAATAGCTTGACTCTTTCTTTGCTGCAGCCCCTGAGATAGAAGACTCTAGAAGTCTATACTATAATAAGTGAATATGTCTATGGAGATTCTCAGCCATCCTGATCATGGTTGTCCCAAAGGTGCTTTTTCAAAAGGACTTTGTTTTTTTATTGAATAGGCTTCACTTCTCATTTAAGAAGCTTCTTCATTCTTTAGAGGCTATTGTGTCTTAGATGTAAGTTTGCGACTTCTATTTTCTTTTCTTCCTAGCATTTTTCAACAAGTGCTGGATCCACTTTTTTTTTTTTTTTCAGATCAACTTCAGATCAGTTTCAGATCAACCAAGTGTTGATTAATTGATTGTGACAGGAATTGACTTACTGGCTTGTGCCCGAACTTAATATTGTGGCCTAAGAGAGAATGACTGTCCCAAAATTATCCAACTGTCTTACATGCCTAAGGCAGTCCCTGGTTTCTAGCCAGTGTCTTAACCACTAGACCAAACCACTAGACCAATCTTCTAAAGTGGTGTTATATAATATTTAAATTCTTATATAATAATATTCTGTTGGGGTATTTTTAAAATATGGAATGCCCTGGATAGTATTCCTTAACTGAGTGTTAGCGATTTTTAATGAAAAGCCATGTATATTTATTTTCCAGAAGTTAGATGAATAACTTATGTTCTGTTAAAAAAATTAGCTACTGGAACAGTACTAATTAACATCTGCACTTACAAATGTATCACTATTAGGAACAGAATAGGTCAACTTGCTGCAGCCAACTCTCCATGTGCATAGAATACACATTGTCTTTTATTTTGCTCCTGCAAAAAATTCCCTGTTTAGTCGAATCAAGTTCTGGTTGAGAAGAAAGCTATTTTTTCTCAGGGATGTCAAACTCTCAGCCCACAGCCAGATGCATCACACATTGGCCATTTCTACTCCATTTTAATGAAGGGGAAAAAAGTTGCGATACATTACATGACGAAAATGGGACACCGTGAGTTTGACACCTCTGACCTAGCTTTCTTTTCTGATCAGCTGTCATGTATGCAAATGGACTACTCGAAATCCCCGTGCCTTGATTGGCTAAGGCGCGGGGATTTCTGATTGGCCAGGCGAGCCGCGCCTGATTGGCCCGATTGAAGTCTCCCGCGATTGGTTAAAGCCAAGAGCGGGAGACTTGAATCCCTGCCATTGGCCGCGGCCGCCGAAGCAAAAGATATAAAAGCCGCAAGCTTTTTGTCTTTTGCGGTTCGGTTCCACCAGTGTTAATAAAGAGCTTGAATTGAAAGTCACTGACTACGAGCATTATTTGCGGATACGACACTGGCGACGAGGATGGGATCTCGCCATTGAACCGAACCCCGTATCCGTTTAAGAACCAGCGACAGCGAAGATGGCGAAAATAGCACCGCCCGCTCCCTTCAACCCCGCCGCCGAGGACTGGGAATCGTACTCGGATCGATTCCGGATGTATCTGGAATGCGCCGGCATGAAGGACGCCCCGGGCCCGCTAAAACGCGCCGTCTTTCTCACACACTGCGGACCAGAGGTCTTCCAGATGGCCAAGGCATTGGCCAAACCAGCAGACGCAACCGCCATCGACTGGGACGTCCTCGAGCCCATACTGAGACGCCATTACGCCCCCGAGGTCCCCATCCTGATACGGCGAAACGAGTTTTACCGCAGAAACCAGAAACCGAACGAGAAATTAAGCGACTTTGTCGCTGAATTACGGCGCCTGGGAGGACTCTGTGAGTTTGAGGGGCTTAATAGTCTCATCAGAGACCGCTTCGTGCTCGGGCTATGGGATCCGACACTCCAGAGCCGACTCATGGCCAAAGGCGACATCAGCCTAGCCGATGCCCTCACTGCGGCCGCAGCAGCAGAAGCCACCCGCACGTCAGCAGACACCATGCGAAGATCTGACGCGAAGGGCGGGAACAACAACCCCGCGAGGTCGGCCGACACCAGAAGCGAAGCGACCGCACACTACGGCGAATACCAATCAACCTCCAGCGCGTCAGATGACGAGGAGGACATACACCGTGTACAAATGGGACGAGGCGAACAGCGAAGTCAAAGAAGTCGCAGGTCGAGGACCAACTGCGCCGGTTGCGGCGGCGACCACCCCAGGTCAGAATGCCGATTCTTCAACGCTATCTGCAGGCATTGTGACCGACGAGGCCACATCGCCCGAGTTTGCCGCCAGAAAAAACCCCGCAGCCCGCCCAAACGGGAACAACTTGACAGGAAAAGAGAAAGCTCCCCGCCCAGAGCCAGAGAGCGCCAGCCAACGGGTCGATGGGACCAGAGACAACGATCGCAAAGAAGCAGTGACAGCCGACGTAAAGAGGAAACCCACCAGACGGTGACCATTGGCCACGCCATTTCCGACGGAGCTAGAAAGGTTCACGTAGAAGTTCACATAGAGGGTCGACCATGTAAGATGGAAGTGGACTCCGGTTCCTACCTTTCTATGATTGCTTGGCGCGAAATCAAGCAACTAGTGCCTACACTACAAAGAAGAAACGTACCTGCCCAAAAAATCATCATAAAAGACTATCAAGGTAATCGCGTTCCGGTAGTGGGCACCAAGAACTTTAACATAACCTACAAAGGCCACACAGAACAACTGCCACTCACAATAGTCGACCGCGACCGCCCTAGCCTGTTGGGGTTACAATGGTTTGCTCCGCTTAACATCGCGCTGACAGGTGTCAACCACGTATCCATTGAAGCTTGGGAACAGCGGCTAACCCAAGAATTCCAGGAGGTCTTCAATGGAGAATTGGGCAAGTACCAGGGGCCCCTTATTTCATTTGATTTAGACCCAAGGGTTCCCCCGAAGCGGCTTAAGCCTAGAAGGGTACCCTTTGCATTAAAGCCCAAAATCGACGAGCAGCTAGACAAACTCGTCAGACAAGGGGTGTTACAACCGACAGATCACGCCAGATGGGAAACCCCTATAGTGACCCCAGTAAAACCAGACGGGTCCGTGAGAATCTGCGGGGACTATAAGGCCACCCTAAATGGCGCGTTGCAACAAAGCGCCTACCCAGTCCCGGTAGTGCAACATTTACTGCACTCACTGGGAGGGGGCAAAGTTTTTGCTAAGCTCGACCTCGCACAAGCCTATCAACAACTACCTGTGGACGAGGAAACGGCAGAGGCCCAAACAATAGTGACCCACCGGGGGGCTTTTAAATGTAACAGACTTCAATTTGGGGTCAGCGTGGCACCAGGCATCTTCCAGAGCCTGATGGAACGCTTGCTGCAAGGCATCAAGGGGGTGGTGCCCTACTTCGATGACGTATTAGTGGCGGCGCCAAATGAAGCCGAACTAGAAAACCGTTTAAGACAAGTCTTAACGAAATTTAAAGAAACAGGACTTAAAGTCAAACGCGAAAAATGCCAACTTTGTACAAAGCAAGTAGAGTTTCTGGGCTACCTCCTAGACCAGCAGGGCATCCACCCCACAACAAAAAAAGTAAAGGCCATCAAAGAAGCCCCCACCCCAAAGTCCAAATTAGAGCTGCAAGCATTCTTAGGTTTACTAAACTTCTATAATGTCTTCCTACCTCAAAAGGCTACGGCGGCGGAACCTTTACATAGACTCCTGGACAAGAAGGCAGCCTGGACTTGGGGGAGACGGGAACAAACAGCTTTTCAAAAGACCAAAGACCTCCTCACCTCTGATGCCGTCCTAATGCAATTCTGCGAAACCCTGCCTGTAGCTGTCACTTGCGACGCATCACCCTTCGGCGTCGGCGCTGTCCTCAGCCATACCCTCCCAGACCAGAGAGAAGCACCTATCGCATTTTTCTCGAGAACTCTGACTAAACCAGAGCGGAACTATAGCCAGCTGGACAAAGAAGCTTTGGCTATAGTGGCCGCCGTTAAGCGTTTCCACGAGTACCTTTATGGCCGCCCATTCAAAATAGTGACTGACCATAAACCGTTGCTGGGCATTCTCGCGGGAAACCGTCCCACACCAAACATCTTGTCACCCCGGATGACAAGATGGTCTGAATTCCTGGCAGCCTACAACTATGAACTGCTACACAAGCCAGGTAAGAAGATATCGCACGCGGACGCTTTAAGCCGTTCCCCCTTACCTGACTCTGACCCTGACCCTGCACCAACAACAAATACCCTGTCCATCGAGTGTTTACCCATTACCGCATCGGACATAGCGAGGGAAACGGTTAAGGACAAACACTTAGCGCCAATCTTACATTGGCTACAAAAAGGCTGGCCGGAAAAAGACGATAACGAGACTTTTAAACCTTTCCGCCAGCGCCAGACGGAACTTTCACTACTGAGAGGATGTATCCTTTGGGGAGACCGGGTGGTAATTCCGACTAGATTACAAAACAGGGTCCTAGAGATGTTGCACGAGGGTCATCCTGGCATCGTCAGGACCAAAGCCCTGGCCAGGAGTTACGCTTGGTGGCCTGGCATGGACAAACAAATTGAAACATGGGTCGCCAAATGCCACCGGTGCCAGGAGACCAGATCCAGCCCACCCACGGCACCTATCCGGGACTGGGAGACACCTCGGGGACCCTGGTCCAGAATACATTTAGACTTTGCCGGCCCCACAAATGGGCACACCTTTTTAATCACAGTTGACGCATACTCAAACTGGCTAGAGGTGGCCGACATGAAATCCACCACCACAGAGGCCGTCATTAAAGAACTGTGTAAGCTGTTTGCCACCCACGGCCTCCCAGACGTCGTTGTCTCGGACAACGGGCCACAGTTTACATCCATCGACTTTGAACGGTTCCTGGCAGAAAAAGGCATCCGCCACGCGTTAACGGCACCGGCGCATCCGGCGGCGAACGGTAGGGCGGAACGGATGGTCCAGTTTACAAAAAAGACCCTCCGGAAAATGGACCACGGGGAGATCAACGACAAGATCAACAGGCTGCTCTTCATACAGCACATCACGCCAAACACAACCACCAACAAGAGCCCTGCAGAGCTCCTGATGGGCAGGAAGCTGCGATCCCCACTCGACCGCTTACACCCAACCTACAACCCGGAGCAGCCCCCAGACTCCAGCTCCAGGTATCGGACATTTGAACCAGGCGACCTAGTATACGCCAAAAACATGACGGGGGACCCCCTATGGATCCCAGCCGTCATAACTCAGATCACTGGTCCAAAGTCGTACCGGCTCCAAACCACCGACGGGCGAGCCTGGAAACGACATATCGACCAGCTCCGGTCACGAACATTGACTAACCTCAACCCCCAAGACACGAACCAAGGGGGGAGGGAACACCCGGTTAAACAACCGCAAGAACAAATAAAAATTAAAAACTCACCAGAACGCAGCCTTCGCGAGTCACAGCCGGAGAAGAACCATCTGGCCAGCTCTACCGACCCGGAGAAGCCAAGCGGGAGCGGCGGAATCCGCGACTCAACCGACCCGGTAGGCCCAGGCGGGAGCCGCGGCGAAGGAACCGGCCCGATCATCCAGCCGGTTCGCTCAGAGGCAGGAGCAGCCAAAAAGATGACCGCCCCTGCCAAGATACAACAGGAAAATGAATTGCGCAGGTCATCTAGGACTCGACGGAGCCCCGCCTACCTGCGTGACTACACCACGTGAGAAGACCATACCAAGAGGGGAGGGGTGTCATGTATGCAAATGGACTACTCGAAATCCCCGTGCCTTGATTGGCTAAGGCGCGGGGATTTCTGATTGGCCAGGCGAGCCGCGCCTGATTGGCCCGATTGAAGTCTCCCGCGATTGGTTAAAGCCAAGAGCGGGAGACTTGAATCCCTGCCATTGGCCGCGGCCGCCGAAGCAAAAGATATAACAGCCGCAAGCTTTTTGTCTTTTGCGGTTCGGTTCCACCAGTGTTAATAAAGAGCTTGAATTGAAAGTCACTGACTACGAGCATTATTTGCGGATACGACACTAGCTGTTGCACATCCCTTACATATTATGGCCTTTAGAGGCTGAGCTAGAGTAAAGAGTCAGAACAACGGTGGGGAACAATTTCTTATGCTAAAAGGCAAAGGTATCTTCTATTTAACCTGTGGTCTGTCAGAAACTGAAGCCAATTGTCGTGTCCGTTCGGCAAGGAGACCAGGAGGCAGTGACTGTGGTTTCAGCTCTTTATTAGGCCCCCGGAACCAATCTGGCTCCAAGGGAAAACTTGCGGCTTTTTATTCTCAAACTGCGGCAGCCGCGGCCAATGGCACCACTTTGAATCTCCCGTGATTCATATCCGCCAATTGCGGGAGATTCTCAGCGGGCCAATAAGCGCGGCTCACCAAACCAATCAGATCACCCCGCGCTTTGACCAATCAAAACGCGGGGTTTCAAGAATGTAGATGAAGGTACAGAACACCCCCCCCTCTTGGTTTGGTCCTACGTAACGTAGTCCCGTAAGTAGGCGGGCTCCGCACTTGCCTACTGGACCTGCGCAGGTCAGTCGTTCGGTTGGGTTCTCTGTGTCTCTCGGCCTCGTCGATGGAACCGCCTGGTAGGCCTTGCTTGTCGAAGCTCCCTCCTGGTCTACCTGGACTGGTTGAGCTGCGGTTCTCGCCGCTCCCGCCCGGTCTTTCTGGGCTGGTCGAGCTGGCCTGGCTGCTTCTCCCTGGTGAGGCTTCGAGCTGGCTGCTTGCTGGTGAGTATGGTTGGTTTTCTTCTGGGTTTTGGTTCCTGGGGTATTCCCTCTCCTCTTGGCTTGTGTTAAGGGGATTTTCTGTGTCTGGTTGCATGTCGGTTGTGTTTCTTGTGGCCATTCTCGATCTTATTTGATCGATGTGGTGTTTCCACGCTCGTCCGTCGGTTGTTTGCAGCCGGTACGAGTGGGGAACTGTCAGTTGGGTTATGGTTGCTGGTACCCATAGTGGGTCTCCGGTTAGGTTTTTTGCGTAGACGGCGTCGCCTGCCGCAAAAGACTGGTGCTTGCTGGAGGAGTTTGGGGTTTTTTTCCGGGTTGTATGTGGGGTGCAGTCTGTCGAGTGGGGACCTTATTTTCCTCCCCATCAGTAGCTCTGCTGGACTTTTGTTCGTTGTTGTGTTCGGGGTTATATGTTGGATAAAAAGCATTTTATTTATTTTGTCTTGGATTTCCCCGTGTTCGATTTTCTGGATGGTTTTTTCGTGAATTGAACCATCCGTTACGCCCTTCCGTTCACAGCCAGATGAACCGGAGCTGTCAGTGCGTGTTGCATGCCCTGTTCCACTAGGAATTTTTCAAATTCCAGCGAGGTGAATTGGGTCCCGTTGTCTGACACGATGACATCCGGGAGGCCGTGGGTTGCAAATAGTTTGCAAAGTTCCTTAGTTATGGCCTCTCTGGTGGTGGATTTCATGTTGCTTACTTCCAGCCAGTTGAAGTAAGCATCTACGGTTACTAGGAATGTATGTCCCTTGGTGGGCCCGGCAAAGTCTATGTGGACCTTAGACCAGGGTCCCCTGGGGGTTTCCCATTCCAGGATCGGTGCTGCGGGAGGGCTCGGTCTGGTTTCTTGGCAGCGTTGACACCTTGCCACCCAGGCCTCGATTTGCTTATTCATCCCTGGCCACCAAGCGTAACTTCTGGCCAGGGCTTTTGTTCTAACTATGCCCGGGTGCCCCTCGTGTAACAACCCCAATACCTTCCCTTGCAGTTTTTCCGGGATAACCACCCTATTCCCCCACAGTACATACCCTTTTTGCAGCAAAAGTTCTGTTTGCCAGTTCCGGAATGTTTTGAATGCTTTGTCATTGTCCTTTTCCGGCCACCCTTTCTCTACTCAATGTAACACCCGCGCCAGACGTTTGTCTTTATTGGTTTTTCGGGCAATGTCTGACACAGTTATGGGTAGATCGGGCAGAGTCTCTATGCTGAGGGTGCTTGTTGTGGGTGCTGGGTCAGTGTCTAGGTTGGGTAGCGGTGAGCGGCTCAAAGCGTCTGCATGTGTAATAGTCTTACCGGGTCAGTGTGAGCCGGTAGCTGTAGGTGGCAAGGAATTTGGACCACCTTGTCATCCTGGGACATAAAATGTTCGGGGTGGCCCAGTTTCCTGCCAGGATGCCCAGCAACGGCTTGTGGTCCGTGATGATTGTGAAGGTGCAGCCGTAGAGGTACTCGTGGAACCTCTTCACTGCTGCGACGATGTCTAGGGCCTCCTTGTCCAGCTGGCTATAGTTCCGCTCCGGTTTGGTGAGTGTCCTGGAGAAGAAGGCGATGGGCGCTTCTCTTCCATCTGGGATGGTGTGACTGAGGACGGTGCCGACGCCGAAGGGTGAGGCGTCGCATGTGACGGCGAGTGGTAGGGTCTCATTGTATTGGATGAGGATGACATCCGAGGTGAGCAGGTCCTTGGTTCTCCTGAAGGCGGCTTCCTCACGTTTCCCCCAAGTCCAGGTAGCCTCCTTGTCCAAGAGCCTATGCAAAGGCTCCGCCGCAGTCGCCTTCTGGGGCAGGAAAACATTGTAAAAATGAAGCAGTCCCAGAAATGCCTGCAGTTCTGTTTTAGTCCTGGGTGTGTGAGCCTCCTTAATGGCTCTGATTTTAGTTTCGGTGGGGTGGATGCTGTGCCGGTCTAGGAGGTATCCCAGGAACTCGACCCGCTCTGTGTAAAGTTGGCACTTTTCCCTCTTCACCTTTAGCCCGGTTTCCTTGAATTTAGTTAACACTTCCCTTAGCCGACCCTCTAGTTCTCACTGGTTGGTTGCCAATACCAGCACATCGTCGAAGTAGGGCACCACCCCCTTGATGCCCTGCAAGAGTCTCTCCATGAGGCTCTGGAAAATTCCAGGCGCCACGCTGACTCCAAACTGGAGTCGGTTACATCGGAAAGTTCCCCGGTGGATGACTATGGTTTGCGCCTCCGTGGTTTCTGCATCGACCGGCAGCTGTTGGTATGCTTGGGCCAGGTTGAGCTTCGCAAAAACCTTGCCTCCCCCCAGTGAGTGTAGAAGGTGCTGCACTACTGGGACGGGGTAGGCGCTTTGTTGCAAGGTGCAATTTAGGGTGGCCTTATAGTCTCTGCAGATTCTCACCGACCCATCGGGCTTGACTGGGGTGACTATTGGGGTCTCCCACTGGGCATGATCAATTGGTTGTAGGACCCCTTGCTTGACGAGCTTGTCAATTTGCTCGTCAATTTTTGGCCGGAGTGCAAAAGGTACCCGCCATGGTTTTAGGCGTCTCGTGGTAATGTTAGGGTCTAGGCTGAAGGAGATGGGGGGCCCTCGGTACTTGCCTAGGTGCCGTCGAACACTTCCTGGAAGTCCTGTGCCAGTTGCTGCTCCCACTCGGTCTCGGTGATGTGGTTGATGCCCGTGACTTCGATGCCAAGCAGCACGAACCATTGTAGTCCCAAAAGGCTGGGCCAGTCTCGGTCTACGATTGTTAGGGGAAGCTTTGCTGTGCGGCCCTTAAATGTTACTTCGAATTGTCCGGTTCCGACTACCAGGATGCGGTTTCCCTGGTAGTCTTTGATGATTAGTCTCTGGTTCTCCAGTCCCTTCTTGTGGATGGTAGGCACCAAGCGTTTGATTTCTTGCCAGGTGACCATGGAGAGGTATGACCCAGAATCCACCTCCATCCTGCATGCTTGCCTTTGATGCCTTCCTCCATGTAGACTTTTCGGGCATCGGTGGTTGATACGTGGCCAATGATGACTGTCTGGTGGGTTTCCTCCTTCTGTCGGGTCTCTCCGCCTCGTCGGGTTCACCCGCTCCGGTCCCATTGGCTGTCGGCTGGGCGATCTCTGGCTCTGGGGGGTGTGCTGTCCCATCTCCGCTCGCTGTGGTCCCGCCGTCTGGGGCTGTAGGCTTTCTTTAGTCGGCAGACGTGGGCGATATGGCCCTTTTTGTCACAATGCTGGCAGACTGCATCAAAGAAATGGCACTCCAATCTTGGGTGGTCGCCTCTGTAACCGGCACACGCGGTCCCTGACTTATGACCTCGCTGATTGCGCTGGTCGCGTCCTGCCTGGAGCCAGTGGATTTCCTCCTCCTCGTCCGAGGTGTCGGAGGCGGAGTGGAATTCGCCATGGTGGGTGGTGGTCTCGTGGTGACTTGCTTCTGGTTGGGCCTCGGTCGCCTGTCCCGAGTCGGTGGTCGCAGTGCAGTCCCCGGCGTCTGATCTCTGCATGCAGTTCGCCGACTTCCGGGTAGCCTCGGTTGCAGTGGCTTCAGCGATGGCGTTGGCGAGGGCGATGTCGCCTTTGGCCATCAGTCAGCTCTGTAGGACTGGATCCCAAAGTCTGAGCAAGACTCGGTCCCATAGGGCCTCGTCCATGTCGGATAATCCGCACATGCCTCCTAGGTTCCGCAACTCGGCAACAAAGTCGCTGATGCTTTTGCCCGGTCTCTGGTCCCTTCGGTAGAAGTCGTGCTGCCTGATGAGGGTGGGCATGGCGGGGGTGTAGTGGTTGCGAAGCAAGGGCTCGAGGTCGTCCCAGTCCATCGCTTTGATGTCAGTGGGTTTCGCGAGGGCTTTCGCCATCTTGAACCCGCAGTGTGTCAGGAAAATGGCTCGTTTTTTTGGGCCGGTGGCGTCCTTCATGTTGCTGCATTCGAGGAACATGAGGAATCTGTCCGTGTAGGATTCTCAGTCCTCGCTAATGGGGTTGAAGGGTGCGGGCAGAGCGATGCTGGCCATCTTGTCGGTCTTGCTTCTGGCAGACACGTGCTCGATGGGGTTCAGCCTTGGGATCCCACCTTCGTCGCCAGTGTCGTGTCCGTTCGGCAAGGAGACCAGGAGGCAGTGACTGTGGTTTCAGCTCTTTATTAGGCCCCCGGAACCGATATGGCTCCAAGGGAAAACTTGCGGCTTTTTATTCTCAAGCCGCGGCAGCCGCGGCCAATGGCACCGCTTTGAATCTCCCGCGATTCGTATCCACCAATCATGGGAGATTCTCAGCGGGCCAATCAGCGCGGCTCACCAAACCAATCAGATCACCCCGCGCTTTGACCAATCAAAACGCAGGGTTTCAAGAATGCAAATGAAGGTACAGAACACCAATCATCTTGATTGCTACTGTAAAGGTGTGCAAAAAGCCTCAAATCATGCCCTTCCATATTGAGAAAGCAGAAAGGGACCAGCAGTGGAAGTTGGCAGAAAGGCAGGAAAATGGTTCCAGTGTCAGATTCCCTCCTCTGTGATCAGGGCCCTGTAGCAGTCTTGGAGAATGGAATCTAAGGAATTCTATGGTTCCTGAGTTGTTGTCCAAGAGCCAGATAACAATCTTCAAAAGGAATCTCTGGTGAGACTCAGAGACAAATGTTTTCTCCTCCAACCCTTCTTCCAGGAGTCATCTTTTAAATTCCAGAGTTTGTACTTCAACCTCACAATATGATTTTTGAATTTTCAGAAATTCATTTCATTGTTCCTCCAGTACTACGTGGAAAACAATAAAGACAGATTGTTTATGACTGGTCGTGAGGTTTTTCTTTCAAAAGAAGCAGTATATTAATTATTGTGGGACAGTTATTCAAAGTTCAAAAGCTCTTATTCTTAGAACCTTAACTTGTCCTTGGCTCCATGAAATCATTGATGTCTGAACAATTTTATACTTGGTAAGTAGAAAAACATATTCTGAAAGAAGGGAAGAGTAAAGTTCTGTTGGTGAGATTGTTGCATGGACTTGTCCACATATTAAGGGCATCTTTATTTTTATAGCATAGGTTGGAACAGGAACTATTTTTAATTACTGGATTACATTGGTAATCCAAATAAGCAACTTTAAGTATAAACTAGAAAAACATTTCTAACAAAAAATTAAAAATAAATCCACTGCTTTTCATTTTTAGTGTATTTTATATGAAGAGTATTATTTCCAATTCTTGATTTATTATATTTGAACTATAGCCTTGCACATAGTTATCTGGGAGCACATCTCGATAATTCTGTGTTCCTTTCTCCTGGGTCTATAGGATTGGGATGCTAATTAAACAGTTTATATAGCATCTCATAAAGTTCCCTTGCTATTTTGTTCTATTAGAGATATCCCATCTGTTTATTATGTAAACAAATATGACTTTGAAGTTTCCATCTTCTACCTCATAAAAATTTGTCTAGTCAACTAATTAAACATAATCAGTTGTTTAGTCAAGTAATTGCTTTGTTTTCCATTTAGTATAAGGAAGAATATGAAATGAATTTCTGAAAAGTCAAAAATCATATTGTGAGGTTAAAGTAGAAACAGTGGAGTCACTAGATGTTGACTCCTAGAAAAATAAAGGATATTTTCTCTCACCCAAGATTTTTTTATGGGAACAGATCTTTCTTTCTTTGATTCGTCAAGGTCAGATTCCCTTACAGATGTTCCTATTATAAATGTTTCACAGTCTTGGAGAAGCATACTATGTTTACTACAGATAATCCTCACTATAGAAGAAAAGAAAAGCATACTGACATTTTACTCCTTTCCAATTTTTTTTCTATTTTTCCTTGAAGAACCAAATTCATGCTGGCGTCCATTCAACAGGATGGAGGGTGGGAGGAAGGCAAGGGAGGGCATTTTAAATGGGTTAATAATAGCTTATGAATTGGACTACTGATCTCAGATTTTTTTTCGGACTACCAATTTTAGGATGAATGAAGCAAAAATTGGTGCATATCAACCTAGCAGATCCAAATGAGCCAAGGAACTAAAATTAAACCCAGCCTTTCTTTAGAGGCAAGAGTTTAATAAGGTTCCCTAGCCTATAATTTGTTGTCAGCATAGGTAAAGGCTTCTTTTTTTTTTCTTTACCAAAGCTTGAACAGTTGAGTTGTCTCCCAGCCACAAAACTCAACAGCCAGATTATGTTCAGTTGAACAATCCCTCTTCTTCTGCATCTTCAACACAAAGCAGCTGCATTAGAGTGTTAGCTTGCCAAGCCTGAATATTCTAAATATCAATTTAAACATCAGCAGGAATAAACTTGGATCTAGCAAAGCTTGATGGAATCTTAAAAATGTGATACTGTCAGGATACTGTGTCTGGCAAGTAGAGAATTTGGCTCTCTTCTGCATGAAGATGGAAAATAAATAATGTAGCAGGATATTCAATCATTAACAGAAAATAGTATGGTTTTGGAATAATACAAACTATTTGGATTATTCTACATTGCCCCACACATAGAGAGGAAACCCACTCTAGTTTCTTCCCAAGTTCTTTTCCCATTTTTTGTCTTTGTTTTGCTTCTTCCTCCCTTGACCCAAATCAACTGAATTTCACCATTGCTTTCATCATTTATTGCTGAAAATACATTAAGATATTTTTTTATAAAATTGTGTTGAAATATATATGGCAAGGTAAGAAAGTGAGAATAAAGTTAAAACTTTTGCAAGATGCTAGAATAAGAAGAGGATTAGGTTTGACTAATTGGGAGTTGTATTACCAAGCTACAAATTTGATGTGGGTTAAGGAATGGATAACATTAAGAAATACTAGATTGTTGACATTAGAAGGACATGACCTATTGTTGGGGTGGCATGCTTTTTTATGGTATAAAGGAACTTAAACACAGGGGTACTTTAGAAGATATTATATACGGGAGTCTCTGTGGTTAAATTGGGAGAAGGTTAAAAGACAATGTTATTTGAAAATTCTAGTCTGGCTATCAACTATTGAAGCATTTTCTTATCCTATAATATACAAAAAGGAACAAACAGTTAGATATGGTGAAATATTGAATGAAAAGGGTGAACTTAAATCTATACAAAGACTAGAGGAACAAGGTATAAAGATGAATTGGTTTTCATATGCGCAAATACATTCGAGGTATGATAAAGATTCTAAAACAGAAGGTTTCTATGATAAACTGACTGACTTAGATAAGATTTTGACAGGTACTGATGAAAAGGTGATTAAAAAATTGTACGGATATTTATTAGAAATTAAACTAGAAGAAGAACAAATTAAAGAAATTATGATTGCTTGGGGGAAGAATTTTGGATATGGGATTGATCTTGAGAAATGGCAAAAATTGTGGTCTCAAAATTATAAAATGACAATGTCAACAGCATATAAAGAAAATTTGTATAAGATATTATACAGGTGGCACTTTTCCCTGACAAGAATAGCAAGAATGTTCAAGAATAACTCCAAAAAATGTTGGAAATGTCATCAGATACCTGGCTCATATTACCATATGTGGTAGACTTGCGTGGATGCTCAAAAAATACTGGACTAAAATCCACATGTGGTTGGAAAAAATGAAAAAAAAGCATACAGATTTGAAACCAGAAATATTTTTATTGGGAATTTTACCTGAAATATATAGTAAAGACTTGAAATACCTGATTGTAAATGTATTAACAGCGGCTAGGATTGTATTTGCTAAAAACTGGAAAAATGAGAAAATACCATCACAGGAGGAAATCATTAAGAAAATATTAGAATGTGCTGAAATGACTAGATTGACATTTGAAATTAGAGAACAAGAGGATAAACAGTTTTATAAAATTTGGGATCTATTCTATCAATGGTTAGATAATAAAATATAGTAATGAAATATGTAGACTTTTAGAAAATAATAAATATATAAAGATGTATTCTTTTCTAATTATATCTACAAAATGATTCTAGGATAGATTAGGGATGATGATACGAATTGTTATAAAACAAGTAAAATATGATCATTTTGGAAAACATGAATGAATAAAAGTATAGTCAAATGATTAATAATGATATTAATGTATTTAATATATTGATTGAAAATACGAGATTATATACAATGTAATTATAATTGAAGACTATGAAAGGGAAGCACAAAACAATTTGTAAAACAACCGGCACACTGTATGTACATATATGGAAGATGATTTGATGTTTTTATGTTTTGTTTGTTTATGTTTGTTTTAAAAACCAATTAAAAAAAAAAGATATTTTTGAAGAGCTTGTTTGATGTAGTGGTTAAGGCACCAGGCTAATAACAGTGAAACTGTGAGCTCTTGTCCTGCCTTAGGCATGAAAGCCACCTGGGTGACCTTGGGCCAATCACTTCCCCTCAACCCTAAGAAGGAAGCAATGGCAAACCACTTCTTAAATTTTGCCAGGAAAGCTGCAGGGATTTGTCCAGGAAGGCATCAGCAGTTAACACTGAATTGAAAGGGACACACACAGAAAGTGATACAAACATTTCATACAGACATGAATTTTTGGCAATTCTCTACATATCTGTCTTATGAAAGGGTGTAAGGCAGTGTATGTTTTCACAGTGTTTCCTAAATCTATGGGGCATACAGTAGGAGAAACAGACGAAGCACATCAAGAAGGCACCAGTCTGAAAAAGAAGGCTCTATTGTAGCTTCACAGCAATGGGAATATTCCTGTGCAGTTTGTTTTTGCAGTTAAGGTTCTTCATGTAACAAAATCCAGTCAAGCAGCAAGCCAGGCTGTAAGATTATCTGTTTCTTTAATGCTTCTTTCCAGTTAAGGCTTCAAAGCGAATGCACAATAATTTTTTTAACATAAATTTATAATGAAATGAATAATGGTTCTAACAAAAGAGGAAAAGTAGCCAAATGACTTTGGCAGTGCAGAAGTTATTAATCACCATTTAAATATAAGAAGAATGAAAGAAAAGATTCATTCAGCTGATCTTTTGTTCCCAGTTTTTGTCCAATACAGATACAATTCTTAATATATTTCATTTTTAAGCACTTCCCCATAAAACAAAACACAAAACAATTCACCAAATATTAGACATCTTCTGAAACACCAAAAGTCATTTGCAGCTAAAACTGAATTGGAGACCTACTTCTCACAGATATCCAATTCTGACTATATCAGATGTCCTTCTGGCTACCTGCATGCTCTATCTCTTTCTTTCTTTAAAAGTTTTCAGCAGAAATTTGGCAAAATATCTGAGACAGAAATAACATTTGGGTGATGGGAAGGAAGCAGGGGAGACCTAATCCATCACATTGCTCTGGGAAAAAAATCTGAACTTTTTGAACAGTGTTTCATTTATTTTGTTAAAGGTTACGGCACAGTGGTGGGATTCAAGAAACTTTACTACCGGTTCTGTGGGAGTGGCAGGAGAAGAATACTGTAAAATCTCCAGTCGGAGGTGATATTTGCCGGTTCTCTGAACAACTCGAAATTTCTGCTACCGATTCTCCAGAACTGGTCAGAACCTGATGAATACCACCTCTGTTACGGCAGTATCACTGAAAATGAATTTTATAATGGAAGTAGGAAAGCTGCTTACCAAATTCTGTAATGCACAAAGACCCAAAGCAAAAAAGGGCAGATCCTCATTAAAAACTCCTATGTCCTGCATTTTGCCCTCTCATTGTGACATTTACTAGTACATGAAGTTTACACAAGTTTACACTTTAAATGGAATACTGCAACAGACTAAAAGCCTCAGGGATGTCAAAGGATTCCATTTAGTTTGAAATGGTCAAAGATGTTAAAAACAGAAACAGTCAAGAATGCGTAATATAGCTTTATAACTTACTAGGCTTCTGCCTCAAAGGTCATGTTGTGTGATTCACAGCTGAACTGACTCTGACTGGCTTCAAAGCTGTAATTAAATTAAGGTGCAAAGTGTACAGCATGCATTCTACAAATCAGAGAATAAGACTTTCACCACCATTATCAGTATCACAGTCTAAGTAAAGTACTGTTACTACCATTGCTGAGAAGGAGGAGCTGTGAGGACACCCAAATTGTGCACAGAGTCTTTCTGAGGCAGGGACACTTCATCTAAAGCCAACAATGGAAGGCCCTTGGTATCAGAATATCCAAATGCTCACAGCCATTCAATGTTGCTTGGGTTGAATAAAAGTCTTTTGCAGCCCTCACAGCTAACAGGCATTGGAACAGGACAATCAGGTGGTCTAGGATGGAAATATAAAACTAGGTCTCATCAGCAAATTGGTGACACCTTTACCCCAAATGATCAAATGACCCTCACCCAGGGGTGGGATATGACAGGGTTAACAGCCAGTTCAGGATTTACGAGCTCCCCTGCCCACTGTGAGCTGCGCACCTGTCAATCATCATTAGCATGTCATTAGCACGCTGCTGCTGCCTTGCTGCCAAGAAGCAGCCTTTGAAACAGCCTTCTTTTCTTGTTTTTTCAACCGCAGCTGTGCCTCGTTCGGCAGCTGAAATTGAAAAATCAGGAAATAAAGATCAGGTAAGAGCCTGGGTGGGCAAAAACATCAGCAGATTTAGAACCAGTTCTATGTCTTCTGCTCTTCAGAGCTACCGGTTCTACAGAGGTGGACAGAACCGGTACAAACCCACCCCTGCCCTCACCTACTAGTCTCATGTAGAAGTTAAATAGGAGGAGAAAAAGGACCAAGTCCTGAGCTGCCACACAAAGTAAGGACTGCAGAAGGGCTCTCCCCTCCTATCAACACTGACTGGAACCAGTCTTTGAAAAAGGAGAAAAACACAACAAGAGAGTGCTAGCCACCCCCAACTCCCAGAGCTGGTGCAGAAGGATGCCATGATTGATGGTATTGAAAGCTGCTGAGAAGACATGCCACAGTAATTGGACACACCGCATTTTATAAAGGAATAATGTAATTCATATTCCATCTTCTTGTGTTATATGGTGGCCTTTTAAAAATAAAAATAAGTATCCATTTCCTTCATCCTTCAGTAAAAGCTAGAGACATTCAATCAACAAGAACAGGACATTATTTTGTGTGTATCTTTCCAACAGTATTTGATTTAAAACTGCTAAAGTCATTACTTTTTTGCTTCTAGGTGGATCAAGGCCCAAATCTTCTAAAAATATGACTGTACGTCTCTATTTGTCTGTTGATCATCTGTGGTTGGACTCTCAAATAGAAGGGCTATAAGCCAAATCTTCTGAAACGAAGAAGCCAATTTAGAATTCAGCACATGAACACATGTCTTGGATGTAACGATTTTCAGAACTTGCTACAGCATCAATTTTATCATGTTTACTAATCCTACAGGAAGCAGAGCTGCTTATGAATTCACAACATGAAGGAAAATGCTGTATGCAAAATCAAAACCCAATCCCACAAAATATGCGAAGAATATGTTTTTGTCATTTCATTAAGAGAATCTCTGTGTCTAACTATTAGTCTTTTCTTAGTCTTCTGTTGCTCTTTAAAGCTCTTTCTCTATTTGCTGTTTTGTCTGTGACTGTTTTAAATTATTTGGTTTACTTCTAAGTTATAATTTACTAGTACTACTCTTCCTGACCACAATGACAGAAATTTTTACCATATGTTGATAAAATGTGTGGAATCTGAAAACACACTTATTCATAGTCTGTATATTTAAAAAGGAACTACAATTTTTATTATTTCATTGGATAAGTGTTTTCACAGTTATTAACTTATATGAAGTTCATATATTTTTGGTAGAGTTCCAATCTCAGCAGAGAATAAATGACATTGGTTTAAAAAGAAAAGAGTTAGAGTTTGTTTACATAAAAATTAGAGCTGAGCACATTCTTTCCTTCCCCTCTTCAGAAGCAAAAGAGGAACAGTTTATGAAGCAGCAATGCAAGAGTGGGAATGATTTGGCTGCTTTAAAAAGGTATGTCCTCTTATGAACTAAAAAGTATCTTTTTTTTTTGAAGGATTTGCGCAGCCTTTACAATGACTTATTTCAGAATAAGCTTCACTAAACTCAATGAATAAGTAAGCACCATCTAGGACTGTGGTATGTGTGCTTTGCTATGTTCCCTCCAGTGGTGGGATTCAAATTTTTTTACTACTGGTTCTGTGGGGGTGGCTTGGTGGGGGTGGCAGGGGAAGGATACTGTAAAATCTCAAGTGAGAGGTAGTATTTGCTGGTTTTCCAAACTACTCAAAATTTCCACTACCGGTTCTCAAGAACTGGTCAGAACCTGCTGAATACCACCTCTGGTTCCCTCTATATAGAACTATATATAACTATATATATCTATATATCTTGTGACTGGAAGGTTTGAGCCTGCTGTGAGCTTTGAGTCTGATGTATCAGAAGACACAAGTTTGAGTGATGAGAAGGTTCGGCATTGGAATTGGAGCCTGCTTAAATGAGAGATGCAGACGTGAGCCAGGAGGATGAGGGGGTGTCAGAAACACCATCCTCTCCAGAGCCTTCCACATCAATCATGCCTCAGGTGTCAGCAGCTGATCCACAGAACATACCAGAGTCCTTGAGTGATGACGAATGTTGGGTTGATGCAAGGACTAGACGCAGGTTGAGACGTCAAGCACAATTTGAAAAGAAACGTCAAGTCAGAGACTAATTAGAAACCTGACACACCCCTTCAAGGAATATAAGAAGGCGTGTTAGCTAACGATCCTCATCCGGATCAAACTTCATTAGTTACTGCACAGCTTAGAAGAAGCCTCCTGTTCCTGAATTATCTTGCAGCTCGTTATCTTGACTTGAAGACAGTTTCTGGGAAAGCTGCCAATGACGATTACAGAGAAAAGTTAACTCTGTGGTTTCTGATATTATTTGTTCATGTCTATTTCTTTGGGACATTTGGACTCTTTGTGGCTACAAGTGAGACAGAACATATCTATATATCTATATATAGAACTATATTTGTTTTCTGAGGTTCTCGCGGGTATTTGTATGTGGATCTTTGGTTATTCGGGTTTTCTCCCACGTAAAATTGGAAGTATCTAGGCAATGTTTTGATGAAGTCTCATTCATCATCTTCAGGCTTGTGTCTTCGGCTCTGTAGAGCCGAAGACACAAGCCTGAAGATGATGAATGAGACTTCATTGAAATGCTGCCTAGATATTTCCAATTTTACGTGGGAGAAAACCCGAATAACCAAAGATCCATAGAACTATATATCTATATATCTATATACCTATATATCTATATATCTCTATCTCTATCTATCTATCTATTTATCTATCTATCTATCTATCTATCTATCTATCTATCTATCTATCTATCTATCATTAGTACAATTATAAATATGTGTCTTGCTTTGCTGTTACTTTTTCTATAATCAAACCCATAAAGCATAAACTCCATGACCTTATTTCTACTGTTTGTCCATCAGTTCCTACAAAAAGCCTCCAATTTCAATTGTGTATTAATTTTTAAAAGTATTCTTAATTTTTAAAATCTATATATTTTAACCTAAAACTTCCTGGCTTTGTACATGTCTACCAAACAGAATAAAATGTCAACTCTTATTTGCATTTCCATCATAAATTTGAAATACCTTTATACATTCCAGTACAGTGGTTCTTCACCATTAAATACATTTTGTGGCTACCGACCACCAAGATTTAATTCAAGATTTAAATGATAATATTTCATCAAACCTTCGCAGACCCCCTGTGGCAACATTGTGTGTCTCCCAAGGTCCATGGACTATAGGTTGAGAACTAGTGTTCTAAGCAATTTCTCTGGTGACATATACCTGGCAAATGTTCCCAGCTTTAATGGGTTCATGCTTAAAACTTGCAGACATAATCTTTTTTAAAAAAAGAAAAATACACTATATTATTAACAGTATAAAAATGTGTAGTAGTAATCTAGAGTGGTGGGGAAGTTGTTGAAAAATTAGAAGACCTGCCCTTTTTAATGTGCAATGGCTGCTACACCTTGATCACATGACTCCCCTCTGAGAAGAACAATTAGTTCTATGATTCCTCCTAGTCTTAACCTTAGTCTTTGTCTTAGTCTTAACTTAGTCTTTCTTAGTCTTAGTCTTTCTTAGTTTTAGTCTTTCTTAGTCTTAGTCTTTCTTAATCTTGGTCTTAGTCTATATTAGTCTTAGTCTTAATTTTTCCCAACCTTATATATTAAAAAAACTCATGGAGGCAAACATAGTATTGCAGGGATCATCTGTTTCTATCCAGTGTGTGTTTGGCCAGACTGGGCATACTCTGGTTCTGACTGATTGAGCGTTGTCATCTCCTGGGACCCAGAAAGCCTGCCTTCTTTGTTGCAGTACTTGCCCTCTGGAATGAGGTCTGGATGAGCCTACCCTGATGGTGTTCAAGGAAGCTATTAAAGACCTGGCTATTCTCCCAGGCTCTGGGCAGAGAGAAGGCTGAGCTCCTAATGGATGCTTTTTTTTGATTTTATGTGATTTTCTTATTATCTTTTGTAACTTTTTTATGTTTTAAAATTATAAGCTATTCAGAGTCATTGGAAGTTGGGTGGGCTGTAAAAAGAGTAATATTTTTGTCTCTTTGCTGTTTTAATTTAAAAGCTGCCTGTTTCTGACTTAAAGAGAGACGGGCTTTGGGGAGTCATATTTTGAATTTCCTCTGTTGTAAATTTTGTTAGGTTTCTGGGAAAGGTTTCTATTTATAAGTGCCAATATAGCTGTAATGACAGAAAATGTTCATGTAATAGTTGCAGCTATTAAGATTCCAGTTCCAAGAGTTCTACATATTATCCTATTATAAACCACAAGGAGATCATTTGATTTCTATACCAATCCAATTAACTCATCACACTGAAAATCAGGTTGGTCCAGGGGGCTTTAAGTGGGGTTACATGTTGCTCCCCAACAGCAATAAGGGCTGATTGGACCACAGTGTCATTAATTCTTTTTATTCACATACAGTAGAGATAAAAAGTTGCCATTAACTGCAATAGCTACAGAGCTACAGATATTAAAACTCTGAAAATATGTCAGGACAAAGAAAAGGGCTATCTATCACCTCCCCACTTTTCAGGACTGTGGGGATTCTTAAGCTTCTCTCTGCAACTATGGAAGGTTAAGGTTGAAAAGAAGGAAGAAACAGAGGAAGGGATTTGCCTGCCTATCTGGAGGATACAGTTTTAGTATAATCAGGAATCAGAGAAAATAAATAAAGCTAACATAAAATAACATTTAGATATCAACAATGCAGGGAGTGCCTAAAAGGTTCCAAACTTGGGTAAACCCCAGATCATTTTTTAAATAAATGGCAACTGTTTCTAGGCAAAGATTTGCAGCACTGAATGTCATAAACATGTTCTTGAATAGAAGTCAAGTTAGAATTTGTCAGAACAAATTAGGATGTGATAACAAAAGAAAAAGTTTCTTCAGCTGTCGTTAGAAAAACAATGGATCAGTTCATAAAGAATGGGTTCAATAGCACCAGTTCAAATCAGGCAAGTTATAGCATAGGGATATATTAAATTTCAGAAGAGTTGAGGATAAGATGTCAAGCCTGCCTTTAAATCTTTATTGGAATTGGGAAATAAATGCTGGATTATAACCAGCATATTATCTATTTCTGTCTTGCTCTCTGATGAGCTCTGAGAGCAGGTTAAGCTCATTTTGATATTTGATATACAAAAGCTTATCGCTGACTGTTTTTGAGCCTCAATAAATTCTAAGAAATATAGAAAGTCTCTAGAGAGGCCACGTGGTAAGAGTTGTCCCAAAACTGCTGGAGACCATGACAACTGAACATGCTTGGTTAGGACAAGAATTACCAGCCTTTTTGGAAAAGAGGCAAAACATAGTCACCAAACGGTAGTAACATTGGTTGAATCCCTTCCCTGATTAATGGTGGAATAAATCTAAAATCTGCCTGTTTAAAGCCCAGAATGGTTTCTTCTCCATTCATTCTTGCAGCTGAGCAGAAAGCTTGCTTGCTATTCTCAGCTTTTTTAAAAAAAGAAAGAAAGAATTATAGCCACACCCCAGTTTTGAGGTATGTTACCAATTTGGTCTTTATAAAGCAAAAGGGAGACCATTAGAGCCAATATTAGATTTCAATATTCCAGGCAGAATATAACTATTGCCAAGAGCCTTGCCTGACTTTAGTGTATTAATGTGCCTCCTCATTTTGGGCGCTCAAAGAACTCAGGAAAAATCCATTAAGCTGCACAACCACAAATGCTTCCATATGGGATTTTTAAAATAATTCTAAAATAGATGAAATTAATTGCCATTTACTCGCCCATATGCAATATGTCAAAATGAATATTTTAAAGTTTTGGCTGCAGGAGACAGGGGTTACCACTATTTCATTAAGGCCTATCTTCTAAAAAATAACTTCCATAACATTTTAAAATTTGAATAACATAAAAGTAGATTCTATGCAGACATATTTATTATACTGCTCAGAGTGGTTAACTCGGTCTCTCTTAACCTAGCTCTATAGTCATAATCTGTTAAGCCTGGATTCCCCAACCAGGGTTAAGGAGACAAGCTAAACAGAATGTGCAGCGTTAGTCAGATAGGCACACAGATAAATGAGTGATATAAGTTTGTATGTTTATTAACATACAGTAAAAATAACAGATAAGTTTGTGCTATCAAAAATATAGTTTATTCCATTTATAGCATAGTCAAAATAACAGTCCATTAGTCATGTATCATTTAGTCAGTCCATTCAAGGATATTCAGTTAGCAAAGTCCGTGTGGAATATTGTATGTCAGTTCACTTACAAATCAGTCCTTTGTTTATCTCTCCCGTTCGAGTAACGCAGTCTTGAGTCCATGCAGTAATTAGGGATCATCAAAGCCAGAGAGAGAGCAAGCTGTCATCTTGCTTCTTTTAAAGTGCTTTCACAACCACTCCCCTAATTACATTCCCATATTTAAAGTTGCAGACACTTTAACTTATAAACTATGATTACATATTTATTATTTTACCTAAACCAGTTAAGGTAAACAATGTTATCCCTAACATTCTCCCCTTTTAGGAAATAATAATAAATATAACTATTTACACTTTTAAATTATATTTGTTACAACTTTCTTTAAATTTGATTACTCCTTGAGCTTTTGTAAATTGGTCTGCAATGTTTTCTTCTGTCATGCAGTATTCCAATTTAATTAGCCTATTCTTTACAGATTCTCTAACATTTAAGTATCTTAAATCAGTATGCTTTGATCTAGTTTTTACAGCAAAATTAGTAGCTAACTTTATGGCTGCTTGGTTGTCCTCGTACACAAAAATGGAATCTTTAACAGTTATACCCATGTCTAAGAATAACTGTTTGTACAGAATTAAGTCAGTGCATAGTAATGACAGACATGAAAATTCCGCTCCCATTGTGGATAAGCTAATATGCTGTTGTCTGATTGACCTCCACCCTATTAGTGTCTTACCAAATAATATAGCCATCCCAGATGTTGATTTTCTAGTGTTTATGTCAGTTGCAAAACTTGCATCTGCATAGGCACTAAGACTCAAATCACCCTTTGGTTCTATATACAATGCATGGTTCATTGTTCCTTTAAGATACCTTAAAATTCTCTTTAATGATTGCCAATGACATTGATGTGGATCTGAATTAAAACGTGCCAGCTGATTTACACTATAAGCTATATCAGGCCTTGACCAATTGCTGAAATATGATAAGCTACCAATCAAAGATTGATATATTGACTTATCAAATTTGGGACTTTGATCATTAGTTTGGCAAACTTCCTGACTCATTGGAGTCTTTGCCGGTTTACAAAGTTCCATTTTATACGTTTTAATTAATTGGCAAATTTTATCTTCTTGAGATATCTTAAATCCATTTTTTGTTTTGTTAATTGTCAATCCCAGATACCTTTTAATTTTACCTAAATGCTTTAATTTTATCTTTTTAGCTAATAATGATATAATCTCATTAGCTTCATTATTAGTCTTAGTTATCAAAGCAATATCATCTGTAAATAATAACAATAATGACAACATTCCATTATTTTCTCTTTTAAACACACATGGATCTGTTAAACCAGATTTAAAACCTATATTCTTTAATTCTTTCACAATATATTGGTTCCACTCAAAGCCAGATTGTTTCAACCCGTAAAGACTCTTTTTGAGTTTCCAACAATCATTACTATTTACTTTATTGTCTTTTATAATCATTGGCTTTTTCAAATATATAGTGTGCTGCAATGGTGCATGCAGATAAGCAGTTTCTACATCTAAATGGTTAATGATATAGTTTTTCTTAGCTGCCCACACTAAAGCTGCTCTCAAAGATGTTGTTTAAGACTTGGTGCAAAAACTTCATCGTGATCAGATGCAGTTTGATTAAATCCTTGAGCTACCAACCTAGCTTTATGGGTAACAGTCCCATCATTTCCAGTTTTTACTTTATATATCCATTTGCACCCAATGGATTTTTCTCCTGGAGGTAATTTAGCATCTTCATATACTTTCATTAACTTTTATGAATTTAGTTCTTTTTCCATTGCCTTTTGCCAATTCTCCTGATCCTTAGCAGAATACATCCTAAGTTCATCTATACTAGTTAGAACTTTAGTTACTTGGCAAACTATACTTGCTTGATACCTATCAGGTGGTCTACTTATACGTGTAGTACGTCTAGGTATTACAGGACTTACAGGTGGACTTTCATTAACTAACTCTTCTTGATTATCTAACTCTTCCTGATCAACTGTTTCCTCTTGTTCTGGTCCTATTTGTTCTTCATGGACTTCTTCTTTAATTGGACTCTTCTTATAACTATTCTGTTCTTTCTGCCTTTTGTAGGGTTCAATAATTATTTCATTATTTAAATCTTGCTCTAATCTTTTCCATCCTACATGTTCTAGGAATTGAGCACTAGCACTGGTGTAAACTCTAGATGTACCTGGTTCCCAGAATCTATAAGATCTATGATTAGATTTATATCCTACAAGAAATAATCTTTTAGCTCTATGTTATTCTTTGTGTCTAAGTTGTGAAGGGATATGCACCCATGCTGGTGCTCCAAATGTGTGCATGTAACTTAAATCAGGTTTTGTACCATGCCACAGTGTGAATGGTAATTCACCTGTTGTTGAATTAAAAACATTATTTAATATATGATTACCACACATTATTGCTTCTCCCCATAAATTGTCAGGTAATCCTGAATCAGACATCATAGTTCGTGCCATTGATTGTAGTGTTTGGCCTTGTCTCTCAATAAAGGCATTATGTTGTGGCCTATATGATGCAGACTTTTTATGTTGAATACCTAACATTCTAAGTCTATTCTGGAATTTATTATTTGTAAATTCCATACCATTATCTGTTATAAGAGTTCCTAATTTCTTTTTAGTTTTCCTTTCAGCAAATTTAATCCAATTAAAGAGATTTTGATACGTTTCAGTTTTGCTCTTCATTAAATAGCAAAACCCATATCTAGAATAGTGGTCCATTTTCTTAATATGTAACCAGCTCCTCCTACACTTGGTTTTTTCGGACCTATTAAATCAGCAAATACTACTTCTAAAGGCTCTTTGGTAGTAAATCCATCAACTCTATTAGCCGGTGTGACCTTGCTCTTGCTTTGATTGCAAATAGAACATTGCAAATACTTATTACAAGGTTTCAAACTTGTTCCCTTAGATAATTCAACAGTTTTCTTAAGCATTTTAAAATTTAAATGCCCTAGCCTTCGGTGTAACAAGTGAATACATTCATCATGAGGTTTCTTATTATCATAAACTGTGTTAGCCACCTTTAAGCCATTATCATTTAACGCATATAATTCACCTCTTAAAGATGCAGTAATTTTCTTATCTTCTTTTTCAATTATGCAGTTATCTCCTTTAAATGTAACTACAAATCCTTGTTTAACCAAAATTCTAACTGAAATTAAATTAAACTTAAGTTGTGGTACATATAACATTTTTACATTCTCTTTTATAAAAGAACAATATGCTATATCTTGACCTTTAGCTTTCAGTTTCCAGCCATTGGCTAACGATATCTGCTGTGTACTCTGGGACATTTTAATAAAGTTTTTGTTATCATTTGTTATACAGTGGGATGCTCCACTGTCAACCACCCATAAATTATTTTTTACAGCTTCGTTAGTATACATGGCTAACTCTAAATTTTTATTTATCTTTTGATGACTTTTAGTATTCTGGCCAGTGTTCTGGTGCTTTGCTTTTTTACAAAATCTTGCCAAATGTCCTTTTCCTGCACAATTAAAGCACTTTTTAATTGCGTATGCAGTAGGAGATTTATTATCTTCTTTTTGAGGTTGTTCCCTCCTTAATTTATCTCTTTCAAGTCTTATTCTGGCCTCTTCAATCAATCTGCCAGTTATATCAGTTAAAGTTAAACTTTCCTTTGGCAATATTTCAAGGGAAGTGACATAGTTATCATAACTTTCGTTTAGTGATGATAGAATTATATAGACTTGGTGTAGTTCAGAGAAAATAAGCTCTTTCTCGTGCAGTTCTTGAAAAATGCTTTGCATAGTTTTCAAATGACTCAGCATATCACCATTCGTCTGGAGATGGGTACTGAAAAGCTTCCGTGTTAGATTTATGTGAGCACCAACGTTATCTCGAACATAAATCCTCTTCAGCTTCTGCCAACACCCAACAGCCATTTGCTCTCTGTGGATATGAACAAGTTGTTGATCAGACAGTGTTAAACCTATTATGCAAATAGCTTGTTCATTTTTATGCATAAATTCTTCTATCTTTAGTCTATCTTCCTCATCCTCTGGATCCCATTCCTCTACGTTTGGTGGATTTTCAATTATGTTCCACAGATCTTCTCTTCGTAGAAGTAGACTACATTTCATAGAACATGATACATAGTTTGTTCCATCCAGCTTGGATATAAGGGACAAACTTTGTAAATTGACTTGTGCCATGTTTTCTTATATGGATATAAAACTATAATTAATAAAACACAGCTGTCTGTTTACTGTAATGTATAACAACACAAACTCTCACTTTTACATAAATCTGTTTTATCCTAGTTAAACTGACTTTGCAGCCTCTGGGCCCATAACCAGTGTTAAGTCTGGGCCCATAACCAGTGTTAAGTCTGGGTTCCCCAACCAGGATTAAGGAGACAAGCTAAACAGAATGTGCAGCGTTAGTCAGATAGGCACACAGATAAATGAGTGAGATAAGTTTGTATGTTTATTAACATACAGTAAAAATAACAGATATGCTTGTGCTATCAAAAATATAGTTTATTCCATTTATAGCATAGTCAAAATAACAGTCAATTAGTCATGTATCATTTAGTCAGTCCATTCAAGGATATTCAGTTAGCAAAGTCCGTGTGGAATATCCTATGTCAGTTCACTTACAAATCAGTCCTTTGTATATCTCTCCCATTTGAGTAATGCAGTCTTGAGTCCATGCAGTAATTAGGGATCATCAAAGCCAGAGAGAGAGCAAGCTGTCGTCTTGCTTCTTTTAAAGTGCTTTCACAACCACTCCTCTAATTACATTCCCATATTTAAAGTTGCAGACACTTTAACTTATAAACTATGATTACATATTTATTATTTTACCTAAACCAGTTAGGGTAAGCAATGTTATCCCTAACATTATCAATAAATTATTTAGCCTTCCTTCCTTCCTTCCTTCCTTCCTTCCTTCCTTCCTTCCTTCCTTCCTTCCTTCCTTCCTTCCTTCCTGTTCCTGAGAGCTTGAATGAGAAATACATAATATCCAAGTGCTTGAGACCTACAGTATCTCATTACTTGGTGCATCATTTTAACAGACTTTAACACTTTAGAAATGATTCAAACAAGTCAAAGCAAAAGTAAGTGTTCTTCTTTAATTGCAATCTTTAATTCATTTGGGTTCCCTCTAGTGTCCAATCTTCAAATTCCCATCCTATCATGTTTTCTTTAAAGAATTCAAAGCAACAGCATGTTCCCATAGGAAGGTTTCTTATGATTAACTTTAAAATCTTACCTCAAATTCATCTGACCCCTTCGTCTGTTTATAGCTTTCCAAAATCAATTTTGTGATCACCTTTTTACTGTTGATTTAAAAAAAACCCACATTTTTATGTCTTAAGCTTATGTTTAAATTTTATTTTACTAAGTATTTAAGAAAACTGTCTCAGGATGTGTTATAGGACCTATTGATCAAAAGGTTCTTAATAATTGAAAAGCAGTTAAGAAGCAAGTTCCAAACCTGATTAAGAAATCAGACTTCTAGGAATTTATATCTGTGAGTTTGGTGGAAATCCTAGCTCCAACTCCCAGCTGCTCAACTCATAAGCCAACTGCAAAACTCTCATTTAATGCAAGTTACTCTCAAGAAGCAGCTGTTCTTGTCACCTTGGAATCTTCCTTTCCTCTTTGTTTATTTATTTTTTGGTTGAAAAATGTAAAAAGCTTCCATACACATCCTTGACTCTTCCCCTCCCCACTTTACCCAGAAATATATAACAGACATAAAGAAAAAATTGTTAGTCAAAGCAAGTTTGAGACACATCGTTATTAAAGTTGATCTTGGAGCAAATCATTGGGAGGAATTTTCACTTCTTAACTATATGCCATACAATTAATGCTGACTCTTAGAAACAATACAGATAGGCTTTTTCCCTAACCTGTTTCTTTTGATCTTCCAATGCCCATCACTGCTGCATTAAATCTATCCTCTTTTTTTTGCCTTCTGCCTTTCCATTATATTATCATATATATTATATTATCATTGTCATCATCAGATTTTATGCCACAAACACACGTATATGTATATAATTTGAGGCAGTGAATTTACCTAGTACTCCTACCTCCTTTCCCCCCGCAACAATAATCCTTTTACAGTACGTGGGTTTTGCTGAGAGAGTATGAATGGCCCAAAGTCAACCAGTTGGCATATGAGCTCAAAGGAGACCTAGAATTCACAGTCTCCTGATTTTTAAGCAACAGCTTTAACCACTACACTGAACTGGCTCTCTTAGCTCAAGAAAGCTACTACTAGAGATCCAATTACAGACTTCTCAAGAGAGCTAGGTTTTCCCATAATGTGTTCAAAATATGTTAATTTGGGCTGATCATTTGTATCTCAGGTAAAATATCTGGATTGTTTTATGATCCATTTGTTTGCTTTTTTGGCTGCTCATGTTATTATTGGTAGTCTTCTCCAACATCATAGTTTAAATCCAATGTTTGCTTCCATTGGATGTCACAAGGAAAGCCATTATTTGCATGATTCTTATTTCTGTTAGCTATATTGCATCACAGCTAAATCTCTTTTCCAAAACTTTCATTGTTCCCTATAAACTGCTGTGGTTTTTTTTTTCCTATGATGATGATGACAGCAATGCTAAAATCAGATGGTAATGGCAGAATTTCTGATAACTAAGCTTTTCACTTATATGTATCCTGATAGTACAGGCTTAATATTAGATTATATTTCTGAGTATATTGCTCTTTTTTTCTAATAGAGAACAAAGGTCAACAAAGGAGGATGTTTTTATGAAGGTTCTGGGCACTAAAGAGATCTCCACTGTCAGAATTATTCCTGGGTCAAATGAACATTCATTCACACTCTAAGTTCATTAGTACTCTAAGAAGTCAATAAACCTTTTGTTTCTGAATTCAATGAGCATAAAAATCATACTGCTAGCTTACTTGAAAGGGAATTTTATTTATTTATTTATTGAACTTATTGCCTTCTCATCTAACCACTGGGTAACTTCATGCAAAATAAATTAACAAAACAACTAATATAGGAAGTATTTTGTATTCCATTACAAGAATATACTCTGTAGTTTGACAATGGCATGCCTAGTGTTATTGAGTGAGTAGTCTAGAAGTTAGGATGCCCTTTTCTTTATCTAGCTTTCATCTTACATGCCTCATTGTCCTTTTCCAACATTCTGCTGCTCAAAATTATCCACTTGTAACATTCATTGCTGAATCGAAATGTAAGGAAGCCTAAAGAAAGCATGATCTAGAATTCCCCTATAGATACTTTGGACATTTACTTTCAAATTTCTCCCCCACCCCCCTTCTCTTATTCTAGGATGAGCATATCAATTGTTTCCTTCTTCCATCAGTTTTTCAATTTTGTTTTCCTTTGTTTGTTTTCAACTCCCTCAGTAACATTCTATATTTCAGCTGCTCTTAGTCACTGATTTTTTTTAATTAAGGAAGGTTATTTTCTTAATGAAATTAATTGTGATGCCTCCTAGCATCACTCAGCTATCACTGAAGATGGGGATGGTGTCAGAGGGAGTTTCCTTCCATTTCACCAGCATTCCTCCCCAATCTGTAACCTGTCATCTGAGCTATATTTAAATGCAACTTTAATACTCTCAAAGGACACTAGACCTGTGTTCAGAAGTTGCCCTAACTCAAGTGACTGTTAGGTAGCTTGAACGGTGATTAAATCCACAGTTTAAAGCAGGGGTGTCAAACTCGCAGCATCATGGTGGTGTCATGTGATGTATCAGGACTTCCCCCTCTTTGCTAAACTGGGCAGGGGAAGGGGCAGCACATGATGCATTTGCTCTGCAGGCCACAAGTTTGACCCCTGCTTTAAAGCATCTGCCTAAACACCTTGCCCAATCCTGCATTTAAGGAGAGGGATTTGATTTCCCTAATAGCAGGTGATGCTTAGTGTTTGGGGAAATGGACCCAGGAGAACCCATTGGTTACTCTGCTTAACTTACCTGAATTAAATCTTTAAGTACAGCATCTCTTACTCAGTCTTGTTGAGACAGAATAGCTGAGGTTGGTGGGGCAGCAAATCAATGCCAGTAAATGGTGGATTGCATACTATGGATGGCCATCTGGTTTAGTGAAGATCACTACTGGGGAATGGATGAAATTTTCTAATATCTGAATTCTTCAAAAACAAAACTTTTCTATGTCATAGATTCAGCATTTTAGAAACTTGCTGATTCTTATTAAATAATTTTTGTGTTTTTAATTATTTTTGTTACTGGTGCTTACAAATATATAGAATAATAGAGTTGGAAGGGACCTTGGAGGTCTTCAACCCCCTGCTTAGGCAGGAAACCCTACACCATATTCTACATCTACCTTAACAAGCTGTGTCTTATTTCAGTTTCAGATTATTTGGAACATAGGTTTCCTATGAAATGCCTTGCTGAAATTTTTCTTTACTTCATGTGCTATCCAGCTTAAGAAAATCACATGATTAAGAAAGCTGTGTCACAAAATATATGAAACCATAAACACTTGTCTCTTTTGTATTTGAGTATTTGATATTTTCTATCCCAAATATAACAGCAAACATCTAGGTACATCTAAGTAAGGTTATCTTGCCCAAATCAAGTGTTAATTAAGCACAGATCCAGATAGCTATTATTTCTTTAACTATGCAATTCTAAGCAAGTCACATTGGCTTTTCAGATCCAACAGTATTGCAGGATCCATTTTTGTCCCATCTATTGTACAATCTTTTTCCTGTGCTACAAAAATAGACTATTAGTCAATATTAGTATAGAAGCAGATTATCATTTAGGGATAAAAACCAACTATTTTGGCTTTTAAAGATTTCCCACATGCAGTTTAAAAAGTTATTTGTACAGTAAAATATTTCCATGTATACCTAAAACAACACCTGTACTTTTGGAAAGTTAGGAATACTATAGTCTTATAGCTGGTTAAACAGAAATTCTTTTTAAAAATGCAACTGAATTGAGCACAAAGTCTTGTTTCACTCCAAAGATGAATAACGTTTAGATTTTTGTTGTTGAGAGGAATAATATAAACACTGCATACCGCTGCTTTCCATGGAAAATGACGAAATTCAGTGTTCATTGCACTTTGCTAATATTGACATGTTTTACCTGAGAAAATATGCATGACTTTGCCAAGAATTTAAATAGAATTCCAAGTTAAGCATCAGATCTGCAGAGATGCACATTTGACTAATAGCTTCAAGCTAGTGATTTCAATTTTTGGTGCAGTATTCTGACTTGTATGTATATGTGAATATGTGTGTGGGGGTGAGAAAATTATATACCTGTATAATTATGTGTGCTTATTATTTAACTTTGTTGATCTTTGTTTGGAGACAGGGAAATCTAAAATTTAATGAATAATTCCTTTAAAATGTCCATTTGATTTGAACAAATACTTAGCCATTGAAGAAACCTCCTTTTATGTATCATTGTATTTTTCAGCCACATATTGTTTTTCAGGATAGATGCAAATTTTTTATTGAATTTGAAGCAGATGTTGCTTCAATTATTCCGCATTGCATTTATTACTTATATTGATAGCTTTCTCTCAGGATGATTTTTATAAATTACAGCTTTCTCTAGCTGAGGGGAGAGAACAGAAGAACAAAAAGGAGAAACTAAATAGGGAAATAAAACTAAAATTATAAATGCAAAATAACTGTGAGATAACAGACTGCCTACAAAATAGCCAGTACCTGTGCTGCTCCTGTTAAGTCTTCTCTCTAGTCAGCATAGCAATTGTAGATTATAAAAACTGTGAGTGTTGGCCTTTGGGAACAAGGGAAGGCAGTGTATGCATTTGTGAAGCAGTCTAAAGCAGATAGAAAAAGATACTGTTCTCCAGCAGTAGGACTCTCAAAGAGAAGTAATTGTAGTAGTAGTAGTAGGTGTAGTAGAAGAGGGAAAGAGTGAGTAGTGATCAGGGAGTACTAGGCTTTCAGTGTGTGTGTGTGTGTCTTTGGGAACTTGTCTCTCTTGGGTTTGAATTGCGTGCATGTAAAAGAACCAGTGATAGAAGCACAAGCAAGTTTAACTGAGGCACATTGAAGTACATAGTCTGAATTTTATTTATATGCTGTTGTAATTTGGCCTGGTGGTCAATGACCAAGAAAGCTTGAGGAACACGGGAAGAAATGTTGAGAAAAGGGCAAATTCCATACTGGTAATCGTTAAGGAATTCAGAATTCAGAATAAAATTCTAATGCCATAATACTTAAAATATATCATATCTATGAGACAGCCATCTCGAGTTTTGTATTATGCCCAATTTTAATTATCACATCACAGAAAGAAATGGGCTAAATATCTTATACATGGTGAGAAGTTACCAATGTTTTAAAAAACAATATGTGGGCATGATAGTTTCAAATTAGACAATACTTTTTCTTCCATAGAATAATAGTTTCAGAGTTACCTTGTGAATAATTTAGGAATAGCAATGAAGTATCACTGGTATTTGATACTGAATAAATTGACAAAAATGTAATGGAATTTCAAATATTTGCTGGAAATGTAATCAAACTGGGGGTACATTTTTTCATCTTTGGGGATCATGTAGGAAAACTAGAAAATATTGGAATGGAATAGATATTTTGATTCAGAAGATTTTAAAAATAAATGTACATTTGAAACCAGAGAGTTTTTTTTTTCCCTTTTGAGGTTAATGAACAAAATGGACAGATTGAAAGATCTTATGGAACTTTGTTTTTATATATAATAACAGCAGCAAGACTTTTATATGGTCAAAAGTAGAAGAGCTTACAAATACTTATAATGGAAGGATGGCTGATAAAGCTGATGGCATTGTCAGAGATAGTGAAATTTACAGCTTTGATTAAAGAAAAGACTTTGATCAACTTTATTTCTATCTAGGAACCACTTTGGGACTTTTGAAACTGAAAAAAAAAAAAAAAAAGCCAGGGCAGGCAGAGTAGAAATATTAATTATAAGGAGTCTTTTCTTTAACGTAGTTAAAGGTTGCAGTTTAAAACTAGACACAAGAATGTTTTATTCCCAAAAGCCATCACTCTGCTAAACAAATAATTTCCTCAACATTGTTCAATGATTACAAAGTCTGCACTACTATTACTATTAATCTTCTCATCACTCTTTATCACCCATCCCACTTGTGACTGTATGACTGTAACTGTTGCTTTCATCCTACAATTTATATTGACTGCTTCCAAGTATGATTTGATTGCTTATTGTACCCTATGACTATCACTAAGTGTTGTACCTTATGATTCTTGATGAATGTATCTTTTCTTTTATGTATACTGAGAGTATTTGCACCAAGTCAAATTCCTTGTGAGTCCAACCACACTTGGCCAAGAAAGAATTCTATTCTATTCTATTCTATTCTATTCTATTCTATTCTATTCTATTCTATTCTATTCTATTCTATTCTATTCTATTCTATTCCACTCCAATTCTATTCTATTCTATTCTACTCTACTCTACTCTACTCTACTCTACTCTACTCTACTCCATTCCATTCCATTTCACTCCACTTCTAGTCTATTCTATTCTAAAAAGTACAGGTGATTCTCTACCTACAACCACAACTGAGCCCAAAATTTCTGTTGCGAAGTGAGACAGATGTTAAGTGACTTTTGGCCCATTTTATGACCTTTCTTTCCCCAATTGCTAAGTGAATCATTGCAATTGTTAAATTAGTAACGTGGTTGTTAAGTGAATCTGGTTTCCCTGTTGACTTTGCTTGTCAGAAGGTTGAAAAATGTGATTCTATGACTGTGGGACATTGCAACCAACATAAATATGAACCAGTTGCCAAGCATCCCAATTTTGATCACATGACCATGGGGATTCTGCAAAGGTCATAAGTGTAAAAACAGTCATGGGTCACTTTTTTTCAGTGTTGTTGTAACTTCAGACATTCTCTAAATGAATGGTTCTTAGCCAAGGACTAACTGTACAGCTAAGAACATTGGGATTAGCCAATACTACACGGTTGGTTTATGGGTTGATTTGCTAAAGGAGTCATGAACAAAGGATATATGGGTAATAAAAAGGGGTGGGATGCTACTGGTTCTGCCTGGCTTTATCGAACCGATAGCTCTGAAGAGCAGCAGACACAGAACCACTTCTGTGTGCTGCTGTTTGGCCCACCCGCCCACCTGGGCTCTTACCTGTCCTTTATTTCCTGCTTTTTCAACCTCAGCTGCTTTGTGCGGCACAGCTAAGGTTGAAAAAGCAGGAAAAAAGGTGTTTTTCAAATGCGGCGCACCCGCGTGCAGCGCTTATCAGCTGTCCAGGCAGCACAGCTTTAGGTTCATTACACACGCGTGCAGCATGTCTGGTGCGCATATGCTCAAAGCATGCATGCACATGCAAAACATAATCACCGAACGGGTATTAACAACAGTTGAATCCCACCCCTAGTAATGAACATTTCTTTTCAGATAATTTTAATGTGTTGATAATAACTACGTTACCATGTAGCATTATTGTACTCTTGGTTTTTTAGCACTTGTACATGAGCTCTTTTTTAAAAACCAAAATTTAAAAAGGTAATGATGACTAACTATTTTGACAGCTTTAGCTAGAGTTCAGAGAAAACAGTGGAGGACAGGGTATCACTGGGTGTGACACACAATGGCTACATAATAAAGCTGTGGAAGACCCTTGCAGAGTTCCTTGTAAAGCACTAAAATTCATGTAAAGGGTGGAGGATGTTTGGCATAATTCCTTCAATGTTTTCCCAAGTCTCTGTCTATGCATTTGCACAATAAACAACATTGTTTCTCAAAGTGCTGATAAAGTAGAGTGGTGTTGCATGCGGGAGTGGGATTCTACCGATTCAGATCGGTTCTATAGAACCGGTTGTTATGATTCTGCACAGTTCGGAGAACTGGCAAATTGTGCCCCTGGCTGGCCCCGCCCCTCTCCATCTGCTCCTCCCCTCCCCTCCCAGTCAGTCCTTATTGAACATGCGTGACATTGCATACATGTTCAACATTGCTGCCTGCATTCTTCCTCACCCAGTCACTCTTTAAATTATTTCTCTCCCCCTCCTTCCCAACGATCAGCTGTTCCAATGATCAGTGGTGCAGGTCTTAATGCTTTGCCCAGGAGGTTTCCCAGAGGCCCAGGAGGCAAAAAGGGAAATGCAGAAGGAGTGCTGCCCATCCATGCTCCATTTTTTGTCTCCCTGGGTCCCAGAGAAGCCTTCTGGGAGCAAAAATGCACACACACACACTCCAGAGGCTTGCCTGAAGCCCAGGACAAAAAAACAGGGGCGGTGCTGCAAAAAAAAAAAAAAAAAAAAGGAGGAGGAGGAGCCACACCCATCTAGTCACATGGCCGTGCCCACCTGGCCACGCCACAGAACCAGTTGTTAAAAAATGTGAATCCTACCCCTGGTTGCATGTACATACCTGCAAGTTGAGGATTGTTCTGGAAAAGAAGCATTATGAAGTGAGGCTCCTTCAGTGAGGTGAGGCAAAATGCTGCAATGGTTTACACCAGGGGTGTCCAACCTTGGCAACTTTAAAACTTGTGGACTTCAACTCCCAGAATTCCTCAGCCAGCTTTGCTGAGGAACCCCTGATTTACACAATACTGTCATGTAATAAAACGTCAGTGGATCTGTATTAACATTGAGCGGACTGATTCTCCTGCAATGTTTTCCTACCCATTTTCATTCAAATATTATGAAGAAAAATAATCCTTTTTCAAAAAAGAAATCTGGAGACTATTAGCTGCCACCTTACACTTGCTTGTGCTTCGCTACCATGCAGTGACAGTCTGCCATGATCTCTGGGGAGGATGGATGGGAGGGAAAATGCTTGGGGGAAAACAAAAATACCTTCTGTATTGCCCTGAGACGCTGCCTCAAGGTCACCCAGGGTGTAAGAAGAAGGTAGCTGCATACCAACCTACACCTGAATGGCCATTCTGAAAACATCTGGCTTGAACCTGATTGGTCATGGGGGGGGGGAGGTCAGCAGGGATGGGATCCAACTGGTGTAACTACCATTTTGGTGATTTTATGTTTGGTGATTTTATGCTTCGCGGGCACGCTCTCCTGATGCATGCTGTGCGTGCGTGTATATTGTCATCAGCTAGCTGCCTGGACAGCTGAGCAACATTGCACGCAGGTGCACACCGATTGAAAAGGCACTTTTTTTCCTGCTTTTTCAACTACAGCTGTGTTGCGCAAAGCAGCTGCGGTTGAAAAAGCAGGAAATAAAGGTCAGGTAAGAGCCCGGTGGGCCAAAAGAGCAGCAGACATAGAACCGATTCTATGTATGCTCTCTGCTGCTCTTCAGAGCAATCGGTTCTACAGAGATGGATAGAACCAGTAGAATCCCACCCCTGGGGTTCAGTGATGGGAGGCAGTTAAGGCAGGGAAACATTGAACTTAGGGATTTTGGGAGATGTGATTCTCAGTTCTAGCTATGCATAACTGTAATAAACCTGACTTCTAATAAAACTATACCTTTCTCAACAAATGGAGCCACGGATCATTTCTAATTAGGGGTTTAAGTTATGACATAGACATTTTCATAGTTGGAATGTAAGGCCCTTGGACTAGTGGTGCTCAATAAATGTCTTTCATCTCTTTATTTATTTTATTTATTTATTTATTTTGTCAAGAGATTATAAGATAACAGGTATAAGTATAAACATAGTTATGAATACATGAAATGGACACATATAAGAAAAATAAAAAGAAACAATAGGACAGGGATGGCAGGCACATTGGTGGGCTTATGCACGCCCCCTACAGATCTCTTAGGAAAGGGGTGAGGTCAATAGTAGACAGTTTAAGTTTAAAGTTTTTGGGGTTTGGGGAAAAAACTACAGTCAGGTAGAGTATTCCAGATATTGACCACTCTGTTGCTGAAGTCATATTTCCTGCAATCAAGTTTGGTGTGGTTAACCTTGAGTTTGTATCTATTGTGTGTTCTTGTATTGTTATGGTTGAAGACGAAGTATTCATTGACAGGTAGGACATTGCAATATATAATTTATGTTCTATACATAGATCGGAACGAAGGCGGCATAGTTCTAGGTTGTCTAGGTCTAGAATTTCAAGTCTGGTGGCATAAGGTATTCTGCAACGAATAGAGTAGTGGAGAACTCTTCTTGTGAAATATTTCTGGACTTTCTCAATTGAATTAATATCAGATACATAATGTGGGTTCCAGACTGATGAGCTGTGTTTAAGTATTGGTCTAGCAAATGTTTTGTATGCTCTAGCTAGTAGTGTAATATTACCAGAGAAAAAACTATGTAGGATTAGGTTAACAACTCTTAATGCCTTTTTGGCTATGTAGTTACAGTGGGCTCTAGCACTTAGATCATGAGAGATGAGTACTCCAAGATCCTTGACAGAGTTTGGATCATCAACAAGGTCTTGACTATTCAGCTTGTATTTTATTTTCTGATTTTTTTGTTTGCCAATATGTAAGACAGAGCATTTATTTGTTGAAATTTGAAGTTCTTCAGCAGCTCGCATCCTCCCTGGCTTCCCTTGCTTCAATTAAAATCAAAGATTGGCAGCATGAGGAAACTTCTTTCATTCGTGTTTTTCCCAATAGCAATGATATTCTTACAAAAGAAGAATCCTACTCCTGAGAGATTATTGGAGAATTGTTCCTTCCCTTGAGAAATTAAGCAAAATTGTCCTCCCAATTACTCTGTACACAGATTTGGTGGATAACTTTGAAAAGCTATTTGTACCCAGCTTGATTGCATAGCTGACATGAATGGTAGCCATTGTGTTCCCTCAGTATCAATTGCTAGGGAACATAAATAGGATGATACTGTTGCATTTGTGTCCTGTTTGTTGGCCCCTGAAAAACAGGGTCCTGGATTGTATAAAACTTTCATTTTGATTCAGTGCATAAAACATATTCTATGTTTTTGATTTCTATCTGCAATTTCCTCAATTTTCCAGTTTCTATAAAGCTTCAAGGCTTGATGCTGAGTTGCTTTCCACAAGAACCAACATCTAATGGGTTTTTTTTTATGCACAGGATGCTCGTGAGAAGGCCTGCAAATATATAAATAACTACTTTGCTGCAATCTAGTGATTATCCAAATTTTTGCAATCAGATCTGAGAGCCCTAGGCAAGAAACAGTTCTGCTACTTCAAGTCAACCTACCTCCTCCTATTTACATATTGTGTATGCAAATATCTTAAGTATTTTGACATGAAGGACTCTATAGCTAGAAAAGCTATCCAAAATGTTGTACAATATATTAACAAAATGCTCCAATTTTGAAGTTTTATTTTAAAGGATTTGCATTTGAAATCATATACATGTCATTGATAATGAAATAAAGCATGCTTTATTTTAAGGCACCAAAAAGTGTTGATTCCAAATAATTCAAAAGATTATTTTATTATGACTTGCTTCATTATACTGCTATTTGATCAGCTGGTATATAAAAAATTGAAATACTGCTTTGATTACTGTGTATGATAATAGTGATTATTCCTGTTATGTATCCAGTTCAGGGGTGAATGATGATGTCCTTTTTCTCCAAATAAGTAACACACCTCCCAAAATGCACAAACAGATAAAATGTGGGTGTATCAACAGATCTGGAAGAAGTCAAAGGTTTATATAATTGATTTGGGAAAAGATAATGGAATGAAAATTGAAGTATTTAATTGGAACTCAATGAAAAAGGAACATTCCGCAATGCAACATTTCATGGTAAATATTATTTGCATGTTATCTTCAATAATCATCAACATTTGGTATTGTTTGAAAGGTCCCTCCTCACCAACTATTTTGTTTTGGAACATGTTGCATGAATGGATGCGTTTTTATATGACTTTCAGTTGAACACTTTATAACAGTGTTTTTCAACCTTGGCAGCCTGAAGTCCAGACGTTGAAAAACTATGGTTTATAATATTTATAAAGTTTAATTGATTCTTCCCCTGAAAAGATCCCAAAATTCTCTTATGTCATATGTCCTGACCCACTGCTTCTCAAGGCATTGTTCCATCTCTGATGTATTTCCCTATTTGGAAAGAATGTAGCAATATGTGTTGTAATGGCAGAGTTTCTGTGTTATATTACAGTTATATCTTGTATTCTTCATACTATAATAGTAAATTAATTGGTTAAATCAGTACTATTGATGAATATGTATATTTTCCTATCCCTGCCTCTCTTAGTTTGCATTTTTAGCTTGTATTTTTTTTTAAGATTAAAAATATTTTTGCTGAAAAATAATAGAAAAGGGAGGAAGAGAGATACAGGAAGAGGGGGAAAGAGGAGGGAAGGAAGGAAGGAAGGAAGGAAGGAAGGAAGGAAGGAAGGAAGGAAGGAAGGAAGGAAGAAGAAAAATGTGTCCAGCCACATAAATGTTATATATTATTGGCTATCATAAATAGTAATGATTTTGATGGCAATATTTCCCCTTATATATCCTGGCATAATACCCCTGTAAGATTTCTTGGCTTACTCATTCAAGCAAATGCTTCTGTTTTTCTAGCAGGAACAGACCTTAGCTCTCTGAAGAAATATAACATTTGGTATTGTTTATCAGTAGTAAATTCTAAATTGGTAACAGTCAAAATTTCCCAGAACACACTTTACAATTTAACTAGTTTTCTTAAAGAGAAAGAATTGATAGCAATACTTCCATATAAAAATCCAAACATAGCCTCTAAGAAACCCAGAAGAATATATTATTCCCAATTAGCATATCTAACCAAAACTAATGGTAGAATATCTTCATATAACTTGCAGCAATACATGGTTTATTCTAGATCAAGAGTCTTCAAATTGACAAGTTTAAGATTGGTGGACTACAACTTCCAGAATTCCTGAGCTAACATGATTGGAGGACGAATTCTGGGACTTGAAGTCCACAAGTCTTAAAGTTGTCAAGTTTGAAGACCCCTCTTCTAGATATTTATCTCCTCATTAAAAGGTCACTATATTGTGCTTTTAAATATGCAAAGGAAATAAGGAAAATGTGTATGTGTATCTCTACTTAGTAATAGGTCACGTGTGTGTCTATTATAATGTAACTGTTTAAAACACACAAAGAGATCTGGCTAAGTATTTCAGCAGTTCTGAAAAGTATGCTTCTTATCTAAAATGCTTTTCCACTGAATTAAGGAAAAGATGAAGTACACAGATTTGTTGAGCAGCAATGGCTGGAAGTGAGATGACCTCTCCTATTTTTTTTTCATCCTGTCATTCCAGAGATGTCTAGCTTAATGAAAAGAAGCAGAGCTTGTGAGGAGGGAGTAGGAACAACAATCTGCATTCTGTCACTTCAATAGATGACTCACCGTTGGCCTCTGTGACTAATTCTTTTTTCACAGAACAGTCTGTTAGGCAAGAAACTGAAGGAAGAAACAGCTGGGCCAGAACTATTTTTATAACTAATACCATATGAAGAGCCTCACTAGTTTTCCTATTGGGCTAAGGAATGACTTGTTTTGTTTTCTTAGCATTGTTGCTATTGCTTGGGTCAGGAGGGCTATGACTTCTTCCATTATTAGACCTCTTTTTATTTTTGTGTCTATGAATAACTAATATTTCTAAGTCCAAGAGGGCAGCATATGACAGTTTTATAGGGTTGATGTCCAGCAATCCTATTTCTTCTACTACATTCAACCTTGCCTCTTATTTGTTGCCAGCTCTTTGGTCATTGTTATATTTTCCTCCTGTTGTTTTCCATGTCTTCTACTCTGCACAAAGTTACTTTAGCTTCAGAATGATTGATGTAGCTAATTGATGCATTGGACTCCAAATTCCATCAGCCTCACTTGGCATGCTATGGTGGCTGTGACAAAAAGGCAAATTCAATTATTGGAAGCATTAAGGAAAAGATTTTAAAACAATTTTGTTAGATTTTTGTTTTTTATAAGGTACATTATATACCCCAAACATGGAGCATTATTTGAAGAAATATGCCAATCAGAACTCTAAAAAGGGAGGTTTTTTAATGTTAGAAAGATTACATCTGTTTACAATCTGGTGTCTATTGGTTTACAAGCTGGTTCTTTATCAGTGTAATGGAAAAAGTGATTATATTACATGATGTGATCATGTTTTAAACATTGGGTTACAAACTAGACTGAATTATTTCAATGTTTTGATTGTTTAATTTTCATTAATTTAATTGTGGGAACCTCCAAGGGTCACATATGAGACATGAGTGGCTATACACATTTAATAAATAACAAATATAACATAGATGTTTTTGTTTTTTTAGTTCTTCTTTCTGCTCCCCCCCCCCCGCCCTTATGTATATTAAAGTGAAAACGTTAAACAAATGCAAGGAGCAGTTCTCTTAGAATATTTTTAACTCTTAGCTTTTCAAAACTCTAATGACAGTAAAGATGGAGACATGCAACACTAAAATATCTTAATCATCATTTATGCTAGTTTTCCCATGTAGAAAACATGACCAGATGAACTGATTCTATTTATTTATATTTTGTTAACAGAATCTTGCAGAATCTCCTATTGCCTGACTAATTGGATTCATTTCTGAGTTTCTTTCTCGGTTTGTAAGATATTTGAAGGGAAGGCGATGCTCTCCCATAAATGATTGTTCCTCCCATACATCTCTTCTTCCCATTATCTCCAACAGATAATTCCCACAAACCATTACAATATACAGGTTGGAAATTGCAGGAAAGTGTGATGTATTTTTCTCTACAAGATTCTGTTTGATTGCTCTTCCTTTCAATGTTAATGTGCTACTTAATAATCACCATGCATTAATGGGTGGAGATTTGGTTTAATAGCATTTTACAGAGATTTTTTATGACAGGAGTGCTACCATGAAAGAAAGTTTTTTAAAAATGCTCAAATTCAGTATTTTGGCATAAAGATATGAGAAATACAGATGACTGCAATGAAATCTAGATTACATTTTTGGTAATAAAATGGATGATTTTTTATTTTTATTCTAAAACTTGCCATCCTATTTATTTTTTATCTATTTTTATAGTATTACTATGTGTTACAGTTTAATAAAAAAAGCTATCAGATAATTGGAGAAGCAGATGAGTGTGCTTAGCTCATATGAAAATGATAAAAATTTGGAGACATTATAATCTTCCTTAGACTTAGCCCGCTGTAGAAGTCCACAATGCCAGAAAAGATTAAAGGAAAAGAAAGAAGAAAACAAGGTAAATGAACTCAAATTACAGCGGCAATAGGTACATTGTTGGAAGATCTGAAGAGCTAAGTTGGGGCCAATTCATTCTGGAGAAAATCTATATCTGTGGTTACTAAGGGTGATCACAAAATCAATTAATCAAAGTTCATAAGAATGAAGATTGATCAACTCAAAAACTGAACTCACTGTTACAAGAAATGAGGAGAAGCTACTCCCTGCAAGGAAAACAACTAAATTGAGTAAGCCCAGTGGAAGAGAGTCCTAAAACCAGAATTGTAAAACATATTTTACTTTATTGGAACTAAAAAAAAAAAAGCTTATTGGCCCTCACAGAGCAAAACAGCAAACAATCTGGGACTTGCTTGTTTTGCTGCAGCAAAATACGGCAGAAGAAAGAATAGGATAGGACAGAGGGCATGCAGCTGTGCCCTGAATGGAGAAAAGAACATTTTAAAAAATAGGGATTGTTGACTCAAAACTACAAGGAACGAAACAGATGTGTATGCCAGGAACATAGACCAAGCATGTGGAACAAATTCCAAGACTTATCAAGTTTACTGACAGTAGTTATCCCTTCTTGCTAATCAATGCATGGACAAATTGTATTGCAAAAATCAGCTACAATCACATCAAAGATGGATTTCGATTATCTTGGAAAAAACTTAAATCACCTTGGGGTTCAGATTGTATTCTCATCCATTGCTAAGGTAAAGGGAAAAACAAAATAAAAAATAGACATTCAAATAGTTACTCAAATAGTGTCAGTGGGAGAAATTTGATTTTTTGAATCATGGTCAAAATTATCTGATGATGCGAGTGTGATCTGGCTTACAGTTCAGCCGGACCAGTAGAAATGTGTTTGGATAAAGTATGGCAGTTTGAAGCTTAGACTTAAATTCAGTCATGTAAAGATTTCATACAAAGACTTATGCAATATAAAATGAAGTGAGATTGCTGTTTAATGGGATCTATATTGCACTACTTAATGAAAAATGAGAAAGAACATTGGCTTCATGACTCTTGTTGTCCATACATTACCTTTCAAATAAGATTAACCCTTAATAAAGAAAGGGAAGATAAAATTACTGCATCTAAAACAGAGGTCTGATGCAATGACTCCCAGAGTTGTATATATTGAAGGATACTATTTGTTCAGAATAAACAGAAACACTAGAATGGTTATATGTTATACTGTGCATACATTTAATCAAAAAGTTAAGCGAATGAACTTGGCAATACTATGCAGAGACTGAATTAAACTAAGTAGTATTATTGGTGTTTACTATTGCCTACCCAACCAAAGGGAAAAGTTGCATAATACTTTCCAAAAACAGGCTGCATATCTTTCCAGGGGGCATGAAATAGTGAAAGAGGACTTTGAATACTCTAATATCTGGTGGGAGACAAACTCTGCCAAAAATGGTCCTTCTAAGATATTGCTGACATGTCAAGCTAACAGCTTTGACTTTCAGAAGTTAAAGGAAATTTCACAAGTATTAGTTATGGTTCATTAATCTCTGAGATTTGGTATGCATGTTCACACTTAGAAGACACTGCCCTAAAAATCTAGAAGCTTTCACCAACTATTACTGAAAGATAAATGCCATCTTTGGGACAAAGTGCTTGAGAGAGTGATATTTGTGCTTTGTCAGGTATTCTTGGAAGAAGCCAATTATTTCTCCGGTTTTTTTTTACAATGAGTTTGAATCTGGTTAACCATGATTACTCTAATTCAGGGGTCTCCAACCTTAGCAACTTTAAGACTTGTGGACTTCAATTCCCAGAATCTTTGCTGGCTGAGCTTTGCTGGCTGAAGAATTATGGGAATTGAAGTCCACAAGTCTTAAAGTTGCTAAGGTTGGAGACCCTGCTCTAATTGATGATCTATTTCAGGAGAAAGAGAGGGAACATGACTCTGTTAATCCTGTTTAAGCTCTCAGAGTCTTTTGATACTGCTGATTATTGCATTCTCCAGAACCATCTTTGTGAGCCTGAGCTGTTATGGCGGTTCTACTCCAATTTTCAAGTAATGGCCTCAAAAAATAGTATTCGGTATGTCTTTGAGCCTTAGTACCTCTGTACTTGACTCCGGTACTTTTTAACATTTAATGAGATTGTGGTGGGAAACTACACCTGCAAAGTATCAACTGGTGGTGATTCATGGGTGGACATTCCTCTGTAATGTTCCCTACTTGACTTTGTAAACTGCTTATATTTACCTATACCCACAGTTCCCTAAGCACTGTGGAAGACCTTTCTTTTCACGCAGCGCTTCTTTAAATGTTAGATTAATGGATTCTGTTTCTTCTTTGATTTTCTTCATCCTCTTTTTATTAGTACATATTGCATTCATATTGTTTTTAATCTAAATTTCTTCTGGATATTTTTTATTTTGTAAACTGCCTCCTGCATATGCTTTTGTACAGGATATAGTATGCAGGGGTCTCCAACCTTGGCTCCTGGAAGCCTGGCGGACTTCAACTCCCAGAATTCCACAGGGCTGTGGAACTCTGGGAGTTGAAGTCCGCCAGGCTTCCAGGAGCCAAGGTTGGAGACCCCTGGATAGAGCAATGTTCTTCATAAAAAACATGCCAAAGAGTCAGAAGCAGAGATGAAACAAAGGGTGAACAGGAAACAGGTATTGTATTAACCCACAACGAAGCTACACATGATGAAATACATTTTCTGAATTACAAATGCAGGTTATGAAAAAATTGATTGAGCTACTGATAAATACTGCACTTCGACTTCTATTCTGCCTTTTTACATATCTTAAAATCTATGAGTATTTCAAACTGAGTACTGTCCAAGTATGATCTGTGCTTGTTCTTAATCATGAACAAGGAAGCCAAATAATACTTCATGGAGAATGTTTCTAAAACATAATGAAACCATAATGAAACTACAGCCAAGTTCAAAGAGGAGTTATATCTATTTAGTCATCTTTGTCTTTTAGCCACTGGGTTTTCTCAGCTTTTTTCTTGGATTTATTCCTCAGTGCCATCAATAGGAAAGACATTTTTTCTTGGAATGCCAATGGAATTCTGCTTGTTGCTAAAAGATAAGACAGAAACTTGTAATGGGGTTGTCAGGTGTAAAATGATCAACAACAGATATGATTCATAGCCAGAAGAGCATTTTGGATTGCTGTGATGTAATAGGAAACTCAGCTGACATTATTACTTCTCTGCTCCATTCTTTAATAGCTGGAAGTGTAGTCTCAGTACCTCACAAGGGCTGTTTCCCCCACCCCATATATTTCCAATAAAAAAACTTTTTTTCTCTGTTAAAATTACATACAACTACTACTGTAGTTCTTACTCAGTAGATTCCTGCTTTCTGAGAACATATTCAAATAATTTCATCCAACATTAATAAGGTGCAAAATACTTTACAGCTTTTCCTTTTACGGAACTGATGGCTTAATTATTTTTTTCTGGAATTAATCACATGAAGTTTCTACACTGTCAGGGACTATTATTATTATTATTATTATTATTATTATTATTATTATTATTATTATTATTATTATTATTATTATTTTAAATGATCAAAACAGGTTCAGCATCTCCCATCCTTTTAAAACTCTACATAAAACTGTTGGGAGAAGTCATCTGCTGGTTTGTATTTTGCTAATAACAGTACCTTGATACTGAATTATATCTCTTGACCCCAAGCGAGCCAAATGAGGCTGTGAAGATTCTGTCCTGTGCTTGGAGTCTGTGTAGATTTGAATGAGAAGAACCATTTCCAACTCAATCTTAGTAAGACTGAATGACTATGGGTGTTTACACCACTAAGATCAGGGAATAATACATTTCTGAACTTAAATCGGTTGCACTTCTCCATTTCTCATCGCAAAAGTGTGCAAATTGAAGCACCTTCTGCTCACTGAGCAGATAGTAGTAGCTGGGGCCAGGAACACCTCTGTACTGTTTCATCTGGTGTACCTTGGCACCCTTTCCTCAATTAGGAAGCCCTTTAGATAATCACTCATGCCCCGACCACCTTACATCTTGACTGCTGCAATGCCTTCTATAAGGCTGCTCTTGAAGACTACCCAGAAGCTTCAATTTCCAGAATGCCATAGTGCAGATGATGATAAGTAGGCCTCAATATGCCTGTACTGGCTGCCTGTTTGCTTTAAAGGTAGTTTACAGCATGGCACCTGATTACTTGAGGGAATGTCTATCTTCCATAGTATTTGGAAAGATTGGTGTGCCCTGGGTTTCTTTGATTAAACAATGCCATCTGTTGGGACCTCGGAAATGTGCCTTCTCAGTAGCGTGAGGTTTCCTCTGGGATCCAGATTGCCCCTCCCCTCAAACTGGTGTTTTGAAAGGCCTTGAAGACCTGTCTCTTTGCTAAGACCTTTGATGAGGGTAAGCCTTTCAATTTAAGTTGGTCTGCTTTTCTATCACATGCTTTGTCATCCTTGTCAACTTCTTTTAGCTTTGTTTCTTATTCTTTTCTCACTTTTCTTGATGTTAATATTTTACATGTAAGTGGCTCAGAGTTGTTAGGAATGGGGTTGCATACCAATTCATTAATTCGTATTTAATGATTAAGTGAATTGAATCAGGAGGACACATTAAGGAAGAATTAATAGAACAGAAGAACAGAGTTAAGCTGGACTTAGATCATGTAGAGTAATAGAGATTTGGTACATAAATTTAGTGTGGATCAGAGAAAAACTGAAGAGCTAAATGTGACATTCCTTCAAGACCAACCTTGATCAGATTTTTGTACAACTTAATTTTTTTAAAAGCATCTGGGGAATCCATGCCAATTTGTTCCTTACACCAGACATTAAATAGCAAATGCAAAGAAGTATTTTCCCCTCTCTTTTTCATATGTGAAAGTTGGAGAATTAAGTTAAAAATGGATAAGATAGGAAGTTGAATGTAGAAAATGAATAGATAATTATTGTCATATTTTCATGTAAAAGTGGTGACCCGAAATTATGTTGTACACTGAAAAGAGCTTTTTTTCCCCTTTGTTTTGGAAAAATTGAATAAAACTTGATTTAAAAAAAAGTATTTTCCCATCTAGTCTCACATCTGGATACTACAGTTCTCTAATAATATTTGAACTGTAATAGGATCCAATCTTATTTATTTATCTTTTTCAAGGTGAGGAATGCAGACCATTTTTAAAATGTTTGTTTGCTATTAATAGAGAAGAATCACGACCAAGCTATTTGCCCCTTATTAAACTGTCCAGTTACATCTGAGCAAATACAAACCACTTCAATCATTTGATTTTCTTGCCAGCACTACTGTGTGTTGTTATGTGTGTTGCATTATTGTTATATGCATAGGGAGGCTGTTAGACAAGTTAATGTTAGTTGATGGTATTACAAACTTATATTGGGCTGAGTCTCTTCTGTCTTACTTATTAAGCTGTAATCTTTAAACTTGTATCTAATGTGTACCTCAATTTCATTTAATAACCAGCAAACATGAATCTATGTGCTTGGTCTTAGGCAGAACTCTCAATATTAATTTTTCTGTACCTCTTGTCAGTTGATTGGAAGATTGCACTGTGTGTTATGCAAGAACAGTGAAAAAACAAAGATACATCACTGGACTATATAGCCTGTTATTGTTGATTCATATATTTAACACATAAGACCATATGATTTGAAGAAAAGATGCTTTCAAATGCAGTGGTGGTGATTGTTTTCTGATTCCCAAATATAACTCATTGAGAAGTCAACAATACACCTAAGAAATTTGACAATGTTTATTCTGTCCCAAAGATTGATTTGTAATATTAGCATAAGTGCCATGGTAGCATGGTGGTTAGAATACAATATTGCAGGCTACTTCTGCTGACTGCCGGCTGCCTAAAATTTGGCAGTTCGAATCTTCACCAGGCTCAAGTTAACTCAGCCTTCCATCCTTCTGAGATCAGTAAAATAAGGACCCAGATTGTTGGGGCAATATGCTGACTCTTTAAATTACTTAGAGAGGGCCGTAAAGTACCATGAAGTGGTATGTAAGGCTAAATGCTAAATGCTATGCTAAATAGCTATGCTAAATGCTAAATGCTTATATATAAATGATAAACAGGTCACTATTTAAATTTGATTTGCCAACAAATCTAAATTATTGATTTATTCAGTTATCTAGAAGGAAGGATTACAATTTCTGGAACTGAAAAACACCAATTTTCACACTAATTCTAACTTTTAGGATATATCCATTTTCTAGGATTAACATGTCTGTCATGAAAATTAAACATTTCGGGATTGCATGAAGTGTAAGAATTCTGAATATTTTTTTACCTCTGGGATGTAATACTGTTGTTTTACTATAAAGTATGTAAATGCCAATAGATTTATAGTTACCATATTGGTGGAAAGGTGACAGAATTCCGTGCATTTTTGGCTGGCTGCATGACTATGAAAATTGTCCATAGACAATGCTGGATCCCTTGGCCAAAAAAAAAAAAAAATAGAGATGAGCACTGTGCCTTAGAATCAGACATGACTGACAGATAAACATTTACATTTACTATAACCCTACAATATGTTGTGGTTTAATTTAAGATGCTCTTATTTTGCCTTTCCCAAAGATGCTTTTTCAGGAGGCAACTGGACTTTCTTGTTTTTCTTTGAAGATGTTTCACTTCTCATCCAAGAAGCTTCTTCAGATCTGACTGGATGATGTGGAATGGAAGGATTTATACTCCTGTGGCTAATCTCTACATGGAAGAGATAGAAACCAAAGCTCTAAACTCCTTCATAGAAATTGTTCTGTCCCTAATTAGCATTCTTGAGATCCCCGCGCTTTGATTGGCCAAAGCGCGGGGCACTCTGATTGGTCAGGCGAGCCGCGCCGATTGGCTCGTTAAGAATCTCCCGCGATTGGTTCATTCGAATCGCGGGAGATTCAAAGCGGTGCCATTGGCCGCGGCCGCCACGGCTAAAGGAATAAAAGCCGCGAGCTTTTTCCTTTGCCCCAGTTTGGTTCCAACTTTAAATAAAAGAGCATGATTTGAAGTCACCGACTCCTGGCATCATTTCGCGGACACAACACTGGCGACGAGGGTGGGATCCAGACCCTGAACCGAACCACGTGTCTGACGGAAGCCAGAAAAACCACCACGATGGTGAAAATCGCACCCCCCACACCCTTCAACCCCGCCACCGAGGACTGGGAATCGTACTCCGACCGATTCCGCATGTTCCTCAAGTGCAGCGACCTGAAGGACGCCACCAGCCTCATGAAGCGCGCCGTCTTCCTGACCCACTGCGGGACCGAGGTATTCAAGATGGCCAAACCCGCCAATGCGACCGCGATGGACTGGGACGTCCTCGAGCCAATACTTCGGCGGCACTACGCTCCAGAGGTACCCATCCTGATCCGACGCAACGAATTCTACCGTCGGGACCAACGGTCGGGTGAGAGCTTCAACGACTTCGTCGCTGAGCTACGGCGCCTAGGGGGGCTCTGCGAATTCGACAACCTGAACGACGCCCTGCGAGACAGAATCGTGCTCGGTTTGTGGGACCCCGTCCTCCAGAGCCGGCTGATGGCCAAGGGCAACATCAGCCTAGCAGACACCCTCACCACAGCCGCAGCCGCCAAAGCAACCCGAACATCCACCGACCGCATGCGCAGACCGAACACTGGGGACCGCAGCGGAAACAACAACCCGGCGAGGTCGACCGAGGCCCAACCCAAGACGACCACCCACCAGGGCGACTTCCACTCGGCATCGGGCACTTCCGATGACAAGGAGGACATCCATCGCCTCCAGACAGGCCGCGACCCACGGAACCGGCAGGGTTGTAAGACGAGGACCAACTGTGCCGGTTGCGGCAGCGACCACCCCAGGTCGGAATGCCGGTTTTTCGAATCGATCTGCTGGCATTGCGACAAGAAGGGACACATCGCCTGTGTCTGCCGCCTGAAGAAGAACCGCAGCCCGGCACGATGGGACCAGAGCGACCGGAGGAGAGAGAGCACACCACCCCGGACCAGAGATTGCCCCTCGGACAACAGATGGGACCGGAACGGATGATCCCTGCAAGGCAGCGATAACCGGCGAAGAGAGGAGACCCATCAGACGGTCACCATCGGCCACGCCATAACCCATGACGCCCGGAAGGTCCACGTGGAGGTAGGCATCGAGGGCCAGCCATGCAAAATGGAGGTGGACTCCGGGTCCTACCTCTCCATGATAGCATGGCATGAAATAAAGCGCTTGGTGCCTACCCTCCAAAGGAGGAACCTAGACAGCCAGAGACTCATTGTAAAGGACTACCAGGGAAACCGCATCCCGGTCGTTGGAACCAAACACTTCAATATCACATATAAAGGGCACACTGAAAGGCTTCCCCTGACAATCATCGACCGCGACCGCCCAAGCCTACTAGGACTGCAATGGTTCGCCCCGCTCGGCATCGCAGTCACGGGAGTCGACCACGTCACCGACGACAGCTGGGAGCAGCAACTGGCCCGGGAATTCCAAGAGGTCTTCGACGGAAACCTAAGCAAGTACCGAGGGCCCCTTATATCATTCAACCTAGACCCAAACGTCCCCCCAAAACGCCTGAAACCAAGGCGGGTGCCATTCGCACTTAAACCCAAGATAGACGAGCAAATTGACAAGCTCGTCAAGCAAGGGGTCCTACAGCCCATAGACCACGCCCGGTGGGAGACCCCCATAGTCACCCCGATCAAGCCCGATGGGTCGGTGAGGATCTGTGGGGACTATAAGGCCACCCTAAATGGCGCGCTACAACAAAGCGCCTACCCCGTCCCAGTAGTGCAACACCTACTGCACTCACTGGGAGGGGGCAAGGTTTTCGCCAAGCTCGACCTTGCCCAGGCATACCAACAGTTGCCAGTCGACGAGCAAACGGCAGAAGCGCAAACCATAGTCACCCACCGGGGGGCATTTAAATGCAACCGACTCCAATTCAGAGTCAGCGTGGCACCGGGAATATTCCAAAGCCTAATGGAAAGACTACTGCAAGGCATCAAGGGGGTGGTACCGTACTTCGATGACGTCCTAGTGTCGGCAATCAACCAAGCCGAACTAGAGGGTCGCCTAAGGGAGGTCCTAACCAAATTTAAAGAGACCGGGCTCAAAGTCAAGAGGGAGAAATGCCAACTATACACGGAACGGGTAGAATTCCTAGGATACGTCACGGCATCCACCCCACAAACCAAAAAATCAAAGCCATCAAAGAAGCCCCCACACCCAAGTCGAAGACGGAACTACAGGCATTCCTGGGGCTACTTAATTTTTACAATGTTTTCCTGCCCCAAAAGGAGACAGTGGCGGAGCCCTTGCATAGGCTCCTGGACAAGGCGGCGTCCTGGACTTGGGGGAAACGTGAGCAAGCCGCCTTCCAAAGAACAAAGGACCTCCTCACTTTGGACGCCGTCCTTATACAATATAACGAGACCCTACCTCTGGCCGTCACATGCGACGCATCACCCTTCGGCGTCGGTGCTGTCCTCAGCCATACCCTCCCCGACGGAAAAGAAGTGCCCATCGCGTTCTTTTCAAGGACCCTCACCAAACCGGAGCGGAACTATAGCCAGCTGGACAAAGAGGCTCTGGCTATCGTTGCCGCCGTAAAATGATTCGGCTGGACTTTCGCCATTATAACCGACCACAAGCCGCTGCTGGGAATCCTTGCAGGAAACCGGGCCACCCCGAACATTCTGTCTCCCTGAATGACAAGGTGGTCTGAGTCCCTGGCAGCCTACAACTACGGACTCATACACAGACTGGGTAAGACGATCTCCCATGCAGACGCCTTAAGCCGCTCGCCGCTACGGGAACCTGACACCGACCCAACACCCACGACGACCACCCTCAGCATAGAGACTCTACCCAACCTGCCCATAACCGCGTCAGACATTGCCCGAGAGACTAATAAAGACAAACGTCTGGCGCGGGTGTTGCATTGGGTAGAGAAAGGGTGGCCGGAAAGGGACAACGACGAGTCCGTCAAAACATTCCGAAACCGCCAAACGGAACTCTCATTATTAAAAGGGTGCATACTATGGGGGGATAGGGTGGTCATTCCAGAAAAGCTACAAGGGAAGGTTCTGGAACTGCTACACGAGGGGCACCCTGGCATCGTTAGGACTAAAGCCCTGGCCAGAAGTTACGCTTGGTGGCCAGGGATGGACAAACAAATTGAGACCTGGGTAGTAAGGTGCCAACAATGCCAGGAAACTAGGCCAAGCCCACCCACAGCACCCGTCCTAGAGTGGGAAACCCCAAGGGGACCTTGGTCTAGGATTCACATAGACTTCGCCGGGCCCACAAAAGGACACACCTTCCTTATAACAGTAGACGCTTACTCCAACTGGCTGGAGGTAAGCAACATGAAGACGACAACCACGGAGGCCGTGATCAAGGAACTCTGCAAACTCTTTGCAACACACGGCCTCCCAGACGTCATTGTTTCCGACAACGGGCCCCAATTCACCTCACTGGAATTCGAAAAATTCCTAGCGGAAAGGGGCATCCGCCACGCGCTGACAGCACCGGCGCACCCGGTGGCGAACGGTAGGGCGGAACGGATGGTCCAATTCACTAAGAAGACCATCCGGAAAATAGACCACGGGGAGATCCAGGAGAAAATAAACAAACTACTCTTCACCCAACACATAACCCCAAATACCACAACGAATAAGAGCCCAGCCGAACTCTTAATGGGGAGGAAATTAAGGTCCACACTCGACAGGTTACACCCCACGTATAACCCGGAGAAGCCCCCAGACTCAAACAGCAAACACCGAACCTTCGCACCCGGCGACCCTGTATACGCAAGAAACCTGACGGGAGACCCACTATGGATACCGGCCATCATCACACAAATAACAGGCCCACACTCGTACCGGCTACAAACAGCAGACGGACGAGCGTGGAAACGCCACATCAACCAACTAAGGTCGAGGACTGCCAACCAAGAGACCACCGACGCACAAACAGGCGAAACCAACCCCCACAACACAAACCAAGGGGTGAGGGAATACCCAGGGGAACAAAACCAAAGAAGAATAAACCAGCCATACTTACCGGAAAGCAGCCAGCACGACCCCTCGCCAGGAAGAGACAGCCAGGCCGGCTCGACCGACCCGGAAAGACCGAGCGGGAGCGGCGAAACCCGCAGCTCAACCAACCCGGGAGGCCCAGGAGGGAGCTATGGAGAGCGGCCTGGCCCAACCGACCAGCCGGTTCCCATGACGGCATCAGGAGCAGCAGAGATCCCGACCGAACTGGCCGGGATCCAACCTACGACTGAGCTGCGCAGGTCCAGTAGGCTCAGACGGAGCCCCGCCTACCTACGTGACTAGGCGACGTAAGGACTGAACCAAGAAGGAAGGGGTGTTCTGTCCCTAATTAGCATTCTTGAGTTCCCCGCGCTTTGATTGGCCAAAGCGCGGGGCACTCTGATTGGTCAGGCGAGCCGCGCCGATTGGCTCGTTAAGAATCTCCCACGATTGGTCCATTCGAATCGCGGGAGATTCAAAGCGGTGCCATTGGCCGCGGCCGCCGCAGCTAAAGGAATAAAAGCCGCGAGCTTTTTCCTTTGCCCCAGTTTGGTTCCAACTTTAAATAAAAGAGCATGAATTGAAGTCACCGACTCCTGGCATCATTTTGTGGACAAAACAGAAATTTCATCCACTCATTGGTATAGGTATGTGGACGATACTTGGATCAAGATCAAAACACAGGAATTGGAAGCATTACCAAACTATAGGAATATAAATCCTTCCATTCCACACCATCTGGTCAGAGCTGAAAATGCTTTCGGATGAAAAGTGAAATGTCTTCAAAGAAAAACAAGAAAGTTCAGTTGCCTACTAAAAATGCATCTCTGGGACACCCATGACTTGGATTACTGAGAATCTCCATACAGTAATCTTCTCCTGTATATCTATTGCTGCCTACTCGTGGACCGTTATATGGGTTTTATCTGTAATTAATGCCAGAATCTATGTGTTTGTGTTGTTTTTCTAAAATCCTTTTCTTACAGATTACTCAAATTGCAAACATTCATTAGATCATTGGAAAATGCAAAGAATATAAACTTTGTTTACAATATACTCCACAGAGCCATTAGTGCCATTGGTCATGGATATTGAGTGACAGTATGATAATTTCAAACTAGCTTTACTCTTTTATCAACCACACCAATGAAACAATATTATATGACATAATATAAATGTCATAAATGCTTATGCTTTTTAGCCTGTATGGAGAATTTCAGAAAGAGTTGAATGGAAGTTTTATAAACAAAAAGGTAGAGTTTGAGAAACTCATTATAGCTATAAAACTTGACAAACTTAAAGGAAAACTTAAGGAAAACTTAAACATTTCCCAATAACTTTTAGAATGCTAATTAATGAACACACATAACTCATGTACAACTTTTTAATATTTATCATAGACTTTATCATTATTCTGTATGATGATGAGCCATATTTCAAACGAAACTACATTTAATCATTAACATAGTTACTTTAGGTAATATCTGCATTTTTAAAAAAAAACCATTAATGTATTTCCTTTTATGTTTCAAAAAAACTGTTACGCTGATAACTGATTCTTTTCCAATTCATGTGGCTTCAGCTTACTGGCATTCCATTCTAAGGGTTGGAATTGCAAAACAGGAAAAGTAAAACAAATGAAATGGGAAAGCCATTGTTATAAGTATTATTGCAGTTAGATTAAGTAGTGGCCCAGAATGCAAATTCCTTTAATAACTGAACAGATATTATGTTATATTACAATGATATATATAAATTAATGTTTAAATAAGTGCTGAGCACATTAGGGAAAAAACTGTTTCCCTTCATTAATTCTTCACTACTATATTATCCTGTTTTCTGAAGAATTTGTTTACAATTTAAAATATAATAATTATAATCATTTTAGGGTTATTTCAGAAATAAAAGTTTATGTTTCTCTCTCTCTCTCTCTCTCTCTCTCACACACACACACAAACAATGCAATATTTTTCTTAGCTGCCTCTACTAGACTAAAGTTTTCTGGATAAACAAGTACAGATTTCAAAACATCTATGCACGTAACTGCATGATTCTGGACAATATACATGAAGTACTTTTTTAAAAAACAGAAATTTAGTGATACTACAAGAATTAATCTCAAAATCCTAAACAGCAGACTATTAAATTTTTGACATTTAACATTCTGTCTGAATATAAATCTTTTAAATGTTCAAAGTTCAAATAAATACTGTATATCTGGCATAATTCAGTATAGCAAGAAAAAGAGTATTAATTCAAGAATTTTCTTTGCTGAAATCAGAGTATACTGGAGCCTTTTGATTATGTCTCAAATTTTGCTATTTTTAGTTTCATATAACATTTATTTTAGTTTTTTAAAATTTTCATAGAAGTAATCTCAAAGTGGAGAATATGTAATACAATCCAACCCAAAAGAATGCCTGCTGTCAATTTTGTGATTTTTTTGTGTGTGTTCCTAATAACATCCTTAAAATGTTTGGATGCATTTATATTTACTTTTATTCATTTAATTAGTATTAACATTCTAAAATAATAACATGACTGCAAACATTTTATAAATGGACTAATTTATTTTGGTGTTTTTCTTTTGGAAATAAGATGATTTAATTATTATTTTTATCTCATCCAAGAAATGAAGATTATTTGGATATTTGTTATGTATAAATTAAGCTTTTTAAATGGATGCATTGTTAGTATCAGTAGTTGAAGCTCCACAACTGCATGTCATTTTTCAGCTGGTAGATAATCAAGTTTTGCATTGTGTTATGTACTATAGATAATATCATGGTGTTTGCAGAAGCTTCCTATTTTTGTCAAAATGATAATAGTGTCACACCAAGTCACAAGCTTCAGTCCTTCAGTCCTTATATACCCACATATATACATACATATGTGAGATATGATAGTCAAAAAAGGGGTGTGGCTAGTATCATCATAGTGCAACATTGTTTTCATCATTTTGCCTTCCGGAGACTCTTTTTCTTGGCATGCCCACATGCAATTTGTGCCCACATAAAGTATTGTAATTTGAAAAAATAAACCTCATGTATGAAGTTTCTTCACAAAATCTGCTATTGAAATTTAATGGATCCAAAACAATCCAAAAAGACTGCAAATAACTAGAGAGTTGATTGTAAAAGAACATGACATTCCAGTTCATCTGTTGGCCATTTTGGAGTCAAAATATGTGCAAACACAGCACCCTCCACCATAGGTGTCCACGGTTAATTTTCATTAAATTTCATCACATTGAATGAAAACCAGAGCATATATTTTCCTGCACAAAGACAGTATTCTTTCATTATATGGTAGCCTAGCCTGATTTTAATCATACATAAATAGAGCAAGCTGAACAGTTGATTGATCTCAAGCTACCTAATTAAAATCCACAGAAAATACATTTAAATTCGAATGCTCCATCCATTCTTTCTGACTTGTTATTATTTTATAGAACAAATTCATGAAATATCACTACAGCCAGTCTACTGGTTCATTGGCACCTATTCAACTTGGTCTCTGAAAAGCTGCGGAGTTAGCAACCCTTCAAGATAGATAGATCGATAAATAAATAAAAGGATGGTAAGGAACCTCCATTAGCCACTCATTTGTCAAGGAAACATGCTAATGTAATTCCAATCAAATTTGTTGCTCAGCCAAGCATTCACTGAACAGAATATAAAGAGCACTGGGAACAACTTATTTTACAAAGTTTAGTTTGGCAGAGCAAAGCAGAGTCAAACTTGAGAGCTCTCTTGAGGGATGCCTGGCTTACTCCATTAGCTTACAATGACAGCTAGCCGGAGGGGAGGGCAAGGGGGGATTAGGTTACCTTGAGCCAGGAGGAAATCTGTTAGGGACAACAGTTAGTCCCTGTTGGGGAGCTGTGAGGCAGGAAACAGGAAAGACTGGGACTCTGTTGATTCTTCCTTTTCAAGTCTCAGTTTTATGTGCTCATAGATTGATAGTCTCATAGTTCTTCTAAGAGTCAGCCAAAGAAAGAAGTGTTTGTTTTCAAGCTGCAACTATTTCTTTTTATGTCACTCTGTTTTCTCTTTAACACAACAGAAAGTTTCTTTACTAAGGATGAGTTTTCACTTTTTTTTTTTTTTGTAACAGTGTACATAGATGGAGATTTGCTGCTGCATTAGGTGATTTTTCCATCAATCAGAATAGAGCTGGAAGGGATCTTGGAGGTCTTTTAGTCCAAGTCCCTGCTCAATCAGGAGACCCATTTCAGACAGGTGGCTGGTGCTTTGGAAAAGAAGTTGACCCCTCTTTTTTATAGTAGTCCCTCAAATACTGGGATACTGCTGTTATGTCACCCCTAGTCCTCCTTTTCTCTAAACTAGCCATACCCAATTCCTGCAACCGTTCTTCATATCTTTTTGTCTCCAGGCATTTAACCATCTTAGTTGCTCTTCTTTGCATTTTTCCAAAATCTCAACATCTTTTTTGTAATGTGGTGACTTTGGATGCAGTATTCCAGGTGTGGCCTTACTAAGGATTTATAAAACAGCACTAATATTTCACGTCATTTTGATTCTATGCCTCTGTTTATACAGTAGACATATATAAGAGATATATACTATGTAATATATACAATATATATCAGATTTGCTGACAAGGAATTGAAACTTCTTTCAACATTTAGTTGCAAGAAAAAGTCCTCCATGGCATACAGAATAACCATATAACTTAGGGGATGTAATGCAGGTCATGTGACATCATTAGGTATCTAGTCTACATTTGCTACCTCAAACTACCGAATGGAAAAGCTTTCCCTACATATTTGTTATGCAGCATCAAATGGATACAATATGTAGAAGGAATCAAGGCCAAATGCAGAAAAATATAATACAGGGATGTCAAACTCCTGGCCCCTGGGCCAGATGTGTCACATGCTGGCCACGCACATGTCCAGTTTAGCGAATGGGGAAAAAGTCCTGATACGTCACGTGACACCGCTGTGACAATGTAGGTTTGACACCCCTGATATAGTTTGGTCAGCAGCATTGCACTCAGACCTCTGCTGGCTGTAACAAGACTTGTTTGCAGGTAGAAGGGATGAGCAGGAATGAAATACCTTTGAACTTGCCAAAATTCTTATGAAAAATTGCACAATGTATCTTTTGTCTCTTAAAGATTTTTGTTCTCCCACCAAAAAATTTAAACAAATGTACAAATTAAAATAATGAAGAAGATTTGTTGATAGTGATTTAGGAACTAAAGCCCAGTGCCAGTGTAGTTTATTATTTTTATTTCCTTACCAAGAACTGTATGTTTAGAATTAAAAAAAACACTACTGTATATAGTCTGAGTAATAAGCAATAGCAAGGATAAGTAGTCCTTTCACTCATGCTTTGCATTTTGTATTAGTGGTCTAGATGGCCATACACTTTAGTCAGGATAGCAGTACCCAATAATTATGTGTTATTATGTTATTTATTATATTATTTAAAATTACATAGTAAAATATGACATACTTTTACTCCAGATATAGGTTTCTAGAGTAAAACAAACAGTTTAGAAAAGTAATGTCTCATTACTTTTCTATTTTTAAGGTGGGAAAAGAGATCTAAAACCAATAACAAAGAATTTGGCACAACTTCATTCTAAGGGCTTGGCTCAGTCCCAGTTGTTACCCCATTAACATTTGCAAGGCTAATGTCATTTCTATGGGGGATGCAGGCTCAGCACTAGAAGCTAAAATTTGATACGTTTGAGTGTAACCTTCCTCCTCTTCCTCCTCCCCTTCTCCCTAACATCAGAGATGTCAAACTCGCGACAACTCATTGGTGTCACGTAACGTATCCCAACTTTTTCCCCGTTGCTAAACTGGAGGTGGGCATGTCACATCCAGTCCAGGGGCCGCGAGTTTGACACCCCTGCCCTAGATATACTGAATTCCAACTTCCATCAACACTAATCAATATTGAAAATAGATTGTTAAGGATTATCACTAGGAAACTCATATGAAAGCCTATAGAATTGCTCAAGATTCTATCAGCAAATAATAAAAGATTATACAACATAAAAACATTATGTGTGTGTGTGTGTGTGTGTGTGTGTATGTTTGCACCAAAGACATATTAATTACATATTAATTTGCAGGCAGGAAAGGAAGGAAGGAAGGAAGGAAGGAAGGAAGGAAGGAAGGAAGGAAGGAAGGAAAAAGATTTCATATCTACTTGAAAGGTAGATATGGTGACATTTTTTTCTTTTCTACTTTGTAGCTAATTGCTATAACTAGCAAGTATTAGAAAAGCTTCCTATTCTTCAATATTCAGGTGGGGACATCAGTATTAAAATGATTTTAGATAATTTTCAACTTTCAAGTGCATCTTCTATTTAAGTGTGTACAGCAGAGGTGGTATTCAGCAGGTTCTGACCAGTTCTGGAGAACCAGGAGCAGAAATTTTGAGTAGTTCAGAGAACTAGCAAATTACACCTCTGACTGGAGTTATAGTAACCTTCCCCTGCCATGGTCACCAAGCCACGCCCACAGAATCGGTAGTAAAAAAATTGAATCCCACCACTGGTGTAGAGTGCTCTCTGCAGGGGAGGAATCAAACATTATCACTAATAGTTTAAAGTTGTGGGTAACTTACAACTGCCTATGGATATATATATATATTTTCTGAAACTAATAATGTTAATTTTGTTTAGTATTCTATATGTAATGGCATGAATTGGGAACAAGGAGTTAGAATTTATTGGAAACTGAAATTGTTATCAGGAAGGGTTTGTTTGTTTGTTTGTTTATTTATTTATTTGCTCTCTATTTGTGTTTGTTACATCTGAGACCAATAAAAGCAAACTTTGTTTTCAGTAGATATGTAAAAGAGGGATATGTACATAGTGTAGTTTTTCTCGTTGTGGGTTATGAATACTAAGAGCTCCCAGTTCCTTCCTCTGATATCCACTCAGACCTCTGCCTAATTCACAAAGGTCAATGTGAAAAATTATCCCCAATCAAACTAGCATTTTTCTCTTGCCAAAACTAGATTTTATATTTAGACCAGGTTTTTTTGAAGTAGCAATAGGTAGACAGTGTTTTCCATGTCAAGTGTTGCAATTCAGCCTTCCAATTATCACAGGGATTTATCAGGGAAAGAGCAGCAGAAAATTCAAATGGATGCTTTGGGTGTGGAAAGATTTTCAGGATAAGACCAGAGCATTTTGCATACGGAGTCTTAGTGCACACACCCATTCATTTGGAAGTGAGGGGAAGCAAAAAAGCTGGAGGAGGTGCAGGTTTGCAAATAGAAAAATCACAATTAATAAATAAAATTACTCCTGCCATTTTGCACAATATTGGGAGTGTGATCTTAGAATCCATCTAGGGAAGTGCATTTAGCCTGCAGCCCTCAAGCTATCCACTCCTGCTCTAGAAGGCTAGTGAATAAAGCATGTTTCCAGACCAGCACAGCTAACTGAATGTCAGGACTCCACGGCTGAACATCAGCAGGACACTGATGGATGAGAAGAGGAACCAGCTGTCTCAACAAAGAGCAGTAATGAATCCAGGTCCCAATATTAAATCAAAACCTCTGAGTTAGAATCCCGTGTTAAAATTTCCTGACAGAGAGGGAGATAATATAACCATGGTATTAACTTATTCATAGGATTTAGCCTCCAGGTCCAGACCCTTTAGCAATAGCGATAGCACTTAGACTTATATACCGCTTCACAGTCCTTTTACAGCCCTCTCTAAGCAGTTTACAGAGTCAGCATATTGCCCCCAACAATCTAGGTCCTCATTTTACCCACCTCAGAAGGATGGAAGGCTGAGTCAACCTTGAACCCGGTGAGATCTGAACTGCCAAATTGCAGACAGCAGAAGTAGCCTACACTATAGGGGTGGGATTCAAATTTTTTAACAACTGGTTCTGTGGGCATGGCTTAGTTGGTGGGCATGGCTTGGTGGTCATGTGACTGGGTGGACGTGGCTTGGTGGTCATGTTATTGGCTGGGCGTAGCCAACTCAATATCATTCACATCGAGGCATGCATCTCCTCGCCTGGCCTTTCATGACTGTGGGGATGCTGCAACAGTCATAAGTGTGAAAAATGGTCATAAGTCACTTTTTTCAGTGCCATTGTAACTTTGAATGGTCACTCCACACAACCAAAGTACCAGCAAAGGAGGGGGAAAAAAACTCCAGAGACGTTCCTGAGACATCCTGCCAAGAATGTAATAAGGGTTAACGGAGAGGCAGTTTCTGTAAGCAACACCAGAATGTTTCCTTACTGGCTTCCTTACAGGATTAGGCCAGTAATTGCTTCTAACAACTGGTTCTCCGAACTGCTTAGAATGTCAACAACCGGTTCTAGTGAATAGGTGCGAACTGGTGAGAATCCCACCCCTGCTGCACTACTGCATTCTAACCATTGCACCATTATGGCTCTTCTCATCTTTGCTGTTCTTCTTGTTGGGCTTCAGCATCTTTTACATGTTGTATGACTAGAACTGGACACAGTATTCCCAATGAGGCCATTCTAGTGCAGTAGAGCATGGTGCTCATAATCTTGATGCTATCCCTCTGTTGAAGCAGCCTAGGATTGCATTGGCTTCTTCAGCGCATGCAGCACACTGCGAGCTCATACTTAAGTGGTGGTCCACTGGGACATATGCCATAGATTCATCTCACAATTACTACTGTTGAGGCAGGTATTGCCTATTCTATAGCTATGCATTTGATTTTTCCTGCCTAGGTGCAGGACCTTACATTTTTCACTACTGAACTGCATCGTGTTGGATGGAGTCCAATGCTCAAGTCTGTCAAGATCCTTGTGAATCTGGAGTTTATTTTCTAAAGTTTGGCAATACTCCTCAGTTTGGCATCATCTGCAAATCTGATTAATCCACTTCTATCCATTCATCTAAATCATTTATGAAGATACTGAAGGGCGGAGATGGCATTCAACCAGTTCACACCTACTCGGGCAAACTGGTAGCGGTTATTTGGCATGGGTCGCCGAACCGGTGGCAACCCCTGGCTGGCCACGTCCCCAACCCGGTTGCCCTGTCCCTCACTTGCGATTGCTCTCCTAGCTTTCCATTCCCCATGACCTCTTTCTCCCCGGGGAAAAGGAAGAAAGGCATGGACATGGCAAGTATCACTTTCCCCGTGTGAGTTAAAGTGTCTGGAATGAGAAAGAGTGCAGTCTGACAGAGGGGATGGGGGGTGAATCGAGCCTTGGAGCACTTTTGCAATGTAAAAGAAATGCATTTTGGAAGCAGGTCCTTTCAAAACTTCTCCAAGGATTCCCCATGGACACTGCAAGTATCGCTTTCCCCTTGTGAGTTAAAGTGCTGGAGTGAGAAGGAGTGCCGTCTAATAGAAGGGGTGGGGGAATCCACTCAAGCCTTGGAGAAATTTAAAGGAGCTGCTTCCAAAATGCTTGTCTGTTAAGTGCTCTGTGTGTGTGTGTGTGTAAGAGAGAGAGAGAGAGAGAGAGAGAGGAAGGTAGAGAAAGAAAGAAAAAAATAGGAAGAGAGAAAAGAGATAAAACTTTGTGCTATTATTTTTAATTGTTCCATTATTTATCATGTGTTAATATTTTACACTGTCCCTACACCTAGAGTGATTCTTCTGCCTTTCTTTTGCCCAGGGCTACCACATATTTTTCAGGGTTCACATGCATTCAATGTCAATAGTCCAGAGCATAAAATACACATGTGTTTAACAAGAGTTGAAAGGGACCTTTGGAGGTCTTCTAGTCCTACCCCCAGCTCAGGCAAGAAAACTGAGGATGCCAAACTCTGAGTAGAGATCCTGGGAAAGGTGTCAGAATAATACTTAGAAAGGACCTTGGGATGGACCCTACATCATTTCAGAGAAATGGCTGTCCAGTCTTGTCTTAAAAACTTCCAGTGATTGAGCACCCAGAACTTCTAGAGACAGGCAGTTCCACTGGTTAATTGTTCTCACTGTCAGGAAGTTTCTCCTCAGTTTTAGGTTGCTTCTCTCTGTTCAGTTTCCATCCATTGCTTCTTGTTTGCATTCTGCTTCTTTGGAAAATACATTGTCCCCCTTTCTTTCTGGCAGGCCTTAAAAGCCTGTTGCCTATCACACTTTTGGGTAAAGCGTGTGAGCCATTTCATCCTTTCAGTAGTCCATGAAAGTACATCTATACATCTATTCAGTAGTCCATGAAAGTACATTTTTTATAGTATGCAGATAATAAAGTCAAAAAAGGTGAACAACATTTTTACAGAACTATAGATAAGTTGAGGCTGGGTGACAAGGAATGGCTGGGAGGGGAGGGGCCAGGTGAGGCACCCCTTGATGTGAGTGACATTGAGTTGGCCACGCCCACCCAGACACATGACCACTAAGCCACACCCACCCAGACACATGACCACAAGCCACACCCACCAAATAAGCCACGCCCACAGAACTGGTAGTAAAAAAAATTGAATTCCACCACTGCTGAAGAGTACTAGACCCAAGACAGAACATCGAGGAACCTCACTGTATACTCTCCTCCACATACAATAAATGTAGTTCCATTAAGGACCACCTGCTGAGTATGATTGGTCAGCCAACTGCAAATCCATCTGGGTTCTATTTGTTCTATTTCTATCCACACTGTTCTATTTGTGGTCTACTATATCAAATGCCTTACTGAAATCTAAGTATATTCTATCCGTAGCATTTCCCGTGCTCATTAATTTAGTCACTTTAGCAAAGAAGGCAATAAGATTTGTCTGGCATGATCTGCTTCTAATGATCGCTTTGTTCATTTCTAAGTGCTCAGAAATTTTCTGCTTGATAATCTTTTCAGGATTTTTGCAAGAATCGATCTCAACTTGATTGATCTGCTAGATATTTTCCCCCCCTCTTTTTAAAGACTGGAACCACATCGGCTCATCTTCAGTTCCCTGGCAGTTCCCCATTCTCCAGCAGCCTCTCAAAGATTTCATTTATTGGTTCTGAAATTACATCTGCCAGCTCCTTCAGCAACTTGGGTCCAGGAGAGAAGCTGGGTATTCTCTAATTCCTTACCTATTTTGACCTGCATTCCTTTTCTCGCTCCACAACCTGCTTTTGACAGGTTGAACTATTTTTTCCCTTTTGTGTAAAGACAGGATTAGAAACAGAATTAGCAGTTCTGGTTTCTCCCTGCTGCCTGTCTCCTTCTTGCCATTCTTTCCCATTAGTTGCTCAATCATTTCCTTGATTTTCCTCTTATTCATTACATATCAAATGAAACTATTTTGTTGTTGTTGTTGGAAGTCTTAGATCATTCTGAGTCTCAGCCTTCCTATGTCCTTGCAGATTTGGGCTATTTGCTGGTGTTCTGCTCCACTTATAAGCCCCTCTTTCCATTTTTTTTTAATACTTGTCCTTCTATATTTTTGTCCCTTATTTTTTTCAAAGAGCTTTGTGTAACCAAGCTTGCCTTGTCAGGGGTCTCTTGTTTTTCTTTCTCTGTTTTGTTGTAGCAATTATCTCATTTTTTAGAGGTTCCCAAGCATCCTGAACTGTTTTTCCTTCTAGAATTTCCAGCCCACTCAATCCTTTCTGTTCTTTCTTAGTTTGTTGAAATCAGCTCTCTTAAAATCTAGAACTGTAGTCTGACTATACCCTTGCTTGCATTATGGTGAAATCTCATATGACATAGTTATACCTTCCCAAAGTTCTTTACAACCTCCAGTCCCTCAGTTTCTTCATTCCTTTCAATAACTCCAGTAAGTCTAATATAACTGACTGTTTAGTTCTCTCTCCATCTCCTGAGTGATAAAGTTATCAACAATGCATGTCAGAAACATACTTAATATTCTACTTGCTTCAGAATTTTCTCCCAGGGGATATCAGGGTAGTTAACATCCCAAATTAGTAGAATGGCGTGTTTTTTGGACACCTCCAATCAATCAGAATAGAGCACAAGAGAACCTGTAGGTCTGCTAGTCCAACCCCCTGGTCAATTGAGAGACCTATACAATTTCAGACAAGTGGCTGTCCATTGTCTTCTTAAAAACCTCCAGTGATGAAGCACCCATGACCTCTGAAGGCAAGCTGACTCTGCTAACTGATTTACAAATATATCTATTAAACAACTCTCCATGGAATACATCAGTTAAATAACTCTCGTGGAGTTTTCAACAAAATCATAGCAATGGCCAAAACTACAGAATTTGGTTAATGATCACAGATTCTTTTCTATATTTGATAAACAAGTCAAAGCACTGTGATCCTTCCATCAAAATAGAACACTGTTTTTGAATTAATCTGAAGGCTGAATTTCTTAGAGAAACTTTTCTCTGTTTGAGCAGGGGATGTCTTCTTTTCCATAGGTCAATCAATTCATTTGAATTTGGTGTCAAGAGAAGGCAGCTGTGGACAAAGGCGAAGGGAATGGTGTATAATACTAACCAAAGTCTAGGATTCCTGAGAGCAGCTGTGGATTTCAATGAGACTTTAAAACAGCCAGTTAATTATAATTGCAAATGTGTAGTTAAGGGGAAGGCTTTTCAAAATATGGAGCTATTGTTAAACTGGGGCAGGATTTGGTTGATCTCTGACTCTTAGGGTTAAATGTTTGCTTTAGTAACACAGCAGGGAGATGCAGATACTGAGAGAGGTAATGGACTTGTGGTTGAGATAAGTTCCAGCTCTTTTTTTTTTTCTGGGATACTGAACCACCAGAAGTACTCTTTTGATGACACTAAGGAATATGTCAATGAAATTCATTCCACAGAACCAAGGCATGTCTCCCTCATGCTAATGATTCCCAGGATTGAATTCTTTCATTAAAAAAGTCCTCTATAGCTTAGTGACGATAATGCAAACACACATCTCATCTTAATAAGAACTGTGTTTTTATAGTAATATTGTTCTGTCCCTTAATTAGCATTCTTGAGATCCCCGCGCTTTGATTGGCCAAAGCGCAGGGCACTCTGATTGGTCAGGCAAGCCGCGCCGATTGGCTCGCTAAGAATCTCCCGCGATTGGTCTATTCGAATCGCGGGAGATTCAAAGTGGTGGCATTGGCTGCGGCCGCCGCGGCTAAAAGAATAAAAGCCGCGAAACTTTTGCAAAGCGCCAGTTCGGTTCCTACTTTAATAAAAGAGCATGATTTGAAGTCACCGACTCCTGGCATCATTTTCGAGGACACAATGGGAATCGTACTCCCACTGATTCCGCAGGTTCCTCGAGTGCAGCGATCTGAAGGACGCCACCGGCCCCATGAAGCGTGCTGTCTTCCTGACCCACTGCGGGACCGAGGTATTCAAGATGGCCAAAGCGCTTGCCAAACCCGCCGATGCGACTGCGATGGACTGGAACGTCCTCGAGCCAATACTCCGGCGACACTACGCTCCAGAGGTACCCATCCTGATCTGACGCAACGAATTCTACCGTCGGGACCAACGGTCGGGTGAGAGTTTCAGCGATTTCATCGCCGAACTACGGCGCCTAGGGGGGCTCTGCGAATTCGACAACCTGAACGACGCCCTGCGAGACAGAATCGTGCTCGGCTTGTGGGACCCCGTCCTCCAGAGCCAGCTGATGGCCAAGGGCAACATCAGCCTAGCAGACACCCTCACCACAGCCGCAGCCGCCGAAGCAACCCAAACATCTGCCGACCGCATGCGCAGACCGAACGCTGGGGACCGCAGCGGGAACAACAACCCTGCAAGGTCGGCCGAGGCCCAATCCGAGATGACCACCCACCAGGGTGATTTCCACTTGGCATCGGGCACTTCCGATGACGAGGAGGACATTCATCGCCTCCAGACAGGCCACGACCCACGGAACCGGCGGGGTCGTAAGTCGAGGACCAACTGTGCCGGTTGCGGAGGCGAACCATCCCAGGTCCGAATGCCGGTTTTTTGAGTCGATCTGCCGGCATTGTGACAAAAAGGGTCACATCGCCCGCGTCTGCCGCCTTAAAAAGAACCGCAGCCCGCCCCGATGGGACCAGAGCGAACGGAGGAGAGAGAACACACCACCCCGGACCAGAGATCGCCCCTCCGACAACAGATGGGACCGGAACGGACGATCCCTACGAGGCGGCGATAACCGGCGAAGAGAGGAGACCCATCAGACGGTCACCATCGGCCACGCCATAACCAATGACGCCCGGAAGGTCCACGTAGAGGTAGGCATCGAGGGCCAGCCATGCAAAATGGAGGTGGACTCCGGGTCCTACCTCTCCATGATAGCATGGCATGAAATAAAGCGCTTGGTGCCTACCATCCAAAGGAGGAACCTAGACAGCCAGAGACTCATCGTAAAGGACTACCAGGGAAACCGCATCCCGGTAGTCGGAACCGGACACCTCAACGTCACATATAAAGGGCACACCGAAAGGCTTCCCCTGACAATCGTCGACCGCGACCGCCCAAGCCTACTGGGACTGCAATGGTTCGCCCCGCTCGGCATCGCAGTCACGGGAGTCGACCACGTCACTGACGACAGCTGGGAGCAACAACTGGCCCGGGAATTCCAAGAGGTCTTCGACGGAAACCTAGGCAAGTACCGAGGGCCCCTTATATCATTCAGCCTAGACCCAAACCTCCCCCCAAAACGCCTGAAACCAAGGCGGGTGCCATTCGCACTTAAACCCAAGATAGACGAGCAAATTGACAAGCTTGTCAAGCAAGGGGTCCTACAACCAATAGACCATGCCCGGTGGGAGACCCCCATAGTCACCCCGATCAAGCTCGATGGGTCGGTGAGGATCTGTGGGGACTATAAGGCCACCCTAAATGGCGCGCTACAACAAAGCGCCTACCCCGTCCCAGTAGTGCAACACCTACTGCACTCACTGGGAGGGGGCAAGGTTTTCGCCAAGCTCGACCTCGCCCAGGCATACCAACAGTTGCCAGTCGACGAGCAAACGGCAGAAGCGCAAACCATAGTCACCCACCGGGGGGCATTTAAATGCAACCGACTCCAATTCGGAGTCAGCGTGGCATCGGGAATATTCCAAAGCCTAATGGAAAGATTATTGCAAGGCATCAAGGGGATGGTACCTTACTTCGATGACGTCCTAGTGTCGGCAACCAACCAAGCCAAACTAGAGGATCGCCTAAGAGAGATCCTAACCAAATTCAAAGAGACCGGGCTCAAAGTCAAGAGGGAGAAATGCCAATTATACACGGAATGGGTTGAATTCCTAGGATACCTCCTAGACCGTCATGGCATTTACCCCACAAACCAAAAAATCAAGGCCATCAAAGAAGCCCCCACACCCAAGTCGAAGACAGAACTACAGGCATTCCTGGGGCTACTTAATTTTTACAATGTTTTCCTGCCCCAAAAGGCGACAGTGGCGGAGCCCTTGCATAGGCTCCTGGACAAGGCGGCGACCTGGACTTGGGGGAAACGCGAGCAAGCCGCCTTCCAAAGAACAAAGGACCTCCTCACTTCGGACGCCATCCTTATACAATATAACGAGACCCTACCTCTGGCCGTCACATGCGACGCATCACCCTTTGGCGTCGGCGCTGTCCTCAGCCATACCCTCCCCGACGGAAAAGAAGCACCCATCGCGTTCTTTTCAAGGACCCTCACCAAACCGGAGCGGAACTACAGCCAGCTGGACAAAGAGGCTCTGGCTATCGTTGCCGCCGTAAAAAGATTCCACGAGTACCTCTACGGCCAGACATTCACCATCATAACCGACCACAAGCCGCTGCTGGGAATCTTTGCAGGAAACCGGGCTACCCCGAACATTCTGTCTCCCCGAATGACAAGGTGGTCCGAGTTCCTGGCAGCCTACAACTACGGACTCATACACAGACCGGGTAAGACGATCTCCCATGCAGATGCCTTAAGCCGCTCGCCGCTACCTGAACCTGACACCGACCCAGCACCCACGACGACCACCCTCAGCATAGAGAATCTACCCAACCTGCCCATAACCACGTCAGACATTGCCCGAGAGACTAATAAAGACAAACGTCTGACGCGGGTTTTGCATTGGGTAGAGAAAGGGTGGCCGGAAAGGGACAACGATGAGTCCGTCAAAACATTCCGAAACCAGCAAACGGAACTCTCATTATTAAAAGGGTGCATGCTATGGGGGGATAGGGTGGTCATTCCTGAAAAACTACAAGGGAAGGTTCTGGAACTACTACACGAGGGGCACCCTGGCATCATTAGGACTAAAGCCCTGGCCAGAAGTTACGCTTGGTGGCCAGGGATGGACAAACAAATTGAGACCTGGGTAGCAAGGTGCCAACGATGCCAGGAAACTAGGCCAAGCCCACCCACAGCACCCGTCCTAGAGTGGGAAACCCCAAGGGGACCTTGGTCTAGGATCCATATAGACTTCACCGGGCCCACTAAAGGACACACCTTCCTTATAACAGTAGACGCTTACTCCAACTGGCTGGAGGTAAGCAACATGAAAACAACAACCACGGAGGCCGTGATCAAGGAACTCTGCAAACTCTTTGCAACGCACGGCCTCCCAGACGTCGTCGTTGTTTCCGACAACGGGCCCCAATTCACCTCGCTGGAATTCGAAAAATTCCTAGCGGAAAGGGGTATCCGCCACGCGCTGACAGCACCGGTGCACCCGGCGGCGAACGGTAGGGCGGAATGGATGGTCCAATTTACTAAGAAAACCATCTGGAAAATAGACCATGGGGAGATCCAGGAGAAAATAAACAAACTACTCTTCACCCAACACATAACCCCAAATACTACAACGAATAAGAGCCCAGCTGAACTATTAATGGGGAGGAAATTAAGGTCCCCATTCGACAGGTTACACCCCATGTATAACCTGAAGAAGCCCTCAGACTCAAACAGCAAACACCGAACTTTCGCACCAGGCGACCCCGTATACGCAAGAAACCTGACGGGAGACCCTTTATGGGTACCGGCCGTCATCACACAAATAACAGGCCCACACTCGTACCGGATACAACAGCAGACGGACGAGCGTGGAAACTCCACATCGACCAATTAAGGTCGAGGACGACCAACCAAGAGTCCACCGATGCACAAACAGGCGAAACCGACCCCCACAACACAAACCAAGGGGGGAGGGAATACCCAGGGGAACAAAACCAAAGAAGAATAAACCAGCCATACTTACCGGAAAGCAGCCAGCACGACCCCTCGCCAGGAAGAGACAGCCAGGTCAGCTCGACCGACCCGGGGAGACCGAGCGGGAGAGGCGAAACCCGCAGCTCAACCAACCCGGGAGGCCCAGGAGGGAGCTACAGAGAGCGGCCCGGACCGACCGACCTGCCGGTTCCCACGACGGCATCAGGAGCAACAGAGATCCCGACCGAACCGGCCGGGATCCAACCTACGACTGAGCTGCGCAGGTCCAGTAGGCTCAGACGGAGCCCCGCCTACCTATGTGACTACGCGACGTAACGACCAAACCAAGAGGGGAGGGGTGTTCTGTCCCTTAATTAGCATTCTTGAGATCCCCGCGCTTTGATTGGCCAAAGCGCGGGGCACTCTGATTGGTCAGGCGAGCCGCGCCGATTGGCTCGCTAAGAATCTCCCGCGATTGGTCTATTTGAATCGCGGGAGATTCAAAGCGGTGCCATTGGCCGCGGCCGCTGCGGCTAAAAGAATAAAAGCCGCGAACCTTTTGCAAAGTGCCAGTTCGGTTCCTACTTTAATAAAAGAGCATGATTTGAAGTCACCGACTCCTGGCATCATTTTCGAGGACACGACAAATATCATCACTGAGATCAAAATAATGGTTAAAGATTTGGGTCTTCCCATGCACATTGGGCTTTAAATGTTGTCTACTCTGAATTGGCATCCTCCCAGTTTGATTGTTTTTATTGTGATATTTTAAAAAAAATCATGTTGCAAGCCACCCAAAGCACTTGGCAAATTGATTAAATGAAGAAATAGTTTGAAGGAACAAATGCATTCTCTGGTATAAAAAGTGAGATTGTGAATTTACTTACCTTTTATTTGTACTTCATCACAAAAACAGGTACTGCTAGTGAACAGAAAATAAAGGATAAGTAGCACTGAAATTAGAAGATAGGAAGCTACTATATGTTGGTTTGGAATACTGTTCCAGTGGCTTCTGGAAGGAGCTTTTTCCAGCAAGATTATAAGAGAGATTAATTGGATTTAGAATTTTGCCCCTGCAGGAGATGTATACTCACGTAGAGCTAAGCTCTACGTGAGCTAAAAGAATGAATTTCAAATGGAAAAAAAATGCATGGAAGGAAGATTAAATACCCTTTTCCCCAGTATTCTTTCCCAAATCAATTTAGTAGTTCCATATGTCTAAAGTGAAGGAGAGAGAGAGAGAGAGAGAGAGATGGATTTCCTGTGTAGTTATGCGCTTACAGTTTTGGAATGAAGTTATTTGTTAGATGTTGAATAAATTGTTATTCTTAGAGAATTAAACATTGGCAAAGATTGCTACTTTTTACATTAAAATACTAAAACATGGAATTGACAACTGCCAGTTTAACTTTTTTGCTGAAACTTCCTCTGGGCCATCTGAAATGGGTAAGCTAATTAAATTGTGAATTTGGAAAACTTTTCATTCTATCTGACAGCATAAATTAGAATTCTGTAAATATTTCAGTCCTGGAATTTAACATTAACTCATATGATACCTCACCGCTGTTTGGATATGTTGAATTGTTTCCATTTATTATCTTCCTACATTTCCTATCCTAGTTAGTATCCATGTATGCTTTATCATTTTTTGCCATCTCTTCACTGACAAATGAGGGAAACCAACCATTCAGAATAAGTTGGATCCATATTTCCTGCTGAAAAAAGCACCTGATTGCTAAAAGACTATCTTCCAAAGTTCATTATTTTCATAATCACTGTGGATAAGAAACATTTGTAACAGAATAACAGAGTTGGAAAGGACCTTGGAAGTCTTCTAGTCCAACTCCTTGCTCGAATAGGAGACACTATATACCATTTCAGACAAATGGTTGTCCAATCTGTTAAAAGTCTCACACAACTTCTGCAGGCAAGTCATTCCACTGATTAATTGATCTAATTGTCAGGAAATATTTCCTTAGTTCTAGGTTGGTTCTTTCTTTGATTAGTTTCTATCCATTACTTCTTCTGCCTTCAAGTGCTTTGTAGAATAGATTGATCGAATCTTTGTGGCATCCTCTTAAATATTGGAACATTGCTATCATGTCAGCCCTAGTCCTCCTTTTCTTTAACTTGCAAATTTATAGTGAATATCTCTTTTAAAATATGCAATATCCTGACATTTCTTTTGTATTTGCATAGTACTGTATTAACTGGTGATCCTTAAGCAAAGTCACATCCTCTGAAGGATTAACCCAAGTATCCAAATATTACTTTTTTTCTCACATCAGTACCTAATTTCTAAAAATGCAAAGAAAAGAAACTTATCAGTCTCAATCTATTTTGAAGGATTATTCTTTAAGTAGTGTGTGTGTGTGTGTGTGTGTGTATGGATGAGTCATACTGTATTCTTATTTTATTTATTTATTTGTCAAAGTTAGATTCTGCTCATTTCACTGTCGAAGTGATTATGGGCAATTTACAAACAAAAGCTCTAAAACCATAAATAATATATTTAAAAATAGGGTTAAAAAGCAGAATTAACACATAATAAAAAAACAAGTTAAAAGATGGAGCGAGCACTTTCAAATTTATTTATTTTATTTTATTTATTTATTTAATTTGTCAATCACTTACAAGATAATAGGTATAAGTATATACATAGTTATGAATACATGAAATGGGTACATATAAGAAAAGTAAAAGAAACAATAGGACAGGGATGGTAGGCACATTGGTGCACTTATGCACGCCCCCTACTGACCTCTTAGGAAAGGGGTGAGGTCAATAGTAGACAGTCTAAGGTTAAAGTTTTTGGGGTTTGGGGAAGAAACCACAGAGTCAGGAAATGTATTCCAGACATTGACCACTCTGTTGCTGAAGTCGTATTTCCTGCAATCAAGTTTGGTGCGGTTAACTTTGAGTTTGTATCTATTGTGTGCTCACAATATCTGAATATCCACTATCTGAGGGTTGCATTCTTCCATCAATTTTTATTAGCTGCGTTCCTAGTAAAAACTGTTGCTAGAGAATCTGTTGCTAAATGAATCATGACATAAATTAAATCTTGTCACAATGTTTTCTTAGCAATTGAGAACAAGATTTGTGATTTTTTGATTTGCTGGTTTGATCCATTTTCTTCCTCCTCCTGATCTCCTATGAGCCAGAACTTCCTTTCAGTCAGCAAGAAACTAATAAAAACAGATGCCATGAAGGAGATTATCACAATATTTATGGTTTAAAATTACTTCTACCAAAGATTGTGGGAGATCTTCTCTTTCTCCTTCTGTCCCTCCCTCTTCTGGTTATACTCGAGTACTATCTTGGCTCTTAATATTGGAATAGTCCCTAAGGCACTAGGCTTCTGCACAAGTCTATCTTTTTCCCGCCAAGAATTTTATTAAGATTATCACAGTATAAAATACAAATGAAAATAAAGGTAACAGGAAGACTTAAAATAACTTTATTGTCATTTTGAATGTACACTAATCGGCATACATTAAAATGAAATTTTATTGCACATTGGTCTCAAAGGGTCATCACCTCCAATATACACTACATAAACATGACTAAATAAATAAATCAATAAACATGACTAAATAAATAAATCAATAAACAAATACAAAATTATGCATATACCCAAATATATTATATGATACAGAGAAATAACACAATCTAGTTCAGATGTATACATGTACATGGCGAGAAAAACTAATCTTGTGAGTTTACCAGACAGATGGCATAGGGAACAAAGGTGTTACAGAATGTTGCTAGAAATACTTTGAAACCTCCTCCCAAAGGCGAGCAACAGAAACAGACTGTGAAGTGGGTGTGTAGGGTCTCTAACAATACTTTGAACGCTAAGTACATAGTGCTTATAAGCAGCATTCTGAATAACAGAAGCAAGCTTCCTATATTCTTCTCGGCTATCCTTACCACTCTCTGAATGGACTTTCTATCTGAGACACTGCTACCACCAAACCAAACAGTGATGCAGTTTGTTAAAACCCTCTCAATTGAGTCTCTGCAAAAAATGGCCAGAAAAGAAGGAGAAAGATGTGCTCTCCTCATCTGACAGAGGAAATGCAGGTTTGCATGCTTCACAAAGGATGATGTGTGGAGATACCAGTTCAGATTATTAGTTATCTGCACCCCAGATACTTAATATTGTTGATCTCTACAGCTGCACCCTTGATATTGAGGGGAGTATGACTGTGCCTGCTCTTTCTAAAATCTATAGTGATTTCCTTTGTTTTATTAACATTTAGAACCAGATTACTTTTGGTTTCCGGTTCCGCGTGGCTTCGGTGGCAGCAGGAATTCGCAACCGTTCACAATTCCTGCTGCGCTTGCTGCCGAGGTGCCCCCAATCTAAATGGATCAGGGAGATATGGCTGCCCTGTAGAGGCAGCCGAAGAGAGAGGGGAGCCGGACAGGGGGTTGGAGGTGTCGCAGACCCCCTCCTCGTCTGGAAAAACCCCTTTTTCCTGAGATGGTGGACCGGCGGTCAGTAATGGCCGCCACGAAGAAGCCTGCAACCGGGTAAGATTGTGCTGGAGGAAGCAGGAAAAGTGAAAGTGCTGGCTGAGCCGGGTCAATCAACATCTTTCAAACTCTCTGGAACTGAATTGTTTGAATTGCTGGAGGATACATTGTATCCCTAAGAAGATTGGAAAGTGGCGGAGAAAGCTGTTAAAGGGAAACTTTTTTTTCTTCACTCTCCCACCCCATAGAAACAGCAGATGAAGATTTGAAATTTATTTGGGCACTGAAGGTGAATTATTTTGAAAGTTAAAGTCAAGGGACAAAAGATTCTTTGGACATTGGACTTAATAATTTAAGAAATCGGAAAAACCTTATTGGAGGTATGGATTTCTGATCATTTAAAAATTGTTGTTGTAAGTGGGAAGGGAGAGGAAAAAAATTGGAGCAGAAGTTGAAAAAGGAGGAGATTGCCTAGAATTCTAAAGAAAGATATATGGTAATTGGACCTCTTTGATTAAACAGTAACCCCAGAAAGAGAAGTAGAAGAAGGAAAAAAAAGTATTAACTTTTGGAATCTTTTTTGAATTATTCTTGATTAAAAATACTTGGGTGGTTGTTTTGGGAAAAGTTTCTCTTTTTATGATGGCATCGCTTGTGGATGAATTAAAAACTGAATATCAAAAATATAAAAAGGAAGAACAAGATGGAAAAGATACTTTGGGCACTCTATTTCAATTTTTAGAAATGGCGTTATGCACTTATGAAAAGTTGACTATGCAGCAGAACGACTGGGACAAAGAAGAAGAGGAAGAAGAAGCCATCTTCGATGAACAATGGGTTTTTTCTGGGGAGGAGGAGAAAGAAGATAAGAAAAAGGGGGTTTTAAGGTTTGAAAAAACAACCAAAAAAGAGAAAAATGAGATGAAAGGTGGATGCAAGGTTAGAAAACAACGGAAAGGGAGTAAGAAAAGGGAGGAGGAGAGACAAAGGGGTAAAAAGGGCAAGGAGAAGAATAAGCAAGAGAGAAAGGGGGGGAGGAGAATCCTTAATGATGGGAAGCAAGATTTAAAGAAAAAAGGCTTATTTAGAGACAATGGGTGAATCTAATTGGAAAAAAAAAAGGGATTCTGGAAGGTACCTAAGATTGTGTATCTAGAGTAAAATGCTTAAGATATAAATGAGTATTAATATATACGATTAGTTTTTTTTTATGATATGGATAGTGCTTATATAGGATTTTATTTAGTTATTGCTGGGTTTTTACCTTCATTATAAAATTTATTGTGTAATTTTAGAATGTACTAAACAGAATCCCAAGATAAATTAAGTGTTATATTAGGACAATGAGTTAAAGGCATCACTCCAATCAGTGTATAGGAGAAGTATATTAAAAGAAAAAAGATGAATGGATAGTTGGAAATAGAACAGACAAAGAATGATATTGAAAATGATAATAAGATATGGAAGGATATATAAAGTGAATATGATGTTTGAATTTGTGTCTGTGTGAAGAGTTTCAACCCGGGATCAAGCAGCCTTCAGAAAAGATGTTTTAGGTTTTTTTTTTTTCTTTTCTATGTTCTGTGTTTTGTATGTTTATGAAAGGCAATAAAATTTTAATAAGCAAGAAATATAATTTGGATAACTAGAATGAAAAGGAGAAGTCGGGATAAGATATGAAGTTAAATAGATAACGTAAATATTGATATTACAATTTGGAATTATTTTATATGTTCTCTTGGCTTTCTTCTTTAATTATTATTATTATTTTTAGAAAAGATTTTTCGAGTTGTTATGCCTGGATTATTTGTGTACTGTTTTTGTAAAATTAATAAAATTTGTTAAAAGAAAAAGAAAAAAAGAACCAGATTATTTTATTGCACCAGTCCACCAGAGCCTTCACCTCTTCCCTAGAACATCTTCGCTGTTGTGCTGGATAAGACCCACCACTGCTATGTCATCTGCATACTTCACAATATGATTTGTAGCAGATTTGGCACAGCAGTCAATGTTAGGGATAACATTGTTTACCCTAACTGGTTTAGGTAAAATAATAACTAAGTAATCATAGTTTGTTAGTTAAAGTGTCTGCAACTTTAAATATGGGAAAGTAATTAAGGGAGTGGTTGTGAAAGCACTTTAAAAGAAGCAAGACGACAGCTTGCTCTCTCTCTGGCTTTGATGATCCCTGATTACTGCTTGGAATCAAGACTGCATTGCTCGAACGGGAGAGAAACAAAGGACTAATTTGTAAGTGAACTGACATAGGATATTCTGCATGGACTTTGCTAACTGAATATCCCTGAATGGACTGACTAAATGATACATGACTAATGGACTGTTATTTTGACTATGCTATGAACTCATAATGGAATAAACTATATTTTTGATAGCACAAGCGTATCTGTTATTTTTACTGTATGTTAATAAACATACAAACTTATCTCACTCATTTATCTGTGTGCCTATCTGACTAACGCTGCACATTCTGTTTTAGCTTGTCTCCCTAACCCTGGTTGGGGAACCCAGGCTTAACAGTCATGGGTCATCAAGGTGAACAGTAGTGGATTCAAAACACAGCCCTGTGGGTAACCTGTACTCAAGGAGAAGGAATTGGAAACTTTTCTTCCAACTCGCACAAACTGCGGCTATCAATAAAGAAATGGGGAAGTGGAAGAAAGGAAAAGGAAAACATATAAGGGAGAAAGCATTGATTTTTCAATACAAAATAAAATTACATCCATATTTTTCTTTACCAACTTAACAAGTACTCACCATTTCTACAGCAACAAACTAGATTAATCAGCAAAATCCAAAGTCCTGTCACATATGCAAAGCTCCAAAGCAGTTTCCAAGTAGAAACATGATTGTTTCTCTAATTAAAATAGTCAGTTTTGCTATCTCTGCTAACTCTGTCCCTTTTTCCACCCATTCTTCTCTTGTGGGATTGACATATGTTTCCATCTCTGTCCATATAGAATTCTCAATCCAGACAACATGTACAATAGCAAAGTTCTAAATCATTTTCCAACTTCTTGTCTAAAACTTCAAGTTTCAATTTTATGTTAATTTTAAGAATCCTTTGCATTATAACATGAATCTGGGCCCATCAAATCTCTATAATAAAGTCTTGGGTTTAACCAAACAATTGCATTACACAGAGCATTTTGCATTACACAGAGCAGCATTTCTCTACTTTGGCAACTTTAAGAAGTGTGGATTTCAACTCCCAGAATTTATCAGATTCAGTTACTGCCCATCTCACTGTCTAAGTGAGGCTTGATATCTGGGGACTCTGGGAGTTGAAGTACATAAATTTTAAAATTGCCATGGTTGAGAAAGATTGGTATATAGAATGAAAGTGATTCCATCTTTCTTCCAACATGGTCCCTGTTGTTTTTGCACTCTTCTAGCTCTTTACTGGAGCCTCCCTTAAAAGCATTATGGCCCTAATTTCAATAATGACAAGACTATTTCTCCTATCTCTTTCCCTGGCCTTTTTGACTTGTTAAGCTGTGATACTGGTAACTGTATGGAGACTGTAAAGCAATGAACCCAAGTCACAGAAATGCAATTATAAACAGACATGACTCCCCTAGGTCAGTTCAAACAGGATGGAAAACATTCTTCCCAGCCAATAATGAGCAGCCAATACCTTATGGGCTGAACTCATTATCATCAAGAGGATGGAATGCTATTTGCTGGCTGAGAATGCAATCTTTCTGTGTGAAAGAAAGCTTTCCATTTGCCTCACCCCAAGCTTTGCTTTCCAAATCAATTTCTTGATTAAAGATTAGAGGAAAGAAATGCATGCACTCTTGAAAGGGAACCTCTAGGGGTATCTTAATAAGGATTTTCTTGCATGATGACAAAGATTGGATTTGAATTGACAACTGGTGCATACTGCATATATCCCCGCCTGTGTCCATCTGTTCGGAATAGAAATAATTTGGCAATTGAAATGCAGCCAGAGAAAAAGTCAGAAGTAGAAATGCGCAGCAACCATAAGATTCCATTCAAATTAAGCCAATTTGAGAATCCTCCACCATTGAAAAAGAGTTTGGACCAATTTGGAGGCCATCAGTTCAATGTGAGGCCTGAATTCAAACTTTTCTTTGGAAAGCAAAAGTTGACTATCTTTGGAACTTGACAATTGACAGAACTGGATGCATTCCTTACCAGTAGCCATTACTTGGGAAAGAAAGAAAAATATTTTAAATGTAGACGTATTGGTTAAGCGCTTTTTTAAAAAAATAAAATAAAATATACTGAACTTTTATTCTTAGGCCTCAATGAATGAAATTTATAGAAAGATCTGACCCTATAAAAAATATAAAGTGTTGACAACATTTAAACAGATCGCTTTGGGGTTTCCCCCAAAATTTATTCGTCTCTGATTCTTATAAATAACATTTGTTAACTAGAATCATCTCAATGCATTTCTTTTGAAATTTACCTCTGGGTTTAATGAGATTAAGCATGCTTAAAACCTGTACCTTTTCTCTGGATTTTTATCTACTATTTTAAATCAAGGGCTATGAGCAGAAAGAATGGAAGACAATAAAAGCAATCAGACAATAAAATAATAACCTTTACATAAGCATTTTGAATTATAAAGCATTATGAATGTAAGCATTTGGATACAATTGTACTTTTTTACTACACCTACTTTATTATTGTAAGTTTGCATATGTAATGACATTAATGTTAATATCCTGTAGTGTCAAACACTCTTTAAGGGCATTTTTGGATTAGATTTTTTTCATAAAGAAGCCATTCAAAACAAACAAAATGACCTCACCCCAAAACACTCTGTAACTTACTGTAAACGGAAATTCCTTAAAACCTTAATGAGAAACATACTTCGACAAATGTAGGACAGAAGATAAAAAGTGTGATTTAAATTGGATAAGATTGCCTTTTTTCTCTCCAAAAATTTTACATTGTGTTAAAAAAAAAGAAAAGATGAAAAACGTTGCAAAGGGTGTTTTAAATTTATATGTGCTGTTAGGGTAAAAAGAAAGCCAAAACAGCTGGAAGATCCCACAAAGAAAATACTATCACATTTCTCAATACATGTATAAATCACGCTACGTGATGGTTGCCTGCTTCACAATGGACAAAGATGGCCAATTTTAGAGCCAAATATGATATGATTTGAGAGGAGCCTCTCCTTTATGATACCCATTCATCATAATGGAAAAACTGCTTGTGCTAAATACATCATAATATATATATGCGTGTATATTGTTATGTATATATATATATATGTGTGTGTGTGTGAGAGAGAGAGAGAGGATGGGGGAGAGACAGAGACTACACTACATATACCTATTACAATAAAATAACTATATATATATATATACACACACACACACACACACACACTTATATTTGTACACACACATTATATATTCATTCATTCATTCAATTTTCTTCAAGTTGCTCAAAATAATCCAGTCTTTTTTAATATTATATCTTTACTGGTAATAGATAACATATTAATGTATTTCAACCCGGGTTTTCAGTGTAGCTATATGAAGCAGTCTATTTAAATGGTCTGAAACAAATCTTTTTAAAATCATGTAGCAGATGTAGCTAAAATAGGTAATCGCAAAAAAAAAAGTAACAGAAAAGACAAACCAATTTAACAAAACCAATAGGTTCAAATATATGAAACTATAAAATCTTTTTTTTAAAAATGAATCTGTTGCCAAGATTCACAGTCTAGGATTGATTGATCTGACTTTATAGAATCATTCAGCTCAAATGGGTGACGCTGGATTGCTTACAATTAAACAGATAAGATCTAATAAATACATTTTATTTTATATATAATATAAAATAAAAACACATAGCATCTGAGCTTCATAATGGTCAACAAAGTAAAGAGCCTGTTGGTTTCTTTTATTCTTCAAAGTGATATTTATTTAATATTTAGATTTTTTAAAAAATTATAGTTGAAATTTTCTGTTCCACTGATTCACACTGTCAGGAAATTTCTCCTTAAGTCTAGGCTGGATCTCTCTTAAATTATTTTCAACCTGTTAGTTCTTGTCCTGCCCTCAGGTGTTTTGGAGAATAATTGGCTCTGTGACAGCCTCTCAAATATTGAAAGACTGCAATCATATCATTTTTCTCTTCATTATATACCTAGTTTCCTCAATCATTTATCATATGGTTTATCCAGTGGTGGGATTCACATTTTTTTACTACCGGTTCTGTGGGCGTGGCTTGGTGGGCAGGGCAGGGGAAGGATACTGTAAAATCTCCAGTCAGAGATGGTATTTGCCAGTTCTCCGAACTACTCAACATTTTCGCTACCTGTTCTCCAGAACTGGTCAGAATTTGTTGAATACAACCTCTAGGTTTATCCTTGAGTAGCCTTATCATCTTCGTTGTTCCTCCCTGTACTAGGATCTCAACATCTTTTTTGTATTGTGGTGATGAGAATTGGATGCACTATTCCAAATGCGGTTTCACCAGTGCTAAATTGCAAAATGACAAGAATTGCTTTACATGGTATTCACACTACAAAATCCTGTGTACCTGGATTTGTTTCGATTTATTTGAGACTATTTTCAGATGACTAGCATTTGGAAAAAGGTGTGTTCTGTACCATGTGCTCCTCTTCTTCTTTTGTTAATAGAAAAAAAAATTGTCAAAAAGTGTCTGTTGTCTCATCAAGAGGGGTTTGTTTAACTCTGAATAGAAGTTAATCATATAAAAGTTTTCCACTGTATAAACATTTCTTAATATTCCCTTTTAGAATATGTTATTGCTCACATTCTAGGATTAGGTTCCCTCCCTTGTTAACAATGAAGTTAATTTTAAAAGTTTTCCTTCCATCCTCTTAAATCCTTTGTCACAATATTTTTTTGTGATGAGTCACTACTGTTCAGTGGGAATCTCTATGCTCAAAGGGATTCAAGATCCTTTCTCTTAGCAAATCTACTTTATAGTTAAACTAACTTCATCTTTAAAGCACTATCTCAACTGCTGACATGTTAAAGAATCTGTTCTCTTGGGTCATTGACTTCTTACACATCTTGTTTTGTTTTCCATGTTTTATATAGAAACCACCTTACTGTGGTTTCTTAGTGGGGCCAATTGATTTCCTGTAGCAGGTTAGTGATTTTCTGTAGCAGGTTAGTGGAAATCTCAAAATGCTTTAAAAAAAAAATTCAATGTCACATGCTTTTGTTGAAGCTTTGACTGAGAATGTAGCAAACATGACAAGAAAGATAGAGGACAAATATTTTCAATATCAGAGATGTACCTTCTGAAACAAGCTATACACTTATCATAAATAATGGCTAGATTCTTGACTAAACAATATATATAAGAGCCATGGTGACGCAGTAGTTAGAATGCAGTACTACAGGCTAGTTTTGCTGCCTGCCAGCTGCCTGCAATTTGGCAATTCAAATCTCACCAGGCTCAAGGTTGACTCAGCCTTCCATCCTTCTGAGGTCAGTAAAATGAAGACCCAGATTGTTGGGGGCAATAAGCTGATTCTGTAAACTGCTCAGAGTGGGCTATAAAGCACTGTGAAGTGGTATATAGTTCTAAGTGATTATTATATATATATAATGTGTGTGTGTGTAAAGCTATTGTCTAAATCATTTCCATTACCAACAACTAAAGTCAAATAAATTGAATATTTATTGGATCTTAGAGTATATACTCATATAAATTTACCAAACTTTGGTTTCTGCAACAATTGAGATTCAAATACCTTATTTAGAAGTAGATGGGATTGTCCCAGCTGCTCAAATAGGGAGTAAGTTTAGTTGAATTTTAAGTCACGAATGCAATCAAAATTCAAACGGAATTAAGAACTTGCTGGGAGTGAAAGGGGAAGGATCTAGCAGGAACTGGAGATAAATTATGCAAAGTTAACCTTTATTCTAGGACCAAATATTTAAATATATCTAGAACCACGCTCCTTGTATCTACTTCAGCATAACTGACACTATTCGTTCCTGATCCTCAGTGTCAAGCTAATAAATATACTCAGGGCTGGGATTCAACAAGGTTAAGTACCAGTTCAGGATTTACGAGCTTCCCTGCCCGCTGTGAGCTGCATGCTGTTAATCGTCATTAGCACGCTGCATGCCGAGAAGCAGCCTTTGAAAAAAGCCCTCATTTCTTGTTTTTTTAACTGCAGCTGTGCCTCATTTGGCAGCTGAAGTTGAAAAATCAGGAAATAAAGGTCAGGTAAGAGCCCAGGTGGGTGGATGGGCAAAAACATCAGCAGACCTAGAACCAGTTCTATGTCTGCTGCTCTTCAGAGCTACCGCTTCTGCAGAGGTGGACAGAACTGGTAGAAACCCACCCCTGAATATACCCATTCCAGATGTTTACTTCTTAGCCATGTATTCCTTGGTTTCCTTGTTCTCCAGATGGATAGGCCTTCACCTGAATATCTGTGTCAATTGCCAAAGATAACCCTGCCTATTGAGTCAGGTCATCAGGCTGGTCTGCTGAAAATTCTGTCAGCCAATTGATTGTGGGTGGACACATTTGCTTGCATATTTTAGTCTGTTGTGCTAGGTATTTTTGGACAAGCGGGAAGTTTTTTGGGATTTGTTGTGACAGTAAAAACAAGGAACTGAGGTGACTAATAAATAGTAGTTGATAAATAAATAGAGTTTGGGTCCAAAGGGAGGCTATTGTTGGCTCACTATTATTGTTTGGATCAGGACTTTCAGTGACTGATTCCTTGAACTGTTCCTACGGTCTTCTTCTGTTACAAATCTGTAAGGTTCTCTTCATGTGAAGCAATAGACATTCATTAGCAGAGAATGAACTGGGGGGTGTTGGTAAAATCTGTTTACTAGCCACAAGTAGCAAATTGGAGGAGTATACCTAAGCCACAGTCTATGCACACCCTTCTAAACACTGTGCTGTGGAAGAATTGTCCGGTTAAACATAAGCAGATATGTTCATTAGCAGGGCCTATAACAGTGTTGGCTAAACTTTTTGGACTTCTGTGCCAAAAATTGTGTGCACGCTTGCACTCATGTGCTTGCATGCTTACATGTTTACATGCCAGCACCCAGAAGGCAATGTGTGTGTCCCCCCAAGCCTCCTGCGCATGCACATGCAACCCTCCCTGCCACCCCCTTATCTGCACTGCGCTTCACAGCTGATTTTTTGGCTGGTTTGAGGCCTTTTTTGGCCTCCCAGAGGCTTGATAAAAGCCACTGCAGGCTTTGCAGGATGAATAATAGGTCCGTTTCATCACTTCCAATATTACAGGAAGCAACAAAACGGGCCTATTATTCATCCTGCAGAGGCTTTTTTCAAGCCTCTGGGAGGCCAAAAAAGGCCTCAAACCAGCTGAAAAATCAGCTGTGTGGTGCGCACATGCACAGTATGGTAAGTTTGCTTGCGGCTCGCATGCTGGCACAAATGGCTCTGTGTGCCACCTGTACCATAGGTTCACCATCATGGGCCTATAATATTAACAGCTATCAGAACTCAGCAAGATTTTTAAGCCACAGTTCTGTGGTCAGTTTTCATTTCTCAGTATTCATTTTGACCATTGCTGTTTTTTCTCAAAATTCACTAGTTACACTTTTATTTCTTAACAAGAGCATGCCATCTTGGGGGGGGGGGGGGGGGGAATATGACTGGAACAAAACAAGTAAAATTATTACCAGCTGTTTTCTATTCATCTAACAGAATGGCAGAATATAAATCCATTTTTTTTGTTTTTGGACATTCCTGAAACTTGGAATGTTTCTCTGCTCATTAAACTCCCCAAATCAAAGAAGTTTAAAAATCAATGACCAAAAGATTGAGAATTGAGATGAGAGTGCTCTGTGCTATTAAGACATCTGGGATATACTGTATAATCATATTACTTTAGTCAGCAACATTATTAACAGTGATCCATTGTGATGGACCATAGAAGATAGAGTTTGTTAGTCACCTAACAATTGGGTTGTCACCTAACAATTGATAGTCACCTAACAATTGGGTTGGAAATATATAAACTAGGATAGAGATTTAATACTGTCTCTATAAGGGAATGATAAAATTGTAATTGGGTGTGGTTCCTCAAATGGCCATAAGAGACCTGGGTTGTCCTGTTGTTGATAGATGTTCTGATGTTCGGTGTTTTTCGTTCCTGAATTTTTCCCTATTGACTGTTGCTGATCGTCATTCTTCTTGGATTGCTGTAAGTCTGTTACTGAACTGTGTAAGATACTGGACTTTGTTATTTGGATTATCCCTGGACTGAAAACTGACTGCTTTAACCGTGTATGACTTGGACTGCTTGTTGGACTTTGCTTAACCGTTTACTGGAATTAAAATCTATATTTTATTGTTCAGTGTATCTGTGTGCTGGTTATGTGTTATTCAATACCACTCTCACTATGTCTCCCTGTGTGCACTCATTCTCCTAACGGGGAATTACTTCAACAGAGTTTAATCTCAGTTCCATAGTAAGGAGACATATGGCATATCAAAGCCATATGTTTCCTTACAATGAAAAGGAATCTTTCCCTGTTATAAAATCCAGAAAAGAATTTTTACTCCTCACATTACAAAAAAGTTAGAAATTGGTTAGCAACAAAAAGATTTTACTCTTTGGTTACTTTTTCATTTGGAGTTTTGGAAGGTACTGGAATGAACCCAATTTAACCACAATATCTTCCTTCCATTCTTTTCCAGCTTCCAAAGCTCACTCCTACACCTATTGTTCCCCTGGCAATATGACTTTCCCCCATGGAACCTTCTGTTTGTCAAATCCTATTATAAGACCATGATTAAGCCTACAAGTTTCAACTGCTCATTATCTGACTCAGAAGAGCATCTGTCTTGAAGGGTCTGCTGGTTAAGACACGTTGCACAGCTGCACCGCTTTGTATCCAAACCAAAGCCCAGCAGATGTTTACTACAGCTTACTGTTATACATGTTTATACAACCATATTGTAACCACATACAACTCCCAATTTCTTAGGGAGCTATTGTGTTTAATATTGTAAATTCAGTATTAGCATGTTAAAAGTGTGTTTCTTTCTCTTCCTGCATATATATTTACTTTTGCCCAGGAAAAAAAAAGTTTCCTGGATGGATGTCTGTCAAAAATAATAAAAATAAATAAAAATATAGCTCAATAATGATTAGAACAAATACAAAAAGATTAAAGCATATAAAAACACATTCACAACCAACAAATTTAGACTTAAAACATTAAAATCAAACAGGTTTTAAGGAAGAGCACTATACTCACATTCAGGATAATATTCCATGTCACAAAGTAGACAGACAGATGCTAATGAACAGGATATGGGAGTAAAACTTTTCTTCCATGTTGTGCCTCTGCAAATATTTTGCCTGTGATTAAGGAAGTAATAAATATATTAGTAGCCACTGATGGCATTAATGAATCCTTTTAAACTTATGATCATCACCTCGTCAGGCAGCAGCAAATTTCAATGCTGAATTTTAAAAAACAACCACAATCAATCTTTATTCGGTTTCAATAAATTCTCCTAAGTTCTATTGTATGAGCCATGAAGAAAACTCTGTTTTCTATGTAGAATATCTGGAGCTTGGGTAGAGGATGAGGGTAGTGGTTTGTTTTCTTAGCTTGTAGGTTGGTTTCCAAACATTTTGTGTGATCAGTAGGTTTTGTGATGGTGAGGTCTGACCCACAACCTACATTTTGTGTGATCAGTAGGTTTTGTGATGGTGAGGTCTGACCCACAACCTACCTTCCCAACCTCTCCCAACCAGCACTTCACTTCCCAATGATAATTTATCAGTACTTTTTTTGCATTAAAATTTTATGAACTACCTGTTGGTAACTTTCGTAAATAATCTATCTGGGAGGTAATCAACCAATTAAAAGGTTAGAGGTATTGGACATCCAAGGGAGGTGAGTGTTACATTAAACAAACAAACAAACAAACACATACATACATACATATTAATGAACAATAAAGTACTGTCTTGATTCCTCAGATTTTTTCACCATTCTGTTTTGGTATCTGGCAAAAAAAAGGATGATACCTCCATTACAGTTGTTTCCATCCAACTCACAGTTTTCACACAACTAGTCTGCAGAGCATGTTCCAAAGAACAAATCTAGAGTGTTCACACACTTCCCAGAAATTCAATTTCCCTCCCTTTTACACCAACGGAATAACTTGCCAATAGAACAAGGAGGAAGTGGTGATTACATATTTCCCTCGGCAACTTCCAACTTGTCCTCAAAACCTTTTTAAGAGGATTAGAGAAACCTTTGAAGCTGAACTGAACTAGAAGGAGAGGAGGGGAGAATTAAATCACACAAGCGGAAGTATACTCACACAACATGGGATTTAAACCTTTCTTGAAAGAAGCAATAGATTATATTTAGACCATGATCCCAACAGTGATGTAAACTTGGCTGGGGAATTCTGGGAGTTGAAGTCCCCAGCCTTAAAGTTGCTAAGGTTGGAGAGCCCTGATGTAAACCATCCCCCAGGAAAGAACTGAAAAAATTAGAATGAGAAATTCAGGCTATAAAGCAGACATTCAAGTTATCTTGATTCAAGGGGTATCAAAGAAGTCACTGTTATCAAGGTGGCTCAGGCCATTCTGAAGAATGACAGGAAGAAGCATATCATAATGCAGGGTGATCTGGTAAATGAATTAACTCCCATTTCAAATTTGCCACAAGGGCTTTATGCTATCATAAAACAAAAGACCCAACATATATTTTAGTGTCTTTTATTCTTTTTGTCCAATCCCTCCTTTTTCTACTTCTCCCCCCCCCCCTTTTTTTTATTTTATTTTCAGGATATATGGATTGCAGTATTATATCTTCTGAAAACTGTTTTGGATATCCTTCTGTTTTTATGAGAAGAACCTTGGCTATTAATCCAGTCACACTATTAATTTAGATTCCTTGTCTCAGTTCAAACACTCTTTTATGCTTTATTATTTTCATGTGTGCCTTGGTGAATAAACTAACCGATTTCTTATTGCCAGCTCCATTTATCTGGACTACAAAAATGTTATCTCTGGTTCGCTTTATCTAATGCAAGCTTTATGAAGTTATTCTTTGAACTTTCTGTTAGGATCTGAGTTAATATAATTTTAAAAGAGGAACTAAAAACAGTGTTATTTGACGTCCTGCTCTAGTGGAAAAATTATTACTACCTTAGATGATTTTTGGCTAAGTTTATTACCTTATAGAAATTCACTGGGATTAAATGTTTTAAAATAGATTACCGATATCATGTTAGTTGTTGATCTGATGTATATATTTATTATGCTGTATCTTACTGAATTTATTGTGCTAGTTAGTTTTTTGGCTATGGTACTACTATTGATGTTACATTGTGTTGAGGAACAATTTCATTTCAACTGTATATTGTACTGACTATTCATTAGTTTGCATTATGTATTTTGCAACATTTAATTATAACACAAAATAAATTCTAGCCATTGAGGGCTGCAGAAGACTTCACTTGCCCTTTACTGGCATCTAGTGGTTTTTTGGAGTTTTACAGCTGAAAATCAGCAATTCTATTTGTATTGCTTCTGTATCTACTAAATGGAAATATGGGTTTTCTCTCCTATTTTTGATCCTTATATTTGTTTGTGCAAATATTTGGGTTGTTCTTTATTTAGGGATACAATTTTAATTTCTCATATTACACATAAATTTTAGCTTGGCTTCCAGGATAACTGTTGAAAAAGCATATAATGAACAATGATAAATTTCTTTATTTTGGTTTTCAAAGTACTCAATGTCTACTAGTGCTATACTTGCAAGTAAGCTCAAGAAAGGACTTGATCATGGGTAATACCTGTAAATAGCATACATTTATATATCATATGTCACTTCATTACTTTTATTAGTGTAGCCATACAGAGTTTTATAACTAGCAGCAGTAATATCTAGCAATAGGAGAAAAACACTACTATAGCAATGCAGATTCTACCTTGTGCTAAACTTGCACAAATATATGTGCTACACACAGAGAGAACCACGAGCAGCTTTACATGAGAGTTCAAGAAATTAAACCAGTTATGGAAACATCCATAAGAATATTTGTGGGTTTATTATATTTGCCACTTTTTTGGTGCTGTATTATTTCATACTCCAGTTAATTCATTGTAGAAATGGCATAAGTCCAGGTGTCTGTTCCAAAATGGAATATTGTCAGTCTGGAAACAATCCAGCTTGTCCTGAGGGATAGTAGGCTACAATTTTCATTTCCTGTCATCACAATGCACCAGTCTCCTACTACAATAGATGGGATGTCATCATTGTTCACTGCAACTAAATATTCTGTTCTTCTCTTCAAAAATAATATTAAGGCTAAGAGTGAATAGCTTCCTTACTCTGTAAATTATGCCATTGTTTTTACTTATTTTGTTCACTTACCACTTTTTCTTAAATTCTGCTTAAAAAAGAAAGAGAATAGGGTACTTCCAAACTTTAAATTCTCCTATTTTATCAGTTGTTTTGGAATTCTGGCCTAAACTGTATAGGTACTGCAACCTTCCTCAAGCAGTAGTAGTACAGGATCAGCTTGTTTTATAAATTTGCTAGATAACCTGGGGTCCCACTGGGTTATTGCTTCAGAGGTATTTTCTTACCTAAATAGAGAAAGAAGAATGGCCACAAGTGGGCAAAAAAGCAATGGGAGCAGGAGCAACTTCCAACTTTCTACTACTGTCAGGTCCCCGAGTTCTCTCTAGGGATGTTGCCATTCTGGCGGGAGCGGGGAAGCTTGGGGGAGGGGGGGTCTGTACATGGGGTTTCTTTTGCTTTGCTTTGTGGGACCTTGTGGGAAATAGGAAGTGGGGAAAGAATGTGCCTCAGGTCATCTTAGGAAGGGGGGAAAGAATGTGCTTTGAGCCATCTGTTTTATATCACCACTGGAAAAGTGAAACAGAAGTGCCTGGGAGTTGACAGTTATCACCTTCTCTGCCAGAGGTTCACAAAACATCTTCCCACCTAGGAATTGGCTCGATGTTGATATGGACATTGGGAGAGGCTTTGCTTGTAGCGGTTTAACCTTATGCTTTGAGTGGGAAACTTCAGATCCTGCCTACATTTCCTTTGCTATCACTGTCTTTCAATAAAAGTGCCTTTTGAAATAATAATCATTTCTACTTTCCTGAGAAGACTGGAGAGATGGGATCTTATAGCCAGCTTCTTCACTGAGTTTTCTGACAATGGCTAAGCTGAAGCAGCCATAACTTCCCCACATTTCATTCACTTGGGAACAAGGGATCTTGATATTCTGGATGTTAGTCCATTTGAGTTATTTGTTCAATAATTGTTAATTATTTGTTCAATAACTGTTGCCCTATACTTTCCAATTTTGCCTAATTGAAGGTTACAAAGTATCAAGCAAGCATAAGAGTTTTAGTAGTATATAGATTCAATAATTTACTTCCAACTCTTTTGTTCTCTTCTCTTCAACCCACCTTCCAAATTTTTAAGTGTAACCTGATTTCAAGTGAAGCCTGAATGCAAGCCTGGGTAATAACTTTTGTACATATCTTGCAGAGAGGTTTTACATCAATCTCCCCTAATCTGGGGCCTCCTGATGCATTGAACTAGACACCTTATCATTTCCTGCCAGCATTGCCAATGGCTGTGCAAACTTGACATGATGACGGTTCTAGTCTAATGCTATTGAATGGTGTCAGGGTGGGCAAAATTATTTTGTCTTGATAAGGTATAACATTTTGAATGTATTAATTCAAATTTAGGGTTGCATAAACTTTCTTTATCTAATTTCAGCAATATGGGTTGAATAAGCAATTGTCTTGCACAATATTTGGAAAGGGATCTCTAAACATTGAAGGTAATTTACGTCAACATAAAAGCATGTTTCCCTGATGAGTAGTCAACAGCTCTGGTTAGTGTTTAAATTTTTTCACCTATTACACTTTGCTGGAGAAAATTCTGCTTTGAGATTAGCATACTATATGACGTATTCTGCAGTATTTTCCATAGAAAAATCTTAGTTTTCTGTGAGCTTAGGTACCGTATATACTCGAGTATAAGTCGACCCGAATATAAGCCGAGGCATCTAATTTAACCACAAAAAACTGGGAAAACTTATTGACTCGAGTATAAGCCGAGGGTGGGAAATGCAGCAGCTACTGGTAAATTTCAAAAATAAAAATAGATACCAATAAAAACTTTCACTAGGACAGTTGATAATAAGTTTGATGTTCACAATTTCCTCTTTGAAAGAGACCAATAAATAGGGAACAAGAAGATGAAGAAAAAGAAGTGTGTTTTTTCACACTTTTCACACTGCAGTGAACAAAAATGGCATCATAGGAACAGGCTTATTCTCAGTCCAAAGGTTTGTTTCTGATTTCTTCCCTGATTTAAGGGAAATTTGGGAAACGATCTCACTATCATGAAAGGTTTAATTGATTCACTAACCCAAAAGATGATGATGATGACAGTGGGAGGCAGGAGTCACTCTCTCCCTTGCAAGAAAAAAGCAAGAGCCATTCTTATGATCTCTCCCTCTCTCTCTCTCTCCCCGTAATACAGTCAAGCCCTTTCCAGCACACGTGATCTGCCTTCACCACTTTGCACCTTGCAAATGCAAAATCCTGGGGTTTTTGCATTTGCAAGGTGCAAAGCGGTGGGGGTGGATCCCCCGTGCTGGAAAGGGCTTGACTGTATTACGGGGAGAGAGAGAGAGAGGGAGAGATCATAAGAACGGCTCTTGCTTTTTTCTTGCAAGGGAGAGAGTGACTCCTGCCTCCCACTGTCATCAACATCTTCTTCTTTTGGGTTAGTGAATCAATTAATTTGGGAAATGATCTCACTATCAGAAAACAACGCGAGCCGCCGCCACCACCTCCTCCTCCCCCTCCTCCCGAGTGGACTGAAAGCAGCTGGAGCTGAGGAAATGAAGCTGAGTGGAGCGACCTCAGCTCGCGTTGTTTTCTCAGCCTAGAGCTCAGAAAACAACGCGAGCCGCCACCACCACCTCCTCCTCCCCCTCCTCCCGAGTGGACTGAAAGCAGCTGGAGCTGAGGAAATGAAGCTGAGTGGAGCCGAAGCAACCTTGGCTCACGTTGTTTTCTCAGCCTAGAGAAAGGGGAAGGGGGCTCATCTGGACCAAGGGTGAGTCTCCCCCTCAGTTTCCCCTGAAGGATCTTCCGTCGCTTTTGCCTTCTCCCTACATCTTCCCTCTGTTAAAATCCCGCCCCCCACACACACTTATTTTCGGTCGGATAGATTTCGTATCTGAGCATTTTCACATGGTGGTGGGTCTTTCCCCCCCCCCTAAAAACAGTTAAAAAAAGAAAAAACAATATATCCTCAAGCAAGAACTTTTCTGCTTCCGATTACCCCCATGCTTAAAAGTTGCAAAGGAAACACGGAAGCAGGGAAGCGGCTGCCCAGCTTCGGAGCTCCACACCATTTTTTTTTCAGAGGGGAATCTGACTCGAGTATAAGCCGAGGGGTTTTTTTTCAGCACAAAAAAATGTGCTGAAAAACTCGGCTTATACTCGAGTATATACGGTAGGTTAGGCCCAGCTTCCAGAATAAAATAGGTGAAAATGTATTAGTATGTGCTGGATATCCTATACTTATTGTACATCTGCTTGCTTTGATTTACTTATTCTACAGATAGAGAATACTTTTCCTTTTAAATGAACATGTACACAGTAATAAAGGCTGAACTTCTTTCATTACAAAGTTCTATCCAATTATGAGTGTTTGATAAAGAACACTTCAAGACTCACCCATGGAATTAAGGACTGGTGCTTGTTATGGTTCTAGAATTTCTTGGTTTTTTTTCTTGTTATGGTTCTAGAACTACAGGTTACTTTCATGGGCAGTTCCTTGTTCCCCCTGAAAAAGATGTTGACTCTTAATCAATTAAATACAAGATGGTTACCATCCAAATGGGCAGGGAGCCAAGGAAGAGAAAGGATTCATTATCTTAGAAGCACTTGAGGACATAAGCTATACCCCTAGGAAGTGTTCATTAATGGATTTCTCTCCATCACTCCCTCTTCAGATAATTCAGGAAGTGGACTCTTGACTGAAAACTCATGGACAAGACTTGCTTAGCCTCATTACTTTGGACAGGTTAGAATGAGCTCATAATGAAGTGAAGGTTTCTCTACTGTCATTCATCACAATCAAGTGAAGGAGAAAAAGAAAGGAGTGAAATTAAATTCGAAGTTTTTTTTCCTCCAATCTGTCTGAATCAGTGGGTATTTTGCAGTGCTACTCAAGGGTATGAGAGCATAGACATTTTGATGCTCTCATACCCTTGAGAGCATAGACATTTTTTTCAGCAAAGGAAGTGTGGTTCCTGCTCACCATCTTCACTCCTCACACAGCACTTGAGATACTAAGGCTATTTTTTCAGATGATTGAGTTATCCTGAATCCTATAGTCAACCCAAGGCACAGATGTGGAGAAAATGAATACTATTAATTGAAAATATTTGTATGCAGCTCCTCGGGATAATTTTCTCTGAGTGGCTTACACATGGCAAACCTTTTCTTCTTTTACAACTGTATTTTTAGAACAATTTTATGAAAATGTGCAGTTAGAAATATAAAAGGTTATTTAATTAATTAATTTATTTATATGCTGCTAATCTCACTTTTCAAACTCGTTATCTACAAACTAAAAAGTAAAAAAACAATAAAGAAAAGGATATAGAAAATGAGAAAGGAGCATATAAAGAAAAGTAGAAAGAAGGAACAAATAATGTCGTAAAATAAAAGAAAAATATCTACAGAAATTACTTCTCCCCCTTCATCACAAGTAGAAAACAATTTCAGTAAATTATCACCTTGTCTGAGAATACAACAAATAGCTCTTCTTCCTATATCTCATCTATTTTCAGTAAGCAAATTCTTAAAACCTTATGATTCAGTCCTAGTTACAAAAGTCCATTAAGGGTTACCAGAAAACAACACATATATTTTAATCTTAATCAAATAAACCAACTTTATATGCCTTCCTTTATTTTTACATAGTAACTGGCTACCAGGAACAATAGCATATTTACATTAACCTTGATCAAATTAACCAACATTGTATTTCTTCCTTTCATTTTAACACTCTTCATCTCTTTAAATAGCATCCCAGAGCTTGATTTATTTTCATTTTCTCTTTGTCTCTTTTCAGAAAATCTTTGAAACGTTAACAAATCTAATCTGGGTCAGTTACCTAGTGCACACTCTGCAAGAGAGCCATTCCCTTAAGATAGGCTCCAGCAGGAGTCCAAAAGTTCAGAAGACAAAACTTCTGGTCCCAGTGACTGACCCAGACTGGATCTTGGGACAGGTATATTTACCTTCATTCATTAACAAATCTCTTTTATAAATCCAAAATAATAAAATTATCGAAGTCACTCTTCTGGTTTATTATATATATATTTCTTGTAATTATTATGGCATTATCCAGTTTCATTTGTATATCCAGTGTAATATCTTTTTTTTCATATCATTTTTATAACATCATTTTTAAATCCACATTTGAATCAGCCATAGGCTGCATATTATCCAGTGTAACTTCTTCCTTTTTTGATAACCTTTTAAATCCAGTTTGTCCATTATAGCAGAAAATCTTCAGATTAATTTCTGAGTCCATTGTTCCCAAATATCTTTAAACTCACCCAAAATTACAATATTTTTCTCCATTCTGTATTAGAGAGTTGAATTTAAGTGCTCTTCCTCTTTAATTATAATCTTTAGTTCTTTTTTTTCCCCTCTAGTGTCCAATCTTCAGTCCCATCTTATCATATTTGTTTGTTTTCTCACAGGAAGGCTTTTGTAATCTTGCTCCCAAAATTTCTTTTTCCAAGGGTTGAAAAAAAGTTACCCAGTGAATGTAATAAAACTTGACAAAACAAAGATTCTTAATAAGTGAAAAGCAATTAAAAAGCAATTCCAAAAGAGATTCAGAAATGAGGCTCAACTGAGATTTTTGTTCATACAGGCTACATTAACAGCTATCAGTTTATGGGACTCCCACAATTCCCAGGCATTCCACTCATGAACCAATCATAAAAACTTCATTTCCTGTAGTCAACTTGTGAGGCACAGCTGTTTGGAGTGAATATCTCGTAATACCTCCTTTTTCTGGAGAGATTGAAAGCAGCCAGAATACACTTTCTGATCACTGATTTTTGCTACAACACTGTCTCCAATTCATTGATGATCTTCAGCTCACCATGTCCTTCCTGGAGGACATATCTTGCAAGCATTTTTAAGATGTAGGAATTTTAAAAAGAATTATATAATAATGAGCTCAAAGCAAGATATTTTAAGAACCAATTTTATCCCTTCATGAGAGTTAGCCACTGTACTCTGATGCAAGATCTCCATTAAAAAAATCAATAATGTTAAATTTTAGACTGGAAAAATCTACCATTTCAGAATTATATCCAAGAGAGTTTTCTTTTTCCCCATAATTAAGAATGATCATTATTTATATAAGTGGGTGGGAGCAAAACTACTGAAATGATTAAAACCAGGAATGTTGGAAGAACACCTTCCATTTCAATGACTGTTAGACTTTACATCCTATTGAATAGAGCAGGAGGGGACACATTAACCCCCTCTATCTTTTACTCTGCCTGCTCTGTGTTATTGCTAATCATAAAATACTTTCTTCTTGCCTTTGTTTTTAAAAGCATAGGTGCTCTCTTGAGTCTCACCGAGAAAGAGCTACTTAGCTTGGAACTAAGTTTTCACTCTTCCATGTATATCCTATATTAAACATTCTTTCTTTGAAAGTTAGATGGGCTGCTTCAGTAGTCATTGTTCATTTCAGAGAGGTTCCTCCTCTCTAAAAATACACTAATCATTTCTTCTAAGTGTTTTCTTCAGAACTTTCTTCAGAACTGTTTGTAGGATCTAGCATTTTCATCTAATGGTGAAAGCAATGCTGTTCTCTTAGCAATGATGCAAGCTCCATCTCTTTTGTACATGTGTATAGTGTTGTGACACATGTACAAAAGAGGCTAAGTTTTACCACATAGGTGTAATGTTACTTTTGACATCTCCTTGGCCAACCTTTGCAAATGCTTCTGTATACCATGAAGTGGGGGAGTGGTGGGATTCAAAAAAATGTTACTACTGGTTCTGTGGGTGTGGCTTGGTGGGCAAGGCAGAGGAAGGAACTGTAAAATTTCCACTTAGAAATGGTATTTGCCAGTTCTTCAAACTACTCAAAATTTCCACTACCAGTTATCCAGAAGTGGTCAGAACCTGCTAAATACTACTTCTGAAGTGGGGTCCTAAGCGGGTTGACCATAATGAGTTGGCTGTGGTGAGTTGTCCCATTCCAAATGTGACAAAAAAAGTCACCATAGGCAACTAATATTACTATTAAAAGAGGCAGCTGGGGAACAATTCAAACCTCAATTCATATTTTCTCAAGCTCAGCCTGGGCTTTTCTCAATGCTTTTATTATTAGTAAAGTACCGTAAATGAAGATATTGGTTCAATTGAATTGCAACAACTGTAAGTTGAAGGATTTATGTTTTCATAAGTTGTGTTGTGTCCAATCACACTCAAATGAATAAATATTTGCTTCTTTTCAAGGAGACATGTAATAGAGGAAAAAATGCGGTTGGAAAAATAGCTCCTACTCATTCCCCCACATTGTTCCTCTAAAAAAGATCTTATCCTTTAGCTATATTCTCATAAAGACTTTCTCTACTCAAGACCTTCATGATTCATGTTTTATATATATTAAGCAAATTTATTACCCTCTAGCTCACTTAAGAGAAAAGAAAAAAGAGTCAAGTGCCCCTCTATATTTATAATTTAACTGTTCACATTACCTTTCTTGTAAACCAGTGGCTGAATTTGTTTTTTTGTCCATGCTGCATTGAGAGATTTGCAATAGATAAAATTCTTTATTGGCCAAGTGTGATTGGACACACAAGGAATTTGTCTTGGTGCAAATGCTTTCAGTGTACATAAAAGAAAAGATACATTAATCAAGAGTCATGAATCATAAGGTACAACACTTAATGATAGTCATAGGGTACAATGAGTAATCAATTCATACTAGGAAACAGTCAATATAAATCATAAGGATACAAGCGACAAAGTTACAGTCATACAGTCACAAGTGGGAGGGGATGGGTGATAAGGAGTGATGAGAAGGTTAATAGTAAGAGTAGTGCTTTGTAAATGGCTGAACAGTGTTGAGGGAATTATTTGTTTAGCAGAATGATGGCTTTCGAGAAAAAACTGCTCTTGTGTCTAGTTGTTCTGATGTGCAGTGCTCTATTGTGTCATTTTGAGGGAAGGAGTTGAAACAGTTTATGTCCGGGATGTGAGGGGTCTGTAAATATTTTCACAGCCCTCTTTTTGACTTGTGCAGTATACAGGTCCTCGATTGAAGGCAGGTTAGTAGTAATTGTTTTTTAAATATGTTGACTTGTAACCCAAATGAATGAATCAATGTATGAATAAATAAATAAATAAATGGAATAAATATTATCTACCACAGACAACCTCTAATAGCACATACTTTTATGATTTGTGGATTTGTTCTTATATTTTGGAGGACTAAAAATAGTTATTTAACTTCCACTAGGAAAAAAAACTGCTCAAAGCTATCCTCCTTCAAACTATTTCATGGTGGAAAAAAGAGAAACTATTCTGATACATTATAGACACAAGCAGATTTTTAGATTTTTCTTCTTTTCATTCTCTTTTATCTCAAGTGAAAAGATAAAGGGATTTGGGATGTTTGATGGTGTTATAGATATCATTGCAGGATGGAAGCTATTCTAGTAAAGCCACCTTTTGCAATTGACTGATGGAAAATTTGTTCAAGTAATGTCTCAGTTATCTTGGGATAGCATACAAGACCTACTACTGGTACTACTTTTGCTTGCTTTTGCCACAGTCATTCTATTTTTATTTTGTAGATCTTTGTATTTTGTAATCTTCTCCAGTTTCGTCTCTTCTATTCTGCTGTCTCCAGGTGCTACCACATCCACTATCAAGATTTTTTTTTGTCTTTCTCATCTATAATTGTTGTCTGTTTGAATTCTAAAGTCCCAAAGCAATTTAATTTCTTCATTTTCTGTGATTTTCTCTATTTTATGGTCCCACCAGTTCTTGCTTGCAAGCAAATGATATTTCTTGCAGATCTTCTAGTGCACCATTGTTGCTATTTTGTCATGCTGCTGTTTCTGGTCAATCTATGCAATCTTCTTGCAGCAGCTTACCAGGTGATCCACTGTTTCTTCAGCTTCTTAGTATGGGCGGCATTTGTATGCATTTGTCCTCAAGGATCATTATTGTTGTTATTGTTATTTTTATTGTTGTTATTATTTTTAGGATTTGGATTGCAGCGTTGACTAATGGTTTTCTTTTTCTTCAGGATTCTCATAATCAGATGGAAACCACAGATTGGTTTAGGGTGAGTTTAGCAACTACATCAGTAGAAGGGAAGACAATCTAGAAGTCTACTTCAACCTACTGAGGACAGGAAAAGGAAATGGTACACATGGAAGAATCTTCTATTTAGAAACAGAAGAAGGAAGAAGAACCTTAAATGGAGTTTGTCTGTCAGCTGAAAAAGAAAACGAGAAATAATTGTGAGATAGGCGGATGTGTGACAGATGGCCCTTAACCAAAAATTTTTATTTTATGAAATAACAAATACTATGATACTCAACTTATTACACTGGAGCAGTATTAACAGCTTTTGTCATATTGAATAATATGAGTATTTGCAGAACCTTTTTCTTTTGTCATTGTCAGTTACAATATTCAGTCCTTCCTAGAAACAGAATTAAGAAACAGACCTTTTGAACTAATGGCATATTTCCCAGATAGACTGAATCATTTATACTTCCAACTCTATCTACAAGCCTATAAATTTTGTTCTTTTCCATATAAAAACTCCCTCCTTATTTCCCTTCATAACAATCTTTCACAAAAAATGTTTTTAATCACAATTTCCTTCCTTTTTACTAGTCAAGTTTTTTCAAAAAGTCTTTATTACATTGCATTTCCACCAAGGTGTAACCTCAGCTCAGCCCCTGATTCTTCAGCACCCAGGTTTCTTTGTCTTACAATGCAACAAGTATCTCAAAACATATCCAGAAAGCTTTTAACCTAATCCCCTGAATAACTGTACTCCAGCAGTTCCTTACTTAATCAGGCAGTAGAAGCCCCAAGTACATTTTTTTGGTTCAGAAGCTCTCAAGATTCCCTTCAACAGTTTTCAGAAATTTTATTTCTGACAGTTCAAAAATATCCTCAATATCCTGCAGAAAAAAACTGCTGAAAATAAAATTCAAAATCATCTAATAGCATAAAAACATGCCCTGTGCTAAAATAAGTTACCATGAGAATAGGAATAATAAAACAACATTGCATTTAACATTTGTTTCCAGGAAGCTAACTCCCTCTTCCCAACACAAGACAGAAAAATAGGCAAAAGGGCACATTTTAAATTCAAGCTGTCATTTAACAGCCTTCCCTAACCATAATGTACTTCAGGTACCTTAGATTTCAACTCCCAAATATCCTTCGGCAACTGTTTTCTTCAACACTCCTGAACAGTTGATATAAGACACACGCCAATATCGAAACTGGATTTTAAATTGCTAGATTACTTTTAAGCAAGGAAGTTATCATATAAACAGGTTCATTATTCAAAGGATTAGGCCATCATCCACAAATTGGTAAACTGGATTATAATTAGTCACAGTAAAGAATGTGACTTGACTCAACTTCGGTAACTCAGAACTAATACAGATAAGATTTTTTTAGACTGTATTGCTGTGTGCCAATTAGTATGTGTGCCAACAGGTAAACATGCATGCATGTAACAGTGATTTATGTATGAATTTGTCTGCCTCAAATAATCTTTCTCATGAGGGATTAATGATATATCCAGCACAATACTGAATTTCTTGTGGCCTCCATACAGCAGCTGTAAACAAATATTTATATTTGTCAACATGTACTAGTCGCATTTAAAAGTGCTTCTTCCTGCATAAATAAAATCAAGAAACCATGTACAGTATTTGCTTCAAAGAAGTCTTAGTGTAACTTTGTTGTTGTGGGTATGCATATAATTTATTTTTGTCTGTCTGTCTGTCTGTCTGTCAGAGAGAGAGAGAGAGAGACAAAAAGAGAGAGAGAGAGAAAACCCTGAGAAGATTCCTTGCATTCCAGAATGAGTACTACTGAAAAGTGACATCTATTATTAACCTTCCCCTGTAATGATGATGCAGGGAATGTCTCTTTCTCTTTGCAAAACTTCCTCAGACAACATTGTTCTGGCTGTGACGCTGCTGAACAGCAAATATTCGAACCATATATGGGCAGCCCCTTTTAAGCAGCCAGATATGATATGATTCAGAGAAATTTAGTATGGGAATTCCTTTTGATGTAACTGCAGAAAGCTATTTTATAAATTTAGGGATAAGTAACTAAACTTTTAGACTTTGTTTAGATTTGATTTCACTTAAAGCTTTTAAAGTGTGGTTCCTCATCCATTGTTAATAACATAATTTTATCTTCATTACAATCTTATTCACTAATTAGTGTGCTTTTCTGTATCTGTCAAAATCAAGTTACATTGCAATTTGAACACTCCCTACTCCCAGCTTCTCAGTATCTGTAAGTACCTGTAGACCCCAATGGATTGATTTATGCTTATTATTTAATCACTTTTGTGACACAGTTATTTAACTATATTTCTCGCTTGCTGTTGTGAATGAATAATACCAATAAAGTTATCTTGAGCTTGAAGTCAAGTGCAGGGTTCTGGCCCTGCACTTCTGATTGGCTGTTAATGGCAGGATCGGATTGGTCCGTTCAGGAGCATCTGATTGGCCATCAACAGGCCATTCCCATTGGTTAACGGAGCTAGCGCTCCAGGATTGCTATTGGTTGAATAGTTAATAAGTTGCCTATATAAGGAAGGCTATAGCAGCCCTCCAGTTTGAGCTGTCACAATATGTAAATAAAGAGTTTGAAGTTCACTGTTTCTACCGGCTCGTCTCCATCATTCACACCCATGCTCCAGACTTAACAATGGCGACGAGGGTGGGATTGGATGACATCAGAGCCAACTAAGACAATTAAGAACGTGGCTGAAGGCACAATGGCAGAACCATGTCCGGCGGCGTAGTACCACCCGCTCTGTTCGATCCAGCTCAATAGCAATGCGCTCTGACATGAGTGCGGGAAACAAGGCCACATCGGACGGGTCTGCAGAAGTCTCCTCGGACCCAGCCAGACCTCGAAAGGTATCAATCTCCGCCAATCGACAGGGAATCGCCCTGTAAGGCGAGAACCAGCAAACCACTCCTACAGACACCGACCCGTGAATCGCCTAGCGAGACGGGAAGAGGCCCACCAAACACTCACTATCGGCCATGCCTCTTCACCAGACGCTAAGAAAATTCGGGTCAACGTGAACATTGAAAATCAGCCTTGCCAAATGGAAGTTGACTCAGGATCGTCTCTTTCAATGGTCTCATGGAAGACCCTCAAGAAACTCATCCCCACTATCCAGTGCCAAGAACTTCAATTCCAACGGCTCGTGTTAAAGGACTACCAGAGGAACCGGATTCCAGTCGTAGGATCCAGTTGAGTACGGTTTGCATTCAAGAACCGCACGGTGTACTTACCCCTGACGGTGATCAACAAGGACTGGCCTAGCCTGTTAAGCCTGCAATGGTTCGCACCACTCGGCATTGAAGTGGCAGGCATTAACCGAATCGGTGGCAGTGACTAGGAGGAAGACCTCGCCCACGAATTCAGGGACGTCTTCGAGGAAAAGCTAGGCGAGTACAAGGGGACCCTGATATCCTTTAGCCTTAATCCAAAGATAGCTCACATCCGCCTAAAGCCTCGTCGAGTTCCATTCGCTCTAAAGCCGAAAATCGACGAACAGCTTGATAAGTTGATAGCCCAGGGAATTTTAAAGCCAACCGACCACTCCCCATGGGAAACGCCGATTGTGACACCAATTAAGCTGGACGGCTCCATTAGAATTTGTGGAGACTACTGAGCCACCCTAAACCACGCCCTGCAACAAAACTCATATCCGGTGCCGATGGTGCAACACCTCCATTCCCTGGGGGGCGGAAAAGTCTTCGTTAAACTAGACTTAGCTCAGGCTTATCAGCAACTGCCAGTTGATGAAAAAACGGCACAGGCACAGACTATCGTAACACACCAAGGTGCCTTTAAGGGTACGCGGCTTCAATTCGGAGTCAGTGTAGCCCCGGGGATCTTTCAGAGCCTAATGGAGAGACTATTGCAGGGGATCAAGGGCATTGTCCCCTATTTTGATGATGTGCTCATTGCTGCCCCCACTCCAAAAATCTTACAGGAGCGTTTAAGACTGGTTTTACGAAAATTCCAGGAAGCAGGCCTGAAAGTTAAAAAAAATAAGTGCAAACTGTGTACCGATCGTGTTGAATTCTTAGGGTACTTAATTGACAGTCAGGGTATTCACCCTACCGATAGCAAATTGAGAGCAATAAAAAACGCTCCCAGACCCCGGAACAAGACTGACCTCCAGGCGTTCTTAGGCCTCATCAATTTCTATAATGTATTCTTGCCGCACAAGGCGACTGTTGCTGAACCTTTACATCGTCTATTAGATAAAAAAGCAATTTGGGTATGGGGTCACAAAGAAGAGCAGGCGTTCTGTAATGTGAAAAAACTACTGACTTCAGACGCCGTACTAATGCAGTACAATGAGACTTTACATGTCTTAAACATTACATGCGATGCATCGCCTTTTGGAGTGGGCGCCATTTTGAGCCATGTGTTACCTAACGGTAATGAAGCCCCTGTTGCTTACTTCTCAAAAACGCTCTTGAAAACCGAGCGAAATTACAGCCAGATCGATAAAGAAGCCCTGGCAATTGTATCAGCTGTTAAAAGATTCCATGAGTATGTGTACGGCCGGGTTTCACCATTGTAACCTACCACAAACCATTGCTGGGGATCATTGCTGGGGACAAGCCAACTCCCTACATACTTTCTCCCAGAATGACCCGCTGGCCAGAATTCTTGGCTGCCTACAATTATCAGCTACAATATCGTCCCAGTAAAGCCATTCCCCACGCCGACGCGCTGAGCCGTGCACTGCTCCCTGAAACTATCAACGATCCTGCACCAACGATGACAGCGTTGCAGATCGAGACATTCCACACGCCGCCATTAACTGCCCGTGACATCGCGAGAAAAACAAAATGCGACCCCATCTTGGCACAAGTCCTCACATGGGTGGAACGTGGATGGCCATTGGACCAAGTACCAGACGACTTTGCACCATTCAAAAGTCGTCGAACAGAGTTGTTCTCGCAGAAGGGCTATGTCATCTGGGGGGATAGAGTCGTTATCCCAGAACGACTCCAACAGACATTGCTAAGAAACTTGCATGATGGCCACCCTGGCATTGTGCGCATGAAAAGCCTCGCACGAAGCTATGTGTGGTGGCCAGGCATCGACAGACAAATCGAATTGTGGGTTAAAACTTGCAAGAGATGCCAAGAAGTAAGCAACGCTCCACCAAAGGCAATCCCAACCGAATGGGAGACGCCGCAGGGACCCTGGTCCTGCATCCATCTGGACTTTGCTGGGCTGACCAAAGGCCACACGTTTTTGCTAACCATCAACGCCTACTCGAATTGGCTCGAGATTCACCGAATGAGCAACACAACCACCGAAGCGGTCATCAAAAGACTGGAAAGACTGTTTGCAACCCACGGATTACCAGATGTTCTGGTATCTGACAACGGGCCCCAATTTACCGCGCTGTCTTTTGAGCAGTACCTGGCTGACCGCGGTATCCGACATGCGCTCACTTCATCTGTGCACCCTGCGGCCAACGGTAGGGCTGAGCGCATGGTACAATTCATCAAAAGGACTCTCCAAAAGATAGACTACGACAACATCGACCAGAAAATCAACCGGATCCTTTTCCTACAGCACATCAAACCTCACAGAGTCACCAACAAAACTCCCGCCGAGCTGCTAATGGGACAAAAGCTCCGCTCCCACCTCGATCGGTTACACCCAGCCTGCGAACCGGAAAAGCCACTCGGATCCAGCGGCCGATGCCGTACCTTCCAGGTAGGCGATTTAGTATTCGCTAAAAACTTATCGGGTGATCCACTGTGGGTAGAAGCGACCGTAATCCGTGTAACCGGCCCAAGATCATACCTCATTTAGTGCCCTGACGATAGACTTTGGAAGCGCCACATAGATCAACTACGATCGTGGCTACCGTCATGCATTTCCGAACTCCCTTATGACCAAACTGAGGGGGGGGGAGATACAGAGGAAAATGTATTGCAATTAGAGGAAAATCTTTTTGAAGAGACTGATAATGGAACTGAAACGCAAGAACAGGAACCAGGGACCGGAGTGGGTTCACCTCAGGGAGTGGCCAGTGATATTGGTGACGACGGGAATGCGAACTCGGAACCAGAGGCACCCCTACCGTTAAACAACGATCTACCTCAGCAGAAGTGAAGCCAACCGCCAGGCACTTTGCGAAAATCGAAAAGACTAATAAAGCAGCCGTCCTACCTTAAGGACTATGTAACCGCGCCCCGTGGGCAGAAGCCGAGGGAAAGGGGTGTTGTGAATGAATAATACCAATAAAGTTATCTTTAGCTTGAAGTCAAGTGCAGGGTTCTGGCCCTGCACTTCTGATTGGCTGTTAATGGCAGGATCGGATTGGTCCGTTCAGGAGCATCTGATTGGCCATTAACAGGCCATTCCCATTGGTTAACGGAGCTAGCGCTCCAGGATTGCTATTGGTTGAATAGTTAATAAGTTGCCTATATAAGGAAGGCTATAGCAGCCCTCCAGTTTGAGCTGTCACAATATGTAAATAAAGAGTTTGAAGTTCACTGTTTCTACTGGCTCGTCTTCATCATTCGCACCCATGCTCCAGACTTAACACTTGCCATATTATGCCATTATCTTAGGCAGCTAATAATAAAACTCCAGTTAAGAAGATTATGAAATCAACCTTCTAAAAATCCATTAATTTGGTAGGAAGAGAAAAAAGAAAAGTACAGCTACTTTCCAAAGTTACAACCCAATTTGTATTATATGTTAGCCAAACTATCTCACTATCTAGGTGGTTCATACATCAGCAGGCAGTTTATTATTACTCCAGTGTTATAAGATTGTTAGTGGAATGTCTGAATAAAGAGATGAAGTCAGTGATAAAATAATTTATCAAACTTTACTTGATTTAACACAACCAACAAAATAAAAAAAGAAATTTTGAAACATAATCATCAGCAGATCACAAAACAAAGGATTGATGGAGAATGAAAATTGCATGTATTCACAGGAAATCTGAAATCCACATTGCCTTACATCATTACTAGGACACTATTTCTGTAAAGATGAAGTAGCCTTTTTACCCTGACATAATTTTATTCATCTCTTTTCCAGTGGTCATGGCCAACACTATGCAATGCTATCTCTGTAGAGCCTTAATCCATCATCTTTTGCAACACACTAAGTGAATCATTTGGTCCAGGTTTTTTTTAGCAATGGTCATCCATCAAATGACCAATGTTTCTATCCTATTTTTTAAACATCAGATACTTGAGATGTTTAAACTATAATATATCTAGTTTAGCCTTATTGCTACACATACATGCGAATTCAGTGACACTTTGTTTAACCTCTGTTCAGTCATCATTTTTCATTTTTAGTAACCATGCAATCAAATTGTTGATCTCGGAAACATTCTTAGGAAATATTCTTAGGAAATATTCTTAGGAAATCCTATGTTTGTTACAACAAGCTCTTTCAAAACTTTATCAAAATCACAGCAACATTACTTTAATACTGATCATCAAGATTCAAGATTTAGAAGTGTGTGTGCCAAATTTCTGAATAATAAAAATAATCATTACAACATCCTAGGTTCTTCCAAAGAAATCAATGCACCCGAAGGCTAATACCAGTTAAACAATTGGCAGCTGTAACTCCACATTATTGTGAACAAATATATAATAATAATAATAGTTATTGTTGTTGTTGTTATTGTTGTTGTACATAAAAATGACAGCATACACAGCAGACGAGATAACCATGCTGGGTTTTGTATCACAAATCACTTCCCAAGTGTTTAGGACTGCGTGATGTACCGGCGGATTATGCAAGCAGATCCCAGTAAGATGGCCTTCTGCAGCTGACCAATAGTGATCTTGTCAGCGGCAACTGTTTTTAAGTGCTTGCCTAGGTCTTTAGGCACAGCACCCAGTGGGCCGAGTACCACTGGAACCACCTGCACTGGTTGTTGTTGTTGTTGTTGTTGTTGTTGTTGTTCTTCTTCTTCTTCTTCTTCTTCTTCTTCTTCTTCTTCTTCTTCTTCTTCTTCTTCTTCTTCTTCTTCTTCTATTATTATTATTATTATTATTATTATTATTATTATTATTATTATTATTATTATTCGCACAGTCAGCTAGATGTTCAGACTGGGTTTGGCATTTTTGTCTACCTATCAAGTCCTTACCAATGACCTGGAATAGGCAAATCTGGATATTTGATGGTGTTACAGATATCACCACAGGATGGAAGCTGTTCCAATTAAAGCTGCATTCTGCAATTGACTGATGGCAAATTTGTCAATGTTCATGGTGTTCAAGTGGTACTCCAGTTGTTTTAGGACGGCACCCAAGGCCCCTATTACTATTGGTATTATCCTTGCTTGTTATGTCAGTTATGTTGTGGGCAAAGTGCCTGTCAGTCTGAATTTTGAAGTCCCACAAGATCTTGACTTTTTTCATTTTATAGAACCTTGTCAACCTGATTTTTCCAGTGGTTGTTACTATACTCAAATCCAAACTTTTGGCACAGTTTCCAGTGAATGATTTTAGCAACTCAGTTATGGTGTTCTAAGTAGTCAGTTTGTAAAATTTTGCTGCACCCACTGATTAAATGGTCAACTGTTTCATCTTTCACATTATAGAAGCGGCATTTGCTGTTATTATTGTTGGTGGTGATGATATTATTATTATTAATAATAATAATTAAAATGCCATTAAAATGATGGTGTACACAGCAAATGAGATGACTATGCTGGGTTTCATATCACAAATCACTAGTTGAACACTTCCCAAGTGTTTAGGACTGCATGATATATTGGTGGATTATGCAAGTAGATCCCAGTAAGGTGGCCTTCTGCAGCTGACCAATGGTGATTTTGTTTTCAAGTGCTTGCCTAAGTCTTTAGGCACAGCACCCAGTGTGCCGAGTACTACTGGAACCACCTGCACTGGTTTATGCCAGAGTCTTTGCAGTTTGATTTCAAGTCCTGATATCTAGTGATTTTTTCAAGTTGTTTCTCATCAATTCTGTTTTCATCAGGTATGGCAATGTTGACGATTCACACTTTTTTCTTGTCCACAATTGTGATATCCGGGGTATTGTGTTCCAAATCTTTGTCAGTCTGTATTCTGAAGTCCCACAGTAGTTTTGCATGCTCATTTTCAACCACTTTTTCAGGCTTATGATCCCACCAGTTATTTGCTACAGGCAGATGGTAGTTGTGACACAAGTTCCAATAGACCATCTGAGCGACTGTGTCATGACATTCTTTGTAGTCAGTCTGAGCTATTGTCTTACAACAGTTCAGTATGTGATTGATGGTTTCATCCATTTCTTTGCAGAGCCTGCATTTGGAGTCATCAGCAGATTTTTCTATTCTGGCTTTGATTGCATTCATTCTGATGGCTTGTTCTTGAGCTGCAAGAATCAAGCCTTCTGTCTCTTTCTTCAGTGTTCCGTTGGTCAACCATAACCATAAATTATTATTTACTTTATTCATTAAACATGAAACTCTGTCAACTGAACATTCAAAAATGCATCACTGGTGCTAATGGTTGATACGGGTTGCTGCTAGCATCCTAGGTATCAGCCAAGTACCTTCTTAAGATGTATGATGTTCTGAGTAACACAATTTTTTGCAGTTCCACTGGTGTTATTGCAGGAAGCTTCAATTTCTTGATTTTTTTTATAAAATTCTCACCTTATATCCTGCAAAAATACTTTTAACACCATCAAACATCCAATATCTACTTTTGAGTTGTACAAAGATCATCTTTGTGTATGTGTGTGTCTGTGTCTGTGTCTATGTGTATGTTTATATATATATACACACACAGGTATGTGTTTACTGAAAACACAATATTTGATAGCATCATTTTAACAAGATATAAATGTTGCTGCCTTTTAAATTACATTCACTTGTTATTTTCTTTTATGGAGTGCTTTTTAGTCCCAATGCAATCATAATTTTACTGCATTCTACCATGCCAAAGTGTTTTGTTACAATCTGTCTGTTTTGGAGAAAAAGGGCTATATCAGCAGACATTTTTTTTGGCAAATAAAGATATAGAATCAGCAGAGCAACAGCATAGCAGCAATGCCAAGAGAAAGAACATATTCTCCAACATACTCCAGTCTCTTCCAGTATCTAAAATCTTTTGATGCAGGATCTATTAAATTAGGGCTGCCCTACCTAGGCCAGGATGAACATCCAGATGACCATGGGAAGGCAGCCCATGGAAGATAGGATTTTAGCACACATACACATTTAGATGAATTAAATAATATTTATTTATCCATTTTGATGCCACTCATCTCCCCCACAGGGTACCTATATTGAATCCAAGATAAATTGAATAATAAAATATAATAAAGTAATTAAAATCTGCAGTCCCTCTCGATTTGGAATATGCCTTCTTGGAGGCATAAGTTAGTAGTTCAGGCAGCAGATGTTTCAGGATATACACATCTGTCTCTTTGAATTTCGGAAGGTATCTGACTTTCTTTCGAAGACCTGCTTGAAGATCAAGACTAAGATCTATATACACAAACAAACACATATGTGCAAAACAAGCTGTCTCCTTCTACAATTTCAATGATCCTTTGGCTCAGAGTAACCCTGAGTAGAGGCAGTCAAATCCTATATTTAATTTAATGCTTTTGTGGTTATGTAATTTTATTTGGGGTATTGCTGTACATTGTTCAGAATTCTCCAGGACCAGGACAGAATATAAGCATTGTAAATGAGTAAATGAATGAAATACTCATGATTATGAACTGAGGATCCAGCAGCATCCATAAAGGCAGAAACCAAACAACAGGATTACTAATATTCCTGAAGCTGTGTTTGGCACAATTATCACAACCATACAATATTTACTGTTACAACAATAACATTAACCTCATGAATATATTTTGGTGCATGCAAAGACAAAAATAAAAGTTCTTCTTTCTATTGTTTTTGAGAGGTTCAACACTGGGCAGTCTGAAACATTATTTAATTGCTCTATTTCTGGCACATATTTGTAATCTAGCAGTTGCATGCTTCCATGTCTGTATTTGTCAACTGGTGATAATTTTCACATATTTGACACATGACAGAGCCTCACAATCAGCTTGTACTATGTGGTAGCATTTACCACATGCCTATATTTGTAGGAAATTGATTGGGACAGTGAAGTTTTCCACTGCTGTAATTCTTAATAGATTATTTGAAATAATAACCCAAATGAGTTCTGGTGAAGTAATGCTGCAGATAATTTCTAGAAGTTGTGCTTAGCAGCCCCTGAAAACCCTCATATAACAAAACATAGCATCTCAACAAAATATAAATGATAATTTTTGAAAGGAGATGGTGCAATAAAAGCCGCAGACTCTTCATAGATACCTTAAAATAGAGAAAAACATCTCCCCACCCTTTTCCCAAGGATGAAACAGTGTCATTCTGTCCTGCGTTCAGGACTTAGGGGTAGAAAAGTCCAGTTCTAACCATCTGCCAGAGTAGTGGATACACTACTTAATAAGGATGGGATGGGCTCATGTCTCAGTATTAAGCCCAAGGAACCAAGAACGACTTAAGGAGTTCCTTTATAGTAGTTTCTTCATTTTTGTTTACCTATCAACAGAAAACTTGCTGGACTAAAGCACTTATCTACATAACTATTAAATATACCTGTGAACCACGAGGGAGGTGTCTGTTTTCATCCCTTTTCTGTTGTCCCTTTACTCCCTAAGAAAGAGTCCTTCCCTTTTACACCTCTCAACTACAATCCACCCAACTCAGTGGCACAATACTACACAGAAGGAAGGACAATCATGAATGAAAATTAAAACAACAATAATAACAACATAGGTATGATGCTATAGTTGCTAAGCTTCATGACCCTGGACCTGATCTAGTTGTGGTGGTCCACCCTAAATAATAGGGTACCTCATTTCACAAAGTATTGTCTAAGGGAAACGAGTGTTGTAAGAGGTTGCAGGTAAAAGGGAAATATTTCTTTCAGGCAATAATAAAATATATTTTCCCAAAAGCATTGCTAAAAATATTTGAGTTCTAGTCTATGGCATGTGTACATTATATTAAAAAACTTACAATCCCCTGGAGTCTCTCTTTGTTTTAAATAATAAAATTTGAAATAGAACAAAACATATTTTCCAAATACTGTTCCGGGATTACTGAACACCAATGTTATTTTTCCTCATGAGTCAAAACAAAGAGATATTATTTAGTCCCCATTATGAAAATTTAGAGATATAATCTGATTTATACATTCATATTTTATGAGACATAAATTGTTACTGACTGAGACTATTCTTATCAGAATTCTTTTACAGTTGAGGCAAGGCAGCTCTGTCTGAACTGTTAGGTTCATGGATGGCTTAGGTTCATGGTTGGATTTGTTTCAACAATCATTTCTTCCCTAACATGAAAGACAACCTGCATATAGTGGAAGCTTTGTATGAAATAGCCTAGCTGGATTACATTTTCAGTGGAACAGTTCCACAAATTAGCTTTACAAAGTTATCTATATTAAAGTTACATGGCCTGAAATGATTGAACTTCTTGGAGAAATCTTGGTAATGGAAGGATATGAAAGAACTGGAGTAGCTTCCAGTTTATAAACAACACAGCATTAGCTATCTGCTTCAAAAGCTACTAGTCATTTACTCTAGGATGGAAAGTACCCAACCACTTCATGACTCAAAGACTAAATATTTTTAGTTCACTCTAGGGATATCCTCAGATATTTCTCAGACTTTTTCTCTTAATCAGACCAAAGAATGAGACTAAATGGGCATGACAAGAAAAACAACAACGAAGTATTAACTTAATAGAGCCAGATGATCCCCACCTATGTTATGTGTTTACTTAGAGTTGATTTAAAAATGTACCATTGTACAAAGGTATTCTCTGAACATAAAGTTACTCCAAGGATTTAGGATACAAAGGGTCAGAGGGTAAACCTATATAACAAAAGTTCCTTTTCCATTAAAAAATTATGTAAAATGTATAGAGAAAGGATGTGATTAATATTCTCCTACCTGCCTTTTGTCTTCACTTTTTCTGATTTGTTTCTTTACCTATAAAGTTTAGCCTACAACTTTATGGAGAGAAATCTGAGATATCATGAATAGATCATTGGCCTGGGAAGAATAAGTTTTCAAGTCTTTGCAGTTTTTCTTTATATATCAATAGGGCTAGGAAGAAGGATAGGGCTCTATAATTGATTACCCAATGCTATGGAGACAAATTGTTTCATAATGGAATTCAAAATGTCTGTGAGGCTCAGTGATGTTTAAATCAACTATAAAGTAAAAAAAAAAAAAAAAAGAAGCATTTATTTCAGATGACATTTTCCACTCATAGATTATAGTTTATGTGTCTCGAAGACCATTTTGTAACTTCCCATGTACTCCTAAACCTACACTACTTCCAGAAAAGATAGAGCCAAACATTTTGCTGTGGCTTTAGGGAGAATTTAAGGGCTTTGGAGGGAACAATCCCTTAAACTTTGCAGAACCTTTAAAATGTTTGTGTTCCTCAAAAAAGCTGAAGCATTTGACTCATTCATAATGTTACAAAACACAGCCCCTGGGTACTCCAGAAACCTATTTTTTTTCCTTTTAGATGTAAAAACAAAAATAAGAAACAATATGTTTTGTGTAACAATTACTTCTCATTGCAAACATTCCATTGGAAAAATGGTTTTCAGAACTTTTCTCTGTTGGTCAAGAAATTAGGCAGAATAGAATAGTATGTGTACACAAGCAACACCAAAAGGGGCCTCATTTCCATCAATCTGCATAATACTATTTTTAAATTTTCCATATCTCCTGCAGAGCTGGTTTTCTTAAAGAAGGCACCCAGAAGCTCTTATGAGCAAGGAGATGCTAATTTAAAGTAAATGAGGCAACCAGGAAAGATCATTATGTTTATAGTCAAAAGTCATTTCCAAGTAACATAAATGGAGAAAACCTTTTAACATTTGTAAGTGTCGAACAAGATTTGTTTATTGGTTTACTAATGCTTATCTACCACTCAAATCAACAGCTCTGAGTTGCTTATAATTCAGGTTTCAATAATAAAGTTACAGTAAATAAAATAATTACATGGTGTGAATAAGCTACAATTGAAAGCACTGCATCTACCCCCAAACTATCCAGAGCTTATCCATCATGAAAGAACTTCTGAAAAGTAAAGTTTTAACTGATGTCAAGAACAGCACCAAGGCCAACATTTCCTCCCTTGAATCCAGAGGTACATGATTGTGTGTCTCAGAAAATTCAATATAGTGACCATGTGATGGAAACCTCACCCTTTTTTTACATGCATGAAACAGATGTAGGGCATCAATTGTTTGTATGACAGCTATCTTGATTTTTTAAAAAAATAAATCCTCAAGAAGCCTCTGCTTCTCTTATAAGTAGCAGAAGAAAACAGAACTATTATTGATTTGCTGTTAGAACAGCTATAGCAGGGGTCACCAGTGGTGATATTAAAAAAATTTTTATGATAGGTTCTGTGGGCATGGCTTGGTGGATGTGGCATGGCTTCATGGGCATGGCTTCGTGGGTGTGGCAGAGGAAGGTTACTGCACAATCCCATTCCTTCTCCACCCTACTAACCTGCTTTCCAGCTCCATTCCCTGTGCAGGGCAACAAAAGAAGAGCCAGCCGATCAGTTGGGACTCGGGAGGCAGAGAATAGATGAGGGCGGGACCAGTCAGAGATGGTATTTGCCGGTTCTCCCAACCAGTCAAAATTTCTGCTATTGATTTTCCAGAACTGGTCAGAACCTGCTGAATACCACCTCTGGGGGTCACCAACCCCTAGGCTACAGACTGGTATTGGACCACAGTCCATTGGGAACTGTGCCACACAAGTGGCAGATAAGCATTTAAAGCTTCATTTGTGCATGTGCAGAATTAGGTTGTACATGCAAAACCATATGCTCCCCCACCCTGCCACCGCTGCTGGTTCATGGAGCTGCAAAGATTAGGGGCCGCTGGCCTGTAGAATCAGGAAGGCATTTAGCCCAAAAGTGGATTGGTTTGTTATATTTATGCCATGCATTTGCCCTAAAATATGTGATCCTTATGGCTAATAAGAATAAAATATAAGTAAGTAGAAAAATATAAGGAAAACATTAGAAAAAAATCAATACTTATACCATGAAAGACATCTATAAACCAGCTGTCAGCAATAAAGCCACTGATTTGGAAAAATAATTACAGACAAAACTGGTGCTTGTTGGCATTAAAATAGTTCCTTTACTTTTAATTTAGCAATTAAATTGTGAACATTGCCCTTTTGCCCACCTGTCACTCTGATTCATTCTGGGAATGGCTTGGGGTTTTTTTCCCTTCTTTCCATTCAGAGCTAGAATCTTTTGGTGAGAACACCTGTGAAATACATCTGCCAGCCTGATATAAAAAAGGAATTTTGCAATTTTGGTGCAAAGCAACGTTTTGCTTGTTCTAGAACAATTTGTTCTGAGCCAAAGTGAGGAAAATAGGTTCATCTCATCACAATTATTTGTTGTTTTGGAATCTACTGGTCACTATTGCACTATAGACATTTCTATGGAACATAAATGATCAATTTACCATACATTTCCATTAAAAAAAAATCCTTAACCAATTAATGTATTTTTCCTGGAGCTCAGTCTAAAATGAACATGATACAGTCACTGATGGAGAATGCCATGTTTCTGAAACTGGGCCAGTTTCCCCACTGGCATGGCCTTCCTTCTGAGTCAAAAGGAGGGGGCAGGGACATTTCACTACTATGTATTCCTGATATACATGATATACATTATACATGTTCATTTCTCCCACACCACTAAAGGAAAGCACTCTGAAGTCAAGCAGAATTTCTGACCTGTAGCAAAAAATGAACACGGTAACATAAATCATTTCAAAGGACCACCATTATCCAATACAGCTAGTCCTTGACTTACAACCATTTGTTTAGTGACTGTTTGAAGTTACAATGGCCCTGAAAAAACTGACATGATCGTTTTCCATTCTTATGACCGTTCCAGTATCCCCACAGTCACGGGATCAAAATTTAGCCGCTTGGCAACTGGCTCATGTTCATGATGATGACAATGTCCTGGGCTCATGTGATCACCTTTTGCAACTCTTTGAAAAGCAAGTCAATATGGAAGCCAGATACACTTAATAACCATCTTACCAACAACTTGAAATGATTCACTTAACATCTGTGGCAAGAAAGGTCACAAATGGGGCAACTGCCTTGCTTAGCAGTGGACATTTTGGGTTCAATCCAGAGGTGGTATTCAGCAGGTTTTGACCAGTTCTAGAGTAGCAGAAATTTTGAGTAGTTTGGAGAACCGCCAAATATTACCTCTGACTGGAGATTTTACAGCATCCTTCCCCTGCCACGCCCACCAAGCCATGCCCACAGAACCAGTAGTAAAAAAATTTGAATCCCACCACTGGTTCAATTATGGTCATAAGTCGAAGACCTGTAATACAATCTATAATCATGGCTGAAAACATGTCCATGGGGGAACTTGGTGCAGGCAAAGAAGGAAGGTGCTAGGTGCTAGGACCAAAGCCAAGATAATCAGGAGAGAAAGAGAGAGAGAGAGAGAGAGGGAGGGAGGGAGGGAGGGAGGGAGGGAGGGGGGAGGGAGGGAGAGATAGAGGGGTGGGAAACAGTTCCTTAAATACACTTTTCTCATTTGCCATCTATAAGCTGACACTGTTGTGGTTCAGTTGCTAAGTCGTGTTTGACTCTTTGTGGCGCCATGGACCCTAGGACCCTAGGTTCCCCTGTCCTGAACTGTCTCCCAGAGTTTGCCCAAAATTCATGTTCAATGAGTCAATAACATTATCTAACCATCTCATCCTCTGCCGTCCCCCTTCTCCTTTTGCCAAGACTTACATAGGCAACCATAAAGTCATGAGGATGAGACTAAATCTGGGGCAAGAATACGCCCAGTATAGTCAGCTGGAAAAGCAAAAAGCTGGTTTCCTGCCAGATCGGTGTAGAGATGGCATGGAACTTGTCCAAACATAAGAGAGCTATGCATAAATTGGCCAGGTTATGAGACTTTTTTTTTTTTTAAAAAAAAGAAACAACTCACTATGAATTGGGTAATAGTAGATTACTAAGATGGTGACAGAGAGCCTCTGCATTGTGCCATGAACATTCAAGAGTGCATTTAAACAGTGAGTGGTGATCATCACAAAGGAGACATGTTATGAATTAACATGCCAAAGGGACACCTCACCACAAACCAGTGAAATGAACTGCCTCTAGAAAGACATAGACAAGAACAAGTTATCCATGTTACTCTTGAATAAACAACCCGTATCCCCACTCCAATAAAGATTTTGTTTTATTATTCTTTCCTATGGAAAGAATTAGGTGTCTCCATCGCAAAGTAGAGAATTTTGCCAGGTGAAACAAGGTAAACACTTCACCAGCACTTGGTATTTCCCTGCCCTTTGCATGATACAAAAGGAGGGAGCTGCCCACACAAATGATTTATTTTGAGTGTTAACAGTGTCTCAAACAGCTGTTACTACTAAGTTGGCTGTCAAGTGCTGCACTTGAAGTGGACATGAGTCAGGCTGGTGCATAGATTGGATGGTCTTTGGCATGTTTATTGATTAGGAGTTTCCTTTGTTATTATCACCACTTATTGTTTAAATGCACTCTTGGATGTTCCTGGCATGATGCAGAGGTTCTCTGTCACCTTCTCAGTAACCTACTATTACACAGTCCGGAAGCTTTTCATTCATAATGAATGGATTCTTAGTTTTTTCTCCCCATCAGCCGAAAACAGAGTTCTTTGTGTGGTGCGGATATTCTTTAAACAAACTATATTTTTTTAAAAAAATGCAAATATCATTCAAGAATTACAACAACATTACTAGGTTCTTTCAATGTACTGGTAGTTTCTCCTTTGGGTACCTGGAGAAAAGCCCATCCCCATCTTCTTTTATAAGTTACGACAGTTCAATTAGTGACCATTCAAAGTTACACGATAACCCCCTTGTTAGGGATAACATTGTTTACCCTAACTGGTTTAGGTAAAATAATAAATATGTTATCATGGTTTATTAGTCTGCAATGGTTTATCATGGTTTATTAGTCTGCAACTTTAACTGTAGGAATGTAATTAAGGGAGTGGTTGTAAAAAGCACCATAAAAAGAAGCAAGGCACTGCAGCTTGCTCTCTCTGGCTTTATGATCCCTAATTACTGGATAGACTGAAGACTGCGTTTTTCCCCTACTCGAAAGGGAGAGAGAAAGGACTGATTTGTAAGTGAACTGACATTGGATATTCTACACGGATTTTGCTAATTGAATATCCCTGAATGGACTGACTAAAAGATACATGACTAATGGACTGTTATTTTGACTATGCTATAAACTCTAAATGGAATAAACTATATTTTTGATAGCACAAGCGTATCTGTTATTTTTACTGTATGCTAACAAACATACAAGCTTATCTCACTCATTTATCTGTGTGCCTCTCTGACTAACGCTGCACATTCTGTTTAGCTTGCCTCCTTAACCCTGGTTGGGGAACACAGGCTTAACACTGGTTACGGGTCCAGAGGCTGCAAAGTCAGCTTAACTAGGATAAAACAGATTTATGTAAAAAGTGAGAGTTTGTGTTGTTGCACATTACAGTAAACAGACAGCTGTGTTTTATTAATTATAGCTTTATATCCAAATAAGAAAACATGGCACAAGTCAATCTACAAAGTTTGTCCCTTATATCCAAGTTGGATGGAACAAACTATGTATCATGGTCTATGAAATGTAGTCTACTTCTATGAAGAGAAGGTCTGTGGAACATAATTGAAACTCCACCAAACGTAGAGGAATGGGATCCAGAGATAGAGGAAGATAGACTAAAGATAAAAGATTTTATGCAGAAAAATGAACAAGCTATTTGCATAATACGACTAACACTAACTGACCAGCAACTTGTTCATATCCACGGAGAACAAACAACTGTTGGGTGTTGGCAGAAGCTGAAGAGGATTTATGTTCGAGATAACGTTGGTGCTCACATAAATCTAACACGGAAGCTTTTCAGGACGCATCTCCAGATGAAGGGTGATATGCTTAGTCATTTGAAAACTATGCAAAGCATTTTTCAAGAACTGCATGAGAAAGAGCTTATTTTCTCTGAACTACACCAAGTCTACATAATTCTATCATCACTAAACGAAAGTTATGATAACTACGTCACTTCCCTTGAAATTTTGCCTAAGGAAAGTTGAACTTTAACTGATATAACTGGCAGATTGATTGAAGAGGCAAGAAGAAGACTTGAAAGAGATCAGTTAAGGAGGGAGCAACCTCAAAAAGAAGATAATGAATCTCCAACTGCATACGCAATTAAAAAGTGTTTTAATTGTGGAGGAAGAGGACATTTGGCAAGATTTTGTGAAAAAGCAAAGCGCCAGAACGCTGGCCAGAATACTAAAAGTCATCAAAAGATAAATAAAAATTTAGAGTTAGCCATGTATACTAATGGAGCTGTAAAAAATAATTTATGGGTGGTTGACAATGGAGCATCCCACTGTATAACAAATGATAACAAAAATTTTGTTAAAATGTTCCAGAGTACACAGCAGATATCGTTAGCCAATGGCTGGAAACTGAAAGCTAAAGATCAAGGTATAGCATATTGTTCTTTCATAAAAGAGAATGTAAAAATGTTATATGTACCACAACTTAAGTTTAATTTAATTTCAGTAAGAATTTTGGTTAAACTAGGATATGTAATTACCTTTAAAGGAGATAACTGCATAATTGAGAAAGAAGATAAGAAAATTACTGCATCTTTAAGAGGTGAATTATATGTGTTAAATGATAATGATTTAGAAGTGGCTAACACGGTTTATGATAATAAGAAACCTCATGATGAATGTATTCACTGGTTACACTGAAGGCTAGGGCATTTAAATTTTAAAATGCTTAAGAAAACTGTTGAATTATCTAAGGGAATAAGTTTGAAACCTTGTAATAAGTATTTGCAATGTAATGCTTGCAATCAAAGCAAAGCCAAGGTCATACCGGCTAATAGAGTTGATGGATTTACTACCAAAGAGCCTTTAGAAGTAGTATTTGCTGATTTAATAGGTCCGAAAAAACCAAGTGTAGGAGGTGCTCGATACATATTAAATATAATGGACCACTATTCTAGATATGGGTTTTGCTGTTTAATGAAGAGCAAAACTGAAACGTATCTAAATCTATTTAATTGGATTAAATTTGCAGAAAGGAAAACTAAAAAGAAATTCGTAACTCTTATAACAGATAATGGTGCGGAATTTACAAATAATAAATTCCAGAATAGACTTAAGATGTTAGGTATTCAACATAAAAAGTCTGCACCATATAAGCCACAACATAATGCCTTTATAGAGAGAAGAGGCCAAACACTACAATCAATGGCACGTACTATGATGTCTGATTCAGGATTACCTGACAATTTGTGGGGAGAAGCAATAATGTGTGGTCATCATATATTGAATAATGTTGTTAATTCAACAACAGGTGAATTACCATTCACACTGTGGCATGGTACAAAACCTGATTTAAGTTTCATGCACACATTTGGAGCACCAGCATGGGTGCATATCCCTTCACAACTCAGACACAAAGGACAACATACAGCTAAAAGATTATTTTTTGTAGGATATAAATCTAATCATAGATCTTATAGATTCTGGGAACCAGGTACATCTAGAGTTTACACCAGTGCTAGTGCTAAATTCCTAGAACATGTGGAATGGAATAGATTAGAGCAAGATTTAAATAACGAAGTAATTATTGAACCCTACAAAAGGCAGAAAGATCAGACTAGTTATAAGAAGAGTCCAATTAGAGAAGAAGTCCACGAAGAACAAATAGGACCAGAACAAGAGGAAACAGTTGATCAGGAAGAGTTAGATAATCAAGAAAAGTTAATAAATGAAAGTCCATCTGTAAGTCCTGTAATACCTAGACGTACTACATGTATAACTAGACCACCTGATAGGTATCAAGCAAGTATAGTTTGCCAAGTAACTAAAGTTCCAACTAGTGTAGATGAACTTAGGATGTATTCTGCTAAGGATCAGGAGAATTGGCAAAAGGCAATGGAAAAAGAACTAAATTCATCAAAGGTAATGAAAGTATATGAAGATGCTAAATTACCTCCAGGAGAAAAATCCACTGGGTGCAAATGGATATATAAAGTAAAAACTGGAAATGATGGGACTGTTACCCATAAAGCTAGGTTGGTAGCTCAAGGATTTAATCAAACTGCATCTGATTACGATGAAGTTTTTGCACCAAGTCTTAAAGCAACATCTTTGAGAGCAGCTTTAGTGTGGGCAGCTAAGAAAAACTATGTCATTAACCATTTAGATGTAGAAACTGCTTATTTGCATGCACCATTGCAGCACACTATATATTTGAAAAAGCCAGTTATTATAAAAGACAACAAAGTAAATAGCAATGATTGTTGAAAGCTCAAAAAGAGTCTTTACGGGTTGAAACAATCTGGCTTTGAGTAGAACCAATATATTGTGAAAGAATTAAACAATATAGGTTTTAAATCTGGTTTAGCAGATCCATGTGTGTTTAAAAGAGAAAGTAATGGAACGTTGTCATTATTGTTATTATTTACAGATGATATTGCTTTGATAACTAAGACTAATAATGAAGCTAATGAGATTATATCATTATTAGCCAAAAAGATAAAATTAAAGCATTTAGGTGAAATTAAAAAGTATCTAGGATTGACAATTAACAAAACAAAAAATGGATTTAAGATATCTCAAGAAGATAAAATTTGCCAATTCATTAAAACGTATAAAATGGAACTTTGTAAACTGGCAAAGACTCCAATGAGTCAGGAAGTTTGCCAAACTAATGATCAAAGTCCCAAATTTGATAAGTCCATATATCAATCTTTGATTGGTAGCTTATCATATATCAGCAATTGGTCAAGGCCTGATATAGCTTATAGTGTTAATCAGCTGGCACGTTTTAGTTCAGATCCACATCAATGTCATTGGCAATCATTAAAGAGAATTTTAAGATATCTTAAAGGAACAATGAACCATGCATTGTATATAGAACCAAAGGGTGATTTGAGTCTTAGTGCCTATGCAGATGCAAGTTTTGCAACTGACATAAACACTAGAAAATCAACATCTGGGATTGCTATATTATTTGGTAAGACACTAATAGGGTGGAGGTCAATCAGACAGCAGCATATCAGCTTGTCCACGATGGAAGCGGAATTTTCATGTCTGTCATTACTATGCACTGACTTAATTTTGTACAAACAGTTATTATTAGACATGGGTGTAACTGTTAAAGATTCCATTATTGTGTACGAGGACAACCAGGCAGCCATAAAGTTAGCTACTAGTATAGCTGTAAAAACTAGATCAAAGCATACTGATTTAAGATACTTAAATGTTAGAGAATCTGTAAAAATGGGCTAATTAAATTGGAATACTGCATGACAGAAGAAAACATTGCAGACCAATTTACAAAAGCTCAAGGAGTAAGCAAGTTTAAAGAAAGTTGTAACAAATATAATTTAAAGATGTAAATAGTTATTAGTTATATTATTTTTTAACCTAAAAGGGGAGAATGTTAGGTATAACATTGTTTACCCTAACTGGTTTAGGTAAAATAATAAATATGTTATCATGGTTTATTAGTTAAGTGTCTGCAACTTTAACTGTAGGAATGTAATTAAGGGAGTGGTTGTAAAAAGCACCATAAAAAGAAGCAAGGCACTGCAGCTTGCTCTCTCTGGCTTTATGATCCCTAATTACTGGATAGACTGAAGACTGCGTTTTTCCCCTACTCGAAAGGGAGAGAGAAAGGACTGATTTGTAAGTGAACTGACATTGGATATTCTACACGGATTTTGCTAATTGAATATCCCTGAATGGACTGACTAAAAGATATATGACTAATGGACTGTTATTTTGACTATGCTATAAATTCTAAATGGAATAAACTATATTTTTGATAGCACAACTGTATCTGTTATTTTTACTGTATGTTAACAAACATACAAGCTTATCTCACTCATTTATCTGTGTGCCTATCTGATTAACGCTGCACATTCTGTTTAGCTTGTCTCCTTAACCCTGGTTGGGGAACACAGGCTTAACACCCCTCAAAGTATTTATGACACAGTCCCAAAATTATGAATGTGGCAGCACCATAGCATTTGTTCACCCTTACGAATAACCGCAGAGGCACTGCAACATTAACCTTGCCTATTCCCCTGTCCGGCTCCCCACAATTACTCCCCCTCCCATTCTGCCATGCTGGATCACTTATCTTCCCTTAAAGCATCCCATCGGCTTACAAACATTTTGCACAGAGACTGGAAGTTTCTGGGGGCCATAATCTTGTGGAGCAGAGAGGCTGGAGAGTATCTTTGCAAGGTAAGTGACTTGGTGCAGCAGGATTGAGTGGGGAAACAATTGTGGGGAACATAGGTATCTCAGTGGGTTGTGGGGAGGCCTTGGGTGACCTTAAGCAGGTTGCCTGTTCCCACCCTGAGATGCCTCGTGTTCACGTAACAAACTGCACATTCGATTAGTGAATGTGTGGGTAAGAGCAGGGAGTTTTCATGTTCATTTTACATGATTCACTCCAACAAATCCTTGGGTTACGAATGTAATTGGCGGGCTCCATCACATTTGTAATTCAAGGATCACCTGTATGTGTATGAAATCATCTGCAAGATTTAACTTTAAAACTGAACTCTTGCAATAAACATCAAAGTCCTAAACTAGTAAAATTGGTTGTATCTAAGAGTACTGAGCTTTAACAATGCACCAATCACAGTCAGGAAGTGGACTATAATCAGTTAAGGAATCAGGAACCTTGTGATCTTATCATCCTTGGCTTTCTTCAGCTTTCACATTTATAGTTGTGGCAGAGATGCTTCCAGACTCTGATTTTTGGCTAGCATAGCTGTTCTACAATGCTCACAACCATGCAGCACAGTTATGTTTTTAGAACAGGCAATGATTTTACTTATGACTTTCTATACTGTCAGCAACTGATTGTGTTTTTGGTATGTTTGGTAAAAGTAGTTTTGAATAAGATCAACAAGGGTGCTTTGGTCCACATTATCAGCCTCTATCTTAGATTTGCAAAAGTAAAGACATGTGGGAGGACTGAGTAAGCTACAAATGGCTGAAGAGAATTTCTGAAATGGATCAATTACAGCTATGAAGTGCAATGAGAATAAAGTAAACTAAACTAAAAACTAATTTGCTTGCTTGGCTTCTTTCAATTTAGATTTTGGAGCATGGTCCATCCTAAAACCACCAAGAGTTATATGAGTCCTAATGTACTTAATTTTGTTTGCAGTTTTATTACAAATTAGGCAAACATACTTTACAATCTAATTCCAAATATCAAGCCACTCCATTAACTAATGCACATTATCTAATAAACTCCCATGATGTTTTATGAGGTTGAGTAGAATGTGAAATAATTGAGCAATACTGTAACAAAACAATGCATCTTTTCTCACATAAATTAAAAGAAGAATTTTCAAGAAAGTGATTTATACAGTTTTCTTTCTTCTTTTTATCTTTAGGCTAAACTAAAAATGCATATCAGGAACCCATGAGAAGAATCTGGGAATTCAATTTGATTAGGTTGTTGTTAATATGTCTCTTGGTGTTACAAATGTACAGAGAATAATTTTGAAAACAAATAACTTTCCTGCCTCCAGAAGTTCTGGCTGCTCCAACACTCACTCACTCACTCAATCAATCAATCAGCATATGCCTGAAAAGAACCTTGGGGGCCTTCTAGCTCAAGCAGGAACTCCTATACTACTGGAGGTCTTTAAGAAGAGATTGGACAACCATTTGTCTGAAATGGTATATGGTTTCTTGGTTGAGCAGAGGTTTGGACTAGAAAACATTCCAACTCTGTTATTCTGTTAATCTGTTGCATTTCTATTGTTCTCTAGTGTTTCTGCAGAAATATTACGACATAACACCAGGATGATAATGTTCTCCAACTCTATTTGTCAACCGTCCTTGTGATTGCCAATATAGAATGTCTTATGTTTTTACATCTATATTCCTCTCACATTCTGCAGTCTATGGAACAATATACCTAGCATTTTTTTTAATGCACTCCTTTGATTCTTGAGTCCACTTTAGACAATGTTGGCATTATATAAAGGCATGCCACTTCTTGCTGAATGCAGCTTTAATTCTTACTGCAGTAATTAATTAAGACTACAAAGCTAGTAAAATGTCAGTATGCATTTTGTGTCTTGTGTAGCATTGTCTAAAGTCATTTCATCAATGTTTTTTAAATCATTAAATTTGTTTCTCCCCTGATTCTTTCTTGAACTGGATGACCTACGGAGTCCATTCCACTTGAAATATTTTTTTAAAGTATCTTATAATAACATGGAATTTGTGTATCTGCTTCCTGTCTGGACTATTTTGCAAAGTTGACATCATGTAAGTTTGAAAATAGATTTCCCCTCTTTTGCCTTCACAGTCCAAGAAATTAAGGGAGGCTTCTTTCTGAGTTGTCAGCCATGTCCACATTCCTGCTGGAGGTTAAGTTTCCTCTTATCAGACCATTCCCCTGGCTCTTCCCACTGTCTCCCAAGGTCATTCGCACATACCGTTCAAGGGACAATCTCTTGAGATGACTGAGTAGACTGCCTACTGCAGGGGTCCCCAAACTTGGCAACTTTAAGACTTGTGAAATTCCTCAGCCAGCTATGCTCTTTTTCCAAACCCTTTCCAAATAAAATGTAAATTTGTCCAGAGCTTCTCAATACTATATTGTATGCTTCACTGATAAATTTTAACTTGGGAGAAACAAATGTGGGTGCATTTTGATTCCAAAGTTTTGTTTTGGATTGGCTGCTTATATGTTTTTCAGAACATTCTGTGGGCCATTCAGTTCATAAAGCAAACAACATACAAGTCAATCATGATGGAACTCACTATAGAACTTTTCCTGAAAGCTACATTTTTTAAAGAATATTCCATTATGTTCATAGTTTCTGAAATGCAACCTTGACACATTATTAAATACAAAATTCTGGCAGAAAAATAACACATTTAGTAGTAATCCACATCTTACTTAATCCCCTTATTAGACATACCAACTTGCTATTTCTATTTAGCAAAGGTCTAGCCATACTAGTATATTGTTGCAAACAAGAAGATTAAGACTTGAGACTTAAGAAGTCAGATTTGCAGAAGAGCTATTTCCTGTTCTCTCTTTTCTTACAGCCACCCAAATTATTTCCAAGTAAAAATTGTGTCTGGACTATTAGCAATTCCTCTTGAACAATATTGGTAGACTATGGAGACTGTTATCAACTCTGATGAATGTCCTTAATTTAACCTAATTTAGGATCAAACCAAACAATGTTTTTGTGTCATTATCATTCTTTTAGGAGATAGAAGATCTTTGGTTACATTTACTAGTTCAATTAGTCCACTGGCTTTACATATCAATTAAATAAACCTTTATCATATTGAAACATAATGCTAAAGTCAATGTCACATGGCAAGACTACTAAGTAGAAATTGCTCTCAAGGAGTACCATGTATACTTGAGTGTAGGGGACTGAGACCAGAGTACATAGAAAATACAGTTTTACTTTAGTATAAAGTAATCAAGATGGGATATTATATCCCATATCAATATGGGCATGGCAGGGGAATGTATTGTAAAATCTCCATTCCAACCCCACACCAGGGGAAGGATATGGTAAAATCTCCATTCCCACCCAGGGATGGGATTCAATTTTTTTAACAACCGGTTCTGTGGGCGTGACTTAGTTGGTGAGCATGGCTTGGTGGTCATGTGACTGGGTGGACATGGCTTGGTGGTCATGTTATTGGCTGGGTGTGGCCAACTCGATATCACTTACATCGAGGCAGCATCTCCTCGCCTGGCCTTTCATGACTGTGGGGATGCTGCAATAGTAGTGCAGTACTGGGCCCGAATGTGCACAGCAATCAGGCAGTCAAGCGAATATGAGAGAAAGTGTTTTTTAGTTAACACACTTATTAAAAATGGATAGTTGAATAGTTTATTCCATTAAGAGTTTAGCAGGGTCAAACAGTCCAAATATCATTCAAAAGTGTTCAGTCAGTTCAGTCAGTTCAATTGCAAAAATCCAGTGTCAAAAGGTCAGTTAACTTACAATGTCAATCCATAAATGAGTCCAGTAAATATCTTCTCACAGTAGATTAGATATGCAGCATTCAAAAACTCTTTTCTCCTTCCACATCAGCAACAGGGAACACGCAGAACAATCAATCATCAATCCAGTAGCCATCTAGGTTCTCTAGCTCCCTCTTATGGCAGTTTCTCAACCCCACCCAAATTATATCATTTAGAGTTTAAAGTGAAAACACATTTAAACTTTGCTATCATGGTTTATATATTATTTACCCAAACAACGTTAGGTAACTATGGTTATTCCTAACAAGTAGTAAGTGTGAAAAATGGTCATGTCACTTTTTTCAGTGCCATTGTAACTTTGAATGGCCACTCCACACAAGCAAAGTACCAGCAAAGGAGGGAAAAATAACTCCAGAGAAGTTCCTGAGACAGGAAGTCTAATCCTGCCAAGAATGTAATAAGGGTTAATGGAGAGGCAGTTTCTGTAAAGAACATCAGAATGTTTCCTTCCTGCCTTCCTTGCAGGATTAGGCTACTAATTTCTTCTAAGAACCAGTTCTCCGAACTGCTTAGCATGTTAACAACCAGTTCTACCGAATAGGTGCAAACTGGTAGAATCTCATCCCTGTTCCCACCCCACTTCTGGGGGAAGGTTACTGCACAATCCCCATTCCCTCCCCACCCCACTGACCTGCTTGCCAGCTCCGTTCTCCTGTGCAACAAAAGAAGACCCAGCTGATCAGCTGGGACTCAGGAGACAGAAAATAGATGGGGGCAGGGCCAGTCAGAGGTGGTACTTGCCGGTTTTCTGAACTACTCACAATTTCTGCTACTGGTTCTCCAGAACTGGTCAGAACCTGCTGAAAACCACCTCTGACTCCCATTCACCCACATGCCTTTAAATGGCATATGGGAATTGGTTTGAGTCCTAGCTAAGCAGTGCTACTCTCCAGAGGTGGTACTCAGCAGGTTCTGGGGAGGGAATTGGGATTTTGCAGTATCCTTCCCTTGCCACGCCCAACAAGCCATGCCCACCAAGCCAAACCATGCCCACAGAACCAGTAATAAAAAAAATTGAATCCCGTCACTGCTACTGTCTCATTCTTCTGGTAATACATTTTTGAGGTCAGTTGCATCATATCATTATTAATAATTGATCATGAGCCAACATAAACTGTTCAGCCTATTCCAGAAGTTTCAAAGTTTAGCCAACATTTCTCTTTTGTATCGAAAGGAATTTCCTTCTGGGATATGAACACTTAGCATTCTGTAACAGGATCTAATGCTGTGAAAGATGGAAGAACGAGAAGAGCAAGACCAACAGCATGGTGGATGGACTCTGTTATTGTAGCAATGAGTACATTGGAAGACTTGAAGGGCCAGATTAGGGATTAATGGAGAAAATATGGTCACTAGCAGTTGAAAACAACTTGATAATACATATTCATTCAATTAATCAAATAATGTTGAGACTTTTTTTGTAAATAATTTGTTGCTTGTCCACTATTTTATTTAAATTTCTATCATTTGTCATACCAAAGTTTTTCTTGATAAATCATGGAATATTTAATAAATTTCTTCAGGGCTTCCTGAAACTAAGGAAGATGAATTAAGTTTGTTAAGTACTCCAGGTCACTACAGGTAGTTCTCAATTTACAATGACAATTGCAAATCAGCCATTCAGCAAAATGTCATGTGATTGCCTTGTTCTACAACTGCAATCCTGGCACTCCAAGTTATGGTCATTAAATGATTATATATGCCAGTGGTGGCTAACCTTTTCAGCACTGAGTGCTGAAATGGGAGCATGAGTGTGCACATGTCAGAAACCGGAAGAGTAGCTCCCCAACATGCATGCGGGAGCACTGGAAACCGGAAGCTTAGCTTCCCGGTGTGAGCATGCACGCTGCCCACCTGATCTTCCAGTTTCTAATAGGCATGCAGGCCAAAGACCAACTGGCTGGTGCACATGTGTACACTGGAACCCGAAAGAGCAATGGACGATGGCTGGCATGCCCAGAGAGATGGCTTTGCATGCCACTTCCGGCATGCATGGCATAGGTTTGCCAAGTGGGGTGTATGCTATTAAGTGGGTGGAGTCAAGCAGGATTTTCATTCCCTGAGTAGAGAGACATTGTCATATGGCCAGAGCTGGCCTCTTAGGCCTCCTTTACTCCTCTGAGGCACCACACATTCCTTTCCTTTCCAGAGTGCTTCTCTGCTCAGAAACTGAAATTCCTTCTTACTGAAACTCAGGCAGAATTTAAGCCCCATGCTCATGTGTGGCTTGTTCAAACCTATTAGGGCCTCCCATCCAGCCTGAAGCATTTATCACTTCTTACCTCACCATGCTGACTCTCTCTTCTCCTCCTGTATTTCTGTTCCGTCATCTCTAAAGAGCTGCTTGCAAAAAGAGTTTATCTACCTCCCATGCAAAGAAGGGAATTTCTTAAGCATGGCCCAGGAATGGAACCAAAAGTTTCAGGATTTCTGCTTCATTTTGCACTCTGCCAAAGGAGTCCAGTTGCCCTTTGTGCACAGACAGGAACTCCTTTAGCAAGTGTAGAGATTGAGCTGAAACCTTCAAAACTTTTGGCTCCATTTCTGCACCCCACCAAATGAAATCAGCTCCCCTGTGTGCACAGAAAGGAATTCCTTTGACAAAGTACAGGAATGTAGCAAAAATATTAGGAGTTTAGCTTCATTTCTGCACTCTGCTGAAGGAGTTCAGCTCCCCAGGAAGGCAGTTATTTCAGCCAGCCCACAGAGGTAGCAGCAGCTTACAATGTTACCTGCTGGCTTCCCCATTGACTTTCTGGGGAAATCATCAGAAAAGATTTCAAATAATGATCACATGATTGTGAGGTGCTTGGTAACCATAAGTGAAAACAAGTTGTCAAACACCCAAATCCCAGTCACATGACTACAGGAGTGGTCGTGCAACATTCTGTGATGGCAGGAAATGTTTTACGTTTTCTCAAGCTGTCATAATTGCACACCATTATAAAAGAGTTGTTGCTTCAAGCCTTTCAGAGTATGTATTTCCCTCTTTGCTTCATAGAGGAGCCCTTTGCTGATATGCAATTAAAAGACAAATCTTTTAAAAGATGTTATTAATACAGAACAGATACTACATTTTAAGTTAATAAACATATAAATGTATATTTCTTTCTCATTTTCCTTTTTGGACAGTCTTAATAAACAGACAGCTGAGGAATATTCCAATTTTAATTAAGAATGAAGCTTCTAAGTGTTCAGCTTTGATTGGATCATGTCCATAAAATTTGACTTACAATATGTAACGTATTTGTAATGAAATAATGCTATCTGTTAAAAAAGCATCTCTTGAATGTGTGAGAACAGGATAAATATGTTCAATAACCATGTTTCTAGATTAATGCCATTTCTACAGCTCACGTCCTGGTTGGCCTCTTTCCATTTCAACAGATGCTCCAGGCTGACAACTTCTTTTTATAAGCTGGAAATGAATGGATCTGTACCTCTTGTCCCATATTATTGTCTTTTTACAGTAAGCATCCAGAATTGTTAACTCTTCACCTTTGTATCTTGACAGGATTCAAAAAAGTAAACGGTTGATGATTTTTCAAATATGTTAATTTGTTACTGAGATTTGATCTGAATTTCTGAAGACTTTTCCTATTTTAATCTTTTTTTAAGCCATCCAAAATTCCATGTGTTTTCTTTCAAACTTGTATATTTCCAAGGTTTTCCATTTAATCTAATGTTGCAGTCCAATCCATATGCACATATCCATCTCATTACAGCCAAAATAGACCAGAGAAAGCAGCCCTCCCTGGCTTAGCGCCCTCCAGATGTTTTTTTCACTGTAATTCCCTATATCCCTGTGCATTGGCCAAGTTAACTCAGGCTGATTTTAGTTTTGCTGCAAAATACCTAGAGAACATGCTAGGGTAGAGTGATAGCAAGCATTGGGGGGAAAAGTATTGGTAACAAAGGTGAGATCAAAATTATGGTTGGAGTCATTAGTGGCAAAACAGATGATCCCAGAAGAAGGGGATAAGAGAAGGCATAAGAAGCACATGGAAAATAGGGACCTGGCTGTCATGTTTAGAGAAATGAAAGCAATAGAGGCAAGCATGAGCAGTAATGTGTGAAACTACGTGACGGAACTCTAAATAGGAAGATAACTTTGGGAGATAAATTGTAATCTACAAATCCTAAAAAGAAAATCAAGTGTACAAAACAAAAAAGAAATCTGGATATATATGGGTTATTTTGAAACCCAGTAAAAATTAACATGCTTTTATGTCTTCAGGCATAAAAGACTGAAGGATCTGAACTTAGCAGTAACACTGATTTGTGAATGGATGGAGATATGAGCAGTCTATCGTTCCTTTACCTAGGCAAAAAAATTTTTTTAAAAAAGCTTCAGAGACCTACAGTCTAATATCAGGATCAAAAGAGGGTCAAATCTTGCCATGGAACTTATCTATAACATAAAATTAGTGGTTGTAAAGTTGAATATTTTATTGGAAGCAGTACTCTCCATCCCATATTTGGATAGACCAGGTTGCCCTGATAGATTGGTTTCACCAGAAAAATACTCAATCTAACATTGGTTCTGGAAGATGAACTGAACACAATGATGAAGCAAAAAGGTAAACAGAGATGTCCAGTAGTTCAAAGGAAACCAAATAACAGTGAAAGAAGTGACTTAGATGCAGCACTGTCTCTTCTTCCTTCTTCTCTTCAACAATAAATAATCATGGTTGGAAGTTAAATTGATCTTTTTCAAAGGTTCATGTTGTGTCTGGCTTCAGTTTTCTTTGGAGTATTGTTCACTCTAGCAACAAGGAACAAGACTAATTAATGAGGCTTATTACAATTAATCCAACTGAAGTTACTGGAAAAATTTTCTTTAAACCAAAAAAGGCATTGTGCCTATGAAGATTTTCAGTCATCCAGATGGAGTTGTCTGAAAGTTGAGTCATGGCAACAACACTTCCTTTCTTTTCTTGTTGGTTCAAAACATTTCACTGCTTATCCAAGTAGCTTCTTCAGTCAGAATAAGTTGGTTGGAGGTTAGAAATGAAACCACTCTGGAAGACATATATTGGTCTTCCTAACCAACTTGCTCTGACTGAAGAAGCTACTTGGATAAACAGCAAAATGTTTCAAACCAACAAGAAAAATCCAGTTACCATGATTCAACTTCCAGACAAAAAGGCTATTACAGGACATAACATCAAGTTCTAGCAATTGTGTCTATAGGAACATCAACAGAGGAAGATCTCTTCCCAAGGCAAAGACCCAAGATGAGGAGAGGAAAAACATCCTGATATTGCTTTGTAAACTACTGCCAGTGAGGAGAAGAGAACATTAAATGAATTTCTTTTAGAAAAATGAAGCAAAATTAATACCCATAATGGAGACACTGATTGCCCTATTCTTTACAGTTTCAAAATTTAGCTCTCAAGGCCACAGGGAACCAAGTCACAAAAGGAAACATTCTGCCAGGACTTTGTCCAAAGGAAGAGGATTTTTTTTTTTGTTGTTGATCCAGCATAAGTTGCAAAAAGAGAAATATCTGATGGTAACAATGCATGTGACGGACTTGATATCCCTGAAAAGAAGCAGATGTTCCTCCTGATGCCACCACTGCAGAGTTGTGAAAAGTTAATAGCACTTTTTTTTTGACCAAGCATATGTAGTATGGTACAGTGGGGATACTTGTCAAATTTCTCAATTCTAGATTATTCTAAGAAATATCTATGCAACTCAAGATCCATAAACATGATGTTCATGATCATTATGAAGAACTATTTTTACACAGATGTTTTACTTAACTAAATTAAACAACAGTACATTGTGCATAGGCCATGAATAGCAAACCTTGTAAAATTGTAGAAACACATTATTATAAAACCTAAAACGCTGTTATAGTCCAGCCTTCCTGAGCAACATTGGAATCCTAAATTTATAGCACAGCCTGAACAGCTTTGCCCCCAATGAAGGTACCTTACTATCTGAAGCAGTGTGCTTCATATTGTATATTGCCTGTACTAATGCACCCTTTCCCACTTTTATCAGCTCTGCACTGTTTGACGTCTAAATAGTATTCAGGAGAAACTAGTTACTTCCTGATGAGGGTATTCAACTACATATATATACCAGTGAATCTTCATTTTTAGCTAATCTACTGCAGAAGAAAGGTACAGAAAGTTCCTGTTGTGATAAAGAAATCATAAAGATTTTAAAAATATTTTATTAAAATAAATATTTTATTTACCACAAATAAATGCCCATGGACTGTCTTTAAATAATAAAGATCTCCTAAGGATAATAAATGTATAATATGAAGTAACTATAGATTATCATACTAAATAATTACTGTTTCACCAATAAAATAAAATAATAAAATGATTCAGGATCTAGCTTTTTTATCAAATTAATAAAAACATCACATAGTGAGGACAATCCTTGCCACATTCATACATGCAGGTAATATCATGATGCATACCGATGTGGTGGAATTTACATTGTGTGACTATGATCATTTCTCCCGGTTTCCCTCATATTTGGTTTTTCCTAAATGGAAAAGGCTATGGCCCAAGATGCATAACGTTCAAAACACACAACTCAGTTCATATTGACTAAAACCCTTTTCCCAGCAAGAGCCATTTCACCTAAAATTACCTTCAAAGGGTATTATCTCTCATATCTGTTAGTTCCTTCCATGGTTGATTGCAGTGATGGGATTCAAAAATGTTTACTACTGGTTCTGTGGGTGTGGCTTGTTGGGAGTGGCAGGAGAAGGATACTGTAAAATTCACATTCCCTCCCCACTCCTGGGGAAAGGTTGTTGCAAAATCCCCATTCCCTCCTCACCCCATTCACCTGCTTTCCAGCTCCGTTCTCCTGTGCAGGGGAAAAAAAGAAGAGCCAGCCAATCATCGGGGGCTCGGAAGGCAGAGAATAGATGGGGGCGAGGCCAGTCAGAGATGGTATTTGCCGATTCTCTGAACAACTCAAAATTTCTGTTACTGGTTCTCCAGAATTGGTCAAAACCTGCTGAATACTGCCTCTGGTTGATTGGCTGTGATGATGGTCCCTAAGAGGACAGAAGTTATTTCAGATGTAACTTATGGAAATCCTGAGAGTTTTTTTTTTAAAAAACACATTCACCTGATTCTTCTTGACTGGATTGGAATCAGGACCTACTTGAAAATATGTTACAAATATTTATTAATATACACATGAAAGTATATGTTATATGTGAGATTATTTTTGGTGCACATACAAAATTTCATACATTTTGTATTGGCAAGTGAGAATCTAAGTACGTGAGTATAGCATTACAATAAGCTTCACTCAGGCCGTTCATTGTTCTAGTACATGGAGACTTCAGAAGAAAAACTTGGTGTCAAAGATCATTTTCTCAGTGTTTAAGAATCATGTTTATATTGAAGTATTTTGCAGGGGGAATGCTCCGGAATATTCATAATTTGTAGTCTCTCATGGTCATTCAATGAATGATTAAACTTTGTGTTGTAGTTTGTTTTATTCCAGTTGGCCACAAAAAGAAATAAATGATATCCCTCTGAGTAGAAGTTGAACAGCTGTTAGCTGATCTTAATCACTGAGAGGGAAAGAATGAAAATTCTTAAAAAATATTTAAGCCAGTTTAGAGTTTCCTGGAAAGCTCACTAATATCACTAAAGCTGTGAAGCAGGGAATGTAGCTGAAATTCAGTTTGTTGCTTTACTGAAATGTGTGCATAAATATTAATACAAGGTTTTGTTTCCCTGTTGCTGTTTTTGTTCCTGAAAATCTTTTGATTTATTTCTGGATTGTGGATTCTTTTTGCAACCTACTGGTAAATGTAGTTGATTATAAGATCTTGAATTGATTATCCAGTTTGAAACTTCATGGTCTATCTTAATGATGGAGAGTGCCAAGGACTCACTGGAGTTTTGGCAAAATCACTTTGTCAATTATTTTAATGGACCAACTTAAACTTTACAAAATAATGTGTATGTTTTCATGTATTCATCAGGTACGCCAGGCCAAGTATCCCCACCTTCTGAGAAAGGACAATATGGATAATCATGGCAAGGCAATATAGTGTGTGGACTCTATGCAACTTTCTATTGAATAATCAAATCAAAATAATCAAACCCCAAAAACTTTAACAAACTTCAAAAACTTTAACAACCCCCAAAAACTTTAACCTTAGATTGTCTACTATTGACCTGACCCCTTTCCTAAGAGGTCTGTAGGGGGCGTGCACAAGAGCACCAACGTGCCTACCGTCCCTGTCCTATTGTTTCTTTTTTTTTCTTATATGTACCCATTTCATGTATTCATAACTATGTATATACTTATACCTGTTATCTAATAATTCCTTGACAAAATAAAAAAAAAAGAGAGAATAACAGAGTTGTAATGGATCTTGGAGATCTTCTCGCCCAATCCCCCACTCAAGCAGGATACTCTACCATTTCAGACAAATAGTTGTTCAATCAGTTTCCAGAAGCTGCCAGTTGAATTATATTCTCCACCTCCTTGAGTGAGGAATGAGACTTTAAATTTCAATGACTTAGATTGCTCACCATGGCTGCTCCATTTTGTGCTTTTGCAAAGACTTATGGTATGTCAAAGTACGAAGTTCTCCATCTTATTTCAACACTTAATGATACTCTTCAGGCTATCCTACAATAGAAATTGAGTTCATAAAGATACATGGGATTTGAGAGCCAATGTAGTGTTGTGGTTAAGGTGTTTAGTAGAAGCAAGGAGACCTAAGTTCTAGTCCTCTTTTAGATAGGGAAGCTGGATGGATGATTTTGGGCCAATCATATTCACTTAGCTTCTATCTATCAACCCAATCTGCACTGGACTAGTGTTATAAATTATAATCTATAATCTTTGATTGAGAATTCTTCATTTTGCAGTGGATTGGTTTGGGATTAATATTATTTTAAAATATTATACCTTTTGTTGGACTGATCTGGTTGTCAGGATTCCAGCAGTTTCTTTTGTTTGAAGGCAAGAGTCTCCAAAAGATGTAAGATATCTTGCAATAGTTACACTGTGGGGAAAATGTTGTGATAAAACTATGAATAAAATAAGATCTTGTACAAGGACAGCAATTCAGGTTGATAAAGTAACTCATCTGCTTTATTTAAAAAAATGTATGAATACACTTAATAGGTCATTATTTGCCCAAGATATTTTCTGTTTTAACTTTTGAAACAGATCACTGTGTTTCACACAAGATCATTAAAATATACCTACATTTTTTTATAATGTTATAACATTTTTGTTGCCTTGGTTCAGTTCTAGAAAGAGATTTTGAAACCTATTAAAATGTTCTGGAGACAGTAGTGAGACATAACTTTCTTTCCATGAATAGCAACTTTTGGTTGATGGCTCCCCTCAGAGGCAATATAGAAAGTATGCAGTCATCTTAAAGCATTATTTTCTGTGTATTTGTATGAAGAATAGCCTGGTGAGAAACTGAAAAAGAGTGTACCTTCTGCCTTCCAAACAAACAAAAATACAACATTTTTCTTCCTCAATATATATGAGAGCACTGCTTAATTGTGGAAAAGATGATAAAAATTAAAAAGACAGAAGAATAATCAAAAATGAATTCAATTTTATACAGCACAACTTTTAACTGATATTAACAAAGCATTTCAGAGTTCTTTAATTCATGTCAACCTTTTCTCAACCATGCAATTCTGAAATGGGGCTTCATAGATTCCAGAAGTAAATCCTCAGAACATCTGATGGCTCAGGTATACTGTGGTGTTCAGGTCCCCAAACAGGCATGTTTTGTCTAGAATGCTATGTTTGGGATACTCTGAACCAATTATGAATTAATTCCCAAAAATGCTGAATTGTACAGTCCAACATTTGCCATGGTACAGAGAAGAAACAGAACATTCCTGAATCAGGGTGTTTTGACATTTCTACTAGGATAGGAAATTCAAGTAGCATGAGGGTCTATAAATGATCTGGATTTAAGCTGAGTAGTGGGGTAGCAGTATTTGTTAATACCTGACTGTTCAGTAAAATCAGAAAAGGAATGGGAATAGTTCCGAAGAGTTTTTCCCAAGCTAGGTCAGTGAATTTCAAAATGCTAAATACAGTTCAGGGTAAACAAATTTGTACTGATAGTTCTTAGTGCTTAAAAAAAAAAAAAAAAGCACTATCTGAATTGTCAGTGTTTAACTAGGAAAAGTTTTTTGATATACAATAGCTAAATGGAAATAGTAACCCAGCGTGTAACTGATGAAAAAAATGGTACAACCCATTGAAATCATTAGGAAAAGAACTAGCAATAACAATAGCAACAGCATTTAGATTTATATACCACTTCACAGTGCTTTACAGCCCTCTCTAATAGGTTTACAGAGTCAGCACATTGCCCCAACAATCTGAGGCCTCATTTTACCAATCTCAGTAAAATTTACCATGGTTCTTTAACTAAAAATTGAAAGACTATTGTAATAATGCTTTGGCATATATGTATGGTGAAATCAAACTTGGACTGTTGTGTTTAATTTTGACCACCTAGCTGGATAAGATTATTAAGATTATGATCACCTTAAGAATAGCAAATAATTTTTAAATGGTTCAGAGGGAGCCAAAATAATTATGGGCTTGAATATTTCACCTATAAGAAAAGCTTGGAAGAAAGAACATGCATTACATAGATCCTTCAAAATGTTCCCCTGAGTCTGCTAATTAATTTTTATTGTTTTTTTCTGTCATTTGAATGATTTCTCCAACCTTGGAAATTTATTATTGGGATTGTTAATTTTTCTTATTGGTGTCGATCCTTGTATGCTCCCCAGAGTCTTTGCATTACATTGCATTGAGATGGGTGGTTATATCAAGCAATCAATCAAAACCTGAAATTATCTACATGCAAGGAGATTCAGGACCAAGAGAGAGAAGTATTTTTTATGAACAAATAAATGATGAAATTCATATTGGTTGGAGAATAGACTAGACTAGACTAGACTAGACTAGAATAGACTAGACTAGACTAGACTAGACTAGACTAGACTAGACTAGACTAGACTAGAATTGAATAGAATAGAATAGAATAGAATAGAATAGAATAGCTTTATTGGCCACGTATAATTGAACATACAGGGAATTTGTCTCCAGTACATAAGCTCTCAGTGTACATGCATGCAACAAGTGATAAACCATGATCATAATCATAAAATACAATCATTATAAATAATAACATGTAGCACTCAGTGATAGTTATAGGATACCAAATAAGAAATCAACACAAATCATAATAGAATACTAAATAAAAGCAATAAACATAAATCATAAGAGACAAACAGCAAAATTATAGTCATATAACTCCAGAAGGTTAATGTCATTGCCCAAAAGATCATTGGTTGCACTCTCCCCTTTTGGAAGAGCTTTATAACTCCTGCTGCCTTAACAAAGTTCAAAACATTCTCAAAGATCCATCTCATCCTGGGCACCCTTATTTTGAACTATTACCATCTGGCACATGGTATAGAATAATAAAAACAAGGACAAATAGGCTGTAAAACAGCTTCTATCCCAGGGCAGTAGCTCTTTTGAATTCTGCTGTGTAGTGCAGTGTTGGTGTGTTGTCAGGTGTTTCCGGTTCAATGAATGAAGGATGAAGGATGTGTGTTTGTGTTTATTTTCATGGTCATAGTCATGATGTACACTGAAGATGGTGTTTGATTTCATTGTATGAGGTGCAATGACAATAAAGTAAAGTAAACTAAACTAATAATCCAATTTACAAACTGTTCCTTGCAGAAATGAACATTAAATCATCCAAGGCAGGTTGAACACATATTATGAAGGAGCATCCATTCCACTTTACTGGGAATTGGTTCCAATCATTTAGTGAGATTAGGATATTCCACAAAACAAGAAAACTGACTCAGATTACCTTAATATTCTAATAAATGAATGGACATATTCTTATGGTATTTTCCTGAGCGTATATCTTAGTTAAACAGTAAAGCATCTTTTTAAAAATATATGAACTTCTCCCACAAATTAATATGATGGATAGAAATCTGATTAATGCTATAAGTGCTGTAAACTATCATTTTTCATTATTACCAAAATTGATGACATTGTACTTTAACTGGTCAGAATAAAAGCTTGCAATAAATTATTTATTTTTTTAAAAGTAATGTTTATTGCACGTTTTAATTGCTATAGTAAAAGAGAATAGAAAAAGAAAGAAAGAAAAGAGAGAACAAAAAATCAGAGAAAATAAAAACAATGGAAAAAGGAAAAAAGTGACCTCCCACCTTCATCATGACAAATATAAACAATTTTCCTATCTCTTCCCTCCTCATAATTAACAGATATAAAACTCTTCACCCCATAAAAAGCTTGCAATGATTTATCAGCCCAATTGTCCACTGCATAGCTTTGAAATGAAAATGGGAAAGATCCCAATTGTCTTCCTTTTGAATAATTTATGTACTGTTTGCCAACAGACAACAGCAGATAAGTGTTGTCAGATGTTAAAGAATTCTGCTCAGAAAGGGCCAAATAAAGCAGTATTAAGTGAAATGTTCACAATGCAGCTTATTTACTTAAACAAACACTCAATTTGCATCCTTCCTTTCTTCCCCAGAGAGCCATCACATATCAAATGGCCACCCATGTGGTCTGCTGGCCATTTCTCTCCAGCCAGCTAATAAATATCTTTAAAACAAAGAAAATGAAAAGACAATTAAACATGTGCTTGGATACTGACAAACAAATGCAAAGCACCTGTATCATGTAACTAAATTCATTTTAATGTTAAAATTCAATTTTAACATTAAGTTTATAATAGTCTCACAGGCCTTTTTTTAATATAGTGATAAAAATCAACAAAAGCAAAAATAAAAATATATACTTTTAAAATAAAAGTGAATCAAAATATGACAAAGGAAAAAAGTATAATATATCATCTTAACAGTAAATAGTTAAAAATCTCTATATAATTATCTAATGAAAGTATTATTCAAAAACATATATTTCTCATACATTTATAACTACAGTATACATGAGTCGCATATTTCATTGCGCTTGTCCATACAAAGTCGATATCTATTAGGCAATCCATTCACAGGTGGCAAGTGCAATCAGTTTCTCAGTTCATTGAGTAAAACATATCTTTCCAATGCTTCAATGTCAGTATTTTGGCATAGGAAGGACAGAACAACCATAAGTTATTAAAGTCCAGATACTTAGACTATGTAGTTCAAAAGAATACTATTGTCTGAAATTTTTAGCTTTTGTTGCATAATCATGTTTATATAGTTACTTTCTCCCAAAACATTATACATAGACCATTGTAAAAACATGTGCTTTAAAGAAGCATTGTCCTTAATTACATCTCCAAAAAATGCTGCCCAGGGCAATCTTTTTCTATACAAACATTAATGGAATCCAATAAATTCTAACTATTAATTTTTGCTGTATAAGTTGTAACTTAAGTCACACTCTCTATTTGTTCACACTCTCCATTTTATAGGCAGTAAAGGAACTCTAATTCTTTATCTGATTCTTCTCCTAATATCTCCATGTTGTTGTTAGTTGCGAAGTTGTGTCCGACCCATTGCAACCCCATGGACAACATTCCTCCAAGCCTTCCTGTCCTCTACCATCCTCCAGAGTCCATTTAAGCTCACACCGACTCCTTCAATGATTCCATCCAGCCACCTCATTCTCTGCCATCCCTTTCTTGTTTTGCCTTCAATCATTCCCAACATTAGGCTCTTCTCCAGTGAGTCCTTCCTTCTCATTAGGTGGCTGAAGTATTTGAGTTTCATCTTCAGAATCTGAGCTTCTAAAGAGCAGTCAGAGTTGATCTCCTCTAGGGCTGACCAGTTTGATCACCTTGCAATCCAAGGGACTTGCAGGAGTCTTATCCAGCACCAGAGTTCAAAGGCCTCAATTTTTTTTGGTGCTCAGCCTTCCTTATGGTCCAGCTTTCATAGCCATACATTGCAACTGGGAAAACCATGATTTATTGATGAATAACTGATTTATTGATGACAGATAACTACAGAAATTAATAATATGGTTTTTTTTTTAAGTTTTAAAGGATTTAATAAGTTGTTTTATTATCTTAATATCTTACTTGTCTCAAAAACTGAACATGCTACTGGTCCAAATAATGTTGTTAACAAATGTTGTAATTTTGCAGTTGGGCTACAGCCAGTGGATAATATTTAATATCTCTTAAAATATAATATAGTTTAAAGATCATCCTCATCATCTATCAGTTGATATAAAGTCAATCCAAAGATGCTTTTCCAAAAAGCTGAACTGAAGAAGCTTTTTGGATGAGAAGCGAAACATTTTCAAAAAAACAGCAACAAGAAAATCTAGTTGGATTTTGGAAAAGCAATTTTGGGACAACCCTAACCTGGATGCCTGAGAATCTCCATAAACATACAAGGATGATATTCCCAGTTCTACCCAATTTTTTAATATCACCTTTTCCCCCCAATTTTAAAAGTTGGGTTTCCCCATAAAGTCAATTTAGTATAGGAAAAAGGGTCAAATCTTTTTTTTTTTTTTTATTAGGCAATGGATTTCTGGGTGTGTTTTGCTAGCATGTCCTTCACAAAGAAAAAAGAATCCTGACATTTTCACAATATATATATATATATGATGTTCATAAAAAAAAAATTCATTTTCACTGCACACTTAGCTAGACAAGTACCAACTAAACAGCATACAAAAGATCATTTATCCATTTGTAGGATGAGAGGAAATTTGCTTAGTTTTTATGTATAGCATTGATATTCCTGCAGTTTGAGGGTTTGTTGGCTTAGTAGATAATAAATAATTGGAGGCTTTTGTTACCTAGCCCTTAGTTTTTTCCCTTTGTATGCTAGAAGTAACTTGTCCACAAGAGCTAGAGAGGTTGACCACAAACACTTCATGAATTGATCACAAACGTCTCCTATTTAGAGTAACTTAAATGTTGTGGCTTTATAAGTGAATCTGTTACTGGAATCAAGGAAGGCGATGCCACATTTACCTTAAGCAGTGGTGAGGGTTGTCCGGACAGAAGCTTGGAGATAAGCAAAGTTCCTCATTAAAAAACACACCCAGAAGTAATCAACTTTTATGATAATGAAGTAGAATTAAATAATTAATGGTTTATTATAGGATAGTTTTGCTTCGTACCAAGTGTGACTAACAATTTTCTTCATATTGTTTATTGTAGTAAATGGTATAAAAATAACTGTGCCTAATTTCTGATGCACTTTGGGAGTATGGAAGCCAAAGACATCCTCTTAATAAAAGACTTCTGTCTTTCCTTGATCCTGTGTAGAAATTGGCTTTTTCATACTGGGTTCCCGCATCTAGCCAGCATTTGGGCCAACACATCTTTAAGAAATAGTAGAGTGGGGAAAATTACAACTGTAATCTCTCAATGCTTTCTGGAAAGTCTTGTAATCTGTTGACATTATTGAAGGGAAACATGTGATACTTAGCACATTGCAAATACAACTTTTGTGCTTCAACATTCTTTGTGAGGTAAGATTGCATTGTGGGTCAACACCCTATGTTGCTAAGCAAAGTCAAAATGAGAACTAGAGCAAAATACTGCCATATGCCTTCTTTCTTACAATTGTTTTGGCAGGATATATATTTGAGTCTGCTGAGATGCTCATCTTTGTTTATTTTGCTTTATCCTTTTTAAAGCAGTGATCTTCAACATTGTTTGATTTAGTAGAAAGCTTTCATTTGATCTGAGTTAGCAATGAATCATGGGATCATAGACCTGGGAAGGGCCATTTAAACCACTGAATCCAATAACATGCTCTGTAGAAGGATCCAGATGAAAGCAACTTGGACTGCATTTAGTAATGGGTGATCCCTTACCAACTCAATAGATAGGTTTGCTTCAAAGTGTTCTTAATGACAGAGGTTTTTTTTAAAAATCCAATCACAAATTCCTGTAATTTACAAACATTTTTGAATCTTGCCAAAAAATGAATGATGGAGAATGTGATCTCTCTTTCTTCTGTATCCTTGCAGATACTGTCAAATCCATTCTACCCAGCCTCTTTTCTTAAAACTTTTCCAAATTACTTTAACAACATCTAAGCTTCTGGTCATCCTCACTGGCCATCTTTGAATTTGTTCCAATTTTCTCTGAATCATCCTAAAAGGGTGGTGTTCAGAACATTACTCAAAATGGTGCCTGATCAATGCCACATCACATTCCTGATTACTTATAAATTACCAACTATTCCGAGACCATTTGACAAGATCCCACCATTGATTTCCATTTCCTCAGTGAATAACTTTTGATTTCTCTCTGTTAAGTTTCTTTTAATAATTTTCTCCCTATTTGTCTAACTTAGCAAGATAATTTTGTTTTTGTTTTGATTTCTACCTTTAAGATAGTGACTATCCTACAAGATATTTTGTTCTGAGATTGATTGATTGTTTATACAATTTTGTGTCATCAGCAAATTCAGTTATCATAGGAGTGTTGCAAGGGATAACGTTTGATTTAGAAAATTTGTAATTTATTTTCTAGTTATATTAATTGTAATTATTAAACTTCTATACAAACAACTTGTACCAAAGATTTTTGGCAGTTTATATTAATAACATACAACAAGAACTATGCCAAAAATTAAAAAACTTAAATGCTTCTAGATAACATTTTGTTTAGGCTTCCATCACAGAATTTATGGTGATTATAAATCTAGATATCATGTGATTATGTAACCACATGACTTTTCCAGAAACTTCCAAGAAAAAAAGCCTTTAAAAACTAATAACAAAATGAAGAAACCACTGAGGGCAGGAGTGAAATATGACATTGTAAGATCATACCACTAGCAGTGGTGGGATTCAATTTTTTTTTACTACTGGTTCTTTTGGGTGTGGTTTGGTGGGCATGGCAGGAGAAGGATACTGCAAAATCTCCAGTCAGAGGTGGTATTTGCCAGTTCTCCGAATTACTCAAAATTTCCGCTACCGGTTCTCCAGAACGGGTCAAAACCTGCTGAATACCACCTCTGACCACTAGGGTTTTGTTTTTTTTGTCCTACTATCTCTTTTTTTTGTCCTACTATCTCTGAAATATAATGTATTGCTGTACTGAGCACATGCCATTATCATCTTCAAGAATACTTTATTTTTACAAATGGCAATAAATCATAAGAATGTTCTATCCTCACCATGTAAACCAATGATTTAAACCAGTAATTAAAAAGCACTGGGGGGGTTTTTGGTCAGGTTGTTTTGTTCTTGCTCACAGCAATTTTTAAAGTAAGGTAGGCAGCCTATAAATTTTATAAATAAGTAAATAAAATGGTTAAAATGCAGTTAGGGGGTTCCTGAAGCCTTTCAAAACTGCCTTTTTTGCAGTTTCTAAGATTGTGGGAGCGTTTATCCATGTTATATGCTGCCCTTAGCCAGCTCTTCAGATACAGGGTTCTGCTAGCTCCTTTTTAGCTCCTTAATAACAAAGACATTTGTCTCATGATCCATGAAATGTCATTAAATGTGAAAGTGAGTGCAGGTAGTCCTTGACTTACAACGGTTCATTTAGTGATTGTTCGCAGTTACAGCAGTACTAAAATAAAAATGACTTATGACTGTTTTTCATACAACCATTGCAACTTCCCCATGGTCACATGATCAAAATTCAGATGCCTGGCAAATGACTAATGTTTATGATGCATGCAATGTCCCAGGGTCATGTGATTACCTTTTGCAAACTTCTGATTAGCAAAGTCAATGGGGAAGCCAAATTCACTTAACAATCTTTTATTAACTTAACAAATGGAGTGGTTCATTTAACAATTGTGGTAGGACAGGTCGCAAAATGGGGCAAATTTCACTTAACAAATGTCTCGCTTTGCAACAGAAATTTGGGGTTCAACTGTGGTCATACGCTGAGGACACTTGTATCTGAAATACAGTACATTTTACTGCTAGAGAAGCAGACTCTGATTTCAATTCTCTAAAACAGCTGCTTTCAAACTTAGTAAATGCATTTCCCTATCTAGTTTGGCTTTCATCCAAATCTCTGGAAGAACTATATAAAGTATAGATTCTTCAATGCATCTTTATAGCTCTACATGCCGAAATGATATTATTTCTCCCTGGGAGTGCTTTTTAAATGATCTTTCCACTTGATTTGATTTCTTGAGCACTTAGATTTTTTTGTGTGTGTATTTTATAACTAACTGTCGAAATCCAGATGGAGAATTCCAAAAGGTCCAATAAGTAGCATGTTACTGTAGCTAAATAAAAGTTGTATCTATGGGTATGAAAAATCCAGCATTATACAATGAAAATCTCCCTTCTGAGCTGACAGTGTTCACTTTTCAAAAGGCATCACACAATTTCTGTAAACACTTGGAGGCTATTTGACAAGAAAGACTGTGAACAACAGTGGTAGAGAAATAATTATCTAGTGTCTTAAACATTATTTTTGTTTCAACTTAGGAAGGAAGGAAGGAAGGAAGGAAGACACAAAAAGGTGTTATGATAGTAGCTGCTTGGAATCAGAGAGCCATAGATAGCATCTATCTATGAAAACTGAGTTAGGGGATTAGTTTCAGGTAGATTCAGGTAGCATCTGGAGAATGAGTTTCCTACTCTAACCTTCCTTCCAAGGGAAGTAGTCTTTTATACTGTAAATGCACACAGAAAATTCATGTTCAATGCTACAGGGGAAATCACCAGGGACTGATACCAGAATATCAGGAAAATATGTTATTATTATTAATTTGAGGGACTTAGACTAAGTGATAGAAGTAACAAAGTGTAACAGGGAACCCTGGATTTCATGAAGAATTTGAGGACCGATAAGATATGGCATAGTAATGAAGCCAAGACATTGGCTGAGAATCAAAGTAGAAAAAAATGAAAAAAATGCAGATTTAATATTTGGTCTTTGAAAGACAATATGTTGGCAGTCTCATTTCTTCATTTTCCAGATATGATGAAGAGGTGAAAATACTGACTGCTAACAAAAGAGTCAGTATGATTACTCAGGAATGCCAGATGTCTAAAGATCCTTCAGGACAAAAAAGCTTTCTTGTAGCTTTTGTATCCTTCAGAATTGAAGCCACATTACTGAGCCTCTGGGTGTATAACTTCAACAAAACATAATTCCAAAACAAGCAAGAATTGAGACAAAAACTTTCAGAGTAACCAGAGTAACTATTCCATGTAACAAAGTGATTTCTATTTTAAACTTTTAATATTGCCATGAATAGTTCACCATTCCAGGCATTCTTTCCTTTTGCTATAGAAATTGCTGGCTTTGAGGAAGGTAATATTTCCCACTAGGGAATAACAGTTAGAGACTTTAAGAGACTATGTCTGAAATGTGATCCTCACATCCCTGCAACTGGATGCCATCAGCTTTAGTTAGACAATTCATTCTTCTTCATCTAGTTCTGGCTTAAGAATGGAACCCAATAAGAGGTCTTTCTTTGCACATGAAAAAGAAATCAACTTGAGAAAGGGACAGAAAGCAACAAAATGAAATAAACACCAAAATAGGCACAATCCACACAGCATGAAGATGGAACATTAGCGTTTCCAAATACATGTCAAATCACTTGTCTCTGTCTCACAAAACACACACACACCATATACATGCCTAAGAGCAGCCTAAGGCAGCTTTGGATGCTCTTTTCTGAAAGTAGTGATTTCTTTTCATCTGACCTCTGAAAGGAGACTGAAAGCCCTATTTTGGTTGACTGTTGACCTGGAAATTATAAAATATTGAAATCGACATGTTTGTCCCTGTCTTAGCGACTGTATGATGGAAAACACTCTTCTAGTATTATAGCTTGCATAATATGGAATTCCCCTCCTGTTGACTGCTTCACCCAGGAACCCAATGACCTTGCTTCTTCTTCTCCTCCCCCTTCAAACTCCAGCTGTTCACTAGCACTTATTCTCTGGCTGCAATTTAGCAATAAAATTAGATAGTAACCATTAGACAGATGCAATAAAATTAGATAGTAACCATTAGACATATGTCTTTGCATAGACATATGCAAAGAACTCAAACTTTCTACTGCTTCTAAATGGTTCTCTGTTCAGTCACCCATTTTAACGTTTCCAAAATGAAACTTAATTAATTAAAATGTATTTAGGTGTATTGGACTCACCAAGGATTTGAAAGAATAGATATCAGATTTTCTATTTCGTAAGGAAAAAAATTGAGGACTCCTTGACCCATATCATATGATCATGTGACCATTTGATATATTTCTGCAATATTTTAAAGTATACAAATAGATTTAAAGGGAAATCCATAAATGCTAAGGTGTTAATCTGATGTTACAAAGCTTTGGAATCTGATTATTAGATATTATGGTTCTATCAACCAAGATACATGGCTAAAGGAATCAAATTGAGAAATTGGAAAAGTATTACTATTCTAGGTGTTAAAGAATAGTTGTCAGAAATGTATGATTTATCTGTTTTGGAAAGGCAATATTTTCTACTAATCGATGGTTTAAGCAACATGTGCTACTAAGGCATAGATTTGTGGTATTTAATAATAATATTTAGTATTGATTACATTAACCTATTTATTAGTAAACCATTGACTATTTATAAGTATAGTACATAGGATAATTTCCCCCTTTTTTCAGTTTGAGAAATTTTCTTCTTTTGGTTTTAAATTTTTTTCCTTAAAGTTTAAAGATGGTTAATTATGTATGCTAAGGATGTAAAATGCAATAAATGAATAAATGTCTAGGAGAAATTGAAACTGACAGATTTGTGCATTTCTAGGGTACAATCAAAGCCAAGGACACATTGTTTATTAATGGAAGTGATCATCAAAACCAGGGATCTTACTTCAGAAACCTCAGGTGACCTTTAAAACATTTATCTACAAGCTTTTTGAAGTGACTTCCTTTCACATGTACATTATTTCTGTACAAGTGTCGTGTATTACTCCATAGCTAAACTAAGCCTGTTCCAGTTACCTCATAAATTTTTTGGCAGGATAGGAAGGAGAAATAAGGACATTCAATCAAAGCAAGACATCTTAACACTCTGGGGTCCAACTTAGGTGAGATATTGTTTACAAACAGCAGGAGGATCTGGTGTGCTGGCTTCTCTTCCCTGGCTGGCTTATGCAATGTGATCTAAACAATGGCAGGCAAAAAATGGATTACTTTACATACCCTAAAAAAAGATAGGGGGAGATGACCCATATTATTATATTTGTCTAGTATTTTATTGTGAAGCAAGCTTGAACCATTGCTGTACTGCCACACAATGAACGTAATCAGATTTAAAAGCCTATGGAAATATAAATTGTTTTGAATTCTCCTGAATTAATATAAGAATTCAATATTTCCTGTAGCAAACAATATGTCAACTCATGAAGCTTTCCTGACCTGCTCCCAAGTTGCCATAGGCATAGCACCTGGGAATAGCACCTCACAGCTGCACCAAGCAATAAACAACTCAGTCAAAACAAGACACAGCCTAGCTGGCTGAAGCCAAGACCATCTCCATGGAAACTCACAACAGCTGGAGGGATTTCTACGACCGTCAAAATTGCTTCGTTGGGAAATGTGACTGGTGACACACTCTGGGGGGAGGGGGAAACAGGGTCAGAGGCAAGGCGTGAATTGGGTGAACCCAGAGTTGGCTTCACCTGGATAGTGCTGACATGGTGCTCCTAATAAACAACTGGATTATTCTTGTTAAATGGTTTGAGATTCTCAATTTTATTAGGGCTTTGGTCGGAACCCTGACACAATATTTCCTCAGATGCAAAATATATAAAAATCATTTATCAGTGAAACAGAAGTGTCCTTTACTTGGTAAATATTTATCCTACCTTGGGTATGAAAAGCCAAATACCTCCTTTAAATTTGTGTTTTTAAATTTGTTTGTGTCTGGTCAGCTTTATTCTAGAAATGGTAGGAGAGTTAATGACTTCTGCAGGTATATCTGTAGACTGATTCTTCCTGCCAGCCTGAGAAACAAATGCTTTTTTTCTTTTCTTTGTACATGAAGATCCTCAGTCTTTCTCAGTTGTAACAACATTCTCAGACAAAAGCAATAGATGAATTGCCCAGTTTGCAAAACAAATACAATCATTTTACCTGGGGAAAATGATCACATTGTTCACAAATAAAGGAAAAATGAGTTCACTCATAGGGAGAAAAAAATTTCTGCTAATATGATCCAAATTGATTTTGATTAAAAATTGTTGTCTTGCTTCTGTTTTTTGGACAGTAGCAGAAAAACCCTCCCCTCTTTTCAAAGGATACATGGACATTCTTTAAAAATATGAGTTAGGTCCAGAAATATGACAGAAAACAAATTTTGGGTAATGGGCTGTTTTGTGAATTGTTGTTCAAGACAATGCACAAGGACAATGTCTACTTCACACATTGCACACAGCCAGAATTTTAAATATGTAGGCTGTTTATTCCTTCTTTATTTTCTTCTTACCTTTATGCAGTTTATATCTCTGTTTTTCCCTTGTATTTCTAAAGTGGCTAAGAGCATATAAAATACTGAATACTATGTCTCTTTCTCTTTATTTTCTGTCTATATCAGTATATCTCCACCTTAGCAACTTTAAGTTATGTCAGCATGGAAGATTCTTAAAATTGAAGTCCACGTATCTTAAAGTTGCCAAGATTGGGACACACTTGTCTATCTGCATACATCCATAGTCACATAACATAGCTGTCTCTTTTTCTGTTACTGTCTCTTTCTACCTTCATCTTCATCCAGATTTCCACCTTCACACACATACACACAAACATTAAAATTCCTAACATCAATTAATAGTTAAATATCTGGTAAAAGGAATTTTGACTTTCCTTTAAAAGTCAGAGTGAATGGGGGCCAATATAGCTTCCCAGGAAAAGAATTTCACCACTTGGAAATGAAGAAGGAAATGGTCCTATCCTATGTGCTAGATCAGTGAGTCTTAAGAAGGATGACTTCTTCAGAGTGGTCTCTCCTGCAGAAGTTTACATCTGGACTGGCACATAAGAGGAAAAGCAATTCTCAGATTGTCAGGCTTCAAGCCAAATCATTATTATGTCAGTTAACACATTTTATAGTTTAGAAACTATTGTGATTGAGTGTAGACATCATACTAAGCAAACAAAACAAAAATCATTGATTGGTTTTATATATGTGAATTTGTAAATTCTATGAAATGGATCATATCATGCCTTATACTATTGAGTGCACCTTCTCAAACAGAATCTCACCCCTTCCAATCAGGTTTGACCTCTAGTTACTTCATGAACACATTCACACATTTTTCTTAGCAAGAATTTAAAAGTGCCATTATTTTCTTTTTAAAATTCTTTTAAAAATGCAAACCCATTCTTGTATTACTTCCATTAAAGTATCTATTAGACCTTGCCAGAGGTGGTATTCAGCAGGTTCTGACCAGTTCTGGAGAACCAGTAGCAGAAATTTTGAGTAGTTCAGAGAACTGGCAAATACCACCTCTGACTGGAGATTTTATAGTATCCTTCCCCTGCTGTGCCCATCAAGCCACACCCACAAAACCAGTAGTAAAAAAAGTTGAATCCCAATACTGGATCTTGCCCTACTTAAATTCTGAGCAGAAACAAAGTAAGTTGGATACTACTATCTGTTGAAACCAAATGAAGTAATTCAAATAACAGTCTGCCTTGAGAAGATAAGTTTCCACACTGGGGTTTTCATCCCAGCTTCCAATGTACAAAAAACAAACAAAAAACCCTTTAATCCTGAAATTTATGTTGCTAGAGAGTAAAATCTAGAGAAAGTATTCAACAGACATTGAATTCTGTTCTTTATCATTTGTTGCTTCAGTAGAAACACCTGTCATGGTAGGTGCAATTTCCATAATTCTAACACTGTCTGCCTTGGAGCTGTTACTGTTTCCAAAGCTTGACATTTTAAGGGCCAAAAATGATGAACTCCAGAAGAAACCAAATAAAGTTCTTCCCAGGTTAGAACTGAAGTCAGATGACATTGGCTGTACTTTCAAAAAATAAATGTTGAAGCAGATCTACCAAGGTGTATATGTCCAATCCACTCCTGGCAGCTCATGCTAGAATACCATCACAAAGAGCTATTCATTTGGTACTGCTGATTTAATGCACAGCAGAACAATTTCATATGCTCTTTGCAGATGTAGAATCTATGGCAACACCATCCAGAGATTTTAAAGAAAGCATTTTGCTGTGGACAGACAAATGTATCTTTGTGCAATTCTTTTTTTTTTAAAGAAAATTTTATTAATTTTCTACAAACAAACAAGACAAACAAAACATTAAAACATTCAACTCTCGTATGTACATCCAGTGTGTCAGTTGGTTCATCATTTTTGTGCATTCATTCTGTAGTCCCAGTTACAATTATGTTACATAACAACTCATATTATCAATCCAAACTTATATATCCTATAATCACTAAATAAAAAAAAAAAAAAAATTTGACTATACTTTTAATCATTCATGCTTTATGAGCTAACAATACTTTAAGCAGATTATTCAACAAATCATATAATCATACCAAATCAATCCTAAAAGAACCCTTTATAAATATAATATCAAGTAACAAAATAATAGCAAAATAGCAAGATAAAGATATTTCTTACTATCTAAAATATTCTATTATCGTATTTTATCATCTAGCCATTTATAAAAAAAATCCCAAATTTCATAAAATTGTTTATCCTCTTGCTCTCTAATTTCAAATGTCAATCTGCTCATCTCAGCACATTCCAATATTTTCTTAATAATTTCTTCCTATAATGGTATTTTCTCATTCTTCCAAATTTTAGCAAATCAATCCTGGCCACTGTTACTACATTTACAATCAGGTATTTCAAATCTTTACTATATATATCAGGTAAAATTCCCAATAAGAAGATCTCTGGTTTCAAATCTATATGTTTCTTTGTCATTTTTTCCAACCACATGCGAATTATAGTCCAATATTTTCTAGCATCCTCACAAGTCCACCACATATGGTAATACGAGCCGGGTATCTGATGACATTTCCAGCATTTTTCAGATTTGTTCTTAAACATTCTTGCTATTCTTGTCGGAGGAAAGTGTCACCTGTAAAACATACAAGTTTTCTTTATATGCTGTTGATATTGTCATTTTATAATTTTGAGACCACAATTTCTGCCATTTCTCTAAATCAATCCCATATCCAAAATTCTTCCCCCAAACAATCATAGTTTCTTTGACTTGTTCTTCCTCTAATTTCATTCCCAGTAAATAACCATATAATTTTTTAATCACCTTCTCATCAGTACCCATCAAGATCTTATCTAAATCAGTCTGCTTATCATAAAATCCCTCCGTTTTAGAATCAAGGATGCCCCCTATCTCCTTTGCTATTTGTGTTGACCTTGGAAGTGTTGAATAGAAATATAAGGGATGATAAAAGCATAAAAGGAATAAAAATTAAGAAGGAAGAATTTAAGCTACAAGCTTTTGCTGATGATTTAGCTTTTATTTTGGAAGACCCGCTAGAAACAGCTCCAAAATTATTGGAAAGGATAGAGATAGAGAGAGGTGGCTGGTTTGAAAATAAATAAAGATAAAACAAAGATTTTGACAAAGAATATGCTATTGAGACAGAGAGAAGAACTGGCAGATCTTTTGAAAATTCAAGTTACAAATAAGGTTAAGTATCTGGGGATATATTTGACAACAAGATGTAGCACATTAAAGGAGAATAATTATATTAAACTTAAACAACAGATAACTACAGATTTGAAGAAGTGGGAAAACTTGCAATTGTCATTAATAGGGAGAATTTCAACAATTAAGATGAATATTTTACCTAGAATTTTATTTTTGTTTCAAACAATACCAATTAGGCTTGGAAAAGACTATTTTGAAAATTTAAATAAAATTATGTTGAAGTTTATATGGCAAGGGAAAAAAGCGAGAATAAAGCTAAAGCTTTTGCAAGATGCTAGAATTAGAGGAGGTTTTGGCCTGCCTAATTGGGAATTGTACTATCAAGCTGCAAGTTTGATGTGGGTCAAAGAATGGATAACATTAAGGAAACATAGGTTGTTGACATTAGAAGGGCATGATTTGCTGTTGGGCTGGCATGCTTTTTTATGGTATAAGGGAACTAAAACACAGGGTTATTTTAGAAGACATTATGTACGGGAGTCTTTGTGGTTAAATTGGGAGAAGATAAAAAGACAATGTTAGTTGAAAATTCCAGTTTGGTTATCGACCATTGAAGCATTTTCCTATCCTATAATCTACAAGAAGGAACAAACAGTTAGATATGGGGAACTTTTGGATGAAAAGGGTGAACTTAAATCGATCCAAAACTTAGAGGAACAAGGTATAAGGATGAATTGGTTTTCATATGCACAAATACATTCAAGGTATGGTATCTTTGTGCAATTCTATGAACACTTCCAAAGAACTCCCCCCCCCCCTCTTGAATTTAATGCAACATATTTCTTATGTAGGACTGCATTTTTAATCTATCTTTTATTTTCCAATGCTGGTAGTGAACCATGAGCTACCCTATTAAAACTTTTCATTTTACAACTAAGTAAATACTTATCAATCAATAATTATTCAGAGGTTAGTTTTATTCCCTAGAGAGAAACTCTTGCAGCAAGTTTGTTTTTTCTTCATTTTTTAAAAACATAAATTATATTCTAAACAGGTTGCATAATATATTTCTTATATACTTATGAGAGCCAGTTTGATGTATCAGTGAAGATATTGCCCAGTAAGTGTATTTTAAGCCCTTGTTTAGGCATGAAAGGTGGCCATGGACCAATCATTCTCTTAGATTAATGGAAAGCTACTGTGGAAGAAATAGGAGGCAGGAGTATTAGTTATGTTCACCACCTTATATATAAGAAAGGCAGGATAAAATAGCAACAGCAACAAATATTTAAATGCTAGCATAAGTGACCCTGGATTGAAAAGGTCATTAGGGCTATACTGTATGTCATCTTTAAAAAGACACTGATATGACACCATTTCACACAGAATAGTGACTTGAACTTATGTTTCATGCTGAATGCTATCTTTAAGGCCCTTCATGGCGTGTAGCTAGGATGTTTTTGGAACTGCCTACTCCTGGTTGTTTCTTCCTAACTATTAAGATTTGGAAGAAAAGATTCTCTTTGCATTTCTTCCCCCCCCCCCAAGGAAATATCACCTGCAAAAACATGAAGTAGGTACTTCCTTTTGTTGCCCCCACTTTTCTCTAGAATAGAATCCCCCCAGATGGGGATTTATGCCAAGTCCAGGCAATAATGGGATGCATTGTTTGTAGAGAATTTAAAACACAAATCAAATAAAAGCCTTGGGGTTTTTTGTTTTTTTGTTTTGGCAAAGAGGGGACAATGGACATCTTATCTACCAACGATCTAAAGCAGGGGTCTTCAAACTTGACAGCTTTAAGACTTGTGGACTTCAACTCCTAGAATTCCTCCTCCAGTCATGTTAGCTCAGGAATTCTAGGCGTTGAAGTCCACAAGTCTTAAACTTGCCAAGTTTGAAGACCCCTGATCTAGAGGGTTGATGTGGGTCAATGCTGTTAACCTGCCAATAAGCTGTTTGACTATGTGTACCATAGCATGGAGATAGAGATAGAGATGGAGATGGAGATGGAACAAAGCTGCCTGCTATGGTGTAGTTGGGTGTAGAGAGTAAGGAAGATGATCATGACTGAGATGTGCCAAGCTGTTGCCTAAGCAAAAGGGGAAGAAGCATTTATTAAGTCTAAAAAGTCCATGTAATATTTGGAAGTAGCTCAGGTAGCTGCCTTCTTAATTTACTGAACTGTAAGAAGAAGGAGATACAGCACAATCAGATAATAGCAAATCTCAATAAAATCCTTTTTAGGGAGTTGATTTCCTGTTTGGGATGACAGTGGGTTATATTGGATCCTGCAGCAGCTGCTCTTCCCATTGATCTGCTCCAGGTTTCAAATACTCTGATTTTGTGAATGTTCCCAGAAATCAGATTACCTCCTAGTTTCCTGAGTTTTCAGAAAGATATTAAGTGTGTGTGTGTGTGTGTGTGTGCACGCGCTTGCACACACACACCTTTGGGATCTGAAATGTTCTCTTAATTCCTTTCTGACCCTCTGCTCTTCGAGATTCTGTCCCATTCCAGATATTTGCCAAAGTTATCTCCCTAGCATGCATCTCTGTGGTAGCTGTGTTTTAAATTGGCAATGTCTAAACATTTACTGTTACTCAAATTTCTAAACTATTGAAATAGAAATTAGCCTCACTGAACTCAGACCTTATTACACATGGTCTTTGCTTTGCTTTTTAGATTCTAAAAAACAAAAACAAAAGGGGGTTTTTCCCCTGAAAAGTTTCATTTTTACCTGCTTCAAGAAGAGTTCAGATTGCTGTCTCTACTGTTTGTATACAATCTTATAAGAAATGAACTTAGGGTTACGTTTTTCCTTGATCTTGTAAAATAATTTAAGCAAGGTCTTTAACTATGTACACACACACACACACACACACACACACAAACACACATACACACACAAACCCACATTGTACAAAAGTCATGCAAAATGCTCAAAAGTAAGAATGCTTTCAGAAACAGAAGTGTTAGGAGTTTATTTTTTATCGGTCAACAAACTGGAAAGTAAATGAACAGCAGAGAAATCCAAATCAAATCAATATTTGCTGTGTCCACCCTTTGCCTTCAAAACTGCCTCAATTCTTACACTTGAACACTTGCCCAAAGTCAGCAATTTTGTAGAATTACAGTCAGGTGTGTGATTAATCAGTTATACCAAGCAGGTGCAAAGGATAGTCAAATTCATATGTAAGTTGAAGTAGTTATTAACTGAAACAGAAACAGCTGTGCAGAGAGCTTCACACTTGACAAGAAATAGTCAAACTCTGCTATTAAGATGAGGTTATGGAAAACAGTTTCTTGTCACAGGTCATACACTAGGGCAAAACTGAGCACAGGAACAAGACAAAAAGGTAATTATAGTGTACCGGTAAGGCCTCTTCCAAGCAAAGATTTCAAAACAGACTGGCGTTTCAAGATGTTCTGTTCAAGCTCTTTTGAAGAAATATAAAGAAACAGGCAATGGTGACTACCATAAATGCTGTAGTTGTCCAAAGAAACCTAATGCACTAGATCAGGGGTGTCAAACTCAAATTCATTGAGAACCACATCAGGGTTGTGTTTGATCTCGGGGGGCTGAAGTGGGTGTGGCTGGGGTAGCCATGGCCAGCTCAAAATCAATTGTGTCTGGGGCATCAATTGTGTTTTGGCCATGTGCCAAGAGTGAGGGAAGGTAAGGACTTCCTCAGACCTTCCCTCACTCTCATTATAATCTCCTTCCTTCCTTTTCTTCTTCTTTTCCTTTCCCCTTTACTCTCCTTTCTTCTTCCTTCCCCTCTTTCTTTATTTTTCCTTCCTTGCTCTCTCCCTATCTTCCTTCTTTTTCTTTATCTTTCCTCTTTCTCTTTTCCTTTCCCTTCTTGCATGTTCAAATGCAAAAGGGGAAACATTTCTCCTTTTCTTTTGTTTTTAATTTGTTTTGCTAGCCCTCTGCCAGTGAAAATGGAGCCCAGCTGCCACATGGGCTCCATTTTTGCTGGCAGAGGGCCAGGAAGCCGTCACATCTGAGAACGAGGTCCAGGGGGGGTGCACACAGCCCTCCCAAGCTCCATTTTTGCTGGCAGAGGCATTACAGGCCAGTTCTTTGCTGTTTCCAGGGTAGCCCCCTGGGCCAGATCTAAGCACCCTGTGGGACGGATCCGGTCCATGGGCCTTGCGTTTGATATCCCTGCAGTAGATGAAAGATACATCATGCTTACTTTCTTTTGACATTGGAACATGAGCAGCAGTGTCATCAGCACAGAATTGGGGGAAATTAGTAGGACCCAAGTACACCCATTTACTGTCTGGAGACAGTAGGTCTCCAGTAGATCTCCAGTAGAGAAGTAATCTGGAGAAGACGGGCCTGAAGTGGTCTTTGAAACACTGTATATCTGTTCATTACATTGATACGGTTGGAGAAGTAAGGTAAAGATTTCCCTTGTCCAGGAGAATTCAACTCTAGAGAGTGATGTTCATCTCCGTTTCTCAACAGAGGGAGCCAGCCTAGTCCGAAGATCTTTCCATGGTCATGTCATCAGTATGCCTATACACCAAAAGCACCTGGAACACTGTTACCTTCACACCAAAGTGGTGCCTATTTATCTATTCACATTTGCATCTATTTTCTTAAACAAATTTTATTGATTATACAACTAAAATGTCAAACAAACACATACACAACACACAGAAAAAAAGAAAAAGAAAAAAAATGATTAAAAACTAACAATTCTACTATCGACAGTCTATGGTTCCTTATTCGTTATCAATATTGGTGACATATTTACAAATACATCTTATTGCAAATATATAATTATTCCCTCTTTTACATTTTACAGTATGTACTAATATATTTTCTATTTTTGTTCTCTCCAATCATACCAGCATTCCCAGCTTCTATAATATTCTGATGTTTCTTTTTCCTTGAGTGCTAAGGTTAACTTATCCATTTCTGCACAGACTGTTATCTTCTGAATGACCATTTCCTCTGTTGGAATGTCTGCTTGTTTCCAACACTGCGCAAAGGTTATTCTGGCTGCAGTAAGAATGTGCAGTATTATATATTTGACATTTTTAGAAAATTGTCTATTAAATATCCCCAGTAAAAATAATTCTGGTTTTAATTCAATTTGCTCCCCCATTATTTCCTCTAACCATTTTTTTATTCTGTGCCAGTATCTTTGGGCTTCAGTGCAGGACCACCACATGTGAAAGAATGTTCTGTGTTTCTTTTTACATTTCCGGCAATTCGGATTCATGTTAGGAGACATCTTTGCTATTCTCAAGGGCAAGAGGTGCCATCTATAAAACATTTTATAGGCATTTTCTTTATATGTTACTGATTTTGTAATTTTATTATTCCTTGTCCAGACCTTTTCCCATTCTAATAATGTAATGCTACTTCCTATGTTTCTACTCCAAACTATCATGTTGCCTTTGACTACTTCCTCTCCTAATTCTATCTCTAATAAATAATTATAAAATTTAGTTATTTTTTTTTATCTAGGTCTAATAGGATTTTATCTAATTGTTGTGGCTTAGCATAAATTTCAAAATTTTTCTTATCCTGACTGTATCTATTTTGAATTTGCAGGTAAGCCCACCAGTCTACTTGTAGCCCTTGTTCTTGGAGATCCTGCCTTGATTTTAAAGTTCCTTGCGCATCAAGACGGTCTTTGTATTTTATCATTTTGTTAAGATCTAAATTATTTGGATGTATCATTGCCTCCGTCGCTGAGATCCAGATTGGGATTTTTAAATAATGTTTTTATTTTATTTTATTTTATTCCAATTAGCCAATAAGGAGTCTCTAATTATGTCTGTGGAAATAATTCTGTTTAATTTTTCCAGTGTCCCATAAAAATGCATGCCACCCCCTCTGTAAGTTGTGGCCTTCTAGAAATAGGATTCTGTTATTCAAGAGGTTTACCCACTCTTTCAGCCAAAGTAAGGAGGCTGCACTATAGTATATTTACCAATTTGGGAGTGCCATACCTCCCCTGCTCTTCATATCTTGCATTGCCTTTAGGTTTATCCTGGTTTTTCCCTTGCCAAATAAATTTGGTGGTTATCTTGTAAGTTCCACAAAGTAATTCTTATGTATTTTTATTGGTATTGTTTGGAATAAGTAAATAAATTTGGGGCAAATGTTCATTTTTATAGTGGCAATCCCCCTAGTAAGGAGATTTGCAATTTGACCCATATCTCTAAATCTTTTTTGACTTGTAATAATTTATTATAGTTATTTTCCATTTTTTTTTGCACTGAGTTTTGCACTGAGCCATCAGCTAAATTCATAAGTATTTAACGTTTTTTACTATTTGTTATCCCATTATCCTTTCCAGTTTTAATTTCTGTTTTTCTGTTAGATTTTTAGTTATTAATTTCATTTTTTCCCTATTGATTTTAAGTTCTGCAACTTTCCCAAATTGATCTAACTCTTTCAGTAGTTCTTGACCTGTTTCAATTGGTTCCTCTATGAAAAAAAAACCATATAATCTGCAAATGACTGGAGTTTGTATTCTTCTTTCTTAATTTTTAGTCCTTTTATTCCTGGGTTCTGTCTAATTCATGTAAGCAATGTTTCCAAAGATAATATGAAGAGCAGGGGAGATAGTGGGCATCCCTGCCTGACTCCTTTATCTATTTTTATTGAGCGTGTGTACTCTCCATTAATTATAATATTTGCCTTTTGTGAGTCGTAAATTATAGTCACAATGTTTTCAAATTTAGTGCCAAAATTCATATTGTAAATTTGTTGAATTAGGAATTGCCAATTTAGGTTATCAAAGGCCTTCTGTGCATCCAAGAATACAAGGGCTATTTGTTTTTCTGGATGGACATAAATTAACACTAATAAAATTGGAGTTGATTTAATCCAAATTTGTAACACCAGAATTCTTCCACTGGGGTCTGTCCAAATTAGCTCTGCTTTCATGTCCTCCTTCATATATACTGCTATCCCTTTCTTTTTCCTAAAATCTGCTAGCAACGTATACAAATTGCCTAGCTTGGGCCATTCTAAATATTTTTCTTCTTCCTCTCCTTATATGAGTTTCCTGTAAAAATATTATGTCTGCATTTTGTTTAATTAGTTTCATTAGTATTCTTTTCCTTTTTATCCTAGAGTTTAGGCCATTTATGTTAATTGATAATATTTTCTTTTCTTCGTCCATCACCTAATTGGCTCTTGCTCTTTGTCTTGTAGTTACTCCTGTCTCTCTTTGTAGCTGATTATGCATCTTCGGTTCTTCTTCTCTTGATGTATATTTTTTGAGTTCCTATAATTCCCATCTCTGCTCTTTTGATAGTCTTGGTTGTCTTGTGAATTTGTTTCTAGTTTGTCTCTACTACTCGATTCTACAGGACCTAGTTTGTCTCTACTACTCGATTCTACAGGACCTAGTTTGTCTCTACTACTCGATTCTACAGGACCTAGTTTGTCTCTACTACTCGATTCTACAGGGCCTTCATAGAATTCTTGGGCTTTTTCCACGGAATCTACTTTTCTTTTCTTCTTTTCTTTTTATGATGCCTTTTTGGTTTAATTGGTTCGCCAAGAATTTATTATCTCGCCTCTGCTCTCTCACTCTTCTTGGGATTTGTTTAAGCACCAAGATTTCTTTTCCTTTATGTGTAATTGTTTCTTCTCTAGAAATTTTATATTTTACATCCCAAACTTTTCTTCTGGCAAATCTTACGTGGACCTCTTTTGGATATTTATGTCGTCTTGCATAATTTGTGCTCACTCTGTGGACTTCGTCTAGCTCTTTCAGGATATCGTCCTTACAGTCCTGCTGATATTCCTCCCATCACTTGTTCCAAATCCTCTTCTTTAGAGTCCATTATGTTTTGGAATCTCAAATATGCTGCGGCCTTGTCCATTTCCAGATATACCAAGGAATTGTCCATTTCTTTGCTCACATTTCTTAAATGCTCACCAACCATTTCCAGCTTCTTTTCCATTTGTTCTGTCCTTTTCTCAACCTCCTTTATTGTTGATTCATTCCTTTCTAGTGCTTGCTGTATTTTTTCAATTTTTTGATCCAGCTTTGAGATGTCTAATTTCATTTCTGCCTTTAAGTTCCCCATCTCTTCTTTTAATTCATTTGTGTCAGCTCTTGTTTCAGTGTGATTTTTTGTCATTATTTCCTGAAGTTTCAGCATGGATTCTTGTAAAATAAGAAGGGTCGATTGGATATTAGCATTCATGATGACAGGTTGTTTCTCTCCAGGTAGAGTTTTTTCAATTGTCTTTTGTGCCATCACTGAGGGCAATGGTGTTGCAGTTGTTTGTATTGAAGTAGTCTTCTTTCCAGTTTTAAGCATTGTGTTAGTCATAGAGGTCATTTCTTGTAAAATTTGTTTTTGTTTTTGTATTATACTAAATATGTTGTCCCAAATTAGCATTCACTATTGAAAAGTATCAGCTATATATGGCCACTACTCTAATTAATATAATACGTTACAGGGTTAACCTATCTTGTCAATATATATATTCTCCAGAATTTTAAAGCTATTTTCTAAGTCAAATACCTGGATTTGTAGATCTTAATAATATATCAAATTCCTCTATTTAAATTTAAGTACTATTAATCTGTATATCTATAAATGCTATAAAATTCCTAATCTCAAAATAGTGTTATAAGATAATATTTCAAATACTTACAAATCTAAATGAAAATATATCAACCTTGCTATACAATAATTAATTAATCTGTAGTAATCACAATTAGTCACAATTAATTATTTAATTCAATATAATCAATGCCTATAATCAAATATCAATACCTAAATAATTAATTAATTATCACCTCCTATTTTTTTATGTGCTATAACCAAATATAAACTTCAATATTTACTAAGGTATAAATTAAATCATGTATAAATTATGTTTACCACATTCAAAAATCAGTTGAGTTGGTGTCAAGAAATAATTATTCCAATCAGCAGAGTTTAAAGGCTTAAAGTGTCTTAATGTAGTTGTTTAGTTCTTCATCTCTAAATCATAGTTCCTTCCCCGAGTGCACCAGAAGCACAGACTTGTTGAGTAATGTCTCTGGTTTCACCGTCTCACCACACTGTCCTCTATAGCTGTTCCTCCTTTTGTTTGAAAGTCTTGTAAGTCAATCTTTAAATTTCATACAGTCTCTTCCTTTAATAAATCTCCTCCACTTACTACAGCTCTAGTCCAATAATCCAAAAAGAGTCCAGTAAATTATTCAGTTTCGTCCATGGAATATTTAAAGTTGTAATAAGGCTATTTAATTCCTTACTTCAGATCTCCCCCGTCCTCCCAATTTTCCCCAAATCCACAGTTCAAATCTCTCAAAGTTCCCGTAAATTAAACTTGTTGTTCTTTCTTTCTTTCTTTTTTTCCCCCAATTATTGTCAGTCACTCAGGTCCCTCCGATTCTCTTATCTTCTCTATCTGATCTTTCACATCCTTACCCTCTTTCTTCTCACGAGCCCTTTTGCTTTCACCACCACTCGTATCTGCTTTGGCCGCTGTTTTGGGGCTTCACTCTGACTAAGGTTCTCCAATATTCAATGCTCAATCAGGATCGCAAATTCATTCACCACAGTCTGTCACTCACTCACTTCCTCTTATATGTAATGATCCAGACTTTAGGACCGCCATTACTGACAGTCTCTTGATGTCGGTCTCTACAGGGTCTCTCTGTGTCATGATGAGGATCACCTTCTCCACACCGCGACTCGAGTCTCCCCACACTGGCATGCTTCTCTACAAGATGCGTGCACCCCTAAGGGTCACTCCAACAGCAAGGGGAGATAGCATGAAACCCAGAGCAAGCTTCAGCACCTCCATTCATCCATATCTCGACACCGGAAGTCCCCCCCACATTTGCATCTATTTTCAAACTATTCGGTTAAGGCAAGTAACAGGAGCTCACCCCATCATACCACTCATGAGTCTCAAAACCAGTTTATCGGCTGTTCATCTGAAAAGATCAATGTCATCTGATTCATGTCTTTTAAAAATTAAAAGTCTCTTGATATATGTAAATGATTACTTCTGATAAATGGTGGCACATTAATATGATTCACTGAACTGAAAACTAAATGCATGGGAATTGGGCAAATACTTTGCCTAAAATTTAAGATAATACCTGAAATAGTTAAACTGGATTAAAACTGGGATTGCCTGAGAAGTTGAGTAAAGCTAAAATGGACATGGATTAGAAAGCAATTCTGTTGTAGGCTTTCCTTTGTTTTAAAAAATAGCAACAGTTGCTAAACTGACCTCTTTTTCTGGTGAAAGACCTCCTTCTTAGGAACAATATAAAGTATACAAATAGCTGTGGTCTTAGTAATTACAAAAGGAGGAGTAAACAACTCATTCTGATGTTTATAGTTTGATTAAGAATAAAGCTTGTTCACTTTCACTGCATTGAGTCACTTGTTTGAAAATATTTCCAAATAGAAAAACTGAAAATGGGCAACATGTCAGATTTTGCTTTGATGAAAAGGTCAGGGCCAATTCTTGCATTTACATCTGTGGCCACAGCTGCGTTAAGCAAAACAGGTCATCTGCAGCAGGAGAACCAAATGATAAAACATCTGTAAGAGTGTCATCTTGTATAGTCTGTGACTTTTGTAGTTGTTGAGATATCAAGATGCAAGTATGCAATTGTGGCTTTTTCATGATGAAATCACTGTAGACAGTGATATCATCCATTTGGCATCACTGCAATTTGCAACGGGAGCAATTTAATGGAGGTAATAATTCCTATTGCTTAAGCAATTCCTTCCATCTGTCTCCTACTCTTGTTATTGCCAAGCCATGCTTGGCAAAAGGGAGATGAAGAGCAGGAATGTCAGAACTGGTTCAATTTTCGTTATATTTCCATCAGCATAGATATTTTGTTTTTGACAAGTTTGCTTATCTGTTTGATGTGTTTGGTTGTTATTTTAATTATATGTTTACATGTATTTTCTCTCTGTGTTATGGTCAGCTCCCTTGAGCAATATTGCATGTCTCTGTTGGATTACTCCAATGGGCTCTATGTGACTGTCCTTGACAAGCATCCAGAAGCTACAAAATGCATTAGCCCAAATCATCCTGGTAGCTCCTATGTCACATTCCCACTTTGGGAATGTTACCAGTTGGTTTCTGGATGCAAGTGAAAGTGCCAAAAGATTGAATGAGACATCTCTCCTCCCTGAGAGAATGAGAATGGCTTAATGGTGTTGGGGAGAGTGAATGACAACCCTTTCCAGGTCTTGTATTATGTTTGTATGGTTTTAAGTTTTGTTTGTTTTAATATGAGTTACTTACAGGAAATGCACGTCCCTCCAAGCCTGTTGTGATTGGAGTAGTTTATATGAATGTATGTAAACTGAATATAATAAATAAAATATTTGTGGTACAAATGTGATCTAGTCAAATTTTGAAAATTATCTCAGAAAAATGGGGGAGGTAGAAGATTCATAAAGTTATTGGATGTTACAGAAATGTGAGTAAGAATCCTTTTCTTTGTTTCCCTGTAAGCATAAAATATTAGTATGTCGTATCGGAAATATATATAGTATCCTCCAAGAGACAGATTCAATTAATATAGTAGACAGTTCCATTCACCTAGTGGCTCAGATATGAAAAATATACCTTTGGGTATATGAGAATGTGCTGTTTATATTGGAATGCAGAATTGGTATTTGTAATTGAAATAATATCCTACATCTATTTTCTAACACCAGTTTCCCATCCACCAGAAAAAGATTTTTTCTGGAAGCTGATATGTCACTTCCTCCCCTTGTTAAGGTATCAATATTTTGCATAACTTGTAGTAAGTCTAATGGCTCACAAGAGCTCCTCATTGAAAACTAGTATTTCATTTTTCCAAATCTGGACACATTTGCTCTTTAAAAACATGAGAAATTTTTTTAAAAAAAAAATCTATCCCACTTTTTATAATTCTGGGCCACTATTATATATGAGAACAAGCATAAATAACAGTGATGGCTTATGCACATTAAAAATTTTAAGTCCCATCAGCCCCACTGTAAATATTCTCTGGATTATTCCCAAATTACATAAATACAATCCAAATAGTATCATAATAAACCATAAATCATCACTGATATAAACGTATACAGCACACTCAAAGAAGACTGAACTGATTTTTCGGCCAACTCTTTCAGTACAAAATACATTGTATATGCTAATAAGCAACCTAGAAGAGAAAAACTTTGAGAACTGTCATTTGTCACATAAAGGGTTTATCTGTGTGGATTTAAAATCAAAATGACAACTACGGTCATGTAATTGAATCCTGCCCCTTTAAATTCATGTGCCATGTATGCAAGGCTTTGATTGCAGCTGCCATCTTGACTGTTTTGCCCTCCCCTCCCTCTCTGGACACTCTTAACCATAAAAATCCAATATTAATAGCTATCTATTCCAGTGGCTGAACTGTTTGAAAGCATCCTGATTATTTTTCCCTTTGGGAAGCTCTGCAGCCTTACCTTCCTCATATCATTTGCTGGTAACAATTAGAGGAATTTATACTGTTGTCAAGGAATGCCATACTAGCTACAAACTCATAGACAACTTCAAGCCATATTAATGGAAAACTTTGAAGAATCCAACAAACATATTGGAAGTCTGACTAAAAGAGAGCTATGATATCTTTAATAATCTCATTGTGAAAGTAATTCAGGCAAATATATTTTAAAAATTCAATATTTCTCTTGGTAAGGAAGATTCCATTGGCTTTTAAGGATTAATTCATATACTACAGAACTAGATTTTAAAAAAATTATGAAGCAAATTTTGCATGCATCTCCTAGGTATTCCGACCTTCCTGAGCCTAAATACACTGACAGGTGTATAAACTTGTATGATTTAATTTTGTTATAACTAATGCATATCTCTCTGATATTAGTTATTCTCCTCTGATCAGACTCTAATCCACTTCCTTGGAAATAATTAATTAACCATTCACATTGATATAAGTAAGCAAGCACTAGCATAAGAATTGATCTACAGAAAACACATACCAACTACATGGTTTTTTTTTCTGTGCTTTGATTTTTGAAACAATTTTTCCTTTGGAAAAAATCTCAGTGCAGCGTACATAATGTAAACCAAAGCATGAAATAATACTGCATTGCTGAAACTTCTTAAATGATAGTAATTCAAACTAAGCAGCAATATTTTAAAATATAAAACAGCCAGGCTACCAAAATAAGGAGAACAAAAAACAAGTTTTAAAATATAGTATCCATAAGCAGTTGAAGATCCTGGATCATTTTCAAACTCCCAAGCAAGCCACAAATGGACAAGTAGTCATTTAGAAGAAATTACTTTTCTGCAATATCCATGTTTGCTTTGCCTAGATAGGATTACTGTGGTCGTAGCTACTGCAGCTGTGGTTCTAAGAAGTTCACTATTGTGGACTAAGCCAACACAGCAGTAACAACCCTAAATAGCTTTACTTTGCAGCAGGCTCGTAATCCTGCACTTCTCATTGGCCCGAGAATAGCAAGTCGTGATTGGTCGTTTCTGGCCAGTCTGATTGGCTGTTAATGGGCCTCTCTGATTGGATGCTTGTGAGAGTGGTAAACTCAAATCATTGGTTGTTTTGACAGCAGCCAGCTCTATAAAAGAGCTGCTGCTGCCCAAGTATTCGCTCTGTTCTTATTTCACAATAAAGAGTTGAAGTCACCGTTCGATGTCTCGTCTCCGTTCCTTGCGCCCATGCTCAGGACTTAACATTCACCAATAAGAATTACATCCTCCTGACAATGAGAATAAAATGATCAGTTATAGAAAATGGGCGCGGGTATAGCACATACACACACCCATCACACACGCAAGCCAACATCAGCATTGAATTTAATAGGACACATTGCCTAACTATAAGCAATTTTTCAACATAAGAGCCATGGTGGCACAGTGGTTAGAATGCAGTATTGCAGGCTAACTCACTGCTCACTGCAAGAGTTCGATCCTGACCGACTCAAGATTGATTCAGCCCTCCATCCTTCTAAGGTCAGTAAAATGAGGATCCAGATTATTTGGAATAACATGCTGACTCTGTAAACTGTTTAGAGAAGGCTGTAAAGCACTATGACATAGTATATAAGTCTAAGTGCTGTTGCTATATTGAAGTTAAAAGGATTATAAAATGAACTAATCAATTTGGCAAAATTATGGAGACCTGTTAACTTATATATTATTCAATAGTTCTTAATTCAACAATTACATACGCAAAGCAGCATCTACAATTAATATTGATGATAGCAAACGGATATGTAATATTTATATGTTATGTTGTATCAAGTTATTGACTAGAATATGATATGAGGATTTATATGAGGATTGCTTTCCAGTTGCCTACCAGGCACAATTTTAGAGACTAAAGGTGTACTTTTCTGAAGGTACCCCAACTGCCAGTCTCTTACATGGGAAAGGGCCCTTTTCCAGTATGGATGCAAGGCTATGGAAAATAATTTCTAAAGGATGTATTTTGCTCTGATTCCCTCAAAACTTAGGAAGATGGAACAACAACAATAAAAATTCATAACGGACTTCTCATGGCTGGAAAGAAGATGTCCATTTGCAAAATATTACAAATTTGGGAGATTTGCATCTTCTTTCTTTATCTGGGATATGGCTAGCTTCCTACCAATTGCACCAATATTTAGTTGTTGTTTTTAACAAACTCAAGTAAACTTATATATATGCTAAAGTATTCAGTTGTCAAAATTTCTGTAACTGAACCCCATTTCAACATATAAAAGATAGGATTTAAAGATAAATACAAACATTATAGTTTGAGGTTCTTTCCAGTTTGTAAATGCAGAGAACTACAATAAAAGTGAAACTAGAAATGGGGATTTGGGACCATGGCACAGTTTTCAATTCACACTTCTCTGGGTTGCTCTCAGTCATTACTCTCATTACTTTTGATTTCCTCTTTCTTTTTCAGACATTCTTTTTAATATCTCACTACTACTTGTATGCCCTACTTCCCCCATCCGAAGTAGATATAGCTTAAGCTAGAATTCCCAGATGTTGCCTCTAAATATTTGAATCTACTTTGCGTGCATAAATGCACCAACGTGCCTACCGTCTCTGTCCTATTGTTTCTTTTATTTTTCTTATATGTATCCATGTATTCATAACTATGTTTTTTACTTATACCTATTATCTTGTAAGCAATTGACAAATACATAAATAATAAATAAATCATCATCATCATCTGGAGCTTTGCAATCCCGGTCTAGGGTTGTCTTTGTTAAGTTTGAGGCGGATCGGTTCAACAGAGAAGCAAGACCATTTAGTGAGTTCAGCTCTTTTATTTAGTATTGGTAATCGTCCCAGAATGCAAGCCGCGGCAGCCCTTCATATAGGGCTGGCTTGCGGCTCGGCAGCCAATGGCAGCACTTTGAATCTCCCACGATCGGCACAGCCAATCGCGGTAGATTCCTAGCGCTCCAATCACGGCCGACCTTTCAACCAATCAGGTCTTCACTGGTACGGACCAATCGGTTGCGGGGGTTTTGGAGAATGCTAATATCATACACCCCTCCCCTCTTGGTTTCGTCCGGCGGTGCATGGTAATGTAGTCACGTAGGTAGGCGGGGTTTCTCGCCTGCCTACTTGACCTGCACGGTTCAGTTCTGGTGTGGTCGTCGACCGGTTCAGATGCCTCCTCTGTTGCTCCGGTTCCTTGGGATGGAACCGCCTGCTCCCGCTAGGTTTTTCCTGGCCGGGTGAGCTGGTTTGGCTGCTCCTTCCAGGTGAAGATCCCAGGGTTTCATGCTCCATTGGTCCTGCGTCTACAGGTGAGTAGCATCGATTTATTGGTTTATTTATTCTAGGTGGGGGGTGTTCTGCCTGCATTAGTTGGTTCCCTTCAGTTCTTTCTCTATTGCTTGCCGATTCCCGCCCCCCCCCCCCTTCTAGTTTCTTGTTTGGTTGTCTGGCTGGTGGTGATGGCTATTCTTGACCTAAGTTGGTTTATGTGCCATTTCCAGTTTTTCACATCGCTTGTTTCCAATCGGTATGATAGGGGCCCGGTTATCTGTTGCTGGCACCCAGAGTGGTTCTCCTGTGAGATTTTTGGCGTATACTAGGTCCCCTATGTTAAATGTTCTGTGTTTGCTGGAGGAGCCTGGGGGTTTGTCTGGGTTATATGTTGGGTGCATTCTGTCTAGTGTTGAGCGTAATTTCCTACCCATCATTAGTTCCGCCGGGCTTTTATTTGTGGTTGTGCCAGGTGTAATGTGTTGAATGAGGAGCATTTTATTGATTTTGTCCTGTATATTGGCTGTTTCTGTTTTCTGGATGGCTTTCTTGGTGTATTGGATCATGAGTTCCGCCCGCCCATTCGCCGCCGGGTTTGCCGGTGCAGTTAATGCATGGCGTATCCCTTGGCCTGCCAGAAATTGTTCAAATGCTAGTGCAGTGAACTGGGGCCCATTGTCCGACACTATTACGTCTGGCAGGCCATGCGTAACGAAAAGTTTGCTCAGTTTCCTTATCACCGCCTCCGTTGTGGTTGACTTCATGGTGCTTACCTCCAACCAGTTGGAGTAAGCATCTAATGTGATAAGGTACATATGTCCCTTGGTTGACCCCACAAAGTCTATATGGATCTTAGACCACGGACCTCTTGGTTTTTCCCATTCTTGGGTTGGGGCAGTGGGCAGATTGGATCTGGACTCTTGGCATTGGTTACATTTGGCAATCCAGGTTTCGATCTGTTTATCCATTCCTGGCCACCATGCGTAGCTTCTGGCCAGGCTTTTCATCTTAACCATCCCCGGGTGACCCTCATGCAACATTCCCAATACCTTTTCCTGTAATTTTTCCGGAATTACCACTCTGTCCCCCCAAAGTATGCAGCCCTTTTCGGTAAAGAGTTCAGTTTGTCTGTTCCGAAAGGGTCTGAATAGTTTGTCTATGTCCCCTTCCGGCCACCCTTTTCCCACTCAGCTCAAGACTCACGCCAGCCACTTGTCTTTATTTGTTTCTCTGGCAATGTCTGGCGTGGTCACGAGTGGATTGGATATTGTCTCTATTTGGAGTTCCTCTGTTGTGGGTGCCGGGTCATCTTCCCGGTCCGGTGAGGATGACCAGCTCAGGGCATCTGCATGGGCGATGTCCTTTCCGGGTCAGCGTATCAGCTGGTAATTGTATGCTGCTAGGAATTTGGACCACTTCGTCATTCTTGGCAATAGAATATTCGGTGTGGCCCTGTTTCCCACCAGGATTCCTAGCAATGGCTTGTGATTCGTGATGATTGTAAAAGTCCTACTGTAAAGGTATTCGTGAAATTTCTTGACGCTAGCGACGACTGCTAGGGCCTCTTTATCGAGCTGGCTGTAGTTCCGCTCTGGCTTTGAAAGTGTCCTTGATGAGAAAGCGATGGGTGCTTCCCTCCCGTCTGGTAGCTGGTGGCTGAAGATGGTGCCGATCCCAAATGGCGACGTGACGCAAGTTACCGTCAATGGCAGGGTCTCGCTGTACTGGATTAGTACTGCGCCGGATGTTAGTAGGTTCTTTGTGTTGTTGAAAGCACTCTCCTCTGGTGCTCCCCAGGCCCAGGTGGCTGTTTTATCTAACAGCCTATGTAGCGGTTCCGCCACGGTCGCCTTTTGAGGTAGGAAGACATTGTAAAAGTTTAACAGTCCCAAGAAAGCCTGTAATTCCGTTTTGTGTTTTGGTCATGGTGCTTCCCTTATGGCTCTCAGTTTCTTTTCTGTGGGGTGAATCCCTTGTTTGTCTAGGAGGTACCCCAGAAATTCGACCCTTTCGGCCCGTAGCTGGCACTTCCCTCTCTTGACTTTAAGTCCCGAGTCTCTGAATTTCTGCAGTACCTCCCGCAACCTGGCTTCTAGCTGTTTCTCATTTTTCGTGGCCACCAAGACGTCATCAAAGTAGAGCACAACCCCTTCTATTCCCTGGAGGAGTCTTTCCATAAGGCTTTGGAAGACCCCGGGTGCCACGCTGACTCCAAATTTGGAGCTGGTTGCAGCGGGAAGCCCCTCGGTGCATTACGATGGTTTGGGCTTCTGCTGTTGTGGCGTCGACCGGCAGTTGCTGGTAGGCTTGTGCCAGGTCGAGTTTTGCGAAGTTCCGGCTTCCCCCCAGTGAGTGCAGAAGGTGCTGGACTACTGGGACGGGGTATGTGCTTTGTTGGAGCGCATGGTTTAGGGTGGCCTTGTAGTCACCACAAATCCTCACTGACCTATCTGGCTTGATGGGGGTGACAATTGGGGTCTCCCACCGGGCATGATCGATCGGTTCCAGCACCCTTTGTGCGATGAGCTTATCGAGTTGCTCATCGATCTTGGGCTTGAGTGCAAAGGGCACTCGCCTGGGCTTAAGGCGGATTGGCGCGATGCTTGGGTCTATGTTAAATGAGATAGGGGACCCCCGGTACTTGCCTAAATGGTCATCGAAGACTTCCCGGAAGCCCCTCACAAGCGCCGCTTCCCAGTCTGCCTCTCCGTGGTGTATGCCGGTTACCTCGATGCCCAGGGGTGCAAACCACTGCAGTCCCAACAGGCTCAGTCGATCTCGGTTAACGATCGTCAGGGGTAGCACTTCTGTGTGGTCCTTGAAGGTGACTTTAAAATGGCCTCTGCCAACTACAGGGATTCGGTTCCCCTGATAGTCTTTGAGGGTTAGTGTTTGGTCTTCCAATTCTTGGTGGCGGATGGAGGGGACCAGGCACTTGAGTGTACGCCAGGAGACCATTGAGAGGAAGGACCTGGAGTCCACCTCCATGTCGCATCGCTGGTCTTCTATCCCAACCGTCACATATACCTTCCTGGCATCGCTGGTGGAAGAATGGCCGATGACGACGGTCTGGTGCGTTTCCTCTCTCTGTCTCGTCTCCTGGAGTCGCCTGTTCTGACCTTCTCGGCTCCAGCGGTTCTCCATCTGGCGATCACGGTTTCTGGTGGGAGTGCTTTCTCTCCGTCGGGGGCTGGCGTCTCGTCGTCACGGGCTGTAGTGCTTTTTATTCTGGCACACTTTGGTGATGTGCCCCTGTTTCTCGCAATGCCTGCAAATGGCGTCGAGAAAGTGACTGTCCGCTCGGGGGTGATCGCCGCCGCAGCCAGCACACTGGAACCTCGACTTACGTCCTCGTGGTTCCCGCCGCTCCCACGCCGATTGGAGGCGGTGGATCTACTCCTCCTCATCTTTGGTTTCCGAGAAGGAGTCAATGTCGCTGTGATGTATGGTTGTGTGGTCTATCGCTCTCGGGGGTCGACGTTGCCTCTCCGGCCACCGCTTGTGGCATGATGCTCGATTGCCGCATCCGAGCCACTGATTTCTTGGCCGCTTCCGCTGCAGCGGCTTCGGTGAGGGCATCAGCGAGGGAGATGTCTCCCTTGGCCATGATGCGGCTCTGGAGGACGGGGTCTCGGAGTCCCAGGACGACGCGGTCTCACAGGGCCTTGTCCAGGTCGGCGAACTCGCACAGGCCGCCCAGGTCCCGTAGTGCTGCTATGAAGTCATCCAGCCCCTCGCCCTCGCGTTGATCCCGCCTGTAGAAGTCATGCCGCCGGATGAGGATGGGCACAAGGGGGCGTAGTGGCTTCGCAGCAGGGGCTCGAGATCGTCCCACTCCATCGCCTTGACATCCACCAGTTTGGCCAAGGCTTTGGCCATCTTGAAGACTGCGGGCCCACAGTGCGTGAGGAGCACGGCTCATTTCTTGTGGCCATTGGCGTCCTTGAGGTTGCTACTCTTGAGGAATATTTGGAACCTATCGGTATAGGATTCCCAGTCCTCAGTAGCAGGGTTGAAGGGAGCGGGTTGATTCCAGCCATTCTGCTTGTTGTTGCGTGCCGCCTCGCCACGTGCTGGATGGTCTCCTTGTCTCACAATCCCACCCTCGTCGTCAGTGTTAAGTTTGAGGCGGATCGGTTCGACAGAGGCGCGAGACCATTTAGTGAGTTCAGCTCTTTTATTTAGTATTGGTAATCGTCCCAGAATGTGAGCCGCGGCAGCCCTTCATATAGGGCTGGCTTGCGGCTCGGCAGCCAATGGCAGCACTTTGAATCTCCCGCGATCGGCACAGCCGATCGCGGTAGATTCCTAGCGCTCCAATCACAACCGACCTTTCAACCAATCAGGTCTTCACTGGTACGGACCAATCAGTTGCAGGGGTTTTGGAGAATGCTAATATCGTACAGTCTTGACTGGCAATTTACAACCTGCAATTACACTCTCCCCTTTCAGTTTTCAACATTATTGGGTCTTGCCATTTTTGAAAGGCTAATGACATACTCATTCTTCAATGTTTTCTGGATTGTGGCAGGTGTGATAGACTAAAATATCCCTCTATTCTGGTCAAAACATGTTAAGTTATCATGCAGAATATCATTCATTTTTTCCCCAAATGATCAGTCTTGTTTTGAGAGATATTTTTCTGCTTCTGCCTAAGATTATGAAAATCTGCTTACCAGCTCAAAGTATTGGTTATATTTATATTCCAAATAATTCATTCAGAGGATATGTTGGTGGCAAATCCAATTTGATCTCCAAAAATCACAAGCAGGACAGCAAATGTCTTTCTTCCCAAATCTGAGGATCAAGAACAATGCTTGCCGTTCTTTACAAATGAAATGAAAGGTAGAATTAGGAGCGGCCTAGTTATTATAAATATACATTATTCAATTTTCTTTTTAATTATTGTAGAGTATAATTCTTGCATGAGACATGTTCATATTCTTTCATAAGACATGTTCAATTCTTGCATAAGACAATGCCTCATTCATACTACTCTTTATATCCATAAGTCTACAATAAATTATTCTTAATTTTAACTCCACAAGTGAATGTGTATGCTTTTTAATAATCTCCTTATCCAGTATGTTCTAGTTCTTTGACTTTATTAAGGTACACTTGTCATAAATTACATCTATTTAAATCATCATTTAAAATGATAAATATTCTTATTCTGGTATTTTTAGATACTTACTATGTTTAGGCTGCCATATAATTTAGACTGTGACCATCATTTTAAAGTTCAGGCATAGCACGAAACTGCTACTGGCTGTTCTGCTGTCCCTTTGCTAATCTTTTCCCTAACTTTACATTTTGTTCTGCTTACAACATTGGAGTAAGGTCAGAATAAGGCCAACTTTCAATTTTTCCTCTTTATGTTAATATTTTTAATGAATGTATATATGAATGATACTGTCTTCTAGCCCTTCAGAGTGACAGACAGCATATAGGATAAGAATACTAGGGACAGGAAATGATTATTGCCTCCTAAAACAACACATAGGTGATGGAAATGAAACTGGTTAGCCATTGTAAGAAATAGAATATTGTGCCAGGTAGCAAATAAACCTAACCTAAACAAAAAGGACTGTTCTTAAATTTTTACACAGTTCCCAGAAATATCATTACATTTATGAACAGATGTTGATAGAAATGACAGATGTTTTGGAGGCTTTCCAAAAGTGCTAAAATATCTGCTCTCACAGATGTGCACATTTCAAAATCCAAGAAATCTGCACTGAAAGATTGTTCTCCTCTTGTAATTTCAGCTTGCCAACAGGGTCAAGAAAGTGGCAATAGAAGTGGCTGACATGGGCCATTTACTGAAAACTCTGGGGAATACAGCTATAATTGTATAGAATTCAAGTATGTTTTTCCATTTGTTTTGCTCACGAATATAAAATATTTCATCTGAAAATGATCAGATTCATTCCGATTTCATCACCTTTTTCCAAAACTTTCCTCAAGGGAAAGTTTTATGAGCGTTTAACTTAAAGTCCCATCTATCATGTCTGTAACAGGTGGGATTCCCAAAATCAGGGAGAGTTGTACCCTTTATTATTTCTGAAGATAATTAAAAGTACAAATCCCATTATGGGAGCCCCATCCCCTATTTCACTGTTTACTGGCTTGGCTCTTGCATGGTTTATGTCAGCCTGAACAGATGATTGCTATACACAGTGTTCTTTACAGGGACAAGCAGCTGCAATTGCTTTCATTCTGGATGTTGCTACAGTGCTACTTCCCTAGGAAGCATGGCTAGCCATATGGAACATCTGGATGGTGCCAGTTGCCTTCTGCTGAATGATAATGAGTCTTGCATTAATTAACTGCTAAGTAGGCATTGATGGGCAGGGTCAGCTTTCTCATTCGATCTTTTGTGCTTTTGGGCAAACTGAATATCGAAGCATTTATATGTATTCAACAAGTCCAGGAGAATATTAAAAATGTAATTTTAAATCTAGATTTGCATATATAAACTACATTACAGTGTACCTCTTTTTGCCTCCTGTACCCTTTTGAAGATTAATGTTGGGTCATACCTCCTGCTCCTGATGCTGCAGCTTAACTCTACACAGATTCATGTCTGAAAAGGCATCAGATGTAAACAAATGTCACATATCATACAGGGTGGGATTCTGCCAGTTCAGACCAGTTCTATAGAACCGGTTGTTACGATTCTGTGCAGTTCGGAGAACTGGCAAATCACATCACTGGCTGGCCCCTCCCCTCCCCACCTACCCAGGAGGCTTCCCTGAGGCCAGTCAGGGGTGTTACTTAGGGGGTTGGGGAAGGGAGAAGTGGCCTGAGAGCAGAGCTGAACCTCCCTTAGGATTGAAGCTTCTATTTTTCAGTGCAGACTCAGGCAGCAGATTGCAGAAAGGTAGATCTGGGAGTGAAGCTGTGATTCTGCAAGCAACTCAATCTACCTGCCTGCTTTGCCTGATTTTGGGTAAAAGTTTGTCTTGCATTATTTGGTAATCTTTTTTTCTTTATTTTTTCCTCCTTTTCTACTATTTTTTAATTTTCTCTACATTTACTTATTGCTTTTCCCCCATTCTTCTAACTTTCAACTTAAAATTGGTTTTTCTTTTATTCTATTGAAAACCCCTATAATAAAATTATTTTTAAAAAATTAAAAACCAGAAAAAATATATTATAAATGATTGAAAAAAAATCATAATTTAATGTCAGCAGCTTCTAACCTGTTATGCAATTACACTTTGCTTGCCAAGAGTAAATTTCTAAAATCCGTTTGTTTCCTAAACTAAGTAGTCAACAGAACTTAAGCTGCTGGTTTTTTTTTTCTTTTTATCATTAAACTGTTAAATTGCTTTACTAATATTTATAGACATGCACCCACACATTCCTGAAAACATTTAGTAGGAACCAAAAAATCCTGTAGTGAATATATGAATAGAATTGTTGTGGACAACTCGTGCGCTCTTACTTGCATTTAATATCTCCCATTAAAACTTAAGTTTAATACACTGCAAAGAAAGTGAAGCCTATTTTGGGCTCAGAATCAAAAAGGTAAGCTAGTGGTACCAGCACTGCAGTCAAAAACCTTGCCTTTTGGACAGGTGTGCAATGCTGACACTTAAAAGGACAGACTTTTGTGTAAAGCGGTTGCAGACTTAGATTTTTATGACTGTATCATGAAGGCTATTATGCACCTTTATTTGAAATTGTTTAAAAAGGGAGGACTGAAAAGTACTTCCTACTTAAAAGTAGGAAGTTCCAACATTTGAGTCCCACTAATTTCCCCATACAAATCTATAATAAAATAAAATAAATATCCAGAATATTAGGAACTTAGGAACAGAGAGGAAGCTTTGGGAAAATGTATCCTATCTCCTTCTCCAATGATTGCCTGTCTTACAAGGATTCTGTAATACAGTAAGTACTTATCAAAAGACTATTATGAGTTTCTTAGACAAAGAACAAAAGAAATATAATGCAATACTAACACTTGCATATTCTTCTTTAGTCTTTCTTTTCAACTCCCTAGTGTTTATGTTGTCAGCTTAAACCAATTAAATTGTGACAGATTAAAACACACACTATTTAAACAATTGGCAAAAGGCCAATTGATCTAATGCTAAGAAAACGATGCTTGTGAAATAAATTTCATCAGTTCCTTGAGCACCAAACTAGTCTGTGAACATTTCTGTGTTTAGTGTTTGTCATCTTGTTCAGTTAATTTATCTGGCTTTCATCTTCTGAAATGGAGGGATCAGAAATAAGGCAAACAATTATTATGAGCGGTTAAGTGCTTTCATTCTTAGTTTAATTTGTTGGAAACAAGCAGCTCTACCTGACCAAGAGAACACAGAGGTTTTTTGGAAGCTCAAACCCATCATGCTGTTTAGAATAATATTTCAAGAAAAGGGCAAGATAAATTAAGATGGGATCTCATGATCATGAAAATATACATTGAATTTCTTCTTGGATGACTTCATGTTTTTCATAGTCTGCACCTTTTGATATAGTTACATTTGTTATGAAATCTTTTTATTTTAGGTTATGTCAGTGTTTCTCTAGCCATTTATAGTAGAACTAAGAACTAAGGAGAAATGTCCTGACAATGAGAACAATTAATCAGCGGAATGGCTTCTTTCACAAGTTATGAGTGCTCTATCATTGGAGGTTTTTAAGAAGACATTGGACCACCATTGGTTCAGAATGGTACAACATCTCCTGCTTGAGTGAGGCAATGGACTAGAACCATTCTGGCTCTGCAAACTGGTGTGGTGGCAGCAGGAGGAGAGCGGATGGTTTTGCCTAGTGTACCACGGATGGGGTTGGAGATCCCTGGATGAGAAGATCTCCAAGGTCCCTTCTAACTCTGTTATTCTGCATTAGTCACAACTCTTAAAGTGATCAACAATCTAGCATGTTACTAAAAAGGAAACATATAGTTTTGTAACAGCACCATGCTTAATACAGTAGAAATATTTATAATACATAGCATCAGGTTTACCATCTTACTTTATTCAGTGCAATTAAAGTTTGTGGAGGACCATCAAATATTTTTCAGAGCTAAGTTACATAATATCAGACCCCAAAAGTTATATCAATAAAAGTTTTCTATCCTGCTTATTTGAATAATCCACCACAAATTTCTGTTCCCTAGAATGATGTCCCCATCCCCATTATGAATAGGGCTCCCACTCTGCTCTCCTTTAGAAAGCCATTAAGATTCGCCTTCTTTACCAAGAATTAGAGGCCTGTTCAGTACATTCTCCTTTTGGCTGTTATATTACTGGTTCACCATTTTATATTTTATATTTTGGATTTCATATTTATTTATTGACCATGTCTTAATATTACATGGTTTGGGATTTGCTTATTGATTGTTCCATATGCTACCCAGAATCATTTAGTTTGAGTTGGGAAGCCTTATAAATTTAGTTAGTTAGTTAGTAAATAAATGTCAGCATTAGCTCAGATGAATTCTTTAAAAAAAATTCTACATATTTTTCACTCTTTATAAACCAAATAAAAATGATTTTTTTGCATTTTTAAAAAATAATGAAAAATATAGATTCACTAGATTATTTCTAGCCCATCATTTCTCACCACACCCACCCAACCTGATACTTAATGAAATAAATGCTTCTGAGGTACTTGAGTAGAAGCTATCTGAAATAATTCCTTATTCATATTTTGGGTTTACTGCCTGGAAATATTTAATGAGAAAAATCTTTTATTTAATACTTTGTTTTTCTATAAGCAAACAGCTTGTAATACATAGATACAGTCAACATGCAATCACTTAGGTCAGCCTTCTGAATCTACTCTTTTATTTTCTCACAGCTACTGTATATTCTAATTAAAGCCGAGGTCTTATTTGGGATCATCAAGTGTATAAGAAATGATATTTCAAAATAAAAGAGCAAGATGTGTTAACGCAAATCTCCTATGAAGCAATGCTTGGAGATTAGCAAAATAAGAATGTTTTTAGAGATTTGATTTTAATCCATATTGTAAGAAATAGTAGAATTCATTGTAAAAAAAGGAAAAACCAGATGCATTATGAAAATGAGTCAGTTTCAGGAAATATTAAGAAAAGTACTATCAAACTATTCCCATGGTTTGTTCTTTCTCACTTGAAATCTCCTAGATCCTTAGCAAGAATATAGAAGATGTTTTTGTGGGTTTTCAAGTTCTTGTTTTAAAAAATGTGTACGCAGCCATATAGCTACATATAGCTAATCTCTTCAATATGTTTTAGAAAGTGTACTAACTCTGTGTTTTGCAGTTTAGACATAGGCAAAGGGATCTTTTATCCCACTTTATTCTAAACTAATAGAAGAAACATCTTGATTAATCAATAGAACAGAAGATTCAATGCACACCACTATTTCCATCCTTCTTTTCAGTGTGAAATTCTACCTATGTATATGAATCTTGTTTGTGATGATTGTTGTGTTTATTATGTCTTTCACAAAAATCAAAACTATTAATATTATGTTTGTTATGAATGATGCCTCCATTAACAATTCTCTGGGTCCAATACAAGCAGTTTAAAGTTGAAGATAATTATATACAAAACTGTAACCACATCAGTAAAAACAGCTTCTTAAATATAAATCTCCATAGAGAACAGTATTGCAAATAAAATAATAATCTGGAGCAGTAATCATCATCATCATCATCATCATTATCAAACTAGAACAACTGTGGCAAAAAAAGCAAAGGTAGTAGTGATAGTAATTGGCATCTTGGATGCAATCTCATCTAGAGTACAACCTGAATACCTTTGGTATTTCCAAAATCACCCTCAACCAATTGCAAAAGGAAGCTTAACTTGGAACAGGTTACAACCCATGACAATATTTTAACACCATCAAACATCAACATCTGCCTATCCCAGATCCTTGGAAAGGACTCAATAGGATTAGGGTTGAATAAAAATGCCAAATCCAATCTAAACATCTGTCTGAATGTGTGACCAACCAGAAGGAGGAGGAGGAGGAGGAGGAGGAGGAGGAGGAGGAGGAGGAGGAGGAGGAGGAGGAGGAGGAGAAGGAGGAGGAGGAGGAGGAGGAGGAGGAGAAGGAGAAGAAGAAGAAGAAGAAGAAGAAGAAGAAGAAGAAGAAGAAGAAGAAGAAGAAGAAGAAGAAGAAGAAGAAGAAGAAGAAGAAGAAGAAGAAGAAGAAGAAGAAGAAGAAGAAGAAGTAGTCATTGTATGAAAACATCTAAACTGATCTTTAAAATGCTTAGGAAAACAACATGGCAGTTTGGCAAGTTTCTCTAAAAATGCATTCCACAGAATGATTTGAACATTTTCTTTTGATGGCGGTCCATTTTGTCTCATTGGGTAGGGCCACCTGAAGAAGGCACTTTGATAAATATGTTCACGTCCTGGTAGGTAAATATGGGGAAAAAACATTGTTCAGTTAACCTGAATTCACAATATCTAGGACCTTATAGCCCCAGCAATTTGAAATGGATACAGAAATGGACCTACAATGACTGTATATCAACCAGTTCCAATTACCAACATAACTATCATGTTTTGAAATTATTGACGTTGTTGGATTATTTTCAGAGACAGATCATATACATACAATCCTTTGCAATAATCAGAAATAGATACCATTGCAAAACTGTCTCTTTTTGAATAAGCTCTTCACTAATAAAAAACACTTAAATCTCAAAAGTGAACTTAGCCTCTAATGATGGTGCTAGATTCAAAGATTTTCAAAATGTGTCCAAATCACTTAAATGCATCTTTATTGAATCATTAAAAATCATTCTTCCTTTTATATATTATGGACAGAAAAGAATAATCTCAACTGAAAAATAATGTAAATCAATCCTATAGAGCTGTGGTGGTGGCAGTGGTCAGAATGCAATATTGCAGGTTACTGCTCACTGCCAGAAGTTCGATTCTCACCAGCTCAAGGCTCATTCAGCCCTCCATCCTTACAAGGTCAGTAAAATGAGGACACAGATTGTTGGGGGCAATATGCTGACTTTATAAAGTTTTATAAACCACTCAAAGAATGCTATAAAGCAACATGAAGCAGTATATAATTGTTAAGTGCTAGTGCTATAATTGTAGCACAACATAAATTATATCCAAGGAAGCAAAAAATGAAACAAAGGGCTCCAATAATGGCAATTTATGAGAAACAGTGTTATGGACTAAACCTACGCAGCAGTAACAACCCAAAATAGCTTTATTTTGCAGCAGGCTCGTAATCCTGCACTCCTCATTGGCCCGCGAATAGTGAGTCGTGATTGGTCGTTTCTGGCCAGTCTGATTGGCTGTTAATGGGCCCCTCTGATTGGATGCTTGTGAAAGTAGTAAACTCAAATCATTGGTTGTTTTGACAGCAGCTAGCTCTATAAAAGAGCTGCTGTTGCCCAAGTATTCGCTCTGTTCTTATTTCACAATAAAGAGTTGAAGTCACCATTCAATGTCTCGTCTCTGTTCCTTGCGCCCATGCCCAGGACTTAACACTGGCGATGAGGGTGGGATACAGAGACGATAGAGCTGACTAAGTACACATCGAACAAGACAGAGCACATGGCTGAAGAGCGCATGCAACAAACGGCAAGATGACCAACAACGCCATACCACCCACTCCATTCGACCCAGTAACCGAAGACTGGGACTCGTATATAGATCGTTTCCAGATGTTCCTAGAGACCAACAATTTAAAAGATGCTACGCCTGGCAAGAAACGAGCGGTGTTCCTGACTCATTGCGGCCCCGCCATTTTCAAAATGGCTAAAGCACTTGCCAAACTGGCAGAAGTGAAGACCATGGATTGGGATAACCTCACCCTGATCCTCTGGGCCCATTACGCACCCGCAGTACCTACGCTGATACGAAGACACGAGTTTTACCAGAGGGACTAATGGAAGAATGAGAGCGTTGGGGATTTCGTAGCCGACCTCTGGAACCTAGGAGGCCTTTGTGGTTTTGCAAACCTCGAGGAAGCCCTGAGAGACCGCATAGTTCTCGGATTAGATGCACCAAATGTGCAGAGTAAACTCATGGCGAAAGGGGACATCAGCCTTGCAGATGTCATCGCCGACGCTACTGCCGCATAAGCAACCAGGAAGTCAGCTGCTCGAATGCACCGAGCGAATGCACCACTTTGCCAACTCACTAATGATAGCCCGCTCGCCGCTGAGAAGCACACTATCACTGCCCACCACAAAGACCTCGAGTCATCCTCAGACAGTGAGGAAGAGGAGGTCAACCGGCTCCGCTCGGAACGAGAGCAAAGGAACCAGAGACGTCCGCACCAATGTGCTGGTTGCGGGGCAAACCACCCACAATCGGACTGCAAATTCCTCGATGCACTCTGCCATACCTGCGGGAAAAGAGGCCATATCGCGAAGGTCTGCAGAAGCAAGCGAGAGTCCAGTCCCAACCAAAGAGAGAACAACCTCCACTGGGAGACAGGCAAACCACCTGAGAATCGGGACCGCCTGAACCACCAATGGAACAACCACTACTACTACAGAAATCGAGCACCTGCCTCTTCAACAAGACGAGAAGAGGCCCACCAAACCATTATTATCAGCCACGCTTCGTCATTCGATGCAAGAAAGATCCGCGCAAGGGTTACTATTGAGAATCGACCGTGCGTGATGGAAGTCAATTCGGGATCATCCCTATCGATGGTATCCTGGAAGATCCTCAAACAGCTGATCCCTGCCATCTGCCGCCAGGACCTCAGCATGCAACGAATCATCCTAAAAGACTACCAGGGAAACAAAATTCCAGTTGTCGGTTCCAGCCACATCCAAGTATCCTTCAAGAACCGTACCGCAACGCTTCCCCTTCGTTCGCATCTCGATCGCCTCCACCCAAATTACACGCCTGAACAACACCCAGGATCCAGGAAGATGACCCCGTGTTTGTGAAAAACTTATCAGGCGACCCATTGTGGGTCCCCGCTACCATAATGCAACTTATGGGACCCTGATCCTATCACCTACAAACTGCAGATGGTAAGATGTGGAAGCATCACATAGACCAACTCCATTCCAGACTAGCACCTAGTCCTATCTCAGCCTCTGCATCTCTAACTGGGGGGGGGAGGAACATCGAGGAGGCCAAAAAAGAAATAACAATCAAAACTCAACAGTCTACACAACCAACCAGGGGATACTCACCGTCAGAAGGAGAACCGAGCCAGGGAGTGGCCTCACTGCGTGACAGCACTGCAATGGAAACAGATCCAGGGAACCCAGAAGATAGCACTGGCATAAGCAGGGACAGCAGCCCAGAGCCCTGCGAAAGCACAGCAGGACCGGTTTCACCATCCAGCCCAGCTAGCAGCCCACCGGAACCAGAGCCAGGACAGAAACCGGTGGAATAGCGCAGGTCAAGCAGACAGGTGAAGCGACCTGCCTATTTACGAGAATACGTCACCGCATCCCTCAGACGGAACTTAGGGGGGAGGGGTGTTATGGACTAAGCCTACGCAGCAGTAACAACCCTAAATAGCTTTACTTTGCAGCAGGCTCATAATCCTGCACTTTTCTGGCCAGTCTGATTGGCTGTTTTCTGGCCAGTCTGATTGGCTGTTTTCTGACCAGTCTGATTGGCTGTTTTCTGGCCAGTCTGATTGGCTGTTTTCTGGCCAGTCTGATTGGGCGCTTGTGAGAGCGGTAAACTCAAATCATTGGTTGTTTTGACAGCAGCCAGCTCTATAAAAGAGCTGCTGCTACCCAAGTATTTGCTCTGTTCTTATTTCACAATAAAGAGTTGAAGTCACCGTTCGATGTCTCGTCTCCGTTCCTTGCGCCAGTGCTCAGGACTTAACAAACAGGTTTATTTTTATTTATTTATTTACTTACTTATTATATTTGTATAAGTGCCTGTGACATTCATCCATAGAATGTAGGCTTTTAACCCTCCCATCTTAGCTTTTTCTACATAAAATGGTTATAAATCACCATTCCATTTTGAGGAACTAGAAGTAGAAAAGTTCCAATTATTTTTGCATAGAAAACTCAGCGTGTAATAGTCCCCAAATCTTCACTGTATGCTAATAGTGTTCTATTTATTACTTCAATTAATGCTGTAATTTTACTGGAAGGGAGTTACATTTAGTAGGATTTCTTTATGAATCTAGATCCTGTACAAAAATATTTCCTTTACATATTCTGAATTAACTACATTATCTGAATAATGCTCTCTTCAGGTAAGCTCCGACAAGCACCATTGAATCTGGGAAGCAAGGAAATATATAAAAGGGAAGGAAATTACCTCAGTTTGGCATGAAATACAATGTCACTTTCTTTAAATGAAATTTATCTTCTATCCTTACTGACACCGTACAGGCTAATTTAACATTTCATTGTATTCTGTCACTTAGCCAGACACATGCGGCTGCTTAAATTATAGTGGTTAAGGCTACAAAGAGCTGATATATCCTCTCTCATAGACTAAGAGCCTGTATATCCTGTTCTCTATTCTGTTTCTCACATCCCTTTAAATGTTTGGTTGACAGACGCCTTTTCATTCATCTTGGCTACAGGCAACAAAAATATTATGAATATTGAAATATGTGCACATAGTATGATATAAAACTAGAAACATTTGCCATGAAATTATTCCAATATTAAATTATTCTTTTTATGGAATTATTCACCAAATACTTCTAGCAATTGCTATTACCAGAAATTCTCAGAAGAAGAATTAGAAGAAGCTATTGCCTACCACTCTCTCAATGAAATCAACCACACATGCAATATAATTTACAATGTTATTGATTGCTTGCAAATAAATGATGGTAATGGTTTTAATTAAAAATGCAATAAACTGCCTAAGAAAGAGAGCCAAATTATCGGTGATACAAACATTAAAATATCTTAAGGAATCTAATATAAATCAATTTAAGCAACTATAATATATGAACCAAACATATATATACTGGTAGTCCTTAATTTACAATCACGATTAAGCCCAACCTTTCTGTTGCTAATCTCAGCAATTGTTAAGTGAGTTGCACTCCATTTTATGGTGCTTTTCTGTCACAGTTTGTTTAGTGAATCACTGTGGTAGTCAAGTGAATTGCATGTTCATTAAGTGAATCTGGCTCCCCTCTGATTTATCTTGTCAGAAGTAAGCTGGGAAAGTTACAAATGGTGGTCACAGGGCCCTGGAACAAGGCAACTGCCATAAATACATGCCAGTTGCTAAATGCCTGAATTTTGATCATGTGACCACGAGAGTGCTACAATAGTCATAACTGTGAACAACTGTGAACAACAGTAATTGATTTTTTCAGTGCCATTGTAACTTCAAACAATCACTAAACAAATGGTTTAGTCAGGAACACCTGTACCAGTGCAGCAGTCTGCTTTAAAGAAGTCTTGATTCAATCTTCACCTGTGATCAGCTGATCAGTTAAGGAGATGCTAAGGAACTTCTGCAGAAAAACAGAAGAAAGAATGGGAAATACTTCCTTTTTTTTTCCTTTCTTCATTTTTGGTTCTTCTATAGCACAGATGTCAAACACACAGTGTTACGCTATCATTACATGACGCTTTGCAATGTTTTTTCCTTTTATGGAGCTGGGGTGGGCGTGGCCTGCATGTGACATATCTGGCCTATGGGACGTCAATTTGACACCCCTGCTCTATACTCTCTGCTCTATTATTCCTCTCTCACCTTCCTCTCTCTGGAAGGTGGTTCATACACTCAACATCAAAAGCATTTCAAAGCTACAGTCACCTGATGTTTACCTACTTGCTCATTTCTTAGTCCAACCTAAAGAAGAAAATTCAATGGACAATGCTATAAAGTTTCTTTCTTTTTCAATACATAGTTCAACAACTTTCTTTTACCATCCATCAAGACCAGCATGCAAAGAAAGAAGTGATAAATTCCGAGATTCCAACAAGAATTAGGACAAAGTTGATGTATATGAATATAGGGATAGATATTTGGGGTATCAAAAATTAGGATATATAATATTAGGATATATAAGTTTGGATTGACAATACGAGTTGTTATGTAACATAATTGCAATTGAGACTACAAAATGAATGCACAAAACTGATGAACCAACTAACACACTGGATGTACATATGAGAGTTGATGTTTTAATGTTTTGTTTGTCTTGTTTGTTTGTAGAAAATTAATAAAATCTCTTTCAAAAAAAAAATTAGAGAAATGTAATCAAAGTATGCTAAACTGGCTGAGAGCTGAATAAGTATACAAATATTAAATTATATGAAAACATCAGTTGCTTTTAGACTGATATATTTTTAATATAATGCTCAATAGGCAGGTTGGATTCTAACTAAATCTAATGTTACTTTATTACTGAAAAATAATACAATATCTATCTATTGCCTTTCACTATTTTTCTGGAGAGTTCAAAACTCAAACTCATGGCCTGACTTTTGTTGCTAAATATTTTTGTGCGTGTATGAAACAGTATCTGAAAATTAGTAAATCCTAAATGGTTCTTTATTCAGTATTTTCCGACAATGATAATTCAAATCATAAAACAGAAGGAAAAAATCTAAAGAGATAAGACAGTTTTGTCAAATTCTCAAGTTAACCCATCAGAGGCATGCATTTTATGAACTATGATTATACATCCATACAAATTTCAATATGATGTATCCTTCTCAAGAATTAAATTATGTAATCATAATCATCATAATTGTTGTCGTCATCATTTTAGTCATTTTCTATCCACAGCAGGATGAAGGCCTCTTCTGCATGTTTCCAACCAATGCGGTCTTGAGCTTTCTTTTGCCAATTGGACTCACAATACTTGCTGATGTCATCGATCCATCTTGTTTTAGGTCTCTTTTATGGATGCTTTTTATAATATAATATTGGGAGGGAAATGGCCAATTGAAGAATCACTCTGTTGTGGTTCGCCGGCACATGGTACAGAAGGCAGCAGAATTGGACAGTGGGGAAGAAAGAGGACCAGTCAGGGAGTCTGGAGAGAACTCAGATGAGGGTCCTGTGTCCAATGCAGGGAGGGGGCCAGGACCATCTGTGAGTGGGGTGCTACCTTCAGAGCCTTTGGAGTCTGGCAGCAGTGAAGCAGAAGACCCAGGGGAGCCTGTTCCCAGTGCACAGACCTGCTGGAAGCGAGAGCAGCTGAAACAAAAGGGGTGACTCGGGAGTAAGGCTGGAAGATGATTGCCCCTCCCATAAGGGATAAAAGTCAGGCTTAGATGATGAAACATTTGCAGGAAGCAAAGTAGTTCAATTGGTTCTGAGTCCTCCTCGAAGCTCTGTGTACTTTGGTTGGTTTTTTCTTGTAGTTCAGCTGATTTCTTTTATAGTTAATTGGATACTTCTGTTTTTGGCAGCATGCCATAGAACTAAAAGGTTTTTGCTTATCTTGGGGGACTTTTAAGATTAGTTCCGGCTGGGAATGGAAACAATTCCCAGTGTTACAATAAAATAGGTTTTGCTTTTAAAATAAGTTTGTGATTGATTACGATTTACAAAGCCTGGGTCAGAACACACTCATCTAGATTAAGCCTTTTGTACAAAAAAAGAAGAAGAAGACATAATCAGAAGTCATCACTTGAACAAAGCTCATATCAACACATCAACTTTTTTTTTCTCAGCAACAACTGTTATTGTCTTCTTCTCTTTATTTTTCCCCATCCTCCCAGTCTAATTACAACTATGGGGTGTGTTTTTTATGGTTTTTGATGAAAGAATTAACAGGATCATTGTTCTTTAGTCTGATTTCAATGAAGATCAGGTACAAATTTGCATCTCTGTGAACTTAAAGGGTTAAAAAATGTGTGGATCTTTGAACTGGGTCTTGTTTGAGCCAATTAATACTAGGCATACAGACAATTACAGAGTTTGGAAGAAGAGGCTTGATTGCAGCCAGTGATCTCCTTTCTACTTTCATTAATATGTAAGTATTGTCTTTACGCCTTATATACTTGTCATTGTAAGATAGTCAATTCCAATTAAAACAAATTCTGGTTTTAAAAAAAATCTCCAAAAATGTGTATATGTGACATACTTGTACTGTGTGCATTTCCTTGAAAAGAGTGGGCAACATTCCCCTTTTTTCTAAGATTGAGGCTGGAAATGGAGGAAAGAATGTGAGAAACAAACCACTTTAATCCTGCCCGTAATGCTCTTTCAAAGAGGCCCCAAACTCTCATTTTTCAAACAATGTTAATTGGTTTTTAGTGGGTAGATATGTTAGATTATTCACCTTGGTCCTAAGATATTCTATCCTTCACAAAAGGAGAATAACAAGTATAATACTTGTGAACATAATTGTGTTATGCCCAGAGTTTCTTCGAAACAAAATAGGTGGCAAATAAAATTAATTAATAAATACATAAAATAAATAATCTAAGGCACAAGTCTCACTCTTTCTAATATTAGTGCTATCCTAAGCTTATCCTACCTTGAACCAATATATTTGGTTCTATACAGAATGAAGTCTTTAAAAATATTTCCTAAATCTTTCCATGCATTATTTAGTTTAAACCCATTTTATGCAGTTTGTTTATATTAATGATTGGCAGTTGCTATAATTTTTGGCAGGATGAATATTTTATTATTATTGTCACTCAAACTGAACTAGTAGGAAAACTGGTGGATAATTTTGTTAAATAAATAATTGACGAAAGAGAAGTTGCAATTAAGAAGCTGACTTGTTCCAAAATAACTTCAATGGAAAGGCATGATGTTGAGGAATGAAGCGGTTTTTGTGCAAGGAAAATTCAATGTGGTTATTTTTGAAGAGAAGGAGTTTTTTTAAAAAGTCAGACTCACTCATTTCTCAAAGGAACTCTCCCATCACTTCCTGCTAGGTGAAATATTTTTGCATGTCTGAAGTGGACATAACAAATTGCAAAACCAGTTGATGGCATAAATTGCTACAATATTATAAAGACAATATTATAATATTGTAAGGATACATATGCCAGCACAAATATTTTACAACTTTGTGCCAGTTATCAATGATACATGATTTTCCATACCTATATTCCTGCAATTTTCCATAAACAGTATATTCAGATATCACATTTTCAATTTACTAAGTTGAAATGGAAGCAAATCTGGGACTCCTCCCCATTGCATACATAATCTGATACTTAATATTAATTTAATATATGTCAAAAGGAAATGTGAGTTATAGTAAACATCATCTATATATCTTAGCAGGATTGACTGGGAAATTCTTAATGTGATTAGTTTTGAAAGTTCAAAGTTTAGATACTGCTCTTGCAAGAAACTGAGATGGCTAGAAATGGAAAAATACCTTTTTAAAGCAGGAATTTGTTACAGTCAGGTTACACCACAATAAATAATGCTGGCTTTAGCAGAATCTGATTCCAGAGAATATCTTAAGGACTAAAATTATATTATATAAATAAAACAACAGTGATAATAGCAAAGCTGGGTCTATTATTGGGCAAAGCAAAATGAAGCAATGCAGTAGCTGCCTCTAATTGTCTTTGTTCTCAACTTTCTACTTGTTCCCTCTATTGAAAGCAAGAACTATGTGTGCTATATTTTGCAAGTACTATAGTAGAAAAATATCCTGTTGAAATAGTTCTGTTTGCTTTTAATGTCTGAGGAGGAACATCTCTTAAGGTGTGGTAGTGCAAATTCTGGGAATTGAAATACACATGCCTTGAAGTTGCCAAGTTTGCAAACCACTAGTCCAGAGCAAATGACTCCAGATGTTTGGATGTATTCTCTTGCATTTTAGGGGTAGGAGGAATTTTAGGAGGTAAAATTAAGGAAGGGACCAAATTTCCAAATTTCCAGTCAGAGTACTCCAGGTCTTAATGCCTTTTCTAAAGGGGAAAAGAGTTGAGGCTTGTCTTATGTTCATTCCAGTGAATAGAAGCAACACATATTTTCTTGTTTCTCAAATATTTTGGATATTTCCCAGGAAATACAAATGCTACTAAATTTTACTTCTTTCAGCATTCAATTTGTATTGAATAGTGCTGCATATGAAATGCCTACAGTTCAAAACCTCACTTTATATCAGTTAATATTAGTTTCAAACTTAGCAACGTGTTTTTTTTCTGAACACTATGAAACATGTAGTTTGTCCCACTTACATGTTCAGTTACAAGAAATCTTACTACATCCAAGGATTTACATATGCACCGTAGATTTAAATTTAAATTCTAAATCTAAATATTACAAAAATAAAAGAGTTCTGATATTGTTTATTTTTGGAACACTTCTGTGGAAGAAATAAAATCAGTCACATGAACTTTATTAAAACTGAACTACCAGTTTTGTAACTAACACTAAATGTGGAGATAACTTTTTAAGGAGTTATAATTCAGATATATCTCATTTTCCAAAACTATAATCTTAGCTTTAGCAACCACAATCCCTATTTGTCTACCCATCTCATGCTCAATATTCAAGTAAAATTGCAGCACAATTATAATTTACAATTGATGGCAGCAATGTTAATTGCATCTTCTATCTGGAAGATACTTTGAAATTCAGCTCTTAGTTTAGCTCTGTTAGTTAGGTTTATTATGCTTCACATTGTACCAGTTTACAGAGGTTCTCTGACAACCATGCTTATTACAAAGGTAGTTTGCCCTTTGTCCTGTTTGAGTACAAGATCTTCTATCTTCTGATAGAATCTCCTCAGCAACTCTGGGCACAACTTGCTGAGGTTGCTTTCAAATTGTCTCTAAAGGCCTACCCCGTTAGATCCCTATCTTCAACAAACATCTTTCTGCACTTCTAAATGCTTGGAGTTTGCATGGAATTTGAAATAACAGGAAAGAGAAACACACAGCTCTTCAGTGCTTGAAATGGCAAATGTGGGTAAAAAAGTATGTCTGGGAATATCATATAGTTGCTAGCTTGGATACAGAGGAGCTTTGTGCAGTCAGTTCGGTACAGAAGACCAAAACACAGACTGACAGCTAAGGCAGAACTGGTTCAATCTGGTAGAGCGTTTCAGTCAGCATGAAAAGAAATCCATTTTCCTTTTCCTGTACAAAAATAGAACTACCTTTCACTCATCCTGATCTTGCCCCTCCCTCCCCCCCTTCATAAAACCTGTAGAGAACATGTGAGCGATTGGGAGCCTCTTTGGGATGCTTGTTCATGTAGGTCAAAGTAAGTCACTTTTGATGTGTCAGTTCAACAAGGTTTGAGAAATTCCACAGGAGACCAAAGAGCATCTCATCCCTGGATGAGGGACTTAACAACTCTTAATATTTCTTTTATGAACAAATAAAAATGCTCAGAATGTAAAAAGATAGGCAGCAATGCCACTGTTCATAGCTCAGACTCTAGAAAGAAGACTGTGACCTCTAAATCATTGTACCTTCAAGCCATTCATAGCTGTTTGTGTTTCTCAGTTCCAATGGTTAAAATTGGCTCCAGTTGGTTTTTCTCCCTGTGTCTTGACATCCAAGCTTAATCTTCTCCAAATGAAAGATGGAAGATGTCGTGTCCGTCGGCAAGGAGACCGGGAGGCAGTGACTAGGGTTTCAGCTCTTTATTTAGTCCCCGGAACTGATCTGGCTCCAAGGGAAAAACAGCAGCTTTTTATTCTCAAGCCGCAGCCAATGGCACCGCTTTGAATCTCCCGCGATTCGTTTCCACCAATCGCGGGAGATTCTCAGCGGGCCAATCAGCGCAGCTTGCTAAACCAATCAGATCGCCCCGCACTTTGGCCAATCAAAGCGCGGGGTTTCAAGAATGCAGAACACCCCTCCCCTCTTGGTTTGGTCCTATGTAACGTAGTCCCGTAAGTAGGCGGGGCTGCGCACTTGGCTACTGGACCTGTGCAGGTCAGTTGTTGGTTGGCTCCCGGCCGGTTCGGTCGGGTTCTCTGTGTCTCTCAGCCTCGTCGATGGAACTGCCTGGTATGTCTTGCTGGGCCGCTTGTCGCAGCTCCCTCCTGGTCTACCCGGGCTGGTTGAGCTGCGGTTTTCGCCGCTCCCGCCTGGTCTTTCCGGGCTGGTCGAGCTGGCCTGGCTGCTTCTCCCTGGTGAGGTTCCGAGCTGGCTGCTTGCTGGTGAGTATGGCTGGTTCCTTTCTTCTGGGTTTTGGTTCCCGGGGTATTCCCTCCCCTCTTGGCTTGTGTTACGGGGATTGTTTATGTCTGGTTGCGTGTCGGTTGTGTTTCTCGTGGCTGTTCTTGATCTTATTTGATCGATGTGCTGTTTCCACGCTCGTCCGTCGGTTGTTTGCAGCTGGTACGAGCGGAGATCTGTCAGTTGGGTTGTGGTTGCTGGTACCCATAGTGGGTCTCCGGTTAGGTTCTTTGCATAGACGGCGTCGCCTGGTGCAAAGGATCGGTGCTTGCTGGAGGAGTTTGGGGGTTTTTCCGGGTTGTATGTGGAGTGCAACCTATCGAGTGGGGACCTTATTTTCCTCCCCATTAGTAGCTCTGCTGGGCTTTTGTTCGTTGTCGTGTTCGGGGTTATATGTTGTATAAAAAGCATCTTATTTATTTTGTCTTGGATTTCCCCGTGTTCGATTTTCTGGATGGTTTTTTTCGTGAATTGAACCATCCGTTCCGCCCTTCCATTCGCCGCCGGATGCGCCGGAACTGTCAGTGCGTGTCGTATGCCCCGTTCCACTAGGAATTTTTCAAATTCCAGCGAAGTGAATTGGGGCCCGTTGTCCGACACGATGACATCTGGGAGGCCGTGTGTTGCGAAGAGTTTGCAAAGTTCCTTGGTCACTGCCTCTGTGGTGGTGGATTTCATGTTGCTTACCTCCAACCAGTTGGAGTAAGCATCTAGGGTTACTAGGAATGTATGTCCCTTGGTGGGCCCGGCAAAGTCTATGTGGACCCTAGACCAAGGTCCCCTGGGAGTTTCCTATTCTAGGACCGGTGCCGTGGGAGGGCTTGGTCTGGTTTCTTGGCAGCATTGACACCTTGCCACCCAGGCCTCGATTTGTTTATCCATCCCTGGCCACCAAGCGTAGCTCCTGGCCAGGGCTTTCGTTCTAACTATGCCCGGGTGCCCCTCGTGTAACAATTCCAATACCTTCCCTTGCAGTTTTTCCAGGATAACCACCCTATCCCCCCACAGTACACACCCTTCTTGCAGTGAGAGTTCCGTTTGCCGGTTCGGGAATGTTTTGAATGCTTCATCGTTGTCCTTTTCCGGCCACCCTTTCTCTACCCAATGTAACACCCGCGCCAGACATTTGTCTTTATTAGTTTCTCGGGCAATGTCTGAAACGGTTATGGGTAGATTGGGCAGAGTCTCTATGCTGAGGGCGCTCATCGTGGGTGCTGGGTCAGTATCTAGATTGGGTAGCGGCGAGCGGCTCAAAGCGTCTGCATGTGTGATAGTCTTACCGGGTCGGTGTGTGAGCCGGTAGCTGTAGGCGGCAAGGAATTCGGACCACCTTGTCATCCTGGGACATAAAATGTTCGGGGTGGCCCAGTTCCCTGCCAGGATAACCAGCAACAGCTTGTGGTCTGTGATGATTGTGAACGTGCGGCCGTAGAGGTACTCGTGGAACCTCTTCACTGCTGCGACGATGGCTAGGGCCTCCTTGTCCAGCTGGCTATAGTTCCTCTCTGGTTTGGTGAGTGTCCTGGAGAAGAAAGTGATGGGTGCTTCTCTTCCATCCGGGATTGTGTGGCTGAGGATGGTGCCGACGCCAAAGGGTGAGGCATCGCATGTGACAGCGAGTGGTAGGGTCTCATTGTATTGGATGAGGATGGCATCCAAGGTGAGCAGGTCCTTGGTTTTCCTGAAGGCGGCTTCCTCGCGTTTCCCCCAAGTCCAGGTAGCCGCCTTGTCCAAGAGCCTATGCAAAGGCTCCGCCACGGTCGCCTTTTGGGGCAGGAAAACATTGTAAAAATTAAGCAGTCCCAGAAATGCCTGCAGTTCAGTTTTTGTCCTGGGTGTGGAGGCCTCCTTAATGGCTCTGATTTTGGTTGCGGTTGGGTGGATGCCATGCCGGTCTAGGAGGTACCCCAGGAACTCAACCCGCTCTGTGTAAAGTTGGCACTTTTCCCTCTTCACCTTTAGCCCAGTTTCATTGAATTTGGTTAGCACCTCCCTTAGCCGACTCTCTAGTTCTCGCTGGTTGGTTGCCGACACCAGCACATCGTCGAAGTGGGGCACCACCCCCTTGATGCCTTGTAAGAGTCTCTCCATGAGGCTCTGGAAAATTCCAGGCGCCACACTGACTCCAAACTGGAGTCGGTTACATCGGAAAGCTCCCCGGTGGGTGACTATGGTTTGCGCCTCTGCAGTTTCTTCGTCGACTGGCAGCTCTTGGTATGCTTGGCCAGGTCGAGTTTTGCAAAAACCTTGCCACCCCCCAGTGAGTGTAGAAGATGCTGCACTACTGGGACGGGGTAGGCGCTTTGTTGCAAGGCGCAATTTAGGGTGGCCTTATAGTCCCCGCTGATTCTCACCAACCCATCGGGCTTGACTGGGGTGACTATTGGGGTCTCCCACCGGGCATGGTCAATTGGTTGTAGAACCCCTTGCTTGACGAGCTTGTCAATTTGCTCGTCAATTTTTGGCCTGAGTGCAAAAGGTATCTGCCTTGGTTTTAGGCGTCTCGGGGGAATGTTAGGGTCTAGGCTGAAGGAGATGGGGGGCCCTTGGTACTTGCCTAGGGTGCCGTCGAACACTTCCTGGAAGTCCCGTGCCAGTTGTTGCTCCCAATCAGTCTCGGCGATGTGGTTGATGCCCGTGACTTCGATGCCGAGCGGTGCGAACCATTGCAGTCCCAAAAGGCTGGGTTGGTCTCGGTCCACGATCGTCAGGGGAAGCTTTGCAGTGCGGCCCCTAAATGTCACTTTGAATTATCCGGTTCCAACTACCGGGATGCAGTTTCCCTGGTAGTCTTTGATGATTAGTCTCTGGTTCTCCAGTCCCTTCTTGTGGATGGTAGGCACCAAGCATTTGATCTCTTGCCAGGCAACCATGGAGAGGTAGGACCCGGAGTCCACCTCCATTTTGCATGGCTCGCCTTCGATGCCTACCTCCACGTAGACTTTTCGGGTGTTGGTGGTTGATGCGTGGCTGATGATGACCGTCTGGTGGGTTTCCTCCTTCCGCCAGGTCTCGCCACCTCGTCGGGTTCGCCCGCTCCGGTCCTATCGGCTGTCGGCTGGGCAATCTCTGGCTCTGGGGGGTGTGCTGTCCCATCTCTGCTCACTGTGGTCCCGCCGTCCGGGGCTGTAGGCTTCTTTAATCAGCAGACGCGGGCGATGTGACCCTTTTTTTCGTAGTGCCAACAGACTGCATCGAAAAAACGGCACTCAGATCTAGGGTGGTCGCCTCTGCAACCGGCACACGCGGTCCCCGACTTACGACCCCGCCGACTGCACTGGTCGCGTCCTGCCTGGAGCCGGTGGATTTCCTTCTCCTTGTCCGAGGTGTCGGAGGCGGAGTGGAATTCGCCATGGTGGGTGGTGGTCTCGCGGTGACTTGCTTCCGGTTGGGCCTCGGTCGCCCGTCCAGGGTTGGTGGTCACGGTGCGGTCCCCTGTGTCCGATCTCCGCATGCGGTTCGCCGACTGCCGGGTGCCCTCGGCTGAGCTGGCTTCAGTGATGGTGTCGGCGAGGGTGATGTCGCCTTTGGCCATCAGCCGACTCTGTAGGACTGGATCCCGAAGTCCGAGCACGACTCGGTCCCGTAGAGCCTCATCCATATCGGAGAATCGCACATGCCTCCTAGGTTCCACAGCTCTGCAACAAAGTCGCTGATGATTTCGCCCGGTCTCTGGTCCCGCCGGTAGAAATCGTGCCGCCTGATGAGGGTGGGCACGACGGGGATGTAGTGGTTGCGGAGCAAAGGTTCGAGGTTGGCCCAGTCCATCCCTGTGATGTCAGCAGATTTCGCTAGGGCTTTCGCCATCTTAAACACTGCGGGCCCGCAGTGTGTCAGGAAGACGGCTCGTTTTTTTGGCCCGGTGGCATCCTTCATGTTGCTGCATTCGAGGAACATGAGGAATCTGTCTGTGTAGGATTCCCAGTCCTTGCTAGCAGGATTAAAGGGCGTGGGCGGAGCGATGCTGGCCATCTCGTTAGTCTTGCTTCCGTCGGACACGTGCTCGATGGGGTTCAGACTTGGGATCCCATCCTCGTCGCCAGTGTTGTGTCCATCGGCAAGGAGACCGGGAGGCGGTGACTAGGGTTTCAGCTCTTTCTTTAGTCCCCAGAACCGATCTGGCTCCGAGGGAAAAACAGCGGCTTTTTATTCTCAAGCCGCAGCCAATGGAACCGCTTTGAATCTCCCGCGATTCGTTTCCACCAATTGCGGGAGATTCTCAGCGGGCCAATCAGCACGGCTCGCTAAACTAATCAGATCGCCCCGCACTTTGGCCAATCAAAGTGCGGGGTTTCAAGAATGCAAATGAGCGTACAGAACAGAAGATATATCTCAACTGTCAAAAACAAAACAAAACAAATGCAACATTGTCATTCGTGTCTACTTCTCCTGGGTGGCTGATTGGGAAATTTTGATTGATTTTTAAGTGAACCCACCTAATTTGCACTTCCTAAATGAACTACAGATCAAACTGCAGTTATTCTTTGGTTTATGCAGGTGTCTAAATTTTGCAGACAAGTTTTCAGTTTAAAAAAAATACACTGAATTTTCAGGATAAATAAATTATGCAAAGTAAATACACATTGCTTCAAGGCACTAGGGAATGATCAACTGCTTATTTCTCAGGCAAAATAGTCAGTCAGCTGCATGTATAAAATCCTACCAATAAGGCTGTCAGAATGTAGGTGTAAATAAGGAAACTTATTAAATAAATACATAATTACCAATACATTATTTATATATTTGAAAAAATGGTGGAGACTAAGTTTAGGCTTTTTCCAAAATAAAATGAAACACATATAAATGATTTATATGGAAATTTAATAAATAAATAAAAAATAAATTTATTCTTGTTACCAACATTTATAAAACAGATTAAACCCTGAAATCGCCAATAAAATAATTTATCCTTTTTTAAAAAAAGAATGTGAATTTTTCAGAGACTTTCTGAAGCAACTAAAACTATCACTTCAATAGTCTGAGACTTTACTGCATCCTCATCCAAGATGGGGGGAAAATTCCTAGCAAAGTTATGCTGCATGGTAGGTGGAAAAATTAAATTTAACATAGTTTGAATACCCTTTTTCTTTTTTCCAGATGAATCATCTAGCTTCAATGTAGTTACTGCTGCCCAAAGTATAAATTACGGCACTAACTTCACAGGTAAGGTTCACATTATCACATTTTCCACCTATAACAGGATGAAGTAATTTTCTAATGCCACCAGCATTTATTAGCTCTCTTTATGCTTGTTGCTCTTTTTTCAAGGAGTAGCAGTCAGTGGGACAAATATTTTTCTGACATCAACTTAAACATGGCATTGCCTAAATCTGTCCTTGCCTAAACAACTTTTCCCACATACTGTTTCCTTCCTAACTAAACCCTGAAATATTTCAAATATAGAGGTTATGGAATACATGAAGACACTGACTGAAATGTGCAGGTTATGCCCACATTTCCATAAGTTGAACGGATTTAATACTTTTATTTAAATATAACTGCATTCAGGTTTCAATCTGGGTCTATATTTCTATCTTCAGTCAAGTGTGGTTCTTCAAAGATACTTTCTACTCATATAAAAATGCACAGTATCCTAAAGTTTTTTACTTGTAATAGCATGGTTAATGGTATAATACAAGTGATCCATTAGCAATTTGTGCTAAGCAGGTACACCTTTAAAAAAAAAGATGCATATCTAGTACCAAGAAACATATACAGCTAGTCCTGTTAATAATGGTTATTGGACCTGCATTTATATCCCTTTGATGTGGTCATAAACATGATGTCACATTACAGCATTGCTTAACAACAGCAATTCTGGCAATTGTCATTGTCATCATTAATCAAATTCCACTGGTCATTAGTTTAGGACTCTTCCCCAATTCATTCCATTCCTGACTTGGTCCTTTCCAACTTTGAACCTTGGTAAGGTAAGAGGTGGTATTCAGCAAGTTCTGCAGAACCGGGAGTGGAAATTTTGAGTAGTTTGATGAACTGACAAATACCACCTCTAACTGGAGATTTTACAGTACCGCTCTCCTGCTATACTCACCAAGCCACACCCACCAAGCCACACCTACAGTACCGTTCTCCTGCTACACCCACCAAGCCACACCCACAGTAAAAAATTTGAATCCCACCACTGAAGATAAGAAACTGCCTCCTCTTAAACTCCTCCCACCTGCCTATTTTTCCCCATCTTCGCCCTTTTGGCAGCCTGCATAGCAGTTCTTCATGGTGGTGGTAGCACAGGTGGACCTGGGGCTTAAGTAGAGGCCTGGAACCTTCAAAAATCTCAACCAACTGCCACTGCGCCCAAGCTTCCACTTTAGCCCCAATGCTGCCACCACCATCACTGCCATTGAGGAATGCTTTCTTAAACCCTGCACTGCAGCCAGCTACTCAAGAGGCACAGTGCAAAGCTCCATCTACCCTCTTTGGCCTGTGCTTTGTTAGGTTTGCTACTCACAGTTGTCCTTTGCTGTCTTCTCTTCCTGCTGCTCCTGACATACTTGAAGTAACAATAGCAATAACATTTAGTCTTATATATCACACCATAGTGCTTTACAGCAGAGTTTTCCAGCCCTTTAAGTTTTGAAGGTACAAGAGAGAGGATAGTTCCATGCATGTAGTAGGTGAGCGCACAGTAGCCTAGTAGTGGGCCACAGCCTAGGTGCTGGGGACACCTGCTTTACAATACTCTCTGTGAGATTATAATATAAGTGTTATTTGCATATTGTCCCCAACAATCTGAGTCCTCATTTTACCAACCTCAGAAGAATTGAAGGCCGAGTCAACTTTGACCCCTGTCAGGATCAAACTCCAGGCTGTGGAAAGAGTTTGCCTGCAATACTGCACTTTAACCACCAGGTGGTCGCTACTGGCCATGCCAAGTAGGAACTGCAGAGTCAAAGAAACAACCTGAGAGCTTTTACTTGCAAAGAATTTGTCCTGTTACTAATTTGCCTACAATGTTTCTCCTTGCCAAAGCTTCTAGATCTTGTAGAGTTCATGTTCAAGGGGTCATCTGGATTTACAGGATATGGGTTTGAAAACAATAGAGCTGGGGACTCCTACATCCTTTCAGCATGCAAAACTTGTCTTCTCTGAGCTGGTTAGGTTGAGTAGCAGAATCTATACCAGGGGACTCTCCTGGCCATTTTTATTTAAACAGGAGACAAATTGGATTAAAGGCCAACATTGCAATGGATATTCCACACCTGTTCAAATTAATGCAAACTGAATTTACTTTAGATTTTGCAGGTCAGTGGGCAAGATCTGAAAATGTACCTGAAAATCTCATCTGAAAGATTGATATGACTAAAAGATAAAGCATTCATTGTAAGTTTGAGGAATGTATCAGTAATTGATCAGCTTTGCTACTGTTAGTTTCAAAAGAAAATTGTTGGGAAAAAAAAGAAAAAGCTTTACCAAAAAAGAAAGTATATGTTTGGCTCACAATTTTCATGCCTTTATGTTTTTCATAAACATACATATTTTCAACAATACACACTGTTGAAAAAAATGTCAGATTTCTATTATTTCACTGTATATTTCATGTTATTTTTGCTTCTTATTTATACTTACGTACTGTAGAGCTTTTAACTGAGACTGTTTGGGGAAAAAAGCAGTCAGAACACTACTATGAAAAATATTAGAAAATTTATTAGCTGTTTTCCTTCTGCCTCCATATTCATGCCAATAAAAGCAAAGTCCAGATATTTGCTCCAAGACAGGAAGGCTTATCTCATCAGTAATGCCAAGATTTAAACTAGTGACCCAACAAATAAGACTTTCTATATGACGCTGAGTGCAAAAGTCTGGTTCACAATATTATGAGAGATTAGCCCTCCAGATGTTGAATTATATCCTTCAGTTCAACCAATATAGCCAATGATCAGGAGGCATTTCAGTTCAATAATTGAACTATCTCCACCCTTTAAGAATCTAGAATCTTGGATCAATTAAAAGTCAGACTCAGTCATTGCATTTATATTTAGAAAGAGCACCAAAAAAAAAGATATTGATTTGAGCTATGGCTAAAACTGACTCACAAATATACACCTCAGTAAGGATTTTCTTGACTTAGAAAAGTAAAAAATAACAAAGAGTTGCTTTTCTTGCAAGGCTGCATTATCTTAATATTGAAGACATTATTCAAAGTTTAAAAGATAAGATTTGATAAGACTTTAAAAGTTCATCTCTCTTTTGCAACTTGAATTCATAAAGAGATTTTCCACATAAAATACATATATGATTATGGAATAGGAATTATTTTTTCTTAACACAATGACATGCACAGGTTATGGAAAAAGACTTCTTCCACCAGCTATAATAGGAGACTGTCCTGCTTATAAAGCAAAAGCTTGCTTCATAATAAAGAGCAACATACAGTGTTTTATTTTACTGAGAACACCAAGGTCAAAAATTCAGGAGCAAACTGCAAGCATCTCCAGATCAAATGAAAGAATAGGTAAAACATCCTAAAATATTTTGCATTTGTATTTTATCTTCATATTCTACCATTTTGGGTGGGGGAAAACCTGGGCTAGAATAAGAATGATGCCATTGATTTAGAGAATTTGAGATATTATGATCAACTCTAATCTTTTTTGAAATGTCGATATATGTTCAGAAAGGCCCTGATCAATACGTCTAGCTGCACTAGATGTTTCTTGATGCACATATAGAATTGTGGAGGGCATTTTTAATGGTAAAATGAATCTAATTTCCTGTATAACACTCTATTTTTCTATCTAAGTATAAATCTAATTTTGATTCTAGCACTACATTTTTTACTAGGATCTGGAGTTCCAATGAAATTGTGTTTGGATTAGAATTTGCACACATTATTTAGATATTTGTGTTTGTTCTAGTAATGGCTTTGTTTATTAAAACAGTGTTCTAGTTCCTGGTTTTCTCCATTCAAAAAGTTTCCATCTATTCTTGCATGCTGTTTACACAATTTTTCAGAATCCCAGTTCTTGGATTATATTTTCTCATTGAAACCACAGCTCATTAAGAATGTTGCAGAATTTATTCATACATCGTTTATTGCCAAGTCTTGCTTTTTCCCCCTTCCTACTACATCATGCTAGCTATATAGGAAATTGACATGGACTTCTCCCCAATCACTCCCAAAAATTGTGTTTTGTTTAATAGTAGATGATATATAATTAATTCAATCTCTTAGTCACATTCTATACAAAATAACACCACCTATGTAAATAAGCAGGTAAAATGTATTAATCTCTAACCCCAACAAAAGCATACATTGAAGCTACAATTCAGCAAAGACTTGCATAAAATACAGTAGTCACATAATCTTAAAATTCAAATTAGCTTGATGTACTACAAGATATTAATTAACCACAAACAGAAACAGATAATAGTACAAGTTATAGTTGAAAACAATCTGATGAAATATGAATGATGCAAGTCTTAAGAAGTTCTCTTAGAACTGCTTAAATATATACAACAATAATGTCAACGAGATGCCTCTATACAATGAAAAAAAATGCTTTCTGCTAGACCAGCTCAGTAGGCTATTGAATGAAGTTATGTTAAATGTAATGGCTGTTATTGCTCAACATGAAATAGAAAAAGTCATTACTGAGAATTCAGTGAGAGATAGAGGATAATATAAACCACCATATTTAAAAATAACCATAATATTCTGTCTCAATATTTTGTGACACCAGATTAATTTATAATGTCTGTTGTACAATTTTGGTCATTAGGTTTTAAAGCCACAACATGTGACCCAACAATGTAAAAAACACATGGTAAAAGTTTCGTTTTGAGTTTGCACTGTTTTAATGTCATACTTTTCCAAGAGCACAGCAGCCAAAAGAAAACAGAAAGCAATAGGAATGTGCAATGATAATACATGCCAAGCCAAAGTATTAGGAGCACCATAAAGCTAAAATTACATTCCTACTTTTATGTGGAAGAAAGAAGACAAAAGCTACTTCAAGTCAGTGATTTCAAAAATTTATGGGAACTGTAATGCTGCGTAAAATGATCAAACTCAAATAATCCCTCTCTTTTTTTAAAGAGTTCAGATCAAATTATGCTTAGAATTGAAGACTATTAATGGCAGAAACCAGAACTGGCTCTTCAGAAGAAAATTGGATTTATTTGGAGAACTAAAAATTTTCTCCTTAGATTGTCACTTGACTCATGATTCCAAGAGGTAAACAAGCAGTGAAAATGAGAGGGTAGAATGAATGGTGTCACACATTCTTGTGGTCTGAATAAGACCCAGACAATACATAAGTTTAAACAACCACGCTTGATCTGATCAATTGGAGGAAAAGCACCCAGAACATCTAACTCAAGCCTTTTACCAGTTGTTTGCTGACCAATTAGTCCTACTTGGTTGTGTGCAGTCCACTGTAGCATGACAAGCAAATGAGACAATTTCATATTAAGATCTCATAAGGCCACAGCAAGCAAACCATACAGAGAGAGAGGGAGGGAGGAAAGAGAGAGAGAGAGAAAGAAAGAAGTTGTTCTTTGCATGCACTTTTTCATCTCAATATGCATTGGAAGTTGAGTCCCATAAACCACGAATCGTTGTCACAGAAACTTTTGTTTCACACTATGTTTTTTAGATGATAAAGTAAAACATATTTAGTTTCTTTAATGCAATCTTCTTCTTTTGGTCTTATCCAGATATATTGGACTATAACTTTGTAAATTTTAAAGTTACCCATCACGGTGAGCTGATCGCAACATTAGATTTCTGATCCAATATACAGTAATACATTTGGTGACCTCTAGGCAAGAAGTGCTGATGCAGATTTTTATTAATGACAGCTAGTCCTCAACTTGCAACCATTTGTTTAGTGATGGTTCAAAGTTGCAATGGCACTGAAAAAAGTGACTTCTGACCAGTCATGGCACTTAGGACCACCACAGCATCCCCACAGTTATGTGATCCAGTTCTAGGTATTTATCAGCTGGCATGTATTTACAATGAAGGCAGTATGCTGGGGTCATGTGATTGCCATTTGTAACCTTTCCAGCCAATGTCTGACAAGCAAAATCACTAGGGGAAACCAGATTTACTTAATGACTACATGATTCACTTAACAACTGCAGTGTTTCATTTAATAACCATGGCAAAAAAGTCATAAGATCAGGCACAATTCCTTAACAACCATCTAACTTACCAATGGAAATTGTGATCATAAGTCTACCTGTTTGACAAAAACTGTTGCCTTATTTCTTCTATAAGCACCTGCATATAAATTCCTTTGTTTCTGATAATGTGATCATTTGAGCTAAATAATCTTTTACAGCAGGGATGTCAAACTCGTGGCCCACGGACCAGATGCATCATGCACTGGCCTTTTAGCGAAGGGGGGGAAAGTTGTGATACATCATGTGACAATAATGTGATGCCACGAGTTTGACACTCCTGTTTTACGGTAATACTTCTTCAGTTGCTTGCTGCATAGTAATTTTCCATCCTAACAACCTAACATCCTACAAACTTAGTTCCTGTCAGAACTAATCCTTCCATCGCCCCCACCATCCTTTCAGAAGTGATGAAGTTCTTGAATGAGAAGTGAAACATCTTCTTCTTGCTCAAGGAGAAAACAGTCCAGTTACCTTTTGAAAAAGCACCTTTGAGACAACCATGACCTGGATGACAGAGAATCTCCATAGACATCTAAATCTACAAACAATTGACTTCTGAACTACCATGTGCAGGAAGAGTTTTCTTCTTCTACTAACAATTTTTAGGTGGAAGGAGTGATCATATAATGTGATAAATCCTTTTTCATTATTTCTTTTACATAGAATAAAATAGATGGAATAGAATTCTTTATTGGCCAGATGTGATTGGACACACAAGGAATTTGTCTTTGGTGCATATGCTCTCAGTGTACATAAAGGAAAAAAATACATTCATAAAGAATCATAAGATACAACACTTAGTGATAGTCATAGGTTATTAATAAGCAATCAAATCATACTAGGAAACAAATAAAACAATATAAAACAATGTAAAGATACAAGCAACAAGATATATAGATTACAATACTAGGATTTTTTTAAAAAAATCATTCCATGACATTCTTGGATACTGATAAAATATTCAGTAGATCAGCTCTGATTTGCCACCTCTAAGGACATTACTGTCATGGTTCTGAGTAATACTTCCAATTACATTTGGAATAATGGGAGAAAGTTATCTAAATATTTCATCTGAATGGTTCATTCACATATGCGATAGATCAGCTGAAGCTGCAATATTTCTTGCTTTCAAGCTCAGGGTTTTGGTTCTGGTTCCCAGTGTCACAAATACGTGCAGATGATAGAAAGGACATGATGTCCTAGTAGGTTATTATATATAGTTAGGAAAAGGCAAAGATCTATCATTGTGGTGTTAATAAACTGAAAATGGTACTTGAATCCACAAATGGATAGGCAGATAGGGGAAGAGCTTCCATTAAAAGCATCAATTCAGAAAGCAAAGAATCCAGAGGTTACTGAGAAATGCACATGACATCAATAAGACTGTGCGGCTTTTAAAAATGGCTGTGTGTTGACAGCTGATGGCAGAAAAGTCAGCTTTATTATTGTGTATATTTTCACATGAAGAAATGAGATCCTCACAAAGAGACACCCTTTTCTAACCATCGTGAGGATATATTTATTTACAACTGGAATGATAATTACATGTAGGGTTGATATACACTAAAATTTGGTTCCTCTTTTAACCTTAAGAAAGGATAATTCCGCCACCAAATCTGTTATTACCAGAGCTGTTTTGTTTTTCCTGCAACTCATAGTTGTCTGCCAGCTTGCCAGCTCAGCAAAGACACCATAAGCACCTGCTTTTAAAAAAAAATAACAACATAGGGAACACTCTGCTCAATGAGGGCAGGGATTCCTCTGCTGCATCACACTGTTTCCCACAAAGGCTAGCCTGATGCTTCCAGAAATATCACAAAAAGTCTCCCTTGTTGTTTGTCTCTCTGTTAACTATGCTTTCTCTTAACATGCAGGTGGAAAAATTAGTTCTTTTGCATCTCAATCAGTAGCAGGGAGAGAAACTGAATATAAAGCAGAAAAAAATTGGGAAGTACATTTATCTATATTGTTGTATGTTTGTTTTGTTTTCTCTTTCCTTTCCATCTCTGCTCAGTATTCTGTTATAGTGTATCCCACACAGAGCAGTGAAAACACATTTTATTAAAATACTAATGAATCACTCAAATTATTTATGTATGCATTTTTTTATTTTATTTCATTGGATTTGTTAAGACTGCTCAACTCCAAGTTGACCTTTGGGATCCCTGTGAGTTATCAGCCTTCCAATGGTCATGGATATTACAAAATAAAAATATTTGAAAGGATCATTCATAGAGAAAGCCTTAACTTAAGGTTTTAAGAATTAAATGTAGCACTAATTTTACCCAACAAACAAAGAAAGAAAGAAAAACCGGTGGAGAAATTCAGGCCATTTCCCTCCCATCCCAAAGGCTTCTCCATGCAAGTTTTATTGGCAAACAAAGAAAATTGAATGAAGTTTTTGGAGTGGTAGAGAGTTAGTCATTCACTACAGAAGTATCTTTCTTAACTACATTTTTCCTATTAAAAGTATTTGAAAGTATATTCAGTAGTGCAAATTATTGTATAGAAACAGCTCCAAGGGTGTGTGTTGATGAAGATTATCAATTTTCACATAATTCCAAGGGAGATTTAATAAGTCCTCATTTGTATTAGAATTAATTAAAAATGATCACTACTATATAATAGTCCAGTTGAATTCAACATTAAAAGTAATAATACACATAATATTGGATATATATGTCAGTATATTGCATGTACATCCAAATTGATAAATGAAACCAACAAAAGGCTTATTTGTAATACTTTCTAGATCAGAAATCTTTGCAAAGAATAGATGAGTATGCTTTGAGAAAATCCAAGCTTTGGGGAAAATGGGCTTTAGTTGTACTTGTGGCATGTTGTGAACATGGGACAGACTATTATTTGTTAGTACGTAAAATGGATTTTATAACAAATACGGTCTAAGAGAAAAAAGAAAGGAAAGAAAGAAACAAAGATGATGTAACAAAGATAATTAGAGGACTGGAGGCTAAAAATACGAAGAAAAGTTGCAGAATTTTGGTATATTTTGTTTAATTAAAAGCAGGACTAGGGATGATATGATAGCCATGTTCCAATATCTAAGGGTCTTCCACAACAAAGAGGGGGATCAACCTATTCTCCAAAATATCTGAAGGCAGAACAAAAAGCAATGGATGGAAAACAATCAAGAAGCAAACCAACCTAGAACCAAGGATTTCCTGACAGTAAGAACAATTAATCAATGGAACTCCTTGAAGTTCCAGAAATTATGGTGCACCAACATTGGAAGCTTTTAAGAGATTAGACAACCATTTGTCTGCAATGGTATAGGGTCTATTGTTTGAGCAGGAGGTTGGACGAGAAAACCTCAGAGGTTCGTTGGAACTCTTTTTTTCTGTTATCTTCTATCCTACATTAGACTGATAATAGAATGATTGCAAGAAGACAAAATAGATTAATCTCCCAACAGAATGACAGAAGTAGATATAAGGAGGAAGGATAAGGAAGCTGTTTGGAACTCAGTGACAAAAATGCCATAGAAGTTTGGGGAGTTTCTTTAACAGGTAATATGAAAAAGGATGCTCAATTAAAAAATGGTGTGATAGAAGAAGCTGTGAGTGAGAAAAATTGCATATGTACCTGTATGTTTGTGTGTGTGTGTGTGTACACATACACACACATAAAATCCCCAAGGACAAATGAAAACATGATAATGTATAATTTGTCAATAATGTAATAAAAAAACAAGATAAAACCAGATTTAAAAATAGTGATAAAAATGTATATTTGATTGTTTTAGAAATAAGTGAAGATCCTAATCAAGGGCCTTCCTACCGATGTGAAGAGAATTAAAAATAATAATTAAAGTAAAGTGATGAAATGATTTGAGATGAAAATGAAGTAACAGACTGCTAGAAGAACTTTATAGGTACAGATACAGATATAGATATGCATAGATATATTGATATAATTATATTAATGACAATGATATAATATATTGAAGATTAGAGTTTAAAGAAATTCTGTAAATGTTAGTGATCAAAAAAAAATTGATAAAAGTGAAGTCATAAAGGCTGTGAAGATTTGACAAATGAGAAGACTGCAGATATAGATGGTATCTCTAGAGAAATTTTAAAGTATACATGTGATTTTCTAATTCAATGTTTTTTTAAAATGTTTGGCACAAGCTTCAGATTCATACACATCCTAGCCATTAATCTTAATAAAGAAGGAAAAAGAAAGGGAGGTGAAGCTGTATTTCTCCAGTGAGGCTCTGCAATACTTTCTGCTTCCATGAGTTAAAGTCATTATCTGTGATCTGGTATCACTGTAATGTGTGCCTAAAGCCTTTGGGGAAAGTTGCCAAGATTAATCAAATAACAAAACGAATAAGTTTTGTCTTTTAAATGTTAAAGAAACACCAAGCAACCAATGCTTTTTAATATCCTTATCATTTGATCCTATTTGATATAGCATTTGAAAGACCCAATTAAATACATAATAAGAATGCAATAAAGTTAATAAATTTATTAATAACTGTAAAGTTGGGATATACAATTCCAGAGTCAAATGGCATCTGCTAACTCCTCCCATTGTTCTCCATCATCTAAGTAATTGATGGACAATTGTTACATTAAAATATAAATTATGTATTTATATTCCAGCTATATAGGATATTTAGAACATTTTAATTTTAGTATCTCCTAGATTTATAGCAAATGCTTCAAGGAGTAAAACCTACAGACCAACTTAATATCAGTTCACTAATTACCTTTGCTTGTCTCATTTACCTCACAGAGTTGTGGCTCTGGGAAAGATATCGGAGACGGGTGTGTTCCTGCAAGAAACAAAGAATGTAAATCTGATTAATAAATACATATCATATGGTTTGAGATGTAAGCGCACCAAAGTGCCTACCGTCCCTGTCCTATTGTTTCTTTTATTTTTTTTATATGTATACATTTCATGTATTCATAACTATGTTTATACTTATACCTGTTATCTTATAATTGTTTGACAAAATAAATAAATAAAAATAAATAAAAAATAATGATGCTCTCTTCTCTTCTTTATCTTATTCAGTGTGAATAGCACTTTCAAGAAAATCTGATACTGGATTTGATCAATATTTCATTTTTGGAATAACAAATAAGTTTTGTTTTCTGAGTCAATGTTGCCAACTTTGAATTATCAAATATTATATAACAAAATACATTAATTTTTTTTCAAGAAAAAATGCTGGCAAACAGGTAGTTTCTAATTATCGCCACTTAAACGGTGCATTTTATGGAAATCTCAGCCTGCGCTTCCTTATGAAAAACTGAAAGAAGGTATTTGTGCCATGTTATTCTTTTGAAACAGCTGGCACAGTTTACTGTATTTCCAGCTGACAACTAAATACAGAAAGTGTTCATAATGGACAGGGAAACCAAGCTGTAAGCAGTTGGCTGTCTGTGGCAGAGAAACTGCAGTAGTCAGGAACGTCCATGTCTGGGTGTGGTGTTGCTAAATAAGCAAGTGCAAAGGGTGACCCAAGGACTTTAGAATAACAAGGCATTTTTAGCTCAGAAAAGAGATTCAACAAAGCTTCATTGAGCTGAATAAACTAAACTTTAATGAGATAGGCTATATTAACAGAATCTTGCCAGTCTGATTGTGTTTTTTCTCCCTTCCCCTGATACTCCTGTGAGTGAGGAAAAACAAACATAATATTTCCTTTCAAAAGAAGAGAATATATGTAGATCAAGGTTGAACTGTGGAGTCTTCAGTGCTCTCTGAATTTGGTTTTTGCTTGCAGGTGTTTCATTGTCCAACTAGGTAACATCATGAGTGAACACTGAGAGTACCAAGACTCCACCTTACCTCCTTTCCCAGGGTTCAGTGAATGCTTCTGCCCTTTTTGTTTCTACAATGGCTTCTAAATATTTTTAATATAGGAAGTCCACTTTCCACTTTCCTATTGCAGGTTCATTTGGAAGAAATGGCAAGAAAAATGATTTTAAAGATCTTTCCCTATTGAGACTGAAAAGTTGGTGTCCACAGACACTTTCATGTAATTGGAAAAATTGCTTCTGTTTGAAAAGAGCATCAACAGGAAAAGAGTGAAATTGTAGGTAAACTAAACACATGCGTAGAATTTCTTAGTTAATAATGTAATTGGCACCAAGGTGCCTGACAATGTAGACCTATGCCTTGCTGGATGGCTAGTGTAAGACTGCCGTCTGCAACATTTACTAGCAATTTCTCAGGTTCTAAAAATCCACTTATTAATTTTGTGGGTTGAAATTCTGTCTTTAATTGCTTAATTTGTACATGTACAGGTGGAATCTGGAATAGTTGCCTCAAAGTGAGGAGGACAGCAAACAAATCAAATCCATCAATAAATAGCTATGGCTTTTGTCAAACCCTTGCCTGGGTTTTGCATTCAGATTTGTTTCTTTGGGTGTTCTGATCATGATTCGGCCACAGATCCTTTTTTTAAAAAAAAAAAAAATTCAGTCTCATTTTTGGGAGAAAAAGGTCATGTTTTGAAACCAGTTAAGTTTGTGTCATTCAGATGTTTTCTGAATACATTCAGGACTCGGTTCTCCAATAAACATTTAGCAGGAAAACTACACACATGATACATACATAAGGATTCATCTCAGCAATCTTGAATTTTACCTCTGCAGATTCCACAATAACATGGACAGGCTGCAAGTGAATGAATTTTTACCCAGTTGATTAATTATGATGGCAGGAAGCTAGTAATTGAAATGGTTCCTCATCAGCCTTAAAAGAACTATATGTCATGGGATTTATGGTACTGAAGACATTTATCTCTGAATTATGTCAGCTATTGACAAGGATCCTGAAAATCTCATTCAGTGTCTATCCATTCTGAAAGGAATCATTCCATAGGCTTAGCATCTTGTCAGTGTAATGTACAGGGTTAAATGGTGTTAATGATTGATTATAGATGCCTTTGAATTTATTTCAATTCTCAATTGGTTTGGGCTGCTTGTGTACATATGCTGAAGATTCACTCTAAAGGTCTCAGTGAAATAAATAGCAGAAACATCTATCATCAACTTATATCTGATTATTAGAAAGGATCCAACACCCAGCATTTGCTAATTATTATAAGATCTTTTGAACAGCTCAATGTATTTCTTCCACTGAATGCACTGAAAGAGTCCTTTCACATTATCACCATGGGAAACAGTAGCACAAATTATCAACATGGAAAACAATGGCATAAATTGTTGAGTTGCTAAGCTGAGTGCTTGGTTTTAAAAGTAACTTTGCTCTGGCCAAGTGGTTTAAAAGCTGTTTAGAATATTGGCCTTTCTTAAAAGCCAACAGTCCAATAAAGGGGATCAAATAAAGACACCAAGGATGTAAATTATGCAGTTGAAAGTGGTGTAGAAGACTCTTTCAGATCATTGAAGTGTCCTTCATTATTATTACGGCTCTTTTTGTTGGTCCCAGTAAGTTTTGATTGACTTGTTCTTTACTACAATTCTTTACAGGTAGTCCTCGCTTAATGACCAAATTGGAATCTGCAATTCTGTTGCTAAGTGAGGTGGTCATTAAGCAAGATATCCGATGAGCACAACTTATGATTTTACTACTGGATTCTCCATTCGTTTCTGCTTGTCAGAAGCTGGCTGTGAAGAGTGCAAATAGTGATAACATGACCATGGGGTACCATGATAGTCATAGACAGCCGTCAATTGCAAAGCATTCAAATCTTGATCACAGGACTGTAGGGATGCTGCAATAATCATGTGAGGATCAGTCAAAAAATATCTCTGTCAGTGTCATCATAATTTTGAATGGTCACTAAACAGGGCAATTGTTTAAGTGAAGACTACCTGTATTTTTCAGCTTTTGAGATAAAAATCCTCTCAGAGCATTAATCAATTGAATGACTTGCCTCCAGAAGTTGTGGGTGCTCCAACAATGAAGATTTATAAGAAGAGATTTGTTAGGAATGTAAGTTACCTAACATTTGGGTTGGAAATATATAAACCAGGATAGACATTTTTATACTGTCTCTTTAAGAGAATGCTAAAACTGTAATTGGGTGTGGTTCCTCAAATGGCCATAAGATGGAGCCAGAAACCTGGGTTGTTTAGTTCCTGTTCTGTTGTTCTGGAGAGTATTACCCTTCCTATTGACTGTTGGGTTTGATGTAAGTCTATTTACTGAACTGTTTTTGATACGGGACTTTGTTATTTGGATTATCCCTGGACTGAAAACTGACTGCTTTAATTGTGAATGACTTGGACTGCTTGTTTGGACTTTATTGGAAGTAAAAACCTACATTTTACTATACAGTATATCTGTGTGCTGTTTGTGTGTTATTCTTCACCACTCTCACTACATCTCCCTGTGTGCGCTCATTCTCCTAATAGAGAATTACCTCAACAAGATTGGACAACCATTTGTCTGAAATGGTATAAGAATTACTGCTTGAGCAGGAAGTTTGACTAGAAAATTCCAAGGTCCTTTCCAACACTGTTATTTGTTATTTTATAAGCAACACAAATAATTGTAAGTAAGAATTGTGTATCTGTTATATCAAAATATATAAAGAAAATATTTCTAAGACTGTTTGCATTCTCTTTAAGAGGAAAGGACACCTAGATTCTAGGTTCTTTGGTGATTCTTATTTATCTGCCTTCTCTCTATTCTGAGATCCTTCTTACAGGGCAGCCTTCCCACATCAATAATGTCCCTATTTGGTATAAAGAGAAGAGCCCAAGGGAACATATTTCTCGGATGTCACTTCCATCTTCATTCTGTTCCTTGAACTATGAATGTTCACTAGCATAATTAGTGATGGACAAAGCTACCCTAAGGTAAATCAAACAGTTTCTAGTATGTCAACACTTAATTAATTTAAAACAGAAAAACTAATTCAAGAGGCCAGCCGTGCAAACAAACCTGGAGAATTTAATAAACCTAGTGCCTCAAAGGATTGTTTGTCCTCTCTGTTTCTTCTTCTCTTCCTGTGTTTGCAATCAAAACATTGGGGTAGGTAACCACAGTGAATATCAGCATTTTTATCAGCTTGAAACTAATCTCACAATAATGAAACATGGTGAGGAAGGCTTTTAAATTAATACCCTGGAAGGCTATAAAGATGGAGACATTATATAGGAATCCTTTATGCATTTCTCTGCAAATCTGGCTCATTAAGGATTACTGTCAAATGAGAAACTGCCCAGCAATCAATCAAATCTGTTGTTTTCCACTGTGTAAATGTATGTCAAGTGGCATTTGAATGCTGCCAAATTCCTACTCTGTTTATTGGTCACTAAGGTCATTATGTCACACTGCTAAATCTTTCACAATACATTTATTCTAAGTAGCCAATTCATAGAGTTGAAGTTTTGCTGGATACAAGGATATTTCTGTTTGTTTATAATAGACGGACTAGATAAATAGTTACATCATATGGTAAAACTGTTCCTGAAAATAATGTCTTAAATGTGCTCTCTTACTGAGAGAAAAGCTGCTTATTGGGGCTTTTTTTTTCTTTTGTAGATTTTTTTAAGTCAGCCATTTGAATGTTCATTATTGGAAAGTATTAACTTTATAATTTACCTTTCCGAAATTACACAATTTAGCAACAATGTAATTACATAATAATCTGTAAAGAGAAACTGTAAGATTTAATTTGCATTTACTACTGTCTGGACACTGTCTTTACAATATATTTGGTTCTCACTGAATATAGAAAGATTTCCAGCCATTGGCATTTCCTGATGTCATATTTTTACAGTTATGGCATAGGCAGGTTAACATATTTTGGAAGATATGACGTATGTGTGAAGTAAACATGAGGAAGAATGATATAGGGTTAGATAATTTTATACAAGTTTGGATAGGCATGTGAACTGCAGAAAGTGCAGTAACCATAAGTACTGTATGCAGAAATAAGATAGAACAGATAGTCAACTACAACGAAAATGAGACACTCCACATTATTTAGAAATAAGTTGGTGAAAACAATCAGATTTTATTTATTAAAAAATAAGTGTTCATAAAAATAAATTCTTCCTATTTTCAAAGGTTTGTTTACTCATATCTCATTTTAAAAGGCCATTTGCAGAAAGATCCAGATTGATCCAATCTTTGTCAATTGAGCCATTGACTGTCATACTTGGTTTACTTGCTTTTAAAAGCTGAGTGGACCTCAACAACAGGGAAACTGCTGAAAACATATCTGAAGATGTAAAAATATGGACATTTCCATTGTTTCACAGAGCATAATCTGCAAGTAAAGGAAATAGATATTTGTTATATATTGTCATTTTATTGCAATCAAAAAATTTGATGCTGAAAAATAAATTATTCTTCCCTGGTCATGATACCCTCTGGATGGGTTCCTAAACATATTATGAAATAGCAATTTTTAATGAATTCCTGATTTTGAGTAGTATTTTTTTTAAAGAATTTGAACTTTTAGAACAGTGAAGCTTAACATGTATCTTCTCTCTCTTCTGTTTGATTTTTTTTGTAGTTGTTGATATATAAATTGTGAAAGTTACTGTAACCTAAGTAATTGTTACATAATTATTTAGTAATTATTTTTTATTTTATTTATAAATTTTAAATCACCCAATAGTAGAAGTGAGCAGTTTACTATAAAATACATTAAAACAAACCATTTGAATAAAAACATTAAAAAAATAAAACATGGTGAAAACACCATGCAAGCAGTCATTCAAAATCTAAAATAATATAAAGTAAAATACAATGTAAAAGTTTGCAACTGACCATTGTGAGACTAGTAGAGTACTATATGTTGCATGTAGCTTTTCCTATATGTTTGCATGTCCTATTTACATGTTTGTTTGTTGCCTGGTCTATTTATGCAATAGATATTTTGACAAATAAGTTGCTACAGGTTTATAGCCATTTTTTTTTTTTAATATGAAGTGCCCAAACCCTGCATGAAGTTTTTAGGCTAGGCTAGGTGTTATGGACTAAACTAACACGTTCATTAACAACCCTAATATCTTTATGTTAACAGCAGGCTCATAATCCTGCACTTCTCATTGGCCCGCGAATAGCAAGTCGTGATTGGTCGTTTCTGGCTGATCTGATTGGCTGACAGTGGGTCATCTCTGATTGGACTCTTGTTAGAGCGGTAAACTCAAATCATTGGTTGTTGTGACAGCAGCCAGCTCTATAAAAGAGCTGCTGTTGCTCAGGTATTTTGCTCTGTTCTAAAGTTACTAATAAAGAGTTGAAGTCACAGTTCGATGCCTCGTCTCTGTTCCTTGCGCCCTTGCTCAGGACTTAACACTGGCGATGAGGGTGGGATGCGGAGACGATAGAGCTGACTGAGCACTCATCGAACAATACAGAGCACGTGGCTGAGATGGCAAGATGACCAGCGGCGCCATACCACCCGCTCCATTTGACCCGGCAAACGAAGACTGGGATTCATATATGGACCGGTTCCAGATGTTCCTGGAGACCAACAATCTGAAGGATGCCTGGCAAGAAACGAGCGGTATTCCTGACCCATTGCAAGCCCGCTGTTTTTAAAATGGCTAAGGCGCTTGCAAAACCGGCGGAGGTGAAGACAATGGATTGGGATAACCTCGCGCCGATCCTCCGGGCCCATTATGCACCCACGGTACCAACACTCATCCGAAGACACGAGTTTTACCAGAGGGACCAACGGAAAAACGAGAGTGTTGGAGACTTCATCGCTGACCTCCGGAACCTGGGTGAACTCTGTGGTTTCGCAAACCTCGAGGAAGCAATGAGAGACCGAATAGTTCTGGGATTAGAGGACCACACAACACAGAGCAAGATTATGGCGAAGGAAGACATCAGCCTCGCAGATGTCATCGCCAACGCTACTGCAGCAGAAGCAACCAGGAAGTCAGCCGCTCGAATGCGCCGAGCAAACGCACGACACCGCCAACTCGCTAGTGACAGTCCGCCTTCCTCTGAGAGGCACACTACTACCGTCCATCATGAAGACCTCAAATCCTCATCAGACAGCGAGGAAGAAGAGGTCAACCGGCTACGGTCAGAACACAACCAACGAGACCAACAGAACCAGAGATTCCCGCGCCAATGTGTTGGTTGCGGGGCAAACCACCCGCGAGCAGACTGCAAATTCCTCGACGCACTCTGCAGCTCCTGTGGAAAGAGAGGCCACATCGCAAAGGTCTGCAGAAGCAAGTGAAGGTCCAGTCCAATCCAGAGGGACAATAATCTCCACCAGGCTACAGGCAACCCACCTGTAAGTCGGGACCACCTGAACCACCAATGGAACAACCACTACTACAGAAATTGAGCACCTGCCACTTCAAATAGATGGGAAGAGGCACACCAAACCATCACTATCAGCCATGCTTCGTCCCTGGATGCAAGGAAGATCCGAGTAAAGGTCGCTATTGAGAATTGACCTTGCGTAATGGAAGTCAACTCGGGGTTGTCCCTATCGATGGTCTCCTAGAAAACCCTCAAACAGCTGATCCCTGCCATCTGTCGCCAGGACCTCAGCACTCAAAAAATCATACTAAAGGACTATCAAGGAAACAGAATTCCGGTTGTCGGTTCCAGCCACATCCAAGTATCCTTCAAAGACTGCACCGCAACGCTACCTCTGACCGTCGTCGATCGTGACCGGCCCAGTCTGCTAGGGTTACAGTGGTTCGCCCCACTCGGGATTGAACTAGCTGGCATCCACTAAACCGGAAGTGATGACTGGGAAGAGGCCTTCGTCCAGGAATTCCAGGACGTTTTCACAGAGAAGTTAGGCAAGTACAAGGGGACCCCATATCGTTTAATCTCAGCCCCGATGTAGCTCCCATTCGCCTTAAGCCTCGTCGGGTGCCTTTTGCACACAAGCCAAAGATTGATGAGCAACTGGACAAATTAATAGCCCAGAGTGTGTTGGAACCGATTGACCACGCCCGATGGGAAACCCCAATAGTAACACCCATAAAGCCAGATGAATCATTAAGAATTTGTGGAGATTACCGGGCCACCCTAAATCATGCGCTTCAGCAGAGTGCTTACCTGGTACCGGTGGTCCAACACCTTCTTCACTCCCTGGGTGGCAGAAAAATATTTGCGAAATTGGACTTAGCTCAGGTGTACCAACAGCTACCAGTAGATGCGAAGACTGCAGAAGCCCAGACTATAGTCACACACAGAGGTGCCTTTAAGTGCAATAGACTCCAATTCGGAGTAAGCGTGGCACCAGGCATTTTCCAAAGTCTGATGGAGAGACTATTACAAGGCATAAAAGGGGTTGTGCCTTATTTTGATGACGTCTTAATAGCTGCCCCTACTAGAGAATTATTAGAAAAACGACTCAGAATGGTTCTCCAAAAATTTAAGGACGCCGGCCTGAAGGTAAAAAAAGACAAGTGTCAACTTTGTACGGAGAGGGTGGAGTTCCTTGGATACCTTCTTGACAGACAGGGAATCCACCCTACTGAAAAAAAACTAACTGCAATCAAAAACGCCCCAAGACCTAGAAATAAGACAGACCTCCAAGCCTTCCTGGGACTCATTAACTTTTATAACATCTTCTTGCCCCAGAAGGCGACCGTAGCTGAGCCCCTACATAGACTTCTTGACAAAAAGGCTTCCTGGGTCTGGGGACAGCGTGAAGAATGAGCATTTCAACAAGTAAAAAACCTCTTAACTTCTGATGCTGTATTAATACAATACAATGAGACTCTACCCTTAACAGTTACCTGTGACGCCTCACCATTTGGAGTGGGAGCCATCTTAAGCCATGTCCTGCCAAATGGTAATGAGGTACCTATTGCATTCTTTTCAAGAACTTTGTCTAAAACCGAAAGAAACTATAGCCAACTTGATAAAGAGGCTCTTGCCATTGTGTCTGTAATTAAACGTTTCCATGAGTATGTCTATGGAAGACCCTTTGCCATAATTACAGACCACAAGCCATTACTCGGCATTTTAGCGGGAGACAAACCAACATCTTATCACCAAGAATGAAACGTTGGTCAGAGTTTTTAACCGCATACGACTACCAACTGCAACACCGTCCGGGGAAAGCCATTCCCCATGCTGACGCCTTGAGCCGTTCTCCACTACCAGAAGTCATCGATGACCCAGCTCCAAGCCTGGCTGTATTGCAAATTGAGACTCTTCAGTCACCACCGCTGGCCGCACGAGACATCACCTCGGAAACGAAGAAGGATCCTTCTTTGGCACAAGTCCTCAGCTGAGTGGAACGAGGTTGGTCTGACAACGAACCCAACGACACCTTCAAGCCGTTCAGAAACCAACAGACAGAACTGTTCTCTCAAAAGGGCTGCATCTTGTGGGGCGACAGAGTCGTCATCCTGGGGAAATTACAACAAAATTTTTTAAAAATGTTGCACAATGGACATCCAGGCATCGTGCGGATGAAGGCATTGGCAAGGAGTTATGCGTGGTGGCCAGGCATAGATAAGCAGATAGAAGCCTGGGTAGCTATGTGTAGCAAGTGCCTGGAGACTCGCGCCACTCCTCCCAAAACACCCCCAACTCGGTGGGAAACACCTCATGGTCCCTGGTCCCGCATCCACATCGATTTTGTGGGACCCACAAAAGGACACACTTTCCTTCTAACCGTGGATGCCTATTCCAACTGGCTCGAGGTCCATAAAATGAAAAGCACCACCACGGAAGCGGTCATTAAAAAACTGAACAAGCTATTCACTACCCACGGTTTGCCGGATGTCCTGGTCTCCGATAATGGCCCTCAATTCACTGCCCTGGCATTCGAACAGTACCTAGCAGACCGGGGCATCCGCCATGCCTTAACATCGCCAGCTCACCCTGCGGCCAATGGCAGGGCTGAGCGAATGGTCCAATTTATAAAGAAAACTTTACACAAGATGGAACAGGGAGACATTGACGACAAGATAACCAGGATGCTTCTCCTCCAACATATCACTCCAAGCAGCACCAAAAACAGAACCCCGGCCGAACTCCTGATGGGTCGAAAACTTTGCTCACATTTTGATCGCCTTCACCCTGCCTACACACCAGAACAACCCCTGCGGTCCAGCAGCAAGTGTTGTACATTCCAGGTATGGACTCTGTTTTTGCAAAAAACCTCTCGGGTGACCCATTGTGGGTCCTCACTACCATAATGCAACTTACGGGGCCTGATCCTACCGTCTACAAACTGCGGATGGCAAAATGTGGAAGCGCCACATAGACCAGCTTCAATCCAGACTAGCACCTACTCCCATCTCATCCCCTGAATCTCAAACCGGGGGGGGGGGGGGAAGGGACATTGAGGGGGCCGGAAAAGAAATAGCAGATGACCTAACAATTGGAACTCAGCAGTCTACACAACCAACCATGGGATACTCATCTCCAGAAGGAGAACCAAGCCGGGTGATTGACTCGCTGCGTAGCAACACTGTGATGGAAACAGATCCAGGGAACCCAGATGATGGCATTGGTGAGAGAGGAGAGGACAGCCCCGAGCCATCCAACAGAACAGCGGGACCGTCTTCGCCATCCAACTCAGCAAGCAGCCCACCGGAACCAAAGCCAGGACAGTAACCGATGGAACAGTGCAAGTCAAGCAGTCAGGTGAAGCGACCTGCCTACTTACGAGAATACGTTACCCCACCCCTCAGACGGAACCTAGGGGGGAGGGGTGTTATGGACTAAGCTAACGCGTTCATTAACAACCCTAATAGCTTTACATTAACAGCAGGCTCGTAATCCTGCACTTCTTATTGGCCCGCGAATAGCGAGTTGTGATTGGTCGTTTCTGGCTGATCTGATTGGCTGACAGCGGGTCATCTCTGATTGGATGCTTGTTAGAGCGGTAAACTCAAATCATTGGTTGTTGTGATAGCAGCCAGCTCTATAAAAGAGCTGCTGCTGCCCAGGTATTTTGCTCTGTTCTGAAGTTACTAGTAAAGAGTTGAAGTCACAATTCGATGCCTCGTCTCTGTTCCTTGCGCCCTTGCTCAGGACTTAACACTAGGCATTACACATTATTTGTTCTGACAAATTAAAGGCTGTTTTGTTATAGGTCTGTGTCTTTGTATTAAAGTATCTATTAGCATAGAAATCCCCTGTTTTTAATCACAGTAGTGCTAACATGACAAAATATGTATTGTAATGTCAGAGTGCAAGTTCCATTTCATGCATATTTGCAGATAGTATAATAGACAAGTATATAATTTACATGATGATATTCCAATGCACATTTGGAGTGTTTGGAGGCTATGCGGATCTGGATGGGGATCTCACACCTAGTAAAACCAAGTTGCTATGAACCTGGAGATTTTCTACTTCTCATTTAAAATGAGACTGTACAAAATCTGGAACAAAATCTGGAGGTTGATTCACATTGATTCACGAATTCTTCTCAAACAGCTGCAGTTCATAGGACCTTTGCAAGAATCCATTATGGATTTATTCAAGGCTGGGTGGAATTTGTGGGAGTGTTTCTAATCAGTTAAACAAAGCTACCTATATGCAACCAAATGAAATGTGTGTTCTCTGTTGCTGCACTTGCCTTATCTCCCCTGAGACCAGGGGTGGGCTTCAAAAATTTTAGCAAAGGTTTCTCTGCCCGGCTGCTGGGTGGGTGTGACCATGGCCTAGTCGGCCTCCTGCACCATGGCAGAGGGGGTGTTTTTGCCTTCTCTCTGGAGGCTTTCCTCAAGCTTCTGGGAGGGTGAAAACAGCCTCCCCAGGTTCTGGAGGCTCTCTGGAAGGCGGAAACGGGCCCATTTCTGGCCTTCCCTGTTGTGTATGTACCATAGTTAATAAAGTATGAGCTTGAAGTAAAGTGCAGGGTTCTGGCCCTGCACTTCTGATTGGCTGTTAGGCAGCCAGATCGGATTGGTTAGTTCTGAGGAATCCGATTGGCCCTTAACAGAGGATTCTTATTGGTTAAAAGAGCTAGCGTTCATAGCTCACTATTGGACAATTCTTACAAGGGTTGCCTTTTTAAGGCAGAGTTCACTGTTGTTGTTTTGAGAAGTCACTATGCTAATAAAGAGCTGAAAGTCACTATTCAGAGGCTGTCTCCATTTACTCCGACCCATGTCCAAGTACTTAACATTCCCAAACTTCCCAGAGGCCTGGTTTTTTCCCTCCCCAAGCCTCTGTGCATACCCCGCACTTACCTGCATCCAAAACAGGCCATGTGGGGACTCCTGTGGGAGGCAGGGTGGGGTAAGCAGGGCCAGCCAGGAGTGGGATTTGGGAGTTCTCTGAACTGCACAGAATCTTAGCTTGGGGCTCTCCCGAACCCCTGCAAACCCCCAGAAGTCCACTCCTGCCTGATATATGGGAAACCTGACCCTGCTTGCCTATTTTAAAGCCTGAACCATCTGGCTTTTCCCCCAGGCACTGGGTGAAAAAGATTTGTGATCTTATGACATTGTGAACCAATGTCATTTATTGGATTGCCTTGGCAGAACTGTAGTATTTCATTACATTGTATTTTTGTTCTTTTTGCTTTTGCCTCTGCAACACCCTGATTCATTTTGGGTGGTCAGCTCTATAAATTAACTACCAAGACAAATAAGTTAACTAAATACATTTTTGTCCTTTGGTACCCCTTTGCCTTTTCTGCAGATGCTTTTCATTCAGAAAATATTTATTGTGCCAATGTTTTAGAGACCGTCTTTAAAACATTTCTTTTATGCAGCAAAAAGCAATGTGCAAAATATAAAGATTAGTTTCATGTTTGTAAAACAAAAACTTGTTACTATACCACCACTAGGTCTGTATATCTTGAAAGCTTATAATAAATCATGATAATCTATTGCAATACTGTGGTAAGAATGAGCAAAAATGTTGTAGCTATTTTGACCTTTGCCAACATTTTAGATCAGAATAATGATCTTCACAAACAGGATAACTTTTTAATTATTCATACTCATGGAAGTGGTTTTTTCCCAATGGTCCAACAAGCCAAGTATGTCAAACAATGCATTTTTAGATTACCACAGTCAAGAATGAAAAATGGAAACAATAATTATATTGAACCGACAAAATCTTGGAACTTAGATTTGGGGGTTGGTTAACCAACTAACCATAATTTAGTCTCAATGATTGAATATAGGACTAAATCTGTGAAATGTAAAATAGATGGTGTACGTTTTACGAAGAAAACATGTGTCCTTTACAAAGACATACAAAGAGGTTGTTGACTGGTACCTGATCACAACTTCTAATGCAACGCTGCCTAGTTGGTTGGTCTTTTCAGAAGAATCTTAATTTTTTTTATTGTGTTGTGCCTGCCAAGATCAGAGTGATCAACTGAAGTTTGTGCATAAAGAAAATACAGGAGAATTTATTCAGCTTATTCGGCTTGCTATGAAAGCAAAAACACCAGTAGCATGATATGGTGTTCAGCCTGTATTTCATCTAGTTCTTCATAACTGCTATTCACTTTCTCTTGTTTTGGTCTTTTGCTTTGTGTTCTGTATATCACTCTAATCTCATTTATTCAGGTAAAGGTCTAGCCATCGATTTCAAGGTAATTTACAGTAAATCTAAAATTCTTTAGCACTTTGCCAAGACTGAGTACAACATAATCCAAAAAGATCCAAGATTCTTCTGAAAAGACCAACTAACTAGGCAATATTGCATTAGAGGTTGTGATCCACCAGGTACCAGTAAAAAAAAAACCCTTAGAATATAGAATAACAAGGTTGGAAGGGATCTTGAAGATCTTCTAGTCCAACCGCTTCACAAAAAGATTGTCCAATCTGTTTTCCAGTAATGGATCACTCAAAGTTCCAGGAGACAAGCTGTTCCACTGATTGATCTTTCTCATCTTTAATATTAATACACCTTTTAATATAAGATTACAGCATAAGAATACAGTAACAGAATCTTGCAAACTAGGAAGGGTGGTGACTCAAATTTCTTTTACCTGGCCATAGTCTTGCTTGATGGTTCTTCCTCCTATTCCTCAAAATTCTTGTATTGCTTATTACAGTACAGAAAACTACATAGATGACGTGTTGCTTTCTGCTTTGATGGAAGCAACACAATAATGCAGATTTTTTGGTGGTATGTACCAACACTGGGAGATACTTTTCAACTCTCACAAGAAATGAATGAAGTTAGCAGCTTTGGTTCAGTCTGGGAATGTGTCTCGCAGGGGGAATAACAGTTGATAAAGTTCCCACAGGCATTGATCATCTAAAACATTTCCTCATTAAAATTACTAACTGTTCTGTCCCTAATTAGCATTCTTGAGATCCCCGCGCTTTGATTGGCCAAAGCGTGGGGCACTCTGATTGGTCAAGCGAGCCGCGCCGATTGGCTCGCTAAGAATCTCCCGCGATTGGTCCATTCGAATCGCAGGAGATTCAAAGCGGTGCCATTGGCCGCGGCCGCCGCGGTTAAAGGAATAAAAGCCGCCAGTTTTTTCCTTTGCCCCAGTTCGGTTCCAACCTTAAATAAAAGAGCATGATTTGAAGTCACTGACTCCTGGCATCATTTCGCGGACACAACACTGGCGACGAAGGTGGGATCCAGACCCTGAACCGAACCACGTGTCCGATGGAAGCCAGACGAACCACCACGATGGTGAAAATCGCACCCCCCGCACCCTTCAACCCCGCCACCGAGGACTGGGAATCGTACTCCGACCGATTCCGCATGTTCCTCGAGTGCAGCGACCTGAAGGACGCCACCGGCCCCATGAAGCACGCCATCTTCCTGACCCACTGCGGGACCGAGGTATTCAAGATGGCCAAGGCGCTTGCCAAACCCGCCGATGCGACCGCGATGGACTGGGACGTCCTCGAACCAATACTCCGGCAGCACTACGCTCCAGAGGTACCCATCCTGATCCAATGCAACGAATTCTACCGTCAGGACCAACGGTCGGGTGAGAGCTTCAGCGACTTCGTCACCGAGCTACGGCACCTAGGAGGGCTCTGCGAATTCGACAACCTGAACGACGCCCTGCGAGACAGAATCGTGCTCGGTTTGTGGGACCCCGTCCTCCAGAGCTGGGTGATGGCCAAGGGCAACATCAGCCTAGCAGACACCCTCACCGCAGCCGCAGCCGCCGAAGCAACCCGAACATCCCCCAACCGCATGCGCAGACCGAACACTAGGGACCGCAGCGGAAACAACAACCCTGCGAGGTCGACTGAGGCCCAACTCGAGACGACCACCCACCAGGGCGACTTCCACTCGGCATCGGGCACTTCCGATGACGAAGAGGACATTCATCGCCTCCAAACAGGCCGCGACCCACGGAACCGGCGGGGTCGTAAGTCGAGGACCAACTGTGCCGGTTGCGGCGGCGACCACCCCAGGTCGGAATGCCGGATTTTCGAATCGATCTGCCGGCATTGCGACAAGAAGGGACACATCGCCCGTGTCTGCCGCCTTTAAAAGAACCGCAGCCCGGCACGATGGGACCAGAGCGACCGGAGGAGAGAGAGCACACCACCCCGGACCAGAGATCGCCCCTCGGACAACAGATGGGACCAGAACGGACAATCCCTGCGAGGCGGCGATAACCGGCGAAGAGAGGAGACCCATCAGACGGTCACCATCGGCCACGCCATAACCAACGACGCCCGGAAGGTCCACGTGGAGGTAGGCATCGAGGGCCAGCCATGCAAAATGGAGGTGGACTCCGGGTCCTACCTCTCCATGATAGCATGGCATGAAATAAAGCGCTTGGTGCCTACCCTCCAAAGGAGGAACCTAGACAGCCAGAGACTCATCGGAAAGCACTACCAGGGAAACCGCATCCCGGTAGTCAGAACCAAACACTTCAACATCACATATAAAGGGCACACCGAAAGGCTTCCCCTGACAATCGTCGACTGCGACCGCCCAAGCCTACTGGGACTGCAATGGTTCGCCCCGCTCGGCATCGCAGTCACGGGAGTCGACCACATCACCGACGACAGCTGGGAGCAGCAACTGGCTCGGGAATTCCAAGAGGTCTTCGACGGAAACCTAGGCAAGTACCGAGGGCCCCTTATATCATTCAACCTAGACCCAAACGTCCCCCCAAAACACCTGAAACCAAGGCGGGTGCCATTCACACTTAAACCCAAGATAGACGAGCAAATTGACAAGCTTGTCAAGCAAGGGGTCCTACAACCAATAGACCACGCCCGGTGGGAGACCCCCATAGTCACCCCGATCAAGCCCAATGGGTCGGTGAGGATCTGTGGGGACTATAAGGCCACCCTAAATGGCGCGCTACAACAAAGCGCCTACCCCGTCCCAGTAGTGCAACACCTACTGCACTCACTGGGAGGGGGCAAGGTTTTCGCCAAGCTCGACCTCGCCCAGGCATACCAACAGTTGCCAGTCGACGAGCAAACGACAGAAGCGTAAACCATAGTCACCCACTGGGGGGCATTTAAATGCAACCGACTCCAATTCGGAGTCAGCGTGGCACCGGGAATATTCCAAAGCCTAATGGAAAGACTACTGCTAGGCATACCTTACTTCGACGACGTCCTAGTGTCAGCAGCCAACCAAGCCGAACTAGAGGGTCGCCTAAGGGAGGTCCTAACCAAATTCAAAGAGACCGGGCTCAAAGTCAAGAGGGAGAAATGCCAACTGTACACGGAACGGGTAGAATTCCTAGGATACCTCCTAGACCGTCACGGCATTCACCCCACAAACCAAAAAATCAAGGCCATCAAAGAAGCCCCCACACCCAAGTCGAAGACGGAACTACAGGCATTCCTGGGGCTACTTAACTTTTACAATGTTTTCCTGCCCCAAAAGGCCACGGTGGCGGAGCCCTTGCATAGGCTCCTGGACAAGGTGGCGACCTGGACTTGGGGGAAACGCGAGCAAGCCGCCTTCCAAAGAACAAAGGACCTCCTCACTTCGGACGTCGTCCTTATACAGTATAATGAGACCCTACCTCTGGCCATCACATGCGATGCATCACCCTTCGGTGTCGGCGCTGTCCTCAGCCATACCCTCCCCAACGGAAAGAAGCGCCCATCGCGTTCTTTTCAAGGACCCTCACCAAACCGGAGCGGAACTATAGCCAGCTGGACAAAGAGGCACTGGCTATCGTTGCCGCCGTAAAACGATTCCACGAGTATCTCTACGGCCGGACTTTCACCATCATAACCGACCACAAGCCACTGCTGGGAATCCTTGCAGGAAACCGGGCCACCCCGAACATTCTGTCTCCCCGAATGACAAGGTGGTCCGAGTTCCTGGCAGCCTACAACTACGGACTCATACACAGACCGGGTAAGACGATCTCCCATGCAGACGCCTTAAGCCACTCTCCGCTACCGGAACCTGACACCGACCCAGCACCCACAACGACCACCCTCAGCATAGAGACTCTTCCCAACCTGCCCATAACCGCGTCAGACATTGCCCGAGAGACTAATAAAGACAAACGTCTGACGTGGGTGTTGCATTGGGTAGAGAAAGGGTGGCCGGAAAGGGACAACGATGAGTCCGTCAAAACCGACAAACGGAACTCTCGTTATTAAAAGGGTGCATACTATGGGGGGATAGGGTGGTCATTCCAGAAAAGCTACAAGGGAAGGTTCTGGAACTGCTACACGAGGGGCACCCTGGCATCGTTAGGACTAAAGCCCTGGCCAGAAGTTACGCTTGGTGGCCAGGGATGGACAAACAAATTGAGACCTGGGTAGCAAGTTGCCAACGATGCCAGGAAACTAGGCCAAGCCCACCCACAGCACCCGTCCTAGAGTGGGAAACCCCAAGGGGTCCTTAGTCTAGGATTCACATAGACTTCGCCGGGCCCACAAAAGGACACACCTTCCTTATAACAGTAGACGCTTACTCCAACTGGCTGGAGGTAAGCAACATGAAAACAACAACCACGGAGGCCGTGATCAAGGAACTCTGCAAACTCTTTGCAACACACGGCCTCCCAGACGTCGTCGTTTCCGACAACGGGCCCCAATTCACCTCGCTGGAATTCGAAAAATTCCTAGCGGAAAGGGGCATCCGCCACGCGCTGACAGCACCGGTGCACCCGGCGGCGAACGGTAGGGCAGAACGGATGGTGCAATTCACTAAGAAGACTATCCAGAAAATAGACCACGGGGAGATCCAGGAGAAAATAAACAAACTACTCTTCACCCAACACATAACCCCAAATACCACAACGAATAAGAGCCCAGCCGAACTATTAATGGGGAGGAAATTAAGGTCCCCACTCGACAGGTTACACCCCACGTATAACCCGGAGAAGCCCCCAGACTCAAACAGCAAACACCGAACTTTCGCACCCGGCGACCCCGTATAAGCAAGAAACCTGACGGGAGACCCACTATGGATACCGGCCGTCATCACACAAATAATAGGCCCACACTCGTACCGGCTACAAACAGCAGACGGACGAGCGTGGAAACGCCACATCGACCAATTAAGGTCGAGGACTGCCAACCAAGAGACCACCGACGCACAAACAGGCGAAACCAACCCCCACAACACAAACCAAGGGGGGACGGAATACCCAGGGGACCAAAACCAAAGAAGAATAAACCAGCCATACTTACCGGAAAGCAGCCAGCACAACCCCTCGCCAGGAAGAGACAGCCAGGCCGGCTCGACCGACCCGGAAAGACCGAGCGGGAGCGGCGAAACCCGCAGCTCAACCAACCCGGGAGGCCCAGGAGGGAGCTATGGAGAGCGGCCCGGCCCGACCGACCAGCCGGTTCCCACGACGGCATCAGGAGCAGCAGAGATCCCTACCGAACCGGCCGGGATCCAGCCTACGACTGAGCTGCGCAGGTCCAGTAGGCTCAGACGGAGCCCCGCCTACCTACGTGACTATGCGACGTAAGGACTGAACCAAGAGGGGAGGGGTGTTCTGTCCCTAATTAGCATTCTTGAGATCCCCGTGCTTTGATTGGCCAAAGCGCGGGGCACTCTGATTGGTCAAGTGAGCTGCGCCGATTGGCTCGCTAAGAATCTCCCGTGATTGGTCCATTCAAATCGCGGGAGATTCAAAGCGGTGCCATTGGCCGCAGCCACCGCGGCTAAAGGAATAAAAGCCGCGAGTTTTTTCCTTTGCCCCAGTTCGGTTCCAACTTTAAATAAAAGAGCATGATTTGAAGTCACCGACTCCTGGCATCATTTCGCGGACACAACACTAACTATATCCCTGAATTATAAAACTAGGGCAGGATAATTTGTGAAAGGCTATAATTACACGACAGTCTTATGAACATAGATATATGTCATATACACATAGATATATGTTTTTTTTTGCTCTTGTGGCTTCCTATGATGTCATTAGAAACTTTCTATATGTTGCATGTGCGTTTGTGCTCACGTGTGTGAGGAGGGGTTATGAGGTATCATTAGCCGCAAATTATCTTAATCTTGTAGTTTGAGTTCTATTATTTATTTTGTATAGTAATCTGACATTTAGTTTTTAAAAAATCAGGCATATATACAGTGTAACCAGGCAGTAATAAAATAGCATAGCTTCTGTTGTGACTTCTATTGTGTGTTGAAGCAGCTGATACTGCTAATCTTCTCTGTACTGAATTTAAGGGAAAAAAAACTGTATACCCAAAGAAATACTTTTGTGAGCATATCATTTGAAGAGCTCAGAAAAGAAGCTTTAAGTCAGAGTTGGCCAAAGCAATACATTTTATCTGAACAATTCCTACTACCAATACCTTTTTGCTAAACTTACTATGATGCTATAGTTATTACAATTTTCTTCCGATGTTGAAACCAGATCTACTTTCCACCACAGAAAAATTTTGCTGCAACTTAAAATAGCTTCTCTTCAGGCATTCGATATCTTTGATCAACACTCTTATAGAGTACCAAAATGCTTATCTAGATAATTTACATAGTTCTTTGTACTAAGGCTTTTATAGAACACCCAAAATGAACCTTAAGAAGTATAAGAACTATGTAAAAACTAGACAGCTTGAATAAATCAGGTTCATGGTCTGAGGGTTCTAGCTCATTCCCAGTTTCAGTATGATTTGGAAAAACTAGCTCAATTCTTCCTGGAAATTCTAGAATGCTCATTACAAGAAGGTATCACATTACCTTTACCTAGAGGTAGTATTCAGCAGGTTCTGACCAGTTCTAGAGAACCAGTAGTGGAAATTTTGAGTAGTTCGGAGCACCAGCAAAGACCACCTCTGACTGGAGATTTTATACTATCCTTCCCCTGCCACACCCACCAAGCTACACCCACAGAACCGGTAGTAAAAAAGAATTTAATCCCACCACTGCCTTTACCCTTTATGCTTATTGGGACCTGTAAAATATGGGTAACCAGATGTTATTCTATGGGGTTCAAACCATCTATCAAGAACTGAACCAGGAACTTTCATACGTAAATGACTATATATGGTGCATTATTTTTAGGAGCTACTAATGATCCTCCCAAATCCTATATATGGGGGCATGATATAATGAAACATACATATCCTTCTACTCTGAGAACTTAACGGAAGGTGAACTATGTATACCATTCTTACAGTCTCTACAGCAGAGGTGGTATTTAGCAGGTTCTGATCAGTTCTGGAGAACCATTAGTGGAAATTTTGAGTAGTTCAGAGAACTGGCAAATACCACCTCTGACTGGAGATTTTATGGTATCCTTCCCCTGCCACGCCCACCAAGCCACACCCACAGAACCAGTAGTAAAAAAATTTGAATCCTACCACTGCTCTACAGGTAGTCCTCGACTTACAACATATTGTTTAGTGACTGTTCCAGTTACAACGGTACTGAAAAAGTGCCTTATGACCATTTTCACACTTATGACCGTTGCACCATCCCGATGGTCATGGTTTATATTTATGATGGTCACAGTGTCCCAGGGTCATGTGATCCTGTTTTGCAACCTTTTGACAAATAAAGTCAATTGGGAAGCCAGATTCACCGTGTTACTAATTTAACAGCTTCAGTGATTGACTTAACAAATGTGGCAAAAAAAAGTCATAAAATGGGGCAAAACTCACTTGACAAATTTCTCACTTAACTACACCAATTTTGGGATAAATAAAGGGATCTACCTTTATAAATTCTTTCCTGTAAACTACTGAGCCCCAGGACCTGAACGAAGGCAAATATCTGCCTCAGGATAATGTTACACAATCCAATCTGAGTCAGTCACTGGGACCAGAGTTTTCGTCTTCCAAACTATATTGTTCCATTTGTGAAAGAAGTTATTTCATGCATTAATTCAATGTTGAGATTTAATATTGTCAGATGTATATATTCTTTTGAAGTTTATCATATGGAAGTTGGCATCTAGTCAACGAAGATGGATTTCCTGTACCTTACTTATAGCCAAAAAACTTACTGTTCAGCATTGGAAAGACAAACATTGGGCTCCATCTGGAGAAACGATTAATATACATTAACTGTGGATGATTGTAATGAATCCTGCTTTCCCTTTATTGATGTAGTATATATCCTGTATGTTTCTTTTTTATCTTTTTTTGTAATTTTATAATGTTTACATTATATTATATTATATTATATTATATTATATTATATTATATTATATTATATTATATTATATTATATTATATTATATTATATTATATTATATTATATTATATTATATTATATTATATTATATTATATTATATTATATTATATTATATTATATTATTACATTTCTTGCTTATATTTAATTAATTAAAAAGAAAATACATGAGTTAAGTTAGTATTCTGTGACTAACACTCTGCAATAATAGCAAACTTTCTTTTCTGTGATATTCTTTTATGTATTGGAAAGCACATCACTCTTAGGAATATCTTCTCAGACTAAACATATCCAGTTCTCTCAGCCTTTCCTGGATATTAGTGTCCAGGCCTAAAATAATCCTCCTTGGGTTTTTTTTCCCCTATTTGTTCCAGTTTCAATAGAGGATAATACAGGTAGTCCTCAACTTACAACCACAATTGAGCCCAACATTTCTGTTGCTAAGCAAGACAGTTGTTAGGTGAATTTTGTTTGCTTATGACCTTTCTTGACTCAGTTGTTAAGTGAATCACTTCCATAGTTAAGTTACTAACATGGTTGTTAAATGGATCTAGCTTCTCCATTGACAGAAGGTCAGAAAAGGTCATAAAAGCTTGTCAGAAGGTCACAAAAGGTGATCACACAACCCCCGGAACACTACAGCCATCATAAACATGAGTCAGTTGCCAAGCATCTGAATTTTGATCATTTGACCACAGGGATGCTGCTATGGTTCTAGGTGTGAAGAATTGTCATAAGGCACTTTGCAGTGTTATTGTAACTTCTAACAGTCATTTAACAAACTGTTGTAAATCCAGGACCACCTGTATATGTAACTCAAGGTACAACTGTGGAGTATTTGGTACTCTCTGAGCTTGGTTGTTTGCTTGCAGACATTACATTATACAATGAGGTGACATCATCAGTGCAATCAGTTGGATGTCTGAGCAAGCAATGAAACCCAGAGAGCAACAGGTACTCCTGTTTCAGTTTCTCTGACTCTTTTAAAAGTATGTTGATGTAAATGGAACTTACTAATTCAGTAATGTTACCTACAGGCAAGGGAAGGAAGGGAGTGATTTCTGATGCTCCCTGCCAGCTTCCCACAATTTAACGAGGAAGTTGGTGAAAGGAAGCTGATGCCACTCCCACTGTTGTCTTTGGCTCACCCATGGTCATTCTGTTTCTCTGTTTAGGTAAAGAAATACTCAAAGGATAGTCCAATGGGGCACAGATTATCCAGTATATATATATATTTTGTAAACAAAATATCCCCATAACTGATAACAGATAACAGATAATCAGAGTTGGAAGGGACCTTGTTGGGCATTTAGTCCAACCCCCCGCCCAAGTTGGAGACCCTATACCATTTCTGACAGTCCAAATGACAGTCCAATCTCTTCTTGAAAGTCTCAAGTGATGATGCTCCCACAACTTCCAAGGGCAAGCTGTTCCATTGCTTGATAATTCTCACTGTCAGAAAGTTTCTCCTTATTTCCAGGTTAAGTCTCTCCTTGTTCAGTTTCCATCCATTATTCCTTGTCTGGCCTTTAGAAAATAGCTTGACCCTTTCCTCTGTATGGCAGCCCCTCAAATATTGGAAGACTGCTATCATGTCTCCCCTGGTCCTTCTCTTTACCAGACTAGCCAAGACCAGTTCCTGCAACTGTTCATTGTATGTTTTAGTGTCCAGTCTCCTAATCATCCTGGTTGCTCTTCTCTGTACTTTTTCTAGAGTCTCAACATCTTTTTTATAATGCAGTGAACAAAAGTGGATGCAGTACTCTAGGTGTGGTCTTACTAAGGCTTTATAGAGTGGTATTAATACTTCCCTTGATCTTGATTGTATCCCTCTATTAATACAATTTAGGATTGCATGAGCTTTTTTGGCGGCTGCTGCCTACTGCTGGCTCATATTTAGCTGGTTGTCCACTAAGACTCCAAGATCCCTCTCACAGTTACTGCTATTGAGCCTGGTTTCACCCAGTCTATATATGTACTTTTGGTTTTTCTTGTCTAGGTGTAGGACTTTACTTTTCTCTACATTGAATTTCATTTTGTTAGATATGGCCCAGTGTTCTAGTCTGTCAACATCCATCTGGATCTTGAGCCTATCTTCTTGGGTGTTAGCTATTCCTGCTAGCTTAGTATCATCTGCAAATTTGGTAAGTTCTCCTTCTATTCCCTCATCTAAGTTGTTAATGAAACCTTGTGGCACCCCACTGCTTACTTCCCTCCATGTAGACTTAGACCCATGATGTTCAGTAACAATTACATCCATGGCAATGTAGAACACAACTACTTATTCATCAGCATAACACTACACAACCCATTCCTGCCTTAACTTTCTCCAGGAAGTCACTGACATCCTCCATTCATTTACTAAATTTCTGCTGCAATAGCTATATACTGTTTTTTACCCTTTACAATTGGCAGTCACTGGGTTCTTACCAAATTAGTAAGCAATTATGTGCAGAAAATATGAGTTAAAAACATGCAGCCTTATATATGCAGATAATTTTAATTATCTTTTATTTAGATTGTGTGTGGATGCCATCTCCTGGATTATACTGGTACACATATTCTTGTCTATTCCTATTGTATTTGTTTTTAAGTAACTTTTTTCTGAAGAAAAAACTAATGATAAAGTGGGTGGGGAATCTCACAGGCATGCTGAAGCAAACGTAAATCCACACAATGGGGGAAAAAAGTGCCTTCTTTTGTCTGAATTTCCCATCAAATTCATTGGTTGACTCATGGTCCTGCTATTTTAAGAGAAAGAGAAAAACATTTCCCTGTGTATTTCCTCCAAGTGATAAATGACTTTATATATTTCAGTCATGCTTTCTCCCCAGTTACCATTTTTCTAACAAAAAAGTTTCAAGCTTTTTAACCTTCTCTTATAGGGAAAGCGTTTGAGCTTCCTAATAATTTTGATTGCACTTTGCCACCTATTTCTTGTCTACAATGCAGTCCTTTTAACAGTTCCAAGAAGATTCAACTCCCATTTGGACTTGAGGCCCACAAGTGGCCTCAAGAACTCTCAGAGAGAGTGCTAACGACCAGATGACTGCAAAGAAATATGACCCCTCTGCCCCCCACCATCCTGTCAGAATTAATCCTTCCATCGGCTCCACCATCCTCCCAGAATTGATGAAGCTTCTTGGATGAGAAGCAAAATGTTTTCTTCTTTTTCTTCAAGGGAAAAAAAACGTCCAGTTGCCTTTTGAAAAAACACTTTGGAACAACTATGACCTGGATAGCTGAAAATTTCCATAGACATTACCCTTCTCTGATTTTTTTTCTAGCTCTATTACATCTGTTTCCTGTTGTGGCACTGAGAATGGTATTGCACAAATACACATACTTGTCCAGTCCTCTTCTATCAACTGGAAGTATAAATGTGAATGTCATCTGAAATCCAGACATTTGAGCTTCCTTCTTAGATCTTCATAGTCCGCAATTATACAGTAGTAGCTATTCCTTGAAATATAATTTGCCCTAATACATATTAACAGAATTTGATAAGTCTTGCAAGTTATCCTTTGACCTATATTGCTGACAGGCTGCACATTTAATGAGAAAATAGACCCAATTGGCACACCTTTGTTTCAGTACCTCTTAATACTAAGTTGCCATTTGTTTTCCTTCTTTATGGAAAATTGCAGTTCCTATCAAGTCCTGCTGTAGTTTCTCCTTTATTTCATCTGAGAAATCTTCATCTTCTCATCCATTAGCTACTCATATTTTTCCACAAGCATTGTTGCAAGACTGTATGTGCTACAAACGTGCTAGATTCTTTACTCAGACAAGAAAAAAGCATGCCACAATCATTGCAGGTTATAATTACAGATTTAATATCACTTTATCAGCTATTCTTTTCTTAAGGCATCATCACTAGAAAGTTTTTGATTTGTTCCTATTTGTCAGCCCTTGAGTTAGCCATGTATACACTATTGACTAAGAAGAAGCACATTATAACTTTTAAGAATGTTGATTTAGCGTAATGTTAAGCAACTGAACTCCATCACTTTGTTTCAAATTTCTACTTAGGCATTTATGTCAATTTTCTGTATTAGATAGGATTTAAATATTTCAAAGAAAATGTGAGTGCAGGGAATATTTCAAAGGTGCTTTTTCATAGCTAAAGACTATTGCAAAGGCACTAGTCTTTAGCTGTGAAGCTTTCAGCCTGTTTCCATAAACTCTATTGTGATGGTTATATTTCTTGACTGCAATGCTAAATAATTTTTGAAAGACAAAATGTCAGAATCCAATACCAGTAGCAGAGATCCTCATTTTTACTCATGTTGAATTTAAATCACATCCTTCTACAATAAGCCAAACCTGAACTAGAGAGACTTATACTTTTCTCTAAATGTCTTGTTTTATTCGTCTTGTCTTAGACTGGTGAGTAAAAATACTTGAGAATAAATTTTATGAAGGAAGAAAAAATATTATTTCATAAAGATTACATAGCAAATGTAGTTCATACCTCAAATAATATGTTATAAGTTTACAAAAAGTATTTACTTGGTTGGCCTCCTTACTAAGTCACCACAGAAACATGTGTCTGTGACAATGAGGAAAACATTACTGGCTAGGACACGTGTCAAAACCAGATGACGAGTGAAATGTAATTTTTAGTGGCTTCTGGATATTTAGTGGAAAAAGAGGCTTCTGGAACTAAAAAAGAAAAGTTCAGATACCCAAAATATTCTGTTCACATTACTTTGGAAGGCAGAAGTGGAGGCGAAATGGCTTAGATAAAATGAATGGAATTAGTCTACTGGCAGTTCTTGAAGAATGCATTCACCTCTGCTGTTTTTTCACACAAGAAGTGTGATATCCTTTTCAATAACTCTTGGTTTCAACCAGAAGCAATAGGGGTTTAGAAAATGATACAGAGCCAGGGTACATATATTTTTCTGCACAGTGACTCTTTTCTTCCTCACTTCCAGTTGTATTGTTAGGAGGTATAACACCTATCAAATTGTTGCACAATAAGCTGGTACAAGGAACAATTAAAATTGAAATTACTCATCCTCTTATAATTGACTTACAGAGATAATTAGCTCATGACCCTAGGACACTAATAATCTTGGTATAATTGTCTTGCTAGTCTATAGGGAATCTGCAAAGACTTGTATAAGTACAGCTGCTGAAAGAATAGTCAGGAACATGATTACATATGTGATTATTCCAAAAACTGGAACATTCAAGGCCAAGTCTGGCAAAAGCAAATCTTCAATCTAGAATCTAAAAAATAAATCCAAATTAACTGCAATGCATATTTATTTATTTTCAAAAAAAACAACAACCCCACTTTCTTCTCTCTTTTATTGACAGGCAGGATGGATTTAGAGCAGATTAAAAAGTCATATTAGCATCAATTATGAAAAGCAAAAAAAAAGTAATCTATTATTTTGCTAATCTTATCAGAGCATAACAACATGCCGATATGATCATATTGTTTTTTTTAAACTATCATATTAATATATAGTTGAGTATCATATATAATCTGGATTGTATAACCGTATAATTTTGTATTAAATTTGAATCTTCTCTGTTTTTCCAGTTCCCTTTGAATTATGTATATATTTCTAAAAAGGTGTTTTTTTTTTCTCTGATTGTAATAGTGAACATTTTCTATGAATAAATCAACTTGACAGATCAAATACTATAAAAGAAGTTTTAATGTCATCTCCTGTAAGAGAAACATTCTGACAGTGAGATGGTTGGCATATAAATTTAATAAATAATAAAATATCCATTTGATCATATAGAATTATGTACGTATATGAATGACCCTGAAGGTCTTTGACGATAGTTTTGTCAACAAAGATCAGGAATATGCATTATTTTACTATACTTTCTTGAATGGCATCCATACACCTACCAATACACTGGGCTAGGACAAAGCAGTAAAACAGAAAATAAATTTTATTTAAATTTAGTGAACATTCGATAATGTGTCCACTCCAATGGGGTAATAATTTTCCTTTTCTGTTTATTATTTTTCACTAGCAAACACTGGATTTGTGTCAGTGAAGGGATTCAATTTTTTTTACTGCCGGTTCTGTGGGTGTGGCTTGGTGGGTGTGGCAGGGGAAGGATATGGTAAAATCTCCAGTCAGAGGTGGTATTTGCTGGTTTTCCAAACTACTCAAAATTTCCACTACCGGTTCTCTAGAACTGGTCAGAACCTGCTGAATGCCATCTCTGATTTGTGCCCAAGGCTTCTGGAAGCACCATAGTGATCTGAGCTCCACTCACACATTTCCATTGTTCTAGTATAGAAGGATACACAGTCATTAAAAGAATGAATATTATAAAGCACAGGTAAATAAATAAATGGATACAGGTATCAGCATAATGTCATTAAACATTAGTCTTCATCATTTTATAGATTATGAACTAGAGCAAACTCAGTTTAAGTTTATATGAATACAGGTAGTTCTTAACTTACAACCATTTATTTAGTGACAGTTCAAAGTTATAACAGCACTCAAAAAAGTGACATGATCTTTTTCACCCTTACAGCCATTGCACCATCCTTATAGTCATGTGATCAAAATTTAGACTCTTGGCAACTGGCATGTATTCATGACAGCTGCAGTGTCCCACGGTCACATGATCTTCACCTTTTGCCATCTTCCATCAAGCCAGATTCTCTTAACAACCATGTTACTAACCTAATAACTACAGTGACTCACTTAACAACTGTGGCAAGAAAGTTTGTAAAAGGGGACAAAACTCACTTAACAACTGTCTTGTTTAGCCATGGAAATTTTGGCATCAATTATGGTCATAAGTCAAGGACTGTCAGTGTGTGGATCATCTCCCAAGCGCACAAAGGATTCCATCAAGACCTCTGTACTTTCAGATTTCCAAATGGACCAAATCCTTTTCGTTTAAAAGAAGAAGAATGAGTTTGTGAACATATTGATGTCAGGTTCCCCAGCTTCTATTCCTGTTCAGTCAAGTTTCACAAAATGAATAAAATAGCTTGTAAATTTCTGAACTAAAAGAAAGGGCAAACCAACGTGTAGATTCATAATCCAGAAGTGTCTTCATGTCTGCCATAGGTATGGCTTACGACAAAGCAGAAAAATGAACTGAATAACAGTATGTTCTGTATTGAGGCTAAAATGTGGAAATCCGGCACATGTAGTGACACGAGTTTGTTGTTTTTTCTAGCCAATGTCAGTTTTTGGAAATTTCAATGTCTTTTCTTTGACAGTCTTAATAGCTTGAGGAATTGAAATATATTTAGGTCCAAAGTTTTATAGCTTACATAATACATGCTACGGTTCACATACCAGAAACAAGGAAGCACACATGTTCTCTTGAAAAAAACAAAAAAAATTAATTTTAATTTAAGAGAGAAAATACCTTACAAAGTAAAAGATGCTTAAAATAGGGTTTTTGTGGTTGTTGGGTTTTGTTTTGTTTTGTTTTAAGAAAAACTGTACAGCCAGAATAAAATTATATTCATGGAAACACAATATGCGAACACTTAGTTCTCTGGAGAAGATTGTAATTCCAAGAAAGGTGGAAGGAAAGAGGACAACCAGCAGCAAGGTAGATGGGGTCAGTTACAAAGATTATGGGCGCACCATTGGGAGACCTAAAGGACATGGCTAGGGACAGATCATCATGGAGAAAATCAATCTATATCAGGGTGGGGGTAGCTGTGTCCTTTTTAGGACTTGTGGACTTCAACTCCCAGAATTCCTGAGCCAGTCATGCTGGCTCATAAATTCCAGAGGTTGAAGTCCATAGGTCCTAAAGGGGGCATAGTTGTCTACCCTGATCTATATGATTCCTAACAGTAGACAATAACATGATGGCATATAATCAATCATTCAAAACATGGAAACATTTGAAAACAGTACTGTTTTTTTTTAAATGTTATTTTACAAGAACAACTGTATACAACTCTTTGTATTATAAACCAAAATGCATTCATCTTACTAACAATCAGAAAAGTTCATCCTCCAAAGATGCTATTTAATAATGATCAGAATTGAAAATCTTAATCTCCATAGATTCTATTTTGCATGGATTTGCTCTCTAAGAGGAATGTACTGTTAGAGAACTCTGGATGAATTACTTCAATATTTCACATTAGGTATGATGCTAATGCTTTCCAGGCTGGCTAATATATAATTATTAGTTGGCTACTTATATAGTTAATTATATTGCATTATTTCTATACCTGTCTAGCTCCTCATATGACTCAGGCTGCAAGATAATTTAAAAGTCACCCAGGCAAGCAACCTAGACCCATTTTCCAGGCCAAAAATGTACTGGAAAAGTACGACCCATCATCTGAGCCAAAAGCCAGTAGGAAAAGGAGGGCTTTATGGGATTTAGAGGAATTAGTTTGGAATTATGTTCCTTAGATCTATACCAGTTTTGTACTAGCAGAATTCTCTGGACATTTAACTCACATTTTCGTATGGTACAGAGAGTTGGAACATGGCTACCTATTGTGAAATATTACTTGTAATGATCACCATCATTTTCCTAGCATTTTGCAGGTACGGAGTCCACTTTTCAGATTGACAAATGCCATCTTATCAAACACAGCATTCGGGTCCAACTGGACAATTTTCATGCCTGGATTTATTGTGTACAAGATGTTACTTGTAAAGATGAAGATATAAAAACACTAGTGGGATGACAACTTTCCATGTAATTTTCAAAGGTAAGGTACAATAATTAATTTAATTAATTTTGTCAAAGATGTAAACTCTAGAGAGTTACATTGCAACTAAAAGCAGTTACATTGTACGAAAGCATGGATTACACCAGCTTTTAATTCAAAAGTCTTGTCAAGACTTGATTATCTGCAATTCTCCTCAAAGAATACACTACTCACAACAAATTCAGTCTTTGCCAAATTCTTATGCAAGGATATCTTTGTCTCATGTTTTACTTTAACCAAGCCAGCTTTGGTATGATACTTTATTAATTACATATACATGCAGTTCTACAAAAGGATAAGTGTTTTGCTATGGAGAGTTCAACACATATATAATTTTTCACAACTGTAAGAGTAATGAATTACATTATTTCCATGGCCAAATGTATGGAATGGCAGGTGTGAATTTTTATATTTCCTATTACAGAATTTTACAGCTTCTGCATTTCTGCTAACAACTTCTGTTAAAAGCATAAAGTATGTATGGAAATATTTATTTGCTAAAGTACATCAACAAGTGATGTTATGGAGCAAAAGAAATAGACAAATATATCATGTACAAAAGAATTCAAAACCACATTATACAAATACATTGAGCCTGGTATTTGTTAGAAACCAGAAGTTACATTTTTTGAGGGTAAAAGGCTGGACTTTGGGTTTGAGATTTTGTTTTGTTTTAAATAATCTCTTCTATATAATTGTAAATGTTTTTTTTTTATTTACTGTTCTCTTATTCATTTATGACTTATTCCTTAGTTTTCAGCAAAAAGGACATTTCTTGTCAAAATACAGCTTTCTTTCCTAAGTGCAGGTACTTTGGATGTTTTTGTTTAGTCATTCAGTTGCATCCAACTCTTGATGACCCAATGGACAATATAGTCTGCCAGTAGCTATTTCTCTGAGTTTATATAAATTCATGTTTGTGATATTTGTATCTGGCAATACTCTGCCAAACTCTTTTTCAGTTGTGATATTTGGATCTGTACCTGATCTCCTGCCAGCATCTTTTTCAATTGCCTTCATGATCTAATCTTTGGGGTCTTTTTCAAGAACTCATCCTTTCTCCTAACAGGCTTAAAATCTTTAAATTTCACCTTCATTTTTAATGCTTCCAGTGAGCTGTCTGGTTTTAACTTCATCCATTATTGAATAGTTCATTCCTTTTGAGACCCAAGATATCCTCAGCAGTTTCTTACAGTTCAAAAGCATTCATGTTCCTTCAGCTTACATGGCCATATATTGGGAAATTTTAGCCTTGACAATTCATACCCTTATTGCCTTTGCATTTTAGTATTTTGTTTAAATTTGTATTCTTTTGCTCATGAATGAAGCATCTCTTTATTTCATGACTATGATTACCATTCCTATGATGCCTAGAATGATAAAATTTAATATTCTTTTCACCATTTCTTTGTCTATTTGTACTGAGTTGAGATAATTGTTATTTTTTATTAAATATTGAACAACAGGTTAACTTTGGCATTTGAACTTTTCTTACCTTCAAGAAATTTCACTGAAGTCTACCTCACGTCAGCCATATCACTTCCAGTGGTATCCTCATATCTGAGGTTGTTAATAGCAGTTTCATTTTCACCTTTTGTTTCTTTTTGAATACCAACTGACAAATTATCTTTTTCCAACTCTGCCAGAAACCCCAGTACTGATACAGAAAATAGGCTAATGTTAAATTAGCCTTCAGAAATCGTGGGTGCTCCGTCACTGGAGGTTTTTAAGAAGAGACTAGACAGTCACTTATCTGAAATAGTATAGGTTCTCCTGCCTGAGCAGGGGGCTGGACTAGAGGACCTCCAAGGTCCCTTCCAGCTCTATTCTGTTCTAAACATTCTAAATTATTTGATCTTTATTAAATCAATCAGTGATTGGTTGATTATGTGCCATCAAGTAACTGTCAGCTTGTAATGATTATATAGAAGTATTTTCTTCAAAATTACCTGTCTCCAACAAGGTCTTTCAATATTTTCAATGATGTACCCATTGTAGCTGTCATAGATTCAGGCATGGGTAGAATGAATGGAGACAGTCTTAGTTGGTGAACTTTCAACTCTTTATTGCATAGTGACTTCTAACTTGTATAACAACAACTCTACTTATATAGGTAATGCTAATGTTAAATAACCAATAGGAGCTTGTGAAACGCTAGCTCCAGTACCAATAAGAGTCCTTCGTTAAGGGCCAATCAGATTCTCAGAACCCGACCAATCCGATCTAGCCGCTTAACACCCAATCAGAAGTGCAGGTCCAGAACCCTGCACTTTACCCCAAGCTTGCCTTTATTCAACTATTTACATACATAACACCCCTTCCCCCTGGCTTCACAATTAGTTTGTGACTATGTAGTCCTTTAAATAGGACGGTTGTCTCTTGGGTCTGTCAGATTTTCTTTGGACTGGCTGCGTGCAGTCCCGTTGAGGTAGGGTGTTGTTTTGTGGTGGCTCAGCTTCTTGTTCTGGTGTGATTTCCCTTGGAGCGTACGATTCTTCTTCCTGTTCCATTTCTGGGTTTCACTTGATTCATCGCTTTCCTGGAACAGGTTTCCTGGCATATCGTCATCTTCTCTTCCTTCCCCCCCCCCCTCAGTTTGGTCGTTGGGAAGGTGTTGGCTAGCAGTTATAAGTCGTGACCGTAATTGGTCAATATGTCTTTTCCATAGTCTCTCATCAATACATTTTACAATATAGGATCTGGGCCCAGTCTCGCGTATTATCGTTGCTTCAATCCAAACTGGGTCGCCCGATAAATTCCTTGCATAAACAGGGTCGCCTACCTTGAAGGTACGGTAGCGTCTGCTGGATCCTGGAGGCTTCTCTGGCTCGTAAGCAGGGTGCAGTCGGTCGAGGCGGGAACGGAGTTTTCACCCCATGAGAAGTTCAGCGGGAGTTCTGCCGGTTTCGCTGTGCGGAGTGATGTGTTGTAGAAGTAGAATGCGGTTTATTTTTTCGTCAAGACTATCATAGTCCATCTTTTGTAAAGTCTTTTTTACAAATTGTACCATGCGTTCCGCTCGGCCGTTGGTAGCAGGATGCGCCGGCGAGGTGAGCGCATGGCGGATGCCGTTGTCAGCAAGGTACTGTTCAAACATTAGCGCTGTAAACTGTGGTCCGTTATCGGACACTAGGACGTCCGGCAATCCATGAGTTGCAAAGAGTCTATTGAGGACTTTAATGACTGCCTCGGAGGTTGTATTGGCCATCCGATGAATTTCTAACCAATTAGAGTATGCATCGACAGTCAACAGCAATGTCTGTCCTTTGATCGGCCCTGCGAAATCCAGGTGGATTCTGGACCAGGGTCCACGTGGCGTCTCCCATTCGGTCGGTGCAGCTTTTGGCGGTGCGTTGCTGGTTTGTTGGCACTTGGTGCAGGCCTTGACCCATTGCTCGATGTGTCGGTCCATGCCTGGCCACCACGCGTAGCTCCGTGCGAGAACCTTCATTCGTACGATCCCGGGATGTCCTTCGTGCAGGATTTGTAACAGCGTTTTTTGGAGTCGTTCTGGGGGGACGACTCTATCGCCCCAGATAACGCAGCCTTTTTGAGAAAAAAGTTCAGTTTGTCTTGTTTTAAATGGTGCAAAGTCATCTGGGATCTGGTCCAATGGCCATCCACGCTCTATCCAGCCTAGGACTCGTGCTAGGGTGTGGTCTTGTCTGGTCTCCCTCGCGATATCTCGAGCGGTCATAGGAGGCAAGTTGAGCATTTCGATTTGTAACGCCGATACTGTTGGTGCCGGATCGTCGAGGGTCTCTGGTAGCGGTGCTCTTCTGAGTGCGTCGGCATGGGGAATGGCTTTCCCCGGTCGATGTAACAATCGATAATTATAAGCAGCTAGAAACTCTGACCAGCGAGTCATTCTTGGGGACAATATATAGGGAGTTGGTTTGTCCCCAGCGATTATCCCCAATAAAGGTTTGTGGTCGGTTACAATTGTAAATGTCCTTCCATATACATACCCATGGAATTTTTTTACGGCTGACACAATTGCCAGAGCCTCGTTGTCTATTTGTCCATAGTTACGTTCTGCCTGGGATAGAGTCTTCGAAAAGTATGCAACGGGAGCCTCATTTCCATTAGGTAGCACATGGCTCAAAATAGCGCCCACCCCAAATGGTGAGGCATCACAAGTTATAACCAAGGGTAATGTTTCATTATATTGCATAAGTACAGAATCAGATGTAAGTAAATCTTTTACATTTCGAAACGCTTTTTCTTCTCGGTAACCCCAAACCCATAATGCTTTCTTATCTAATAACCGGTGTAATGGTTCAGCCACAGTCGCCTTATGCGGTAAAAACACATTGTAGAAATTGATAAGGCCTAAAAATGCTTGAAGATCAGTTTTGTTACGAGGTCTGGGAGCATTCCTAATTGCCCTTAATTTACTCTCAGTTGGGTGAATACCCTGACTATCAATGCGATAACCTAGAAATTCAACACTGTCGGTATACAGATAACATTTATCCCTTTTTACTTTCAATCCCGCTTCTTGGAATTTTTTAAGCACACATTTTAAACGATTCTGCAGAATTTTTTTACTAGGAGCTGCAATCAATACGTCATCAAAATACGGAACCACGCCCTTGATTCCCTGTAACAATCGTTCCATTAAACTTTGGAATATTCCCGGGGCCACACTCACCCCGAACTGCAAACAGGTACATTTAAAAGCACCTCTGTGCGTTACTATCGTCTAGGCTTGGGCTGTTTTATCGTCCACGGGCAATTGTTGATAGGCTTGAGCTAAATCTAGCTTAGCGAAAACCTTTCCACCTCCCAGGGAATGAAGGAGGTGCTGCACCACCGGCACTGGATACGCATTCTGTTGGAGGGTGTGGTTTAGAGTGGCCCGGTAGTCCCCACAGATTCGGATTGACCCATCTGGTTTAATGGGGGTTACAATAGGAGTTTCCCATGGGGAATGATCAATGGGTTGCAGTACCCCTTGTTTAATTAGTTTGTCAAGTTGTTCATCTATCTTGGCCTTAAGGGCGAACGGAACTCGACGGGGCTTTAAACGGATCGGGGCGACCTTAGGGTCGAGGCTGAACGAAATTGGGGTCCCCTTATACTCGCCCAGACGATCTGCGAAGACATCGCTGAATTCAGTAATAAGATCCTCCTCCCACTCGCAATCACCAACTCGGTTCACACCGGCTAACTCGATGCCGAGTGGCGCAATCCATTGGAGGCCCAACAAACTAGGCCTGTCCCTATCGATGATCGTTAGAGGTAAGTATGCCGTATGCTTTTTAAACGAGACGCGGACTCGACAAGACCCGACCACAGGGATCCGATTCCCTTGGTAATCTTTAAGGATAAGGCGTTGCATTCGAAGGTCTTGGCATTGGATGGTAGGAATGAGCTGCTTTAATGTCTTCCACGACACCATCGAGAGGGACGATCCCGAATCGACCTCCATGTGGCAGGGTTGGTTCTCTATGGCTACTGTAACTCGAATCTTCTTAGCATCCAGGGCCGAGGCCTGACCTATAGTGATAGTATGGTGAGCCTCTTCTTTCTGCAACGCTCGATATCTGTAGGAGTGGTTTGCTGGGTCTCGCCTTACAGGACGGTTTCCTGCTGATTGGTGAAGGTTGGTTCCCTTTGAGGCCGGGCTTGGTCCCGGTAAACTGCGACAGACTCGACTGATGTGGCCTCGTTTCCCGCACTCGTGGCAGAGTGCGTCGCGGAATTTGCAGTCTGCCCTGGGATGGTTTGCCCCGCAGCCAGCGCAAGGGCGTGAGGTTTTGGGACGAGGGTCCCGGTCGGAACGCAGTCGATGGACCCCTTCTTCGTCGCTGTCTGACGACGAAGAGAGGTCCTCGTAGTGCGTTGTTGCCAACTGCCCTTCTGAGCCGGGTGAGATGTCGCCTGTCAGTGGGTTTGTGGGGTTGCGGCTTCGCCGTAGCTGCGCCGCTGACTTTTTTGTTGCCTCAGCGGCGGTGGCTTCGGCGATGGCGTCAACAAGGCCAATGTCGCCCTTCGCCATTATCTTGCTCTGCACGTTTGGTGCATCTAATCCCAGAATTAGGCGGTCTCTCAATGCTTCATCTAAGTCTGCGAACCCGCAGAGGCCTCCCAAGTGCCAGAGGTCTGCCACGAAGTCAGCCACACTCTCTCCTTTTCGTTGGCTTCGTTGATAGAACTCGTGGCGTCTCACGAGTGTGGGTACGGTTGGCGCGTAATGGTCTCTCAGGAGAGGTTTGAGGTCGTCCCAGCTTATTGCTTTCACTTCTCGAGGCTTTGTGAGGGCTTTAGCCATTTTAAAGACAGCCGGGCCGCAGTACGTCAGGAACAGCGCCCGCTTCTTGGTTGGTGTGGCGTCCTTCAGGTTGTTCGTTCCAAGGAACATCTGAAAGCGATCCATGTAGGATTCCCAATCCTCTTGGGATGGATCGTACGGAGCGGGTGATACGATGCCGCCGGACATGGCTTCCGTTGGTGGCACCGTTTTTTTACACGTGCTCTGTTTTTCTTCCAAGTTCCTTAAGATCAGATGTCTCCAAATCCCATCCTCGTCGCCAGTGTCATAGATTCAGGCATGGGTAGAATGAATGGAGACAGTCTTAGTTGGTGAACTTTCAACTCTTTATTGCATAGTGACTTCTAACTTGTATAACAACAACTCTACTTATATAGGTAATGCTAATGTTAAATAACCAATAGGAGCTTGTGAAATGCTAGCTCCAGTACCAATAAGAGTCCTTCGTTAAGGGCCAATCAGATTCTCAGAACCCGACCAATCCAATCTAGCCGCTTAACACCCAATCAGAAGTGCAGGGCCAGAACCCTGCACTTTACCCCAAGTTTGCCTTTATTCAACTATTTACATACATAACAGTAGCTCTAATCTAGAACATTCACTGCTGGGATGTGCAGCTGGTGTTGTAATGATATGTGAGAATGACTTTGAGAGACATAAGGGAGAACTGCAGCCAGGGCAACCAGCCAACAACTAGCATCTTAGTCCACAGAAGGAATTTGGGCATGGCATAGGTCTCAGAAGGGACTCTCCCTAGTTTATTAGGCTGTAAAAGTGACAGGGAAGAAATGTAGTTTCAATTTTACATGACTCTACTAATGTAATAAAATAGAGCTAGTACTTCTGGAAATGCTTCTTATCTGGCCTGTTTTGCAAGGCTGACAGCTGATCATCCTTTTCTTCTCTTTTCCTCCAATTTTCGAAGAATTAAGAACTTTTCAAGGAAACTGGGTCCTCACACGATATATCCAAAATATTTCCCCTTGCTTAAATATTCCTTGAAAAACTATTCTGGATTAATTTATATGATGTGAATATTGTACCAATTTATTTTACCAATACTCAGAGTGCTCCAGATATTATATAAAACAGAAGTGGGAATAAAAGCTAGAAGGACTAAAATAGTTGGTGGTGTAATAATTCCTGTAAATATCCATCAATAAATGAACACAAAGGAAGCATCTCAGAACTCATAAAATCGAAGGTCTGGAAAATTGAAAGCCCAAGTATTTAAAATTGAAAGCTAATGGGCTACAGCTGGCAAGATGTTGACCTAGAATTAAGGAGACTCGGGTATAAGTCCAACCTTATATGTAGCAGGCAGACACAACACAGGTTATGTAGACAGTAAACATTGCATCAGACCTAAAGATCTCAAGTGCCTATATACAAATGCACAAATTCTGGCGAACAAACAGGGTGAACTCGAATTATGAATACATGAAGGTAAATATGATATAGTTGAAATAACAGAAACTTGGTGAGATGAAACACATGACTGGAACATACTGGTAGAAGGATACCAACTATGCATAAAACCCAGACCCCATAAAAGAGGAAGTGGAGTTGCACTGTATGTAAAGGACTACTATATTGCTACAGAAATGCATGAAACCAAAGATGAAAACCTCCTAGAATGTATATGGGTCAAAAAAGAATGACATGGCCATATTATAGGCCACCCAATCAAGCAGAAAATATAGATGTTCTTTTTGCCAGCCAACCAACAAGCATATGCAGGAAACACACAACAATAGTAATGGGAGACTTCAATTATCCTGATATCAATTGGAAAACTAATTCTGCACCAAGTGAGAAATCAAATAAGTTCCTAACCAACCTAGCTGACAACATTGTTGTCCAAAAGGTAGAGGGTAAAACTAGAGGAACAGCCATACTGGACTTAATTCTTACAAGCAGAGAAGAAATGATACAGGGAGTTGAAACTGCAGGAACCTTGGGTGAGAGTGACCATGTCATACTAGAATTCAACATAACACAAACACAAGCAAAAAACATAAGGACACCAGAGTCTTGGTTTTTAAAAGAGCTGATTTCAATAAACTCAGAGAGAACTTGGGAAAGATTCCATGGATGAAAATCCTAAAGGGGAAAACAACTCAAGAATCTTGGGAAACTCTAAAAAGTATGATCATAAAAGCCCAGACCAGCACAATACCACTGAGAAAGAAAAACAAGAAATCCAAGAAGAAACCAGCATGGCTGCACAAAGATCTCTCTGGCAAATTGAAAGAAAAAAAGGACACCTACAAAAAAAGGAAAGAAGGACATACAACTAAGGCAGAATATCAGCAGATAGCCAGAATCTGCAAAGACGAAGTCAGGATAGCAAAGGCTCAGAACGAACAAAGACTTGCAACAAAAGTCAAAGATAATAAAAAAAAAATTTCTTCCAACGTATGAATAACAAGAAAAAAAACCAAGGAAACAGTCGGTCCACTAAAGAGAGAAGATGGCAAGGAAGTAACAGGCAACAGAGAGAAAGCAGAACTGCTTAACTCATTCTTTGCCTCTGTCTTCACACAAAAAGAAACTATAGCTCAACCCACCAAAAACATAACTGTAAAAGACATACCAGAAATAAAAGTTAAAATAAGCAAAAAAACATAGTAAGAGAACACCTGTCTGATCTTGATGAAAACAAATCACTGGGGCCTGATGGATTACATCCCAGAGTTTTAAAGGAGCTGGCACAGGTCATCTCAGAACCACTACACCATATCTTTCAAAAAGCCTAGAGCACCAGAGAAGTATCAGAGGACTGGAAAAGAGCTGATGTGGTTCCCATCTTCAAAAAAAGAAGAAAAAAAACAGACCCAGGAAACTATAGACCAATCAGCCTAACATCAATAGCTGGGAATGTTATGTTCTGGGCGTGGCGCAAGAAGTGGAGACGAATCAATGAACAGTGAACTTCAACTCTTTATTTAACATGGTGCAACAGCTCTGCTAACGGCCACAACAGCCCCCTTTATATAGGCAAGCTCTTGGGGTATTTAGCCAATGAAAACACAGGAACGTTAGCTCTTTTAACCAATGAGAAGGGCTCATTAATAGCCAATCAGATTCTCCTGAATGGACCAATCCGATATCGCTATTATCGGCCAATCAGAAGTGCAGGGCCAGAACCCTGCACTTTACTTTAAGGTTTCAACAATCTTTATTCAAGCATTTTTATTAATTCACAACACCCCTTCCCCCCGGGTTTCGTTTAAGGGGTGCGATCACGTAGTCTTTGAGGTAGGCCGGTTGTTTTGATTGTCTATTTGATTTACATTGTCCTCCTGGTATTTGTCTAGAGTCTTGTTGGGGTAGAACGTTATCTGGTGAACAGGGTGCCTCTGGTTCTGTATCTAAACTTCCGTTACCACTAATGTCCTTGGTATCCCTTTGAGGCGATCCTTCTTCTGAGCGGTCATTTCTTCCGCTTGTGCTTTCCACCATTCCAAACTCAATCTCCTCAGCATCTCCTCCCCCCTCAGTTTGGAAATCACCAGAATCGCAGACCCCAGACTATAGCCTTGAACGCAGCTGATCAATATGGCGCTTCCATTTTCTATCGTCATGACATTTCACTCGGTACGATCTGTGTCCGGTTACTTGGATTACAGTTGCCTCGACCCACAATGGGTCGCCATAAAAGTTTCTCGCGAAAACCAAGTCACCTACCTGAAAGTTACGGCATTTGCTGCTGGATCCGTGTGGTTTTTCAGGTTCGTACGATGGGTGTAGTCGGTCGAGGTGGGAGCGGAGTTTTTGTCCCATCAATAACTCAGCGGGAGTATTGTTGGTGATGCTGTGTGGAGTGATGTGCTGCAAAAGGAGTATCCGGTTAATCTTGTCTTCGATATTGCCATAGTCCATTTTATGTAGAGTTCTTTTGATGAATTGTACCATGCGCTCAGCCCTTCCATTGGCCGCAGGATGTGCCGGTGAAGTTAGCGCATGGCGAATACCGCAATCTGCCAGATACTGTTCAAAAGAAAGCGCGGTAAACTGGGGCCCGTTGTCAGATACCAGAATGTCCAGTAGTCCGTGTGTTGCAAATAACTTGTCCAATTTCCTGATGACTGATTTGGTTGTTGTATTTTTCATCTCATGGATTTTGAGCCAGTTTGAGTAGGCATCCACTGTTAATAAAAATGTGTGTCCATTCGTAGGCCCCTCAAAGTCCAGATGAATACGGGACCATGATCCCCTGGGTGTTTCCCACTCTGTTAGGGTTGCTTTCAGTGGGGCATTGCTGATTTCCTGGCATTTGTGACAAGTCTTTACCCAGGTTTCGATCTGCTTGTCTATGCCCGGCCACCACGCATAGGTTCGTGCAAGTGCTTTCATGCGCACGATGCCGGGGTGGCCATCGTGCAAGATTCTCAGTACCGCTCACTGTAACCTCTCTGGGACAATGACTCTATCGCCCCAAATGATGCAGCCCTTCTGAGAAAATAGTTCCGTCTGTCGACTTTTGAAGGGAACGTAGTTGTCAGGGATTTGGTCCAATGGCCATCCACGCTCTACCCAGCTGAGGACACGTGCTAAAATGGGATCGCGTTTAGTTTCAATCGCGATATCATGAGCTGTCAGTGGCGGTTTTTGGAGTGTCTCGATCTGCAGTGTTGTGACGGTCGGAGCAGGGTCGTTGACGGTTTCTGGAAGTGGTGTACAGCTCAATGCGTCAGCGTGGGGAATGGCTTTCCCCGGGCGGTGTTGCAACTTATAATTATAGGCAGCCAAGAATTCTGACCAGCGAGTCATTCTGGGAGATAATATATAAGGAGTTGGTTTATCTCCTGCTATTATTCCCAGTAAAGGTTTGTGGTCAGTTATTATAGTGAAAGCTGGCCCATAAATATATTCATGAAATCGTTTAACAGCAGATACAATAGCAAGAGCTTCCTTATCAATTTGACTGTAATTGCGTTCTGCTTTTGATAGTGTTTTTGAAAAATAGGCAACAGGGGCTTCATTTCCGTTTGGTAAAACGTGGCTCAAAATGGTGCCCACTCCAAATGGTGATGCATCACATGTAACCGTTAAAGGCAAAGTCTCATTATACTGCATCAAAACAGCGTTGGAGGTCAATAGATTTTTTACTTGTCGAAACGCATGTTCCTCCCGGTGCCCCCAAACCCAGGTTGCTTTTTTGTCCAATAAACGATGTAGGGGTTCGGCTACAGTTGCTTTGTGAGGCAGAAAGACGTTATAAAAATTGATAAGGCCGAGGAAAGCTTGGAGATCAGCCTTATTGCGGGGTTTTGGGGCATTTTTGATTGCCCTAAGTTTGCTATCGGTGGGGTGAATGCCTTGTTTATCTATTAAATATCCCAAAAATTCTACTCGATCTGTACATAGTTGACACTTGTTTTTTTTAACTTTGAGACCGGAGTCTTTAAATCTCTGAAGAACCAACCCCAGGCGCTCACTTAGTATTTCTTGAGTTGGAGCAGCAATTAAAACGTCATCAAAATAGGGGACAACGCCTTTTATCCCTTGTAATTGTCTTTCCATCAAACTTTGAAAGATTCCCGGGGCCACGCTTACTCCGAATTGGAGTCGGTTACATTTAAACGCACCTCAGTGCATAACAATCGTTTGGGCCTCTGCCGATTTTTTGTCCACAGGCAGTTGCTGGTATGTCTGGGCTAGATTTAGTTTAGCGAAGACTTTCCCGCCCCCCCAGGGAATGGAGAAGGTGTTGCACCACCGGTACTGGGTAAGCGTTTTGCTGCAGGGCGTGATTCAGGGTGGCTCAGTAGTCCCCACAAATTCTTTATGATCCATCCGGCTTGATGGGTGTCATGATTGGGGTTTCCCAGGGAGAATGGTCGGTTGGTTCTAACACCCCCTGGGCTATTAATTTGTCAAGCTGCTCGTCAATCTTTGGTTTAAGGGCAAATGGAACTCAACGAGGCTTAAGGCGGATGGGAGCTATTTCAGGGTTGAGGTTAAATGATATCGGGGTCCCCTTGTATTCGCCTAGTTTATCTGCAAAGACGTCCTGGAATTCTTGGATGAGAGCCTCTTCCCAGTCGTTGCTGCTGGTTCGGTGAATGCCAGCTACTTCAATTCCTAGTGGAGCGGACCATTGGAGGCCTAACAAGCTAGGCCGATCCTTGTCGACTAGAGTCAAGGGTAGAGATGCGGTACGATTTTTAAATGAGACACGGACTTGGCTGGATCCAACGACTGGAATTTGATTTCCCTGGTAATCTTTGAGTATGACTCTTTGGAATCGGAGGTCTTGTCGCCAGACGGTAGGGATGAGTTGCTTGAGGGTCTTCCAGGAAACCATCGAGAGGGACGATCCTGAATCGACTTCTATCATACAAGGCTGGTTTTCGATAGCCACCTTTACCCGGATCTTCTTGGCATCCAATGATGAGGCATGACCAATCGTAATGGTTTGGTGCGCCTCTTCTCGCTTCATTGAGTGGTTTAGGGGTTTATTTCTGTAGGAGTGGTTGTTCCATTGGTGGTTCAAGGGTTCTCACTTTACAGGACAGCTTCCTGTAGATTGGCAATAGTTAGCCCCCCTTGGGGGCTGGCTGGGTCCTTGTTTGCTTTAACAGACCCGTCCAATGTGGCGTCTTTTCCTGCACACATGGCAGAGCGCATCGAGGAATTTGCAGTCTGATTGGGGGTGGTTTGCCCCACAACCAGCGCATTGGTACTGCGATTTCTGGCGTTGGTCTCGTTCAGACCGGAGCCGGTTGACCTCTTCTTCATCGCTTTCCGATGACGATTCGAGGTCCTCATGGTGGGCTGTCGTTGCCGGTTCTTCTAAGTGAGGTGAAACTTCGCTGGCAAGTTGGCGAAGTGGAACGTGGGTGCGGCGCTTTCGGGCAGCCGACTTCCTGGTTGCTTCTTCTGCAGTAGCATCAGCGATGGCATCTGTAAGGCTAATGTCGCCTTTCGCCATCAGCTTACTCTGCACGTCTGGTGAATCTAATCCCAGAACTATTCGGTCTCTCAGGGCTTCTTCAAAGTCGGCAAACCCGCATAGGCCTCCCAGATTCCGGAGATCCGCTATGAAATCTGCAATGCTTTCGCCCTGCCACTGATCTCTCTGGTAAAATTCATGCCTTCTCACGAGCGTTGGTACGGTTGGTGCATAGTGGGCCCTTAGCAGGGGTTCGAGGACGTCCCAGTCCATGGACTTCTGCCGGTTTCACTAGTGCCTTGGCCATCTTGAATACGTTCGGCACGCAATGAGTTAGGAATACTGCCCGTGTCTTTCTGGTAGTGGCATCCTTCAAATTGTTGGTCTCCAGAAACATCTGGAAGCGATCCATATATGAGTCCCAGTCTTCTTGTGCCGGGTCGAATGGAGCGGGTGGTATGACGCTGCCGGACATGGTTCCGCCATTGGTGCATTTCAGCCACGTGTTCTGTTATCGCTCTGTAGTGTTCAGTCAGCTCTGACATCTCCACATCCCATCCTCGTCGCCAGTATTATGTTCTGGGCGTGGCGCAAGAAGTGGAGACGAGTCGATGAACAGTGAACTTCAACTCTTTATTTAACATGGTGCAACAGTTCTGCTAACGGCCACAACAGCCCCCTTTCTATAGGCAAGCTCTTGGGGTATTTAGCCAATGAAAACACAGGAACGTTAGCTCTTTTAACCAATGAGAAGGGCTCATTAATAGCCAATTAGATTCTCCTGAACAGACCAATCCGATATCGCTATTATCGGCCAATCAGAAGTGCAGGGCCAGAACCCTGCACTTTACTTTAAGGTTTCAACAATCTTTATTCAAGCACTTTTATTAATTCACAACAGGGAAGATACTGGAAAAGATAAAAAAAAAGCAGATCTGCCAACATCTAGAAACAAGTAAAGTAATAACTAGCAGTCAGCATGGATTTGTTAAGAACAGATCATGCCAAACCAATCTTATTTTATTCTTCAACATAGTGACTAAATTAGTAGTCCAGCAAAATCCTGTGGACATAATATATTTAGATTTCAGCAAGGCATTCAATAAAGTAGACCACAACCTACTTCTTAGTAAGCTAGAAAAAAGTGGAACAGATAGCACCACCACCAGATGGACTTGCAACTGGCTGGCAAACTGTACTCAACGAGTAGTCCTTAATGGATCTAAATCTACATGGAGAGAAATAAGCAGTGGGGTGCCACAAGGTTCCGTCTTAGGCCCAGTACTCTTCAATATCTTCATTAACGACTTAGATGAGGGAATAGAAGGGGAACTTACCAAATTTGCAGATGATACTAAGCTGGCAGGAATAGCTAACACCCAAGAAGATAGGCTCAAGATCCAGATGGATCTTGACAGACTTGAACACTGGGCCATATCTAACAGAATGAAATTCAATATAGAGAAAAGTAAAGTCCTACACTTAGGCAAGAAAAACCAAAAGTACACATATAGACTGGGTGAAACCAGGCTCAATAGCAGTAACTGTGAGAGGGATCTTGGAGTCTTAGTGGACAACCAGCTAAATATGAGCCAGCAATGTGTAGCAGCAGCCAAAAAAGCTAATGCAATCCTAAATTGTATTAACAGAGGGATACAATCAAGATCAAGGGAAGTACTAATACCACTCTATAAAGCCTTAGTAAGACCACACCTAGAGTACTGCATCCAGTTTTGCTCACCACATTATAAAACACAACGAACGGTTGTAGGAACTGGGCTTGGCTAGTCTAGTAAAGAGAAGGACCAGGGTAGACACGATAGTGGTCTTCCAATATTTGAAGGGCTGCTGTTGTGGTAATTCCCCATTAGGAGAATGACCGCATACAGGGAGACATAGTGAGAGAAGTGTTGAATAATACACACACAGCACACAGATACACTGTACAGTAAATGTAGGTTTTTACTTCCAATAAACGTTTAAGCAAAGTTCAAACACAGTTCAAGTCATTCACGGTTAAATCAGTCAGGTTTCAGTCCAGGGATAATCCAATAACAAAGTCCAGTATCAAAAACAGTTCAGTAACAGACTTGCATCAAATCCAAGAATAATAGTTAATACAGGAATGGCAACTCTCTCCAACAGAACCAACAGAGATTCATTGAGACTAAAACAATCCAGGTTTCTGGCTCCATCTTATGGCCATTTGCAGAACCACACCCAATTACAGTTTTAGTATTCTCTTAAAGATACAGTATTAAAATGTCTATCCTGGTTTATATATTTCCAAGCCAAATAACTGTTAGGTGATTTACATTCCTAACAGCTGCCATAGGGAGGAAGGGGTCAAGCTATTTTCTAAAGCACCTGTAGGCCAGACAAGGAATAATGGATGGAAACTGAACAAGGAGAGATTTAACCTGGAAATAAAGAGAAACTTTCTGACAGTGAGAACAATCAAGCAATGGAACAGCTTCTCCTCAGAAGTTGTGGGAGCACCATCATTTGAGACTTTCGAGATGAAATTGGACTGCCATTTGTCAGAAATGGTGTAGGGTCTCCCACTAGATGACCTACAAGGTCCCTTCCAACTCTGATTATATGTTATCTGTTAATTTGGGGCCAACTGCTCTCTTTCAGTGCAACATGTCTCACAGGAGGAAGGAAAAAACACAAAGGCATGTACCATCTGCACCTGTTTGAGCTAAGATATAAACCTAAAACTGATAGTATCGTGTCCGTTGGTAAAGAGATCAGGAGGCGGTGACTAGGTTTCAGCTCTTTATTGGTCCCCGGAACCGATCTGGCTCCAAGGGAAAAACAACGGCTTTTTATTCTCAAGCCGCGGCAGCCACGGCCAATCACACCGCTTTGAATCTCCTGCGATTCGTATCCACCAATCACGGGAGATTCTTAGTGGGCCAATCAGCGCGGCTCTCTAGACCAATCAGATTGCCCCGCGCTTTGGCCAATCAAAGCGCAGGGTTTCAAGAATGCTAATGAAGGTACAGAACACCCCTCCCCTCTTGGTTTGGTCCTATGTAACGTAGTCCCGTAGGTAGGCGGGGCTCCGTACTTGCCTACTGGACCTGCGCAGGTCAGTCGTGGGTTGACTCCCGGCCGGTTCGGTTGAGTTCTCTGTGTCTCTCGGACTCGTCGGTGGAACCGCCTGGTATGTCTTGCCGGGCCGCTCGTTGCAGCTCCCTCCTGGTCTACCTGGGCTGGTTGAGCTGCGGTTTTCGCCGCTCCCACCTGGTCTTTCCGGGCTGGTCGAGCTGGCCTGGCTGCTTCTTCCTGGTGAGGTTCCGAGCTGGCTTCTTGCTGGTGAGTATGGCTGGTTCCTTTCTTCTGGGATTTGGTTTCTGGGGTATATTTGGTTTCCGGGGTATTCCCTCCCCTCTTGGTTTGTGTTAAGGGGATTGGTTATGTCTGGTTGCATGTCGGTTATGTTTCTTGTGGCTGTCCTCGATCTTAATTGATTGATGTGGCGTTTCCATGCTCGTCCGTCGGTTGTTTGTAGCCGGTACAAGCGGGGACCTGTCAGTTGGGTTATGGTTGCTGGTACCCATAGTGGGTCTCCGGTTAGGTTCTTTGCATAGACGGCGTCGCCTGGTACAAAGGATCGGTACTTGCTGGAAGAGTTTGGGGGTTTCTCTGGGTTGTATGTGGGGTGCAGTCTATCGAGTGGGGATCTTATTTTCCTCCCCTTTGGTAGCTCTGCCGGGCTTTTGTTTGTTGTAGTGTTTGGGGTTATGTGCTGTATGAAAAGCATTTTATTTATTTTGTCTTGGATCTCCCCATGGTCTATTTTCTGGATAGTTTTTATCGTGAATTGAACCATCCGTTCCGCCCTTCCGTTCACCACCGGATGCGCCGGGTCTGTCAGTGCGTGTCGTATGCCCTGTTCCACTAGGAATTTTTCAAATTCCAACGAGGTGAATTGGGGCCTGTTGTCCAACATGATGACATCTGGGAGGCCATGTGTTGCGAAGAGTTTGCAAAGTTCCTTGGTCACGGCCTCTGTGCTGGTGGTTTTCATGTTGCTTACCTCCAACCAGTTGGAGTAAGCGTCTACAGTTATTAGGAATGTATGTCCCTTTGTGGGCCTGGCGAATTCTATGTGGATCCTAGACCAAGGTCCCCTGGGGGTTTCCCATTCTAGGATCGGTGCCGTGGGCGGGCTTGGTCTGGTTTCTTGGCAGCATTGACACCTTGCTACCCAAGCCTCGATTTGTTTATCCATCCCTGGCCACCAAGCGTAACTCCTGGCCAGGGCTTTTGTTCTAACTATGCCCAGGTGCCCCTCGTGTAACAACTCCAGTACATTCCCTTGCAGTTTTTCCGGGATAACCACCCTATCCCCTCACAGTACACACCCTTTTTGTAGCGAGAGTTCTATTTGCTGGTTCCGGAATGTTCTGAATGTCTCGTCGTTTTCCTTTTCCGGCCACCCTTTCTCTACCCAATATAACACCCGCACCAGACGTTTGTCTTTATTAGTTTCTCGGGCAATGTCTGACGCGGTTATGGGTAGATTGGGTAGATTCTCTATGCTGAGGGTGGGCGTCGCGGGTGCTGGGTCAGTGTCTAGCTCGGGTAGCAGTGAGCAGCTTAAAGCGTCTGCATGTGTGATCATCTTACCGGGTCAGTGTGTGAGCCGGTAGCTGTAGGCGGCAAGGAATTCGGACCACCTTTTCATTCTAGGAGATAGAATGTTCGGGGTGGCCCTGTTCCCTGCGAGGATTCCCAGCAGCGGCTTGTGGTCGGTGATAATGGTGAACGTCCGGCCGTAGAGGTACTCGTGAAACCTCTTCACTGCGGCGACGATAGCCAGGGCCTCTTTGTCCAGCTGACTGTAGTTTCTCTCTGGTTTGGTGAGGGTCCTTGAAAAGAAGGCAATGGGTGCTTCTTTTCCATCGGCGAGAGTGTGGCTGAGGATGGCGCCGACGCCGAAAGGTGATGCGTCGCATGTGACGGCTAGTGGTAGGGTCTCGATGTATTGGATGAGGATGGCATCCGAAGTGAGCAGGTCCTTAGTTTTCCTGAAGGCGGCTTCCTCGCGTTTCCCCCAAGTCCAGGTAGCTGCCTTGTCCAAGAGTCTATGCAAAGGCTCCACCGCGGTTGCCTTTTGGGGCAGGAAGACATTGTAAAAATTAAGTAGTCCCAGAAACGCCTGCAGTTCCGTTTTAGACCTGGGTGTGGGAGCCTCTTTGATGGCTTTAATTTTGGTGTCGGTTGGGTGGATGCCATGCCGGTCTAGGAGGTACCCCAGGAATTCGACTCGCTCTGTGTAAAGTTGGCACTTTTCCCTCTTCACCTTTAGCCCGGTTTCCTTGAATTTGGTTAGCACCTCCCTTAGTCGACCCTCTAGTTCTGGCTGGTTGGCTGCTGACACCAGCACATCGTCGAAATAGGGCACCACCCCCTTGATGCCTTGTAAGAGTCTCTCCATGAGGCTCTGGAAAATTCCAGGCACCACGCTGACTCCGAACTGGAGTCGGTTACATCGGAAAGCTCCCTGGTGGGTGACTATGGTTTGCGCCTCTGCGGTTTCTTCGTCAACCGGCAGCTGCTGGTATGCTTGGGCCAGGTCGAGTTTCGTGAAAACCTTGCCTTCCCCCAGTGAGTGTAGAAGATGCTGCACTACTGGGACGGGGTAGGCGCTTTGTTGCAAGGCACAGTTTAGGGTGGCCTTATAGTCCCCGCAGATTCTCACCGACCCATCAGGCTTGACTGGGGTGACTATTGGGGTCTCCCACTGGGCATGGTCTATTGGTTGTAGGACCCCTTCCTTGACGAGCTTGTCAATTTGCTTGTCAATTTTTGGCCTGAGTGCGAAAGGTACCCGCCTTGGTTTTAGGCGTCTCGGGGGAACATTCGGGTCTAGGCTGAATGAGATAGGGGGCCCTCGGTACTTGCCTAGGGTGCCGTCAAACACTTCTTGGAAGTCCCATGCCAGTTGTTGCTCCCAATTGGTCTTGGCGATGTGGTTGATGCCCCTGACTTCGATGCCGAGTGGTGCAAACCATTGCAGTCCCAAAAGGCTGAGTCGGTCTCGGTCCACGATTGTTAGGGGAAGCTTTGCGGTGCGTCCCTTAAATGTTACTCTGAATTGTCCGGTTCTGACTACCAGGATGGGGTTTCCCTGGTAGTCTTTAATGATTAGTCTCTAATTCTCCAGTCCCTTCTTTTGGATGGTAGGCACCAAGCGTTTGATTTCTTGCCAGGCAACCATGGAGAGGTAGGACCCGGAGTCCACCTCCATCTTGCGTGGCTCGCCTTCGATGCCTACCTCCACGTAGTATTTTCGGGCGTCGGTGGTTAATGCGTAGCCGATGATGACCGTCTGGTGTGTTTCCTCCTTCCGCTGGGTCTCTCCGCCTCATCGGGCTCTCCTGCTCCGGTCCCAATGGCTGTCGGCTGGGCGATCTCTGGTTCTGGGGGGTGTGCTGTCCCGTCTCCGCTCACTGTGGTCTGGGGCTGTAGGCTTTCTTCAATCGGCATACGCGGGTGATGTGTCCCTTTTTGTCACAGTGCTGGCAAACTGCATCAAAGAACCGGCACTCAGATCTAGGGTGGTCACCTCCACAACCGGCACACGTGGTCCCCGACTTACGACCCCGCCGACTGCACTAGTCACGTCCTGCCTGGAGCTGGATGGATTTCCTCCTCCTCGTCCGAAGTGTCGGAGGCGGAGTGGAATTCGCCATGGTGGGTGGTAGTTTCGCGGTGACCTGCTTCCGGTTGGGCCTCCAGGGTTGTTGTTCGCGGTGCGGTCCCCGGCGTTCGGTCTCCGCAGGCGGTTTGCTGATTGCCGGGTGGCCTCGGCTGCGGTGGCTTCAGAGATGGCATCGGCAAGGGCGATGTTGCCTTTGACCATCAGCTGACTCTGTAGGACTGGGTCCCGAAGCCCGAGCACGACTCGGTCCCATAGGGCCTCGTCCATGTCGGAGAACCTGCATAGTCCTCCTAGGTTCCGCAGCTCCGCAACAAAGTCGCTGAGGCTTTCGCCCGACCTCTGGTCCCGCTGGTAAAACTCATGCCGTCTGATGAGGGTGGGCACGGCGGGAGTGTAGTGTTTTTGGAGTAAGGGTTCGAGGTCGGCCCAGTCCATCCCAGTGACGTCAGCGGGTTTCGCTAGGGCTTTCACCATCTTGAACACTGCGGGCCCGCAGTGTGTCAGGAAGACGGCTCGTTTCTTCGGCCCGGTGGCATCCTTCATGCCGCTGCATTCAAGGAACATGCGGAATCTGTCCGTGTAGGATTCCCAGTCCTCGCTAGCGGGGTTGAAGGGTGTGGGCGGAGCGATGCTGGCCATCTCGTCGGTCTTGCTTCCGTCGGACACGTGCTTGCTGGGGTTCAGAATCGGGATCCCACCTTCATCGCCAGTGTCGTGTCCATCGGTAAAGAGACCATGAGGCGGTGACTAGGTTTCAGCTCTTTATTGGTCCCCGGAACCGATCTGGCTCCAAGGGAAAAACAGCAGCTTTTTATTCTCCAGCTGCGGCCAATGGCACCACTTTGAATCTCCCGCGATTCGTATCCACCAATCGCGGGAGATTCTTAGCGGGCCAATCAGCGCGGCTCGCTAGACCAATCAGATTGCCCCGCGCTTTGGCCAATCAAAGCGCGGGGTTTCAAGAATGCTAATGAAGGTACAGAACAGATAGCATATATTCTAGTAGTGGTATAATCTAGAATGAAGGATACATGTCTACTGGGCACAACAGTGATTTCATAGGGAGAATCTAAATAACAGTTTTAATGATCCAGAAGGCAAATAGTTCTGAATGGATGTTATAAAAGCTTATCGTGCAAATGGTTCACAATAGTTGCTTAATGAGGCATTCCAGAAATCTCTGTATCTGCAGCAACTTTGCATATTTATCGACAGTGATCCTGAGTATTTAAGAACAAGCAAGATATTGGAGAAGTAAATCCAAAAGAATCACAGTTCAGAACGATAGCAATATTTATCACCTCTCTTTTCACTGTTTTCTTAACATAAGAAATGTTTCTTAACATGTCTTTTCCCCTGCTTTAACTTTGGTAATGAATCTAAAGACCCCCAAAGTACATGATCTTTCTAAAAGAAATTCAAAATATAGTTGAAAGCCTTGATGGAAAATAAAGTTTGTCATCACCAAATACAAATTCAAACAAATTGTAATAAGGGCATATTTACTTAAGCCTGACATTTGGCCAACTGTTCAGCCCATCAGACACTGCTGAATTCAGAGTATACATTCCACTCCATGAGACATAATATCTTATTAGTTTCTCAAAGAAACTATTTAAATAATCCAACATTTTATCTGGTATGTACAAATTTATCTGTGTGCTTATAGAACAAGTTTAGTAGAAAACTGGTGGGGGTATTTTCAGATATACTAATGTTTGTTTGTCATTCTACAACAGAAGCACTTGTAATTGAATATTTCTAATAACCATCTGGTGTTTTTTTTTCCCCTTTTGGTCTTTGGTTCCCTTCTCTTTAAATTTGAGTACTCTTAATCTGTGCAGAATATACAGATGCTAAGCTTAAATCATTCATTTTGTTTATGTAGCAATAAATTTATAGTTTTGGATGAAAAAATGTTCTTGGCTTTGGATAAACTAGACTTGGTGATGCCTCCATCTGTTTCAAATATGCCACAAATTATAGCCAGTAAACCATTGCTTCAAATCGTAGCCAATTGGTTATATTTTTTAAAAATTCCAAGCATAGTTCAGTTATTAACTACTTTCATGTCTGTATGCAGATTAGTTCAAAGAAGTTCAGGCCTTCTGTATTTGGCTTGCATACATACATGCACATACCCTCAAAACATACTATCTTAATAATACAAAGGGAACAATCTGGATTTGACTAGATAAATTGCTACCTATGCACAACATAACGGTGCAACTTTAGAAGAAATGTAGTGTCTTAAACATTGAGCTTTGTTTATTACACCAATAACTTTTCATGGATCAAAGAGGATTTAACAGATTTTAACTGTCTGTCACTCTGAAGCTGGCCTGGCTAAAGCCATCTTGGAGCTTCAGTGCTGCCACACTGGAGCTGAGGGATTGGAGATAGCTGGGTTTGTGTAATCAAAATAAATAAAATACTTTCTCTTGGAAACCAAAGACATTCTCACACCTGGCCAGAAGAAGGAAGGGTGATGTCAACAGGCCACCAGACAGTGCCTTGATTAGACCATGTGACTGATTGTTTAGGATTAAGGGGGAAATTTTTACTTTTAATTACCGTATATACTCGAGTATAAGCCGGGTTTTTCAGCCCATTTTTTGTGCTGAAAAAACCGCCCTCGGCTTATACTCGAGTCAGATTCCCCTCTGAAAAAAAAATGGTGTGGAGCTCCGGAACTGGGCAGCCGCTTTCCTGCAAGCAAGCCCCACTTCATGGACTCCGTCCATCCTCGCTCCCATCCACCCACCCACCCAAAGCGTCGAAGTCCCCCAATCGCGCAACCCAGAATTGCCCCCCCCTTAGGGGGCAGCAATGATGCCCGGTGTTTCCCAAGACAAGAAGCTCCACCGTGCAATGAAAGCGCCCTGGCTCTAGGCTCAGAAAACAACGCGAGGCGAGGTCGCTTCGGTTCCGCTCAGCTTCGTTTCCTAGCAGCTTTCAGTCTGCTCGGGAGAAGGGGGAGGAGGTGGTGGCGGCAGCTTGCATTGTTTTCTGAGCTCTAGGCCATCACCTCCTCCCCCTCCTCCCGAGCGGACTGAAAGCAGCTAGGAAACGAAGCTGAGCGGAACCGAAGCAACCTCACCTTGCATTGTTTTCTGAGCTCTAGGCTCAGCTCAGCTTCGTTTCCTAGCTGCTTTCAGTCCACTCGGGAGGAGGGGGAGGAGGTAGTGGCCTAGAGCTCAGAAAACAACGCAAGCTGCCGCCACCACCTCCTCCCCCTTCTCCCGAGCGGACTGAAAGCAACTAGGAAACGAAGCTGAGCGGAACCGAAGTGACCTCGCCTCGCGTTGTTTTCTGAGCTCTAGGCTCAGCTCAGCTTCGTTTCCTAGCAGCTTTCAGTCCGCTTGGGAGGAGGGGGAGGAGGTAGTGGCGACAGCTTGCATTGTTTTCTGAGCTCTAGGCCACTACCTCCTCCCCCTCCTCCCGAGCGGACTGAAAGCAGTTAGGAAACGAAGCTGAGCTGAGCCTAGAGCTCAGAAAACAACGCGAGGCGAGGTCGCTTCGGTTCCGCTCAGCTTCGTTTCCTAGCAGCTTTCAGTCTGCTCAGGAGAAGGGGGAGGAGGTGGTGGCGGCAGCTTGCATTGTTTTCTGAGCTCTAGGCCACCACCTCCTCCCCCTCCTCCCGAGCGGACTGAAAGCAGCTAGGAAACGAAGCTGAGCGGAACCGAAGCAACCTCGCCTCGCATTGTTTTCTGAGCTCTAGGCTCAGCTCAGCTTCGTTTCCTAGCTGCTTTCAGTCCGCTCAGGAGGAGGGGGAAGAGGTGGTGGCCTAGAGCTCAGAAAACAATGCAAGCTGCCACCACCACCTCCTCCCCCTCCTCCCGAGTGGACTGAAAGCAGCTAGGAAACGAAGATGAGCGGAGCCTAGAGCTCAGAAAACAACGCGAGGCGAGATCGCTTCGGCTCCGCTGAGCTTCGTTTCCTAGCTGCTTTCAGTCCGCTCGGGAGGAGGGGGAGGAGGTGGTGGCCTAGAGCTCAGAAAACAATGCAAGCTGCCGCCATCACCTCCTCCCCCTCCTCCCGAGCGGACTGAAAGCAGCTAGGAAATGAAGCTGAGCGGAGCCGAAGCGACCTCGCCTCGCGTTGTTTTCTGAACCCGCGAGCCTAGAGCCAGGGCGCTTTCATTGCACGGCGGAGCTTCATCTTGGGAAATACTGGGTGTCGTTGCTGCCCTGAGGGGAGGGCGATTCTGGGCTGCGCAATTGGGGGACTTCGTGGCTTTGGGTAGGTGGGAGCGAGGACGTTGACTTTAAGCGCTGCCGACCAAGTGTTTCACAAATACCAGTGGAACCTCCGTCCACCACTACCCCTCCCTCTTTTGCCTCCTTCCTTCTGATCAATCAGGTTTTCCTAGTATTTGCTCACAGCTGTGTTTTCTCTTCTGCTGTGCTAGGCATTGAACGCGGGGATTTCTGATTCTCCTTACTCGCGCGTGGATATGCCTCGGGGCATTTTCTTCCAAATGCCCCACTGGCAGAGAACACTGACTTTCATAATAGTGAGATCATTTCCCAAATTAATTGATTCACTAACCCAAAAGAAGATGTCGATGACAGTGGGAGGCAGGAGTCACTCTCTCCCTTGCAAGAAAAAAAGCAAGAGTCATTCTTATGATCTTTCTCTCTCTCCCTGTAATACAGTCAAGCCCTTTCCAGCACGCGGGATCCACCCCTGCCACTTTGCACCTTGCAAATGCAAAAACCCCAGGATTTTGCATTTGCAGGGTGCAAAGCAGCGGTGGCAGATCGTGTGTGCTGGAAAGAGCTTGACTGTATTACGGGGAGAGAGAGAGAGAGAGAGATCATAAGAACGGCTCTTCCTTTTTTCTTGCAAGGGAGAGAGTGACTCCTGCCTCCCACTGTCATCGTCATCTTCTTTTGGGTTAGTGAATCAATTAAACCTTTCATGATAGTGAGATCGTTTCCCAAATTGATTAATCTGTTTTTCTTTGAAATAAATATTCAAAAACATTTAATCTACTGATGCCTCAATTAATGTAATTTTATTAGTATCTATTTTTATTTTTGAAATTTACCAGTAGCTGCTGCATTTCCCACCCTCGACTTATACTCGAGTCAATAAGTTTTCCCAGTTTTTTGTGGTAAGATTGGGTACCTCGGCTTATATTCGGGTCGACTTATACTCGAGTATATACGGTACATGAAAACTGTGGGACCCTTCAGAGTTGGTTTTCACCATATTTGTGCGAATATGATACACCCAATAAAACTATTCTTGGAGGAATTCATCTACCTCGGAGTTTTGCTTAGTTATTACTTGGAACCTGACACTGTCACTTAACCACTATAGTTCTATAGTTCTATAGAAAGAATAGTGTGCATTGAACATTCAAGATTCAGGTTAATTCCCAGTTTAATTTAGACTGTTCTTGTACCTGCCTCTGGAAGTTGCATCCTCCCAGAAATTTGTGTGATATTCTAGAAATCATCAAATCAACAAATAATTCCTCATATGTATGAATTAGAATTTATAAACAGTTCCTTATCAATAAAAATGAATCCTTTTAAAGGATTATTATCCTTTAAATATTATATTTGACAATCCAAGAAAACCAAGTCAGCTTCCTCTTCATCACCTGTGGAAAAAACTCAACTAAATTTAGTGGGGCTTTTTCCAAGTAACCTAATTGAGAACTGGACTACAATTAATTCCAACCATTTTTAAATTTTTTGTCCAAAAAAGAAGAGGCTGTCCAAACATTATGAAATAGCACTTATTCGTGATAAACATTGAGTTAAGATTAATGTTAAGGTGAGGATATATTTAAAGGTGGCGCTCCATTGCATCTTTGTATCAAGGCTGGATTTCTTCACTTTATAACACCAAGGATTATTTTTAAAACAATCTAGTAAAAAGCAGATCTGATTGTCATGATCACATCAATTTGTTCCTTTTTTTCAGTGTCTTTGGAAGAGTGAGAACTGACAGTGAGAACAATCAACCAATGGAATAGTTTGCCCTCGGAAGTTGTGGGAGCGCCATCAGTTGAGACTTTCAAGAAGAGTTGTTTAATTAACATCCCAAGACCTAGTCAGTGAAATGATATGCTTAAGCCAAATATTTCAGATTTGATAAACTAGATAAAGGAAACAAGTCAAGTCCCTTTGTTTCCTTTAGACAAGATCAGTATCGGGAGTTTCTCTTCAAACTGACAGGTTCCCAACATATTGATTTGTCTCTAAAACTTATCTTGGCCTTTCTTCACAATTTTTCAGAACATTTTTGAAATATTGATACAAGAATCACTTTTGGTCTATGATTTTAATGCAGGACCGACTAATGAAGATTTTCCATCTGGTCCCTATCACATGTGAAGTTAGAATGGTTGAACCTTGAATTAAGATTCTTTATAGCTTTCTTCAAAAAAATTGATACATGATTTACACAGGAAGAGAACATTATGGAAGGTACTGGAAAAGCAAACTTTCATGTGATAAGCTATATAAATCACATACGGAGACAGCATGCTCATAAATTCTGCTATATTTCTTTTCAAGCTGTCTATATAAGGAAAACTCCAGAAGTGGAAGAAGAAATAAGAAGGTTAGGTATAATATGATTACTTTTTAAAAATAAGAATAATTAGAGTCTACTGGGAAAACTCATTCAGAAATAAATATACATGCACAAAGTGTAGAAAAGAGTTTAAAACAATAATGCAAAAGGCTTCATTACCTAAGGCTTTATTACCTAATTTGTCTCTTCAAAAATGTAGGAAGAGTAAATGTGTCATTGGGATAGTTAGAATATCTAGACATTACGTCCTTTGATAATGAGAAAATACAACTCAGCTATGTATTTACTCTGCATGTATGAAATAGCACTTTTTCCTCGTCTAATCCATCACAACAATTTAACAAGAAGTGGGTTATTAAATTTGAGCTCATGAGAAAATGACAAATAAGCAGAATGTGAGTGACAGACTCAGTATTTCTCAATTGGCAGAGACATAAAATTTTGAACTGGTATGTGGGAAAGACCTTCGAAACTGAGCCAAGAAATGCTGTCAAGGGATGGATCAGATAAGAGACGTCCTAGTCTGCAGCTAGATAGTGGAAGGCAAGAAGGTCAGAAGAAATTGTCACTTGATTCTCCCCAAGATTTTGGGGAGAGAGGGCAACTGAACTCATGGACTATGTAAAAAAGATTTCAGCAAAGTGTTTGGGGCTTAAGAACATCGATTAAACATGCCTTCCAAAATGGAGTGTTGGCCCTTGTTAAGTCCTGAGAATGGGCGCAAAGAACGGAGACGAGACATCGGATGGTGACTTCAACTCTTCTTTTAACAAGAAAGAACGGAGCCAAAAGACCTGGGCAGCAGTAGCTCTTTTATAGAGCTTGCTGCCGTAAAACAACCAATGAACTGAGTCTATCACTTTCACAAGCGTCCAATCAGAGGTTCCTGTTAACAGCCAATCAGACTGGCCAAACCTGACCAATCACGACTCGCTATTCATGGGCCAATGAGAATTGCAGGATTACAAGTCTGCTATAAGACGAAGCTGTTTAGGGTTGTACCACTGCGATGGTTTAATCCATAACACCCCTCCCCCCTTGGTTCCGTCTGAGGGGTGGGGTGACATATTCTCGCAAATAGGCAGGCCACTTCACCTGTCTGCTCGACCTGTGCTGTTCCACTGGGTTCTGTTCTGGTTCTGGTTCTGGCTCTGGCTCTGGCTCCGCTGGGCTGGATAGCAAAGACTGTGGTTCTGGGTTGCCCTCATCAGCGCTGTCTTCCGAGTTCCCTGGATCCGCCTCCGTCACAGTGCTGTCACGTGGTGAGGCCGCTCCCTGGTTCAGTTCTCCCTCGGATGGTGAGTATCCACTGGGCTGTTGGGTTTCGATTTTCTTCTTGGTCCTCCTCCATGTTCCTTCCCCCCCAGCTGGAAGTTCCGGCACTAATCTGGAATGGAGTTTGTCTATGTGGCATTTCCACATCTTACCGTCTGCCATTTGTAGGCGATAGGATCGGGGTCCTGTAAGTTGTGTTATTGTCGCGGGGACCCACAATGGGTCACCCGAGAAGTATTTTGCAAACACAGGGTCCCCTTTCTGGAATGCCCAACACTTGCTGTTGGATCCCGGGGGTTGTTCTGGCGCGTAGTTTGGGTGGAGGCGATCAAGATGTGAGCGAAGTTTCCGGCCGATCAGGAGTTCTGCTGGGGTTTTGTTCGTGGTACTGTTTGGGGTTATGTGTTGGATAAAAAGCATTTGGTTTATTTTGTCGTCAATGTCGCCGTGTTCCATTTTGTGTAGGGTCTGTTTTACAAATTGAACCATTCGCTCAGCCCCACCATTGGCTGCAGGGTGAGCTGGCGATGTTAAAGCATGGCGGATGCCCCAATCTGCCAAGTATTGTTCGAATGGCAGGGCAGTGAATTGGGGGCCATTATCTGAGACGAGGACATCAGGAAGTCCGTGGGTAGCGAATAGTTTATTCAGTTTTTTAGTGACTGCATCTGTGGTGGTGCTTTCCATTTTTTGGACTTCAAGCCAGTTTGAATAGGCATCCACCGTTAAGAGGAAAGTGTGTCCTCTTGTGGGTCCCACAAAATCGATGTGGATACGGGACCACAGACCTCGAGGCGTTTCCCACTGAGTTGGTGGAGTCTTTGGAGGAATGGGGCAAGTCTCCTGGCATTTACTGCATTTTGCTACCCAAGTTTCTATTTGTCTATCTAAACCAGGCCACCATGCGTAACTCCTGGCCAGTGCCTTCATCCGCACGATGCCTGGATGTCCTTTGTGCAGCATTTTCAATACCCTATATTGTAACTTCTCTGGGACTATGACTCTGTCTCCCCATACTATGCAACCTTTCTGGAAGAACAGTTCTGTTTGACGATTATTAAATGGCTTGAACGTGTCATTGGTTGCACTGACCGACCAACTGCGTTCTACCCAGCTGAGGACTCGTGCCAAAACAGGGTCCTTTTTTGTCTCTAAGGCTATGTCTCGAGTGGTTAATGGCGACGATTTGAGGGTTTCGATTTGTAGTACGGTTACGGTTGAAGCAGGGTCCTCTATAATGTCTGGTAGTGGCGAGCGGCTCAAAGCGTCAGTGTGGGGAATGGTTTTCCCCGGGCAATGTTAGAATCGGTAATCGTAGGCGGCTAAAAATTCTGACCAACGTGTCATTCTTGGTGATAAGATATGGGGAGTTGGTTTGTTTCCGGCCAAAATCCCAAGTAGCGGCTTGTGGTCTGTAATTATGGTAAAGGGTCTCCCATATACATATTCATGGAAGCGTTTAATTGCAGATACAATAACGAGAGCATCTTTATCAAGTTGACTATAGTTCCTTTCGGTTTTAGACAAAGTTCTCGAAAAGAACGCAATGGTGCCTCATTTCCATTTGGGAGGACATGACTTAAGATGGCTCCTACTCCAAATGGTGAGGCATCACAGGTAACCATCAAAGGGAGAGTCTCATTGTATTGCATTAATACGGCATCGGAGGTTAAAAAGTCTTTTATCTCTTTCAACGCTTTCTCTTCACACCGTCCCCAAACCCAAGGAGCCTTTTTATCGAGAAGTCTATGTAGTGGTTCGCCTACGGTTGCCTTCTGGGGCAAGAAGATGTTATAAAAGTTAATGAGTCCCAGGAAGGCTTGAAGGTCTGTCTTATTCCTAGGTCTCGGGGCTTTTTTGATTGTGGTTAGTTTTTTTTCGGTGGGGTGGATTCCCTGTCTGTCGAGAAGGTATCCCAGGAACTCCATTCTCTCTGTACAAAGTTGACACTTGTCTTGTTTTACCTTAAGACCCGTGTCTTTGAATTTCTGAAAAACTTTTCTGAGTCGTTGTACTAATAATTCTTTAGTGGGGACAGCTATTAGGACGTCATCAAAATAAGGCATTTTATGCCTTGTAATAGTCTCTCCATTAAACTTTGGAAAATTCTCGGTGCCACACTTACTCTGAATTGGAGTCTATTGCACTTAAAAGCACCTCTATGTGTAACTATTGTCTGGACTTCTGCAGTTGCTGCGTCCACAGGGAGTTGCTGGTATGCCTGAGCTAAGTCCAATTTCGCAAATATCGGAGTTTCCCAACGGGTGTGGTCAATCGGTTCCAATATGCCCTGGACTATCAGTTTATCTAGCTGCTCATCGATTTTAGGTTTTAAGGCAAAAAGTACTCAATGGGGTTTAAGCCAAATGGGAGCTACATCGGGGCTGAGATTAAACGATATAGGGGTCCCCTTATACTTGCCTAATGTTCCTGTGAACACGTCCTGGAATTCCTGGATGAGAGCCTCTTCCCAGTCATCATTTCTGGTATGATGTATGCTGGCTAGTTCAATTCTGAGTGGGGCGAACCACTGTAACCCTAACAAGCTGGGTCAGTCATGATCGACGACAGTCAGGGGAAGCGTTGCTGTGCGGTCCTTGAATGATACTAGGACGTTGCTGGAACCAACCACTGGGATTCTGTTTCCCTGATAATCTTTCAGGACGATTCGCTGCATGCTGAGGTCCTGGCGGGAAATGGCAGGGATCAGTTGTTTGAGGGTTTTCCAAGATACCATCGACCGGGATGATCCCGAATCGACTGCCATCACACATGGTCGATTCTCAATAGTAACGTTCACGTGTATCTTCCTTGCATCGAATGATGAAGCGTGGCCGATGATAATGGTTTGGTGGGCCTCTTCTCGTCTCATTGAAAAGGCAGGTGCTTGGTTTCTGTAGTAGTAGTGGTTGTTCTATTGGTGGTTCAGATGGTCCCAGTTCTCAGGAGGTTTGCCTATCTCCCGACGGAGGTTGTTCTCCTTTTGGTTGGGACTGGACTTTCGTCTGCTTCTGCAGACCTTCGCGATGTGGCCTTTTTTTCTGCAGTTATGGCAGAGTGTGTTGAGGAATTTGCAGTCCGATCGTGGGTGGTTTGCCCCGCAACCAGCACATTGGCGCGGACGTCGCTGGTTCCTTTGCTCTCGTTCCGAGCGGAGCCAGTTGACCTCCTCTTCATCACTGTCTGAGGATGACTCGAGGTCTTCGTGGTGGGTAGTGGTAGCGTGCTTCTCAGTGGCGAGTGGGACCTCGTCGGCAAGTTGGCGAAACGGTGCGTTCGCTCGGTGCATTCGAGCGGCTGACTTCCTGGTTGCTTCTGCGGCAGTAGCGTCGGCGATGACATCTGTAAGGCTGATGTCGCCTTTCACCATCAGCTTAATCTGCACATGCGGTGCATTTAATCCCAGAACTATTCGGTCTCTTAGGGCTTCCTCTAAGTTTGCAAAACCACAAAGGCCTCCTAAGTTCCAGAGGTCAGCTACGAAATTACCAATGCTCTCGTCCTTCCGTTGGTCCCTTTGGTAAAATTTGTGCCTTCATATCAGTGTAGGTATTGCGGGTGCATAATGGGCCCTGAGGATTGGAGCAAGGGTGTCCCAATCCATGGCCTTCACTTCCAACGGTTTTGCTAATGCTTTAACCATTTTGAAAACGGCGGGGCTGCAATGAGTCAGAAACACTGCTCGTTTCTTGCCAGACGTAGCATCTTTTAAATTGTTGGTCTCCAGGAACATCTGGAAGCGGTCTATATTTGAGTCCCAGTCTTTGGTTGCTGGGTCGAATGGAGCGGGTGGTATGGCGCCACTAGTCATTTTGCCGTCTGTTGCGTGCACTCTTTCGCCACGTGCTCTGTCTTTGTCCGACATGTTCTATTCAGCTCTATCGTCTCCACATCCCATCCTCGTCGGCAGTGTTAAATCCTGGGAATGGGCGCAAAGAACGGAGACAAGACATAGGACGGTGACTTCAATTCTTTATTTAACAAGAAAGAACGGAGCCAAAAGACCTGGGCAGCAGTAGCTCTTTTATAGAGCTTGCTGCCATTAAACAACCAATGAACTGAGTCTATCGCTTTCACAAGCGTCCAATCAGGCTGGCCAAACCTGACCAATCACAACTCGCTATTCATGGGCCAATGAGAATTGCAGGATTACAAGCCTGCTGTAAGATGAAGCTGTTTAGGGTTGTACCGCTACGATGGTTTAATCCATAACAGCCCTGAAGATTTCTTTTCTTGAAAACTGAATGAACAGAAACCATGTTTCATATTTATTTTCTATTGTGCAAATCATCACTTCAATTAGTGATTTTCAATCCTTCTCATGATAATGTTATCTGTACCATATTGTCTGCCTCACCTTTGTTATGAGACAAAGAATACTGAAGAAATTAGGGAGTTAAAATAGTCCTCAGATAACAAAACAGAAAGACAAAACAGAAAGACAATTCCCTTCTGCCTAAACAATGAATACTACATTTTCTTTCTGTTTTGAGTTTCACGCATTATACATGTTCCTAATCCAGTGTTTTTCAACCTTTGCAACTTGAAGATGTATAGGCATCAGCATGCTGGCTGAGAAATTCAGGAAGGTGAAATACACACATCTTCAAAATGCCAAGGTTGAGAAACTGTTTCTCAAGCAGGAGTAGGAACGATAGCAAAATTCATGTGTTATGTTTTAGAAGAGATAGGGCAGTGGAAAGATCCAAGAAGTGAATGTGAGCTTAGGTTTCCACAAATGGAAAACTCCTTCAAAGCAAATATTGCAGTTGTATTTTTGTTGTGTTTCCTCTAGAGTAAGATTTATCTCTTCTAGCAATAGAGCTAGAAAATCATTGGCTCACCTGTTGAAGTCTACCCCAATATCAATAGCAATAGCAAGGAATTTTGCATTCTCACCACCTTTTTTGCCCTCTTATTGGTTATAAACCAATGATTCTACAGACAACAATGCTAACAAGAAAACTGTTCCCAACATGCTAACCAGTAGATATTTCAGACAAGTGACGTTATTCTTTGTACTATATAGGTGCAAAAAGAAGAAATGGCTGCCTATCATGAGTGAAGCTTGAGGCAATACACTTAAATCTTCAGCGGCAAACAGACAGAAAGATTAACTAAGCATGCCTCAACCACCTGAAACATGAAGCAACTGAATATAGTCCATAAACAGCTACTTCATGGTTTTTGCAAGCTGTGAAATTGCTACTGACCAAAAACCAGAAGAAGGCAATAGATGTTGCCAGCTTCACAAGACAACCTCTGCTAGAATAATCAAACTGCAGACATGCTTTTAAAGGGGATGTTTTCAAGTCTTAAAATGGAATTCCAAATAAGGGCAAAACAAGTTTTTAAAATAAGCATTGCACAAGAGAAGAGATGGCAAATTGACTTGTGAAGGTTTTGAAGAAACATTTTCATTACTTTGAACTTTCTTTAAGTAAAAGGGCACATACTTGCAAATGGACTATTCTTGCCTCTTCCAATCACAACACTGAAAAGGTTTTGTATCTCATATCCTGGATTTACAATTCATGCAGCACAATTTTGATGATATTCTGATTACAAGATAATTATTTATGGGCTGGATAGCATGACAATTAAGTAGACATATAACTCTTTAAGAATGGCTTCAAATAAAATTCACAGGTATAGATTATGGAATACTTAGCTTGGAGATATTAATTTTAGCAACTGAAATGATTATAACTTGAATATGAGACTGCAAGTATGATATAGTTGCAAAAAAATGGCAAATACAATTTTAAGATGCATACTTCTACTGGAAAATAGTTATTCAACTTCATTATGTGTCAGTCAGATCACCTTGATGGTTTGTGTTAAATTCCTTGTACCACACTTAAAGCAGTATTCAGAGTAACTGGAAGAAAATTTGGAGAAAGGCATCTTAAAATCCTATGAGTAGAGTGGAAGGATCTGGCAATATTTAGCTTTGAAGAGAGAAAATAGGGCACAGTGGCACTTTTCAAACACTGAAGGATATAAAATAACAAGACCTATTTTGTATTATTAGTAGGACATAAAATATGGAATTAAAATGATAGAAAGCAGCTAAATGTTCCAGTTAAATGTTAGGGGATAAAAATCCTAACAATAAGAACAGCAGAGATTAAATTATAAGTAGTTCTCAACTTACATCACAATTGAGCCCAAAATTTCAGTTGCATCAGTTGAGACCTTTGTTGAGTTTTGTCCCCTTTCTAACCACAGTTAAGTTGATAAATTAACAACCCCAGTTGTTAAATGAATCTGGCTTCCACATTGACTTTGCTTGACAGAAAGTCACAAAAGGTGATCACATGACCCCGGGATACAACAACGATCATAAATACGAACCAGTTGCCAAGCACCTGAATTTTGATCACATGATCATGGGGATGGCTGCAGAGGTTCTAACTATGAAAAAACAGTCATAAGTCACTTTTTTCAGTGCCATTGTAACTTTGAACAGTCTCAAAAAAAACTGTGGTAGGTCAAAAACAACCTGTAGTTCCCTTTTAAAGGATGTCTAAATAGAAGCTGAGAAACCATCTATCATGAATGTTTTCATTTGGATTCTCAGATGGATCATTGGGTTGGTAAGTTAAATGTTTTTTCATCCTCTTTTAACTCTAAAATTGTACTAATCTATCCTGAATGCTTGTGGACAAAAGGTTCAGTATACATTATATTACTTGCATTGTAGAACATGAAGACCCAGATGATAAGTTGTACATCCACAGAAGTTTATTTATTTTGACTCAGCAAGTTTCTGGAAAGCAACTTTAGTATAGATATTCCTCTACTGCCATTATTTTATCCTTTAAAGGATAGCAAAGAAAGATTACGAGGTCTTCACCTTGGTGCTTCAAACTTGGCAACTCTAAGACCTGTGGACTTCCACAAGTCTTAAAGTTGCCAAATCTTAAAAGTCCCAAGTCCACAAGTCTTAAAGTTGCCAAGCGTGGACATCTCTGCCTTGATATAACAACTAGCTGTTACTAGACTTATTACTTTTCATTCTTCTGTTCTGACATTCCGAACAGCAAGTACAAGTAAGCAGGCAACAGCCATGCAGTAAAGAGGCAGGAAATCAGTGGAAGATCTACAGGAAGAGTTCTTAAATACCGTCCCTATTTTCTTTAGCTTTTACGGGACTTACTGCTTTTCAATAGCCGTTAGAATAAAACAGAATAGAATAGAATTCTTCATTGGCCAAGTGTGATTGGACACACAAGGAATTTGTCTTTGGTGCATATGTTCTCAGTGTACATAAGAAAAAAAAAATAAAGTGCATTCATCAAGAATCGTAAGATAAAACACTTAGTGATAGTCATAGGTTACTAATAAGCAATCAAATCATACTAGGAAATAAATATACAATATACATTGTAAAGATACAAGCAACATTGTTATAGTCATAAGCAGGAAGAGATAGGTAAGAGGAAGGATGAGAAGAATAATAGTAATAGTCTTACTAAGTAGCTTGACAGTGTTGTGGGAATTATTTGTTTAGCAGCGTGATGACCTTTGGGGAAAAACTGTCCTTGTGTCTAATTGTTCTGGTGTGCAATGCTCTATAGCATTGTTTTGAGGGTAGGAGTTGAAACAGTGTATGTTCAGGATGTGAGGGGTCTGTAAATATTTTCACAACCTTCTTTTTGACTTGTGCAGTATACAGGTCCTCAATTGAAGGCAGGTTGGTCGTAATTTTTTTTTCTGAAGTCCTAATTACTGTCTGGAGTCTGTATCTGTCTTGTTGGGTTGCAGAACCAAACCAGACAGTTATAGAGGAGCAGATGACAAACTCAATAATTCCTCTGTAGAATAATTGCTCTGTTACTAAGCGTATTACTTTTATTACTTTTCATTCATCTCTTCTGATCTTCTGAGCAGAAAATACATATAAGCAGGCAACAGCCATACAGTAAAAAGGAGAAAAGAAGCAGGAAATCAATAAAAGAACTACTAGAGGAGATCTTAAATACTATCCCTATTGTCTTTTCCTTTTTAGCCAGCCTTTTTCATTTTGCCAGTTCTTTTCATAATAGCTTTCCATTAATCCTATTCTCCAGGTCATTAATACTTTGTATTATACATTGCATTATGTAATGTTTCAACATTAATGTTTCATTAATATTCAATTAATGTTGAATAAAATAAAAGACAGATCCTTGCAGAACCTTGCTTGAAATTGCTTGCAACTAAATACAAGTTTGCTAATGCTGATTCTTTATGGGGAGTTTGCCAGCTTGTTGTGGATCCACCTTAACATAGTGTCATGTGAAATCTTGCCGTGATCTTTGCTAAAATCAAAGTATATTATAACCAAAGCAAATTAAAATAGGACTCTTCTGGGGGACTTTTTAATTAGTGAAGTACTGCCATAGAATTGTTTTTATGATTCTTGTTTAAGACAATTTAATATTGTTATGCTATTATTATTTTCTATCTGAATTATGAGTTTTTTCCTTTAAATACCATTCATCTGGTTTCAGTGGTTTTTTTAAATAAACAAATAAATGATCCTTGTCACTAAATAGTTACTTTATCAAAAGACATGAGATTTGTCTCACATGGCACTGTTTTTGAATAAAGCTTTTCTGAATTTTAGCAATCACAACATTGTTTTCAAGATGTTTACAAGAAGGCCTACTTTATTAGCTGATTTAACATCTTCCCAAGTATTGGTGTTAGGCTTCTAACAATTGTTGGCATCCTCTTAATTTTCCTTTCTTGTTTTACATAAAAAATATCTGAGTGGCTGAAATCTTCCATCATAAACACTTTATAGCCTGAAAGGATAATTCGCAAAAGATGTGGATATAATATCTTACTCTTTTTCTTAGAAAGATTATTTTGTACTGCCAAGGAGTGACTGAACCTAAATTTCTTATTTTAAAAAAATGCCATCACTTATGCTTCTGGGACCTGGGAAACAACTTTTGAATATCTGAAATTAGGAAAGAGATGGTTGATGCAAATGTTCTCCAAATCTTTGGCCATGTTGCAGAACCCAAGAGGTTCCCTGATTTACCCAAAAAGTGGAAATGATGATACAGATTGGAACATAACTAGAATGTAAGTGGAAGTATAAACATAAAAATATATTTTAATATGAAACATACATTAATAAAAAGTATCTTGGTAGACATATAGGAAAAGGATTGGGTTGGCTGGTAAGCCAAAGGGACAATCAACCAAAAATACACAGAAATGCTTCAACAGTATTACATTTTCTTCCTCCACAAGTAGTTTATAATTACCTTTTTAGTTGTTTTTCCTGGATTTTGCAAAAGAGATATTCCCTCCCACCTTTTGTTCTTCTAGTTTATCCAATTCTGGCTGATGACGTGATCCTTTAGGAAATAGCTCTCAATGAGCAGATTGGTCAGCAAATGGAAATATCATTTCAGCTTTATCCACAAGTAGCTAATGGGGTTAGGTTTTGGTTTTGTTTTACCAGGAAAGTATGAACTAGAGTACAAACCTGTCATACTTAACAAAAGTTATGTGTTGGCTAAACACAGACTTAGCATGCTGAGTAAATATTTCTGATGTCATTATACTTGTTGAGAGCTTATAGTTAAATCTATAAGCAGAACTTAACATGCTTGTTAAGTTAAGTTATAGTTAAATCTATGGGACAGAACTTAACATGCTTGTTTTCCACCAACTGACCCAATGGCATTTCCTTGAAAACTTTATCCTACCTGCTTATTGAGTTGTTTGCATCTTACCCTGTCTTCCCTTTCCTCATAAATAGTGAGGAGAAGGAGGAGGAGGAGGAGGAAGATTTGAGTCAGTCATTTCTCTCCCAGTCTTAAGAAATAATTAATGGCACACCAACTTCCAAATCTTGTCAAGAAAAACTGCAGGGATTTGACCTGGCAGTTGCTGGCAATCAACGCTGACTTGAAGACATACACAAAAAAGGAATTAATCCAACAACTGGGTCACCTGTGTCTCTACGCAAACATAAATTTCACTGATTTCAGTGACATTTCATCCTAAATAGGTGGATATTCATTTCACCCAACATTATACTCTATTTCTTTTGGATTGAAGGTTCTTGTTTCAAAGTGCATCACATAACACCTCTTGGTATTCTTCTAGGCTTAAATTTTTGATAAGTTTGCTTTCCATGCTTTTTTTGTTAACTTAAATCTCTGATAACATGAGCAAGAAACTACGAATTTCTGGTTTGTGTGAGGCTAGCCTTCCCAGATAAACCAGACAGAAAACTTGAGTAGATGAACTAATTTTATTTATTTATTTTTAAATAAAGCTTTACAAAATAATTTTGCAAGTTTGAAAGAACAGACTTCCCGCCTTTTAACTGCTTGTTTCATTAGGATGGGTCCTTCCTAAGCTTCTTTCTCTGATTGTTAAGCTCCTGCTTCTCTTGTCTGTTCCCCTAGCAGAATCTTTCCCACTCATTCCCAAGGCCATCCACACACACTACCTTCCTAATTTCTTACCCTTTCATCTACCCTTTATTCCAGTTTTCATGCCAGACTTTTTCCTAAAATGGTGCTGTCTGAGCTTGGTTGTTTCCATGCAAACTTTTCATCATCAAACTAGGTAACATCATCAGTGCTAGTGGGGAGTGGAATCTGCTCTCATTTTACATACTAGTGGCTTGCCCTGTCCGTGTTGGTGGGAGTGGTCTTCATGGTTCCTTGATTGGACTGTAGTTTGCTATTAGTTTATTTGTCTGCTTGTTTATTCCTTGATTGACTGGGTCTTTTCTTGCTTCTTGTTGTGTTAATCTCTGCTCATCTGGTGTTGATTGCTGGTGAAGAGGTGTTTTGTACATTTCAATTTAAGCATAATTCCCTAGCAGAGGGTGTCAAACTCAAGGCCTGGGGGACACAGGGGTGTCAAACTCAAGACCCAGCCCTCAGGGTGCTTAGATCTGGCCCATGGGGCCACCCTGGAAATAGCAAAGGACCAGCCCACAGTGCCTCTGCCAGTGAAAAGCGGCCCTCCTGAGCTCCATTTTTTCTAGCAGAGTGCTACAGGCAGTTGTCCCAGCTAAAAATGGAGCTTGGAAGCCCATTTTATCTGGCACAGAGCTCGGGCCACAGGCACCCCTGACACGAATGATGTCAAGCTGGCCATGCTTACCCTGGCCATGTCTATTCTGACCACACCCACTCCAGTCCCTGAGGTCAAACACAACTCTGATGCGGCCCTCAATGAAATCAAGTTTGACACCTCTGCCCTAGTACATATTTCTTTCTGTTTAAAGATAAATAGGGGTCGTCAGAAATCCTTCTGTGCATTGCCTCACTTTTTCTCTGTAAGCATCTACTCCTACTTAAAACTATTTCTATCATTGAATATCTCCATCTCACTCACAATCACTCCACTTCACAATCACTCCACTTCATATCAGGTTTGGACCTCATGCATGGTTCACAAAATGGAAAGCAAAAACAATCCCAGTGCTGCCAACTCTCACGCAATCAGAGTGAGACTCACGCAATTCAACCAATTTTGACTGTCTCACTCTGATAAACGAAATCTCACGCTAAACCCCCAAAATGGAATGTACAAAAATAAATATATCTCTACATTCTCTGATATTCCGAATATTCCCCTTAGGAGAAGGATGAGCTCCCAGCGCCGCCCCGCCCTGCCCAGCCACCCCACCGCGCCTCTTTTCCCGCCTTAATCCTCGTTCTGCCTCGGCGTCCCGTAACTGTGCATGATGCCGATTAGCAAATTCGCTTCAGGAAAGCGAAGAGCAAGAGGCTTCTTCCCGCCCGGGGCGCTCGCAGCCACTTTGCCCCGCGCTCTCCCTCTCTGCAATGTCCTCCGGGACAAGCCAGCTGCCCTTTTCAAAGAAGGACACGAGGGGGCTGGCAAAGCCTCTTTTGCAGGCAACAGCCTCGGCCAGTAATAACCCTGGTAAGCAAAGCTGAGAATTGTCCGCTGCCAGAGATGTAACAAGAAGCTGGGGCGTCTCTCTCTCTCTGAAAGACATTTGTTCCAGAGGATCACATCCTGTCAGTCCTCCAACTTTCTATTTTGCACAAAGCTGCCCAGCCCCTTTATAGATCAGCCTGGCGCGCTTCTCGCCTTGCTGGTTTGGGAAGACTCTTTTGGATCAGCTAAAAGAGAGCATAAGGCGTGTAAAGGGGTGGTGGTGGTGGTGGAAGTTTGCTCATACACCCACATGCTAAAAGCATTAGGACAATGTTCTGTTAGGACAATGGGATCAACCAGGATGAAAGGTTATGTATTTCCAAGCGATCACATGACATCCAGCATTGACAGTGCAGTTGGGTTCCTTTAATAACTTGGATTTGGTTTAGTAACCTTCCCCCTCTCCCCCTCCGGTTTACTCTGGGCCTTGGTAGCAGGTGAGTTTTCAAGACGGCATTTTTGAAAATACTTTAAAAACAAGGTTAGGGTTTCCCTTTTTCTAATATTGGAAGCAGTCTCCTCCAAATGGTAATTAATTAAACATCTGCTTAATTCTTCAGCCAAATAAAGTTGCTATAATGGCTCTTTAAAAAAAGTAATTTTACGAGCACCACCCTGGGGTTTACACTGTGTAAGATACAAGGAAAGGAGAGGAAGGTGGAAGAAAAGAAGACTGATGCAAAATATAATGTTCACAGAATTTTATTCAGAGTTGTGTTGGATCTCTTTTTTTGGGGGGGGGGTTGTCCCATTCTTTCTTGGTGTTCTTTCTGTTCTTTCTGTCCTTTTTGCTTTTTTAAATGGTCTTTCTCCCCTGGGTCAGAAATCCAGCCAGAGAAAATAAAGAAACATCTTTGGTGGTTAAATGGAAGCCACTCCGTAATGGCTTTGTTTCAGAAGAAGGAATCACTTTTTCCTCTTTCTCCTTTGAGTTTAAATCCTAGGTCTCCATGCACCAGATCGACAGGACTGTGCTACATTATTATCATATTTTCAAACCCTTAGATAAGGACTCAATAAGGACTTTTTTGATGCCAGTAGGCTTCTCAGCCCCAAATTGGGATAGCCCTGACTCAGCTAGAACATATTCTAATCTTAACACAATTTACCATCCAAAGAGCAGTAAGACCATTAAGTTCAGAATCTAAACTTACCCAATAAATAATAAGCTAGGGCCAAGCTTCAGAATACAGTAGATGAGTTTTACAGTTAACATTATGTATATTTATATGAAGCACTCATTATTCGATTAAATGTTTAGTTTATACATGTCTGAAATTATGAACCCCTATTTCAGTCAACAAGTTAGTATATAATTAAAGACTGAGACTATAGCATTTGATATTGGCATGTAGTATGGTATTTGATACAGAAAGAAGAATACCCATTGATGTATTTGCATTATCTCTGTAGTTGTTTCGGGTTTTTTGTCTTTTTGTTGCACATTGAATTCATCCTATAGTGGTCTATAGTACATCACTAAGCTAATAAAGTCAGTTGAGGTAGAATACTGCAGTTACAAGTCAGGAACTTCAATTATTCATGGTCAGTGAACTGCATTATTAATATCTTACAAATCCGGTTCAAGTACATTGGTGCTGCTTGCATGTATGTATGTATGTATATGTCCAAATCATGACTAAAGTATGCATCAGATTGCACCATTTAAAATGTAAAATTGTCAAAGCTCCCTACCGTGGAAGGGGGGACACCCCCCTTCCACACCATCCCCCCCTCGGTCGCTTCGCTCCCTCGGGCTTGGTCGCTCTGCTCCCTCGCAGTGTCTCACTCCGAACTATCACTCAAGGTTGGCAGCCCTGCAATCCAGCTTATTTTTATTTATTAAGAACATTCACAAACAACTTCATTTCATTAAATACAGTCATATTGCTGTAGATTTCCTTTTATAAGCTGATTTTACAAATATTGGGGGGGGGGGTGTTTTCTAGCACCAGTAGAAATCAGAACTTTGTATACTGTGTTTTGTTAATGAATAGCAGCAAGTTCCAGCAGTAAGGCCAAGGAAAAACCACAGAAACCACTGAGGGTAAACTAGAAAGTTTGTCTCATGTTGAGCAAACAATGAACATAGTTATTTGAAAATTGTATTTTAAATAAAATGGTTACTGATGGAATATAGATTTTGGATACACTTCTATGACTTCTTTCCTTAATTCCTTTTCAATGCTGTAAGACTTTGTGGTACTATACTCAGCAAGATTCCTTTTTAGTTCTTGAATTGTAATTCAACTTTTTCATGTACAGAAAGAAATTGATAGACGTTATGACAGTTGCTTAATGGAAACTCACATAGACTTTGAAATGTTCACCCTGCTGATTCAAAAAATGAAACCATGTGCCATTTTTTCCATATGTTTTGGCATTTTAAAGAATCTTCTCAATACTTCATTCCACTCTACTCCTCTCACCTAAAAACTTTTCTAGATTGCTGGAAACCTCAAGAGGAGATTGAGCGAAACAGTGAGCCACATCAGCAGAGAAAAAAGAATAAATCCTATGGAGCAAAACAATGCCTTCTTTCACTTTGTGTATATCACTACACAGATCTAAAATATACCAATATTGTAACATCAGGACTGCTGCACAGGACATCAATGATAGGTCAAAAAGAGAAATTTTGTATATGATTAGGCTGGGGGATAGATACAAGATAGGTGCAAGATTGTGTTGCCTTCCTCAGCTGGTGTATATTTCAATGTTTATATTAGTGAAAGGGATTGCTTTTAACTTATTTTAAAATTATTCACCATCCAGAGTCACTTACTAAGACACTTCCTCTCCCTCTGTTCTGATCAAGGCTTACTGAGACACTAATACTAACATTAGTCCCCAAACCCTTTTTTCTTTATTTCAACGGCTGTGAATATTAGTCATTCACAGCCCATAATGAGTCTTAAACAGTTTGTAAATTGTCCCATGGAAGTCTGCCAAAGTCCTTCAGGATAAGTCTGATAAGCACCCACCTTTATCTTCCTTGAAATGCTGCCAACGACTAAATTTCCTATTAATTATACAAAGCCAAACAGAGCACAACTTCAACACAGAGCTTCAGGTTTCAAACAAATACAAACAAAGTTGCTTCCTGCAAAGGTTCATGTCCCTATGCTCCTCCTTTATGTCTTATGGGAGAGCCAATCACCTCCAAGCCTTACTCCCACAGTTGCCCCTTTTAACTATTCTTGCCTTCTGGCAGCTCTTCCCAGACTCCTGGACTGGCCCATGTTCCTCTCCACTGTCCAACTCTGCTGCCATCTCCGCAGACTGCTACCGTACCACAACACCCACTTCCTCCTCTTCCTTTTCTTCTTCTCTTCTTCTTCCTCCATTTCCATTCCACTCCACTTCTGGTATCAAAGGAAATACAAAGTTCTGGCTCTTACTCTTCTGGTGGCCTCAACCACTGTTAATTGATGTTGTTGTAATATGTCTTCGATATCATATCTCCATCTTGTCCTGGGTCTGTCTCATATTCTTTGACCTCCTCCTCTTTTTCTATATGCCTTGTACGGTATGGAATCCCACAACATCCTCTCCAAGTGAGCAAACCACTTTATTTGTTGTTTTTGTATGTACTATAAGATTGGTTCTATGCCAATTCTTTTTCTTATGGTCTCATTTCTGATTTTATCTTTTCTGGTCCCACCAGCTACTTTCCTCAAACATCTCATTTCATGGTATTTTGTTTGTTTTGTTGTAACTGTCCATGTTTGGCACTGGTATCACAGGGTGGGGATGAATATGCTTTGTATGAAAAGTTTTTTTGTGCTGATTGGTACTGTCTTTTGTTGTAGGAATGGAGCAAACTGTCCTAATACTTGGCTTGCCTCACTCCATTGTATGTTAATCTCGTTGTACATTTTATCATCTTCTCTGAGTGTTATTCCTAGATATTTGAAGTTTGACACTTGTTTTATGCTTGTTTCTTCTATTATTATGTTTAGGTTATGTGGTTTTCCTTCCAATTGCCATTGTTTCTATTTTCTCTTTGCTGATTTTCATATTATTTGTCTGGCATTCTTGGTTCATCACCATAAGATGTTGTTGCAGTTTCTATCAATGCCCGATTGTCTGCAAAGAGTAATTTGTTGATATTATTTCTATTCTTGGGTTTGGCTTCTTTGCTCATGCAACCCATTTGCTCTTCAGCTAGTTGTGGTTCTTAATCTTATTTCTATTATCTTGGCGTACAGTTTCCCGTACAAATTGAATGAATAAATGTATGAACAAATATATGAACATGCTGAAGATTAAATAATTAGTCAAGCAATAACTGCATTAGTACTTGAAACCACAAGTTAATCAAGCTGAGAGATATACTATCATTAGAAGGACAAGATCAAGTGTATTTTCATTAGTTTGGGAGGACACCTAATAATATGACTCAGCATGGTAGTTTAAAAAGCATCTTTGCTGTGAAGATGTAGTCTGACTAGGTGGTTAATGACACAGTGGTGGAGGAGGTAAGATTCTGAGTGGGTGCATCTGCCAAATTGAATTGAAGTGGTGGGTAGAAGTCTTCTATGCGAGAAAAATTGGTTGTAGAACTTAAACGAACGCCTTGAAAGTCAGTTATAGTCCAAGTAAAATTATATCTTCTATGAGGCTTCTGCGGATCGTCATGGACAGTTCTTTTGAAACGTCGTTTGTTGACAGGATCAGAGTTCGGGTATATAAAAACATCACAAGCAGGAGAGAGGGCTATGGACAAGTTAGTTGTAGAACATTTGCGAAATGAGGAGGGAATGCAATTAGTAGAAAAAGGATAATAATTACAATAATGACAATAAAGATTAATTTGGTCATTCATCAAGGATGTTAGTTGGGGTGAGGGAACCCATAATACAATAGAAGGACATCTAGGTCCCCCTATATTTAGATTGAATAGAGGAAAAGATTTTAAGGTTCCTTTCCATAGGAAGAGTAAAGAAGGAACAAAAGAGCGAGTGGTAGAGTGTTCTTTAAATAAAACAGAAGTGACAGAGTGAAAACTATGGGTAGCATTTTCATGACGTACCCACATGGAACAAGTATAATAGCCTTCTGTTAATGAAATGGTTTTAACATGAATAGTCTTTTGACAGGAAGCATAGGTTTTGTTGAAGTAAGGTAGAAATTGCAAAGAAGATATAGGCAAGAATATCAAGAAGAGTTTTAAGATACAGATGTAGCAGAGGAATTCCCATGATAGGGTCAAACCGCCCTACCAGGGATCCAGCAAGTGGTTTTGTCTGGTAGTAAGATCGCAGCGTAGCCTCGTCCCCAAGTGAGAAGCTCAACGGGACCCTGCCAGGCAGGATCTGGCAATCTGCGATAATATACCAGAGGTCTGTTAGGCGGGGGTGAGGGGGAGGAAAAATGACATGAAGCAGCAGAAGTGGGAGGAATGCCAGTCAGATTAAGAAAGTTTAAAGTGTAAAGACAAATATTAAGAGAATTTTGCAATGCTGGGAGGTTTGGGGGTTTTTCCCGCAACGAATATCGATCAAGAGCACGTTTCAGAGATAAGTTCGCTCGTTCCACAATAGCCTGCCCCTGGCTGTTGTAGGGAATCCCAAACTTGTGGGTTACATCCCATCTGTTACAGAAGTCCTGGAACGCAGAACTTGTATAGGCAGGTCCATTGTCAGTTTTGATTTCTTTTGGACATCCCAGCGAGGCAAAGGTACGAATTGAATGATTGATGACATGTTTTACAGTTTCTCCCCTTTGAGGAGTAGCCAGAATAAACCCTGAATATGTATCTATGGAAACGTGCAAATATTTCCAAGGGGCAAAAGGTAGATACTGAGTTACATCCATTTGCCAAATTTCACAAGCTTTTAATCCTCTAGGATTTACTCCTATGGGAATGGAATGTCCTTGCTTACTACATGTGGGGCATTGTTGAATAATGGCAGCAGCTTCTGCCTGAGTTAGAGCAAATTGAAAAGTTATCATAACTTGGCGGGGGAGATTCAAACACACTCCCTGCTTCTATTTTATAATGGACCATTAAAGCCTCCATAATTTTCCTCCAAGTGACCAAAATGCCAATAGGTGCACAAGGAGGACTATGGAGATGTTCACCAATTTTTTGCCAAGTGGAAATTGCCACACATAAGCCAATAATGTAGCAATAGGTTTCATTTTTACAGGCGAGCCCTTTAAATTAGCAGAATATTTAGAAGAAGAAGCGACTAACTCCCTCAATTCCTTCAGATGCTGCGTCTGTTGTTGAGAAAAGTTTCCACCCATACTTACGAAAGTCGAGACCGTGTTTCAGATCCGATGATGTGCAATTCGCTTCAGGCCTGGCGATGCACAGCTCCCATCGAGCTGATAAGATATGGGCACGTCGCAACGTATCCCCCTTAGGGAATCACGTAGGGGTCACCAGAATGCGGTATCTGCTATCCCGCATCAGATGGGCGGCTCATGATAGGGAGCGAAGGAGAGAGAAACGACAGGAGGCAAAGTTTCCTCAGGATGAGCGCGCCCCGAATGTCTTGGCACACGCTCTTTTATTGTGCTTTTTTACAAGAAAATGATTTAATCAAAGCTCAAGTCAAACATGATAATCTCATCAGGATGTGCATGTTTACAAAGCTGCATACCGGACAGATCATTTACAGTGTGGATAAGCTTATTAACAACCGTCTAGCTCCTTGTCCCTTGTACGTGCCTTGCAAAGGTCACTGAAGAGACAGAAGTTAATGATTACATGTGAATGATACAATGTTGCAAACACATGAATGATACATAGTTGTAATGATACATAGTTGCAAACACATGAATGATACATAGTTACAACATCTGAGCAGAAATCCAAATTTGAATCTGAGCTGAAGGGTAACCCGCATGGTAATTTCCCTTCCACTCAAATTCAAGGTTAATAAATTATAAAAGAAATAACATAGAATATTTATCAAACATGTTGACAGAAGAAAATAAAACAGACAACAGCAGAAATAAATATCCAGACAGCTGCCTGTATTTTGAAGCCTAATATATGCTGGAATCATATTAATAAAAAAAGATATAACTGTAGACATTTGTAAATTCTGCATTCCAGAATCTACTTTTGTGCCAAATGCAACCTATTTCATACAGGAAGCTATTTGTCAAATTTGAAAGAAAACTGGCAGTCTTTCTGTTCTAAATGCCAATATTTCTATTACCTTCTAAAGATAGCTGACAGCATCTTGAAGTTCTACTTCACTGAAACCAGAATGCTCAAAAGGTGTAACTGTTAATATTCAGAATATTTCTTAGTACAATACTACATTTAATCTATATTTAATTTAACATACTGGTGATGAGTATCTCAATTATTAATTAGTATTGGTTTTTATTTAATATTAATGTTAATTACCCATATTAATATTAAGGATTAATATTATTATGCTTGGTGTAAGTGTTTGCATGAAATATCTTTTAAGAGTTAAGATTCTAGAAAAAGTGCAGAGAAGAGCAACCAGGATGATTAGGGGACTGGAGACTAAAACTTAGGAAGAATGGTTTCAGAGACTGGGCATGGCTGGTCTAGTGAAGAGAAGGACCAGGGGAGACATGATAGCAATGTTCCAATATTTGAGGGGCTGCCACAGAGAGGAAGAGGTCAAGCTATTTTCCAAGGCACCTGAAAGCCAGGCAAGGAATAATGAATGGAAATTGATCAAGGAGAGATTCAACCTAAGGAATAAGAATAATATTTTTGACAGTGAGAACAATTAACCAACAATCAACTTGCCTGCGGAAGTTGTGGGAGCTTCATCACTGGAGGCTTTCAAGAAGAGATTGGACTTCCATTTGTCAGAAATAATGTAGGGTATCCTGCTTGGGCGGGGGAGGGGGGTTTGGACTAGATGACCTACAAGGTCTCTTCCAACTCTGTTAATTTGTTAAGATCTGTTAAGAGTCTGTTACTATGATAAACACCAGTGGGAGAAAGAGTTAACAATACAGAGCTTTCCAGGAGAGAGACCCAGATTAAGAAATTGTGCAGCCCTGAGCTGAATGGGAAAGGAGGAAGTTCAGGGTAGCCACACCCTAGAATCTCTCAGCTAATATCTCTTAGAAGGTTATACCTTTAGTTTGACAAGATTCTGTCCATTAAGTGTAAACAAATAAAGGATTGAACTTGATTGGATTTTGTTGTGTTGTCTTTGGGCCTAGGCCTGACAGTTACTTCCATAATAGTACCATACTATTCATTCTTTTGGCAGATTTATATATATATATGTAGTAGTTAAATGTTTAGAATTTTTATTTTGTAAAAAAAAAAGATTTAATAAGACTAAATCAATGCCCTGTGATATTTATTAGAATTCTCAAGCAACATCTTTTTAGAAAGAGAAAAACAGATAGTAGTAAATATACAAGAGGAGTGTGGCTTTAATCAGATATTAACTTTAGAAAAAAAATTAATTGCTTCTATGAGAAAGAATGCCTTTTATCCATTCCAGCTGGTCTTCCAGCTATGGTTGTTCCTGGAATATCCTAGTCATAGCAATTCCTGCCATTGCTATTTGTTATTATTTATTTATTTTTCATATACCACCACCTTGTAGTATAATTCCTTCTAATAATTTTCACCAAAAATAATTGAAAAGAAATAAGAACAACTGAATACTAGAGCAATGGCCCCATGCCCACCATACTTATGAGCCTTCTAATGAGAGCAATTATTATAGTGAGCTATCATATTGTATGACATGCAGAGCTAGAACCAAAGTGATAACTTAGCATCTGGCAGCAAAGATCCTACATCTCCAAAAATTTTGGTCTCGCTGCCAGGTTTCTCAGAAAGACTTATAAGGACATAGAATAAATGGAAGACACCTTGCAGGTTTTTTAGTCCAACCCCCTATTTAGGCAGGAAAGCCTGTATAAGATTCAGGACAAGTGGTAGTCCAATCTCTTCTTAAAAATGTCCAGTGATGGAGCATCCACAACTTCTGGAGGCAAGTCGTTCTATTAATATTTATTTTCACTGACAGGAAATTTATCCTTAATTATTGGTTGAATCCTCTCCTTGATAAGCTTCAATCCATTCTTGTCTGACCTTCAGATGCTTTGGAGAATAGGTTGACCCCCCCCCCCTTCTCTGTGACAGCTCCAAATATTGGAAGACTACTATCATGCCACCTTAGTCCTTCTCTTTGTTAGACTTCTCTTTATTAGAATATCCAATTGCTGCAATTGTTCATTGTGTGTTTTAGCTCAGGGCCCCTAATAATCTCTGTATTCTTTCTAGAGTCTCAACATCTTTTTTATATTGTGATGACCAAAACTGGATGCAGTATATCAAGTGTGATCTTACTGGTACCAGTGCAATATAAAGTGGTATTAACACTTCATGTGACCTTGTGTTGTGGTTAGTCGGCAGCAGTGAGGAGGAGGTTCCCGAGGAGCCTGTGCTAAGTACGCGTGAGCACAGGATGATTCATAGAAGAGAACAGCTGGAGCAGCACAAGCAACTCGGGAGTATGAATGTAACGTAATGGTCCCTCCCTTCAGGGAATATAAGCCTGGTTTCAAAGGGTTTTTGCTTTTGTAGAAAGCAAAAACGTTCGAAGGATCCAGCATTGTGTGTAGAGATTCCAGCTTATCTGAAGAATTCTGTCAAGGCTTTTCTAGTTGGACTAATTGGCTGCAAGCCATCTTTTAACTACAAAGAAGTTTATTTGTAGATTAAAGCTGTGAAGGTTTGAGTTAGTAAGTTTGCTTGAGATTTTCTTGCTGGTAACAGGGTTGGGTCAGAACACCTTGATACTGTCCCTTTGTTGATGCAGCCTAGAACTGCATTGGCTTTTTTGGCAGCTGCAACACGCTGCTGGCACACATTTAAGTGGTTCTCCACTAGGACTTCTAGACCCCTCTCTCAGTTACTACTGTTGAGCCAGGTACCACATAATCTACACCTGTGCCTTTGGTTTATTTTTTCTTGCTTAAGTGTAAAACCTTACTTTTCACACCACCGAATTGCACTTTTACAAATGCATTTAAAATACAAGTACACATACACAAACAAATATAAATACAAAGCATTCTAGAGTCTGGGACCTTCTGCCATTTTACTTTCTTTTCTACTAATATGTCTTGGAGATCCTTTTTGAAGTCTTAGGTCACAAAGATTGGTGTGTGGTGAACTGAGTACCCTGGTTAAGGATGTTTTTTTCTCTGTTTAGTTATGGTTAGCTCCAAGCTTTTTAAGCAACCACTACCAAGTCCGTTGGATGAGTTAATCCTTTTTCTGCCTGATCCAGTTTCATATTTTACTTTTCAACTGTGCATTATAATCTCAACTCTTTTGGCAAGCTTAATCTCCATATTGAGTCACAGGAAGATTCTCACTGGCCTATCAAAAAACTGATATATAAATCCAAAACATAATAGTTTAATTGCTAAACTGAAGAGTTCTAATCCACATTAGGACAATATTTACTGATACAAAATGAGGTAATATATGTCTATTAAATTCTGTTCCATGGAATCATGCTGTTGGGAAAAATAAGTTAGTAAGCCCAAGATTTTGCTGGCTAAAACTTGGATCACTTTCTGCTTACCATGATAAGTTTGCTATTTCGTAGAATGAAAGAGCTTTTATTTGGCTCTACTGGGGTGGTCAGAGTTTGACATATAAGAATCTTGTTCACGCTCCATATTTGGATCAAATTCAATTCCTGTCATTTATATTATGAATGAGCTCCTTAAAGGTATGCAAGCAACCAACTGCAAGTTAGACCTCCATCTATGTTGGCCAGCAGAAGTCATCTGGGAAAAACTTTATTCTCTACCAGCTAGGAATACTGTGTCCTTGAGTAATAAAACCATGTGCCAAAATACCTGGAATATCACATTAAAACCTGTCAGGTTCCACTCTCACTAGATAAAAGAAAATTAAATAGTTTTAAAACAGCATTTATTTCTCATCCTGTGATCATTAGGGATAAGAAGTTATTTTCAGAAAGGGACCTTTCAAAGGTTGGACTTAAACTCCATTCACAGGATACATTTTTTCATTCATACAATTGTCTGGTTCTGTTGTAACTATTACAGGTAGTCCTTGATTTGTTAATGACCATTAATGACCATTCAAACAGCACTGAGAAAAATAACTTGTGACCATTTTTCACACTTACAATCGTTGTAGCAACCCCATGGTCATTTGATTTACATTCAGATGTTTGACAATTGGTTCATATTTATTATGGTGGCTGTTCTGTCCTTAATTTGAATACTCGAAATCCCCGCGCTTTGATTGGCTAAAGCGCGGGGATTTCTGATTGGCCAGGCGAGCCGCGCTGATTGGTCCGATTGAGGTCTCCCGCGATTGGCTCGCTCCAAGAGCGGGAGACTTGAATCGCTGCCATTGGCCGCGGCCGCCGCAGCGAAAAGGATAAAAGCCGCGGGCTTTTTCCTTTTCGCCGGTTCGGTTCACAACTATTAAATAAAGAGCTTGAAACTTAGTCACCGACTCCTGGCTTCTTTTGCGGACACGACACTGGCGACGAAGGTGGGATCCCGACCCTGAACCGAACCCCGTGTCCAACAAGAGCCAGTTTCAGCACGGAGATGGCGAAAATTGCACCGCCCGCCCCCTTCAACCCCGCCGAGGACTGGGAATCGTTTTCAGACCGTTTCCGCATGTACCTCGAGTGCACCGGAATGAAGGACGCCCCGGGCCCGCTAAAACGCGCCGTCTTCCTCACACACTGCGGAACCGAGGTCTTCCAGATGGCCAAGGCATTGGCCAAGCCGGCAGACGCAACCGCCATGGACTGGGACGTCCTCGAACCTAATCTGCGGCGCCATTACGCCCCCGAGGTCCCCATCCTAATCCGGCGCAACGAATTTTACCGCCGAGATCAGAAACCAGGCGAAAAACTGAGCGATTTCGTCGCCGAGTTGCGGCGCCTAGGAGGACTCTGTGAGTTTGAAGGTCTGAACAGCCTCCTAAGAGACCGATTCGTACTCGGCCTATGGGACTCTACCCTCCAGAGCCGGCTTATGGCCAAAGGCGACATCAGCCTAGCAGACGCCCTCACCGCAGCCGCAGCCGCAGAAGCAACCCGCACTTCCGCTGACAGCATGCGAAAATCAGACGCGAAGGGCGGAAACAACAACCCGGCAAGGTCGGCCGACCCAAAAAATGAATCAACCGCACACTACGGAGAATTCCAGTCTGCATCCAGCACGTCAGAAGACGAGGAGGACATACATCGCGTGCAGACGGGCCGCGGCGACCAGCGAAACCGGAGAAGTCGCAGGTCGAGGACCAACTGTGCCGGGTGCGGCGGCGACCACCCCAGATCAGAATGCCGATTTTTTGACTCTATCTGTAGGCATTGTGAAAGACGGGGACACATCGCTCGAGTTTGCCGCCAAAAAAAGACCCGCAGCCCGCCCAGATGGGAACATCACGACCGAAAGAAGGAAAGTCCCCCACCCAGGACCAGAGATTGCCAACCGGACAGTCGGTGGGACCGAATCCAACGATCTTCAAGAGGCGGCGACAGTCGGCGAAAGGAAGATACCCACCAGACAGTGACCATCGGCCACGCCATCTCCGACGGCGCCAGAAAGGTACACGTAGAAGTCCATATAGAAGGCCAACCATTCAAGATGGAGGTGGACTCCGGGTCCTACCTCTCCATGATTGCATGGCACAAAATTAAACGGCTAGTGCCCACCCTCCATAAGAGGAACATTAATGCCAAAAAAATCATTATAAAAGACTACCAGGGAAACCGCGTCCCGGTAGTGGGCACCAAGAACTTTAATGTAACTTACAAAGGCCGCACCGAACAACTCCCACTCACAATCGTCGATCGTGACCGCCCAAGCCTACTGGGCCTACAGTGGTTCGCCCCGCTTGACATCACGCTGACAGGAGTCAACCACGTCGTCGACGATGGCTGGGAACAGCGGCTAACCCAGGAGTTCCGGGAGGTCTTCGACGGAAGCCTGGGCAAGTACCAGGGGCCCCTTATCTCATTCGATCTAGACCCTAGGGTTCCCCCCAAGCGGCTTAAACCTAGGAGGGTACCATTCGCCCTAAAACCTAAAATTGACGAGCAGCTCGACAAGCTCGTCAAACAGGGGGTGTTGCAGCCGATAGACCATGCCCGATGGGAGACCCCTATAGTGACCCCAGTCAAGCCAGACGGGTCCGTGAGAATTTGTGGGGACTATAAGGCCACCCTAAATGGCGCGTTGCAACAAAGCGCCTACCCCGTCCCAATCGTGCAACACCTACTGCACTCACTGGGAGGGGGCAAGGTCTTTGCCAAGCTCGATCTCGCCCAGGCATATCAGCAGTTACCGGTCGACGAAAAAACAGCAGAAGCCCAGACCATCGTTACCCATCGGGGGGCATTCAAATGTAACCGGCTCCAGTTCGGAGTCAGCGTGGCACCAGGCATCTTTCAGAGCCTGATGGAACGTTTACTACAGGGCATCAAGGGGGTGGTGCCCTATTTTGATGACGTATTAGTGGCGGCGCCAAATGAAGCCGAATTAGAAAACCGACTCAGGGAGGTCTTAACAAAATTTAAAGTAACGGGACTCAAAGTAAAACGAGAAAAATGCCAACTATGCACAGAGCGAGTGGAATTCTTGGGCTACCTTCTAGACCGGCAGGGCATTCACCCCACAATTAAAAAAGTGAAAGCCATCAAAGAAGCCCCCGCCCCAAAGTCTAAAACGGAACTACAGGCGTTCTTAGGCTTGCTGAATTTTTATAATGTTTTCCTACCCCAAAAGGCTACGGCGGCGGAGCCTCTGCATAGTCTCCTGGATAAGGCGGCAACTTGGACTTGGGGGAGACGAGAGCAAGCCGCCTTTCAAAAAACCAAAGACCTCCTCGCCTCCGATGCCGTCCTGATTCAATTCAGCGAAACCTTGCCCTTGGTTGTCACTTGCGACGCATCACCTTTCGGCGTCAGCGCTGTCCTCAGCCATACTCTCCCCGACAAAAGAGAAGCACCCATCGCTTTCTTTTCCAGGACTCTAACTAAACCAGAGCGGAACTATAGCCAGCTGGACAAAGAAGCTTTGGCTATAGTTGCCGCCGTTAAGCGATTCCACGAATACCTTTATGGCCGCCAGTTTACCATCGTGACGGATCACAAGCCGTTGCTGGGCATCCTCGCCGGAAACCGAGCCACCCCGAACATTTTATCACCCCGGATGACAAGGTGGTCCGAATTCCTGGCAGCCTACAGCTACGAACTGTTACACAAGCCAGGTAAGAAAATTTCACACGCGGACGCTTTAAGCCACTCACCCTTACCAGACTCTGATCCTGACCCAGCACCAACAACAAACACCCTTAGCATCGAAAACTTGCCCAACCTACCCATTACCGCGTCAGACATTGCCAGGGAAACTATCAAGGACAGGCGTCTGGCGCGAATTTTACATTGGGTGGAAAAAGGCTGGCCTGAAAGGGACAGTGACGAATCCGTTAAGATATTCAGAAACCGCCAGACTGAACTTTCACTGCTCAAGGGATGTATTTTGTGGGGTGACAGGGTGGTCATCCCGGACAGGTTGCAAGGGAGGGTCTTAGAGATGCTGCACGAAGGGCATCCTGGCATCGTCAGAACTAAAGCCCTGGCCAGGAGTTACGCTTGGTGGCCAGGGATGGACAAGCAGATAGAGGCATGGGTAGCCAAATGCCAACGATGCCAGGAGACCAGACCCAGCCCACCCGCAGCACCCATCCTGGACTGGGAAACACCAAGGGGAACCTGGTCCAGAATCCATTTAGACTTTGCCGGTCCCACGAATGGACATACCTTTCTAATCACAGTTGACGCTTACTCTAACTGGTTGGAGGTAAGCGACATGAAATCCACTACCACGGAGGCCGTTATTAAAGAACTTTGCAAACTCTTTTCCACACACGGCCTCCCAGACGTCGTCGTCTCAGACAACAGGCCCCAGTTTACTTCCCTCGACTTCGAGAGGTTCCTGGCGGAGAGGGGCATCCGCCACGCATTAACAGCACCGGTGCATCCGGCGGCGAACGGTAGGGCGGAACGGATGGTCCAATTTACCAAAAAAACCATCCGGAAAATGGACCACGGGGAGATCAACGACAAAATCAATAAACTCCTCTTTATACAACACATCACCCCGAACACCACGACCAACAAAAGCCCAGCCGAGTTGTTGATGGGTAGGAAGCTGAGGTCCCCGCTCGACAGGTTACACCCAACATATAACCCGGAGCGACCCCCAGACTCCAGTACAAAATACCGGACCTTTGCCCCCGGTGACTTAGTGTACGCAAAAAATCTGACGGGGGACCCCCTATGGATCCCAGCCGTCATAACTCAAATCACAGGTCCACGGTCGTACCGGCTCCAAACCACCGATGGGCGAGCCTGGAAACGACACATAGACCAGCTCAGGTCACGAACTGCAACAGACCTCAACCCCCAAAACACGAACCAAGGGGGGAGGGAATACCCGAATAAACAAACGCAAGAAAAAATAAACCAGCAGTACTTACCGGAACGCAGCCATCGCGAGTCCCCACTGGAGAAGAACCTCCCAGCCAGCTCTACCGACTCGGAGAAGCCAAGCAGGAGCGGCAAAACCCGTAGCTCAACCAACCCGGAAGGCCCAGGTGGGAGCCACGGAGAAGGAACCGGCCCGATCATCCAGCCGGTTCGCACAAAAGAGGGAGCAGCCAAAAACATGACCGCTCCGGCCGAAATCCAGCTTGCAACTGAGTTGCGCAGTTCAAGTAGGACTAGACGGAGCCCCGCCTACCTACGTGACTACGCAACGTGATGGACTATACCAAGAGGGGAGGGGTGTTCTGTCCTTAATTTGAATACTCGAAATCCCCGCGCTTTGATTGGCTAAAGCGCGGGGATTTCTGATTGGCCAGGCGAGCCGCGCTGATTGGTCCGATTGAGGTCTCCCGCGATTGGCTCGCTCCAAGAGCGGGAGACTTGAATCGCTGCCATTGGCCGCGGCCGCCACAGCGAAAAGGATAAAAGCCGCAGGCTTTTTCCTTTTCGCCGGTTCGGTTCACAACTATTAAATAAAGAGCTTGAAACTTAGTCACCGACTCCTGGCTTCTTTTGCGGACACGACAGTGGCAGTGTCCTAGGATCATCATGGGACCACTTTTTGTGATCTTCTGGCAAACAAAGTCAATGGGAAAGCCAGATTAACAATGATATTACTAATTTAACAACTGGAGTGATTTACTTAACAAATGTGCAAGGAAAGTCATAAAATGGGGCAAAACTCACTTAACAAATTTCTCACTTAGCAACATAAATTTTGGGATCAACTGTGGTCATAACATGAAGACTACCTGTAGAATAAAATCACCAAGGAAATCATTCAGTATATGTTTAGTGACTAGGGATAAATCTAACATTTTCAATTTTCAAATCAGTGAATAAAATTACTTTTGGTGTGATATATTGACAAATGTTTGAGAAGAAATTTGGAGCCAAGTCAGGCAATCCAGATGTCAGTCTGATTTTTGAATTTAGCCATGATTACTAAAAATAATGGAAGTTGCTTCAAAATGCCATTTTAATCAATAAGGTTAACAACAGTATTCAGACTTGCATCAACTGTTATCTTGCAATGCAAACTATAAAGTGATATCCAAAACATCTGAAAGATATCAAGCTGGCTATCTTAGATACAGAAAATTAATGGTCACTTTTGATTGTAAAATAGTAGCAGAAAAAATTAGGACAATTTGAATGATGAATCTATTTTTGTGCCTTTCACCTGGAAATGATCCTAGGAATATATATCAATGCTGAATTATCACATATAATACTGTCTTCATAAAATTACCCATTTATAAAGTGATTTTTCTTATTAGAGCCTTTAATTGGACGACAACTGTAAATAGTAATCACTTGTAGCTTAATATGTACAATACATGTCATGTGTAGAACATGTTTGTTTTTAAAATGTAATTAATCTATTAATTTTCATTGATCTAATAAGGCAAAAAAATTTCTCATGAGTTGCTGCTTCTTTGCTCAAACATTATTTCTAGTGATATCAAGAACTGTTTTATTTTTTTAGTTGCAAGTAAAATGTGGCACAAATTGTTTCATAAAATATGGAGAAAGAAAGTTATACAACTGGGTGGCTTTTCAATTTACCAACTGTGATAATATAAATTGATTCAATAGAGTTACAGACAGATGTTAATCTGAAAAATAAAATTCTGGTATGTAGTACTACTAGAAGAAAAAGAATGGCAGAATAGTTTAATAAATTAATTATAATTTGTTTGCTTTATTGTTGTCTGTAAGGTGTCTTACTTTGAGATTTCTCTTTACTTTTCTTCTCAAAGCAACAACCTTTACTCAAACCATACTACAACCCAAAAAATCTAAGTCTCTTAAAACTATTACTTTATTAGTTTGTTTAATGAAAATATTATGAATAATATTTTCAAATAAAGCAAAATGATGGTATTAATTGCAGCAAGTAAAAATTAGGTAGTTCCCATACTAGAAGCATGGAAGTGCTAACCTAAAGTTGTATTTCCTTTTAAGTTGCTATTTTTTCTGTCTTAGAAAAAAACTATTTTAAAGGATTGCTCAAATAAATATGAAAATATCCTCAGTGCAATAATTATTTCTACCTGCTCAAACCTCACTGTTTAAGGAATCTCAGCCAAACATATGTAATATATCTCAGGACAAATAACTAAAGAATCAACCAGCAAAAAAAGTCACATGTATGTTTAATTATAATTCAAGAGCCTTGTGGATTCTGAACTCTGGAAAGCTAAAACTCTGCAAATAAACAGGGTCTTTTATCTCTTTCACCAATACGCTGCAGTTTGCTATGTGCATTCCTTTCTAGTGAAATCTGGACTTCTAGTTTTCTTCCCTTTCTTATTTTTAAGACAAACATTTCAGCCTGATTCGTCCAAGCTTTCTGCTTCATTTAGATTCTGAAAAAAACCACTTCCCATCAACCACAGCCTGACACTAAGCAAAAATAAGGAGGGATTTAATACACTATCTTCATTCATCATTTTTATGGTTTAATCCTATTCTGAATGTTCTGTCCACAATAAGCAGAAATATGCTATGATGGAGGTTGTCCAAAATATTTTTTGCAAAGACAAAATTGCTTGTCTAAAAAAATTAAGTTTGGTTTTAAAGAGAAATGTCCGTGAAAAGCAGGGTCAGAAAGTGCATGCTTCTTTTCTTTAATGGAAGATAGTTGTTCATATTACATCACTGAATTATATATTACATTATGCTACTTTGTCATCTCACCAGTTTCTAATTCTCTACTTAATTGTCAGAGGTATACAACAAGAAGCCTTTGATGCCTATATATCATGATGCCTAACTTGCCTTATTGCTTTTAAAATGGAGTAGAATTTTAAAAAATACTAATTAATAGGAAGCCAGTATACTGCAAGCAGAATAGTCATCTCTAGAATTTTTATTTATGAAACCGCAGCTGACCCCCTATGCAAATCACTCCTTGCTACACTTATCATCCTGGTGGAAGCCTTTTTACAATTATTCACTTAACTATCCATAAGATCTCAAGAAAGTTTCAAGAAGCCACATGGAGCCTACAAGTGGCTGCAGCAGATTTATGACTCAGATTATTTACAGAGATCTACTAACTTCTCAGATTTGTCAAGTTGGTATATTGATGTGGAAAAAGGAATAAGGTAGTCCTTGGTTAGCAGCCCAAATTGGGACTGGAAACGAATTTAAAGCCCACTGAACAAAACTAACTAAATAAAGTCTTATTACATTTAGAGCCATGGTGGCGCAGTGGTTAGAATGGAGTATTGCAGGCTAACTCTACCAAGTGCCAGCAATTCGATCCTGACCGGCTCAAGGTTGACTCAGTCTTCCATCCTTTTGAGGTTGGTAAAATGAGGACCTGGATTGTTGGGGGACAATAAGCTGACTTTGTAAACCACTTAGAGAGGGCTGTAAAGCACTTTGAAGTGGTATATAAATCTAAATGCTACTGCTATTAAGCAAAGCAGTCGCTGATTGAAACTGCTACTGTGTTTGTGTGGTATTACTTCAGCTTTGCTTTGCTGAAAGCAAGCCCTGAAAGGTCATAAATGTGAGAATTGGTCACAAAGTTCTTTTTCCATCATCATCATAACTGTGAATGATGATTACATGAGGCAGTCAGTAAATCAGGACCATCTGTTTTTTACAGAATATTCCCTACTTTGTAAATCAAAACTAAGGAACCCTTGAAAACTTGTTATAACTTTCTTAAGCATTCCTGCCTCCTAAACCCTGGAGAGTGTTCTGGACTAGGTGCCATCTTTCCCCCCACTATTAGTAGCATTCAGTACTATCTTCTCTCCTTTATAAGATTCCAGAACCTCTGCTCACTTAATTCTTGTTAAATGTCATTGTTAAGATGTTTGAAATTCCATAACTCAAGGATTTTTTTTAAAGAGGCATTCACAATGAATTATCTCTCACTAGAATTCAATCCCCAGCATCATGACTATTGCAAAAGCTCTCCAGAATATTTATTGACATTAATAGAGAGGTATGGTTGTGAAAACAACTTGGATGGCTGTTTTGCAAAATCACTAAACCACTCTTCCAAACCCACTGCTCTAAGCCTCAAGGTACCATCTCTTCTAAAAGGCTCAGTGTGACTAATGGATAATACTTTACTCATTATCTGCTTGTATTTATCTGTATTTTAAATAATTTGGGGGGGATTTTTATACTTTATATGTTTATAGTACATATTGCTATCTAAATACAAGAGATACATTCTTTGTGTCTGAATCCCATATTCATTTTTAGCCTTAAACCAAAATAATATTCTATTTGGCTTATTAAACATATGCTAAAGAATTCTGTGATTGCAGTGATTAGCAAAAATGTTATTTTTTGGAACACACACACAAAAAACATCTTGAACAGTTGCTATAAATGATTTATTAATCAAATTTATCTCACAGAAAACAACTGTGGGTGGCGTTAGTCTATGAAGAGCTTGATTCCTAAATTGCAATATAAATCAGCTAGTTTCTTGGTGGAAGTTTAATCTGGTATATCTACACCAGCTAAAAATAAAACACAGATTAACAATGTAAATTAAAAAGCCAGTTTGTATTGATGCTTTTTTAATTATATAAATTAGCCTACATTGGGACTGTTTTGTTTCAACAGTCTCATCGAAAATATTTCAATAGTTATATAGGAATAAAAATAAAATAAAATTTCCTTCAATTGAGCTTGATGGGACTTGATAGTGTCTTCTTTCAGATTATTTTTTCATTTGGTAGTCAGTCTAGCCTGCAGTTCTATACTTCCCAAATAGACCCTGCTATCAAAGTACTAATAAGGACTGCTTTTGCTTAGCTTTCTTGAGCAGTCAAGGTCATGTACATGCTGCCATCTGGCTGCTATAGCTAATACAAAACTTCACTGAAATACACTATGGTAAAAAAAAAATGTGGTTGATATGCAAATTAAATACAGGTGGACCAATGCATCCCAATGCTTCTCTTCCCCTGCTGTAGATTAAGCAGCCCACAGATCAAGTCAGGAAAATTTCCTATCTGGATCAAGCAAAAAATGTAGTTAAAAATCAGAGGGTCTCTTCTGCGTGTATTAGAATTCATTCATTTTCATTCAAAGGAACAATTGATCTGCATTATAAGCAATAATTTGTGCGTGGTGGAAGAGGTTCATGTTAAAAGCTGCTACTTCAAGATGGCCTCATATTGAATTTCATAAAATGTTCCATGATTTTATTAGCACTGGTATGTCTTTTATCTGTAAAAAGAGCAATATTCCTTCCCCTCCTAAAATATTCAGTAAAATATAGAAAAAAATATAAAACATATATTAAAAAGCCTCAATTCCAATGTGTACCTAGTGATATCATATTCCTGTTTTTCTTGGTTTGCTACTGATCACCAGAAATTCCAATTTCTCCTTATCATGGATTTATTCAAGAATTAGAAGAAATTTTTCTTGGCTTAAGAAATAGCAATATACAGTATATTATAGAAAATGAAATATAAAATGCAGCACAACAGGCTGTACATGGAGAACTCAGTGAGAAAATTGTGGCAGACAACATTTGAACAACCACATGCAAACCATTATTTAGAAGAAACATCAGAATCACACACTGTGATCAGGCTTATGGGGTTTTATTTCTTATTTCAATATTTTTTGTTATGTTTGAGGTGGATCAGTTCGACAGACGCGAGACCATTTAAGTGAGTTCACCTCTTTTATTAGGCATTGGTAATCGTCTCAGAATGCGAGCCACGGCAGCCCTTCATATAGGGCTGTCTAGCAGCTCAGCAGCCAATGGCAGCACTTTGAATCTCCTGCGATCGGCACAGCCAATCGCGGTAGATACCTAGCACTCCAATTACGGCCGACCCTTTAACCGATCAGGTCTTCGCTGGTACGGACCAATCGGTTGCGGGGATTTCGGAGTATGCTAATATCATACACCCCTCCCCTCTTGGTTTCGTCCGGCGGTGCGTGGTGATGTAGTCACATAGGTAGGTGGGGCTTCTCGTCTGCCTACTTGACCTGCGCGGTTCAGTTCTGGTGTGGTCGTCGACCGGTTCGGATGCCTCCTCTGTTGCTCCGGTTCCTTGGGATGGAACCACCTGCTCCCGCTAGGTTTTTCCTGGCCGGGTGAGCTGGTTTGGCTGCTCCTTCCAGATGAAAATCCCGGGGTTTCGTGCTCCATTGGTCCTGCGTCTACAGGTGAGTAGCATCGATTTATTGGTTTATTTATTCTAGGTGGGGGGTGTTCTGCCTGCATTAGTTGGTTCCCTTCAGTTCTTTCTCTATCGCTTGCCGATTCCCCCCCCCCTTCTAGTTTCTTGTTCGGGTGTCTGGCTGGTGGTGAAGGCTATTCTTGACCTAAGTTGGTTTATGTGCCATTTCCAGTTTTTCCCGTCGCTTGTTTCCAATCGGTATGATAGGGGCCCGGTTATCTGTTGCTGGCACCCAGAGTGGTTCTCCTGTGAGATTTTTGGCGTATACTAGGTCCCCTTTGTTAAATGTTCTGTGTTTGCTGGAGGAGCCTGGGGGTTTGTCTGGGTTATATGTTGGGTGCATTCTGTCTAGTGTTGAACATAGTTTCCTGCCCATCATTAGTTCCGCTGGGCTTTTATTTGTGATTGCGCTAGGTGTAATGTGTTGAATGAGTAGCATTTTATTGATTTTGTCCTGTATATTGGCTGTTTCTATTTTCTGGATGGCTTTCATGGTGTATTGGACCATGCGTTCCACCCGCCCGTTCGCCGCCGGGTTTGCCGGTGCGGTTAATGTATGGCGTATCCCTTGGCCTGCCAGAAATTGTTCAAATGCTAGTGCGGTGAACTGGGGCCCGTTGTCCGACACTATTACATCTGGCAGGCCATGCGTAGTGAAAAGTTTGCTCAGTTTCCTTATCACCGCCTCCCTTGTGGTTGACTTCATGGTGCTTACCTCCAACCAGTTGGAGTAAGCATCTACCATGATAAGGTACATATGTCCCTTGGTTGGCCCCGCGAAGTCTATATGGATCCTAGACCACGGACCTCTTGGTTTTTCCCATTCTTGGGTTGGGGCAGCGGGTGGGTTGGATCTGGACTCTTGGCATTGGTTACATTTGGCAACCCAGGTTTCGATCTGTTTATCCATTCCTGGCCACCATGCGTAGCTTCTAGCCAGGCTTTTCATCTTAACCATCCCCGGGTGCCCCTCATGCAATATTCCCAATACCTTTTCTTGTAATTTTTCCGGAATTACTACTCTGTCCCCCCAAAATATGCAGCCCTTTTTGGTAAAGAGTTCAGTTTGTCTGTTCCGAGAGGGTCTGAATAATTCGTCTATGTCCCCTTCCGGCCACCCTTTACCCACCCAGCTCAAGACTCGCGCCAGCCGCTTGTCTTTATTTGTTTCTCTGGCAATGTCTGGCGCAGTCACAAGTGGGTTGGGTATTGTCTCTATTTGGAGTACCTCTATTGTGGGTGCTGGGTCGTCTTCCTGGGTCTGGTAAGGGTGACCGGCTCAGGGCGTCTGCATGGGTGATGTCCTTTCCGGGTTGGTGTATCAGCTGGTAATTGTATGCTGCTAGGAATTTGGACCACCTCGTCATTCTTGGCGATAGAATGTTTGGTGTGGCCCTGTTTCCCGCCAGGATTCCTCGCAGCAGCTTGTGATCCGTGATGATTGTAAAAGTCCTACCGTAAAGGTATTCGTGAAATTTCTTGACGCCAGCGACAACTGCTAGGGCCTCTGTCGAGCTGGCTGTAGTTCCGCTCTGGCTTTGAAAGTGTCCTTGATGAGAAAGCGATGGGTGCTTCCCTCCCATCTGGTAGCTGGTGGCTGAGGATGGTGCCGATCCCAAATGGTGACGCGTCGCAAGTTACCGTCAATGGCAGGGTCTCGCTGTACTGGATTAGTACCGCGTCAGATGTTAGCAGGTTCTTTGTGTTGTTGAAAGTGCTCTCCTCCCGTGCTCCCCAGGTCCAGGTGGCTGTTTTATCTAACAGCCTATGTAGCGGTTCTGCCACGGTCGCCTTTTGAGGTAGGAAGATATTGTAAAAGTTTAACAGTCCCAAGAAAGCCTGTAATTCCATTTTGTTTTTTGGTCGTGGTGCTTCCCTTGTGGCTCTCAGTTTCTTTTCTGTGGGGTGAATCCCTTGTTTGTCTAGGAGCTACCCCAGAAATTCGACCCTTTCAGCCTGTAGCTGGCACTTCCCTCTCTTGACTTTAAGTTCCGAGTCTCTGAATTTCTGCAGTACCTCCCGCAACCTGGCTTCTAGTTGTTTCTCATTTTTCGTGGCCACCAAGACATCATCAAAGTAGGGCACAACCCCTTCTATTCCCTGGAGGAGTCTTTCCATAAGGCTTTGGAAGACCCTGGGTGCCACACTGACTCCAAATTGGAGCTGGTTGCAGCGGGAAGCCCCTCGGTGCATTACGATGGTTTGGGCTTCTGCTGTTGTGGCGTCGACCGGCAGTTGCTGGTAGGCTTGTGCCAGGTCGAGCTTTGCAAAGATCCGGCTTCCCCCCAGTGAGTGCAGAAGGTGCTGGACTACTGGGACGGGGTATGCGCTTTGTTGGATCGCATGGTTTAGGGTGGTCTTGTAGTCACCACAAATCCTCACTGACCCATCTGGCTTGATGGGGGTGACAATTGGGGTCTCCCACCGGGCATGATCGATTGGTTCCAGCACCCCTTGTGCAATGAGCTTATTGAGTTGCTCATCGATCTTGGGCTTGAGTGCAAAGGGCACTCACCTGGGCTTAAGGCAGATTGGCGCGATGCTCGGGTCTATGTTAAATGAGATAGGGGACCCCTGGCACTTGCCTAAATGGTCATCAAAGATTTCCCGGAAGTCCCTCACAAGCACCGCTTCCCAGTCTGCCTCTCCGATGTGGTGTATGCCGGTTACCTCGATGCCCAGGGGTGCGAACCACTGCAGTCCCAACAGGCTCGGCCGATCTCAGTCAATGATCATCAGGGGTAGCACTTCTGTGTGGTCCTTGAAGGTGACTTTAAAATGGCCTCTGCTGACTACAGGGATTTGGTTCTCCTGATAGTCTTTGAGGGTGAGTGTTTGGTCTTCTAGTTCTTGGTGGCGGATGGTGGGGACCAAGCACTTGAGTGTGCGCCAGGAGACCATTGAGAGGAAGGACCTGGAGTCCACCTCCATGTTGCATCACTGGTCTTCTATCCCGACCGTCACATATACCTTCCTGGCGTCACTGGTGGAGGAATGGCCGATGACGATGGTCTGGTGTGTTTCCTCTCTGTGTCTCGTCTCCTGGAGTCGCCTGTTCCGACCTTCTCGGCTCCAGTAGTTCTCCGTCTGGCGATCACGGTTCCTGGTGGGAGTGCTTTCTCTCCGTCGGGGGCTGGCGTCTCGTCGTCGCAGGCTGTAGTGCTTTTTATTCCGGCAAACTTTGGCGATGTGCCCCTGTTTCTCGCAATGCCTGCATATGGCGTCGAGAAAACGACAGTCTGCTCGGGGGTGATCGCCGCCGCAGCCAGCATACTGGAACCTCGACTTACGACCTCGTGGTTCCCGCTGCTCCCGCGCTGATTGGAGGCGGTGGATCTCCTCCTCCTCGTCTTCGATTTCCAAGAAGGAGTCGATGTCGCCGTGATGTGTGGTTGTGTGGTCTGTCGCTGGTCGCCTCTCGGGGGTCGACGTTGCCTCTCCAGCCGCCGCTCGTGGCATGATGCTTGATTGCCGCATCCGAGCTGCTGATTTCTTGGCCGCTTCTGCTGCAGCGGCTTCGGTGAGGGCATCAGTGAGGGAGATGTCTCCCTTTGCTATGGTGCGGCTCTGGAGGATGGGGTCTCGGAGTCCCAGGACGACGCGGTCTCGCAGGGCCTCGTCCAGGTCGGCGAACTTGTACAGGCCGCCCAGGTCCCGTAGTGCTGCTATGAAGTCACCCAGCTCCTCGCCCTCACGTTGATCCCGCCTGTAGAAGTCGTGCTGCCAGATGAGGATGGGCATGACAGGGGCGTAGTGGCTTCACAGCAGGGGCTCGAGATCGTCCCACTCCATCGCCTTGACGTCCACCGGTTTGGCCAAGGCTTTGGCCATCTTGAATACTGCGGGCCCGCAGTGTGTGAGGAACACGGCTCATTTCTTGTGGCCGTTGGCATACTTGAGGTTGCTACTCTCGAGGAACATTTGAACCTATTGGTATAGAATTCCCAGTCCTCAGTAGCAGGGTTGAAGGGAACGGGTGGTGAGTTGATTCCGGCCATTCTGCTTGTTGTTGCGTGCCGCCTCTCCATGTGCTGGATGGTCCCCTTGTCTCACGATCCCACCCTCGTCGCCAGTGTTATGTTTGAGGCGGATCGGTTCGACAGAGACGCGAGACTATTTCAGTGAGTTCAGCTCTTTTATTAGGTATTGATAATCGTCTCAGAATGCGAGCTGCGGCAGCCCTTCATATAGGGCTGGCTAGCGGCTCGGCAGCCAATGGCAGCACTTTGAATCTCCCGTGATCGGCCTAGCCAATCGAGGTAGATTCCTAGCGCTCCAATCACGGCCGACCCTTCAACCAATCAGGTCTTCACTGGTACGGACCAATCGGTTGCGGGGGTTTCGGAGTATGCTAATATCGTATATATATGGTTACCAATCTTAAATTCATTACTCTGGGCAGGCAGAAATGTTTTACATCAGAGAAAAACACATGTTTAACATTAAAGGGGGGGGGGATCAGATAAATAATTCACATTATTCTATGGGTGCCACATAGTTCTGCCAGTCACAACATAATGGTGGCTTTCATCTGAGATTAATCATTTAAATTGTCTAAATATAATACACCAACCACTTCCTGTGTGATGGAAATGGAGTTTGAAGTAGGTACTTCATGAGCTGAGGCTAAGCTTACCAAAATAAACCATTGTTTAAGCTCTATAGTTCACTTTAGGTTTAAAAAGAACCCTACAATACCAAAAAGGTAAGTGATTGATCATGGCAGGGGGGAAACAGGGTTTGGGACTAACAGCGTGAGGAACTAGCCCTGAGGTCTTCAAGGATCCTCGGGGACTGGAAGGACAGCAAGAGGTGCCTCAGGGGGACATTTAAAGACCAGTGCAGCCACTAAATGACAACCTTGGGAAGAGCAGGGATGGGGCTGTTAAGATGATTACACGAGCGCCTCACTTAACAACTGTCACCAATAACGATGGTAATGGGCAGGCTCTATTACAGGGGAGCTTCAGAAATGTCCTCAAGAGAATGAGAAAAGGATATTCAACAAAAATGTTTTGATTAGCATCCATATGACATTTGGACTTGTAAGCAAATGATAAACTAGAAACCGAAACTCCTATTTTGTGCAGTGTCATCTTTTATGATGTGTCATTTGTATCAAGAGAACATAAGACAGAAACAAAACAAACCCTCTGTTCTTGATGGTTTAACCTTTGTAGGTACTTCCATGACACTGTTCATATTTCATTACATATTTGTAGAGCTTGCTTTAACATCAGAACTGTTTCAGAATCCTGCAAATAAGGATCTTCTGCCAAATCTCCAGCCATCGGAGGAATTAAAGGAATTTGCTTCTCCTTCTTGGACCGATCAACAAGAAAAATATCCAACCCCTAAATATTTTTTTTTTTTTGCTAGGGATAATACAACTAACAACCACTCAAATATACAAATAATATAATACAGGTTCAAGTATAAGCAATAGTAATTTTCTGAACAAAATGGGGTACATCTTGTTGTATCCTCAAGGGAGGTTTGCTCAGAACAGGCAGTTCATTAACAACAGATGGATCAGTTTCCTTAAAGGTACTGAGCATTTAAAAAGCACACCCATATGGAAAGAAATCAACTTTTCCCACCATTATTGACAGTTCAACAGCTATCTCTCCAAAAACCTCATATAGCAGGTTTCTTTATGCATGGATTTTGTTCACAACTGCGTAATTCCTCCTTCTGAGTTGAATTCTGGATTCCTCCTGTCACATTCCTCTTTGTGAACTTCTCTCTGTCTTGGCCCCTCAAGCCCCTATCTTCTCTCACCAGAACTGGAGGTTGAATTCTACACCAACAAAATGTTCAGCCTCCCTCCTGCTCTTCATTGGCCAATCTGCTAACCCAATAATTCTGAATTCTTTGTGCTTGTTCCTCCTCCTCATTAGTGGATTTCCAACTGGTCTAAATGCTTCAGGAAAGAACACTTAATGCTTTCTTTTTTCTTCTTTTTATTCATAAGTAGTTTTAGTCAGTTAAATGAAAGTTTTGTTTCTTACTTCTCTTTATTTTCTTAGGCTCTCTCTTTTTTTATTCTTTTTTTCTCTTCCTCCTTTCTTAGCCCTTGATTCCTAAGCTAAACTTCTGATGCTCTTCTTTCTTCACTGAGCATGCGTGTCTTGCTTCATAGCTTTTCATATTTTTCCCTGCTCTTTTGAGATATTTTTCCCTCAGAGTAGACAAATTTCATCTGTTCTAGAGGTCCTCAATAGGATCCCCCTTCCTGTCTTTCTGACTTCTTCCAGTTATACGCATCAAATCCCAGCACCAAGTTATCTTCCTTACTTTTCTTGCCAGCTTGTCCCAGATTTACTTTGTTTCCACTGTATAGTAACTAGCTGGATACTATATTAGGGTTTATATTGAATTGCATTTGAAATATAGTACATTTATTGTTACCTTTTACTAAAAAAAATGATGGAAGTACCAGACTGCTTATAAAATTGTTTTAGACAGCATTGTCAGCTTTTCTGTTAAAAATAGAAACAATAACTATGTTAAAGGCTGTATGATTGTGCTGCCAAAATTTTCTTCAAATGTTATTCATGAAAGAGAACCAGGGAGACCAAAAGCCTAGTTTTGTTCCCAACTTCTCAGCCTTAATACCTTTCATCATTAATCGGTGTATTGATGTACGGATGTCCAAAATAGGAAACCTATACATAGTCACCTCTTTATTTCTTGGATCCTGGAATCTGAAGGTAATTTCAATTCTTGCAAATGTTTTTTGTGTAAATCTATACCCGTAGACTTCATATATTGCAACTTAATGAACAGTTACTTAAATAAAACCAAAGGAAGCTTTAATATGGCTTCAGTATTGCCTTCTCACTGTTCCTTTCTAAACCATGTATACTAAACCATGTCATGTAAATAAGACCAATATTATTTTGAGTGCAAATGCTTTTAAGAGATGCTTTTATTTGAAGGAAAGAAAAATGATGTGTAAAGAAGATCAGCCCTGGATTCTGGAAACTGGAAATTTCAGTTGATAACTTAGCAGGAATCAACCCAAGTAATGAAGTATTTTATTATGATTTGAAACTATTGGTTGGATTACAACTGGCCAAGCCAAACTTGATCCTAATGCCTTAATTTTAAAAGAAGGTGTATTCATTCTAGGAAGTATGTTTACTTTGATATTGTTTATTTGTTTGATGTTGGTCTTTTGAAAAACATGAATTCATCTATTACTGAATCACTTGTTTAACAAAGGACACTTAGAGTATACCATATTTTAGCATTATACAGCATTATATATAATGGCATTATATCTTAATTATATCATAGATCAGGTAAGAAAGGAATATATTTTTTCTGTATGTTGGAATAACATAGAAAAGAATAACAATTTGATTTGATTAGCTTTCTCTTTTAAATTAACAACAGATTTTTCTAATGTGAAAAATTGTCTTTTTAATCTTTTACATGAGAACATTGACTTTGAAATTTTGGCTTGCACTCACCAAATTATCTAAGCAAAGCCATCTGTTCTGAAAAGTTGATTTTTCTGAGGTTTTTTTAAAGCATTGTTTTTGAAACCAATCAATTATGTTAAATTGCCTAAGAAAAAAGTTAGCCTCTGTTTTTTACTTCAGTTTTTTTATGGTTGTTCAAATTTGTTTTATTTATAAATAAAAATGTTCTGTTTAGTGACCCTTTGAACCATTAAAACCGTTCGTTTTATTTGTGACATAGAAATATCGCTGATATAACTCCTTTTGCTAGCATAAATGCAAATAAATGTATAGATTTGGAAATCATCACCAAATGTTATTTCTAAGAAATATAAACACATTCTTTGAAAGTAAAGATACTCAGTAATAAAACAGAAGTATTTGTTGACTTCTAATAAGCATTTTAAAGAAATATAAATTCAATGTCATTCCATTAGTGTCTGTAGATACATTTAAGATACAGTTCAATTTTAATCCCTGAGAAACTTAGTTTGTTTCTTGAATAGACAATATATAAATACAAGAGTAGAATAAAAATAACGGGAAAGGAGAAAAAAAGAAATCAAGAACAGATGGCTGCTATTTGTAAGAATTTTATAGTAAATGAAGCCATCTTGTGGAAAATAGCAGAACAGCAAACTAAGCAAATGCATTACAATGCAAGTGAATTTAAACATAGAGCAGTTTTAAATACAAGAAAGAATCACCTTCAAACTGCTTTACTATCCATGTTTTTGCAAGAGAAAGGGAAAAAATTGCCATCCCATATTTACAAAACTTAATCAAAACTATTGGAATTCTAACACATTAACAATGCTAACCACAGGTAGGCTTATGAGCTTTAAAATAACTGCAGCACTACAAAGCAAATAAATCAAAATTAGGTTGTAGCAAGGGAAGGAAAAGGAATCCACATATCTGACAGACACCTCATCCCCCATTGTTTCTGTTCTGTACCTTCATTTGCATTCTTGAAACCCCGCGTTTTGATTGGTCAAAGTGCGGGGTGATCTGATTGGTTTAGCGAGCTGCGCTGATTGGCCCGCTGAGAATCTCCCGCGATTGGCAGATACGAATTGCGGGAGATTCAAAGCGGTGTCATTGGCCACGGCCGCGGCGGCTTGAGAATAAAAAGCTGCAAGTTTACCCTTGGAGCCAGATTGGTTCCGGGGGCCTAATAAAGAGCTGAAACCACAGTCACTGCCTCCTGGTCTCCTTGCCGAACAGACACGACAGTTTCATATTCCCTTTTCTGAGTTCTGAGGTGATTAGGTATGGCTATTTTTCCAGGAAAAGGAGTACAGGTAAATAATTATACTGACTTCACCTATTCCTGAAGGGGAAATGCTTATCTTCCTTAAATTCTGGATAGAGCAAAATAGAAACTCTTCCTTGCCCAACATGATTAGGCTTAACCATTTTGAGAGTGCATGATTCTAGATCACATGGAGTAATCAAAAATGGAAGGATTTTTATGTTGCGGAAAGTAACAGAGCAGGGTCTTCAAAGAATAATTTAACTGCAACAAATAGGATAAGGCTGAGATCGATATCCTAGAATCAGCACTTAGTAATTTTTAACAGTCTAAGGCAGGAGTGTCAAACTTGCAGCTCATGAGCCTAATGCATCACATGCTGGCCACCCTTAGCAAAGGGGAAAAAGTCACTATACATGACGATGACGTGGTGATGCGAGTTTGACATCACTGGTCTAAAGCTAAGAAACCAAAGAGATCAGTGTTTCTCAACGTCAACCACTTTAAGATGTGGACTTCAGTTCCTAGAATTTCCCAGGCCACATGTAGAACTCTGGGCGTTGAAGTCAACACATTTTAAAGTGCTAAGATTGAGAAACACTGAGACAGAGATTCAGGAGATTGGAGCAGATGTAAAATTACTATAATTGAGCAGGTAACATTGACAAGTTTTTTTTAACCCTCTTACTCAGCTGCTGCCAACTTACCTTCTGTTCCCCTAAAAAAACATTTTATGCCCAAATGTATTTTCATTAGGCACCTGTTTCATCCAGACTCCCAAATCAACACCCATTAAGGACATTTTATTCAGGGATTGTACGGTTTTCTTAACATGCTTTAACAGTTAACATTGGCTGACATGTTAAAGGAGATTTTTTAATTGATAGGATGATAGTTTAAAATTAATATTGTGCTGATTAGTATCACTAGGATCTGCATGTTAATTTGACTTTAACAAGGTTGTAACACTTTTAAAATGATACAAAGTATTCAGACAGCTAGCTTACATTACTCTAAAAACGTTTACTCAAATTTTAAAATTGTACTCAGCTTTATACTTGTCTACTTGTGCTTTTTTTACTTTTCTTTTTTTTAAATGTTCAGTAGGAGAAAGAAAGAATCTCTTCTCACTTGTTCATCAAAAATGGCTTCTTCTTTGTCCCAGTCATCCTGCTGCTCATTCAGCTTTACATAAGTGCAAAACGCCATTTCTAAAAATTGAAAAAGAGTGTCAAAAACGTCCTTCCCTTCTTGCTTTTCCTTTTCATATTTTTGATATACAAGTTTCAATCCATCCACAAGTGATGCCATTGTGTAAAGAAAAAGTTTTTCCAAACAACCACCCAAGTGCTTTTAATCAGAAATAGTTCTCAGAAGTTCCAAAATCACCAAACAATCCAAATAAGCTGTTTCTTTTAGATACCTTCTCCTTCTTCACTTTCTCTTTCTGGGGTTAAAGTTTAGTCACAAAGTTCCCTTTAAAATATATCTTTTAAAGGTCTTATTGATGTTTAGCAACTCTTTAAAATTCTAGGCAATCTTCTCCTTATTTTCAAATTTTGCTCCAATTTTTTTTCCCCTCTCCCTTCCCATTCACAGCCAAAAAGATTTTTTTCATCCACTGTCAAGGAAGGAGAATGAAACAACAATTAAAAAAAACTTTCCCTTTTAGAATATTCTCAGCTTGTAACACTCACTGGAAACAATGTATCCTTAGCAGCCTTCAAGATTCCAGGGCACTTTCTCTTGCCTTGTCCTGGTTGAAAGCAACTTTCATATTTCTTCCAACTTTCTCCCTCCTGCACCTGCTTGTTCGGCCACAGATTTCTTCGTGGCGGCCATTGCTGACCGCCACTCCTCCGCCTTGGGAAAAGGGGGTTCTGCCGGCTGGAGAAGGGATCTGCGACACCCCCAAGCCCCTGTCCGGATCCCCCCTGTCTTCAGCTGCCCCTACAGGGCAGCTATATCCCCCAGATCCAAACGGATCGGGGGAATCTTGGTGGAGAATGCAGCAGGGATCATGCTGTATCGCGAATCCCTGCCGCCACCGAAACCTTGCAAGCCGGAAGACTAAAGTATCTCTTCTGAATCCTTATTCTCATTGGGGAAGATTGCTACACTTTTGAAAATGTTTAAAAGTCCCCAACTACCTATTCTGAATTGTTCATTAAATATACTTACTGAAACACTTGGTTATTTGAAGATAGATTGTGCATATTTGTCAACCAATGATGGATGTTTCAGATTCAACTTTGAACTTCATAACTTCAAAAAGCTAGTCATATTTGACATTGTCTTCTTCTCCACAGTAAGAAATAGATGTAACTACTATACATTTATATGCTAACTAGACCAATACATCAATAACCTATTTATGAATATAATTTTTGCCATTTAAAGCTTTTTTTTTTTCAAAAAAAAAAAAAAAACTATTTGTTTTTAAATAGCCAATCAAGGCATCTTGCTTTCAATCGGTTTTTAAAGTCCTGTTATGATGGCCAAAAATAATTGCTATTGTTTTGGCGTGATATTATTTTCTGCTTCAGTTTAAATGTTACAAGAGTTAGGAGGAAGGGTGGCTTTTTTTTTCAAATTTTACTATAAAGTTATCTTTCATTGTAATGTGAAAAACACCATTCAAAATGAGACTTGACTCCATCTTCTTACTGATTTCATTCCTAGTAATAATTATCTATTATTCAGATCTGGGTTCAGTGATGGGATTCAAAAAAATTTATTACCGGTTCTGTGGGTGTGGCTTGGTGGGTGTGGCAGGGGAAGGATACCGTAAAATCTCCAGTCAGAAGTGGTATTTACCAGTTCTCCGGAATCACCCATCCTAGCTTGACTTCCAAAACAAAGCCTGAGAAAATATGATTGTCACATGATATTTAGCAAAGTGTAATTGTCACAAGATATTTTACTACTTGAGGTGAATAAGAGATCATGCAGCTTCATGCCATTGTAAAATAGCCATCAATTTTAGCATTTGAATCTTAATGCCTGCCAGTCTTTTGAAATAGGCCAGGTCAAAAAGCAAGCACAGAATTCCAGGAATACAGATAGTCATTGACTTATAACCACAACTGAGCCCAAAATTTTTGTTGCTAAGTGAGACATTTGTTAAGTGAGTTTTACCTCATTTTACAACTTTTCTTGACACATTTGTTAAATGAATTGCTGCATTTGTTAAGTTAGGTACATGGTTCTTAAGTGAACCTGGCTTTCCCATTAACTTTGCTTGTCTGAAGGTCATAAAAGGTGTTCACATGACCCCAGGAAGCTGCAGTTGTCATAAATATGAATCAGTTGCCAAGTGTCTGAATTTTGATCACATGACCACTGGGATGCTGCAACGGTCTTAAGTCTGAAAAAACGGTTATATCACTTTTTTCAGTGCTATAGTAACTTTGAATGGTCACTAAATGAACTGCTGTAAGTTGAGGACTACTTGCACTGCTATATTGCTATAGGACAGTGTTCTTCAAACTTGGCATGCTAGCTGGGGAATTCTGGGAGTTGAAGTCTATGCATCTTAATATTGTGAAGTTTGAAAATTACTGCTTAGGGCAGGGGTAGCTGAGGAATTCTGGGAGTTGGTCCACAAGTCTTAAAGTTACCAGTTGTTACCAGTTACCAGTAAAGTTACCAGTACAAGTTTGGAGATCTCTGGCTTAGGGTTTATGAACAGAATTCTGAAGTTCACTGCTGCTTTTTAAAGGCAACAAGATACAGGTGGGGCTGAATCTTTTTCTGGCACTTTCTACTTTCCCACTGGCTGAATAATTGATTCTACCACCCTCTTCTCAAGTCCACAGCTAAATTCCTCTACTGGAATGGAGATGTCTGTTCTCCACATCCGATTGCTACTTGCTCACCTTTCTGCTATGGGAACAATTCACTGTTCATTAAACACACACACACACACACAGCATAATCACCAGAAATGTGCCACAGGATCAGATCAAGACAAGTAGATGTGTAAAGCCTCTTGGAACACATGATCTGGGCATATGACTCTTCTCCTAATTGCGTGATCAGGAGCCTCTTATTATGGTGTCATCTTGTGATGAATTGGAAGAACATTCATAGCATAGACGGCTCAGCCGAAGAAGCACAGATGTAAACAGGATACCAACTTGTGAAGGTGAAAATTGGGGGATTCAATTGGGAATGGCTGGGAGAGTTACTTCCTCCTTCAGAGGGTGAGTGATAGAGCCAACTGTTGTTGTTTTTTTAGTACTTCATACCTACTAGTGAATGCATGTTCATGATTTCTCAAGAGCCTTAGAAAAACATTTCAAAACCACACTTGTAACAAAGCTTAAGATAAAGAGATGCCTACCCTAGTTACAAATCAAATATAAATAATATATCTCTTAGATGTATCTTATCACCGCGTACAGTATTTGAAAACAAGCATAAAGCGTTGCATGTTCTATCTATACAACATCATGTGATCATATTACTTGAAAGACTAGCTTTACTAAGTACTTGTTTCTATCAAGAATATCTGAACAGTGGAGTACTGTAAAGAAATACGGGTCTCTTTTCTTCTGGTAAAATGAAGTTAGATTCCATTTTATGCTTTGAAGATTTTAGCATCTAAGGAATATATAGGCTAAAAATATAGTTGCAATTCTGAACAGCATGAACAGATACTTATAAATCATTATCTTTGTCTGAATTTTGTAACTCAACTGCATTTACAAAATAATTTCAGACATTCAGCTGTTTTCAGCTATGTTGCATGTCACAGCAATACATCTTCTATAGAAGTGACATCTGCTTAACTTAATAGAAGAAAAATGTGTTGAATGGAAATTCTGGTTTAAATTCAAACCTGCACCTTCCAATTCATTTTTATAAGCTCCAACATCCAGGGGACTAGGTACTGTATCAGGCATGCAGTCTTTGTAATTTCATTGCTTCTTTGGCTTGCGAGAGAGAAATCCTGCTGGAAATCTGACTTACGACTTAATCCTGCCAGAAAGCTCTTGTTACTTAGCCAATTATATTGCTGGCATCTGCACAGAGTATTCATTCTATAGACGGTAATGAGTCTAAAGACTTTGTAGTTCAAAGGGAAATTGAATTGAATCAGTTGGCTATGAGATTCTTGAGAAGATTAGCTTTGAAGGACTGGATGCACTTTTACCCCAAAACACTTTTAAACCAGGTTTTTATTGTTGGGATTCTGTGATCAAAAGTAACTCTTATACAGGCTGTGTGAAGGGAGTAGGGGAGATTAGTTTTAACTACAGCAGATTGGAAAAAAGATAGTAATACTCTAGTTGTATAGATAGACTCCATTCCTCTGTATGCACTAAGCCACAACATTAAATTACATTTGTTTGTGCAAAATGTTTTTGTCATGTTGTAGGGACTCAGTCCAATGTGGTTTGTAAATAGAAGATTAAGCTTTAGTGATTATGTAAATGAAGAAAATTTTAATTTTTGCAATACATTACAATGAAAATCTAGCCTTGTTTATAGTGCTGGTGGCTTAAGAATAACAATCAATGAGCCATTCAGGGTTTTCCTTTGTAGTGTATATAGGTTTGTGTAATGATAAAGGTGTAGGACTGGAAAAATCCAAGTTCAAAACTATCTTCAATTTACCAAGATAGACAAATAATAGAACAAAATGCTAAAGAAGAACAATTTATCATAGGTATTGGTTATATAAACATAACATCCCAAATACTTGAAAGAAATATATAAAAACATTCAGAAAACTTTGAAAATAAATATGAACATAAATATTTTATTAGGTATAATCATAGAAAACCTAAATGAGAAATATCACAATTTACCAAGATAGATGTTGACAGCAGCAAGAACATATTTGGCAAAACAGTGGAAAAAATGGTCCTTACTGATAATACAAGACTGAAAGATTAAAATTGAAAAATATGCAGCAATGTTATAATTGACAGTATATATCCAGTATATTATTACTATTAAACATCAAATCTGGAATATGGTTTCCAGAAAAAAAGTTATGAGAATAGTATAAAAATCATAAGTTGAAAGATTCTTAAATAGATATTACCAATAATCTTCAACATTCAACATAAAGTATATTATAAATATAAATACTGAGGAAACAGAATTGAAGAATATGTCAGTATAGTTTTCTCATCATGATTTTATTTATATTTTCATTTAATTCATTCTATTATGTTACTATCTAACATAAACTTCTTTCCTCTTGTATTTCACTATTCTAATAAAATATCTTTAAAAAAAATCTAACTTCACTCATAGAAATTCATTGGAGGACTGTCACTCATTCAACTCAATCTATTTTGTGTTTTTGTTGGGAACTAAAGGAGGCTACGCCACTTTGAGCTCCTGAAGGAAATGTGGCATATAAATCTAACAAATACTGGCACTTCTTGTATCAGTCTGCCATTATTAGCAAAATAGAATTCTTTATTGGCCAAGTGTGATTGGACACACAAGGAATTTGTCTTTGGTGCATATGCTCTCAGTGTACAGAAGAAAAAAAATAAAATGCATTCATCAAGAATCATAAGATACAACACTTAGTGATAGTCATCGGTTACTAATAAACAATCAAATCATACTAGGAAACAAATATACAATATAAATTGTAAAGATATAAGCAAACGGTTATATCATAAGTGGGAAGAGATAGGTAATAGGAAGGATGAGAAAAATAATAGCAATACAATCTTACTAAGTAGTTTGACAGTGTTGTGGGAATTAGTTGTTTAGCAGAGTGATGGCATTCAGGAAAAAAATGCTCTTATGTTGCCTAGTTGTTCTGGTGTGAAGTGCTCTATAGCATCATTTTGAGGATAGAAGTTGAAACTATTTATGTCCAGGATGTGAGGAGTCTGTAGATATTTTCACAGCCCTCTTTTTGATTTGTGCTGTATACAGGTCCTCAATGGAAGGCAGCATAAAAACATGGTAGCATAAAAACATAAAATGAAAAATAACAACTGACCCTATCAGGGCTTTTTAAAACTATGACTATCAGGGAAGGATGGGTTTTTCTTTTACAAAACATTATTTGCATTTCTGAACATAAAAATTACATCCTTTTATTCTGGTGTTTCTTATCTAAGTAAGCAAACCACTAGCTAATTAGTTGATTCTATTTCCTTGTAATCTCAAATTATTTACCCCTTTTCCTTGCATCTTCAAATCACATTGTTCCTATTATGTATATGATACATTTCTTAACTACAAGTCTGGGTGAATGAAAACGTGGAAATATTATCCAAGCCACACTTAGCAAAATTAAACTTGTTCCATTCATTAGTACTCTGAACTCAACAAACAGCTGCAAGCAGGAGTTGGGTAGAACCCAAGATAATAAAGGAGAGACTTCCAGCTGATAATTTTACTTGTTGTCTTTGGTTTCCAACTCTCCTATATTTTCCTGCCCTATCCTTGAATATTTTTCTTATTATAAAATGTGTGAAAAATTGAGTATGTAACTAAGGCGAAAAAGGGGGTTTAATAATTTGAAAATGAAAATTTCTCTACAAGATGGAAATCAAATTATCTGTTACAGAACTAGACCCAAAGGTGCTTTTTCAAGAGGCAATTGGACTTTCTTTGTTTTTCCTTGAAGAACGGAAGAAATTTCTTAGATAAGAAGTGTAACATCTTCAAGGAAAAATAAAGTCCAGTTGCCTCTTGAAAATGCACCTTTGGGATAACCATGACCTGGATGACTGAGAATCTCCATAGACATGTTGAAGAGTTAATATCCTGGATAAAGCAATAACATCTAATAATAATATTTATTTCTCAAATGCCTCTTAGAAAAGTAACAATATTTCAAAACTAAGAGGAATCAGTTGGAAAGCTAGTTTTGTTTTATTGTATGTATGCAAATTTTCCTGAATGCCATATCTTTCTATCCCTGCCATTAGTTATTCCCAATGGCCAGTGTTTAGGGATAGAATTATTTTCCCAAGTTGTCAATCCTTGCAGGAGGGCCAGAACACCACAAGGATTCCAGGAGCACTCCTTTACTATCAATTGCTTGTGTGTTATCCACTCAGTGTTGACTCTTGGCAATCATACATATTTTATCCAGAATGATCTTCCCTCATACTGGCCCTTCATATCTTCCAAGGTTCACCCATCATCTCGGTCACCTCTCATAAACATAAAGGGTTATCCAGTTTTATTTTCACACTTGCTTCAACCTCTGGACCACATAATTGCTTCTTAAAGTCTTTCCTTATCCAGATATGAAATTCCTTTATATCAGCAAGACTTTTGATAGTAACAGATTTGTGTTAGAGAGCGTTAGCAAAATGTCCTAATGTGAAGAACATGCAATCAGATATTATATGGAATAATATCCATCAGTAAGAACCATTAATAATCTGGGATTATTTAACTTTTAGAAGAACACCTATCTGTATGAAAGTGGAGCAAGACTATGATTTGTTTCATGAAGACATACAAAACAGATGGTTCACATTCTGTCTCAAACTTGACTCAAATTCAGTTAGCAATTCAGAGTTGAATGATTCGATCCTATTAGTTTCCAGAGCTTCTTTGTCTCCTACTGGCAAACTACAGGTTATCAGATAAGCGAGGCTGTTGTTATCATCTCCTCAGATAACTAATTTATGTTAGATTTCAGAGTAAGCCTGATCTCAGCAGAAGCTCCATTGTGTAACAGCCATGACATTTCATTTACTGGATTTTTATCTCCAAAGCGGTAAGTAAGGAAATGCTGGAAAACTAGGAAAACCAGTTGATCTTCTAGTATTTTGGACTGATAATTAATAGAAGGAAATTAGCAAAGGGAAAATAAAGTGGAAGTGGGAAATGGAAACAGGCTTGATGAGCAAGTGAAATCTGAGAGATGATAAAAAAGTAACTTATTTTGAAAGTATCAAGCAATTAATTTAATCTTAAATTTGATATCTTATTCCAAAAGGGAAGGTCACAACAGAGTTAACGTTTCATGTTATTATAAAAAGATATGTTCTTGGTAAATGTTTTGGTTCCCCTTTTACGATTTCCCTAATGAGGGATACTCATTAGATATGCAAAAACTGGATACAGCTAAGCTATAACATGGAGTTGTTTGTATAGCAGTGTAAAACATCCACACTGTAAACCACTGTTAGGAAAAATTTGAGGATATGTGATGAATTACCAGTAAAGAGATCAACAAACAAACCAAATGATTGGAGGTGATACATAAAATGCAACACCTGAAAACAATTTTCAAATTGCTTTTTGCAATCAATAGATTTGTCCATAGTGAAACAGAAGCAAACAAAATTAAAAAATAAATGGGAATTCATCAGAACTTATTAGTAAAACAAATGGAAATCAACCTGTAGTAAAACAGGTGGAATCTGACAGTAACAAAAATGTAAGTCAAAGACGACAAATTAAAAACAGTTAGTCCTCAAATTACAACAGTTCATTTAGTGACCGTTTTAAGTTACAATGGCACTGAAAAAAGTGACTTATGACCATTTTTCACACTTACAACCATTACAGCATCCCCATGGTCAAAATTTGGATGTTTGGAAATTTACTCATATTTATTACGGTTGCAGTGTCCTGGGGTCATATGATCACCTTTTGCAACCTTTTGGCAAGCAAAATCAGTGGTGAGGACATATTCACTTAACAACCATGTTACTAACTTAACAACTGCAGTGATTCACTTAACAACTGTGGCAAGAAATGGAGCAAACTCACTTAACAAATGTTTCACTTAGCAACATAAATTTTGGGCTCAATTGTGGTCATAAGTCAAGGACTACCTGTAATTGGATATTTTTAGGGAAATATTTGTGAGGCAAAGCATTTAGTTTTTAACAACACTTTAACAAGACTATTATCGCAGCCTGTTGGAAAAAAAGTTTAATTATGCAAACATTGCTGACTAAATAGACCAGTTCTACTTTGCTACCGAGAGCAAAATGTGAGGTCATGTAGATTTGTCTGCTGAATTAAAAGCATCCACACTTCCAATTTAATTTTTAATTTTTTGGCCAAATTTTGAAGTATGGTAACAAAAAAACACCAAGTTGTTTTTATTTATTTATTTTCAATTCTTTAGAGAAATAGCAGCTAGTCCTCGACTTATAACCATTCATTTAACAATAATTCAAAGTAAAATAGTCCTGCAAAAAGTTATTTACAACTTGTTCTTGCACTTAACACCATCACATCATGATTGCAATTGAGATACTTGGCAAACATCTCACTTTTATGACCAATTGCAGTGTCCTGCAGTCATATGATCACTACTCAAGACTTTTCCAATTTTGACAGAAAACTTCAATTGGGAAAGCTGGATTTGTTTAATGCCTACAGTAAAAAATGGTTATAAAATTGGTTCAATCATCTGATGACTTGCTTTGCAACCCGACTTATATTAATTCCAGTCTCTAGTCATAAGTTGAGGCCCACCTGTAATCAATACAAATAAATGTAAGTATTATACAAATATCTTTTCCCATGAAAATCAAATAAATGGCTTTTGTTTGACACATTCTATTGCATTTTATAGAAATGAGCTGAATATTTCATTTTAATGGTGGACCAATTTATTTTTATATTTAAGGATTGCTGACAATATAGAGGTATGGATGAAACATGAAGCCTTGCAATGCAGGTGTGCATACCCGAGTTTCTTTTTTTAAGAAAAACAAGAACCAAAATTAAATAATCTTTAGAAAAAAAAATCAAATAACATAAGACATTGTTGATGTGTACCAGATAATTGAGAAAGCCAAATACTACCAAAAAAAGTCAATGTTTGCTTCACTGATTAAAGAAAGGCATCCAATTGTATCAGTCATATCAAGATGCAGAATTTCCTTAGAAAAATGGGAATCCCAAAACAGTTTATTATCCACATGCAAAACATATACAGATCAAGAAGTCACAGTACAGATATAATATGGAGAAACACGTTGGCTCCAGTTTGACAAAGGAATGGAAAGAAAGCCTTATACTCTTATTTAATAGATATACAGAATATATCTTGAAGGCAGCTGGGATTGGACTAAGATAAGTATGATTTTAAAACTGGAGGAAGAAACATCAATAACCAACACTGCTGATATTACTCAAACAACTGGAAATGAAAAGGATCTGAAACTCTAATAATAAAACTATTACTTTGAAAAGTCACATATCATAAACTTTGATCCAGCTTTTGAATATACCTGATATAAACTGCCTGTTTTACATTGGGATGCTAAGAAGAAACAGGTTGCAATGCACAATAAAGCTCAGAATGTTGTTCTGGTCATATCCCAGGCAGAGTGCTTATTCTCCATAGCAACAGACATGGTTCCTGCCTTGCTCTTCAAAGCATTTTTTCACTATTTCACCAGTTCTACAACAATGAAGGCCTTTCAGCCACTTTGTTACATTAAACTTACAGTATTGTAATCTATATATCTTTTGTCATTCAAATCCACTGGGAGAGAGACAGTTGCTCTGTTGTGTCAATTCTTGAAAGGATGAAAATATAGCACTCTGTAGCAGAATATCACACTTTAAAATCACATCAGTTAAGATCCAGGCGTAAATTTTTACATACCTTCAGAAGAAGAGATTTCTGCCCTGAAACCCTAAATCCTGATTCCCATAGATTGCAACCTTCAGTCAAACCCTGAGGAAGATTTCATGTGGACACCTTTGAGTTTACTGGGTCATAGTTTGGTGATTTCTCTCACCTTCAACCAGAAATCCCTGCTCTTATCACTGGTCCCAAGAAATTGACAATCTTCACCTAGAATCCTCTGCCTTCTCCCCTGCAAGCAGGTCTTATTTCCCAATCCCTGGATATTTTTTTGGTTCTGAGTTGTAGTTTCTCTCACCCCTTAAAAATTCAGCATGGTTAATATCAGTTCTTTTCTCTTGGCTTTGCTCACTCACTCCTTTTCTGGGAAACCAAAAAAACTAAGTGGCAGCTTCCAGTCTCCACCTTGCTCACGACTTTAGGGTATTTCTTTCCTTTTGCTCCAGATGTTGTTTCTCTTTTCCTTTCCCAGGTGCTTCCTCTTAACATCTCCCAGCTTCTCTCTCCCCGCACACTTTGTCTTAGGACAAAGGGAGGGGCTTAGGAGAACCTGTTAGGCCAGCCTTGGCAGGTGTTTTCTCTCTCTCCATCCCCACCCCATCGGATTTTGGAGTCACTTTGAGCACTCCTGCCACCCTAAATTTGGGGTTCTGCATTGGCTGTCTGGACGAATGTGGGGGAAGGGAAGGATTTGCCAGCGTATGGGGATTACTCATCCACTCAGGACGCTGAGCAAGTGCTGCAACGCGATACTATTAAAGGGGAAAAAATGCAAACTAGCCCAGTGAGAACACTGCAGGGAACGGTGCAGAGAAGCAACACGTATTGGCAGCGACCTGCAGAGGCTTTCGAACCAGTCTGACCGCAGGATTACCAAAACAACCAGCCCAGCCATTTGGCCAGCCCCGCCATTCACTTCGTGCAATCCAATAGAGCGATATACCTGTGGACTAGAGAGCTACAGCACGGAAATCAAGAGGCAAGCGCCTTCTCTAGGGCTTTCTAAGCACCTGGAAGGAGGAGACCAGGCGCAGAGTAAAAGGAGTGCGTGTGTGTGTAAAGGCTCTGCTCCCCATTCTACAACCAAAGCCCGACGCTAACCCACAGGCGCCAAAAACAGCTTCTGCGGTGCAAGAGCACGTCGGAGAAAGAGGTGGGGAGAGAAACGGCGGTGTCTCGTTGACAGTCCCGCCTGTCCCGACTCCCCAGTCCCAGCATGCAACGCGCCTCAGTTTGAATGGCGATGCTGGCTGCGGCGAGTGGGCCGCGGTGTTAGGACGCCACCGCCGCTGCTGCCAATTCCACGGCTGGCATCGGAGTCCCGGGCAGCGGCGGAACCCCTGGCGCGCTGGACCATGAGCGGCAGCAGGTGAGCGAAGGCCGTTGCCGAGCGCTTCTCTTGAAGGGGCGGCGGCCACGCTGCTGCATTCCGCGCGTTCGGCTACGCAGGCCGGGCTCAGATTCTAAACCAGGGTTGCGGCTTCGGGAATGGGGCGATGGTGCCCTTTCCTCGGCGCCCTCCGTTCTTTGCTCTTCCCGGCGTAGGGTGGTGGCTTTTTTTCTCTCTCTCTCTCTCCCTGGACGCCTGCGAGGAAGAAGGCCCACCTTTTGCTGCCTCTGTTGGCAGGAGAGTTCCTGGGCGGGGATGAAGTTGGCTAGTCTCTGCCTGCCTCTGAACCACCACCCCCTTAAGTGGTGCTTGTTGGGAAAGGCTGCACCTGCGCCGGAATGCCCGAGGAAGGAATTCCCCTGGTAGGAATTCTCTCAGAGGTTTGGCTTTGAAATAGAGGAACGTCTTAATACCGTCGGTTTTAATCTTTCCATTCTCATAGCTGCTAAGTCTGAAGAATGAAAAATGATTCCAATTGTTCTAGTTTTCTTTCAGGTTACTTGGCTTTGTTTTCAGAAGAAGCATATGGCCTTTAGATCCACATAGTTTCTTAAAGCTGACTTTCTGCCACTTAACAAGACTGAAGTCTTATTTGTCTGAGTAGAACTAGCCTCTGAGTAAGCATATTTAGGAGTGAATTGGTGTGACTTTTCAGATCCCGTGATCATTTATGAAATTTTGCTACCTCTTTGTATTGCAAAATTCCACTCTCCAAAATCTTTTTTTTTTTTTTTCAAAGCAAAAAGCAGCTATGGATCCTTGATGTTGAGGATTTAAATCTGTAAATATTATTAATTAAGTAGTAATTTAGGTAGAGGATAAAAGCCCCTAGCTTATTTCGGGTTATTTGAAGACTATCTGGGATTTCACTGCTTAATAGTGAGATCAAAGTGGAAATGCTACTGAAGATAAGTTACAAGTCTGAAATGTTGCTAAATTGCTAGTCTCAAGAGCTGAAGGCATAGCCTATAAAGATACTGGGACATAAATAAGTAAGTCATAAATAGTGTCAGTTTGATCTAGTGGTTAGATCATCAGGCTAGAAAGCTGGAGGCTGAGTTCAAGTCTGGCCTTAGTCAGGAAGGTAAGCTGGGTGACTTTGGGCCTCTTTAAGTCCAACATACACACAGTAATTGTTTTGGGGAAAATAGAACAATGCATTGGATGTTTGCTTCCTTGGGTTATATGTAAAAATGGTATACAAATAAAATAACCATATCTGCAATAGTGACAGTATGAAGTGCAGACTATGAATTATACCAGTCTCCAGAATTCCCTCTTGGTCTCTAAAAGAGAGACCATGTGTCATGAAGAGAAAAAAAGACCAAGAGGTAGAAATAACAAACAAATGCAAGAGGATATGCTTTTTGGAAAACTAATTAGGTACATTTCAGGAACCACAATATTTAAAGTAGTACCTCTTTGCACCTGATACCAATAGATCAACTGGAGCTGTTACTGAAGTACCATAAAATAAGATCACCTCTCTGAAAGGCTCCATAGGAGGAGTTTTCTCATAATAGAGACTGATTATTTAGTTGCTCTTTAAGCAAATTCTTGTTTTCAGGTGGGCTACTAACTGCTTTTTTAAAGCAAGATTGCTTATTGTAAATGACCTTAAGGGCCAAATGGTGATGTATAGATTTTCTACAAATAAAATATTTTCCCTTAATTATTCTGCTTCACATCTTAAAGGCTGATAATAGATATATGGAACGTAATCCTTTAAGCCACTTTACAGCAAGGCTTGAACATATATCACATCACTTTAATTATGTTGACTTCTTAGTGTTTTAGTACTAGCTAATTCTACATGTAGGTCCAGAAATGACATTTTATATGTGTGGGTATTATCTAGATACCTCTTGCCAATCCCAGGGTATTTGCCAAATATTTTTCCTTCATTTCAGAAACTCAAGGTAGCATACATTGTATATCATATTTTTCTTAGCTGTTCTTCTCCTTCTCCACACACATTTTGTATATACAGAGATATTTTGTATATACAGAGATATTGACTGATCCAGACAATGTAGACTTCTTTTTTGTATCTGATTATTTACTTTATATCATTTTTAGTTTGCTTTCTATCATTCCAAAGATTTGAGTCATTGTAGCTTACCATTTTGTGTGAATCAGGCTCAATTATTAGTGATTTCATGGACATGTCCATATAATTTCCTAGCATATTCTTACAGGAATTTTTTTTTAAAAAAACCTGCAGTCTAGTCCTGGAATTCTGGTGGTATCTTATCTTAGTACTAACTAATTCAGATCCTGCTTTGATTTTTCAGATCAGCCAAGTGCTGCTAAAAAACCCAAGGTTTTGTTTTGAAAAGAGCCAGTCAAATATTATGTGGGAATTGAAAATAGTAATGTAATACCCCCTAGATATGTTGCAGTACTGTTTGTATTTATCTGGGAATGAGGTCCTTCGACTTTAGTGGGACTTTTGATCATCTATGCACTTCTGTCACTCTTTCCTAAGAATAACACAGTGGATTTCTGAATAAACTTGGATAGAATATTTTGCTAGCTGAAGATTCTGTTTCACTGTAAGAGATGAATAGATGTGCTTCATTTTTACTGAGTGAAACATACACTATTAAGGGAAAAAAAGCATAAAGATTTTACTGAACTAAAGCTTATAATAGCTATCGTTTGAACCCTTATGCAGTTCAAATGATTAAAACTAGGAAAAAAGAGGGTTGCCTTATCTCTGAGCAAAGTCTACACTAGTGTTACTAGAGACAGATACGGGGTCTCCAGACATGCAAATTAGGCATGGAATACAAGGAGTAGTAACTAGGAGCTGACCCAAGCTTAGTGGGAAGAAGGAACAAACAAATTCCAGATTCTAAAATCAAAACTGTTTCTATCCTGTACAATATGCACAAGTCATTTGGCTTGTGGAGTGCAGAGTAAATAATGAAGTTAGCAATAATTAAACGTGCTGCATTAGAAACAAAGATAAATTGGATAAGATTAGCTAGTATTGAGAGGAAATTTATCCTTGGATGGTCCTGCAGTGAGGATGTGAAATCCTCTTTCTCCTTATGGTTTAACAGATTAAAGTCAGCTTTTTTCTATTTCTGTATTGTAGAAAAATAATTTAGCTTTGATACTCTTTTTTCTTTTTCTCTTTCAGGAGTTTGTCGAATTATTTTTGACATTATTTAGAAAATAATTTTAATCTAATAATAATTGATATCTTTAATATATTTCATGTGGAAACTTTAATAATTCATACCTTATTTTAACTGTCACAATAACTAATAGTAATTCCCCAAGTGGCTCTAGAAAAATATCTGGCTTTTTTCATACAATTAAAGCATTCTCTATCAATTCTTGAGTTGACACAAAACAATGCTGACATAAAATGTGCTGTCCCTGTTGGCAAGCCCTATCCCGCTTTTGCATCTGTTATGAATTAGGGGTGATTGATTTTACTCAAGAGTGTGAGTACACTACTTGTTGATAGGAAAGTGATTGATTTCCCTTCTCTTTGCTCCATCTTTGCTCCCTTCCCCAGCATGTCTCTTGTCAAAGTGGCCTGCATCATGAATTGGGTGAGTCGCTCCATTTGGGCATCTTCAAAATTAAAAATATGTGAAATAAAGAAATACATGAAAAGACAACAAAGCAGAAATTGTCCTAGAAGGAAGGGAGAGAGAACTGGCTATGAATTATCTGCTGGGAGTTGGATGACATAAATTTAATAAATGATAGTTTAAATATATAACATATATTATTCTTGGTGACTGCCTAGGCTATTCCCTGCAGTTTTCTTTTTAAAAAAAGGATTTTATTGGTTTTTAAAAACAAACATAAACAAACAAAACATAAAAATGTCAAGCTGTCTTCCATACAGTGTGCCGATTGGTTTACAAATTGTTTTGTGCTTCCATTTCGTAGTCTTCAATTACAATTACATTACATATAATCTCATATTGTCAATCAAAAACTAAATACCTTAGTATCATTATTAATCATTTGACTATACTTTTATTCATTCATGTTTTACAAGATAACCATAATTTACTTAATTTATTGTATAACAATTCATATTGTCATCCCAAATCTATCCTAAAATCATTTTGTAGTTATAATAAAAAAGAAGTATCATCTTTATATATTTATTATTTTCTAAAAATCTACATATTTCATTACTGTACTTTGTTATCTAACCATTGATAAAAAAGATCCCAAATTTTATAAAATTGTTTATCCTCTTGTTCTCTAATTTCAAATGTCAATCTACTCATTTCAGCACACTCCAATATTTTCTTAATGATTTCCTCCTGTGATGGTATCTTCTCATTTTTCCAGTTTTTAGCAAATACAATCATAGCCACTGTTAATACATTTACAATCAGGTATTTCAAGTCTTTACTATAAATTTCAGGCAAAATTCCCAATAAAAATATCTCTGGTTTCAAGTCTATGTGTTTTTTCGTCATTTTCTCCAACCGCATGTGGATTTTAGTCCAGTATTTTTTGGCATCCGCACAAGTCCACCACATATGGTAAAATGAGCCAGGTGTCTGATGACATTTCCAACATTTTTCGGATTTATTCTTGAACATTCTTGCTATTCTTGTTGGGAGAAAATGCCACCTGTAAAACATTTTATACAAATTTTCTTTATATGCTGTTGACATTGTCATTTTATAATTTTGAGACCACAATTTTTGCCATTTCTATAGATCAATACCATATCCAAAATTCTGCAGTTTTCTTGATAAGATTTTTGGAAGTGTGTTGCCATTGTCATCTTTCTAGTGCTGATAGTGACTGGCCCAGAGTCAACCATCTACCTTTGTATGTAAGGCAAGATGAGAACTCATGGTCTCCTGGTTTCTAAGCCTAATATCTTAACCATACCAAATTACAAATAATAATAAATGTAGCATGGGAAAATGGAAATATAACCTCTACTTTTCCAAAGTAATTTCTGATTCACTGAAAGCCTATAGAGAAATTTGTTAGAGAATTGATCGATGGAGTGAAGGGGAAAGAAGGCAACAGTTATGAAAGGATCTCAGAAGCATCAAACAATAGAAAAGGAATAGCTGGCTAATGTTTTGAGGAGAGTGCATGCCTCTACCTCCTAGCATTTCAAAAAAAACCAAAAACCCACTTGGTACAGAAGAGGTCACCAGACTTAATAGGAAAATGAAGAAGTGAAAGAAACGTAACAAGTGACAGATTTTATATACCACAGAGCAGTGGTGGGACACAGGTACTCCTCAATTTATAGTCACAATTAGGACTGGAATCTAGATAGTTGAGTGAAGTGGTTGTTAAGCCAAGTGTCACATTATTTCACACATGACTATTTTGCTGAAATACTGAAATCCCAACACTCCTGGTTGTGGTTGTTAAGCAGTATTGTCATCCTCTGAGTGGAGAGATACTTGTGCATGACCTGCACTGGACCTTCCAGGGCTTGCCCCAACCTGATGCATGTCATGGCTGGAAGTGTTTTACAAGCTGTAAAGCACCCTATCTGAGTCTGTCATAATTCTAGACCATTGTTGAATGAATGGTGATGTTGAGGACTATCTGTAGTATACTTTTAAAGAGGAAAATGCTACTTTTGCCCTAGTATACCAAGCTAAATCCAAAAACACTAGTAGATTTCTAAAACTCAGCATTCAGATAAACCAGCCAACAGGCACAGATATAGACCATTATTTAGATACCATTCAAAAAAGTCAATATAGCGCTTAGCCACAGCAATAGCACTCATATACCATTTCATAGTGCTTTGTATCATACTCTCTGGGGCGCTATACAAATGTCAGCATATTGCCCCAACAATCTGGGCTCTCATCTTCTGAGGTTTGTACCTTAGAAGATTGGAAAACTGAGTCAACCTTGAACCAGTCTAGATTAAACACCTGGCTGTGGGCAGAGTTAGTCTGCAATACTGCATTCTAACCACTGTGCCACCATGTCTCCAATATAAAGCTAAGAAGGAATCAAAACAATCAGAACATATCCTATCTAGTGGCCAACACCCAGATAAGCAGGGATTAATACCAGGCAAACAATTTAGTAGAAAATACCCCAATCAAGGAGAAAACCACATTTTCTATCAACACTGTAAGGCAGGCTAGTGTATATAAATAGGGAGCAAACTTGATATTCACTTGAATTAATAATGTTATTGTTTGGGTAATGAAATGTCTGTGAACAAACAACCATGCTCAGAGGGCGCCAAAGACTATATTGCTTGCTTTATGACAAGCCAAAGAACTTACTAAAGTAAAGTAATAAATCAAAGGAACTTTTGAATTAAAGACATCAACATTATCTTTTTTTTTTTAGTTCTAATGTGATTCAAGTGAACACTATTGATAGAGACAAATATTTTTGTTATAATTGTATAGTCTTTATCAAATCTGGAAAAGCCTATAAGACCTATTAAATATAAAATAAATATTTTGGCAGTGTTGTGTTCAAGTGTTCTGATCAAGTGAGAGTTACTTTACATAACTTTGGCCTTGGAGAAAAAAGATCTGTGTGGGATTTTCCTTCCTTATTGCTTTCTTTCTGTCTTAAATCCATAATTCATATTAAACCGCAGTTATCAAAATCATAGTTGAAAAAAGGTCCACAACTTGTTCTTTATGATGTTGATGATTTTACATAAAATGCTAATCATTCTGACTCTCAAAATGGGTTACATCTAATAATGAAAGCTTATGAATTTGCAGATAATTCCAACTAATGATAGTTAAGTAATTGTAAAATAATGACTTTACCTATTCTGTTGTATGAGAAAGTGAGATTGCTAAAATGTCATCCTGAAACAACATAGCAGATTGCAAAACTGCAATTACACAAATAAAGTGTTTCAAAAACCCATTCCAGAAAAGTAATTTAATGTGAATATAGACTGCAAATGTGTTCATATGTGAACATAGGCATTAAATCTGGTAGATTACTCATGTTAGTAGTTTGATAGTTTTAACACAGTTAAGTAGATTGACTAGACAAGTCTTAATTACTGACTAGGAATAGCTGCACTGTATGTAGTAGCCACAGGAATTTACTGTAGAAGAGACCATATGTAGCAAATGAATACAGCATGGCAGAACAAGCTGTCTACCTGTTTGTGATTTGGGGAGAATAAGGCTTTAGTGATATTTAATCATTGGGGGGTGGTATGTATATATTATTGCTTGGTAATATAGGTTTAAAGGAATTATTGATAAAGGCTTTTCTGTCCTTAAAACATATCAGCCATTCCATATGCTACAGGTAAGCCAATCTTCCCTTACCTGGTATCATCCAGTTATCTTCTCTGGGAGATTATAGAAATTGAAGCCTAATGCAACTAGAGTGTCCCACATTGGGGAACAGACAATAGATGACTCTGTCCTTTATTGATGTAATATTAGGATACCTTTTTATAAATTGTTCTTTAATTATGGTACTTAAGCCAGGTTTGAGCATGTAAAATCAATAGGATAAAAAAAAATCAAATCACTTCAGGTATTTCAAATAAGATAGTGCTATGAAAGTCAAATCATGGATTTAACTGCTGTTGATTACTTGATCTCCTCAGCTTAAATAAAGCAGATGGCCTCCAGTGTTTCAACATGTTTGATTTCTATGTAAAACATGTTTACCCTGTTTTTCAGTCTTGTAGTTTAAAAGATGCAATGTAATATTGCATAGCAAAAAAATAGGGGATGAGAAAGGGAAGACAAGACTATTTGGAAACCGGTTTTTAATTTTTTGGCTTTCTTTCTAACCATAATAGTATAATTCTCAGATACATCCTATATTGCTGGTCTAAAGCTTTTAAATAATGGAGATGTTGTTCTCTCAGCGACCCATTAGTAGACTTATCTCTCTTTTCCCTATTTTCTGGTAGGCTGTTTGCTGGCTGATAACCCATATCAGGAGAGCAGTTGGTGACTATTTTTCTAACATAGATGCAGAGTGAGAGTGGATTGCAATTTAAATAATGCAGAATGCCAGAAGGTTCAGACCTCAACTGTAAAGGGAAAAATATTTCAAGAATCACTACTAAGCTCTCACAATGAATAATAATTAATACAATCCAGAGATATAGAGTGAGGGGGAAATCTGGGGTTGTATTTTGCAGCTAGGTATGCTGTCAATCCCACATTAGTGCTGTGGGACATTTAGTGGTTTCAGGGCCAGAGTTCACCAAGCTATTTGTGTTGCTCACCATCAGAGCTAGAAAGGATTCTTTTAAGCCATCCTGGCCTATCCTTTGCTATGTGCAGGACTCACAATACATGTCTACCTGCTGCCTGAAAAATATCCAGAGAACTGTTGTGGAGCTTTTTACTGAAGGAAGGAATACAATGCTGAGGAGTAGAACCATGTTTATCGCAATGATCTATAGATGCCTAACTTTTTAAGACTGCACCCTAGATGAACCTTTTTGAAGATAAGTGAGGGCTTTCTCATCGTTTTGGCTGTGATGGGATTAAAAGGGCTATTGCTGTAGTAGAAACATGATGTGCCACTGCCTGGGGCTGATTTAATTTTATATATGCAAATGGGAGAGCAGCAAATAGCAGAAGGAAATGGGTGAGTTTACAACAGGAAAGGCAGAGGTAGCAGGCAGGAGTGCTTGCAACTTTATTTCATTATTGTTATATCACTAGAAATGTTCCTAACCGTGTTATATGCTACAGTTTGCCTAGCTTTGTGGCCCCCAACATTTTGGGCACCAGGGACTGGGTCCAGGAAAAAAAGTTTTCCGTAGACCAGAGGGGGCATGGTTTTGTGTGCTGCCAAGCATCTTGCAGATAGGGCTCTGCTTGTTTGCGCGGCCTGGTTTCTGGCATGCCGTGGACCTGTGCCACCTGGGGATTGGGGACCCCTGGCCTGACTCTTCAATGGCAAACTTATGATGTGTGTCAAAGGTGACATGTCACACCAACACTTGACAACTTTCTAAAAAGCACAAGTCTGAAAATGACTTTGTTCTATTTGTATTTCATGTTTGTTACCATTTAATGTTTCTTTATATAATACATAGCACTCATGATTGGCCTATATTTTTTTAAATATAAATATGCAATAAGGGGGAGCAGAGTCAAATTAGGCATTTTCTGAATTTTTGCCATGGTGAGCAAAAGGTTCATCATCACTGGCCTAGTTCCTTATTGATGCTCAATATTCAGAAGTTTCTACCTAAGGAAGTGGCCCTCTTTGCCTACTTTACTAGTTGAGAAATAACCAACAAGTACATATTATGAACATTAGGGTAAATAGGGCCGGAGTTTACAATAAAATTTAAGAAATAGCTTCTACAGTTTAAAAGCTTATATCTTAAAATATCTAGAGAATAATTACAGTGCACAGTACAGTCTATATAGTGTGATCTGGTTACAATATTATGCACAATTAGTAAAAATACATAGTTAACCATAATTTTAATGCTATACAGGATATTCAGTTCTATTTTAACAATCAGGTTTAGAATGTAATATAGATTGTACCATATCCTTTCTCTGTATTACCCAAAATGTGACATTAAAGTATTTTTTTCCCTTTGAGATTAAATCTGGTAGAACTTGAATTTAAAGCTGAGAAGTGTTCTGGGGATATTTTTACAATATTGCAGCTATCTGAGAACAAATTGTTTTCATAATCCAATATTTACAGAAGTTTCACTTTATTGCTTTTCAGACAGATTTGTTCATTGTTATAAGCAATATTACAGGAACATGTCAAATATTGCTAAGAAAGTTTAGATGTGGGCTGAATCCAAACTTAATCGTATTCTTAATGTTGTATTAATGAATGGTACTTAAAAGTAAATTTTCTGCATCAGTACTTATATTTCCCAATTCCAGGTTTCTCTTTTGGGGGAGGATTATTGAGCATATAATAAAGGTAGTCCTCGACTTACCACCACAATTGAGTCCAAAATTCCTTCGTTAATGACTTTTGCTCCATTTTTATGACCTTTCTTGCCACGGTTGTTAAGTGAATCACTACAGTTAAATTAGTAACACTATTGTTAAATGAATCTGGCTTCCCCATTGACTTTGCTTGTCAGAAGGTCACAAAAGGGGATCATGTAACCCTGGGACACTGCAACTAAATATGAGTCTAAACATGATAATTAATATTAAGATTGTAAATTAATTTTGTCTCCAAAATTAGGAATTGTGGAGATTATGGCATCTGAAGCTCAAAATGTTAGAAAACGGAACCTGTTATGTATTGAGGGTCGTCCTATTAATCTCCCTAAGAAAAGGAGCTCTCATTCCCTTCATGAGAATATGAAGGAGGTAAGCTTTTCGTATATTATTTGTCTAAATCTTACCTTGTGTATTTGAATACTAGTTTTAAAAACTAATACGTGTCATTTTACTGTTCAGTAAATATATATTGTGAGAGAACTGCCATTTATAAAGAATTCTTAATCTTATTAGATAGCAGCAAGTGAATTGATTTGGATACACTAATGGATAGCTGGTGCTGCTTGGTTACTTGAATAGGGAGATCTGTGTAGAATTCTGGGGATTTAGATTAGACAAGGAAGAAAACTATCCTGAAAGAAAACATTGATAAATCACATCAAAAAGAGTGATGTCCATTAAGCCATTATGGCCATTAATTAAGCCATTAGCTATTGTGTCCATTAAGCCATTAGAACTCAGCTTTAAAGAGAATTTTTTGATATATCTACAGTATAATGCAAATGTTTTGTGAAATAAAATATTTGAATTCTATATTCTATATAATTCAAGTATATATTGAATTCTACTGTATAATGCAATATTAATGCAATATCAGGGGTTTTCAATTCAATTGTATAGAAAGTGAAAGGATATGTGTTTGTGTTTTATTTTTATAGTTATAATTTACACTGAAGGGGGCATTTAATTTTGTTGTACGAGGTGCAATGACAATAAAATAAACTAAATATTTTATTATCTCTGAGAAAATGAAGCATATGTTAGTAGTCTTCTCTAAAAGATATCAGAGTAATCTTTATGTTCACTTTGAGATCTGGAATAGAGACTATTTTAGGGAAAGTGGAAATTTACCTTTACTGGGTAAAACAGATTTACCTGTACATTAAACTATAGTAAAGTCTTTTGCCTTAGAATCATATGTAAACTCATTTGCTATGATTTGACATTTTTCTGTGGATGCAACTACTATATATGACTTATGGAACAGCCCATTAACAGATAAGATGACCCTCAAATTATTAACCAAAATACTATGAAAAATGTACTTCCCATGAATAAGCTGACCCTTGAAATTTTATCACGTTTAATTTTTCATAATTGGCTTACCCATGGATGGCAAAGTTATCATGGTATTCGGGTTAAAAATTTGAGGGTCGGCTTGTCTGGAAGTATAATAAGGGTACTTCAAAAAAGTGGTACCACATATACTCGTGGATAAACCCTTCCCTGGCTAAACTGAAGCCAATTTTAGGGGTGTATTTTGGGATGTAGCATTCTCAGCTTATCTCTAAATATATACCATAGTGCGAAATCAAGTAAGTGCTGACATAAATTCACAAGAATTTTATTGATTATTTGTGATTTGTTCCATTTACAGTATTTATAGTATTTATTGAATTTGGATAATTTATTTACTTATTTATAACATATATAGCTCCATATATATCACTACAATCCAAGGACTGTCAGCAGATTCCATGATATGAAAAATTGTTCAGTGGATGAAAACTGGGTTTTCCAGAGATATCTGTAGATACCCTTTTTATCTTGAGTTGCCCAGCCAGAAGCAAAAGAGGTTTTAATTTAGTACAGTTTCCATTAAAAGGGGAAACAGTTTTTTCTAAAACCTTGCTACTCTGAAGAGTTCTCCACTCAAGATTGTTCAGAGCACAACAGGGGAGGAATATATAGAAGAGATAGATGGATGGATGCATGGACAGATAATACATAGAAGAGGAGGAATATATACATAAGAAGAAGAATTGCTTTCTGTCAATAGCAATAGATCTTAGCAGAGTCATGTTCACTAATAATTATAGATTATAAAAAGTGATAAGATTATTATTCTACAATTGAAGTTTCTGAATTATAGAACTATAAAGTAATCTAGGAAAAAATGGAACTATAGAAAAAGAAACAGAAAATGGTAGTACAATTTGAAAATATTTTGGGGACAAATAGGCTGGGATGCTGGCACTTCCTGTTAAAGATTATCTTACGTTCTTAATTCCCCTAAACTACAAATGTTAACCATTAATACAGCAATAGTTTTCTTTAAGTTTCTAAAAGGCTTCCTTTGCACATTTCATCCACCCCAATAATTTATTATACTATAATAATGCTATAAATTTCTTTGATTCATGGTTTATATCTTGAAATGTTAATGAATCCAACTATATGATGTAATAAAACCCAAAGTCTAGAAATGAAAAGAGTTTATACTAACGCAACCCATATTATAGATTATATTATAGATTCTGAATGCTCACCAGTAGTGCTTTTGTAGAATGAAGAAGTTAAAATGCAATGTTACTAATCTCAAAATGTCCATACCACAGATTGTAAATTAAATTGAAATGTTTTTAAACTTGTGAACATAAAGGTGGCAAACAAAATGTTGCTTATATTGATAAAAGGCCTTTGAGCTCAAAATGCCACGTGTCCTAAGCTATTTTGTGAAAAAACTGAATTACAGATCAGAATATTAAATATTAAAGCATCTATTTATTCCAGGGGTATCAAACTGGTGGGCTGAGGATTGATGGCCGAATGAGTCACATGCAGGCCATGTCCACCACAGCTCTGTGAAGGAAAAAAAATGCTGTGAAACTTCACGTGACAGCAACCTGATGCCACGAGTTTGACACCTGTGATTTATTCAATCGTCTACTAGTTTCACAATAAATACTAGCTAAATTGATATTCTGAAGAAAGCCACATGCTGTATTTTTAAGCCATTCGTACAGAATGTAAATTATTAATTGTTATATAATGATTTTAGTAAGACTTTTTCCCTAATGTCAAAAATGACATTATACTCCTGATCATAGTACAAAGTTTTCTTATATTTCTGATGTCATAATCTTTTCTGTCCGCATGGATGTCATAATATCATGTATTTCAGTTAAATAGTCAGGGTTGTCATTGGTAATTTCACTTTTCTGAAGCCAAAACTAACTTGATTTTCTCCAAATACTATCAAAACTAAGTGAAAATGCATTTTAAAATATGTCTGATCACCTGGGACGCGGCACAAAGGCAACATAGTCAGATAATCAGTAGGAGTCCCTTTATTAACTCCAACTTTGCCCCCCAATGTCCTGGTTACCTTCTGGGCTGGACAGAACTCTTCCAGGAACAGCCTTTGGCTGCAGAAAATCAAGTCCAAAGCATGGTCAACAAAAACTGTAACTATAATTCCAATCAAGGCAAGATGAAATAATTAGTCTGGTAGGGCAAGAGAAGGAATTCAAGATGTGAAGGAATGGCAGTAATTCAATACAAGATAAACTCACATTTGTTCCCAGCAGACTCTGCACTCAGCTTGCATCTCTTTTAAACTCTCATTCCCACGTGTGGCTAATGAAGGGAATCAGGGCCCTTTCCTCCCCTATAAGCCATGCAACCCACATTGCTCTCCGTTCCTCCCTGTGTGTCCTAGAATGAAGAGGGGGTGGGCCTGGGTCTTCCTCTGAACTCCCTTGTTCTATTTCTCCCCTGCTCTGCCCAGCTGGACTTTGCCCTTCCCCAGTTTCCTCCACAGCCAACAGAGCCACACTCCCACTCCCTGTCAGCTGTTCATCTTCTTCCTCGGATTCAGACTCCAACAGGGGCATGACAATATGGATGAAATAAGGTATTACTATTAGTGTGTGTTTTTCTTGGTAACATTTTTTTATATTTATTTCCAGGATAAGGAATCTACAAAACATTTGGCTTCTTGCACAAGCAGGTAAGAACTACCTTGGTTGATTGATTGTGAGAAAAGAAGACTACTGCGTTTAGATCCTGATTTAAATAATTAATTGAAACTATTGAAAGAGGGCATTTTTATGCAGCTTCCTTAGAACTAAATGCTGTTAGCATCTTTGGCATGCCATCACGAGCTGAAATAATTTTTTGGTTCCATTCCATCTCTTGGTGCTCATCTCTAATTAGGATAAAAATAGCATTGTCCTAATGTCAGAGGCATCCAATAAAACTGATTTGTCACACTGAAGGAAGTCTCCTGGTTATGTTAATTGGTCTGTAAGGAACTTAATTTCCACACCTCTACTTGTTTGGTGGTTGACTATAAGGAAAAATAATTAACCAACCAAAACTGCTTATACTGTTCCAATTCCAGGGGCTTCTGTTTGTAACTGCTGAGCTTTCTATGTAGAGCAATTTGTCAAAAATAATGCCAATCTTTTTGGACCAATATATTTCACACATTTTTACAGGGAGGTGATTGTGAATAGGATACTTTTATTGCTGTATCTGTTCTTATTTTTCCTCAACTTTTTTATGTCCTGGGGGAGAGATGTAAGCATAAATAGTTTTAGGAGGTAATGCTTCAAATAGCGTTTCCCATGCCAGATTTGAAGTAAAGGTTCATGTCTAATACTTATAATGAATGCAAGATGGCACAAAAGATTCTAAGATTGCATGTGACTTTATATGTTGCTTGGATGTTTTATATTCAGATTTTAAATGAACTTTCTTGTTCTTGCAGAACAACAGTTGGACAAACACTAACCAGCCCTCATCCTCTGCTCAAAGTAGCATATTGTAGAAGAAAGGCTCACTACTATTCTCCAAAGCCTTGTTTCAGAAAGAAACAGCTCCCTAAAGTTAGAGGCCGTGACATGGCAAATAAGGAAAATGAACTAGCCTGTGCAGGTAACCTGCCAGCCGAATTCCCTCCTAATGGTCGTACCTTCTTACTGAACTCCAGTGATGCTGGCCGATCTCAAACAGAAAGTCCATCAAAATACAGTGGGTTTTTTTCAGAGGTAAATCAAATATTTTATCTTTTTAAAAATTTAAGTGTAAGCACTGGAACCCTGTTTACCTTCCTCTGTTTTACTGTGCATATTGGGGTTTGAATATTCTTTCCTATAAACTACCTATCACCAAAATCTACTTCAGATTAGAGATTATGAGAACTGGAGAGGAAAGATGTACCAGTGAATAAATGTAATCCACCAGCACAATTATAGAACTGGTTATAACGCATTTTATTAATACCAACATTATTTAATATAGTAACTCAACATTGCAAGATCTAGAGGCTGTCTTGGAATGAATAAGGAAAAGCAAGCTCATACTATATCCTACTGAAACTGTATTGCTGTTTGTACATTAACAAAAGTTATCTGGGAACATTAACCCCAATAGTTGTTCTTGACAGAATCATGTTTTCCTAAAGGAGATGATCTGTATCTTAGAACTTCTCTTGGACCCTCAGCTCTTGCTGTTGTAGAAGGTGGAATACTGCTGGAGGCGGTATTGCCTGGTGCGCCCTAAATTGACCTATAAACGCTCAATAGTAGTAACATAGGCCTTATCACAGCATAATTGGATTTATTCAATGTGCATTATGTGGAAATGCCTTTGAAGTCAACCTAAAAGCTTCAGATGGTGCAGAACACAGCAACCAAACTGTTAACTTGGAGAACTCTCTACAGCAGAATTATTCCTGCCTTGGCCACACATTGGTTGCCAGTACAAGTATGTTTTCTGGTCCAATTCAGCATGTTTTTCATTAGCTGTAAAGCCCTAAATAATGTGGCAATGGGATATATCAGGATTAACATATCAGATAGGATTCTATCTATCCAAGCTAGATATCTAGATAGGGACCTTTGAAAATCCCAATCCTCCAAAGTACAGAGGTTTGGCTGGGCATGAAGACTTCTCAGTGATAACCTCCATATTCAGAACCATCTTCCCCAGAGGTGGTTATGGCTCATTCAAAAACAACTTTTGTTCCAACTATTTTTTGGTCTTTAATATGATTGTGGTCAACTATTGATTTACTTATTTATTATTACGTTTGATTTCTTCTGTTTTACCGTTCAGAATACACCAAGATTAGAGCACCATACAAAAATTATAACATACAGAAAATTATAACATACAGAAAACAGTTCAGTGTGAATAGAATGAGTATGTAATTGAAAATCTAATGTAAATGCTTTTTTTCCATTCTGTTACCACTGCCGGAAAAAAGGTTTTCATGCTGTGACGACATTCTGTCTTTCTTTCAGAAGACAGACAGAATGTGCTGGCTACATAAATTACTATTATTCCAGTAGGTTAATGCAACAACTTTTTTTTTGTTCCTTCATATTATAGAGGAACATGCAAATTAGAGCAATTCCTGGCAACAACTCCTTGCATTATTTGTAGAGTAATGCATCAAGTATGTACTTAAGACAGGTTTCACAAAATGCTGTCTATAAAAACAGTTGTTATATAAAATCAAGCTTCTGTAGGTAAAACTGACCTCTGAACACTAAATTGTCCAGAAGCATGCATTTTTAAATCTAGTATCTATTTAATTAATATGTATGTATGTATGTATGTATGTATATATACATACATGAGCATTCTGTAAGGCTCAGAAATCATCCTTCCTATTCTGTGAGCAACAACTGCTTCCATTCATGGAAATACTGTTCTGTGACAATATTTATTTATCATTAAACATCTTGTGTGGACTGTATATAGATATCTTTAATAGATTCAGCAAATAGAAAATTCATAGAATCATAATACTTACACTATTCTTGTGTTTTTAGGTTTCTGAAGATCATGATACAATGGCCCAAGTTCTTTTCAGTAGAAATCTCCGACTGAATGTAGCTTTAACGTTTTGGAAGAAGAAAAGTATAAGTGAACTTGTAGCCTATTTAGTGAGGTAAAGCTTTAAGAAAACTGCTGCTTGCTGAACTGAAGTCACATTGTGTGTTTGGTGTGTATGTGTGTGTTATATGTAGGATTCTTTTTACAAAGAAAAGCCTAGATGGAGACTATGCATGAATCTTATTGATTGGGTGTTCCCTCCAGGAACTGTCCACAACCCATTTATGTTTATATAACAATAACAGTGGACTTAAATGCCAAATCCAGGCTAAATATCTATCTGACTGTGCAAAGGACCACAATAATAACAAACTGATGCATCATTTGAACACTACTGGCACTGAAAAATAACAATCAATTGCAAAACACAGTTTTATTTGTAACAGTCTATATTCTGCAACTCTTAATACCATCAAACAACATCTACATACTTGGAAAAGTGGATAAAAATATCAAATTCGGTCTAAACATCTGACTATGTGACAAACAATAATAATTAATAATGGACTATAAGACCATAATTTTAAAACCTGTGGAAATTCTTCATAGGCTTACTATGCACAGACTTTGTTTGTGTAAAATAATGGAATAAAATCCAGCCATTTCTAATATACTGCCCTTAAGGTATTAATACTGTCTTGTGAAATGTATTAAAGAATTACACAAAGCAATGACTAATGGTGTATTTTCATGATATTTCTAGGATACAAGATCTGGGAGTAGTTGTAGATTGTCTCCCTGTCCTTACCAGAAGGTAAAAGAAAGATCTAGAGGAAGGGGTTAATGGAGTCTTAAGGTGTATAATTTATGCATACTAATAATGCCTTGTTTCAGTTTACAGGAAGAAAAACCTTATATTTCAGTTGGTTGCTGTGTGGACCTTCTACCATTAGTAAAATTAATCCTTAAAAGCAAATTTGAAGAGTAAGTTTTTTAAAAAAAATCTTTTGTGATTATTTAGAGAATAAAAATAAAAGTTAATGTTTACCTTTTACAGTTTGTTATTCCTTATAAATTGATAGAATAGTGATGTTATTGGTTTCATTGTCCTAACATGTAGGGCAAATAAATGGCCTTTTTAATGTTGCTGAGCTATAAATTCCAAAATCCCAGGCAGGATGGGTTAAAGTAAGGGATGCTAGAAAATCATCTGTTCTGTAACAATTTTATATTTGCACTTAAGTCTTCCTCAGCCTGATTTACTGAGGCTAAAGATGTATCTCCTGCTATTTATATATTTAAAAACAATCAATTTATGTCAGTTGAATTGCTTAAGCCTGTTTGAACAAAAAAGATTTTGGGAAAACCAAAATCAGTGTTGTTAAACAGAATGACTTGGAAAAAAATGTTTCTTTGTTGAGTTATACCCATATATCTCAGACATTTTGCCTTCTAAGGAAAAAAAAAACTTAATTCTATTAGGAAGAATCATTCTGCTTGTTTCTTCCATTTAATTTAAAGAAAACCTGAATTGAAAGATTTCTTAGTAGTTTGCAATTGTTTTAAGGAATATTTTGCCAACGTTTAAGCAGTTTTCAGAATAAAGTCTTAACTATAATGATTTCTTTCCCTCTAGATATGTAATTGTTGGTTTAAATTGGCTTCAGGCTATGATTAAGAGATGGTGGTCAGAACTTTCTGTCCATAAGGATAAGATAGAAGATGGGTAAGTTATTCTTTTTAAACATGCAGTGTGGCTTTTAGTATGGCTTCTAAACTAATACCTAAAATACATTGGATATTTTTTAATACCTAAAAACTTTCCTGATTAAAAAAAACCGAGATTTTTTTGAACATACTGTTGGGAACAATTCTAAGCATGATCAGATTAAACAGTATTCAAGAAGTTTGATCGTGCAGATCTTTTTGTTTCATTTAGTATTGAAAACTCTGCTATAAAAATGGAGAAACATTTTCTATTAGAATTAGAAAGTATGACTCATTGTAGATTTTCTTGCCTAATCTTCAATAACCTGTTATCTATACTTTTTGATATGTGAAACTGAAGGTAGAAAAAAAATCACTAACTTGAATAACAATTGCAAAGTAATTTGGTCAATGTGAGATACACATAGAATTCTTCATTTGGTTTATATAGCTATCCATCCATATCCATCATATATGTAACTTTGGGGGGCTTACAGTAAAATAGATAAAAACAAATACATTATATAAAATAAAAAATATGGCAGTCAGGTGGAAAAAAACAACAACCATTAACAAAGCCAAGAGATAAGCTCCATCTCACTTCCAGGTCCCAGGCTCTAGCTCAAAACCAAGTTTTTAGGGCCTTGTGAAAAGCCAGTAGGGTTGGGCTCCCTCTAATCTCTGGTGGAATTATATTCCACAAAGCAGGTGCCATGTCAGAAAAGACCAGCCAACACTTCTCATCTGACGGCACCCAGTGCTTCCATTCCTACACAAATAATATATTTCTGATCTCGACAATACGGCATCTATTGAGGTCTCTAGCATAATGCAAGAAAAAAAAAATGTATGGAACATAAAACCTGCTCCAAGGTTGATAGAATGTTGTGATGGCCTTCTCAAATTTCAGTTACAATTATTTAAAACATTTTTTCTGCATTAGCCAGTAACTTACTAAAGGTACAATTGGTCATATATTTGAAATCTAGATAAGATAGTTACCATGAAACACTGATTACTTTTTATTTAATGCATTGATATTTCATACTTTTGGCTTTCTTTCTTAGAAATATTCAGATTTTAAAAGAACAATTAAGTATATTGTGGAAACAAGAAAATCATCTTACTTTGGTTCCAGGATATACGGGTAATATAGCAAAGGTAATATTTGATGATAATATATTTTTAAAATTAATTTATGGTCTTAAGTTTATATAATTTAACTTATAGTGGAATGTATCAAATTTATATTCTTCTGCCCTTCCCTTACTGTGATACTCAAAGTCTACTCTGCAGAGTTAGATTCTCCAGAGCTATGTTGAAGATAGGGAGTCCCTTGGCATGAGCCGAAACCCCATTGTGTAACTTTGAAGATAGCCTATTGAGTTATTTTATTTCTCCATTTGAGGTTAATAATTTGAAATTAACAGTATTTTTCTTCGTATATCAATGCACTCATGTTCAGGCAGATACTGGGCTAGTCGAGCAATCCTCTCACCCCTCTCCCTCTTGTCACTATTGAGATAGAAATTGAATCTGGTTTATATGTCTGCTCGTCTCTCTGTCTCTTATCCCTTGGTGATTTTATCTAGTTATTATCTCAATCTTTGCCTTTCATTAAAAAAAAAATCACTTAAAGTTAACCTCCTTGTAGAGAAGAACTATTTTTATTATTTCATAAAACAGTCAGCACAATCATTCTTAGCATTCATAGAATATCCTTTCAAAGGACATCATGTTATCTTGTGGATAATAGAGAATACTATTTCCTGTATTGCAGACAGAAGGCTCTGAGTAGTGTATTTATGTTATTTATACATCAAGGACAGAAATGTATATACACTGCTCAAAAAAATAAAAGGAACACTTAAACAACACAATGTAACTCCAAGTCAATCACACTTCTGTGAAATCAAACTGTCCACTTAGGTAGCAACATTGATTGACAATCAATTTCACATGCTTTTGTGCAAATGGAGTAGACAATACGTGGAAAGCATAGGCAGTTAGCAAGACATCCCCCAATAAAGGAGTGATTCTGCAGGTGATGACCACAGACCACTGCTCAGTTCCTGTGCTTTCTGGCTGATGGTTTGGTCACTTTTGAATGCTGGAGGTGCTTTCACTCTAGTGGTAGCATGAGATGGAGTCTACAACCCACACAAGTGGCTCAGGTAGTGCAGCTCATCCAGGATGGCACATCAATGCGAGCTGTGGCAAGGTTTGCTGTGTCTGTCAGCGTAGTGTCCAGAGCATGGAGGTGCTACCAGGAGAGAGGTCAGTACATCAGGAGATGTGGAGGAGGCTGTAGGAGGGCAACAACCCAGCATCAGGACCGCTACCTCCGCCTTTGTGCAAGGAGGGACAGGAGAAGCACTGCCAGAGCCCTGCAAAATGACCTCCAGCGGGCCACAAATGTGCATGTGGCTGCTCAAATGGCCAGAAACAGACTCCATGAGGGTGGTATGAGGGCCCGACGTCCACAGGTGGGGGTTGTGCTTACAGCCCAACACCGTGCAGGATGTTTGGCATTTTCCAGAGAACACCAAGATTGGCAAATTTGCCACTGGCGCCCTGTGCTCTTCACAGATGAAAGCAGGTTCACACATATGCTACATGTGACAGATGTGACAGGGTCTGGAGACGCCGTGGAGAACGTTCTGCTGCCTGCAACATCCTCCAGCATGACTGGTTTGGCAGTGGGTCAGTAATGGTGGGGGGTGGCATTTCTTTAGGGGGCCACACAGCCCTCCATGTGCTCGCCAGAGGTAGCCTGACTGCCATTAGATACCGAGATGAGATCCTCAGACCCCTTGTGAGACCATATGCTGTTGCGGTTGTCCCTGGGTTCCTCCTAATGCACGGCAATGCTAGACCTCATGTGGCTGGAGTGTGTCAGCAGTTCCTGCAAGACAAAGGCATTGATGCTATGGACTGGCCTGCCCATTCCCCAGACCTGAATCCAATTGAGCACATCATGTCTCGCATCCACCAACGCCATGTTGCACCACAGACTGTGCAGGAGTTGGGGGATGCTTTAGTCCAGGTGTGGGAGGAGATCCCTCAGGAGACCATCTACCACCTCATCAGGAGCATGCCCAGGCGTTGTAGGGAGGTCATACAGGCACGTGGAGGCCACACACACTACTGAGCCTCATTTTGACTTGTTTTAAGGACATTACATCAAAGTTGGATCAGCCTGTAGTGTTTTTTTCCACTTTAATTTTGAGTGTAACTTCAAATCCAAACCTCCATGGGTTGCTAAATTTGATTTCCATTGATAATTTTTGTGTGATTTTATTGTTAGCACTTTCAACCATGTAATGAACAATGTATTTAATAAGAATATTTCATTCATTCAGATCTAGGATGTCTTATTTTTGTGTTCCCTTTATTTTTTTGAGCAGTGTAGTTTGTCTCATAATATCTCTGCATTAGTTATCCCTCACTCTAACTTTGTTAATTGAAATAGAAAAGTTAGGAGTGAGGTTTTATATGCATTCACATGAATACAAAATAGAACTTTCAGCATCATTGGGGAATTAATTATCTGAGCAAATTAAAGAAAAAAAACCTCCAGATTATACTTTTTGCTTAGTGCATCAAATGGGAGATAGAAGATGAAATCTTTGTATGTCAAAGGTTATGTTTCTAGATCAGTTTACTTGTTATTGTGTAGGTGTTAAATTAAAACCTGAATCTGAGGAACTAAAGGACATGTGAGTTATCAAAATATTTTAGTAATAATGTTAATATATTATGCTAAGCTACAAGTTTAACTATAATTCATTTATGAAATACAATTAGTCATCAACTTATGACCACAATTGAGCCAAACATTTATTTGCTAAGTGAGAAATTTGTTAAGCAAGCTTTGCCCCATTTTACGGCCTTTCTTGCCACATTTGTTAATTGAATCACTGCAATTCTTAAATTAGTAACATGGTTGTTAAGTGAATCTGGTTTTCCCATTGACATTGCTTGTCAGAAAGTCACAAAAGGGGATTGCATAACTGCAGGACACTGCAACCATCATAAATGTGAATTAGTTATCAAGCATCCAAATGTAAATCACGTAATCATGGGGATGGTTCAACGGCCACAATTATGAAAAATTGTCATAAGTTACTTTTTCCAGTGCCGGTGTAACTTCAACGGTCACTAAGTGAACTGTTATAAGTTGAGGACTACCTATATACTGGTTGTCCATTCACAAGTAAAATTGTTAATACTACTACTGTTCCTATGTAACACTTCAAATGCTCTGATAATCTTTTTAAACCCTGTACTCAAGCATGGGTGTTTTTATTATGTTTCTACAAAGAAATTTCTAAGTAAGAATAGAGATAAACATGCAAGTGTTTGCTAAAAGCAGGGTTTCTCAACTTTGGCAGCTTGACAGATGTGTGGACTTCAACTCCTAGAATTCCTCTGGGTTTTGAACTATTCTGGGTTTTGAACTATTATGGCTGGCATTCAAAGAGAGGTTTGGTGTTATGAATTACTTTTTCAATTAATGTGCATTACTGCTTTTTTTGTTTTTTAGGAAGTGGAATCTTATTTGTTACAGTTGCACTGATATACTTGGAGGACAAAGCCGTGTGTGCACTAATGTGCTTAAACAGAAAGAAATAGTCAACAGTAACACTAAGCAAGATACTCTTTCCAAATAATTCTTCATCTGAGGACTGTCTTTGACAGAAGAAGGCTAGACCATTTGATTATTTAATGCAAACACTAAATATCCATCTGCTTCACATTGAAGTGGAAAAAAATCTAACAGGAGCAACTTTTACTTCAGTGAGGTGAAAGTGCACTATGAAAACTGTATGTATGCCTTTGCCGCATTTGGGGGATATTTTCAGTTACCCGGTGAAATCGTGAAAGTGTTTCTTCTACATAACTATAATACAACAAAACTGAATTGTGAAAAGAGTTGAAAACCATTACTAGGAACCACAAAAGACCATTCGCCATAAAGATTTTTTTAAATCATGTTTTCTTATGAATTATAAAAATGTATTTTCAACTACGTTACAAATTTTGAGTTTTGATGTACTGAATTTCTGAAATGTGTCTGCTATATTAATCAAAATATTAAAGACTGTTTTTGTTGCACTACTGAAAAACCGTATCTAGCAAAGAGGCCTTAACTACTAGAATTCAAATAGCCAATATATTAGGATATCATATAGCCAATATATTAAATAACTATATAGAGGGATGGAAATTCCTTTGAAAAACAATCAAAAGTGTTTACACAAATCGTGTACATTTTGAAACGTTTTGCACACTGAATTATAATGAAGTGGATTTTCCACTAAATTGACTACTTAAATACCTGTATGACTTAATTATAAGAGTATTAAAATGTAGAACACTGAGAAAGTTAACTGTAAAGATCAACAGAGTAGTGATTCTGGATATCTTGCAGAATTTTAATACTTTTTCTAATATATTCTACTCTTTATTAGTTTGAATTAAATTCAGTTTAGTAAATGTACTAATGTTACTGTTTTAAGTTCAGATTTTTCCCACTTCAAAACCTTTTCAGCTGTTCTTTGGATATTTAAAACTCCTAGAAATGTTTACAGCCTGACTAGACTTGTGTGTTTCAGATTTAACAGTGCAGCTGCTACCTCTTCTAACAAATGTTGCTGCAAAGCTTTCAGACGTAGATGCCACATAGTCAAACTCCTAACTTAACACTGATTAAAAAACAAACAAAACAATAAATATAGTACTTCCCATGTATAAGTTTTACAGCTGTATTTTGGGTTATTTGTGATATTTTAGGACAGTCTGCTATGGATTACTTGATCATTTGAACTGAAAAACAACTTGATGTGTTTCTAAGATATTTCCAAATAAAAGTTTAGGAAGTGCCAGCAGTGCACCAAAATGTAAACTGAAATGTTTGTAACATGCTACCAAAGCTGCTCATTATATTTAATGCTAATCCCAAACTAATTTTAAATATTAGTTTTATGTATATAAACAACTGCAGGCTGTAAGAGGCCTTATGTAAATTTCCTTATAAAAGCAATTTTGAATTATTAAAATCAAAATTAAAAGTCTAGTTCTGTTGACTTACAGACTCTTCCAGCTCTACAGAATCATTCACATATTTCATATCTTTATAAAAGAGAAAAGCTGTCTTGCTCTTCAGCCAACAGAGCTAAAAATAATTTAGGGACTAAATATGTAAAATCAATCATTATTACCATAATGTTTTTAAGGTCTTACTATATGAAATCAGTAGCATCAATAACAGACTGTATAATTCTAAAACATTACTGTACTCATCTGATCAACTAACCTAAGCTAAGTAGCAATTTTATGCTCTTTCACATGGACCTCCTATTTCATAGGCCATTTTGCCTTGATAATTGCTTTTTCTTTTCTTCCATTCTACAGAAGGATGGGTAATATAAAGTGGCATTGCAAAAACTAAAGGCTTAAAATAGTTATGAATGAAGTAGACTGAGATTTTGGGATATTTTGTGTATGAGATTTGATTTTTTTTTACAAACGCTTAGACATACTAAATGTACTTTACTTTTCTTGCTTTGTTTTCCATTAAAATTGATTTTAAATCATACATCTACACTTTATGCAACATCAGTCCCTAGAAAATGCAACAGGGAATGAGCCACCAATCAGTTATAATGACTTACACATTAGATGTACCTAGCCTCAGTATATGCTGCACCAGTCTGTAGTAAACAAAGGATGAATAAGGTGAAGCATCAGAAGGGTGTGCTTTACAAAGTCATAGGACTGTGTAGCAGTACAGGTAGTTCTCACTTAGTGACCAGAATTGGGATTGGAAATTCAGTCATTAAGTGATGCAGTTGCTAAGTGGAAAATCATATGGCTGTGACTGCTTTATGATTTTAGTTAAGCTTTCCTTTTTCCCCACTCCCCTGCCTTTTGAAATGCTCACTCCAAGCTAGCATAATTACTAAGTAGGGATTTAATATTTCTATTTATATTCATTGGAGAGGGAGGAACTACAAGAAGGTAAGCAGACACACAATGCGGGATGCACATTGAAAAGAATGCAACAATGGACAATATGAGCACATTCCTTGCAATGTATATTCATTGCCTGCTTACTCTTCTTGTAATCTTTCTTTCTCCATTCTCTGTGAGGTTAAAAAAAAAAAGAAACAGCTCATGTACAGGACAATATATAGATTGTAATGGTGACAAATGACTGAGGAATGCTGCAAAGATTGTAAGAGCTCAGCTTGGTCAGTTATCTTTTCAATACTGTCAAACTTTAAAATGATTGCTGCACAAGGCAATTGGTAAGCAAAGTTTGCCTGTATATATTCAGTCACCAAAAAGATCAGTCTTAGGGAACAGCAACCACGAAATATTTTTGGCGATCAATTGCAAAGTGATGCACAACTATATAAAACATTCCGCAATTGAAACATAGAAGGTTATAAAGTCACATCCTTTGGAGAATTTATAAGCTGCTTCAAAAAGTGTCTTGTGTCTGCAATAATTTAGCTTCAGTGGTGTCTGAATAAAAGTGTGCATGCAAAATTTTTATTTCTTTCATTTGTTTCGCACAGCCCTGTTGCTGCAATTACTAATACAGAAATGCATTGCATGTCTGTTTTGACAAGAATACTTCAGGAAAACACATAAGTTAGGCAAAATAAAGTTTCAATAGTGGAGAATCAATATACCTCATGGTTGAACAGTTGGGGTTCTTGTTCTTTGAGCTTTCTTCTTGCAACTTTTCCCTCACTTATACACTTAAAGTTACTTAGGCTAGTAATGAAATAACTGCAAGAAGAAAAGGAAACACGGAAAATGCAAGAAACCAACAAAATAATTACATAGTGCTCAACATCAAGTCTTGAATAGAATTATTTTTATTAGGAGGATCGATGATGTCTGCCAGGTATCATCTGAACTTTGTAAAACAGTAGACTTTTGCAATAAACAGTAGACTTTTGCAATAAATTGGCAATAACATATATATTTGTGTGTGGTTATTTTCCTATTTTAATACCAATATTGGTAAACATGTCTGCCTGACCCAGGATGTTACATAAAGTTATGAGCTATAATTATAAATGCTTTCCTTGTGGAGAATTGAAAATTAAAAAATGAACTCACAAATTATACTAAGCCATGATTTAAAAAAAATATTTGGGTTAGTATGACATAATGTGTCATAAAACATTTGCAGACCACAGTCCATATGCATTGAGAAAGGATTCAGTATACCAAATGTTATTTAAATATACTACTATAACTACATGTCATCAGTAAAATGTATTACTGATTCTTTTCTTAATTAAATACTAATTAGTTTAATTTCTCCATCTGAAAAACTCAAAATTTTTCTCTAAATTACCTTGATTTATGATAAGCAGTAAAGAAATGTATTCAGCACCAGTCTTCAAAAACTCATCTTTGCTTAAAGGATGACTTTTTTAAAAGCCAAGAAACAAACCATTTGATGAAGACCTGTGTACAGTCAAATTATGTGAAGAAACACATAGATGAAGCATGCTACATGTTGGGGTTTCGCTGGCTAACGAAGATTTTTATTCTGAGTTTATTCGGGTGGGGTAGGGTGCACTTTTGTCGAATCACAGTAATATAGCCTCATCTGGCAATTCACCACCAAACCAGCCAATCATCATTTCCGCGGCCGCCTGGGAGGGGGGACGGGGGCGGAGGGGGCGGGGACGGAAATGCTAGAAGGAACCGGAAGTCCGGAGTTTGTGAGTTGAGGATCAGAATCGGGCGCTTTCCTTATTTGTCACGTGATCACAGGCAGCGCCAGTCCGTCGAAAGGCGCATTCCGGTCGCTTGACGCATGCGCCAGTAAGGGGACGAAAGAGAAGGGGGAAAAAAAGCTTCCTTCCACTTATTCGTTATCCCGGTATCACGCGCAAGAGCTATCATGGCGGCCGGGTCTTTTGGTTTGCTCGCGACTGTCTTCTTGTTGGCGGCGACGTTTCAGTTTCCCTCACGTTCATGGGCTTCAGAAACGCCCGGCGGCGGTGGCGGGGATGCTGTCGTCGCCGGTGAGCGGTTTAAGATCGAGGGTCGCGCGGTGGTGCCGGGAGTGAAGCCCCAAGACTGGATTGCGGGCGCCCGAGTGCTGGTGGACGGGGAAGAGCACGTCGGCTTCCTCAAGTGAGTAGGAGTCGCGGTGGCGGTAAACCATCTACACTCTCCTAGCCCCGCTCTGCGGACCCCGTTTGGGATGCTTGTTGGGGGAGGGGAGGCTCCCGCTGCGTTCCGGACCACGTCGAGAACTGGTTTCTAATTCTCTTGGGATCCTCGCGTCTCTTCGGGAAAACCCCCGGGAGGTTGCCCGCGGTTTGTAGTTCACCTTTTCGCAGGGCTATATTGGGCAACCACGAAAAGGGCATTTTTTAAAAATATATATACATTAATGTATTAATTTCGGAAACAGAATGACCTCGACGAAGACGGGTCTCCTACAGTCTTCCCTCAGGGTTAACATCGCTGTCACCTTAAACTGTCTTGCCCAAGAAAGGAAGAAAGAAAATACTAAGCAAGTTTTGCACTACCAGAAAACAAAGCCCTCAGTGCTAATTGAAGGAATTGAAGAGGGCAGCGAGATACTGCTCTGGTGGTGTCAAGTAAACCATGTAATTGTGTCCGTGGAATCAAGCTTGTGTCGAGGGAGGTTTTGCCTTGAGAAGATGAGAGTTTGGATTCTGAATTGGCCCTGTGGAGAGACGGATTCAAATGGATCCTTTGGCCTTGGGAAGTCCAGGGATGACTTCGGCCCTGTCACTCCTCCCAGCCAATCCTAATCGACAGCATTGATGTGGACAAAAATTGGAGTAGGGAAGTTTCTAAAGGAAAGGTGTGATATAAATGATATCTCAATTTAAAGCTTCCTACCTTGCTAGACCAGAGGTCCCCAAACTTGGCCATTTAAGACTTGTGGCCTTCAACTCCCAGAATTCCTCAGCCAGCTGGGAGTTGAAGTCCACAAGTCTTAAAGTTGCCAAGTTTGGGGACCCCTGTACTAGACTAAGGCCTGTCATTATTATTTTAATTCTGTCTTAAAATCTTGATGCGGGAATAGGCTAAAGGGAAAACTGGCCTGGATTAGGTCAAGGCAGATTATCCAGGACAGATTTTAAGGCATATTTCTTGTGTTGGGATGGGGTTGTTGCTTAGGAAGATCACAAGCAGCTTTTTCTGAATGTATTTGAACTGGCAAAGCAACACCTCTCAATCTTTACAGTTGGTTTTCTGCTCTGAGGAATAAATTGCTCAATTTCAGATCTGCAGATATAAGTTTCCACACACGTACTGGGCTGTTTGAAAATGTTAATACCAACATGTTTTAGAATACGTCTTTATTAAAATTCAAAGATACAATTTCATGCATCTAGTCATTGTTTTTTCTTCTTAATGGAAAGTCAGGACTGGACCTAGAATAATGTGTCAAAAATTGTATTAATTATATTAATACGATTGTATCCTTAAACACTATATTGATGGGGAAGTAGTTCTTGCTTTCTTTCCCCCTATGCTTCTCTCAGAAGGGCAGTTGCTTTTAAGGGCTGCATTTTAAGCAGGTACTCAAGTCTTTTATCAGAGTTCAAAAGATAACTTATCCTCTGGGTTGAAATATTCTGGGTTGAAATGCTAACACAGTTTTTCATACTACACTAATGAATTCCTGCAAATTAGAAATACATGCACACAGAATCAAGTTGCCTCTGATGTTGACAAATTAATATATTCCAATGTATGATTGACCAAGATTTCATTATACGTAAAGTGATGTACATCAGAGCAAAACCTCCTAACTTTATATGTGCTGTGGGAAAGCCTGTTGTGTATCCAGGGAAAAGTAGAATTCTAGTGATTAATTCAGTGAAGATGATGGCTCAAATGTATAATTTCTATCAACATTGCAGTGTTCATGTACAAGTTTGCAATGCTTCTACATCTACAATACTATGTACTCCTCTGGTTATCATCTTAGAAAAGTAACAGAACAGGAAAAATGCAGAAGTTGACAAAATGATTTGGGAACTCAAATACTCTCCATACAAGAAAAGGATAATACATTTGGAATTTTAGCTTGAAAAAAGAAAGTGGACAGATTTATTGTAAACTGCGGAGAGTTTTGCTATTTCATTTATGAAATTTTATTTAATAAATAAATTTTATAAAATATTAATATTTTTCTGTCTTCTTAAAAGACAGATAGTGGACATGGGGTCATCCAGTCAAGCTAATTGGAAGGAATATTGTATATAATTGCAGATAAGCCAATCCTCAAAATGTCAGCCAAAATATCATGAAAAATGCATCATCCGCAGATAGACCAACTTTCAAATTTTTAACTGTAGGAACCTGTAAGCTTTATAAAATTGCGTGATTTTAAGGCCATCACAGACTTTAAAAATTATAGCTCTGATCTGCAAATATTCTAAGCCCAATTTTGTGGGTATGAGGTCAGATTTGTCCTGAAGCAGTGGGACTGTTTTTATGTTTAACAGCCATTTATGACTAATAAATTTGTTCACACATTTTTTTTTAAGTATCTGTTCACTTTTGATTAAAAATGTAGAGTGGCTTAGAAATTGAAGGAATATATTTTATGAATTTTATACTTAAAAATATTTAAGTACAATCTGCCAATCATAAATTACTCCAATTTATTGGGTGGACAGACCAAAAGGTTCTCCCTATCAACTTTTTCCATGCCATGTGTATTGCTTTACTTGCCTTTTTTTCTAAGCAAAAAAAAATTAAAACAGTATACTTCATTTATGTAAAACTAACAGGTCTATAAGGTAAATATTCTTTATATGTAACATATTATTTTTGCAGTTTATCTTAGGCCAAGTGAAATGCTGAGATAGAAACTAGAATGTTTTATCTTGTATTCATAACTCCTCTGCTCTACCAGTTCACTGTTACTTGTTAGAAATGAAGAACATTGAATTACATATATATTGGCAGAAATTATAATCTTATTTTCATAACACAGAGAGTCTAATGCTCTGAATTGTAGCTCTATACTATGGCTAATTTGTCTGATTAAGCAAAACTTTTCTTGTGGTATGTAATCTAAAATTATTTGTTATCTCTGAAAACATGTGATAAGAGTTATATGTTTGACTCTTTTCCATTTTATCAGGACAGATGGAAGCTTTGTGGTTCATGATATTCCTTCTGGATCATATGTTGTTGAAGTTATATCTCCAGCTTACAAATTTGAACCAGTACGAGTAGATATTACTTCAAGAGGAAAAATGAGGTGAACAGTTTAAAATTTCATATTGCAACATCAATATATTTTGTAAATTAAGAGATGAAAAGCTTAATTTTAACATCTGCATACACCATCATACTACATTTGGAAAGGCTTTCAAAAAATTAAGATCTAGTGAATCAAAAATCCAAATGGACCAGTTTGTGTTCATTTTTATTGGGATAAAATATTTGTTAATGAACATTGTAATATGTAATATATGCTTGTTTCAGTTAGTAAAATAAGCAGTAAAATAATTTCTCTGGCTTATCACAATGTATAAATCAAATCATTTGGTTTCTGAAACTTGGTTTGATTGAATATGATTGTGTAAACCAGATCATTGACTTGTTTAATAAATGATTAAAACAAATGGTGATTTACTGCATTATATTAAAGCAGACATAATTTTATTGCGAATAATGTGTTGATATTCATATTGTAATTATATAAGCAATTTGAACTTATCTTGCATGTTAGATATGTATAAGAAATAAAACCTCATTTTAATACTTGGATTTCTGAAAATTATATATGATATAGTTGACTTGTAGTGATATCTGGTACAGTATCTTCATAGGTGAAATTGCAGTGTTTGTTAAATCATTCTCAAACTTCTCTTGCATTAATAAATTGTAGGAAAAGCCCCAGAGTTTGGAAAATATAAATCCATATAAAAAGGTAAAGGATACTGTTTAGAGGTATTGATAGAGAAAATAACATGTTTTGTTTAATTGAAAAATCTATAGAATACTTTTTTTAAAAAAATTTCAGAGCAAGATACGTGAATTATATCAAAACATCAGAAGTCGTTCGATTGCCATATCCCCTTCAAATGAAATCTTCTGGGCCTCCTTCGTATTTTATAAAGAGAGAGTCTTGGGGATGGACAGACTTTTTAATGAATCCCATGGTATGTATGGAATTGTGTAAACGTCAACAGGTTTACCAGACTATTCTTCCATTTATAGAAATTACATATCAAGCAAGTGTTAGCGTTTATATTCTATTGTGTGTTTTAATTATTGTGTGTTTTAATTATTCAGAATTTTATTTTGTGATTGTAATATGTTGTAGGTTGTCCTGAGAAATCTCAAAGGTTCTATGTCTGAAATAATAATCAAAAGCATATATTTTCTGTAAGGTAATGATGAATGGAGTAGATATATTCACTTTCAGTTAAGCATGTTTGAGACTGACAAAATATACATATATTGAGAGATAGATGGTTACATCAACTAAACAGGAATTTCATTTGTCTTTCCTAAGAATATGTTTAAGACTGTAGTTTTATTATTTCTGTCTGTCAAATAGATTCTTTTTGCAAAAATTAATGCATCTTAGCATTAATATGGTATATCACTGGTATATAAGTAAAAGTTGAAATAAAACTACCAAAGCATAAAAATTGAACATGGTAACTTAAATGTGTATAATGTTTAACTTGACATTTATTTAATATTTATTTAATATCAAGTATAAAAACAAAACAAAACTTTATACTATATAGACTTATGTCCTAGAAACCTGGAATACTGATTAAAATTAGGTATTTGGACTAGTTTGGTTTCTACAAGATAATCTGAGTAGTTCTTGTTTGGTTAATTATGTGCTGTCAATTGGATGTCAACTCTTGGTGACCACATAAATGTTTTTTTTTCATGATGATCTGTTCCTAAAATTGTCATAATATGTCCAAAGAAGAATATTGTCATTTATACCTTAAGGAGGTTGTTTTGTTCCATTTGTTTCCTGGCTGTCCACAGTATTCTGAGGCGTCTTCTCCAATGCTAAAGTTCAAAAGCATCAATACTCTTTTCATCCTACTTCTTCAGAATCCAAGTTTTGTTCCCATAGAACACAGGGAACATCATTATTCGCACTATTCTGATTTTCATAGGTATAAAATCATAACTTCTGAGTATCTTTTTGAGTGGCTGTATTTGTTCTTTACATATTAGAAATGATTACAGAATTGTACGAAAAATGATTGTAGATAATGAGCTCATAATGAAATCGATCTGTTAGTCATGGAATTGAAAGAATCGTGAAAGTTATATAATCCAGTGCTATTACTAAGAAACACTACTGCACAGTTCAATTACAGGTTATTTGATAATGGCCATTCATTTTTTTCTTAAATTCCTTCAATGAGTGCCTCACAAAGTTCTGAAATACACAATTTCACTATCAAACTTTTAATATTTTATACTGATGCTACACTCAATTTCATCATTTTTTTTAAAATACCTGCTATTTGGTATTGACTCTTTCTTCCAATATAGTAAAGAACAAATATGCTTTACCTCATCTCACATTGCTATAATCCCAAGAGATTTGTAATTTCAGTGGTTACTTAAGACACATTTGGTAAATGTAACAGGTTGATAGTTTCTTTTTTTCAGTCTTAAGGAATCGTATTAAACTATGTCTTGAATATTTCTGATCACCATAGTTTGTTGTGAAAGGTTCAATACAGGTAGTCCTCAACTTACAAACACAGTTGAGCCCAACATTTCTGTGAAGTTAAATATTTTGTAAGTGAATTTTGCCCCATTTTGTGACCTTTTTTGCCACAGTTGTTAAGTGAATCTGCCTTCCCCATTGACTTTGCCTGTTAGAAGGTCAAAAGGCAATCATATGATACCAGGACATTGCAACTTCATAAGTACAAGTCAGTTGCCAAGCATTGGGATTTTGATCAAGTGACCATGGAGATGTTGAAATGGTCATAAGTGTAAAAATAGTCATAAAATTACTTTTTTCAGTGATATAACTTTGAACGGTCACTAAATGAACTGTTATACATCGAGGACTACTTGTAGTTTTAGCTGACATCAAATAAATAATGATCATGGTCAAGTATTAGGAGAATTCAGATTTAGTCATAATACATTCAATTCATTTTCATGACTTTTTGATTGTTCACAAAACAACTACAGTAGTTTTGAAGTTACATAAATATTCTGAAAGAGGCGTCATTTATTTGAAGTATCAAATGGTGAATAAATTAATAATACCTTTTGAATTTTTTCTATTTAAGGTTATGATGATGATCCTTCCATTGCTAATCTTTGTATTATTACCCAAAGTTGTTAATACAAGTGATCCTGACATGAGACGGGTGAGTAAGCTTTGCAAAAGTAAAAATTGCAAATATTGAATCTAGATCTAGGTATAGATATATAATATACAGAATCAGGAAAGTGTCAGATATAATAGTGAGCTTTTGGTTTATTGCTATAATTGAAATATATTTCTGAGCTAAACACAATGATGCAAAAAAAGAGGAAATTATTACTGGAAAGTAGGATTTAAGACATAAAAGATTAGTTTTTTCCATGTTTTATTCGCATTCTCCAAAAAGCTTATGAAATATAGGATGAGCTTAAAGAGAACGGAGTCAGTTTCATGTGATGAAATGACATTTAGTATAGGGCCTATATGGCTGCCTTTCTCATAAAATGATTGGGAGTTGCTCACCATATCTATGAAGCTTACCTGAAACAAAAATACCCTTCCCCCAGGCAAATCTATCTTTTAGTTAAACACCCCCTCCCCCCCCCAATGGAAAAGCAAATGTAATAAAGTTGTTGTGCTTGAGAATGTGGATGCTGGATAATCTTAATTTCAACATTTTATGTTCCCCACCTACACAAAGTACTGTGGTGTGCTCTGAATCTCAAAGTCAAATCAAGAAAACATTCCCATGAGAGAATTAATCCCCTCTCATGATTAAATGGGAAATCTTCAAAAGCAGATTTATTTTCCATGTGGGTTTATCCCATATTTCATCAAAGCTTATTTGGAGGATATTAGCTTTTACTCCTTTGTCATTAGCAAAGGCACTTGCTGCCTAAACTTTCTTCTGCTCCTTTTAGGAATTAGCACGTTCTTTTTGGGATATGGGCGCTCTCGTAAACATTGTTATTTAAAGCAAAGTCCTGGGCAGAACTATGTGTGCTCTTCACCACTATGACTTGATTTCTTGGACTGCTCTGATATTAATCAACAGCTCTTTTGTATTCATGCTAGCGAATTGTTTAGTAGAGATTTCTAATAAAAATGTTTTAACTAACCTTGGTTAAAAGGAATTCAGTTTCTGTGCTTAATATAAGTCTAAAACTTTCTGCTACCTCATGCTGTCCTCTCCTCTTTGTAATTATGATTTCAGCAAGAATTCCCATACTTTTGATAAATTCTCAGTAATAGGAAGTTGTAGTATGGTATTTCTTACATTATTTTAATACATTGTCCTTTCATCATGCATTATGCCGAATAGCGGAGGGCTAGAACAAAATGGAGACTCAAGGTGTTTACTGAATCTTCTATATTTAGTGGTGCTTACTGTGTGTCCTTTGGCTGCTGCTTCTGAGGTTCAGTTGGTATTAATTTTTATTTCTTCTGAATTATCTCTGCCTTCAGTAGTTCTTTACAGGTATCAAGTTATTTTCAAGTTATTCTTATTATATTCTAGTCTAGATCCTGAAATGTCCTAATAGTCCAATATTATGCTTGGATGATATATCTCTATTTATTTGTTTGAAGAAAAGCTATAAGAAAAAAATAACACTTAGAACTGAGATTTTTCAGTTTTTCAAAATGTGTAAGAATTGATACTGTCCTGTAAGACTACTTTAGACATGTTTTATGCTTTTTTGCTTTAGTAATTTCTTTCCTACATATATAACAATTTTCTTTTAAAATCCTCACGCTGGCTGAATAGAAGAATCTGTAGTGGGGGTATGTGGTAGAGAGCAAATGCAAACTGTAAAAATTCACTGTGTGTAGTCTTTAATATATAATTTAGAAATGGTTTTCTCTTATACTTTCCTTTTGTTTGTATGTATTTAGGAAATGGAGCAATCCATGAATATGTTGAATTCTAACCATGAGCTTCCTGATGTGTCAGAGTTCATGACAAGACTTTTCTCTTCAAAATCTTCCAGCAAGTCTACAGGCAGTAGCAGTAAAATAGGAAAAAGTGGTACAGGAAAAAGGAGGTAGTTGTTTCTTTTCCTGGAACCACAATTTGCACAGCTCTGTGATGTGTTATCATCTGGATGTTCTGTGAAAGAACAGAAAGCCACTACTGTAACCTTAATTCAGTTTGAATTTTGAAAGGATACAACTGTAGCTTTTTAATCTATTTAAGTATCTTGTTCTTGAAATATCCAGGAGCATCACTTCTGTCTAAAATATGTAAGGTCAGTACTGATGATAATTTAACTTCTTTGTAGAGAATGACATTAAAGAATTTAAATTATGTGCAATATATTAATGATTCTTAAACAATACATCACTGTAAATAATTTGATTTTAAGAAATAGAAAACATTCTTTAATAATGGCAATGGTATAATTGTGTATTTCTTAATATTCATCACAATGAATTGCTACATTTTTTCTGGAAAAAGTATTTTTTTCATTAGTTGCAGATGTTTTCTTCCAGAATCTTAGTTTAACTTCCTATTTAATTCATTCCCAAATTTCTTTTATATTTTTTTCTATGGAATGATTTGACATTTGTCATTATTTAAGCCTTATTTAGAAAAAGTCCCAGTGATAAACACATGTTCCTCTATTAATCTTACTTTTAAAAAGAATTCCCTGAGTACCTTGTGTTGTAAGATTATAAAAGATGATACAGTTCTGTGCTGGTATAAGTAAAGAGAGCCAATTACTTCACATAGTTTGTCACTACAACAAATAAGTTATTCTGGGGTTGGGGTTTTTTTTGTTTATTTTATTGATAGGTGCAATGTATGGTAATTAGACATATTTATTCAAAGCCAAAAGCCATAAGTTTGCCACAGACCCTTTGCCTGTAGAGCTAAGTAGACATCAGCAAAATAATAGTTTTTTTTATCTCAATTTCAATTCCAGTATCTCTAAGCTTAAGTGTTTTTCACCCACAGAAAAATAACACATGGGAGGTTTTATTTTGCTAAGAATAGAAATTACTGAATATTTCAAGGGGACTGCAGAAACAAAAGCAGATGGGACCCCAGCTTAGTCTTGAATCCAATTTTCTCATTTCAGAGAATAATTTGGAATAAAATCATAATTTCAAATTTGTTAAATGCTGAAATACATCATGGCAGCTTACATATTTTGGTCATAGTTGCAAAATTAATATATAACTGCATCTTACAAATTGTTTTATATTTGGTAGACTTGTTTATTATTTCAGGGGGAATGACTGGATGGAAATTTGGTCTTTTGCATGCAGTGTTTCTATCTTGTTAAATTGAGATTTCATATAATCAAACAGTTGTACTTCTCTCAGGGCTGAAAAGTTTTCCAACAGTTATATGATAACAAAAATATTGTGAAATTCTATTACCCATTATTATAGATGAAGAGTTAAAGTCAGTGGAGCCACTCATTCTGAATTTTTTGAGAGAATCGAATACAGTTGTGGGGTTTGGGGTTGTTGTTTGTTTTTCATTCAATTTTGTTGAATTCTCAGAGATTGCCTAAACATATCCCTGCAGCTTTCTTGGAAAGGTTTTTCAGGAGTGGTTTGCCATTGTCTTCTCCCTGCGATTGATAAAATGTGACTGCCCCCAAATCACCCAGCTAGCTGGTCTTTGTGCCCAAAGCAGGATTAGAACTCAATCTCCCATTTTGTAGTTGTAGTAATTCACATTAAATAAGCTACTTAACAAAATAGGATGAAGGGAAATTAATTTGTTGATCATCATGATTTAAATTTGCTTATTCACCTTGAAATATTTTTTTTTCCTGTTTCCAGTAATGTGTCATTTCACTTCTGGTGGACTGCTTGAAATGAAGCAGCTAGTCTGAGGAAGGTTTCTTTCACAAATATTAGATACATGGGGAAATATATTATTGTTCAAATGCATGTAGCTAGGAAACTGTTCTAATGGAGTGCTCTAACACTACAGAAGACATTATATAAGTTTGGGTGGACTGATAAAATGTATGAGTGAGAAGGGATTTTATTGGTTATCTAATCCAAGCCTATATTCAACATAGGAATTCACTAAATTATCCCCACTGAGTGGCCATCCAGGTATTCTTTAAAAACCTTAAGGTGTGAGGGAAAGACTTTTCACTGTTCCTGGCAGGCTGTTTTACTATCTAACAACAAAGAATGGGTTTGTTTCTTTCTGCATCTAGCAGCTATTTAGGTATATACCACCATTCTATTTCACCGTATTTGGTCTTTTCCAAATGCTTGGTTTCAGGTTTCTAGTCATTCTAATACCCGTCCACTGAATTTGATCCAGCTTCTCCATATTGCCCAGTACTCAAACACATAACAAACAGTGAGCTGGAACTATTACCTTCTGTGTTCCAAACATGTTTTTTTTTAATCGCACCCAAAAATGCACTAGTCTTTTGGTCTCATCTCAGTACCGTGCCTATATGTATGATTTTTTATTCTGGGATTCAGGATTTTTAATTTGTTGGATTTGACCTGATTTTCAAGCTTATGATGTTCATTTCAAACTACAGCCTTGTTCTTTAAACTTTTAGCTAATATTGCTAATTTGGTGTTGCTTGCAAATTTGGTATTTTTCTTTCATCTTTAATGTGAAAGCCCTGGTTTTTTCTTCAAAATGGTGCACAGTCATTTTTCAATATCTCTTAGGTGTAGTTGTTTGATGTGTTATAAATCCATTGAACCACAGTTCTGTCTAGCCCACATTTATCCATCTTGACATCTGTTGTCCATTTCAGGGACTGTTTGAGTTAGCCAAACCGTTATTTTAGTTTAAGTAGAGAGATGGCAGATATTCTAACAATTTCATATATGAAGAAATTGGTTTGAGATTATCCAGCCTCAAACTGAAAGAAAGGTTATGGACTAAAACAGAGTTGTTCTGAATAGAAATAGTTTGGCAGGTAATGGCATGAAAACCCAAGGGCCTGAAGAGAGGAAGGGAAGATCTGAAGTGGGCAAACTGGTGGGGTTCGTCACTTTGGGAATCTCTTCTTTGCTGCTAAGTCCATTGCAGTAGGAAACAGGTAAGCAGGCCAATATTTTCGTGGTGAAGAAAGAAAAGGAAGGGTCCATGAAAATCAAGGCCAACAAACTGATAACATACGTTGGTTTGGGGATAATGAATGGAGGAAGAAGGTGATACATTTTGCCTACATTTTACATATTAAAAAATTATAGAATCTCTCACCATTTGGTTTCTGCTGAACTCCAGCAAATCCAAAACAGTCTGGTAGAATTTGAAAACAAAATGGTTGGTTCTGGGTTCAAACCCAAATGTGTTTCTTGTTTTATTCACACCCTGATACTAAAGTGGTGTTATAGGTGAGAAACTGAAAAAAATAATCCATGAAATACAGAGTATAAAAAGTAGGTTTATAGTGTACAAAGAAGTGCTTTGCTTTTTAGCATAAAAGTTGATACAGTGTGGCTATGCTATTACAGTTGTGAGGTGGGCAAAAACAAAAGAAATGGTAAGAAATGAAAATGGTATTTTGGGTTTAATTGGAAGCATGTATTCCCAAGAATCCTTTTCTTTTTTTACTTCCCTTAGTGGGAAAAGAAAATTATCATATTTTATAATATAAAATGTGAACTAGGCTACCATATAATTTATTCAAATTATAATTAACCATAACTTAGAAAGACCTGTGTCAGAAATTATGCTAAGCCACAGATTGTTTTACCATAAATTACAATTAACTCAGTTTATGCAATACATTAAGCCCAAATCAAACATGCAATTATGAATTACTGTATTAGGTAAATAAAGCAAAAAGATGCTTAAAGCACCCATTTTTCTCCTTTGTTCTGTATGGAATTTCTAACAAGACCTTCTAAAATGGTTTCCATTCAAGTCTCCTCCCTAGTTGTATTCTAATAAAGGAGATCAATTTATTCACATAAATACACATGCAAAAATGGGGTTGCTTTCCTCGTCACTGGGAGCACACTAGAAGCTCATCTCAGGACACTTCTCACTTGTGGAATCATACCTGCATACGAAGCATGCTGTTTTCTAACTGGTAATAAAGAAACGATTTCAAACCTTTTTCTAGTGTTCCTGATTGTTTTTCTAAATCTTCTGATGCTTTAGTTTTTCTCTCAGTAATCTTGATTCCTCACTCCAGTTGCTCTTCTATTTTAATTTTCCCATGAATTATTAAATGCCATGTTTATATCTTCTATTTAATTTTGTTGCCTTTATTTGATATATGTGCCACATCAGAAAACAATAATTAAAAACATTGATATAAAAGAACAGACTTAAAATATGTTACATCTTCCTTTCCCATTGGGGCTTCTTTAACACCTGCAACATTCAATGATTCCAGAATATGGCCCTGCATGAAAACATTCTGCATAAACATTGATTAAAAAGAAATATATGGCTTCCTGAACTTCAAAGAAGGCATAGATGTCATTCTAAAATGCTAATACCACCTTAATAATGAAAGCCTAAAATTCCAGATAACAATTTTATTCAGTGTATATGCCACTCTAGTTCTGAATAGACAAATGGCTTACAGCATGCTGACAAATAGGACTAAAATTAATAATAACCATTTGGACGCAGTATGATTATACTTAGACCCAAACTGCTACTCTTGTAACAAAGATCACAGGGAAGAAGTTGTCAGATATTTGGGTGTATTTTACATGTTAAGCAAGCATAAGTAACTTGATTATACTCCCTTCTTAACTGTTTCTAGATTGGCAGTTCAACTTTTAAAACTCACCTTGTTTTAAAATCCTGATCATACCATTGATTAATCCTATTTCTATAGAGCTGTTAACTACTGTATCATTTCAAAGGATCAGCTAGGAGTCTCTTCCATAGCAACTGTAACCAAGTTACTCACAGGGTCTCATGCCAATAGTAAAAAGCAAGCTAGACATTTGGCCCACTCTCTTAAATTATAAGTTAAGTGGTTGCTTTCCGAATGCAAATATTAAAATACACTAAGAAGCACTACTAACTTTTTATCTCTGTTCTGCTTACCAAGCAGCACGTTGCAGGCTGAACGAAGGCTGAAATGGTGAAGCATTTGGATGATTGGTGATCCTGGGGGAACAAATCAAAGTTTTCCTGTATCTGTGTTTGATTATTTTTTTTAAATAAAGTTTTTTATTTTTAAACACAAACATACACATACAAAAACATAAAAATAAAATCATTTTATATACATACAGTGTGTCAGTTGGTTATGTGTCTTTTGTGCTATACTTTTGTAGTCATTTACTCACAATTTATATCAGGCTTCACATTGTCAAACTAACATGTTTATATATTTATCAGTTATTAATCATCCATGACTAAACTATTTATTCCATCGTTTTATACGAGATGTTCCAAGTTTTATCTTAAAATTTATGTTATACTTTCAACCAGTGGTTATATATATCTATATTATGTTTTATATCAATCTATTAGATTTCTATCACAAAATTATCTGGTCTATTATATTACCATGCCTTTTTATCCAACCATTGATAAAACAAGTCCCATATCATATAAAATTGCTTATCTTCTTGTTCTCTAATTTCAAATGTCAGTTTACTCATTTTAGCACAGTCCATAATTCATCTGTGTTTGATTATTGACAGGTTGATACAACTGTCCCCTCAGCAGACATGATCCCAGTGAAGAAAAAATATTGATGAAATGAATGCCGATCCATACAAGATAGTAGGAGAGCAAATGTATCAGTTGATAAGCACTCTGGTGTTTTCCTGCATCCATCTTAATAGGTCTTTCGGTGATCTCAGCAGAGATACCCATATAAATAGTTACTACAGAAACTGCTGAATTCCACATGTTTTCAATAAAGCCTTGAAAACTTTTCTAAAAAATGCCCATGAAAGAAGAAACTCCAGTTGTTGGCATTTATCATCCATGAGATTATTGCACGTAGATAGATTTTAATATTATTTGAAAAAATGCATATTGAATATTCACTAGTTATGACATTTAATAAATTCACAGCATAAAATGTTTTCACTTAAGCACATATAATTTTAAAGCTAATTTTTATTATGACAAATACTGGCTAAGAATAACCAACATTACTTTGTACCAGTTTTGGTGAAATTAATATTTATTAGCCTCATAATAGGCACATTGTGGATTTTTTTGCTATTAATACATATGTCTCAATACATGTCTCAATTTAACTGTTAAACACACACTTTCATAATTTAATGAACAATATTTAGGCTTTCAGGCCTGCTGCTTTTTGCTGCTATGTATGCTCGCTCCATTTTGGCAGCTCAAATGTAGCAGCCCTTTGTTTACTATGCTTAGGGTCTAGTCGATACCATCTTAGTCTTTTGGCAAAACAGTATTACAAAAAATGATTCATAAACTCATTTCTGGGGTTCTCCAAGGCATCTCAATGCTAGAAGTTCCATCAGTGCCCTGAACAAACAGCATTGGAAGTAGTATTTTCCACATAGTATCCCCCAGAGAGAACTGCTAGGAAACCATAAGAAATAAATCATGCAAGGCTTATGTGTGTCCCTAACATGAAGGTGACTGCACATTGGATTTCTGCAGCATGCACCACTCAATTGACTCATTCGAGCTAATTTCCACCAAGGGTATTAATACTGCTGTGTGTCTACATGACTGGCACATTCACTTGTTCCCAAAGTAAAGAGGTAGCAGAATTATCCATTCCCAGAGGAGGCACTGTCCCATTTCAGAGCATGAATTGCTCTTTTTTCTTGCCAATTTCTTACAGAAGCTTGCCCTGCATGGTGACTCACGCAAAAGATGCACTGTGTGGGAGGACTTCACTAAGAACTTATCATTGTGACTCATAGCACACTGTAAAAGTAGAGTGCTTTGAGATAAGAATACATTGTGTCTGAATTGAAAAAGATAACTTCAATTTCCCAATGTTTGGGGAATACTATGCAACAGGATATAGGACTGCAGAGTTACTTTACTTCCTGCCCCTTTGTTGGAGAACTCATGACTAACTATGGGAAATAGGGAGTCAGTTGGGTCAGCAACCTCCAAGTTAGCAGAAGTAATGGTCAAAATGTTCAGGAAGAAAACTGGAAGTGGAATTCCTCCTCCCTTCCCCAAAGAACAATCCAAAATAATCTTAAAAGGAATACTCTGCTGTGTCAGTTCCAAGAGGCATATAGTTTGTCTCTACAATGACCTGTCTTCAACTTGGCCCTTTAGATCTCTCAATAGTGTATTTGTTGCTGTTTAATCTAGCCAGTGAAAGCAGATGCTTTTCATGAGAAAATTTAATTGGAGACTAAAATGCAGAATTCCTCATGCATTGAAAAAACTCAAATGTCCCTAATCTTTTTTGGCAGTAGTCTTAATGCATATGGTTGTTTTCTAGAAGGCCAATTTACTAAAATGTAAATACTCTCATATAAAGAACCCTGCTTTCCCATGCAATTTGTGAAACAGTTGTCATTGCAACTGTGTATTTGCAACAATTTGTCCTCCAGCTTCTCTTACAGGAATTTGAAACAAGTGTACACTTAGGAAACTCACGGTGACAAATATCTTACTTTCTTTGCAGTTTGAAGGGATGGCACAAAGTAGCTATTACTCTAAAGATGCTGAGGCAACTATCTTTCAAATTGCAGGCCAAATGAATAATCTATAGGATCTACTTAATGCAAAACAGTCTTCTTTGCAGTAGAGATTATGAAAGGAATTTCTAATTTATATTACTGATGCTCACTTGACAAAGGGGATGGCACCATTCAGTGACCTTGAGAGTAAATTAGCAATTTGCTTTGCTTGCTGAGTTAGATGGCGTGGAAGTGCCATTCATGTGGTTGTAAATATTTCTCAGCATAATGGCAATCTATTTTGAATTGGAATGACATGGTAGTTTGTGTGTCTCAGCAATCAGAATGCACAACTGATGCAAATACTAGCTGAGATGAAAAAATGCAGGCAATCTTTTCCATACGTACTATAGTACATTGTATATATTCCAAGACAGTATGGAAGCATTCTATTTATCACTTCCTAGTTAAAAAAGAAAGAAAAAGAAATACGATGTACCAAAGCAGTTTGACACTGTTTAATGAGTCCATTTTTTCTAGTTTCACTCATATCATTTGTAGTGTAAAGCTTCATCAAAGATGATCCATTGTTCTTTTAAAAACTGTGTCTGTCTGCAAAGTGTGTATTTACAAAATACTATAAATGCAAATTCGGGATAATGCAGCTTCACTGATCATCATGAAGCAATTCAGATCCCTGGCTGAAAAGATGCATAAACAAATCAAGTGCATTACCTGGATGTAATTGTTAAGTTGCAGGAAAGGAAAGCATTGCTAGGGTCCCATGTAACAAGTTCATCTGACCAAAAACGGGAACTTCACCATAGGCAAAAAGAGGCAGGGGAAACTATTGACTTTTTATTGTCTAGATGTTCCCCACTCTATATATAGACATACCCCATTCTATGTGGGGATATGGTGGCCTAGCAGTTAAGACACTGTGTTTGTCGACTGGAAGGTTGGTAATTTGAGCCCAAAGTACTGTGTGATGGGGTGAGCTCCCGTTCTTGCCCCAGCTTCTGCCAATCTAGCAGTTTAAAATAATGTAAATGCAAATAGATAAATAGGTACCACTTTGGAGGGAAGGTAACAGCATTCCGTGAGGTTAGCATAATAGTCATGAGAGCTACATGACCACAGAAATGTCTTCAGATAATGTTGGCTCCCTTGGCTAAGAAATGAAGGTGAGAACTGTTCTCTAGAGTCAGACATAACTGAACAAGAGAAACCTTCACCTTACTCCCACTCTACAGTTTATCAATAATATAACATCAACAGAAAACCATTCGTCGCCAGGCCAACCAAAAGTCTCCTTTAGGGATTCTAATGAATGTTTTATAGATACTTTTCTTAGGAGAAAGCTTTTTAAACTGGTCCAGACTGGGTCAGACATGTAAGACATGAATAAAGCAAAAAGCAAAGCTTTGAATGCAAAATTGAAGCCACTATCTTGATCTTTTGACATCCCTGTATGGTCCCTGGTCCTTTCTTCTCCTTGTCTTGCAGGTACAGTTTGGTTTGGGTAAGATTAACCTCAGCCTCCCAACTTCTCTTGGCTGACTTAATGGGTTACTTGCATTCCTCCCTTAATCCTTCTCCAGACTTGGCATAGAATCTTTGCTCTGGGCTGATATTATCTCCATTTCTAGTGGTCATTTGGTACAGTCAAGCTGTGAGGCAGAATAATTGCTGAATCCTTTAAGCTGTACACCAAACCAAGCTTGAGTAGAACAAACCTATAACTCCTTTTCTTTCCCTGAGTCAGGCTGCTTACTGCTATTCTTTTCTTGATAGATCTCAATATGCCCTCGTCACTGCTACAGTTCTATCATTTACTTTACTTTGTCACCATTACTGTCATTGTCTTATACACATGCTAGGCCGCATCCTTTGTTGGTCCTTCCTTTAATCCTCTGGGTTTGAACTGGGTGAAGAAGAAGTGTTAACTTGGTTCACTAGGAATGCAGCTCTATTGGTAGAAGACCTAGGGTGTAACCCAAATAGCCAGCTGTAGATAGAGTGGTATTATCCTAAAGGCGGGGGCAGAAGCGGTGGCGGGGGCAGAAGCGGCGGCAGAAGCGGCAGTGGCAGCGGCAGAAGGATGTGGCGGGGCGGGACTTTTGGGCTGCGGCTTCCCGCCTTTTCTGTTGCTCGCCTCGCCCCGCCTCGCACCTGCCTCTCCTCCTCCTCGCTGGCTCTTTCATGAAGGTTGGGGTGGGCGTTGGGCCACATTACGAGGCAACCTGGGCCACATGCGGCCCATGGGCCGCGGGTTGAACAAGCCTGGCCTAGATCATCTGGTTTCTTCCAAATTTTTTTTTTTTAAAAAAAAGACTATTCCCACAATACCTTGGCCCCTATTGAGCTTGTAGATAACATTTTCAGAGGTTGCCAAACAATTGTAAAAAGTTGTCTGCATGTAAATTTAAGCCTGGGCTACAAAAAAAATGTACACTAGATGGTAGTAAAGAGTTATTTTTTTCTTTACCTCTGTTTCCCTCTAGTGCAAGAATCTCAAAAGTCAAATTAAGTGCCCAATGATGACTAAGTTCAATTGCCTGAAACGAATGTTGTGATCTCTTGATACACTGATACAAAACTAGAGTTAAAAATAAAATAAGAAATAAAGGATATCATGATGTGCTATTAAACATTACTTGCCTGAATTAAACAAATACCTTAAACTGTGAAATAGAGCAACTTTTCTATCAGATCACGGCTGATTTTCTTTTCTTTTTTTTAAACAAACTTTATTAATTTTACAGAAAACACAATACACAAACATACAAAACACAAAACATAAACAAAACTAAAAGATCTTTTCTGAAGGCTGTCTGATCCCGGGTTGAAACTCTTCACACAGACACAAATTCAAACATCATATTCACTTTATATATCCTTCCATATCTTATTATCATTTTCTTTTTTTTATACATATATATAAACCATTTTTATCAATTTTATAAAAACAATGCACAAAGAATCAAGGCATAACAGCTTATAAATTCTTTTCTAAGAAAAAATAATAAAAGAAGAAAACCAATAGAACATAACAATTCCAAATTATAGTATCAATACTTTATCTATTTAACTTCATATCTTATCCCAGCTTCTCCTTTTCATCCAAATTATTTCTTGTTAATTAAAATTTTATTGCCTTTTATCAATATACAAAATCCAAAAAAACATAACAAAACCTTTATATATCCTTCCATATCTTATTATCATTTTCAATAACATTCTTTGTCCGTTCTATTTCCAACTATCCATTCATCTTTTTTCTTTTACTATACTTCTCCTATACACCAATTGGAGTAACGTCTATAACTCATTACCCTAACTTAAAAGTACTTCATATAACAATTTTTCTTGGGATTCTGTTTAATAGATTCTAAAATTACACAATGAATTTTATACTCTAAATACACATATAAAAACACAATCTTATGTACCCTCCAGAATCCCTCTTTTATCCTAAATTAAATTCACCCATTGTCTCTGAATAAACTTTTTTTCTTTAGATCTTGCGATCTAGAACCCCATTGAGGCTTCTCCTCCCCCCTTTTCTCTCTTGCTTATTCTTCTCCTTGCCCTTTTTACCCCTTTGTCTCTCCTCCTCCCTTTTCTTATTCCCTTTCCTTTGCTTTCTAACCTTGCCTCCACCTTTTCGTTCATTTTTCTCTTTTTTGGTTGTTTTTATAATTCTTAAAATCCCCTTTTTCTTATCCTTTTTCTCCTCCTCCCCGGAAAGAACCCATTGTTCATCAAAGGTGGCTTCTTCTTCCTCTTCTTCCTTGTCCCAGTCCTGCTGCGTAGTCAACTTTTCATAAGTACATAACGCCATTTCTAAAAATTGAAACAAAGTGCCCAAAGTATCTTCCTTCTTATATTTTTGATATTCAGTCTTTAGTTCATCCACAAGCAATGCCATCATGAAAAGAGAAACTTTTCCCAAAACAACCACTAGTATTTTTAATCAAAAATAATTCAAAAAAGGTTCCAAAAATTAATACTTTTCTTCCTTCTCTTTCTCTTTCTGGGGTTAATGTTTAATCAAAGAGGTCCAATTACCATATACCTTTCTTCGGGATTCTAGGCAATCTCCTCCTTTTTCAGCTTCTGCTCCAATTTTTTTTCCTCTCCCTTCCCACTTGCAACATCAATTTTAAATAATCAGAAATCCATACCTCTGATAAGGGTTTTCCAATTTCTTCAGTTTTTCAATGTCCAGGAACCCTTTTGTCCCTTAGCTTCAACTTTCAGAATAATTCACCTTCAATGTCCAAACATATTTCATATCTGCTGTTTCCATGGGGTGGGAGAGTGAAGAAAAAAAAAAGTTCCCTTTAACAGCTTCTCCGCCTCTTTTGATCTTAGGGATACAATGTATCTTCCAGCAATTCAAACAGCTCAGTTCCAACAAATTTGAAAGATGTTGCTTGACCCGGCTCAGACAGCACTTTCACTCTTCTTGCTTCCTCCAGCACATTCTTATCCGGTTGCTGGCTTCTTCGTAGCGGCCATTGCTGACCGCCGCTCCACCGCCTTGGGAAAAAGGGGTTTTCCAGGACAAGGAGGGGGTCTGCGACACCCCCAACCCCCTGTCCGGCTCCCCTCTCTCTTCGGCTGTCCCTACAGGACAGCCATATCCCCCTGACCCATCTGGATCGGGGGTACCTCGGCGGCTAGCACAGCAGGAATCGTGAGCAGTCGCGAATTCCTGCTGCCCCGAAGCCACGCGAAACCGGAAGCCGATCACGGCTGATTTTCTACACAAATAGATAAATTGCTAGAGCTCTGCAAGATAATCTTAGCTAAGTACAAGTGTAAAAATATTGATTCTAAGGTCTGTAACAAACGAATCTACAAAAGAGACCTTGTAATCATTAACATTTTCTTAGTCTCTTGGGGAAGAAGGCGGAGCCTCCTCATTGATGGACCATAGATCGCAACTCTCTGTGGCTATGGTCCGTGCTCTTTCATTGGAGATCCCTGATCATTATGATTAGGGGCTGAAGCTGCCTTGGAGGGGTGGCGGAGTAAGCGCAAGTCAGGCTGAGGGGAGCCGCATTTCCTCCCCCCCCCCGGGCTTGGTCTTTTTCCCCCCTGAAGTTGACTGCAGCAGTGGTTTAAAATGGCCACCCCGAAGAGGAGGACTCCACTGGATTAAGATTTGTGCAGGAGGGAAGAAAGAGGTGGATAACATCTGAACTGGGATAATTGGGCAATACAACTAAACAAAAGTACCCCGGGATTAAGGTAACATGGAATTTTTTAGAAAAGAAAAGTGAGCAGCGAAATTACAAAGGGATAGGGGAAAAAAAAAAGAAAATATTTTTGACAGCTAAGCGGGGCTTCGAACCAGGAAACGAAGAAGCTGAAACTAAAGATTTAACTAAATTGGACTAAAATATTTTGGGAATAAATAGGCATAAAATAAAGCTGGATTTAAGATTGTCAAAAAATAATAATAATAAAGTTTACAAATTGGAGACTAGAATATTGAGGTTCGAAAAACCCTAAATAAAAAAATAGGGGGAAAAGGTGAAGACTTTGAATAATGGAGAGTGCCACCTTTTGACAAAAACTTGAGATCAAACAAAAGGGAAAACATCCTGTTTCTGAATGAACTTGTGTGGATATAACATTAAAGAAATATTGAAACAAAGTAAGAATCTTAGAAAGTGAAAGCAGAACCAGAATAAAGAAAAAAGCAAGAAAAGACTGACTGTGGGATTGATTGATGTTTTTGTCATAGACCCTTGGTTGGAATAACTGAGAACTTTAGAAAATTGAAAGAAGAAAGAAGGAAAGTAAAAGTGTTTTTTTGTGGACTTTAATGATCATAAAATATAAGAGTGTGTAATGATAATATCTCTTCGGAAATTAAAAATGGAACTTAAAAATTACTAGAGAATTACTACAGGAAAGAGGCGAATCACTTTGCTCTATCCTAGATTGAAAAACAAGAAGAAAGAACTTCAGAGGAGAAGGAGTCGACTCAAGGAGAAGACATTTGAAATAGACAACACAAAAAACACTACAAAGAAGTGGGGAAAGAAGGAATGTTAAAAAGTTGAAATTTAAGAAGGCAATCTAAAAAAGTAAAGGGCTAAGAAAATATACTTCCCAGATCTACAGTGTAACATCTTCCTTTCATCAAGTAGATTGTCATTTAACTACTTTAAGCAAATATTACTGGATTCCTCCACACAGTTTTAATGCCCTGCTCTAACCCAACTTATATAATTTGAAGACATGTTCTCAAAATGAAGTTAGCCTGTAGGCTGACACTGAGTCAAGGTGTTACAGAGGATAGTGTTTTCCACCAGAAAGTTGAAGAATATTTATTTTGCAGACATCAATGTTGCCTGGAGAAGTCATCTATTGGGCTCCAATGCTCCCACTGTAGGATCCCTCTTCTATCTGTGCCCTTATGTCATGTCTGGTCATGAGGTCAGTATTTTCATCTATCTATTCACAAATAAAATAAATTTAAGGGAAGAACTAATCTGCACTGTAGTTGCATATCAGAAGATTATCTTGCACTGCCTGTACCAGTTTCCATACATCATATGTATACAAAACATCTTAATGTTTACCTGGGGTTCTAGGGGAACTGCCAAATCCATCCACAATATTTCCAGCATCCATTCTGGATGCAGAGAAAGATGAATACTTTGATATTGGTGAGCCTTTGATATTGGTGATCTATGCCATGACTGCCAACTTAACAGAGTATAACTGATGTGTAGGAGCTACTATATCAAGAGAGAGTTGTCTGGTGAAGAAAGCAAAAATGCTGAGAATGCAATCATGAAATAGTTCAGTTTTGAAGTTATGAGCAGCTAAGATTTCTCTGCATAGAGGGCAACACAAGAAAGGAGCATGAAGGATTTGAAATAGGAAGCAAATTCTCTACCATCTGCTTAGAATCTCTTGGGGTTTGTTATAGCTGCTCTTCCAACATTACAATAAAAATTACTTCTACCAACATGCATCCTTTCCAACTTTCTCCATACACTCCATTTACAAATACTGCTGTTTTATAGACAGCTATTATATCATCCTTATGCTTGGAAAAGGCTTAAAGGAAATGGAGGGAAGCAATTCAGGTGTTTGACAAAGCTCAGGCATTTTCTCCCTTCTACACATTGAATATGATGTTCTTTTTTGAGACAAGTCATTCAAGTCAACTTGAGGAATTACAGTAAAAGCTTTCATTAATTTTGTTTCTACATCCATTCTAGAAGAATCTTGTAGACTGAATTATGTCATGTTCATTTCAAATCCTGATCAAATAATCCATTTGCTATATTTTAGAGCATAAAGCCATTTTAGTACACTTATCAACAAACTAAATACACAGTATTAGCTTTCTTTATCATCTCTGTGTACAATATCCCAGGGACTGCAATGAGATCTTTTTTTTTTCAACAGCTTGAACAAATTTCTAAAGATTGACTATATGTTATTCAGCCAAGAAAGGACTTTATTCTGTCTATTGCAGTTGATAAGAGAGGAACTGGACATAAATTCAGGAAGAACATTTTGACACAAAACAGCAGGACTACAAAGATGGATGGTTCAATTAATGATAATTTTTGATCAGGTCAGGGGTTCTTAAACTTTGTGGTGTCATGATTCTCTAAAATAATACGTGGACTTGTGTGACATCCCCTTCAAATAAAGGGGGAGGAGATACTCTTGCTATCTATCCACACAGTTTGATATTGTGTGTGTGCATACCAGTTTTCCACATCCAAAGGAAGATTGCTAGAAGACTGTCAGGATTTATGTCTGAAACCAAGGCTTGACTTTGACAGCCTCTGTAGACATAGCACCTGCTCCTGAAAAAACTCCAAAACATTCATAAGCACCTCCTAAAGTACAAGTTCAAGGTACTGTTGTCTAGTCTCACTTTTCCTAGTCCCAAGGGAAGCCCTTGCTGGATTGCTTCTTGTCTCATTTGGTGTCTGGTGCTGAGCCTGTGTTGCCTCTATGAGCAGCCCAAGTACTGCAGCTCAGCTTACTTCTTGGAGAAGGAAAACATCCTGCGATGGGAGGCCAGCGTGTTTGGATTGTCTAGAGCCAGTGCAGAGGGTCAGCATGACAGATGGCCAGTACTAACAGCTCTGTGAAGGCTGCTCATGTCCAGGCAGGGTGAATTTGGTTGCAACTCCCAATCTGAGAAGTCCTATGTTTGATAAGGAGTGCATATGCTGATTGAACAAATGATCCCCATGATCAAAAATGTATTTAGGATTAAACTGGTAGAATGGAGAATGCACAACATTCTACACTGAAGATGAAGTATTTCAAAGCAGACATTAAATATATGAAGAATATGAGGCATTCTACATTGACTGGGACACTGTGGCTTTTAGTTCCACTTTAGGCATGAAGCCAGCTGGGCGATCTTGTGGTTGTGACTGTCTTTCAGCCCCAGAAAGGAGGCAGTGACAAATCATTTCTGAAAATCTTGCCAGGAAAACTTCACCCAGCGATTGCCAGGTACCAACACTAACTCAAAGACATCACAGAGCAATGCAAATTGAGGATGAAGTATTTCAATGCAGAATTATGCTTGATTTCTGTTCAGTAACTTTGTGTCATAATACAGCAGAGTTTTACTACAAAAAGCACATATACTGATGATTTTTTTTTTTTTAGAACTCTTACAAAGTATGACGTCCTCTTGAGTGGCAGTATGATGCTTATGTAGAGGCATATTTAAATTGTAGAATGTTGTTCTTTGGAAACAGGGAATAGTTGGTATAGCAGCATATAAACAAGTTGTACATAATAACAAAGCACAAATGGAAGAAATACAGTATATGAAAATATACCTAGATGGTCAAGCCTGCTGCTTATTACCTGGATTGTTACATGCAATTCAGGTTAAAGGAACTGCTGTTTCACTAAGTTGCCTGCAGAAACATGGGAAGGAGGGGAAGTTACTTTATTTGTTGTTTATGTTTAAATACATGAATCAAACTGTATTAAGTACAAGAGACTATTAGATTACACACATATATAATGTTCAAAAGATTACCCAGAAGGATGTGAACATGTAGAAATTAGAATAGAATAGAATAGAATAGAATAGAATAGAATAGAATAGAATAACAGAGTTTGAAGGGACTTTGGAGGTCTTCTAGTCCAACCCCCTGCTTAGGCAGGAAATCTTACACCACTTCAGACAAATGGTTATCCAATCTCTTCTTAAAAACTTCCAGTGTTGGAGCATTCACAACTTTTGGAGGCAAGTTGTTCCATTGGTTAATTGTTTTATCAGCAAATTTCTCCTTAGTTCTAAGTTGCTTCTCTTCTTGATTAGTTTCCACCCATTGCTTCTTGTCCTACCCTCAGGTGCTCTGGAGAATAGCTTGACTCCCTCTTCTTTGTGACAGCCCCTGAGATATTGGAACACTGCTATCATGTCACCTCTGGTCCTTCTTTTCCTCAGACTAGACATACCCAGTTCCTGTAACTGTTCTTTATATGTTTTAGCCTCCAGTCCCCTAATCATGTTTGTTGCTCTTCTCTGCAAAATTAATTAATTAACAAACTAATGAGCAATGAGAGAGGTGTTGAGAGAGAAAAAATCCTACTTTTCTTTAAAGGAATACCTATTTATCAGTGTGAAATAATATATGAATTACTACATAAACTTACAGTGAAGGGAACCATCAGAGACTTTCACATTATGAAATTATATATTGTAATTTCCCCTGGTTTTCTTTCAGCCTCAGCAAGTTATCCCAATAGTAAATTCTGAGCAGTTACAATCTTCTAAGAAAAAGAAATGAAACACAATTAACTGAAAGTTACAGAGCTGTATGGTCCCTTAAAAACATTTTGTTTAATATATGTTTCTTGCAATGCACAATGTGAGATGAAACTTTCACAGTTCTGTCGGTTTTGAATTTTACAAGCCACAACTATTTTTTTCCCTCTAGAAAGCAGCATAACTAATCCTCTGAAGAAAACCAACATGCTTCTTTTCAGAAAGATTGCAGCAGCATGTAATTGAGTGAGCGCTACACAATCAAATAACACAATGTGTAACAAGAAGAATTACGAGAACCATTGATAGAGAAATTTTTCAGTAGTGATTCCAAACCTGAGTGTGAAGCAAGACGGAAGAGCTACTCTGCTTATCTCAGTTGCTTCAAAATTCACACCTTGTCTGATTCATTTCACCCCCAAAATTAGATATATTTTTAAATGCTTTTCCTTACATGTGTGCCTTCTCTAGCATCTCCTTCCCTTATTTCAAATTTTGATTATTTCAGATGCCCTCCCTGTTGCTTCTCTTTCCAGGTTGTTACCATTTAGGATGAAAGCAGTACCTAAAATAAAACAATATATAGGTAGTCCTAAAACCATTCATTTAGTGACTGTTCAAAGTTATAATGGCACTGAAAAAAAGTCACTTACAACTGGTCCTCACACTTATGACTATTACAACATCCCCAGAAAGAAAATTCAGGTTTTTGGCAACCAGCATCTGTTTACAGTGGCTGATGCATCCTGGGGTCACAGGATCACCATTTGTGACCCTCCCAGTCAGCTTTCAATGAGCAAAGTCAAATCGGGAAGTCGGATTCACTTAAAGACCATGTGATTCACTTAGCATCTGCAGTAATTTGCTTAATGTCATAAAATTGGTCACGACTCCCTTAACAACTGCCTTGCTTAGCAACTGAAATTCTGCTTGTAAGTCAAAGACTACCTGTAGATTAGTAACAGTCTTCAGCTGGCAGTGCTTGTGCTATGTAATCAAAACAGTAATAAGAGAAGTAAGAGGATTCCTCTAAACTTCTAAAATGTTCATATTGATATTGTAGATCTTATGGTTTTATTGATAAAATAACAAAATTGGAAGAGACCTTGGAAGTCTTTTAATCCAACCTTTTGCTCAACCAGGAGACCTTATACCATGCCAAACAAATGGTTGTTCATTCTCTTCTTAAAAACCTACAGTGTTGGAGCACCTGCAACCTCTGGAGGAAAGTCATTCCACTGATTAATTGTTCTCACTGTCAGGAAACGTTTCCTTAGTTCTAGGCTGGTTCTCTAGATAGTTTCCATCCATTGCTTCTAATTCTGCCTTCAAGTTCTTTGGAGAATAGATTGACCCCTCCTCCCTTCTTCTTTGCGGTAGCCCCGTGGAACACTGCTATCGCGTCACTCCTAGTCCTTCTTTTCATTAAATGAGACATACCCAATTCCTGCAACTGTTCTTGACATGTTTTAGACTCCAGTCTCCTAATCATGTTTCTCTTCTCTGCATTCTTTCTAGAGTCTCAATATCTTTTTTTATATATTGTGGCAACCAACATTTAGGGCATGCATGTGATGACTAGATGGATGGAACCTGGCACTCAAAATCTTTCAAATCAGAGCATCCCCTTTCATTTGGATCCTTAAGAGATGGGAGTTAGAATGTAAAAAGGTGTGGTTCCAATCATCCTCTACTGTCAGCTAGAAGAGAAGGAAATTTGGTGAAAAGGAATATCCAGGAGAAGCTATTTCTTTATCCAAGCACTATATACCTTTTAGCAGTCAGAGTGCCTGGTCTAAATAACAGTACAGTTACTTCCTTTAAAGAACCTAGAGCTGTAACACAAACAATAAGCTATATAGAAATAAGTTATAGAAGTCAAGTTTCTCTTAAAAAATAACTTATATTTAAATCCTAAAGGCATCTTATTTTTAAAAAAATACTCACAAAGCCAAGCTTGGGTAACTTCTACAAGATTATCTCTAAAGATATTTATGAAGAGTAAAAATCCTATTTGAAACATTATTTTATCAACAAAGTCAGTCTAAAAATAGACTAACACTATATTCACTTAACCTTTTCAAGTTGAATGCTAAACGTTGTTTTAGTCTTGTTTCTAAGCATTACACAATAGATAGAACCCATCTATGTTGCCTCCACACCCCAGTAAGGCTTTGTAGAAGGAGAATTGTGTAAATTTGTGGTAGCCAAAAATTAGAAGGATTTGAATCTTATGTCTTTTAATACAATACATTGGCTGAAAAGGTGCCACCAGATTCCTGATTTTTGACAGCCCACTAATTCATATAATTAAAATAAATAGAAATGATCAAGCTACTTTTAGTTGTGAAAGTAGTATCATGAGAGATCTTATATAAGTCTCTAAGTGATTTTTTTTTCTTTATTTCTTAATGAATACCAAAACAACCTACCCATTTCCAACAATGCATGATATGCAAAACATTGTTTCAAACTCCCACAGATATATTGGGGGAATCTACTGCACTGTTCTAGACAGCTGCAATTAGAGAACTGAAACAATGTAATTGTCCCCGGTTCTGATGTGCTTAGAGCCACTGAGAATGAACTGAGTTGACATTTCCTAAATTAATAAAATTAATAAAATAAATAGTTTTAGAATAATGTGAGGTTTGCAGAAGAACAGAGAAAATAAAAACATTTTAAAAGTCTACTCAGGTTTCAGTGTAGATTGGAGATGGAATATAAAATGGATTGGTTTCAGTTATTTGATTCACACTTATCAAAAACAAAATTTTACAATTTTTCAATATTGGCAACAGTTGCTTATTGATTCAAAATAACTGTGGCAACCAAAACTGAATGCAGTAAATGTGGCCTTACCAAGGCATTATAAAGTGGTATTAACATTTCATGTCATCTTGATTCTACCTCTCTGTTTATTCAGCCTATATCACAGACTTGTGCTGATGGATATGTGGAGATGGACCCGGTCATTGTATATTTAATTAATCAAACATCTTCATTATCATTGTGCTTTTTATTCCAAGTATATTTTTCTGCTGCAACTTGTTCATTTTTAAATTGAAGATAAACTGACATTTCAAAGATTATTGGAAATTATTATTGCCAAGTAAAAACAATTACAGTACCATGGAAAAGAATTGGATTATCTTTTGTAATATAAAGAATGGAAAGGAAGCATTTCCTCATTCTCATAAAATGTAAATGTTCAGATCTGGAAATTCAACTCATTCAACTCTGTCAAAAATCATTGCTCTCTGTTCAAAACTGTAGCTAAACTGTATTTTTAAATTATCTCTGTTCAAGAGACTTACATAATGGAATGCTTTTCAATCAAGTGTGGGAAACAGCTCTCTTGAGGCTCTGCATCAAAAAGTCACTTTTCTGCATGTATTGATTTGCGATTTATTTGTCTAACTTTTGTATCCCTTGTTTTCTCATGTATTTTTATGATGCTGAAGAGAGCTAAGGCACTCATATAAATGGTAATTTAATGTTTATGCAGCAAAACAAAAATCAAGGCATTATTTAAAATTTTATGTCAATAATAATTCAGCACATACATTTTTAATACACATTTTAAACATTATGAGAGAGTTATACAAACCATTTTCCCAGGGCATGAAAACCCACAGCTTAGATGCTATAATAAAAAAGTTTGTCCTCTAATGCTTCCATCTATTGTGCATCTGATGCTAGTTGAATATGAATCAGAATCTTAGCTGATGATTATATGAGATAAAATAAGTTATTCAAAATTGTGCAATTCTCACCTGAAGAATTCAAATACTTACCAGGCCTTTTTGGTTTTTTTAAGATGCAGACTTTGGATCCAACAGCTGATCTTTTCTGCTTTGGACATGATGTTGTAACTATCAGATGGCAGTCCAATCTCTTGAAAGTCTCAAGTGATGGCACTTCTACAACTTCCGAGGGCAAGCTGTTCTATTGGTTGATTGTTCTCACTGTCAGAAAGTTTCTCCTTATTTCCAGGTTAAAACTCTCCTTGTTCAGAGAAGTTTGAACTAAAGTAGTAGCTGTTCTACTTTTCTTTGTTACCAGTCAGCATCCATTTTCCCATGCCATTTTGACTTGTTCCTTCTCTGTGACACATTTTCTCTTACACATTTTCCTTCTTTCTTAAGATCGCTTCTTGTTCCTCCAGAAAATTGAAAATACACCAACTATACCATAGTAAGTTTTAGCTTTCATCTAATAATTCTTGTTTTGTCCTTAATCTGTTTCTTGAGACTGAGTGTATCATATCTTCATATATAACCGTACTTTTCTTGCAATAACTTTCTCCAGAATACAAAGCATTTGAAGGTGAAGCTAGAGGTGAAGTTGCTGAAATTGTTTTTAAAGAATTCCACGCTTTTATCAAGCTTTGTCTAAGAATATGTCCTTTGAAATTTTTATATTATTTTCAATCCATATACTAGAAATATCTGGGAGGTCTATTAACTGGCCAACTCCTTCTCATACTGATATTTTGATATTTAGGAATTTTATCTATTGCTATCCAATGCGAACAACTTTTATATAACATAAAATTCAGAACACCTCATTCATTGCTATTTTTTGAATCTCATAAAACGTATTCTACAATTTTTCCACTCCCAAAAAAATCTATTGACTGTTTTTCGCCCATCATGCAAGATTTTTCCTGGAATTGAAAATGGCATAATTTCAAATAAGTAAAAAATAATAATATTAGGTAATATATTGTCAATCACAATTAATCCTAGCTGGTAGAAATTGATTTTTTTTCTATCTTTGAAAATATTTTTATTTTTTTCCCCATAATTTGAGGTAATTTTTAAATATATATTTGTTGCCATCGATCAGGAACGATCTCAAATATTTTACTGGACTTTCTCTGGCATCCCAACCCTTTCTGCACCAAGCTTTTTCCTTGTAGGGTCATTTTTTTTTTAATTATGTCCATTGATCTATCCTGAGAATTCATCAAAATCTCTAATTATTTTAATCAGCTGTCTTTGTGCACTCTGCAGTTGCCCAATAGTTAGCTCTACATCATCCATATAATATTTTAATTTCTGCTTTTCTTAACCTCCTTCATCAAATTCAGCTTTTTCTCTGTTTTGGAGTTCCTGACATCATCTCTACAATTTCAGCCTATTTGTATATATTGCTCCTGGGTGATTTACCTTTCCTCGTCTTGTATAATTGTTTTGACTTTATATTGCAATGAAAAAGCTTGTGAAACTTTGTCCCGGCTCAAGTTGTCTTTTTAATATTGTAATTATTTGTGACTGAGCTCTAAGCACCTTCTTTTTCAGACACCAGTACCTATGCTGAATTTCTTTTCCTGTTCAAGTTTTCCTGCCATGAAATCTTATATGTTTCTGTTTTTCTGTTTCTTCAAAATGAAAAGTTACAATTTTGACATTGTTGTTTGATATCTCTCAATGTGCACCTTCTAAAATGTGCAAATATGCTGTATGGGAAAGGAATAAGCACACACCATTTTGATAAGGTACCAGATATTTACCATGTATCCCAGAGTTTGGCAATGTAACGTTTCAGTTTTTAGCAGCATAAGTTGAGCATATATTTAACAGAAAACTGATACTTTGGCATCCATCACTGTGTAGTCTTATATATCTATTCAACACATACCATAAACATATATAAAACATTCTTATAATGGTGACAATAATTTTCCATTTAACCTCAATAGTAGAAGGCAAGGGTTTTTTTAGCAATAAAATTGCAACAAGCAAATAACTTTTACAATCTTAACACATTTTGCCAATATTACATAGCTTGAGTTATAGAAATGCGTTGTCATTTGAATCAGACACACACATTATACATACATGTATTTTTTAAAGCTAATGGATATGCTTCAATGTTGACTGAATATAATAATCAAAAGGTCTTTATGGGAATCCACATTTTCCTTTAACAAACAGCATAGCTCTAAAAACAATTGGCACAATACAGAAACACTTAGAATCAGTCACATGTTCACATTATTATACATTTTGTTTAAATTATGATTAGTCCCACTATAAAAATAATCGGGGGACTCTTTTGTAAATAACTCACACATAGTCAAGTTATCCAAAATATTATTTCAATCAGTATTTATGGAGAAGCTTGTTAAAAATCACTGAACAAGTGTTATAAGAAAGAGCTTTTGACCTCATTGGAATCCTTATTGTTTTGTAACTCTTATAAACTTTGCAGTGTTATCTCAAAACTATGCAAAATTACACTTTACAATCATACTAATACTACACAACTAACCATACCAAGCTACATGTGGATATGAACTGAGTCTGCATTTAAACTGCAGCTCAGCAAATAATGAATGTGCAAAGCTTGCTAGTCAACTTAGAATTACAAAATCCACATGTCCATGAACTTCAGATTCTTCTAATTCTATAACTCAATTTTCCTATAGTGTTGAATTGACTTTAGCATTAATTTCCAAGTCAGAATTTCTTTGCATTTAGATACATACATCGAGTTACTAAACGCTTCATATTTTTGTTCATATGTAGAATGCATTTCCCCATCTACTGTATATCACTTTATATGGAGAGCTTGACTATTCCACTGAATTGGCGAGAGAAACTTTTTTTAAATGAGAAACCATGTATGCATTTATAAGATTCAAGAGATAATTAAATTATTTTATTTTCATAGAATTATTTCTGGATCCAGGTAGATGGCTATGGAAATCTGGATCCAAAAGACATGGGACTTAATATTTTCACTGGCTCATTTTACTGGCTCATTTTTGATAAGATCGGTTAATTTTGGTAGCTTATTTTAGTTCAGTCTCTGCTGTTCAGAAACTATTCTAGTCACCTGCCTTTGTTTTATAAGATTCACATTTTTGCTGAAATAATTATGTATTTAATGTACATTCTTATATGAATTACAATTCCTATTCAGGCTGAAGGGATAGAATCTTTGACAAGTTGTAGCTGTTGCCCAATGGATTTAATTACTTTTGCTATGGGGATTAGGAAGGTGAATATTGCCCCTAATCATCTAAACATCTCTCTCTTTAAAATGCTATAATAATATTCATGTCTGATTATACAATTTATAACATTCAAAGAGGAATATGGCCCAAAACTATTTCACGCAAATGTTTGTAAAACTATGGTTATAAAGTATGAAATGCTAGTGCTTGATATGAGTTTAATATGTAGATCTCACTACAGTAACTTTAAATCTTTAAATAATCGTATTCTGTTTCAGTATGCGCCTTATAAAAAGACCTTTCCCCTTAACAAGTCACATCTACCTCCAATTTAAAAAAGGATGAATTCAAATTTAGTCGTTGTTCATAACTCAAGCTGACATAAGGAACATTTTTGCCCTCCAAAAATCAATTTCAATCATTTATCATGGGCTACAGTTATATGCATTCCCTTTGCATCCATTCCATTAGCAGATAATTTTGTAAGGGGAACAGTGCTAACTTAAATATGTTGCAGATCTATAATTTAACTTGGAAAAAGTCCCAGAAAAATATTTAAAAAGGCATAATATTACTCTGCAAGAATGTGAACCAAATACATTTATGGATCTGTTCAATCACCAATTATTAAGATCCTGTGTTCTGCCATTATCGAGCAGAAATGCGGGAACAAATGTCCTGATAACAACACTCAAAATGCTCCTTTGAATAGTTCCAGTTACAGAAATGTTCAACATGATGATTGCTTTCTTCATAATCATAAATCATAGAAATGTTGTTTCTTTTGCTTCCAAACACACAAAACAACAACTTTACAATTAAAGACCTGTAGCTAATATACACTCTCTGGCCAAGATCATTATGTTTCAACTACTTCATTTTAACTTAAGGCAGCTTAGTATTACCCTGCCAATATAATTTTTCTTCCATTTTTTTCTTTTTCCATTGACAGAAAAGCAACAACTTAAAGGTTTTTCTGAATGTTTTGTTACACAAGGCATAACAAATTGGGTTCACAGTACTGTTTACGTAGCACAACCAATAGCCAAGATGCCACAATGTTGGAGGAATGCAATTTGAACAGAATGTGGAAACCAATACCATTATATTGTAGGGGGTCCAGGTAATTATAAAAGCTAGAAGAATGGCACTTAGAGTCTGGGCTGCTTTACGTTCTTTTATAAGAACCATTCTTTTCCTTTTAGTAATTTGATTACTTAGATTAGGATCCATATTTTTGATGGAAGCGTCTTTGGATAAACTGGCAGAACAAGGAGTGATTTTGACTTTTCGGCAACCATTGTTAGTTTCTGAGGCACCACCAGCTTTAACCACCAACCGGAACTTATAAGCTACACATTTATTACTTTTTTGCACCTGACTTTTGGTTGGGGTTAGAAAATATTTTTGGGTGTCATAGTCATTCTCCTTATGCTGGTCTTTGATAAAAGCTTCTTTTTTCTCTTCTTTTTGCTCATCAACCTTCCCTTTTACAGGGGTCTTATAAGCTACCTGAAAGAGTGGATCAGGTGGACATTTTTCCTCTTCTTCCGATGACGCATAGCTGCTGCAAGTGGTCAGCTGCTCTGCCTTCGACCAATCTTGGCAGGTATTTTGAATCTGAGATGCTTTTGCTGTGGCAGAAGTACTTCGACTGGATGAAGACCACGAAGCCTGAGATTGGTCTCTTTTGGTCAAATTTTGTTGCCTGCAGCTAAAGCATGATTTCAGCAGTGTTTTCTGAGGCTTTATTGTTTCAAACTCAGTCACAGAACTGGAGCCCTGAAGGTCAGCTAAATCCTTGGTTCGTTTTTCAGTCTCTTTGTAAATGCGGCAATATAAAATAGTCATCACCGAAACCGGGATATAGAAAGCAGCAATTGCGGTACCAAAGGTAACAATAGGTTCATTCAAAAATTGTATTTGACATTCTCCAGGTGGGACAGTTCGCTCCCCTACAAGGTACTGCCAGCATAAGATTACAGGTGCCCATAGAATGAAAGAAATCAGCCACGCCAAACCAATCATAATCCCAGCTCTTTTGGGTGTGCGTTTAGCCCTATAGGTTAAAGGCCGTGTAATAGAAAAATATCGGTCAAAACTGATGACTAACAAATTCATTACTGAAGCATTACTAGCTACATAATCGAGTGCTAACCATAAATCACATGCCAAAATTCCAAGAGACCAGTGCCCTATTAATATGTATGATGTATAAAGATTCATAGAAAATATTCCAATTATAAGGTCTGCACAGGCGAGACTGAGTAAATAATAATTGTTCACTGTTTTGAGCTGGCTGTTGACTTTGAATGATATCATTACCAGAACATTTCCCACAATGGTTATCAAACTTAAAATGGCCGTTACAGTAGCGATGGTGATTACTTCCCAAAGTCTATGGCCTTCAAGTGGTTTTTGGCTAGAAGTTGAATCATTGGTGATGGTCAAGTTGCTGTGTAACTTGTCTTCCATTCTTTTTTTGTGGTGGATTAACATCAGTATCTTTTAATGTGCTCTAGGTACTTCATCTGTAATTTGAAGATCTCCTTTAAATGACAAACAGAAAAAAAAATCATAAAATGAAGGGCACCTGTCAAATGAATTTAGCATTAGAAAACAATCTATTGTTCTATTTCAATTGTGAATTTCAAAGAAATTTGATGAAATCCACGATTGGATTTAAAGGAAAGATACATGAATCCTTTGAAGTAATGCAACTCAACTACCCTTCCAAATCTGCTGTTCAAAATATCACACACTCCCTTTGAACAGCTCTGCTTTCCAACTACTTTTCAGCAGCAATCCAGATGGAAGTATTATTGGAGGTTTTATTTTCACACTCATATGATGGGGGAAGGCCTATGAAGTGGCTGAGCTAAGCTTCCAATAGGATACACATCCTCAGTGTCTTGAGCAATGGGTTCAGAGGAACCGTTTGGCTCCTCTGAAAGGTTTGCAGAACCTCAATGCTCAATCTTTGCAATGGTAGCTTTTATTTAATCAAGTCACATTGCCTTGGAATATGAAGGTACCTTTTATAGAACATTGTATGTAACAGAAATTAGAATTCTATTCTAATTAATATAAAATAGAATAAAAATAGTTTTTCAAGCCTTTCTTGTCAAGTAAGCTATTATAAAACAATGTTAACTGGATATGAATCAAAACTATGGCTTTCATTATTAATTCCTGTTTAACAAGGCTTTTCCTCATTGTTACATGAATGTACATTCACTAACAGTGAGGAAAAGCCTTGCTAAATAGGAATTAATAATGAAAGCCATAGTCTTTATTCATATCCAGTCAACATTGTTGAATAATGACTTATTTGACAAGAAAGTTTTCAAAAACCATTTTTATAATGCATTCTTGCCACAAAAAAATCAGAGGTCATTTATAAATGAAGATTTCAAAATAAAAAAATCATAGTTAAGTTAAACCATGCATGTATCTGCTTCAACCAAACAAACAAAAAGACATTGGGGATATATGCAACAAACCTGGATTGAACTGAACCTGACCAAGATATCTCCTCTGCTCTCAGACTGCTGTGTATTACAAAAGTTAATCTAGACCAAGGGTGTCAAATTGGCGGTCTGCAGGCCGGATGTGTCATGCGCAGGCCATGTCCACCCCAGCTCCGTGAAGGGGAAAAACATCATGCAACGTGATGCCATGAGTTTGACACCTGTGGTCTAGAGTGATGATCTTAAAATGTTAAACACTGTTAAATGTAAATTGTATCCTTTCTTTCCTGATGAAAAATTGATTAAACCCCACCTTATTACTCTACATCTATAACCTTTACATATAAAGCATGTCAGAGTCTGTTAAAAGTGATACACACAGTTTGTATTGTCACATCTAGAAAAGGTAGCTTTAATCTAATCTCCTTGCATATTCATTGGCTCCCAATAAAAATGCTTCTTTGTGCCAACTAAATAATGAAAAAACAGTATGGTTTCTGATGGCATATTCATATCCAGCTTAGTGCTATGCAAACAAGTAAGCTAACTGTATCTTATTTTTCAGTTTATTAAATAAAATTGTTTTTTTAAAAAATTGAAAATTAGATTTTAAAAACATTTGAACGTGGTGATCTTTGACATATATCAACAGTCTTTATATTGTTATAATAGCAGAATGTTATCAAACATTATTAACCTATACATATATAGGTTAATATATAGGTCCACCAGGCTGTCAATCATTTGGAAGCCTGCACTCACAAACAAAAAAATCTCCACACCACAAGCCAGGCAAACACCTGGGCACAAACAGATCCCCCCTGATACCTCCAGCTCAAACACACCCCAACCAGGCACCCAGAAAACCCAGCTTCCTAACTAATGATAGCCGTCCATTTACCCGAAGCTAAGCTGCACTAAAGGCCTCCAATAAAGTAACACAATGTTGCCAGCCAATCAAGATACAAAAAGAGTCCCCCCCCCAAAAAAACAGACAGAAGATATTAGTAGCAGAACACAGCAAACTCCAAGACCAATAAACACAGACCAAGACTCTCAACCAATCAGGAGGAAGAAAAAACCATTCTGACACAGCAATAGGCTGCCCCAAATTTAAATCTGAAACCACTGTAAAAGTCTGACTCACAGACAAACACCATACAGAAGCCTGATGATGGCAGATGAGATTCTGCTGAAACGTTGCTACAACTTTAAAAGCACCACTATTATGACGTGGGAAAATACCCGAACAAAGCTGAATGCCAGACATGTAAGTACCCGCGAAAACTTAAGAAAAAATATATATATATACATACATACATATACTTATACATATTTACATTGTAAATCTTTGTATCCATTTCTATCTTAGACATTTTGTTGCAGTATAAACTCTTTCTTAAATACTATTTCACATTTTTTGACTTCCTTTCATATTCCTCCAATTATAATTTTTTTTCCATATTTCATAGAATTCTGAAATATCTCGCTCCTTCAGTTCTAACGTTAATCTATGTAACCCAGTGCAATGTAAATTTTTTTCTATTATTATTTTGTCATTGGGTATTTCTTTTAATTTCCATGTTTGGGCAATTGATAATCTTGTAGCTGTGATAATGTGAATAATTAGATAAATATCTGCTTTTTTTAGATTCTCATTTGCTATTCATAATAGAAACATTTCTGGTGTGTAATTTATTTTTAGGTTTATCATTTCCCTCTAACCATTGCCAAATTGTGTGCCAAAATCCCACTACATATTATTAATAGGTGCCGTGATCTTTCAAACATTTCCAACATATTGAAGATTGAGAACTATATATTTTAGCTAGTCTGGTGAGTGGAAGATGCCATCTAGAAAACATCTTAAACAGATTTTCTTTATAAGATATGGCTAAATAATCTTGTTATTCCTATCCCAAATTTGCTGCCATTGATCCAAATTTACGTTGTAACTGAAATTTCTAGCTTAGGTTAAATTGGTTCTTTTACCTCCTCCTCATACATCTTATAATCTAATAGATAGTTATATAATTTCTTTATTTGTTTCTTTTCTGGTCCTAATAGTATTTTATCTAATATTGTATCTTGACAATTTATTCCGCATTCTTTTTTATCCCTTTCATATCTGGATTGTACTTGGAGATATGCCCACCATTCCAATGTTAAGCCCTGCTGATTAAGTTATTTGTTTTATTCTTCCTTTGTCTGTTAGGATATCTTTGTATGTAATTACCTTTTTTTGGTTATAGAGGTTTCGGTATGATATAAATTTGCAATCTTATTTTATTCTAAATTGATATTAGAACTTGTCGGACTTTATGTCTTAAAAAATATTGATATGTTGTATGTCTATTAGGCCACAGATATACATGTCAGCCCCGTTGTAGATCGTGCCCTTTTAAAAATAAGTCTTTTTTCCCTCAAGTTTATCCAATCTTTGTTCTAAGTTAAGGCAGCCACTTGATAATATAGTTCCCAATCCGAGAAACCTAGTCCCCCTCTTTCCTTTACACACTGTAAATGTTTTAGTTTGATTCTTGGTCTTTTACTCTGCCACACAAAATTTAATGTTATTTTATTCAGTTCCTTGAAGATTTTTTTCTCTAATTTGATCGGTATATTTTGGAATAGAAATAAAATTTTGGGTAATATGTTCATTTTAATAGCTGAAATTCTGCCAATTAATGATAGTTAATTAATGACTATTCCAATGTTCTAAATCTGTTTTAATTTGTCTCAATAATATTTCATAATTATCCTCCTTAATCGTAGAGCAACGTGCCGAAATGTTAATTCCTAGGTATTTTATTTTTTGTACAAATAAAACTGTCTTATAACAACTTTATTGCATTGTTTTGCTATTTAGCCATTTTATATACAGGCTATAAAGTGCAGACCATGTTGAATTTCAGACTTTATCTGAAGAACAAACACTTAGGAATATTTATATAGTTTTGATTCCCACTTTGCAAGGTCTCCATGTTAGAGCTGCTTGGCAGTGTACCATTGTATGAGGTATTGGTTCTAACTTTACTAAAAAGTATCAAAAGCAACTTCAGTAGCACTAGGCAACTGAATCTAATTTCTGTGATAATTTTCCACAATATGCCAACTCAGAGTTAGATTAGGCGTCCTATGGAAAATTGAAATGGAAACTAAACTCAGTTCCATTGTACTGCTAACAACTTCCACCTGGATAAAAATGTTTAAAGACATTTTAAAACATTTTTATCATGTTTTAAATGTTCCAGCAGTTGGCCCTACCAGAATACTAGAGCTGCAACTTCTGATCACAAATGATACTATGCCAGATATGTATCTATATTAACAAAGTGTAATAACAAAATATTATGAACTAGAATAATATATTGAGAGATATATTGATGGACTCCCCAGGCTGGTGTTGCTCAAGCACTTTGAACTAAAACACCCATTATCCACAGCCAACAGAATGAAAGGCATGCAACTTAGAAGGCAGTAGCTCATAACAACCTGAGATGTGTTTAGACATGAATCTCTAGATCTGATATGTGATGACTCAGATAGCATTCTTTCTGCACTTCTCTGCACTGCATATCAGATAGTATGGTCCTATTATACTGCAACATATTTTTGGAACTGAAATAAGTCTTCAAGGAGCCTTTAAAAACAGAAATAGAAATTGGATCTGACAAGCTAATAAAAGAAACTAAAGATGACATTTAGAAAATACTACAAAGAGAGAATAAGGCCAAAAAGGGTGCTAGGCCAGAAGAAATTGATTATGTTATTGTCAAAAAAGAACAATGTGAAGTGCAACAGATTATGCAATGAGAGCCAGTTTGATGTAGTGGTTAAAGCATTGAACTAGAAACGGGGAAACTGTGAGTTCTAGTCCAGCTTTAGGCACAAAGTCAGGTGGGTATCCTTCAGCCAGTCACTTTATCTTAGGTTTAAGAAGGAGGAAATGGCAAACCCCTTCTGGAAAAAAAACTTACCAAGAAAACTGCAGAAACTTGTTCAGTCTAAAAAAATCAAACATGGACAGAAAAAAAAATAATACAATAAACTGTTATGATACAACAAAGACTAAAATATTAAGGTTGATTCAGCTTGAAAACTCTGGTAGGTTAGATCAACAGTCCCCAATCTTTGCAACTTGGAGGCCCAGTGGAGGGAGGACGAGGGGAACTGGGCTGTGCATGCAACTCAACTTATGTGAGCAGTGGGCTGGCTTGTGTGGGCATGCATATGTAGCTTGAGCTACATGTATGCTGGCCCATCACTCATGCAAACTGGTTGTGAATAAGCCATGACCCGGTAGTGGGCCTTAACCTGAGGGTTGGGGACCCTTGGATTAGGGAAGAGACCGGAATGGCTTTCTAAACAGTTAAGGAAGAAAGGAGTTTATATCCAACAGCCCTTATTGGTCAACTGGAGCTGGATTGAATTCATCTTCTTGTAGTCATCCTGATAGATTGGTTGGTGAAACAAAACCGTGTTGGTACCAGAGGGAAAATATTTAACTCTGACCAGGTAGGCACTTTCTCTTGTACCATGCATGACTTGAATGTGAAGTCAACATTTTATTTATTTTTATTTTATTTGGTTTGTCAATTGCTTACAATAATAGGTAGAAGTAAAAGCATAGTTATGAATACATGGATACATATAAGAAAAATAAAAGAAAAAATAGGACAGGGACAGTAGGCACATTGGTGCGCTTATACATGCCCCCTACAGACCTCTTAGGAAAGGGGTGAGGTCGATAGTAGACAGTCTAAGGTTAAAGTTTTTGGGGTTTGGGGAAGAAACCACAGAATCAGGTAGAGTATTCCAGACATTGACCATTCTGTTGCTGAAGTCGTATTTCCTGCAATCAAATTTGGTGCAGTTAATCTTCAGTTTGTATCTATTGTGTGCTCTTGTGTTTTTATGGTTGAAACTGAAGTATTCATTGACAGGTAGGACATTGCAATGCATGATTTTCTAGACTGAAGGTGGCGTAGTTCTAAGTTTTCTAGGTCTAGAGTTTCAAGTCTGGTGGCATAAAGTATTCTGCAATGAGTAGAGGAGTGGAGAACTCTTCTTGTGAAATATTTCTAGACTTTCTCAACTGTGTTAATATCAGATACGTAATGTGGGTTCCAGACTGATGAGCTGTATCCGAGTATTGGTCTAGCAAATGTTTTGTATGCTCTAGTTAGTAGTGTAATATTACCAGAGAAAAAGCTACGTAAGATTAGGTTAACAACTCTTAATGCCTTTTTGGCTATGTAGTTACAGTGGGCTCTAGCACTTAGATCATTAGAGATGAGTACTCCAAGATCCTTGACAGAGTTTGGATCATCAACAAGGTCTTGACTATTCAGCCTGTATTTTATTTTCTGATTTTTTTTTGCCAATATGTAAGGCAGAGCATTTATTTATTGAGATTTGAAATTGCCATTTGTTTGACCATTCTGATATATAGTTGAGGTCTTTTTGAAGGGTAGCAGTATTGTCTGTGGTGTTGAATAGCTTTACATCGTCAGCGAAGAGAATGCAGTTGCTCTTAATATGACACAGAGGTCATTTATGTAGAGTATGAAGAGAGTTGGTCTTAGAACACTGTCTTGGGGGACACTACTGTTGACAGGTAGAGAATTTGATAGGACGCTCCCAATTTTGACCATTTGTTGTGTGTTTGACAGGAATGCTTCTATTCAGTTATGCAGGTGTCCAGAAATACCATAATATTTTAGTTTTAGGAGTAGTTTGTCGTGTACCACTGAATCAAAGGCTTTACAGAAGTCTATGTAGATTGCGTCTATTGATTTGCCCTGATCGAGTTGTGTAGTCCATATGTTTTTGCAGTGTAAGAGTTGCAGATTGCAGGATAGTTTTTTTTCTGAAACCAAATTGTTTATTGGAGAGGAAGATGTTTGTCTCTAAGTGGAGGATAATGGATTGGTTAATAATTGATTCCATGACTTTGTAGGTAATGCAGAATAAAGAGATTAGTCTGTAATTTTCAACTAGGTTGGGGTCTCCCTTTTTGAAGATGGGGATGACTGTGGCTTGTGACCATAGTTTTGGCAAGGAGCTGGTGCTGAAAGATTTTTCAAAGATTATGCTATGGCAGTTCGGCTATGGCAGTGGATAGCTTTTTTAAGAAGTAGGCACATATTCCATCTGGTCCAATAGATAGAGATGGCTTTAAATTGCATAGCACTTTTTCAACATTGTCTTCTGTAAAATTGATATGTATTAGATCATTGTAGTTGTCTGTGGTTCGACTAGGAAATACTGGGCATGATCCATTGCTGTTTACAAATACTGAGCTAAAGAATGTGTTAGATTGGCTGTAATAGTGTCATCACTGCAGTCTTTACCATTCGTTCCTGAAATTGTGGCAGAAACAAAAGGTTGCCAGGGTATCCCAAAGGTGCTTTATAAAAGGACTTATTTTCTTCTTTGAATACATTTCGCTTCTCATCCAAGAAACTTCAATGATGAGAAACTGATGAAGAGCGAAATATGATAAAAATAAGAACAAGAAAGTCCAGTTGCCTTTTCAAAAGTACCTTTGAGACAACCATGACCGAAATGATTGAGAATCTCCATAGATGTTGTCAAGGTATGCTTTTTGTTGTGGTTAAATGTATATGAGGATGTAAAAAGAATTCCTAAGGATGTATAAAACCACAAATCTGCATAGGGAAGAGCCAAGAAAGCAGGGTAAATTGTACCATCATAGCCTCATCTCTTTGTGCCTGCATGGTGTCAATGCTTTGATTTTGCAGTGATAACTTTAGTTTTTTTTTTTTTTTCACGCTCCATTAAATATTATGTGTGTTTGTATATTGACAGACCTCTTCCTGGACAACCCTGGATGCTATTATACTTTGAATTGCCTAGAAATTGGTTTTACGGGTATTTCTCTAGAACTTGACTTAAGATATAGTTTTGCATTGTTGTTATGAAGTACCAAGCACATTGTTTGAATTAATAGACTTGTAATCCCTTCTGGTACCAATTAGTTACTTTTCTATCATGTTAGGTATTTAACAGGAAATTACAGGTATTCCTCGACTTACGACCACAATTGAATCCAACATTTCTGTTGTCAGGATATTTGTTAAGTGAGTTTTGCTCCTTTTACAATCTCTCTGGAGACAGTTGTTAAGTGAATAATTGCAGTTGCTGTTACTAACAGGGTTAAGTGAATGTGGCTTCCCCATTGACTTTGCTTGTCAAAAGGTCGCAAAAGGGATCATGTGACACAGCAAAGGTGATAAATACGAACCAGTTGCCAAGCCTCCAAATATTGATCAAATGATCCCAGGGATAAAGTTCCTCAGTGTGAAAAATGGTCACGTCGCTTTTGTCAGTAGCTTTGTAACTTTGAACAATCACTAAAGGAATTGTTGTAAGTTGAAGACTACATGCATGCTTATAGTTGCACCCACTTATCACCAACTGGAGTTAATAATAACATCTTATGTTTTAAGAAATCGGATAATGCCGACTTAAATATTAGAAATTTAGGCTTGGATCCATTTTATCCGCTTTTTTATATTTCTTCTCTAAGAAAAGCAGCCGAGCGCTCCATCTGCAACAGCCCCACATCGGATTTCTCTTTCGGGTCCGTTTCTCAAGGCTGAGAGCGGCTGGCGCTGGTTCAGCGACACCCCCCCCCCCATCTTTCGGGCCCGCCTCACGCGGCCTCCAGTTCCTGCAGCGGCCTGTTTTCCGGCGGAGGCGGAGATCCACGCGAAGTCGGTGAAGTCTGGCCGCGTTGAGCGCGGCCGCCCGAGGGATTACAATGCAGCCGGACCGCGGCGGCCGGCCCCGAAGGGGAGGCGGCCGTTCCAACAGGAGACGGCCGGGCGGCAGGGAGAAGCCGGTGGAGAGCGGCGGAGACGACAGTCGAGGAGGCGGGGGACGCGGCAGGCGGGGCGCACGCGGCAGGGCAGCCGCTTCCGCTCGCTCCGCGCCTCGCGGCTGTGAGTCGGTAAGAGAAACCCGCACCGCCTTTTTCCTCCCCGTGACAAATCCGGGACGGTCACCGGCGACTCCGCTGCACCTCGGAGAGGAAGGTAGCGGGGCAAACGGCTCCGTCCCGGGAAGGCCCACTTCGTATTCCCGCGGGCTCTGGACTGCTTTTTTTATTGTTAATATTAGTGCTCCTTCCGAGAGAGCGGGGGATCCTGATGCAATCGCTTATCTTGAACTTTTGAAGCTTACATCAAAAGAAAGATGTTTCTTTGGGTATATTAGCAGGGTTACTTCTATTACAGCTTCCTCGAGTTCTCTAGATTTTGATTCTTTAATGCGTTAATTGGAAGAGTAATAGGAAGAAAAAGGTTATGCACGGAGAAATTTTGTGTCCCCTGGGACCACTCAGGTAAACAGAACCATATTGGAAGTACACTACATTTTACTACTGCGAAAAGTATAAGTAGGTTTTTATGTAGATTCTCGGTCATCCAGGTCATGGTTATCCCAAAGATGTTTTTCAAGAGGCAACTGGACTTTCTGGTTTTTCTTTGAAAACGTTTCACTTCTCATCCAAGAAGCTTCTTCAGCTCTTGGATGAGAAGCGAAACATCTTCAAAGAAAAATCAGAAAATCCAGTTGCCTCTTGAAAAAGTACCTTTGGGTGTAAGTAGATTTGGTCCACCTTCCAAATATGAAATCTGATATTCCCCCCCCCCCAAATGAATGAGATACAATAGGGGAAGTGGAGTGTCAAAACATTTCTTACTACTACATTGCAGTCTGTGTTTATTATATCAAGTTGACAGTTCCTGTGTGTGCAGCAGTAGCATATTCACGTGGTGTGCATCTGGGATGAATTTCTGGTGTACTGACATACAGTAACCAATTACAATATGTTTTTATAATATTTTTATTAAGGATTACACATGTAAAACTAATACAAACCAAAAAAGTTAAAAAAAAGAAACACAAAAAGAAACAAAAGTATAGTTAACATTAACAACTTACAGTACAACCAACCATTTCTATATAAACAAATCTTTAAAGCCTCATTACCCCATTTTAAATTAGCAAAAGTCCATTATCGTAAATAATGACACACTATTATAAGCTATATCTAATAAACATACTTTAAATTCTTCCTTTTACATTTATATCTCATTTTCTGTTTAAACAAATCTTCCTGTCTCTTCTCTTCAAGTCAGGAAAACTTTTATAACATCATCATTCAGTTCTAGTTTACATAAATCTATGAAATATTACCCAAATAACAATTACCTTGATCAAATAAATGAATTTTGTATTCTTTCCCTTTTCTCACAAGAATATTTAGTGCTCTCTGTATTCTCTCTCTCTATTCTTTTTATGCTCTTTGTCTTTTCTCACAAAATCGTTGGCAATTTTCAGAAATCCCGTTTGTAAATCCAGTATAAACAATTTATCAATGTCACACTTCATATTTGCATTGTCTCTTCTCACAGAATCATTTATAACAAATCCCTTTGTTAAATCTAATATAAAAAGGTTATTCACATCACTCTTCTGGTTTATTTTAAATGTTAAGACATGGTTTCATTTGTATATCCAACAGTGCATCTTTTTCTGTATAAACTATTTCATGTTTTTCATTTCTCTTATAGATGATGGTTTTTAAATTCACATTTAAAATCAATTCAGTTTTATTCAGTAAGAACTTGTTCTTTTCCCATGACACCATCTGATTTATCTATAATAGCATATATTTTTAAAATAATTTCTAAGACCAATAATTATAAATCTTGTTCAACAGATCCATTGATGTATTCATTTCCTACTGGTGTTCCCTAGTGACCAACCTTCAAAGTTTTCTTTTTCAAGATGTAAATAGTTTCCCACAGAAATAATTCTTATAACCAATTTTAAATAATTCAAGTCCACCTGGACCCTTAATCCACCTAAAACTTTGTGAAATCAATACTTTAATCAACCTTTTGATTTATATTCCAAATCATATTTTTTTAAATAAAATCTTACATTTGTATTTAAAATTTCTCAAAGGATTGAAGAAAAACTCACAAAATATAATTAAACTTGCATTTCTGAAAATTCATAGTCTTTTAAAAGAATCAAGTGATTTAAGAAGTGAAATTTGAGTGAACCTTGAATCTGTAAAGGCTACCTTGTTGGCCGTGAGCTTGGTGAAATCTCACCACTTTCAACTGTATGCAAACCGATCACAAAAACTTAGGTTCCTGCAGTCTACTCACAAACACAAACAGCTTTTTGAACTACACACACACAGATGATCTAAGTTCTCTCCTTTCGCAAATCAGATTTTAGGGTCTCCAGGGTTCCATGGGATGTAAGTACACTATTTCTCCCCCCCCTTGCATTATACTGTGATGCCTGCTGCATCCATTTTTGTGTAATTAGGTTTAATTACACTTCTGGTGCCATCATGTTTAAATCAAAGTAAAAACAGAGAAGACTTTCAAGAATTTCAAATCAAATCATCTTTTTTGTGGGGGTTGTGGTGGAGGTTAAAGGATTCTTTCATGGAATCCGACTATTAACAGATTTTATCTGTACTCACAAACTTTAGCCTAAAAGAATGATGGCCCCCCCAAGTATTGTGCTGCCTTTTGACACATAGTGGTTGCATCAGTGCAGAGATGTTTGTCTGGTACTTCAGGTTGTCCCAAGAACATATAAAATCTTTCCAAGCAGATCATGTAAAATAACAAGTGAAATCACAATGAAGATACATTTTTGCTGACAAGATATCGTGTTATAATATGTGCCCAGCAAAGTAACCCCAGTTTAACTGCATGGCAATGTAATAAAGAAGCGTGTGGTATAGCAACAACAGTGCATTTAAAAAAATGTATATGGTTTTAATGCTAATATACATCTGCTACAGCAGCATGCTTACAATCAGTACAGTAGCGTAATAGCAAAATAATCTGGATGTTTGTGCAGTGATTTCAGACTTCAGTTAAATTCAGGCTGGGTAATAAATGAAAGCTTATTTTTTCCTTACATCTAATTCATTAGCTGGTTAGTAAATTATGCTTCACATAGCTCCAACTCTGTAAATGACATGACTTTGCTCACCTCTGTAAAATTACTAGGGTTTTTTAAATGTTAGCTATCAAGAAAGAAACAAACAGTTGCCTTGCTGCACATATCAAAGCCATTTATTGAAAGTATCTTAAACAATGGCTAACTGGATGTTTTTGTGAGATAAACTGCAAATGCCATCCTTGCTTTGTTTTTCTCCCCCTGATACTTGTTTTCATATTGCCTCTGAAAATTTGGATCCCATGCAACTGTCAAGGATAACAGTTAATAGATTTTTTAAAATTGAAGTAACTAATCTAAAACAACAACATGAAGTTTCAGTAGATTTGAACAGCATTACAAAACAGCAGGAGCCTTACAAAGGAACTCTGTGGCCTTTTTTATTAAAAAGAGAAATGGTATGTAAATATAAATGGTATGTAAATATAAATGTTAAATGTCATTGGATTTCACCACAGAGGAGCAACTGCAGAGGGTCTAGCTTTGTTTATAAAATTCTTGTAAAGTTGGAGGAGATTTATATTTCTTCCTTTAACCTGTAGGAGACTGGTCTCATTTATAAATCACATATTTTGATACTTTTCTTTTGAACTGTGGTGACATTAAATACAGGTAGTCCTGTATTCATAACCATTGTTTAGCAACTATTCAAAATTACAATGGCACTGAAAATATGTGCCTTTCGACTGGCCCTCGTACTTACAATCATCATAACATCCCTGTGGTCATCCCAAAGGTTCTTTTTCAAGAAGCAGTTGGACTTTGGGACAACCATGACCTGCGTGACTGAGAATCTCCATAGACAGCCCTGTCATCAGGTGATCAAAATTTAAGCATTTGGTGATCAATGTGTTTACAATGGTTGCACTGCCCCAGGGTCCTGTGGCAGCCCTCACACTTTGGAACACTTTGTTCCCACATAAATGTCCCTCTTTCATGGTTTTCTGATCTTTATAGTCAGTTGGATTTTATTGAGACTTCAATCCCAATTAAGTTTATCAGCATCCATATTGGGGGAGGATCTATTTTTTTTAAATTTAATATTGTATTAGTGAATTGATTACTACTTTTAATTTGTATGTTTTGTGAGTGTTGTTGGTTTTACCTGCCCAGAAGATTTTGACATTGAGCAAGCAATAAAAACCTTTATAAATGTCAAATTATCTAAAATAACTTAATTATTACCATCAACACTATCAAATAGTTTGAAATAGCTGTCATCTTTCAATTTATAACTAAGGCATTGCTAATTAATTTTGATAGTGAATAAAGACATTTTGATTTCAGATTATTTGCTCAGCAAACACAAAGACTTTCTGGTGATCCCTTATGATTAACATTGGTAACAGATATAAAAAGGATCTTCTTTTTCTAGTAAGCAAAAATTTAACAAAGAGAGGAGACATAACTGCTTGGAAAGCCATAGAACATGGGTGTCAAATTTACATATTGGGACTTTTTTCCCCTTTGCTAAATTGGGCATGGGCATGGCCAGTGTGTGACTATACATCTTTAATGTATAGAAGAATCAATTTCACTATATAATAGTTTTGTAATTGTTAAAACACCAGGCTAGAAACCAGGAGACCAAAAGTTCTAATCCTGTCTTAAGTATGAAGCCAGCTGGGTGAACTTGAGTTAGTCACTCTCTCTCTCAATCGCCTCGGAAGAAAGCAATGACAGACCACTTCTGAAATCTTGCCAAGAAATTACAGAGTTTTGCTCAGGCAATTATCAGAAGACACACGCTCTGAGAGCTTTTTTTAAAAAGTGACATGTAAAGATTCAGAGTTCTTTGACCATCTGTGTTGACAATTCAGTCTTTGCTACTGGTGTATAGGAATACGCTCAAATATCTCTAAGTGAGGGAACGTACAATGCCTTCATAGGTCATTCTTGACATTCCACGCTCTGTGCTCTTGGAAACAGATTTCAAATTTAAATTGAGTTCTCCAGTAAAACTTTGGAGCATTAGCCAACTGCACTGATTTAAAATAGCAGAATCAAGTTTTTTCCTTTTACACAAAAGTTTGATATAGAACTCGAAGAACCAAATTAACTGAATGACCTTTCTTCACATCACAATGAAATAACTAAGCAAAATCACTTTCCTCTCATTTCAAAGAACCCTAGACTGTAAGGCGCCTTATAAGTCTTCTGGTCAAACCCCTTCCCTTAGGATTGAAGTCCATTATACCCAACAGGTGACCATCAAGATTCCATTTGAAAACTTCAGGAAGGGAATTTATCTCTATTATAAGTAGCTGTTCACTGCTTGTTGGATTCTTCTAATATTCAATTTGATTGTTTTTTGTTTTCGTTTAGCCCATCGGATTTTATTTTCAACAGACAACAGACCCATTTCCTTTTGCATGTGATAGCCTTTTAAATATTGTATAGGCAAATCAGTATCCCATTTCTTTTGTTTTTCTTTTTTTCTAGCTAAACATCCTTCTCTTCCTTAGCTGATTTTCATAGTGGGTTTTCCAAAACCTTATTCTCTTGAGTAGTTTTCCTCCGAATCTGCTCTAGCTTCTCCATCTTCCCATATGAAATACAGTGCATAGAAAAAAATATTATCTTGCATGGGGTGAACACAGTGTTTTTATGAATGTAGCCTGGACTTTGTGGAAAACTTTACTGAGATAGAAGTGCATACTTCCACAAGTCCTTTATCAAGACAATGTGAGTTTGACCTGATTCTAGTCTTCATTGATGTTGATTTTGATAAACCTATGCTGGCTTCAGATAATGGTGGCGTTTTTTCCTAACTGTTTATAGATAAGTTGCTCCATAATATATTTCAATATTTTGCACAGGTTAGACATTAAATTGTTAAGTTATTGGGTCCTTTTTTATACAAATACATTTTGAGACTGTGTTTACTATTCTTCACTCTTCTGGCATCCCATTTTTTTCTCCAGTGATTTTCAAAACTTACATTAGTAGTTTTCAGACCTTTTCTGCCAGCACCTTTAACAGCTTAAGATATAATTCATCTGTCACTGGAGACGTCAATTACTTTAAAGTAGTAAAATGGATCCTTGCTGTATTTTTAACAATACTGAACTAGGTTAGTGTCAGGCCTTGGAGACAAGCAAGATTAAAAAACAGGCGTGTCAGGGATTCTGTGGGTGCTCTTTATACTCATAAAATAGACTAACAACACTATAAAGGTAGTCTCACAACATAACAAACCAACCATCTCTTTCATTCTTTATTTCAAATGTATCCTCAAGCCCCTATATTATGATTTGCATGCCTCACCATCTCATTCTAAGTTTTGACTTTCCTGATTCCTTCTCTATAGGGTTGAGGTATCAGTTTGTATTTCTCCTTATTTATTAATCATTTTCCATTGTTTCTATACCTCTCCTTTTTCTTCACAGCTTGTCAGTGTATTCACTCTTCATTCCTGAAGAATTGATAGTTCTTTTCATTGTTCTATAAGATTGGATAGAATTACTTCAAGTATATGGGGCATGATTTCCACATTCAGAGCCTTAAGTGGTTGGTCAGTTTCTGTTGCATGGGCCATCTCCTTGTTTGTTTATTCTGCATACCTGCACTCTCTTTGAAAATCATCTTCCTCGGCATCTTCTTTCTCCTGCCTCTGTTACTGGACTATTTTTTGTCCTTGTTCTCTTTTTACTGACCTTGATACAGACCTCTTTGTGTAGTACCTACGTGTCTTCTTTCCTTTTCTTGCTAAGCCTTAAAAAAAGAAAGGCTGGCCTTCATTCCTCCCACTTCATCCTCCAGCTAAGAGATAACCTTGCATTTATACTTATAAGATAATAAATTGGTTTTAATATAATATTGCTTTTCAATAGACAAGTAAACCCAGAAAAAGAATTGGAATGGGCTGTAATGTATGCTTTACAACTTAGTCAGACATTTAAAAGCCTCAATCTATTGACAGTGTTGTTTATAAAAGAACACTATTCATCAATTGTGTGATAAAATGTAATTCTCAGTAAGCTGCATTTCCAATTATTTTCCATTTTATGCATGATTACTCAGATAATTGTGCATGGGATTACCACACTGAAATAGAGCCTGCTTGTATCCGTTCAAAAACAAGCCCAACTGAGCTCAGTGATTTAGGATTGTGCCTTACAATCCTAGACCTGATTCACTCAGTGTTTTGTTATAAAATTGTTTGTTTGGTTTGGTTATGTGTATCTTTTTTTTTTGAAAATTTAATTTGGGTTTTCACAAAAACAAAATACAAATAAAACATCTTTTTTTGAAAATAGCATGGTCCCAGGTTATCACTTCTTCATACAGACACAAAACTCAATTTCATGCTCGTGTTTATATTCTATTCCATATCTTATTACCGTTTTATATTTTCTACATAGTTTTCCCCTCTTTTAATTTTCTCAACTTTATTTTAATTATCTCATCTCAATTCAAATCATTATATTTATACTTTTGTCTGTCCTGTTTCAATTTCATATTATCTTTTCTTATTAACCAAATTTTTCCCTGTAGTTACCAATTGGAGTATGACACCTTTATATCTTTTAATTTTATCAATTCAAACTCTTATTTAAGCTTCAATGTATACCTTTAAGATTATAGCATTCAATATAATACATAACTTCCAATTGAATTCTGCTTGGTACATTCTTAAAATACACACTATATTCTTAAAAAGAAAAAAATTATATATATATGTAAATAAAACCCACATTCCATTCCAATTCAATTCTATTGTTAATATTCATTAAAATCTTAACATCTTTAACATTTCTTTTCAATTAAATATCATACTTCCTTGGGAACACATAAACTTTCCATTGTTAATTCTTTTTTTTTTTTTCATATTTCTCACTTATATTTTTATAAATCATTACTAATAATTAAAATGTTCCCATTTAATTCTCTCAATCACTTTAATTCATTTATTTATTAACAAACATTCCATTACATTACAGTAAATATTTTATCCTTCATTTTAGTCATATTTTCAAAAATTATTTCTGTTTGTAATATAACAATGCTATCTTATGTACCTTTGCAGAATCCCTTTTACAATTAAATTTTCACCCATTATCTCTAAACAAGCTTATGGTTACAATCTTTATATCTTTTTCCTGTTTCTCCATTTCTTGTTTCTGTCTTTTAGAACTTCTTTTCCTTGCCTTCTTCCCCGTCTTCTTCTCCCTCCCCTTTTTACTCCCTCATCTCTCTACTTCTAACTCTCCCATCTGTAATCCCCTCTTCTGTTGCTTTCTAATATTATACTTATCTTTCAATTGTTATTCTTCTTTTTGGTTGTTTTTTCCTAGTCTTAAACCTTTCACTCTCTTTCCCCCCCCCTTTTCTCCCCCCCCACTTAAAATTATTTGGTCATTAAAGATGGCTTCTTCTTTGTCCCAATCTTCTTGTTCTGCAAGCGTTTCTTGTTCTTTCTCATAGTTCCAGATCTCCATTTCTAAGAATTGAAATACGAAGCCAAAAGAACTTCTGCCTTCTTGTGCATCTTCTTTCCATTTTTTAAATTCCATTTTCAGTTCTTCTAAGAGTGATACCATTTTAAAGACTTTTAAACAACCACCCAGTTAATTTTAGTCATCTAGATGCAAAAAAATCACCAAGTAATCCAAATAATCCAAGGCTGTTTCTTCTTCTTTTTTCCTCTTTCTCTTCCTGGGGTTCTATTATTTTGTTACCAAGTTTCAGTTAAAATGTATCTTTGAGGAATCTTGTTAAAATTTCACTGTAAGTTCCTTTTAGTTATAGTTCCATTCCTTAGTTCCAGGCAGTCTTCTCCATTTTTCCAGATCCTACCCTTTTATTCTTTCCCCCCCCTCCTTTCCTGCTTTTAAAAACTTTTAAATATCTAAAAATATTTATTAACCTTTGACTTTTATTTTCAGCTTAGATGCCTATTAATGTCAAAGGGGATTTTTTTCCATTTCTTGCTTAAGTCTCTTAGCTGTCAGTATAAGGAAGGGGAGGAAAAAAACCCTAATCCTTTCCCTTCTGTCTCTCCTTCGCAGCTTCAAAATCTCCTTTGGGAACAGTGTTATTAAATTTAAATTCCAGGGTAGTTTACGTTGTTGCTTTTTCGATTTAAACCGGTCAACCAAAACTTCTTCTTATCTTCCTCCTGCACATTCTTTTCTGGTTCAGTTCTTTGAGGTGGCCATTTCTGACCACTGCTGTAACCGCCTTCGGGAAAGGGAGTAATGGCCAGCTGGGGAAGAGAGATGCAGCTCTCCTCGACCCTGCTGGCAGTCTCCCCCTTCTTCACCACTGCTATGGGTTGGCTTAGCCCTGGAACCAGCCGGCTCAGGGTGCTCTGGTGGCGAGCACAGATCGAAATTGCGCACAATCAAGGATTTCGGTCTGTTGCCGAAGAGACTCAAACCGGAAGGCAGTTTGGACATGTGTATCTTGTGAACCTAACTATTGCAGTTGACAGAAAAGTTGTGTTTGAATGCATCTAGTCTTTTATGTTTCAATAAACCATGCATTAATGTATTTCTGTAGGTTGTACTTTTTTTATAGAGTTTCAAAAACAATAGATTAGGGTTAATCAATTTTATTTGTAAACAAACATACTCTATGAATGAAGGCAAAAATACATGTCCCAGGACAATGTTGCAGGAATCTGGGTCAGTCACCGAATAGAGGCTTTGTCTTCCAAGCTTTCGGATTCATTCTGGAACCTCTCTTCAGGGAACTTCTCTCTTAACCAGAATGTGTCTCACATTGTCAGAATGTTTCACATTCTGGTGAAACAGAAGTTCCCTGAGGAAGCACATGAGTCAGAAAGCTTGGAAGACTAAACCTGGTCCTGGTGACCGATCCAGTTTGGATCCTGTGTATACTCTCCCTGTTTCTGTTTCATTATGAGGTATTTTTACAAACAGATATCCCTGCCGTAGTTTCCCTCCATTTTGCAAGAGTCCTTTTAACTATGATCTTATTATTTTCCCCTAAGATATTTATACAAATCCATTAATGTATTGCACTGGAAACCTGGGCATTTCTAGGCTTAGAGTCAGGGTAAAATGGTAAACGGGAAAGTAGTGGAAGGCCATTTTGCCCTTTTTATATCTTTACTTTTGCTTAGGCATTATGTATTATCTATATCTGGAAGTGAGGATAAAAGTGAAGTCAGCTGTCGAACTCAGCTACCTGCAAAAAAAAAAAAAAAAAAAAATTGGGCTGGATCCACTCCTTTCTTGTCAATTTCTTTTTGTGTGAAAAGGGAGATGTGAAACACAAAGAAAAGATGGAGAAATCCAAAAGTTCACCTGCATTCTCTCTGCAGAAACTTTCCCCTTGATCAGGGCATTGTATTTATGTTTTGTAATTCATGTACTAGGGGAACAAATACTATCCAAAATAGAAGTAGTTGCTTTTGATTTAATTGAGGCTGCACCTGGTTTCTCTGATATAGTTTCAGATTAACTAATTTCCAAAAGGTAGAAATGCTTAATAAAGCAAGGCGATTCGCTATGAACACACCTTCTAAATCACCTCTGTTGTCCTTAAACCAGCTTTCTCTATATTTCAGACAACTCAGGCTAAGCTCATTCTGCTCTTGATTGATTGGATCACTTTATTCCTTTCTTCAGACTCTTGCTTGAGTCTCCAGAGATAGAATAATGTGTTTTTCTAATACTGATCTCTCTGCACGCTACAATCTGTTTTAGTGATTTTTATCCACACAAAAGCTTTTAAGGGCCATAAATGAAAATAGTAAAAGTAGCTGACCTTCACAATAAATGTTTTTTTACACTAAATGACTTGAGAACTCTAAAGACAAAATATTCATCAAATAAGTTTATCAAACATATTTGAATTATCAATTTATTTTAATGTATACACTGAACTGTTGAAACTATCTAGAACTGAAAAACAGTGAGCTGGGCAGTCACTTCCTTGTAATCATTATTGGATTTTAACTGCAGTCACAATTAGCTATAATGGCTGAGACTTATGGGATATAGAGTAAAAGAATAACTGGGTAATATCTCAGTAACAAGGAATGTCTTATATGTTGTTCTGCTTTCTAGAGTAAACTTTCACATATTTACTATTTTAAAAACCTTGGAAAATTAGTCTGTAATACTCTGCAGTAATAAATTTATGTTGCAGAAATTGGACCGCTATTGTGGAGAGAATGATTATGCTTGACATTTCATTCTCGTATGTATGTTGGCATGTCTCATATTATATGTATATAATCATGAGGAAGCTTAGCTAGATCTGTAAATATTATGTCAAATTATGTCTTTTATGCAAATAAAAGATTAAATATAAAACAATTATTGAGCGGACAGCAGATTGTCAGAAATTATATTAATATTCAAAGCTATCTATTTCAACAAACCTATCATTGTCAGGCACTTTTATAAACAAATCTGCTTGTCAGATAGAAATACCCTTGCTATCCTAAACAATTAGTGTGCATATATTAGTAATTTGTTTTGGCAATAGACAATTATGCCAGTTTACTAATACATATGAATAGGTAATAACAGAATTAAATGCTTTTGTTATTTCTATAATAGGGAAAAAACAGTTTTATAAATATTGCATATACTGTTGCAATGCAAGAAGGTATAATGATATCCATCCCATATCAGTGTAAACTAATGAATGAGTGTGAGAAAGACAAAGGTCAGTCTTTTGAAGACAGCAAAGTCCACATTTTGGACAGAAAGGACCACTGGTTTCAGAGAAGGGTCAAAGAGGCCACTTACATTAAGATTGAATAGCATTCTCTCAACTGAGTGGGAGGGATACACCACCACCTATCTTCTGTTTACAACACAATCCTTTCAGCAGTTCCAAGAAGTTCCACACCCATTTGCACTATTCATGTGACCCCGAGGGCACGAATAAACCTCCAAATGGCCTCAACAACTCTCAAGAAAGAGTGCTAACGATCAGGTGTCTGAAAGGAATATAAATCCTTCCATCCTCCACTATTCAGTCAGAACCGAAGAAACTTCTTGGATAAGAAGCAAAACTTCTCCAAGGAGAAGACCAGTTGTCTTTTGACTGCAGTAGGCTCAGTTAACAGTCTTAGTTTTTTTTTTCAATCCTATATAATTCCTCATAAGTTACTAAAATTAGTCAAGGTAATAAGGAACTCCAAAGGTTCCTTCCCCCTAAGTTCAAATCCCATTTTAAAATATTAGTTTTATAGTGTATTATCTCCTGCAGCTTTGGAGCAGATTCTGCTTTACAATAAACAAAGAACAAAATAGTTTCTTCTCATTGAGCCTCTATCTGAATAGAGTTTAGCGGTTATCATTGAGTTCTGTATTCTTAGGGGCAAAGAACCTTAGAATAATATTCCTTGGTTACAGGCTTTTTGTTGTAAACATTATGTTGTTCACATATTCAGCTATATATAACAGAAAAGAAAACATGAGAAGTGAATAAGTGAATATTGAGAGCTAACAAAAGTTTCTCAGTAGAGAAGAGGAACTAAGGTCTTATATTTTCTAAAAGACTCTTATTTTCGAAGAAGTATATATTCAGTGATGATGATGGTTAATAGTAAATTACTATTCTGGGTAAAGATTCAGAATAGTTGCTGATTGCCGAAGATATGTTTCAAGAGATGCTGATTGTCCATTGTAGATAATAATCAGAGATTGGAAGAGCAATACAAGGCAGCCAATTTTCCAGAGACTGAGTATATTAGAGTTTAAGGAAATTTTCTCAGGAAATTGAAGGGAAGTCCCTAGTTAGCAATGAATATTTGGCTAGCATGTGAGCTCAAAGCAGAAATGAAAAGAAACGGAGTAACTAAAGCTGAATGGACAGTGTTTGACCTGCAGTGCTTCTGCCATGTTTGCGTTCCTGTCATGAGAATAGCCTGGCATGTACAGACAATATTTGCAACAAGTCTATGCTTGTAGTAGTCTTTCAAGAAAAAGTCAATTTGGGACTCTTCTTTCCTCCTAAGGACTTTCCTGATGGATTACATCCCAGAGTTTTAAAGGAGCTGGCAGAGGTCATCTCAGAACCACTGCACTGTATCTTTCAAAAATCCTGGAGCATCGGGGAACTACCAAAGGACTGGAAAAGAGCTGATGTGGTTCCCATCTACAAAAAAGGAAGAAAAAAAACAGACCCAGGAAACTATAGACCAATCAGCCTAACATCAATACCTGGGAAGATACTGGAAAAAATAATAAAAAAAACAGATCTGCCAACATCTAGAAACAAAGGATTAGCCTGACTATTGGAAGCAGAACATATTCTATATTGCTGGACTTTAAGCCCTTTCAGAACAAAAAAACCTGTCAGCATCCAGGGAAAGAATCACAATCCACATGACAGAAGACAGCTGTACCATACAACAGTACTAAATAAGTTGATGGTTTAATGTGGGAAGGAAATAGAAATACATCTTGAGGAGACTTCTCCGTTCATAAAACATGCTATTTGTCAGGAGTAAAGATTTTCAATTACCCAAAAATATTTTCCAAATTAGTAAATTCATTTTTTTAAAAAATATTTCCTGCTTATTCGAGTTTGATCAAATAATACTTCTAACAACAGGAGTAATCATACAGCATTAGCATGGACTTGGAGGAAGTTCAAGAACCTGAATTTAGGTAACATTTTTTCTATCCTTCTGCTCTATGGAAGAGAATCAGAAACAAGAATATACCCAAGCAAACGAGTGGCTATACAAATGATGTTGACAGGAAATATTTTGTTTATGGAACTGTATCCTATGTTAATTGGTAGTCAACAGCTAACCTTACATGGATTCTACCTCATAAGAATTAGTAAAACAGTGCTTGGCTAGAGCATGGAGAATTGAATCAAGGTGGCTTCAAACTGATCGCTTTGTGAATTGGAGATGAAAATCCTAACATAGGAAAAGACTTCACACATGGAAGGAAGTTAACAGTATTGTTATTATAGACACTATTAAACAATTCAGTGGAAAATAAAAAATATGTTTGTTTCATAAATTTCTATGGGGTTTTCTATATACAAATGCTTAAATGATGAAAAATAAAATGAGTTTGAATTCTTAATTCAAGAAGTTAACTACAAGCTAATATGTATAAAATTAACACTGTTACTAATGGCTTTGTTTCTTGCCCAACCAAGAAGATGTAAATGATGCTTTCCAAAAGCTAACTGCAGATCTTTGCCAGAGTCTTAAATAGCAGTGATAGAGAATTTAATTATCCCAACATCTGTTTGAAGGCAAGCTCTCCCAAACATCATAATCCAAGGAAATTTTCCTTCAGAGGGTTAAGGATTGTACAAGAAGATCAGTTATCTCACTTGATAGAGACTACCAGGGAAGATTTAATTGAGAAAGAAGTAGGAATATTTGGAACAAGTATAATAATGAATGGTTGGTTTTAAAGGAAATCAAGCTGAGTGTTACAATACATAATTAGAGCTTCAAAAAATAAGTTTAGCCATTTTTTAAGGCAGGAAATATAAATGTATGATTTTAAAACAAATAGGTTTAGTGAAAAACAGCATGGGAATTCAATGCAAGAAAACTTGTGATTCTTACACTGCAAAAACATATGGATTACACAACTCAATCAGGGCAAACAATAGACGCAATCTACATAGACTGCTGTAAAGCCTTTGATTCAGTGGTACATGACAAACTACTCCTAAAACTAAAATCTTACAGTATCTCTGGACACCTGCATAACTGGATAGAAGCATTCCTGTCAAACAGACAACAAATGGTCAAAATTGGGAGCGTCCTATCAAATTCTCTACCTGTCAACAGTAGTGTCCCCAAGGCAGTGTTCTAGAACCAACTCTTTTCATACTTACATAAATGACCTCTGTGATCATATCAAGAGCAACTGCATTCGCTGATGATGTAAAGCTATTCAACACTACAGACAATAAGGCTACCCTTCAAAAAGACCTCAACTATGTATCAGAATGGTCAAACAAATGGCAACTTCAAATCTCAACAAATAATTGCTCTGTCTTACATATTGGCAAAAAGAAATCAGAAAATAAAATAGTCAAGACTGAATAGTCAAGACCTTGTTGATGATCCAAACTCTGTCAAGGAGCTTGGAGTACTCATTTCTAATGACCTAAGTGCTAGAGCCCACTGAAACTACATAGCCAAAAAGGCGTTAAGAGTTATTAACCTAATCTTACGTAGCTTTTTCTCTGGTAATATTACACTACTAACTACAGCATACAAAACATTTGCTAGATCAATACTTGAATACAGCTCATCAGTCTGGAACCCACATTATGTATCTGATATTAACACAGTTGAGAAAGCCCAGAAATATTTCACAAGAAGAGTTCTCCACTCCTCTACTCATTGTAGAATACCTTATGCCACCAGACTTGAAATTCTAGACCTAGAAAACCTAGAACTCCGCTGCCTTCGGTCCGATCGAAGTATAGTGTAGAAAATCATACATTGCAATATCCTACCTGTCAGTGAATACTTCAGCTTCAATCATAACAATACAAGAGCAAACAATAGATACAAAGTCAAGGTTAATCACACCAAACTTGATTGCAGGAAATACAACTTCAGTAACAGAGTGGTCAATGTCTGGAATACTCTACTTGACTGTGGTTTCTTCCCCAAACCCCAAAAACTTTAATCTTAGACTGTCTACTATTGACTTCACCCCTTTCCTAAGAGATCTGTAGGGGGCATGCATAAGCGCACCAACGTGCCTACCGTCCCTGTCCTGTTGTTTCTTTTATTTTTCTTATATGTATCCATGTATTCATAACTATGTTTTTACTTATACCTATTATTTTGTAAGCAATTGACAAATAAAAAAAAAAATAAAAAAAAAAAATAAACTTAGTTCTAAAATAAACATTTGAATGAATGTTAATCTGAAAAATATGAAAATGTTTTATGTTAACTTTGCTTTCTAGAAATGAAGTCTGCATCTTTCAAAGATTATATCAGCAACAAAAATCTTCCAGAATCGTGAAAAAATAACAAGTAATTAAATTTGAGTGTTCCTGACCAGTCCAGATTTGCTTGCCTAAGAATCAGGTAAACTAGGGTGGCATAGCAAAAATTGCATAGAATTTTTGTAATTCTAATGCAAAAATTGCTTAGAATGGCTTAAGAATTCCTAAAAAAAAATGAGATATATTTCCAATGAATGAAATTCTGCACAAGAATTCATTGCTACTTTTGGTATAATTGCCTGGTTTCATTTTTTTCAGAGCATTGAGCTACTATAATTCCCACATGTTTTTCATTCACTGATTCATTTAGCTACCACTGATGTAGAGAACAAGATTTGAGAGAGGCCATAGGAAGTACGTATATTGGAAAGTGATCTGTCATACAGAAGATATTTCATTTTCTTGAATCCCGACTTACCAAAACTGTATGAACCAACAAAAAAATTGAAGGAAAAAAAAGATAACAAGAACCATAACTTGTATGTTACCTTATTCTGCTACACATTTAAAGGTAAAAAAGATTCTAGCATGCAAGCCAAAAGCCTGCTGCTGTCAAACCCTTCAAGCTGCATAAGGACGATAGGTTTGTAGTGCTGCTGATGGCCTATTAATGTTGCTGATGGATAAGCCAGTGAAAAGAAGAATGAGTACAAGAGTGTTGTAATTGATACTGTTGATGTCTCTCTTGGCAGTGCTCATTTTAGGACCTGCGCTCTAAATTCAATGATGAATTATGTTCTGTTGGTTTGGCATTCTGCTGGATATTTTTTTTTCTAGCTTTTTGCCTTTTAGCTCCTTAAAAGGCATCTTTGTTAAGAATAGATACTAGTTTGTCTCAACTTTACGACTGTCAAATAATTCACTAAAGTTGAAGTTTGAGAATGAATACACTGTTACAAAGCTGGGATCGAGAATGAAAATAAATGCAATTGGGAGTATGTTTTCTAACATCTAAAATTGGTGATGGTGAGTTGTTAGTATGAGTAAATAATCGTTCCCTCTAGGTGGCCTAGATATCATGCTTTGGTCAGTGTAATAAATTCCTTCCATCTTGGAAATGATACCTGAAAGGGACCTTTCTCACTATATACAGTATGTTAAAACTTCTAATGATATTTGTAGCAACAGAAGAAAAACAATCCTTTATTCTGAAAATTTGTGTTATATCCTAGAGATCTTAATTGTTTTAGACTTTACCCCTAATTTTAGTTTTTAAATTTTGTAACATATATAGTGCTGCTGCTAATTAGTGGCTTGTGATCCATCCTTGGTCCTAGTTTTAGTTTTTTTAATTTTGTAACATATACAATATGCTGCTACTAATTACTGATTTTTGATCCAGCATCAGAAAATCACAGAGTTGGAAGAATCCATTTGATTCTGGATTCCATTGGATCCAGTCCCCTGCTTAATTTGGGTTATACAAATTAACACATATTCAACAGATGGCTGCTGAGCCTCTCTGAATTGATCTATTTCTAGGGAAAACATCTTAATATAAGACATTATTATACTAATTAATATATAAGGAAGTATCCATTTCTATGGGACTAAATTATTTTAAATACTATTCTATGTTCTGCCTTCTAGGATAATAAAGAACAGAACTTCTTTTCAGATGCTTAAAAAGTGCTTCATTGTCTCTCTCTCTCTCTCTCTCTCTCTCTCTCTCTCTCTCTCTCTCTCTCTCTCTCTCTCTCTCTCTCTCTCTCTCTTAATTTTGTTAAATGCTTGTTAAAGTGGTGGCAGGCTGGGTACTTGAAGTGAGTTTTGGCCAATACATAATAATTTGGAAGCTATAATTTTAATGATGCAGCCTGAATTGTTATTTGCTTTTTTTCTTAGCATGTTACTTACACATTTCATTAATGATGAAGATGTAAAACATAAAGAGCGTACATGTTCAGAACTGATTTTAACATTTTTCTCTTTTCTAATATGGCTTTAAAATGATAATGTGATGCAGCGTGTAGTTATCCAGGGTGGAAAAGTAGGGAGGGAGTTAAAGCCTCCTGATCTCCACCCCCGAGTTTCCAGCACTTTTTCTGCACTATAGCATCCTGTAAAACAAAGCTAACATATGGTCAGATTGGATAAATGCATTATGAATTCTCTGAATTGAAAGAGTAAAAGAGCTTTGAGGTTGCTTAGCAACATGTGAATATGCATCAGAGCTCGTTCAGAGCCATCTTTGTTCTGTTTATTTGTTTAAAAGCAAGATGATAACACAACAGTGATTATAGATTTCAAAGTAAAAGTCATAGAAATCTTGCTTTACTTCTTTTAGTCTGCAAACTTCTTTAAACTTATTTGTAGTTAAGTGCCCTTAAATATGAATTGGAAACTGTTCAGCTAATCAATCTTAGATGAGCTTTTTGAAATGTCTTAGTTATAAGTCTATTTGAAATACCTATAGCCTGCCTCCTAGCTGAAATTCTTAGGCCGTCTTTTCGGGGGTGACTTAATTTCCTCCCCCACCTAGAGCAGCCCATACGAATTTCCCTTGCCACGAGGCCGCTTCTATTAGCCAACGAAAGCTACCTGAAGTCAGAGTCCCCAGCCGTTTCAGGACAAGGCGTGGCTGCCCGTGTCCCCTTGCCATTAGGCAGTCTCTTTTGGGCGATGGAAGCTCCCCAAGTGTAGTCACCAGCCACTTCGATCGGCCAGTAGAAGCGGCCTTGGGGTGAGTGCACACACACACTCCCCTCGCTGCGAGGCTGCTTCTGTCGGCTGACAAAAGCTCCCCAAAAGCAGAGTCCCCAGCCGCTTCGGGGCGTGGCATGGCTGCCCGTGTCCCCTCACCTTTAGGCAGTCTCTTTCGGGTGATGGAAGCTCCCCAAGCGCAGTCACCAGCCACTTTGATCAGCCGGTAGAAGCAGCCTCACAGCGAAGGGAGTGTGTGTGTGTGTGTGTTCTCCCCGAGACCGCTTCTAGTGACCAATCAAAGTGGCTGGTGACTGTATTTGGGGAGCTTCCATCGCCCGAAAGAGACTGCCTAAAGGTGAGGGGACACTGGCAGCCACGCCTTGCCCCGAAGTGGCTGGGGACTCTGCCTTCAAGGGAGCTTTCATTAGCCGATAGAAACGGCCTCGCGGCGAGGGGAGTGTGTGCGTGCACTTGCCCTGAGGCCGCTTCTACTGGCCGATCAAAGTGGCTGGTGACTGCCCTTGGGGAGCTTCCATCGCCCAAAAGAGACTGCCTAATGACGAGGGAACACAGGCAGCCATGCCTCGCCCCGAAGCAGCTGGGGACTCTGCCTTCGGGGAGCTTTCGTTGGCCGATAGAAGCGGCCTTGCGGTGAGGAGAGTGTGTGTGTGCGCTCGTCCCGAGGCCGCTTCTACCAGCCGATCAAAGTGGCTGGTGACTGCACTTAGGGAGCTTCCATCGCCCGAAAGAGACTGCCTAACGGCGAGGGGACACAGGCAGCCATGCCACGCCCTGAAGCGGCTGAGGACTCTGCCTTCGGGGAGCTTCTATTGGCTATCGGGGTATTCTAGCCTAGGCTACCTGCAGGGCACTCCTATAGGCAAGTTTTCTTCCCAACCCCCTGCCCTTCCCCCCCATTTCTCTTCACCTCATGTAGTTCTAATGAATGATGTGAGAAATGGCGGGGAAACGCATGGTTTAAATAGACCTAAATTTTGTGGGTGGGGCTTAGTTTCACCTCATGCCTAGAAATCATGCTGGGCCTTCCTATTGGGGGAGGCCATATTGTTGGAGAAACACGGTATATTTGTGATTGGGGTTTTTTCCTTTGATGACCAACACTTGCATCTGATTTATGCTTTGGAAACATGGTAAATAGAGAGAAACAGCAATATCATCTAAATAAAATGCCACATGATCTGACTAAAAATGGTGGGCCGCATTCTTCTTTCCTTCCTGGACCCAACAAACCACTGAAGCTGCATAATGCTCTTTCAATCTGCTAAAAACCTCTAACAACTAGCTGTACAGTATATTAAAAATGCACACGTTATTTTTGATGGTCATGAAAACATTGCACGATTTCAGCAGCTCATCGGCTCATTGGCTCAAATAAGGAAAATGCATCTGCCCTTTCTAGTTGGATCACATTGCTATTCAGCTGTCTAGTCTAGTCAGATAGCTTTGCATTTAGCTGTCTTCCATTTTTAGTAATGTGTAGTCTTTCATAACTACAAATATTTGGTAAATTCATTGTTTAATCAATTTAATTTATATACCACCCATCTCCTTGATAAGGAGACTCTGGGTGACCTGGAAACCATAAAAAGATAAATAGAAAAATGATTAAAATTTTAAAAGTATTTCAAAAATACTTTTAAAAGCAAGGAGATGGATGGCATGGGGATGAGAGCTTATCTCATCAACCATCTCCAGTGGTGAGTACATCTTGGGGCTCCAAGCCAACCAGGAAAACCAAGTTTTAATACTCTTCTGGCATGCTAAAAAGTGGGTGAAGTTCCATCTCTGATGATAGAGTGTTCCACAGAGGTGGGGGCCATGATGGAAAAGCTTCTTCTCCTTGATCCTACCCAGTGGGATTCCTTCGCAGATGGTGACTGTAGCAGGCCCCTGAGCAAATGGAATGGGCTAGTCCCAATGGGATGAGATGGCTGTTCAGATACCCTGGATCCTTGCCATATACAGCTTTAAAGGTAATGACTAACTAATACCTTGAATTGGAACCAGAAGCAAATTGGTAACAAATGCAGCTCATGCAACAGCAATTTATAGGTAGATATTCTTAATCCTTGGACTGCCTTGACCAAATTGTTCATAATGCTTAATGGTCTTAACGATAAAATGTTCAATTTACAGTATATATGCAGATGAGATAAAATAAGATGTTATTTCTGATACCAAAGGCATACCTGGAGAGTCCTATAGCAGTAAGCTCTTTCTACAGATATCTAAAACCTCATTTTTGTGCTTCATGTAAACATGTTACAGCTTTCTAATTCCCCCCCCATCTAATTTTTGCAATTTTAATAATCTCCATGAATTCATTTCACACTAGAGCTGAAATTTTGTTAGCAGATGAAAGGCAAAAATGAACACTTTAAAGCTATAGAAAAACCACACTGTTTTGCCATTAGACTTCAGCAGTCATGTGGAGTCTGAAAAGAGCAAATATAAATGGATGAGGGAGGACTAAGATCTACTTTAACTATTTTGTTATAGCTGATGAAATTGTGACAATTTTTTTCATACAAATGATTACTTTCCAGTGAATAGTTCATCATGAATTTAAAAGGAAAAGAGTTTATCTTTAGAGTGAGAATCAAGAAAAGCAGGAAGATAATGGAAGATGATTGAATTAATTTTTGTGAGATAAGAAACTAAACTGTTTGATTTCTCATCATACTGTTTCTTCTCTCAGCCATGAGGTCATTTGCTAAAAGAGCAAGCAGCCTAATTTATTGTGTCAATTCCCTTGAAGCAAAGAAATTATTCATCTTTCCTCAGTTTTGTGTATTCAGTATGCAATTAGCATTTTGACTTCAGTCAAAATCCATTTTTCAAAACAGAAAATTACATTCTGTCCTTAGTTATACTAGTATGGTATTTCTCCTGAATGTATAGTTGTGCGGATTTGTAAATGATTCTATTACTATAAACTGCTTTAAGCGTCAAGGATATCAGCATACAATTCAATATTTTTGGAGTAAAGGCTGAAACAAGAGAAAGTGTGGCTGAATCACTCAAAAGGCACCAGTTGAAGCCCACAGGCATGGGTGAGCAGTCATGCTTATAATCTGATAATCTCATGGAGACTTTAATCACATGGATGTCAGTGGCTGTCAATAGCACTGTTCAAAAACATCTGCCTTTGTGGGGGTGTTGCCAATGTAAACAATAGGGGTGATGCAGGAAGAGTCAGTTTTCATACATTGGGTACACATTCTAACTGAATGATTTCTCACTGAAATTATAAAATTCTAAAGCTTCATCTAAGCATCCAGTGCGTTTCCTCTTTAAATATATGTAGGTAGCAATAGGTAGGATGTTTAGCAAGACAGTTCTTAAGTGAGTTTTGCTTCATTTTATGACCTTTCTAGCAACAGTTGTTAAGTGAATCACTGAAGTTGTTACATTAGTAAACCAGTTGTTACGTGAATCTGGTTTCTCTATTGACTTTGCTAGTCAGAAGGTAGCAAAAGGTGATTTTCATGACCCCTGGACACTGCAACTGGCCTAAATAGGAATCAGTTGTCAAGTGTTCACATTTTGATCATATGATCATAGTTGATCATAAGTGTGAAAAATGGTCATAAAACACTTATTTCAGTGCTGTTGTAACTTCAAATAGTCACTAAATGAATGGTTGTAAGTCAAGAACTACTTGTAGTTGCTATCTTATGACTTGCAAGCTCTGCTTGAAAAAACTTAACATGTTTAACACACATTAAAACACTGTAATTTTGCTGAGTCGCAAACCTCATAGTCTTGTTTAAGCTTACTTTTAGCATGTTAAAAATGCTTATTTTTAGTGATTCAAATATGACAGTTTGGGTTTCAATTCTTCCTATTGCTGTAGGAAAGGAACAGCTGTTTCTCATTTTTGCAAAAAGTACTGCAATTTCAAAGGTAAAAAATAAATAGTGCCAGAATTTAATATCTGCAGGGCCTGTGGGAAGATTTGAAGTTTCTGTCTGACAGTCCATGGAGCATGAACAGGATGAAGAAATATGGATCTTTGGCTGTAAAATTATACTGAGAACTAAAAATTGTAAGGATCCATATGCCAAATCAGATTACTGCTGATTTTGAAAAAGCTGACCTCCAGTTAATTAGTAAGATTGGCTGCAAAATCCTGATGCAAAATTAAATTAATAATTTAGAAGAAGGGTAAGTGCTGAATAACATTTGTAATACTGCTTAGTACTGCAGTGCACTGGAAATATTCAGGTTCATGGTGAAAACACTTCGCTTGCCTCCGACTCCAGGGATGGCTAACATGAAAGCGGTAAAAGGGTATCTTGTTCTTGTCACAGTGCGCAGTTGTTGATATAACAATACAACAGAGCAGCAGAGCAGCATCTCCTGCTTCTGTAACCTTCATACTAACAAACAGAAAGGGAATATACTGCATGTGTAATGGTATGTGGGAATGACCTTGAGGGTGGGTAGTTAGATGGTGAAAGATGCTACCTAGGGAACAATCATCAGGTAAGAGAGAGCATAGCCTTCAGCTACATAATGGGCAGAACCTCCTTAGCTTCTGAGGCTGTAAAAGAAAAGAAGAGACTGTTGTGTTTTCTGTCTTGTCTACCTGGGAAGGCTGACATTATAGAACAAATCTTCCACTGTTTCTTTTACATTTTGCACTTATGTCCCATGGTAAATTACCTGCACTTCTCATTGCTGGAGCAGTGAAGGGAAGTTTCATTTTTCAACAAGCATTGGTTAGAGCATTGGCTTAGAAAGGATTGGGGCAGTTTATGAGAATTGGAATTGCCATAGGAAAAGCATTCTTAGAGAATTAGTTATATGAAAGAGAATTTTGGAGACCCAATGTGAGGTAGTGGTTTAAGGCCCCGGACTAGAAGCTCATGACCATCTCAAAGGTGCTTTTTCAAGAGGCAGCTGGATGTTCTAGTTTTTCTTTGAAGATGTTTCACTTCTCATCCAAGAAGCTCTGAGCTGAAGAAGCTTCTTGGATGAGAAGTGAAATGTCCTTAAAAAAAAAAAAGTAAGTCCAGTTATCTCTTGAAAAGCACCTTTAGGACAATCATGACCTGGATGACTAAGAATCTCCATAGATATTGGTAGATCATGAGTTTTAATCTCTGCTTTAGGCATAAAATCTGATTGTGCCAGCCACTCTTTTTCAGCCTTCGGAAGAAAGCAATAGCAAACCACTTCTAAAAAAATCTTGCCACAAAATCTAGGAGTGAAGACTAACCCAAAGTTATTTCCCCCAAATGTATGGAAGATTTTAGCATCCTTCTCTCCTTCCTCCCTCACATCTTTCCCATAATAGTTCTCATCTTGTAAGGAAACGAGTGTATGAGACTTGAATTGTTGGTTTGAAAGATCACATTATCTTTAAAGTCAATCCTCAGTATGGCAGCCTAAACAAATTTAAAAATAGGGATTGGGCAATAAATTTCATTGTCTTGAAATGCATACATCATATTGATTTTTATTGAAGTGTTGGGAACATGACAGATACTGATAATGATATTTAGTGAATGTGCATTGTGTTTATTTACAGGAATAAATTAGGTGATCTTTGTAAAGTAGTGTGAAATTAGTGCTCTGCATGACAGATGTATGAGGAAAGGAATTTTGTAATTTGAATTCTGACAAGAATTTAGGGGTTTAGTTAGAGTTAGGAAAAGCAGAGTGTGGTCCTTTATACTTGTTGCCTGCTGCAGATCCCTTTCCTTACTTGAATAAGTTCTGGATAAATTCTGTTTACCCAGAAATACTACAAACATTGCATAAATATCATAAACCCCCAATGTTCTCTCATCCAAAAGAAACTAAATATTTGTATGACGTATGCAAAGCTAAACTTGGAATTCATTCGGAAGTTATCCTCAGGCTGCTAGGAAAAGTGTTTTGTTACGTTTTATAGCTGACCTTATATAAATATTTTGTGAAAATCATAAAGACTCCAATCTGTAATTAGTTGGTGGCTTCAGTTGTCATGATTTTTAAAGCATGTTTATTTAAAGTGAAAAGAGCTAACAATGAAAGCAACAGGCAAGCAAGAACAGTTGGAATACATGATATTTTAGTTCTTTGTCCTTTGATAACTTCAACATCAGTGAAAGCAGATTTTATTCCGAGCACTGATATATTGAAAATAAAGTTGAAATTTTAATTTATTGAAGTATGAACACAATATTTTCCAATCTGTTTCTGAAATATGCATGAATATTAAGATTGTAAGCATTTGGTATAGGCAATCACAGCAGAGTTTAATAATGCACCTGCGGAATTAACTTTCACCATTTACATTAACAATTACTTGAGCCTGTAATTGTTTATTTCATTTAGAAATAATGAAAAAATGGAACGGGATAATGCTTGGGTTTTTTTAATTAATAAAGATTGCTTCTACTGTTCTTTAATGCAGAAAGCCTTGTTTTGATTTAATCTTCTTGTGAAGATGGGATTGTAGGTAGAGCCATATGGTTGCTAGGACAACCCTGGAATGTTCATTCAAAAGATTGCAGCATTGAACACAAAACACAAAATGCTGGTACTGGTAATCTCCTCTGATGTGATTTAAGGACACATTGCATGGTTTATTATAATGGATTTTATTATAATGGATTTTGAAATAATAATTTAAATAATGATTGAAACATAATCCTTGGATTTCTTTCCAATATACTAGGTTAGTATATTGCTGTCCTATACATGTTTATTTAATTCAATTAAATGGTTTCTCTGAAAAGAGGTAGAAGATAATAAAATGCATAGAAAATGACACAAAATAGTGAAAAATTATTGTGCACAAAAGGTCTCTATCATCCACCAGCTCCGTGTGGTCGTCATGGAGGAGTTGAACAGGACTCCAGTGGCAACCTGAAAAGCTCTGGTGAACTCTATGCCCAAGAGGGTTAAGGTGCAGTGCTGGAAAATAATGGTGGTCACACAAACTATTGACACTTTGGGCCCCATTTGGACATTATCATTTAGGGGTGTACTCACTTTTGTTGCCAGCAGTTTATTTATTTATTTGTTTGTTTGTTTATTTATATTTATTTATTTGGTTTGTCAATTGCTTACAAGATAATAGGTATAAGTAAAAACATAGTTATGAATACATGGATACATATAAGAAAAATAAAAAAAATAAAAGAAACAATAGGACAGGGACAGTAGGCACGTTGGTGCACTTATGCACGCCCCCTACAGACCTCTTAGGAAAGGGGTGAGGTCAATAGTAGACAGTCTGAAGTTAAAGTTTTTGGGGGTTGGGGAAGAAACCACAGAGTCAGGTAGACTATTCCAGACATTGGCCACTCTGTTACTGAAGTCGTATTTCCTGCAATCAAGCTTGGTGCGATTAACCTTGAGTTTGTATCTATTGTTTGCTCTTGTATTGTTATGGTTGAAGCTGAAGTATTCATTGACAGTTAGGACATTGCAGTGTATGATTTTATATATTATACTTAGATCGTAGTTCTAGGTTTTCTAGGTCTAGAATTTCATGTCAGGTGGCAACGAGTAGTGGAGTTTAGACATTAATGGCTGTGTGTTGCGTTATTTTGAGGGGACAAGCACATTTGCACTGTCTACTTTACATTGTAGCCAAGCGTCATTTCTTCAGTGCTGTTACATGAAAAGATATATTTAAATATTTACAAAATGTGAGGGGGTGTACAGTACACACACACATGCATACACACACACTCACAGTATAGTATAGTACAGTACAGTATAGTATAATGATTCTAGTATAAATTAAAACAAGCAATATTTTCTTTTGTTGTTTTCTTATTTTATGTCTTTAATATCTTTGGCTCATAATTTCTTATTCCTGTTCCATACTTTGCATTATGTTGGTTATCCAGAAGGTGAGCAATATAATGAGTATAATATGTATAAAAAAGCTTAAATGAGACTTCCCACAAGTGCTGCATGGAGGATGTTATGTCTGTTACATAGAGTGATATTTTTAAACAAATGTGCCACATTTTCCTTTTATCATTCAGATAACTGAATTTTTAAATTCTGATTGTTGATGACTAAAAGTCTTAAATAGACCTTAAATTATATGGATTTCAACACCTAGAATTCTGTTTATTGGCTGGAGTATTCCAGGAAAGGGGTGAGATCAATAATAGACAGTCTAAGGTTAAAATTCTTGGGGTTTGGGGAAGAAACCTCAGAGTCAGGTAGAGTATTCCAGACATTGATTACTCTGTTGCTGAAGTCGTATTTCCTGCAATCAAGCTTGGTGCGATTAACCTTGAGTTTGTATCTATTGTTTGCTCTTGTGTTGTTATGGTTGAAGCTGAAGTATTCATTGACAGGTAGGACATTGAAATGTATGATTTTCTATACTATACTTCGATCGGACCGAAGGCAGCGTAGTTCTAGGTTTTCTAGGTCTAGAATTTCAAGTCTGGTGGCAAAAGGTATTCTGCAATGAGTAAAGGAATGTATGCTCTAGTTATTAGTGTAATATTACCAAAGAAAAAGCTTCGTAAGATTAGGTTAACAACTCTTAACACCTTTTTGGCTATGTAGTTACAGTGGGCTCTAGCACTTACATCATTAGAGATGAGTATTCCAAGATCCTTGACAGTGTTTGGATCATCAGCAAGGTCTTGACTATTCAGACTGTATTTTATTTTCTGATTTTTTTGCCAATATGTAAGACAAGGCATTTATTTGTTGAGATTTGAAGTTGCCATTTGTTTGACCATTCTGATAGATAGTCAAGATCTTTTTGAAGGGTAGCAGTATTGTCTGTGGTGTTGAATAGCTTTACATCGTCAGTGAAGAGAATGCAGTTGCTCTTAATATGACCACAGAGGTCATTTATGTAGAGTATGAGGAGAGTTGGTCCTAGAACACTGCCTTGGGGGACACCATTGTTGACAGGTACAGAATTTGATAGGACGCTCCCAATTTTGACCATTTGTTGTCTGTTTGACAGGAATGCTTCTATCCAGTTATGCAGGTGTCCAGAGATACTGTAAGATTTTAGTTTTAGGAGTAGTTTGTCATGTACCACTGAATCTAAGGTTTTACAGAAGTCTATGTAGTATATTGCTTTGCCCTGATTCATTTAACACAGATTAACTATTCCTCTTTGCTCTGAGTGTAATCCTTTGTAATTGAATAAAAATCTGATAATGTAAATATTAAATCTTAAGGAGATAAGATGAATTCTATTCTATTCTAAGATGAATATTTTTCTGAAATAGAAATATTAATGTTAAAATATTAATATCATTAATTTTGAATTAAATTGTTAAAAATAATGGTTACCATCCAATTCTGAAGTAAAAATAAAAACAGAATAAAATAAAAACAGAAATTGGAATGTTTCTGCCATCATGCATTGTGTCCTAGCCAAAATATTGATCCAATTGCCAAATCTGAGTTAATAGTAAAGATATTACTGCATAAAATATTGTTGGAAAATTGACAAGACTGCTGTTTAATTTTTCTTGGAAACTGGAATAAAAGCAAAAGCTAATCATAGTTATTTAATCATTTTTCTGATATATGCTATAGGCTACTGCTGAACTTGACTTGCCAGAAATGGGCAAAGAAGATTGGGGAAGTTATTCAAGAAGAAAGTTAGTCTCCAACTGGCACCGTTATGAAGAAAGTGAGAAAGAAACACAAAGTGACAGTGGTGAAACTCAGCGTGGGACAGACTTCAGTGTACTGCTTAGCTCAGCAGGTAAAAAAGAATCATAAGCAGCAGTCAATTTCTATTGACTATTTGTCTGCAATTTGTCTTATAATGTTTGTCTTACAGCAATGCATATTTGTCTTATAATAGTGACATTTGAAATATTCCTGTCTTTGTTAACTTATTACTTAAAAACCCATTACAAATTTAGAAGTTTTGGTTGATCTTTTTAGGAAAAAGGTTAGGAACCCCCCAAAACGGCTTTAGATCAAGTTAGCTTGTAAGAATAACCTTAGGAGACAAGTGGAAGAGCCTCAGCCAGGCAATGATCAGTCAAGAGACAGACCATGGAAGGAATGGGGATTGAGAAAGGATCTCAAAAGGTACTTTCCCAGACAGTAAAGTCAAAGGAGGGAAGAAATGCTCAGACTTGCCATGGTTTGTTTCTGTAATCTCAACAATCAAGGTAAAATTAATACTCATGATTGTTGTTGTTTTTAATTTCCTGTTTGGACTCCCTCAATGGGTGACTGTTCATTGGTTCATTTATGTTGGCATAATACAGTATAAGCAGCATTTTGAGAAGAGAATATATGGGCCCTTTAATTGCTGCTTTTGATCTGTTATTAAGCACTGATCATTCTTCTCTTAATTGCGAAAGCAGAATCACACACAACAGTAAGTACAGGCAACTGTACTTGTTTTACAAGTGCAATTGAGACCAGGGGTGTACTAATTAAATAAAATGATTGGTAAGTGAAGAAAAATCACATGACTGTAATTGTGCTTACAGTTTTTTAGACAGAGGACAAAACATACTCACTGACTAATGGTGAATATATGACTGAGAACAAGATGCTGTGAGGGTCGTAAATGTGGGCATTGATTGCAAAGTTACTTTTTCATCATCATTGTAACTGAATGATCACTGTCTGAGGCAATCACTAAGTGAGGATGACCTGTAGCACTTAGGGACACACCTAAGCTTATAGCCATATAAGTACTCAAGATGTTTATACAGAGTATGATCTAAATTAGGCAACAACCAGTTTCATTGACTATTCAAAAGAAATAGACAAAGTAGGCAACTCCCCTTTTTGTTTTAGATTTGGGAAGGGATATTTTTTTTTAGGCTATTTCATATACTATTTTTATTGCATTGTCAGTATTGCCATTGCTGTTCTCATGATTATTATTTATTCCTATTATTATCAACAGCGTGGCCTTATCCTTGCCACTGATCCCAGGGAGAATATTCTGTACTAGATAGATAGAGTAGCTTGGGCTAAAGTGCACAAGTGCAGCAATAGAGGTCTCAGTGAAGGGGTTTCTTTTCAAGTGACCTAGAAGCTGAGTTGAAACAAGAAAAGAAAACATGAGTTCTTTGCCCTTATTTTAGCTATATTGATCGTGACTGTTTAACTTGGAGCAATGTTTCAGTGCAGTGCAAAATGATTGAACCAGCTCTATAACACTTTTGAGTATGCTCTTAGCTATAAGAGAGTGTGACTTTTTATAGTAGTTTTTAATCAGATATTGACTGTAAGGTTAAGCCGTTTCAGCTTTGTGTGTGGCTGGAAAGTATGTTTCTAGGTTATGCTTGGTTCATGGAGAGACTCCCTGATGGTAATAATTTTTGATCTTTCCCCTGGTTGTGGTAGTATAGTACTTTAAAAAAAATGATTCCATTATTTTGGCTTGGCATATTTCTGTAGTTGTGGTTTGCTGCCATTAAGGAAACCAGCTATTAAATAAATTGCCTGATGTATTTTCTTTGTTTGATGTCCTTATTCTGCTTCTCTAGGTTCCATTATGTTTACACAAATTCTTTTCTAATAATTTTTAATGATATCATATGGATTTGGCCTATACATTTTGGAGTTGCAAATTAATACTGCTCACGTAGCTTTCACTTTGGGCCAGAAAAATAGCGAAAATGAAATTTTGCTGGGGGAGTCAAGGAAAATGTGAGGAGTTTTCCATAAATTAATTCAAAAGAAAACAATGCATATTTACTGTGCATTATGGGTGAAGACAAGGGGATAGTGATAGTAAGAGATCAGAGGTGAAATAATTAGGAGGATTATAATGTGGCTTTTTCTTTCATGATTTTCTGGTATGGTAATAAAATGTGAATAATATCTAAAGAAGTGAAGGAAATCTATATACTTCGTTTTAGTAACCTACACCCCTTTACATAGGGTTCAGTTACCATATCATATCACATAGTTCAAAATATACTAATAAAGAAAAAAACAGCTTGAAATGGAACAAATTATGGAGTTCTGCTCCATTATTTCAAGGAGGAGCAGGATGAACATGATAGATCGGACTTCTTTGATTCCTTCCCCCCCCCCCCCATGCACACATTTGATAGGTGAATGTTTGCAGTAGACCTCTATCCATGGAGGTTCTCTGTATAGAGCAATTAGATGTAGTGATAAAGATGCTGATCTAGAATCCTGTGACTTAGCATTGTTGTAAACAAAGGATAGTATCAATACTTGAATATTATAGAAGAAAAAGCTGATAAAAACGCACATGGAGTTGGTTTACAATCAGGAGATTTAAAGAAAGAAATGGAAGGCTTTATTTTAGTGGCTTTGGAACAAGCTTTGCTAAATAATTGCATGAAGGTGAAAATTCAACATGTAACAAACAACAGCAAATGTTACCTTTGTAACAAAAAGAATGAAACAACTCACAAGTTGATTGGATGGAGCAAAATTTCACAGACAGACTACAAGGAGCTTCATGACCGAGTTGCCAATTTTTTTTTCATTAGAATAAAACTTTGGGACCATCAATAGCAATAGCACTTACATGCTGCTTCATAGTGCTCTACAGCCCTCTCTCAGCGGTTTATAGAGTTTGCATCGTGTACCCAACAATCTGGGTCCTCATTTTATTGACCTCGGAAGGATGGATGGCTGAGTCAACCTTGAGCCATTCAGAATCGAACTCCTGGAGTGAGCAGTGAGTTAGCCTGCAGTACTGCATTCTAACCATTGTGCCACCACACCTTTCCTTCTCAAGCTGAGAAGGTTTTGGAAAATGAGCGGGTTAAGATGTTACATGACTTTAAAATCCCAATAGAAAAACATCTTATTTAAAACATGCCTGATATTGATAGAACATGCCAGTTATTAAAAAGAAGAAAAAAATCTGGATTATTGATGTTGCTTTTCTGGGTGAAGTTAGGATCGAGGAAAAACAATTGAAAAAATTATGAAATACTGGGAATTGCATATCAAAGTTAAATACTTATGAAAATGAAATTCATTGTTATACGAAATGTGATTAGAGTCTTTGGAGAGATACCTAAATGACTTCTTTGATATCCAGAAATATTGAAATTATCAGAACTAAATACCCTAATTAGTTTTTTTTAAAAAGCACCCTTTTTGGAAATGCCTATACTTTTCGATGCTGCCTTAATAATTCCTAGGTTCTTCATTAAGACTTGAATTATTATGTTTCCTCCAGTCTCAGACTGTGAATTTAATTGTAAATAACCCACACATAATACAGAAAAATCAGGACTTCTACTTTGTGTGAAATTTCCCACAAATAGAGAAATTCCATTGCAGATTTTCATTGTCTATGAAGGGAAAGGAAATAAGCACACAACAAGGTTAGTATACAAACTGAACTGAACTAGAAGTCTAAGCATATTATCTGGAGGCATGAGCCCCTGAATTTAATTGGATGTACTACAGAGTAAGCATGCATAGTTTCCTTGTGTTTGCAGCCCGTCACAATAACCTCTATTGACTTGTTTCTTTTTTACAAAGAGAAAAGAAAAATTGCTTCATGGCCTGTTCCCACTGTTTCCACTGCAGTTTACTAGATTGCTAAATTGATCCATCACCAGTAGGGCAAAAACCTATGCGTATTTATTCAACAAATTAAAAAAACACTTAATCCAGTGGTCCTTACTACAGAGGAAAGATGCTTGCTGCGCCCAAATTTCTGTAATCTGTTTTGTGTGTGCTTATATCCTTTTTCTTTTATGTACAATCTAGTTTTGGAATAGGAGAGTGCCCTGAATTTAAAGTTGTCCTCTTTACATCTTTCAGGTTGACGATTAATTTATTCATGCAGTTTGTATAGCCTGCCTATTTCATTTTTATGTGACCTTTCCCAAATAGATAATCCAACTCATTGGTTTTATCAGATTGGTGAAAGAGTGAGCAATTCTATATCAATAAAATCTGATCAGCACATGCTAAGAAATCACAAGCTGCACCTTTCATGTAACACCAGTTTTCCCTTCTGATTTCCCCATCTACACCTGTAGTTTTAAATTAATGGGAACATGAAATGTCAACATTTACTATTTATTTTAATGAAGATCTAATATGAATTTTTCCCCCAGATTAATAGGTACGTTAACGCTTATTAAGTGATTATTTGTCAGGTCCATTTCTGTTCAAGAAATTGAAGCAAACAGGTTTTCCTTGCTTTCGCAGTAAAAAGATCAACGAGTCTGCAAATAAAAAAAAGTGGGCTGGAAAGGAAATGATATTTTATATGCTAATAGGAATTTTCCTTTTTAGTCCAATGTTGTGTGTTTTGAACAAATCCTTTATCAAGAATGTTACAAAATAAAAGCTAGACTTTCATGAGGTTTTTTGTTAAAAAGGAGAATGGCCACATAAATTGTCAGAGTTTTTCTGAGACACTGGGGGAAGTTTTTGATATTTTTGATGGACAGCTTTGTTTCAGATATTTATTTTACAAATTCTGTAGTTATAAATTCCTATCCTGCAAGATGATCTTGACTCTTTGAGGAAAGATAAGATGACTTTATACAAATCAATATTTATATGGCTGCTTAGAGTGATATTCTGTGAGATGGGCAGCTTTATATAAAAACGATTGATAGATAAATATAATTACATGGTAGCACAGTGGCTATAATGCAGTACTGCAGGCTACTTCTACTGCCTGCAGTTCAGCAGTTTGATTCTGAATGGCTTAGATTGTTGTGGGCAATATGCTGACTGTGTAAACTGCTTAGAGAGGGTTGTGAAACGATATATAAGTTTCAGTGCTATTGCTACAAGTCACTATGATTTTATTTATAAAATGTATAGGACACCCCTCTCCCCACAATCTCAAAGTCTCTAGGTGGTGTATGAGACAAGCAGCAATCCTAAAACCTTCTAGAAAAGACTGAGTTGTAAAAGCTTAGGGACTGTAAAGAACTATGGAAATGATCAGGAAGCCAATACACAAACCTTTAAACAAGCAAAAGAACAGAAGCATTTCTTAAATTTTGGGAAGAAAGATAGTTTTATGGAGAGGTTCACTCGGCTCTACTCTACGTCATTGGTGTTATGAGGGACAGGACAAAAAGCACAATCAATATTTTGTTACTATAAGGTAAAGGTAACACATGCATGTTAGTCGTTTCTGGCTGTAGGGGGTATGCTCATCTCCATTTCTAAGCCGAAGAGCCAGTGCTGTCTGAAGACGTTTCCATGGTCATATGGCTGGCATGACTAAATCCTGAAGGCGTACGGAGCGCTGTCACCTTCCCACCAAAGTGGTCCCTATTTTTCTACTTGCATTATTACATGCTTTCAAACTGCTAGGTTGGCAGAAGCTGGGACAAGTAACGGGAGCTCACTCCGTTATGTGGTGCTAGGGATTCAAGCCGCTGAACTGCCAACCTTATAATTGACAAGTTCAGCATCTTAGCCACTGAAACACCGCATCCCATTTGGTACTATAGACTCAATAAAGTATAGTTCTAATCTTTTTGTAAGACTGTTTCTTGATCTCTACTTTGTAGAATTGTTTCTGGAATATCATGAAAGTGCAAGAAATCTTCCCCCAGCAGGCAAGTTGTGTCAGAAAAGGGTAGCTTGTCACAGAGGATACTCATTTACAAATCCCTCATATTGTACCTTAGAAGATGCAAGCTTTCAAGAGGGTATTCTCTATTTGCTTGGCTTGAGTGGGCAGAGTAGCCTAGGACAGGTGGACTTACAGATAGCCAGGTCTTTAGCCCTACCTTTTCTAGACAAAACTCTGAATTATGCTTAAGAACATATTGATAACCAATACAACACCTATGGCAAAAGCATTATGTGGCAGAAATAAGACTATCCAGTTTTCATATGTTTAATTGCATTTTGCACCAGTGGAAATTTCCAGGTGATCTTCAAGGATAGACCTATTTAATAAAGCAGATTACATCATCCAGGTGAGCTATCGCTTGAGTAACATGAGGCAGGTATGGCGAGGGGTTCAACAAATTACAAACCATCAACCGACCAATGTCATCCCTGCTGAGGGGGTGCTTCATTGGTAGAGGAACTGAATCATTTCTTTGCTCGCTTTGAAGTGGAGACATCAGAGACAGATAAAATACAACCACTAGCCAGATGTAGCCCCCACCTCATTGTGGAGGAACAGGAGGTGAGGAGCATTCTGAGGGCTGTGGACCCTAGAAAGGCTGCCAGTCCTGATGGTATCTCTGGCTGAGTGCTTAAAGACTGTGCTGATCAGTTGGCTGGAGTCTTTACCAGAATCTTCAATCGGTCTTTATCCCAGTCCACTATTCCATCTTGTTTGAAGGCTTCCACCATTGTTCCACTGCCAAAGAAGTTCCCTATCAATAACCTTAACGATTACAGAGCAGTGGCACTCACTCCTATCATCATGAAGTGCTTTGAGAAATTGGTCTGCTGGCACATCATTTCTGGTCTTCCGCATACATTTGATAAACATCAGTTTGCATACAGAAAAAATAGATCTATGGAGGGCGCTGTAGCCATCACTCTTCACACTGCTCTGACTCATCTAGAATAGCGCAGGTGCTATGTGAGGATGTTTTTTGTGGATTTTAGTTCTGCGCTTTAACACAATTCTTCCACATAGACTAGTGTCTAAACTTCTGGACCTTGGGCTTTCTAATTTAATCTTCCTTTGGATTATGGATTTCCTGTCTGGCCACTCACAGAGGGTCAGATTAGGTAATCATACCTCTTCAGCTCTTATTCTTAACACTGGTACCCCACAGGGTTGCATGTTGAGCCCCTTACTCTGTACTCTTTATGTGCATGGCTGCATTCCCACTCATGCTAGCAATACTATTGCTAAATTTGCAGATGATACAACAGTGGTGGGACTTATCTCCGGGGGGAGGGGGAGAATAAGTCTGCCTACCAAGATGAGGTAGACCGGTTGCTTTCATGGTGTGGAGACAATAACTTGGTCCTCAACACCAATAAGATCAAGGAGCTTATAGTGGATTACAGAAGGAACAGATCAGACATCCAGCCCTTGCTTATCAATGGAGACCAAGTGAAGCAAGTGGCCAGTTTTAAGTTTCTGGGTGTTACCCTAAAGAGGACCTGACCTGGGATGCCCACATTGCAGCCCTGGTCAAAAGGGCCCAGCAGAGATTATACTACTTGAGACTTCTAGAAAACAACAACTGAATGAAAAACTGCTGGCAACCTTCTACCGCTGCACCATAGAGAGCATTTTAACATACTGCACCTCTGTATGGTTTGCTAATTGCACAGTGGCAGATAGGAAAGCACTCCAGAGGGTTAATGTCTTTGCCCAGAAGATCATTAGTTGCACTCTCCCCTCTTTGGAAGAACTTTATAGCTCCTGCTGCCTTAAGAAAGTTCAAAACATTCTCAAAGATCCATCTCATCCTGTAAACCCTTTTTTAAAAACTATTTCCATCTGGCAGACGGTACAGAATAATAAAGACAAGGACAAATAGGCTGAAAAACAGCTTCTATCCCAGGATAGTAGCTCTTTTGAATTCTGCTGAATAGTGCAGTGTTGGTGTGGTGTCAGGGATTTCTGGTTCAATGTGTGAAGGATGAGGGATGTGTGTTTGTGTTTATTTTCATGGTCATGGTCATGATGTGCACTGAAGATGGTGTTTGATTTCGTTGTACAAGGTGTAATGACAATAAAGTAAACTAAACTAAAGTAATCTTTGGTGCCTCTTATCCTCAATGACTACAATTGGTACATTTGCAAAAGCTATCTGAAGGCCTTCTTGGCCATTGACTTCACCTGCTTCTCAGGCAGGAACCATTTTATTTCACTTAGTCCAGGGTCAAAAATAATCCTGCCATCGGACAGGATCCTTGAAGCAGACATTTTTGATCATAACACTAAATGCTTTAGAAATATAGTCTGTTCTTTCCCTCCTGGGTTTCAGTTGACCTACTGTAGATGTTTCCCAGGAAGGGGGCCTAGTACAAAGATGGTTTAAAATTAGTATGTGTATAGTTCTTTTTATCTTTTTCTTGTTCATTTTGTTGATATTATACATAATTTTATATATTTTATATATTTTTGAGGGCGTTTTAGTCAGTGAAGTTATGTAAATTGCTAGCTAGTTAAAATCTTTGGGCATGGGCAGCATACAAATAAAGTAAGTAAATAAAAATAATATAATAACACAAGAGCATTAATTATATTTGGTAATGATCTTGCAATGGAAAAATGTTATACTTTATTTAAAACAAACGAACCATTATAAATTAAACCTCTATATTTTGTTTTCAGTTTTGCTAACTACATATATTTCAGATGTTTTTCATTCCAGTTTTAGATTATACAATTGACTAAATGAAGGAAGAAAATTTCATTTTCAGCATATGCAGAAGAAAAGCATTTATTATAGAGCATTTGAAGATAGTTTGATGATGACAATGATTATGTGCTGCCAAGTTGTTATCAACTCTTAGCAAACACACAGATTTTCTCCATGAGAAGATAATTGAATATAAACAACAAAGAGATTTATAGAAAAGGATAAGAACTCGTTGCAAAGCAGATTGTTATAAGAAAATTCATATATAGAGTGAGGGAAGAATGCAGACTTCTTTTGATAAAAGTGATGATCTTGTGGTTAAATTATATATTTCAAACTGTGAGGAGTTTTTTGTTTACACATTATTTATAAATATTTTTTTAATATTTTAATTTAATTAAAGAAAAGGCACACAAACATTACCATTTGTATTATGAAATATTTTTCAATAATACAGTTGAATAAACCATGGTAATTTAAAAAGAGTAAATGATCAGATCTAAATAGTGTTTTGAAGCAATTTCTCTTTTATTGGTCATGTTCAATTCTACTCAATATTTTTCTGAAATACATTCTCCAATACATTTACTTAGGATCTGCTTCCTAATAACATGTATTTAGGACAGTGGCTATATAAAATATTCTATCGCCCAATCTCTAAAAAATATTATTTTATTTATTGTTGTATATAACTAGATTAAATATATTTATATTTGATAAACAATTATAATTAATAAATATAATATTTATTATAAAATAAATATTTATTTTCTAAAACTCCAGCTTCTATTTGTTTTTCCATTTAGATGCAGGATAAAACCTATTGGCTTTTTGAGAAAGCTATTCATTTTTCAATTAAGACATAGAGATTTTATTTGCGGTTTCTTTACTAAATCTTCAGTGGATATGTACTTACTGCTGAGAATGTGAGATTATTTTGATTTCTTATCTCTTGAGAATTGAATCCAAGCTTTAAAATAAGATATATCTTAAGAGTCTTGACAGTATGAGAGGCCACAAATATCCGTGTATTTCAGTATTAATATCAAAAGTATAGATACTTCAGTTCTCATGTACTAAATATGTATGTCATAATATAATTCTTATGCAGTGGAAATACAAGGCTAGATTCTGTTTATGTAGATTTATACAATCATAGCACCTCATGTCAAAAATAATAGTCATTGCCAATAAGAAATATAAAAAAGTTTGTATAGTGGATGTTGTAGTACCTGGAGACAACAGAATAGAAGCAAAGGAAATGGAGAAAATTACAAAATACAAACACTGGTACATTGGGGTAGAACGACTATGGCAAAAGAAAGCAAAGACAACAAATGAAACATCCCAAAACATCTCCAGCACCACTTATGCACCATTAGTATTGACAAAAATCCCATCAGTTTATTGTAAAAGGCAGTTTACAACCTGTGACAATATGTTTAACACCATTAAACAACAATATCTGCCTATTGCAGATGCTTGGGAAGGATTCAGTAAGTGAAATTGATACATCTGGCTGATTATATCACCAATCATTATACATCAATATTGATTGATTTTTTAAGTTGTGTTAACATTTAGGAGCAGGGCAGTTAGATTTTGATGCTTATTTAATTAAGTACAGACTTAATTTGAAGGTAGTTCTTGCAATGAGTAAAGTCATGAAATAATTCAAAATGATTTTTTAATCAAATTAGGTTCTATATTTTTATTAGGAGCATCCTTTGAAGCTGAACAAACACAAGAAAAACCATAAAACTAATAGGAGCATAACATAAACATTTCCCCAAGTGATTGATCCAAAATAATTCACCTGTGTGATTGATCTAAGTGATAATTCTACACAAGTTGAGTACTACATTATAGTATACTAATATTATATTACTTTATTGCTATGGCTCTCAAATTACAATGCACAAACATCAGCCTAGAATAATGCACATAAAGGAAAGATTTTTCATAATTTTTAGAAAGCATCCTTTTATTTCAAGGCATAGTTTCACATCACTATTTTTAATGCTTTTATTATTTTCAGCTATATAAATTGTGGATGAAATACCATCTTCCAGTATTTTTAAGTTATGATAATGACATCTTATTTTGTCTTTTAGGTAATATATTTGGGAATTTGGGGCTAACCAGCATGCTATGCAAATTGTTTTTTTATGTATTATGTCTTCAAATAAAATATGAATAGCAGTTGATGGTATAAATAAAATATATCTGATTTTATAAGCAGCTCTGCACAGTTCAAACAATATGCTAGCTATATAAATTCATTGATTTTGGTACCTTGTAAAAATTCAGGAACTCCCAAATGGGTAATAATTTAAGATAATTTTCTTTCTGTTCACTTGTGTCTGATTTTTAAAGACTGCTTAGAAAAATCCCTGCATTTTTCTTGATAAGGTTTTTCAGAAGAGGTTTTGCCATGGCCATTGCTTCCTTCCTAGGGTTGAGGGAAAGTGACTAGACCAAGATTACTCAGCTGGCTTTATGCTTAAGTCAGGGTTAGGTGCCTCAGGATGTCCTAGTATCTAGTATCTAGTCTGATGCTTTAACCACTACATCAAACTGGCTCTTTAAATAATTTAATTTACTATAAATAAAAGAAACAGTAATTTCCTCTGCAGAGCAAGTATCAGTACAGATGGCCAGTTTTTTTTTACCATGTGCCCACCAAGGATGATAATTTGGGGGAGGGGGAGAGGGTTTAGATTTTAGATTTTTTAAAAATCCCACTTCCATTATTTTTATAAATAATTCAAAGTGGTGAACCGTAATTATGACTCCTTCGTCTTCCTATTTTCTCCACAACAACAACCCTCTGACATAAGTTGGACTGAGAGAGAGTGACTGGCCCAAAGTCATGTAGTCAGCTTTGATGTCTAAGATGGAACTAAAACTCACAGTCTCCTGGTTTCTAACCCAGTGCCTTAACCACTGGACCAAACTGTCTCTCTTCTAAAAAGCAAATACATAACAAATAAATACAGAACACTCAGGCTTCACACTAGGTTTTGGAAAAAGTTTTATTACATTGTATTCAGCATCCTACTGCATCAAAACAAGAAGCTTTTAAGATTATGATTTTGGAGTGTGTTTCTCTTCAACTAATGCCCTTTCCAGTGTGTGTGCCCCTTTGAATGATTCATCTTCTATTTATGTTTCACTTAGGTCAAAAGCAATTGTTTCCAAATAAGCATACATTGAAACCCTAATGTAACCAAGTGAAATATTTCAATTAGCATTCCTCAGTGTGTGCAGATATCCATAATTGCATACATACAGAAAGATCTATTGTGTAAGAAGCAAACACCTTTTGGATATTTGGACTCATTGGCAAAACGTTTCAGTAATGCTTAATAGGCTTTTTGGCTAAAATTGCTGAGAGAAATTCATTGCTGTATTTCTTTGGGATTTAAAATGAAAAAAATTGATCTAAGTTTAGGCTTCAAATAATGTTGACAAAACCCTGGTAAACCAGAGTTCATTTGACTATGAGTACACAGAGATAAAAAAAAAAAAATCACTGCAATTCCTGAAGGCAGAAAATATGAGTTGTAAAATTATTTAGATGATTTCCATAATTATGTGAACAAAAGCATTATTTTCTTACAAAATCAATCAGGTCCCTTTAATACATACCAAGATATCAGCAATTTATAAGGAAAAAATAATCAGAAATTGGCAGTTGTGGGCTGGATAACCATCTGTTCAACATTTGCTTTCTAAAAGTTCCCAACATTACATACTTTCTTCTTTATTGAGCAAGCTGTTCCTTTTTTATACATTTTGTTGTGCTAAAAGCTGGAAATGTCAAAAAAAATATTTTTGGCACTTAAAATTGAGTTTGGGGGGCCTGTGATTTCAAAGAATGTATATCTTTACTATTTATTTTAGGAGATTAGACTTCTAACTTGCATTAAATGACATACATTATTGGCTGAAAAGGCTAGGAACTAAATTTAATAATTAACAATATACTTTATGTCTATATATATAATTAAATTATATCATAGATATCTATTCCTTCTTAATTTGATCATTTGTCTTTCAGAATTTGTTTTACTGTCTGATCATGAGGAGAGGAGATATTAGCTGGAATGATCAATATCATGACATATTAGGTGGATTTGATCTTTAAATAAAAGTATTGTTTTGAAAAAAAAATGCCTATTATTCATAGTTACTGCATTTTAGGTGATAAGAATAGACCAAAAAGTGCCAACTGATTCATTGTTTTGTTAAAGAGCTGTCTCATAATTTTAGGCATGTACTATAATAGGTTCAGTTTAATAGTCTGAAAGATAAGCATAGCCCTTTCTGGAGCTTAGAGGATATTTGTTTAGATGTCACTCTGACTTTTTCCTTCAGAATGAATTTATTACTATAACTAGTCTGGTGTTTTCTTTTCTTCTTAAGTCTGGTTGTTAATGTTCTTAGCTTTCTGCCAATTTACTGTTATCAGCATGTCAGAATACAGCATAAAAATACTTAATTGCAGCAGTATTTATGATAAATCATTCATAATTTTTGTTGCCATTTGCTTTTATTTTAAATGTTTATTCTTGAGATCATATGCCTACTTTGGTTAATTTTCCCAGTGGAGACTTGGATCTCTTCTAGAGCCATTCAGCCATTGTTACTGTCAAAGTGATAGTAACAGGGTCAGACTTTCTAACTGGCTGAATGATTTTGTGAAGGTTCTAGAAGTTACAAGTGGAGAAAAGCTTTTAGTTTCAGGAAGCCTTAAAACCCAATTATAATACTTTTAGACAAAAAAACCTGATGCCTTCTAAATTCAAAAAAAAAACCCCCATACAGTCAGCTTTACTCATGCTGTTGCTCTCAATCGCATGGCATCCTCTGATTAAATCCTTAATCTGAAAGTGCTACAAATAATCAGATTTTTTTCATGAACTAAAAAGTTGAAAGCATGTGCCAAAGGAAGGTCATCTGATTCACCTCCTCATTAAGATTGAAAATGTATCCTCTTTTCCCCCCCTGACATTAGGAATTCTTATTTCTTTTAAATAACAGCATCAATCATCATTCAAATGAGAAACTTATTCTTCTGCAGTGTATATCTAGAAAGTACTCAATATCTCATAATTTTTACTAAGGAAACTATTCTTTGTATTTTTTAAACTATATTCATTATATTTTGTCTTATTTATATTTCTTCTAATAGTGCATTTGGCATCTCTAATTTTCAGCTAAAAACCAAAATATATTAGGTTCAGGGATATCCATTTGTGGCTATCAAAAAAAAAATATGAAATGGTAATCAGAACCATTTCTTCAAAGTTACACTCCTTTTTCATGTCTGCCTATACTGAGCATGCTTGCAAAATAGTGGGCGTTGCCCAATCATGATTGCCATCTTGATTTTTCTGACTCTTCCAGGAGATGTTACTGTTCATGTTCCCCTTAACCTTCATTGATGATTTATTGGTATCAAGTGTTAGATTTCTGGCATGTTGGTGTTGTATAAGCATGTTGTATTCATTCCTCATGATTAATACATATCGTTTTGGTTCCTAATTATACATTTGATTCGTGGCAACAACTATAATACCAAATAAACCTATACAATGTGCCTAACTGCTTACTGTTAGCCAAGTTGTAGAGGTGGAATATTTTTTAGGATTCTGTACAGAAACAAAATAGCAAATATTCCCAGTTATAAATAATTATAATGCAAAGTTGGATTTGGGATATGTTGGATAAAGACAAAACTAGTCAAGTTTAAAAAAAACAAAACAAGGGAAGCATCTCTTCCATAAAATTTCATTTCCCTGATTGGAGAGTAAAGTGTATAAAGATTCTGAACAATGCTTAGATACAGAAGCAGATTGGCAACCAGTGCAATTCGTGGAGCATAGGTGTAACATCTGCTCTTCTGGAGGCATCTCTAATTGCCGTTCTGCTGCATTCTATACCAGCTAAAGAGAGCTAGTTTCGTGTAGTGGTTAAGCTATCAGACTATAAACATGGTGACTTTGAGTTCCAGTTCTGTCCTAGGCACAATGCCTTGTTCTTAGGTCAGTTACTGTCTGTCAGCTCTAGGAAGAAAGATACTGGCAAACCATTCCTAAAATCATACCAAGAGAGCTTTGGGGACTTGTCTGGGCATTTGCCAGAATTCAAACACACATTCACATAATAAGAACATATTAAAATACATTTCCTAAATGTCTGTTGAAACATTCATAGTATCCTCCAATAGACAGTAATATAGAATTATATTCTGTATTACTGATAAATGTGAGTGTTAGGACATTTTCTCTCTCTTAAATGTTTATAATTCTGTATTAGGAGTAAGCCCAGATGAATTCCTGGGACCATCTTTTGAATAGACATGATAGAATTTTGCTGTTAGTATAATAAGGACAGACAGTCTGGACTAGATGTTTTAATATGCTTAATTCATTTATATGGGAGGCTGTTTACAATACATTTCATTTTGTTTTTAAAATAAATAAAATGAGCAGTGAACATAATCAAATTTAAATGCTGAATTAATATGCAAATTAGATTGTATTAATCAAGCATTTTTCACATTGTTCTACAATATAATCCTTTGCTATTATACATTTTAAAGGCACATTTTCTATCTACTTGTATTGATATACATGCAAATGTTGCAGTTCCCCTGTGCTGTCACATCTGCTAAAATTGAATCTGAATGCTTTAATCTGGAACAAGGGAATTTTTCTTTTCCTTAATGAGTATAATAGACTATGTGTAGCACAACTTGTTCTTATTACTGTTGAAAGAGCAAATATGATAAATCATTTAGTATGAATTCTGAAGTTGTGCTGAGCACATTGTTGTGACCTGTGCCTGCCTAAGCAACTGTGATTAAGAACCAAGCATAGTTTTCAGTAGGACTCCTCCAGTGTCAGGTTGTTTGATTGTTTTACTACGACTTGTCTTCTCATTCATACTAGACTTTACATTATCTATTCTACTTTCACACTATTTCATTTTGCCAACCTCCTCTTCATCTTTGTAACCTTTGAACATCACTCTGATTTTTCATTGTTTAATTTGGAAAGAAATGAGATAATAAAATACTTCAGATGAGAGATCTAGCAATTAATATTGAAGAATTTACACATCAATATGATAAAAATTGGTAGAATAACATTCATCTATGAAAATATAACCCGAATGTTTTAAATTATTAAATGTATATAAGACATATAACGGAAATAAAACAACTTTTGAAACGTAAGAAAAGAGAAAACTCCATCAAAATTTTTTGATTTAAATAGGACAGAGACCATTGTAGTCAATGTTTGAGTTTACAATAAAATCTTAAATGAACACTTCATATAAAGCTACTCATCACATATTATTCAAGTTGATTGCAGTCCCACCTAAGATACAGTATGATTTTTTTGCTTTGTATATTCAGGCTTTATTGCTGAAGGGAATGCTGGTGTGTATAGCACCAGGTTAGTAAGGGACATGGAACAGAAAAAAAAGAACAGATAGAAGGCAATATTTGAATCTCAGGGTTGAACTGTGAGGGCTTTGGTGCTCTGAGCTTGGTTGTTTTCTTGCAGATGTTTCATTACAAAACTAGATAACATCATCAGTCTGCAAGAAAACAACCAAGCTCAGGGAAAACCAAAGACCCCATAGAAAATAAGTGAACATTAAAAAGCATGCCTCTTTTTTCTTGAAGTGAAGGCAGAAAGTTCCAACTCTGAGATACAGTACAGTAAAGATGAGTTGTGCTGGCAAACTTTCACCTGCCTAAGAACATAAGAAAAATCATTTTATGTCATGTTATACCTCAGTTTAATGGATTAGATAAAGAAGGAATTCTGCAAAAACATTTGCCCATCAAATAATAAATGACCTGAGAACTTCTCCCTACCCTCAAAATGTAAACCTACCTGAGGATTAAGAAGCTGCCCAAGCTATAAAGATTCAGGTGCTGCTCCTGCCATCAAAACCAATTGGACAATTACAAATAGATAGATCAAGGACAAGTAGCGGATGAGGAAAGAAGTAGGTGGTGTGGATCAGTCTGAAAAGACTTAAAGCAGAAAAATTGCCCAGCATCTAACCCAGAAGCCATAATAGTTTCCAGAGGCAACAAATAGCCACAGAGATATAGTAAATAGCAACTTAGACATGTTGTACCAACTGTGATGATCCTCTGGATCAGGGCTGTCAAACTCCCGGCCCCTAGGCCAGATGCATCACACGCTGGCCATGCCCATGCCCATGCCCAGTTTGGCCAAGGGGAAAAAAGTCCTGATACGTCACATGATGCTGCCATGATGTGAGTTTGACACCCTTGCACTGCATTGAGCAAATTGTCTGATAAATCTGAAGTCCGCTAAACCAAAGTCTATTAAATCCATCAGTTTACTCTATTTAAAAATGACCATTTCAGAAAAACACTTTTTGCAATATAACATCCATGATAAGTTCACGAAGAAGCAATCACTGAACGATGCGAAAGAGAGAAAAAGAGAAATATCCAAAACCACTCATCATGACTATAGGAGGCTTTTTTTTCCCCTAATGCCTTCCCATGCCTGAGTGGATGGCACATTTTTCTGCATGATTAACTTTCCCCTGCAACAGCTGCCAGAAAGCAGCCCATGTTTGGCACTGATTTAAGTGCTTCCAAAATAAAGCACAAGTAGCAGTAACATTCACACTTTTGCATTTCAAAATGTCAACCAACCAAAGCTCAACATACCGAGGAAAGCACGTTTGTTTAGTTTTTACAGATAGCACTATCAATCAGCAGCATTAGGAATACTTGTGATATGTGCAGTGCTAGTATGTAAACTCTTGTCTACTCTTTTATTGGCTAATATTTGACAAGTAAATGAAATCCTACCAATTTAGAAAGCAAGCCGTTCGTGCAGCTTTATTTTTGTCCTTAGGTCAATAGAATACACATGGATTTTTAGTTTTCTGAAGTAATGATACAACTCTCAGTGTACAGGTGTTTTATCCTGAGGTTGTAAAGTCTAAGGTTAGCTATTTCAAGCCTGAAACATTTGGAATACTCCTACTAGCACTCTGTTGCCACAGTAACTAACTTGATGCCAATGTAATACTCACAAGTAGCAAGCAGACACAACATCCTCTCATTCATGTCCCTCAGCAACAACTGTTCAATAATAAGTTGCAGAGTTGACTATTATTTATAAGTAAGAGTTCTACAAGTCTGGAGCACTTCCTGGAAATTATTAGGATTGTGCCAATTCCCAAACAATGAATGGGGCTTTTACAAGTTTCAGTTCCCATTGTACTGTCATTTCAGGAATAATAACTGCATTTTGGTGTGACAGGCAAGAATGAAGGAAAAACATTAAAAAATAGAAAGGTTTGGCAGTTTGAGGGAGGGGGGAAGCAAAACTACTTCACAATTATACTGTATATACTTCTATTATTCTATTCATTTTACCTTATTCCTAATGTACATTTATCAGTAAGAATTGATAAATAAATCTGAACCTTTTGTAATTTATAATTCTTGAATAATGATTATTATATTTATATCTGAATTATATTATTTTGACTCATGAATTTATTGTTTTTCTTATACGTACATACATTATATGTATCAATTTTTCCATTCTATATTCTTTTCAATTGCACCATTAGGTCAAGGGAGCAATATCAAGAAAACCAAAATTTTAGCTTTTTGTACTGGACAAATTCTACATTTTGTTATGGGATGGTATTGCTAATAAGTATTTATAATGGAACCCATCTTAGCTTCTTCTGTGCCTTTTCTAGAACAGCTAATTTTCCTAACTGAAAACGTTCAGTGCTGTGCTATGGCAACTGGTACTCTCTACCTCTGTCCCCAGATATACTTTTGGTGTGAAATTGAGAAAAGAATGAAGAATAATAGTGGGAGAACATGTACTTACGGAAGGACAATATTCTTTTTTTAAATTGGTAAATATAGTAGCAGTTGGATTTGCTGCCTTTTTGTCATGACTGCCATTAATGTATCTATCATTGAGCTGTGTCTCTCTGGGTTGTCAAATGTAACTCAATACTGTGATTGCAATAAAATTATAGATAGATACCTTGTGCTATTTGACTTTCCATTTTTTTATTAATCTAAAACAAAATACCCATTGCAGTTCTGTCAACAAATCTACATTAATGAAAAGTTTTCCCAGGCTTCACAGTGCAATTGTTTTCAACAGGAGATGTTCATAAACATTGGATTTCACATCTGAGGTACAGTAAAATGTTCCATCAGACATTTTCAGCAAAAAGCAGGTACATTTTTAGATATTTAGGCACAGTTGTTTATTTAACATGATCACTAGGTAATGATGTTTTTATAGTTTCTCCTAGCTGATCATTTTATAGGTTAATGGCCCAGGTTGATTATTTGATATTTTGTTGTTAGATCTAATTAGAGCTAACATTATTAGGTGCAATGAACCAGCTGCAGGGTTGTAGATTAAGGCCAAGGCATTACTATTTTCCTTCCATTTCTTCTCCAGGAGTGGAAACTTACTGAACCCAATGAGAAGCAGTCAGCATGGCTTCTGGAACTGTATGTTGGCCTTATTCTGGAGTTTCTGGAAGCAAAACAGCTGCCTAACTTGGCTATTTATCCTGATACCTTGTTCAGAGGATCTCTCAAACTGAGGCTTAGACACCTTCAATAATGGAAACAACACAATTTTTGATGTGTACCCAATCGATATGTTTCCCTTTAAGGAGTCCTCAGAGCAAGGTAGCCTTGTTGAAATGTCTGTAAGGTTTGCCTGCATATGCTCCTGTAATGACAGTCTTGTCACCCTTGCAGATGGAATGGCTGTCTTATGAAGATGGGTAGCTGGGGTGACATTTGAGAGGAGAGATGTAGAGAAGTCAGCAGAAAATTTCCCATGCTCGGTATCCAGTTCCTTTTTACTATTCTTGGAACTAATGCTTCAGCTAACAGCTGGGAATATCTCTAGCATTATATGTGAGATCCCCAAATTCAACAGATTTGGAAATCCCCCCAGTGGAACATAGGAATCTGAAATTTGTGGAAAGCAATATGCATCTTTAAATGTGTAATGGTATGTGAGAAAGACTGAGGGATGGGGTGAAGACTTGCTGCCTAAGGAACAATCAAAGAAGGGGGAATAGGATATAGCTGTATAATTGGCAGAGAAAGAGGGTGAGAAAGGATTGTCCTTAGCATCTCAGGCTTTAAAAGTGACAGTTGAAGTTTTGTCTTCAGACTTGCAAGATTCTGTTAATGTAGCCTTGCATAAAATAGAACTAGCTCATCTGGATAGTAATCTGTATAAGATTGCAAAAGAATAATAAAATTTCATTTAGCCTCTGTAAGTAATGTGTTAAAGTACTGCCCTAGAATTTCACACCATTCAAAGAAAGGGAATACATATGTCTCACTATGAAATTGTTTATTTTTCCTGATTTCCTATGGTATCCTTCTGAGTCAACTCTGGGGATTGATGGCACAATCTTGCACTGGTTTATCTCCTTCCTCCAATTAGTATTGATAGAGAATGAGTGGTCCAGCCCATGGCCCCTGCTTTATGGGATACCATAGAGCTTGGTGCTCTCTCTGCTCCATTTTAACATCTACATGAAGCTTTTGAATGGCAGCATCCATCACAGCAAGATGAGGTATCATCAGTAGGTAGGGGATATACAGGCATACTGTCAACTCATAAAATATTTCTATGGTTTTTTAGAGCTGCCAACAGAAAGGGAGAGAGGAACAATGTGGCAGCTTGCAAACCAAAACTGCATTCCATAAATATTTTTAAAGATAGTAACTAGGTGACCAAAGTTTCTGCTGCACAAAATTCTAAGTGGAGACCATGATTGATGACTTTTGGCTATGGATGTGTTCCATTGGAGAATATGAATTATGATATACCCAGGGGGTGGGGGAAAACCAGGGTCAAGGGTGACAATGAATGATGTGTCTCAGAGTTGGCTACACCCAGGCAGTGCCGAACCTTTTAACTCCCAATAAATCCTTTTGAAGCTTTGGAAGTTTGACTCGAGACTCATGATTTAAATGGGGTTAAGAGTTGGAATCCTGACACACAGGCTTCAATTGAACTCCAGTAAGATGGAGTGGCTTTGGATGGGAGGCTTTTCTGCATCTTTTATCTTGGATGGCATTGCACTGTCCCAGACAAGCCAGGTGCTTAATCTGGAGATCCTTCTGAACTCAAGAAGCAGATGGCAGTCATAGTAAGGCATTTGCTCAACTTCAGGTTGTGTGCCAATTACACCCCTTCCTTGACTGAGAAGCCCTCCTTTCAGTAACTTATACCCTGGTGATTTCCTGGATGTAATATAATGTAATGTGCTTTACATGGGACTACCTTTGAACAATATCCAGAAGCAGCAACGATTGCAGAATAAAGTGGTGTGAACAGTTCTGAGTGCCCCTAGAGTTGTGCATGGTAGAGTTCTGCTGTGTGAACTGCACTGGGTTCCAGTTTGTTTCTGGGTCCAGTTCAAGGTGTTGGTTATCAGTTTTAAAACCCTTCATGGCATGACCAGGTTACCTGAGAAACTGTCTTATTCCAATTACATTAACCCACCCCACCTGGTCAGGCATGTAGCATGCTGCAGATCCCATTGGTTAAAGTCGTTTGCTGTGTTGCAACTTCTTGAGTTCTTGTGGTGTAATTTCTTGAGTTTTCTGATGTGATATCCTGAATGGTGGATGTGATGTAGCATTCTGGGTTTTGGTCTGGCTTCGAGTTTGGGGTCTGGGTCTGTGTTCTTGGCATGTGTCAGCTTGTTTGGTTTTGGGGTCGGGGGTCTGACAGCTGGTGAAGCAGCCATGGTCTGATTGCTGGATGGTGGTTTTCCATTTATAGAATGGGTTTGGCCTGGGTCTGATGAGGGGGATTGGCGGTGGTGTCCCATGTTGTTTTGGGTCTGGTGTTGGTTTTTGTGGCTGGGACTCATTTCTTGGTAAGGGCTAGTTTCTAGATGTCTGGTAGGTGGGAGGTATCGTCCCGTTTATTCATGTTATGGGGGTGTTTCTCTATTTCAATAGCTTCCCTCTCGAAATAGAGAAATGACCCAGGAAATCACAGCACAAGACCAAGGATACCACAGCAATAAAACTCACACGGTCATCACACAACCCATTACTCAAGCCGTTACAATACAGGAAGCTAATGGAAAAGAAAACAAAACACAAACGACCCAGGAGATCACAACGCAGGACCCAGGATACCACAATAAAAGAACTCGCAAACCCATCACACAATCCATTACCCAAGCCATTAAAGCACGGGAGGCTAATGGAAAAAAGATCACTACAAAACAAATGACCCAAGAGATTACAGCACAAGATCCAGGATATCTCCACAACAAAACTCACAAGGCCATCACACAACCCATTATACCAACATCAACTCCATCAACCAATCAAGATGCAGCAGCACAGCCAACCAGCCCAGCACATCAGCCTCCCCCACCAGTATTTATAGAGAGATGGCAGCTCCGATCATGTCTAGTGGGATGGGGGCCCCACTTCCAATCACATACAGTGCAAGGCCTTTGGATGGATTCAGAGAAGGCACACAATATCAACTGGCTAGAACTGAGAGTGGTGTATTTGGCACTCCAACAATTCCTACCGCATCTCCATTGCAAACGTGCTCGTCTTAATAGACAACGTAACTATAAAGGCCCATATCAACAAACAAGGGGGCACTCATTCCAATCTACTAATGAGGGAAGCAGAAAGACTATTCCTGTGGGCCAAAATCCATCTTCTCTCTCTAAAGGCAGAGCACATATCTGGAATAGCGAATGTACAAGCGGATTGGCTCAATAGAGCCACGTTAGACCAATCAGAGTGGCATCTGGACCCCAAGATCTTTCTGGAGGCTACTCGGAGGTTGGACCAACCAGTAGTTGACCTGTTTACCTCCCCACTCAATGCACAGTTTCCCTGATTCATTTCTCGTTACCCATCGCAGGGAACGGAGGATGTGAATGCCCTCAGATATCACTGGCCCACCAGACTGCTATATGCCTTTTCTCTCCTCCCTATGATCCCCAAATTGATTCAGAAGTTGCTGGAAGAAAAAGTGGACCTACTATTAGTGGTTCCTTATTGGCCAAGGTGAGCATAGTTCGCAGACCTGAAGGACCTCTTGAAGGTACCACCATGGAGGATCCCATTATTGGTCATATCACTGTTTCAAGACCCAGTGCTACCCCCAATGGCTAAATGTAGCCGTATGGAAGTTGAACGGCGACGTCTGAGAGATGAACACCTTTCTACTCATGTTATTCACACTATTCAGTTGGCTCAATGTCCTTCGACGAACCAAATCTATGAGGCCACCTGGTCTAGCTTCTGCCATTGGTGTCAGAAGGTTCAGATCCCACTTATTTGAATTTTTACAGGAAGGCCTAAACAAAGGGTTATCACTCTGCAGAGACAGGTAGCAGCCCTGGCTTCGGTCATATCTTGGGATGATCTTACCTCCATATCTCATCACCCTCGCATTCGCAGTTTTCTGAACTTGAGGCCCCCTGTAGTACACTAAGTACACTGTAGTACACTGTAGATCCCTTTGAGTCACTAAGGATCATGACGCTTTGATTTCTAACCTACAAAGTAGGTTTTCCTGATAGCAATTACATTTGCCTGAAGAATCTCCAAACTAGCTGCATTATCGGTGCGCAAAAACCTCTGCATTTTCCATTCAGATGGAGTGGTTCTCAAACCAGATCCCTCCTTCATTCCAAAAGTTAATTTGGCATTCCATAGTGCTCAAGAGCTGGTCTCCCAAAATTTTTTCTCACGTCCATCACACAGGCTCGAACACCAATAGCACTTCTTGGATGTAAGAAGGGCATCTACATAGAGCGCACGGCGCCCTCTGGAAAGACAGAATCCCTCTTCATGTCCTTTCAGCCTAACACCCTGGGGTACAAGGTTTCACCCTCTACCATAGATAGATGGCTAAAGGCCACCATCGCTAAATCGTATGACTCTCACTCAATTCCAGTGCCCCAAGGCATTACCGCTCACTCCACCAGGAGTGCAGCCACCACAGCAGCATGGGTGACCCAAGCTACAATAGAGGAGATTTGCCGAGCTGCAACCTGGGCTTCTCCATCTCCATTTATTAGCAATTATAAAATTGACGTTATTTGCTTCTGCTGAGGCTTCATTTGGTCGGCAAGTTTTACAGCAAGTTATTTCAGACGCACTTAGGTCTGCAACCCAGACGGAGTCCCTCCCTTAGGACAGTGCCAAGCTTTGGTATGTCCCATCACCGGATGCTCTGAACAGCTCATGGGAGAAAGGGCATTGGTACTTACCTGATACGCCCATTCTCTGTGAGCTATGAAGAGCATCTAGCCCCACCCTTTTATTCCGTCTGGTAGGGGGTCTGTTCCAGCCAGGGTTATTATATAGGCTTAAGCATATAGGGTATCAATACCTCGGCTTCGCAAAACTGGGGACGCTAAGGAGGAGGAGCATCCTCAAGTTTAAGCCCAGCCTTCCTAGAAGAGACTGAAGCACCTTCCCATCACTGGATGCTCTGAACAGCTCACAGAGAATGGGCATATTAGGTAAGTACCAATGCCCTTTCTTAATGAAAGCTGGGCTGGGTGATTTTCAACCAGTTACTCTCTCTCAACCCAATCCACATTTTTTTCTTATTAAAATATATTCTCTTTTATTTAACAAAGTGATCTCTTAGGGTTGTTGATAGATTGTCATTACAGTTTTGGTAATTTTTTTCTTGAAATATTTTGATACAAATATGATTTGTAACACTGTTTAGTATTAATAATCAGATGCATTTCCTGATTTTAATGGGAACATAAGTTCTGTGTGAACCTTTTATGACAACTTTCACTTGAAACTGATCTTTTAAGAACACACTAAATTTGAAAAGTGAGGGAAGGTTGATAAACTCATCAACAAAAGTAGGTAAAAAAGTTAGAAAATTTAGTCTACTTTCATTATGAAAAAAATCAGTTCTTTTGAATTGAATCGATGCCGTGGTAGTTTTCAATGTATTTTGTAGATCTTTTTTTCATGATACTCCAATTGATGAGGAGCAGATTTATGTAGTGCTTAGGACCGTGATGGCGAACCTATGGCACGTGTGCCACAGGTGACACGCAGAGCCATTTGTGCTGGCACACGAGCTGCAGGCAAACTTACCTCCATTGCAAATGTGCACACCTCACAGCTGATTTTTGGCTGGTTTGAGGCCTTTTTTGGCCTCCCAGAGGCATGAGGATGGCTTCTGCAGGCTTTGCAAGCCAAACACTAGCCCTGTTTCGTCACTTCCTGTTTTTCCAAAAATACTGAAGCCTTTCTCAAGGCTTCCTCAAGCCTCTGGGAGGCCAAAAAAGGCCTCAAACCAGCTGAAAATCAGCTATGAGGCACAGTGCAGGTAAGGGGGGGGGGATTGCGCATGCATGCATATGGAGTGTGAGGAGCCACACATTGCCTTCTGGGTGCTGGCATGCAAGCGCGTGCACAATTTTTGGTACAGGAGCCAAAATGGTTAGCCACCACTAGCTTAGGAGATGAGGTCATGAACTGGAAGACTGTTGAGGTCTAGTCCCACCTCAGGCAAGAAGTCAACTAGGTGATCTTGGTCCAGTCAGTTAGTGTTAGCCCAAGGAAGGAAGCAGTGGCAAACCACTTATAAATATGTAAAGAAAACTGCAGGGATTAAGTATTTCAAAGACACACACACGGGGGGGGGGGGGGGGAGAATAACTTAAAATTTATATAAAGATTAAGAATAATTTAGAATGAAAACTCTTAAATTTTTACCCATATGGTTGTGATACTGTGAGGGGAAAATATATTAATTTATGGTTCTTCACTTGGATATTTTGGGTGAAAATTAAAAAGCATGATAGACATTTGACTGTGCTTTCCAAAGAGTAGCTGTATGATGCACAGTTGCACATTAAATAGTTATGCTTCCTGTTTAATAAAAAGGAGAAACTATTCCAAATTCAAAAAAGAAATTATGTAAAATTAAGAATTCAGTCTTATGTTCATATAATCTTGTAAGATACTGCTTTGCCACCCAAAATCTGATACAAAATTGTAATAGAAGATGTATTATATTATTAATGTTTTTTATTCATAAAATAAGGATGCTTACCTAAAATATCCACTTACTTTCACATTATCCTACTCTGTGCTTTGTATGTAGGAAAGAGTTATCTGTTTTATGTATTGAAATACTGATACAATAAAGGAAAGCCTTTTTTCTAGAGTAAAGAAATTTTATTTCTCTTTTTTGAAAATATAGCTTCCTCTTATAATGAGAAATTGTGTATTTCTATATCTCTATTCCTGTTATTTTGCTTTGCTGAATTTGAAAAAACAAAATTGGAATATCTGGGCCTACTAAAGGAGTTCATACGAAAAATATAGCATACTTAGTAAAACATTTACTGCATGGTATTTTCTCTTTTTGTAAAATTTTAGGTGCAGATTGTTTACAATGATCAAAACTAGTAATCCAATTGGAAAATGAAAGTATGGTTTCTTTATCTTTAGCTTAATATTATCTTGAAGCATAGTTAAAAAACACTAGCACTGGGATTTAACATTGTGTGAGCTCAACCAGTGAATGAGTATTCCAATTGTTCAGTTTAGTTTTTTTGTATTACAATCCCACTGGTATATGTTCCACAGTGAAAAACTGTTCAGGAGTATTAATAAAAATGCCAGTAGTTTTATATTAAAATTTAGCCTGTACTATAATTTCTTTTATCAATAGTAGACATGTTCTGTACTATGAAACTATGTTTATACATAATGTTCATCCATCCTGACAATGGTAGTAATAGTGATAGGCTTTACAGCTGTCTTTTTTTCATTCAATTTTGAAGAAAAGTCCAAAATTATATTAATCTTTTTGCTTCCTAAAGGTGTGAATTGCAAAAACAGATATTTTCCATCAAGATGAAAGTAAGAAAAGCTGAAATTTTAAATAGCTAGGTTAATTTTCATATGTGATTTATTGCTAAATTCTACTTTGCTTTTTCTGAAATTTCTACATCATCATTAAATATCCTTTGGTTTCTGCATTCTGAATACACTTTCTCCTTTTCAGTACTACCATTATTTGGATTCTTCTGCATCACATACCTTTGCCAATTTCTTTTAGTTTAAAAATATGCTAACTGTTTCTAGATGTGCGAAGACTGAACAGTAATTTTGAATATATGTATAGTTGCACATCATTTAACTACAGCTTAAGATAGCCATTAATATCATAAAACAATACATTAGTGAACATTATTGTAAAGTTGCAAAATTTTTAAATGTGTCAACAAATAATTTTTTAAAAATGGTGTACCACGAATCCAGAAAAATCTTTTTGGGGGTATAATTGGGGGTAATGTGTAACTACAGACTGTTCCATTATTATACTAAAAAATAAGGGCAATTCCTGATTTTTGTGCTAAAATAACAAATTTCAATTTATGGACATCTAAAGTTCTGCTAATGATAAGTGAACTATTCGTTGTTTCAGTTGAATTACTTCATATATTCTGTGTCTTGATTAAATACTGCTTTAAGGGTTAGTTATAGTACTTTGATTTAGACAAAAGTCATTGTTGTACATGGAAATTGTGTAAGGACTATTTGAAGTCAATATTTCTTATTAAAATTGTGTTAACTGAATATAGTTAGATGTGTTTAAATTGTTGATCATGCCTTTGGGTGAGGTGACGTGGCCTTGTAATCTGTTCATTCCACCTTATGAGAAACTTGGAAAGGTGGTGAGTCTATCGGATAAATGCTGTGTTTTTGAGGGAAAAACAGGATTTCATTTTGAGTTCCTTAACTGATAACTCAATAGTTTAATATTATATTTTAAATTTAAGAGATAGCCATTAAAATACATGGCTACATTATTAAAGTTGTTTTGTTTCATTGTTGCTTTTGTTTAAATGGTGCAATTGATACAATGGAAGAATAAATTATATGAGATTTCTGAAATAAATGCGGCTGTTTTAGTACTTTTCACAGGATATTTATGCAAAGATTATGTGGGTTTTAACAATTTGGAAAAATAACCCGATTCTTGGATAAATTGTTCTAACAGTGATCATCTATTAAAACATATTGTCCTTTTCCCTTCTGGCAAGAAAGATTGGCTTAGAGATTTTAATTTCTGACCTCTTATTTAGTTGCAGTGATCCAGTCTCCTAAAATTTTCTACAGGTTAATGCTTATAACTAAGCTACAAAAAGCTTTGCCCCTGTGGATGTTAGGTTTTAAGTTCAAGACTGGTAAATTATAGACTCATGTTCACACAAGTTACATTTTTCCTGCTTTGTGGGAGTTCTAAGCAACAAAGAACACTATTCGTAATTTGAAGAAAACCCTCTCATGAAAGTAGAGACACGTCTAACCCTTCTGGAGTTCAGACATCCCCAAAAAAGAAAAAAACATACCAATAAACTTCCTTGCACATGTTGCAGTGAACAGCTGGGCAAGCAGAAAATCAGACTTTTCTTTTTATTATGGAAAAAGACATCAGTGGGAGGATTACATACATATAGTGTAAGTGTTAATTGAATTATAAACATCTATAAACCTTTAAATGTGACTGTAGCCTGACAGTCTGGTAGGATCCTGAGCATCTGGTCAGGCGGTGGGCAATTTTTTGTCCCCCCTAACCATCATTATTAAGCACTTCATAATGCTTTGAGCATATGTGTGTTTGTACTTGATAAGGAAGAAAACGAAGCAGCTGAGAAGCACGAGGAAAGAGAGGGTAAATCACAATATTACAAATAATCGTAGAGAGTATAGGAGAGAATAAAATCATATAATTAAAATCAGCAAAATACATAATGTTTTTTAAAGTGAAAATATTTTTTTCATATGACATAATTTGAATAAGATGCTTTCTTAACTATTACTTGGCAAGATAAACACTTAAGTGTTTTGCCGGTCCAAATGCTTTTAACAAGAACTTCACTAGGCTGTCAGTCTTAAGAGTAATACAGTTTTTTTTTAAATGTAGACCTTGCAATGCATGTTCTAAATTTGATCTGTGAAGTGATATATACATCTTGCACATCCCATTTTAAACATTTTATCAGAGATCTCTGGCTCTCTTATGTGCTTTAGTCTGTTTATCTAATTGACTAATTTAGATATAAATGTACATTCTTAAGCTTCATTTGTAACAGTTAAAGCTGCTGAACTGTTATCTTCAACTTACATTTAAACTGTGTGTTAAGCTGGCATTGTTTAATTATGCTTTCACATCAGTTACTATAGTATCACAGCTAACCATAACTGACGCTTTGGATTGCTTTTCTGGGTATATTTTAAGCATGGCTCGTGTTTTAATAAAATACCTCTTTAAAATGTAATACTGTTACTCTAGTTTCTGGTTTAATAGTTTGCATTAATTATTGAAGTACAATAAGTATCACTTGGTAAATCATAACAATGCTTTAGTTTTACATATGTGGGTATTATTTCTTCATTTCCCAGCTTTAAATGTGCACTAATAGAGAACTGGAATCTTGAAACAGTTCTAGGCAGACCCAATTAAAAGAATGTAATGGATTTTTAAAACAGCATATAAAATCAGTTATTTGAATAGCCTAGCAAATAGAGCAAAAACAAATTAGCTTACAGGTTTGAAATCAGTGGTATGACAAACCAAAGCAGTATTATTATTATGAGAAAAGCTAAAATAATTTATTCAAACTTACCTAGCAGATGATTGATAATTTGTGGATGCAGTCTCTCCAAATACTGAGACTGACTCCCCAGGTAGGAAGCTTTTCTGTTAGAAATGCATTCTGCACACTAGCTTTCCAATTTCTTTTTCTCTACTGTCTGTGTGGCTGCCTCATTTGCTGGTGCTGCTTCATCTTGTGGCTGCTTGCTTCCAGTTTACTCCCAGTTATTCCATATCCTTTGGGTTGACTCTGTAAATGATACTTAGATTACTCTTCTCTTAAGATGCCAACAGAACAAGAACTGCACTTTGCATCTTTCAAACAATAGAGGCAAAGGCATCAATTCTAGTTAACTCAAGTGTTCAGCATTTATCAAATATTAATTGAAAGCTAGAACACCCAGTAAATCCCCTCTGCTTTTGCATTTGAATTCCAACAGTGAAAACATGTTTCTGTTTTTAAAAAAATCCACTATATTGAAGAAGTTATCTCAAAAGACAGGGTCAACAAAAATGGTCTTCAGGTTTTGCTTTAACTTTTCACCTGCATAGCCTGCATTTGGTAGGAATGTTGAACAGTATGCTTTTCTGTGCTTCTGTCAAACACATATGTGAAATGCTGCTTACGAACAGAGGAGAAACTCCCCAAGGGTGTAGTGTGTGTTGTGTCATATCTCAAGACAGTGAGTATGCATGGCATCAATGAGTTGCTTTATATGAGCTATTTCAAGCCAGGCACTGTACTGATAGGATATTTTCCAGATATAATCTACTAATTATTTCTTCTGATGGTCAACAGTATCAGTAGATAGAGAATTTAAATGATTGTAAAGGCTTCTGTATATCTATTACATGTTGAATAGCTTCTAAACTCAGAAACCCAATTACTAGGAAATTGGACATATATTTTTATGAGGCATTTCCCCCCTAAGTTGAACTCTCTTTTTGTACTTAATATCTCTAAATAATAATAAAAATTGCTATTATATTTAACGTTTCTTTAATTACTGAGTTTATTGACTTATTTCACACTATATATTTCAAATCCAAATCTTGTTTCCTTTGAAAAAAAGCTTTTAACAATGTCTATGTAGAAGAATGTTCCAGTTTTTCTTTTTTTAAAAAATAGTGTGTGTTTAGGATTGCAATACAATTTCTAGTCTCTTGCATTTTCCATTTAAAAGGTGGCTTTTGAGTGCTTCCTGGGTTTGATTTTCTTTCATATACTAGGAATCAAAAAAATTAACATAACTTAACTAATGCTCCATCTGAATGTCTTCACAGAGGACTTCTAACAACAGGAAACTCCTCCAACAGAAGGGAAGTTATTTTGGGGTGCAATTTCTTGAACCCATGAAAGTTTATACCAGAGATTTTGGAAAGCCTCAGCCGCATCCTTTTTGTTCCAGCAAAAGGCTAAGTTAGAAATAGTCTTCCATTTGTAGAACATCAAAATCACAGGTAGCTAATTGTTAACAGAAATAATAAAACAAATTGCAATAGGCTTGTGAGCACCGTTTAAATATGTATCATTCTTTTGGATTTTTCCACTTTATTAATGAAGTTTGTTCTAATTATGCCATCGATACTTCTTTTCACTTTACACATGTTCAAAATTAGATATCATGGTCCTAAAGTATGCTTTTGCCTCTGTGGCCTGTACAAGATTATGAAGACAAATCATTACAGAATAACATTCATTTTCCTTACAAAGGCCAGGATCACAGCTACAATTTTTTTTAAAAATGGGAATGGGTTTAAAATGCTAAAGAATGTTCAGATCACAATGCTTGCAGAAAATTTCTGATTCAGTGTAAAAGCCATACATTTGTATGGGCATGCAGAAACCCATGAAAATGTTGAAAATGGGCGTTGGTCCTTACCTGACACGCCGTTTCTCTTCGAGCTGCGAGGAGCATCCAGAGTGTGGGTGGTGCTTCCGTCTCTGCTATTGTAGGCTGAGCTAAATTCCTGAGGAACACTCCTCCTTCCATTGTTTATGCGAAGGCAAGAGAAAACATTAAATCGTGCTCTCATCTTACTATACTAGGTTCCTTGGCCGCAAACAAGACCCCACCAGACGGTGAAGGAAAAGGGAGGGGCTGGATGCTCCTCGCAGCTCGAAGAGAAACGGCATGTCAGGTAAGGACCAATGCCCATTCTCCTTAGAGCTGCTCGGAGCATCCAGAGTGTGGGACATACCAAAGCTGGGCCTGTCCTACGGGGGGGCGCCGTCTGGTCTGGGTTCCCTGAGGGTTCCCTGAGAACCCTCTGATGAACCCTTCAACTGCAAGAAACCTCAGCTGAGGCTTACCTGTCGATCTTGTAATGGCTGAAGGGTGACATAGAGACCCATGCAGCTGTCCGGCAGATGTCGAGTATTGGGTCCTGGGAAAACCGGACAGCTGAATTGCTGCACTCCTAGTGGAGTGAGCCATGAAGCCCCTGAGTACCTGGGGGGCCTGTTCCTGGTATGCCTTGGCGAAGGCCTCCCTGGGTGTGTCATAGTCTCTCCCTTTCGTGAGTTGGACCGAAGCCAAAAAAAAAGGGGGGGAGGGTAAGGTTCAGGGTCCTGTGGGAAAGCCACTAATCTTGGGCAAGAAGAAGGGACAAGCTTTAGGACCACCGTGTAAGGGTGGAATACGCAAAAGTCTTTTCTAATTGAGAGCGCAACACTCTCTGATATCCTAGATGCTGAAGAGATCGCTGAAGTGATCCTACCAAAGGAAATTACTTTGAATTATAGGAACTGAAGAGAGACCTCTCTGAGGGGAGCAGAGAGGGGGTTGTGTGAAGGAAGTAAGAACCCTATTGAGGTTCCAGGATGGGTACTGGTGGAGGGCCGGAGGACGTAAGTTTGAGGTCCCTTTCAGGAAGGCACGAATACCGGGTTGGTGAGAGAGGGAACTAGCCTCTTTAAGCCGATGCCTGTGGAAAAAGGCTGCTACCTTACATCTTGGTGTATTGGGGGATAGCCCCTTGCTGAAAACCTCCTGGAGAAAGTGAAACCCTGGAGCACTGGAAGAGACCATTGTAAAAACCAGAAGTTTGACAGACCCTTTCTCGAAGTCACCCAGATGTCTTTCATGGACCAGGTGGGATTGACTCACAGCCTCTGCTTTCTAGCTCACAGGATTAACCAGTAAACCAAACTGGCTCCCTTACTGATTGAAGATAGCCCGGCTGCTAAGAAGGTATAAAAGACCTTGCTGGAGAGGATTTCCCTCTTCAAGCGTTCCCGCTCAACCTCCACACATCTAGTTGAAGCCATTGGGGGATCGGGTGGAGGAGGGGACCTGGAACCAGAGAGATTCTGTCTGCTGGGATCCTCCAGGGAGGGGCTACGGTTAAACTGCGAAGAACATGAATCAAGGGACTGGGCCAATAAGGAGCTAAGAGGAACAGATCCGCTTTCTCGTGAAGTACCTCTTGAAGGACTAAGGCACCAGCGCCAGAGGGGGGAAGGCATGGAGGAGACCCGGCGGCCATGGACACCGAAGGGCATAATGGATATCCGCCAGTTGGGATGGGAATCTTGAAACTAACCTTGGAAGTTGGGTATGGAAGAGGGAGGCCAACGGGTCTACTACTGGCAGACCGATATGCGTGTCGCCTCCCTGAATAGAACTGGAGGAGAAGCCTCTCCGACTGATCTATGGTGGCCCTGTACGACCAATCTGCTCAGGTGTTGGAGAAGCCCGAGATGAGGACCGCCCTGAGAGACAGGAGGATAGACTCTGCCCACTGACAGAGGCGCTCGGCCTCCCTCATTAGGCGGGATGACTGAGTACCCCCCTGTTTGTTGATGTGAGATGGCCATGATTTTGCCAGTGAGGAAGAGGACGTGGCAGCCGCGTACCTGGGGGAGGCAACAGCGGAGAGCTAAGGGACTGCGCTAAGCTCCAGCCAGATTGTGTTGCACCGCTTCTCTGTTGCTGACCCTCCGCCCTGAGCTGAAAGGGACTGAAGGAGGGCACCCCATCTGGACAGATTGGCGTCTGTGGAACGGAGAGTCTGGGAGGCTCCTTGAGGGGGCAGCCCTTATTGATAGACACTCTGCTCCACCAAAAAGGGGAGAAGAGCACCCTTGGTTAAACCTTGACCTTCGGGCCCAGGGAATAATGGAAATACAGGATATCCTTAACCTAGTAAACCGGGAGCTCTAAAGGGAAAACCTTTCAAGGCCTCTGTCGGGTCTGACCAATTGTGGAAGCTAAGGAATCTCTCCGGAGAGAGAACACCCTCTCCTTCACAGGGTCTATTAGCATACCCCGGAGGGTTATCCTGGAGGAGGGGGATAATCATTTTTTTTTTTAATTGATGAGGACCCAGTGTTCCTGGATAACGGTAGAGAGTTTTGAGGGTCCTTCACTGCGTGTACCCTGCAAGGGGAAAGGATGGGGGAGACATCCCAGTAACAGAGTGGAGCCCCGGGAGGGATCTGAGGAGGGCAGGTAGAGCAGCCAAGACCTTGGGAAGGGTTCTGGGGGCAAAGGCCAGCCCAAAAGAGGGGGGCATCATGAATGAAAATGGAGGTTATGTAGCAGAGGCACAGGAATTTGGAATGAGGGGGCCGGATCGGGATGTGTAAGAATGCCTGCGAAAGGCACTGGAAGACAACCAGTCTCTATGCCCCATCCCTAGGGGGGATGGAATGCAACATGCTCATTTTGAATTTGCGATATACGAGATGGTTAAGCCGCTATAAACCAGAATCGCTCTCCGACCCCCAGAGAGTTTGGGAACCACGAATAAGTGGGAATAGAATCCCTGTCCTCTGGGCGATAGAGGAACGGGCTAGCAGTGGCTGGCCCCAAGTCACTCAGTAGGCATTCATGGCTCAAGTGGGACTTGAACTTATGGTCTCCTGATTTCTAGTCTGGTACCTTAATCAGTAGAACAAACTGGCCCTACTCTGTCGAGCAGGGGCTGAATTGCTGAGTCCCGAGGCTGCGCTTGGAGAGGTTCTTGGAGAGGAGACATGCCCTGCAAAACTCGGGGGGGGCAGTTTAGAACTCGAGGGCAGACCAAGCTTGAAGGAGTCCATAGCCCAGGCATAGGAAGAGGAGGAGTCCCACTAGGGCGAAGGCTTCTAGGTGCCCGCCGATGGGAATTAAGTCTAGTGGTTTATCTGGAGCGCCAGAGGAGCTTGATGCCTGAGCCAAGAAGAGGCCTCTTGAAGTTACCGCCTCTTCTGAGTCTATCAGAGGAGAAGGACCTGTCCTGAAGCTGTCCGGAGCCAAAGGGAGGGGACCCTTTGGTACCTGGGAGAGAGAGAGGATTGGAAGAGGGGATGAAAGGGAGCTCTCCGAAGGGGCTGCCAGGATCTGGACTCTGACTGCAGATGAGGGATGATCCGAACAGTTTATTTCCCACGAGGGGAGCGGAGGCTAATTTCACTTTATTCTAGAGATCTGCCTGCTAATGTTTTGGCCAGAGCAGACTGGGTACAGAGACATGGGAGGGAATAGCACGGGAGGAGGCTGGTACATGTTGTTTGAGCTGGCTGGTCAGTGAATAGATGACCTGATGAAGAAGGAAGCGGCCGTGGCCGAACTGATTGCCGATGCTACAGACTGATGAGCTCAGCGTAGGCCAGCTCCGATCAATTCTCCTCTGGCCTCAGGGCTTCTAGGGAGTCGCTGAGGGTGGAAGAAGAGGCCTGGCTCCAATAGGTTCATCCACCGCCGGGGTGCTCAATGGGTATAAGATAATTATATTAAGCACCTAAGATTTTCTATTCTTTTCGTAGAATAACAGAATTGGGAGAACCCCGGATCATCTAGGCCAACCCCCTGCACAAACAGGAGAGTCCATTCCAAGAACTAACCTTTACCTATGATCAAACTCACAGCCTCCTGGTTGTGAGGCAGTCACTCCACCTCTATACCAAATGAACTGCTCCAGGATCTGCCTGAGCGATAGGAGAGGGGTTAGCTGGTTCTGACTTGATAGAACCAAGGGAAGCTAGGTTTAGAGCAGGAGGGATTTGATTAGATGGGGCCTGCAAAACTCTACAAGGGAGGGCTGGTCGGGGTGAGACCCATGTCCTCTGACACCTCTGCCTCTGATGGTTCTATGTCGGAAGGGGGGGGTTTGTTATAGTGTAAGGATCCCAAGAAAATACTGCTCCTGCTCCTCCTCCTGGTATTAATCTAAATCCCCTATCGCCGCCTCCTCGTCCCCCCTTGTGGAGGAGAAAATCTCCCTCTGAAGGGTACCTGATCCTGGGTTGGCTCAGAACTGAAAGGGAATGATCTTACAGATTGGGAGACCAGTGGTTGTAGACCAGGCCTGGTTGCCTATTGTAGACCTTCCATGATTCTACTGCGGATAGCCAACTCCCTCCAGGATCTCAGTTGCTCCAGAACCTCCTGAATGAGAGGTTCCCCTTGGTGTAGGCCGGTAGCTGAGGGCGTGAAGGTGGCCTCTGGTGTTTGTCTGGTCTGTGGTCCAGGAGCCTGGTGGCCTTGAAAAGGCGAGCTGTGCCTGGATAGGAAATAGAAGGAGGAAGAATGGGAGGCACCATGCCTGCCTGCCAAGTGCATTTATCAATTTCTTTTTCCAGGGCCTTGAGGCACTTTAATGCGTCCCTCTGGAAGGCTTTGGAATCCTTAGCCTGCCTGCCTGCGCAGATGATGAATTTTTGATTTGGCCTTCAGAGAAGGGCCAGTGGGAGATTGTCTTCTGTCATTTTTATATATAATTGAGGAATATAAATATCAATAGGAGGCGGTTGGCGCGCCTAGGGGTCGACCTACAACAAGGCCGGGAGCCCTGAGAGAGTATTTTATGCCCTAGGATAATTTGCTCCTGCTCCCTGTTATAACCCCCCCTTCAATTATTTTATTTATTTTTAATAGTTTTATTGTATATAAATATATATGAATAATTCTCTCTCTCTCTTAGTTTCTTCTGGTCTGTTGATCTTGCCTCTCTTATTCCTTTTTTTTTTTTTTTTGTATTTGAAAACAGAGGTCAAAACGACCTAGACACGTCAGAGGCCTTAAGGCAAAGGAGCCCCTAGGCCTAGATCCAACTGCCTTCCCAGACAAAAACTGGGCGGGAGTGGTGGGAGGTAGACCGCACCAGCTACAGCTTGCTGCAGGTTAAGCCAACAATACGGAGGTAGGAAAAACAAGCCTCTAAGCCACAGAAGGATTTCCTGAGTAAATATGTCCGAGCAGGCCTATGGGTCCTGCTGCTTTAAAACCGCACGCTGCAGATCGGAGATAAGATTCAAAATGGCGCCTGGCCACGAGGTGGCGCTAAAAATGGCGACCGCCTGCTGCGTGGCCTTACAGGGCCCTTAAGCAGTGACGAGGGAAACAGTCCCGAACAATTCAAGGTCCCCAAAGGAACCCAGGAAGGAAGGAGGCAAAAGAGGCTTCGCACTAAGGAAAAAAACGCGGCGTGCGGTGGGGGGGGGAATGGAGCGAAACGGAGCGTCTATTAAAGCGGCAAAAAAAGTCAAAAGGCAATGAGGAAGGGTGAGGGGGGTAGTTTGTAACATAAGCTATCCTTCCCCTTGAAATCCCCTGGGCCCGAGAGGGCTTCCCAGGGGAATGCAAATTACAAATTGCGAAACCACTGCACAGGGCTAAGGGAAGAAATGAACAGATACAACCTGAGAATGAAGTCAAAGTAAGGCTTGCTGAAAAACGGCCAAGAGCACTTGAAAACACTGCCTACTCTGTGAGCGGCTGAGCATAAACTGGGGAACGCTGGGATGGAGTCACGTGATGGAAGGAGGAGTGTTCCTCAGGAATTTAGCTCAGCCTACAATAGCAGAGACAGAAGCACCACCCACACTTTGGATGCTCCGAGCAGCTCTAAGGAGAAAAATTATGTATCAATGTTAGTTAAGAGCTGGAAATTTAGCAGTTCTAAACTAATAAAGTTCTGAATAAAGAAAAATGAAATGTCCTTTACAGTGTTATGAGCAAAATTAAAGAATTAGTGCTGTATAAGTATTAGAAACAATGTTTGGGTCCAACCTGAAACAATACCATTTCTGATAAATAATTTAAGTTATCAAAATTATATCTACTGCATTTGCAAAATATAATTGAGCAAAATTATTGATAAGAACAAGTAATATAAGCACTTTTCTCCTTCCTTCACTTAATTATAATGGATCATTTTTTGTATCTGCCATAATCTTAGCTTCCTAGAGCATATACCTTGGTGCATAGTCTAAACTGAGAAAAGCCTGCCTGTTTTTCTCCCAGGGGTATATGTTTAGCAAATTTAATTTGATCAAAGTGCTAGCAAGTATGTGGCAAACCTTTATAATGATTAAATCTTACAGAAAATCTTAACAGATTGATTTGTGGGAGAAAAGTTGACTACTTTTCAAAGAAGAAACAAAGAGAAATGCTCTATTACTATGGCGTTGGTGTTGACTGGTCAAATATATCTCCCACCTGAATATTTTACCTTCATTTTACATCTGCATCCTTTCAAATTCCAGAGAGAGAGTTTGGAAGAGGGACTTGGAAGAGAGAAAGAAATCCAAATCAACTTTGTTCTAATTTTACTTTGCTTTTTTGATAATCTGCTGGAAATAGACATAATTCTCATAGGTAGGTAGGGCTTTCATTTTTTTTAAGAAAAGGAGAAAGTCTTAAAAGCACCCAAAATAATGCCAAAAGATCAGAAAGGATTCTGAGGAGAAGAAGCTGAATACTAGAGGATCTAACTGATACCCATACTGGCAGCTAAAGGACCTACATGATTCCAGTAGGTGTTGACTGCTGGTCTTTTTGGTTGCTATCCAATAGTAATTGTTTGACCTGCAGTGCACTCAGCATAAGGATTTATAGGATTCTGGTGAGATTGGGAAAAAACTCACCAAAGCATTTGAGAACAGAAGCCAAGGATCAGATGAGTTCTGAAAAGAAAAAGTTCCATGTGCCAGAAATAGATGGAAGAAAAGCAAAAGCTAAGTTTTATTTGTCTGGGGATCACGAGACAATCCAAGATTGTCAGGTTTCTGAATGGTAAGTGATGGTAAATTGCCAATTCATTTCATAAGTTTTATTTCTTAACCTAGGCAGATAAACAAAAGGCCTATTAATTAGTAACATAACAATGTGCTTATATACCAGGAATGCAATTGTTAGGCACATATCAGAACAGGTGAAACACAAGCTGCTTTACATGCAAAAGAAGAGGTGAAAACTGCCCCCACAAAAGAATCTCACTTTCTAGGAGCGAAGTTGAAAAAGTTAAAGTGCTTTCCACTAAAATTTGGCTGATATCCAAACTGTTTCTTTCAAACTTTGCAAACAGTAGTTTAAAAAGGGGCTGCAAAACCCAAGAAACCTGTGTAGCCCTACTTGCTTAGTCAAATCTTTGAACCCACATAAAAATGTCCATTTATGCATCCAAACATTAATAGTCTTGGAAATATAATTGAATAACATTTTATATGTTACTGAATTTGAAACAGACATATATGTGTGTGTGTGTGTGTGTGTGTGTGTATTGCATGGTCTAAATGGAAGCAGAAAAGGTGAAGGTATATTTATAATATATATTTAAAAGAGAACTGCTATTCAAATAACAGCTTATTCTCCACTGAGCCGAAGGGAGAATCCGGGATAGGTAGTCTCTAGTCTGCTAGCTCTGCAGACCGAGTTGAAAAACTGAGGACACACCCCCTGGTAATGGTCCCTAGTTCTTCACTCGGTCTCAGCGTGTTCAGACCACCCTTTAGGGCTCTGAATAGTTAGGATTGTAGAAGAATATTCACCCCCTGGATTAAGCTTTTTTTTCTCAGAGAGGCTTAGATCAGGTTTGACAGCTAGCCAGCTTGCCCGTTTAGCACTTTCATTTTTTTGCGCCTTTTTTCCAGTTTGCAGTTTTTTTGCTTGTCATTTTAATTTTTTGACTTCCCTCGCTGGTGGACTAGTTTTTGTGTTGTTTTCTGCCAAAACTTGAGTGTTGGTGACCCTGAGAGCCCGCGTGGCCTGGACTGGGGTGGGAGTTGGTGTCTTATTTAACTCGCCTCCTCCTGATCCCTTTCCCTTGCCTGGGACATGCCACAGCTGCTGCTAAGCGCTTCTGTCCCTTTTCGGTAGCAGCGGCCATTTATTTCGTTTGGGGACAATCTTGCAGTTCGTCTCCAGGATTGTCCCTTGGGGGTTCTGGGCATTGGGATTAAATCTTGACCCCCTCCCCCATCCAGTCCCCAGAGCACCATGGCAGCTGCGAGACGCTTGAGTCTTGCCTGATAATTGCGGTGCAGCCAGTGCCAGGCTCGCAAGCCTCTGACCTGTCAGGGCTTGCTGCAATTCAAAGAGGCAACTGTTTTTTCAACTTTTTTTCCTTGACTTGGCTTTTTAATTGTGGAGCGGGGCTGAGCTCACCACTTTGGGTCGCACTAGCCTCCTGAACTGGTGGACAGCTACTGTGGCTGTAGCTGACAGTTTAGGCTGAATATTTTTTTGTTTTGTTTTATTTTTACTTCTTTCTCCCTTTCTCTCCCTGTCAAGTGACAGTTATTTTTGGCGGGCTCAAAGATGACCGCCAAGGGAGCTGATCAAGAATTGTCAGTTCCTCAGCAGGGTAGAGAGAAGGCTGTAAAGGGATCTCCTAAGCTCAGGTCTGCTGGTCTGGAGGCAGCAGCTAAGATTAGAGCCAGGGCTCTAGCCCCTAAGAGATCCTCTAGGGCTGAGGATAGACAGGCCAGACATAGACAAAAAGCCATAGACAAACAGTTTGGCAGGGCAGTGAGAGATACCAGGATGGCTGAATATAGAGCCACCCCTCAAACTTTGCCTCCTCAAGATGACAGGTAGCCAGACCAACTGGCAGATAGGCAGTATATGACTGCCTGGTCTCTTGGGGGCTCAAGTACCCACGATTTGCATGGTAACCTCTAAATCAGGGCTGAGACCTCACAATTTTTCTGAGCCGCCTTAGGGGATCTTGATGGTGGCACCTGCAGACCAAGTCTCTAGTGTAGCCAGACCAGTGCCCGCAGCCACCTTTACACCTACAGCAGCTGGCTTACGACCGGAGGAGACCCAGATGCAAGAAATGCCATCCTTCATGAGAGCCTGGATCTCCCAGACAATAAGACAGGAATTGTAGGCAGAGGTCAACCAGCTGCGCCAGCTGTCTTATTTTGAACCTAGCAGAGGAGTCCTGCAGGGGCAGGCTTCTGCTGAACAGCCAGTCCACTTCAGAAAGCGCTCGGCCTCCCCTTCAGAAAGCAGCCAAATTTATGGCTCCGAGAGGAACCTCCTTCCAGAAAGGAATTTTTCAGATGAGGAGTTGGAGATAGCAGGTCATCCCTCCTTTAAGGGCCTTTTCCAGCCGGTTCTTTTCAAGACTCTGCTGGTTAAGGCCAAGAGCACGGTTCATCTCAAAAAGGACACGGTCACTCAGGACCTTCCCACTGAGGGAAAGGATCAGGAGGATTTCCTGTTCACTGAGAAAGCATCTCTGGTGGATGCTGTACCTGTGCCCCAGATGTTTCTGAACCTGATCAAAAAGCAGTGGGAGTCCCCTGGGATATGCACTCACCCCGTGGGTATGAGTCTACTTTATTTAATTTGGACAAAGACCTTTTGGACATTATGGAAGTGCCAAAGGTAGATGGCGCAGTGGTAGCCCTAGTTTCCTCATCTGTCATCCCACCTGATGTGAAGGATGTTCTAAAGACATGACCGGAAGGAGGAGATGGCACTCCAGAGAGCTCATCAAGCAGACTCCTGGGCCATCAGAGTACCGATGACCGCATCTTTTTTTACTCGGACCTCTTTGTAGTGGCTGAGGCAGCTACAGGACAGAATCCCACCTGAGGATCTCAGGGTGCATCAGGATCTGAATAAGATTATAGCTGTGGCTCAATTGACTGCTAATGCCACCCTCACGTCAGCCAAATTTTCTTCCAGAGCCATGGCCTCTTCCATAACAGCATGCAGGCTGTTATGGCTAAGAAATTGGCAGATGGACGTCAGAACCAAATAGAAGCTGGCATTGGCTCCCTTTAAGGGAGAGAGGCTTTTGGGGGAAGCCCTGGATCCCTTTTTGATGGAAACCAGGGACAAGTGAAAGATCCTGCCTTCCCACAGGAGGCGCTTTGATTACAGGTCTCATCCCTACTACAGGAAGCCCTCCTTTAAATGGGGAATCTGGGGCAGGCTTTCCCCGGCAAAGTAGACCCTTTTCCAGAGATCCTCCTCTCAGGCTGATAGACAGGCCTTTGCCACAAGAGGGCATCAGAGGCAAGAGGGAAGAAGGTCCTTTAGGGGTTCCAACAGACCCTTCAGGCGCAACAAGTGACGCCCGAGCCTCATCCCCCATAGGGGTCCATCTGGGACTGTTCTGGCAGAGGTGGGAACAGACCACAACGGACGTTTGGATCCTGTCAACCTTATGGTCGGGTCTCTCTTTAGAGTTTCTCTCATCCCCCCCAAGAGCCTTTGTGTGCTGCCCCATCTCCAGGAACCCCTCAAAGAGGGATCTCATGGAATCAGCAATCCAACATCTGCTGGACATTCGGGCCATCCAGCCGGTTCTGGTGGACCAGGAGAGACAGGATTTCTATTCAGTGTTGTTTGTGATTCCAAAGGGCTCGGGAGGGTGGCTAGCAATCCTCAACCTGAAAGGGCTCAACAGACATCTAATCTACCGAAGGTTCAAGATGCACTCCCTCCATTCCATTCTAGAGTGACTGCGGGAGGGAGATTTTTTGGCTTTGGTAGACTTGACGGAGGCCTACCTCCATATACCCCAACCACCATCAGTTCCTGAGGTTTTGCTATGGCAGCCGCCATTTTCAATACAAGGCTCTTCCGTTCGACCTGTCATTAGTCCCTAGGATTTTTACTAAGCTCTTGGTAGCGGTAGTGGCACACCTCAGAGCCTTACCCATTAGGATCCAATGCTATTTGGACGACATCCTAATAGCATCCTCTTCCAGACCCCAGGCGGAGGAGGATCTGGTGTTGACAATCAGGATTCTTTGAGAGCGTGGATTCTTGATAAACATGGACAAATGCCACCTAGTACCATCAACACGGATCTTGCATTTGGGGGCCATTATAGACACCTTGGCCGGACAGGTTTTTCTCTCACAAGAGCATTGAGACAGTATCAGGGAAGTCATGTCTGATCCTATCTTCCAGAGAGGCACCTATCATCTTGTTGTCTCAACTTCTCAGCAAAATGATTTCGTCCATCAGGATTGTCCCATGGGCCCGCTTCCATGCCCAGACCCTTCAGTGGTTTCTGCTCCCTTACCAGAGGGTGAGCAGGGGCGACTCTCCAAGGAGGGTTCGCGTCCCCTTGCCAGTTCTTCGTTCCCTCCATTGGTGGCAGTCCCGAGCCATGGATCAGAGATGCTTGTACAGGGAACCCCAGAGGATTACCATCACCACTGACGCCAGTCTCTATGGTTGGGGGACCCACTTGGGATCCCAGGTCACCCAGGGGAGGTGGTCATGAGAGGAGCTCACCCACAACATAAATTGGCTAGAGCTCAGGGCTGCCCGCTTAGCGCTCAAGGATCTAAGGCAAGAGGTGGTGGGGAGACATGTGCTTCTCCTCATGGACAATGTGGCTACCAAGGCCCACATAAACCAGCAGGGGGGCACACGCTCCAGATCTCTAATGCAGGAAGCAACTCAATTGTGCAACTCAATTTTGGGCAGAGAAAAACCTGTTGTCCCTACGAGCAGAACATATCTTGGGAGTATCCAATGTGCAGGCAGATTGGTTGTGCAGGGCCACAGTCGACCAGTCAGAATGGCAACTGCATCCCAGTCTATTCCAGGAGATGACGGAATGCTTCAGCCGTCCGATTCTGGATCTCTTTGCATCACCAGAGAACACGCACCTTCCGAGGTTCTCCCTGCCTGAGGAGCAGAAGGGTTCAACGCTCTCTGATGCAGTGGCCCCAGGGACTATTGTATGCCTTCCCACCTTCCCCTGATTCTGGGGGCAATCAGGAAAGTACTGATAGAAAGGGTGGAAGTTCTGTTGGTATCCCCTTACTGGCCCAGGCGTCCTTGGTTCACCGACCTGGTGGGCCTGTCAGTCACCAGACCCTGGAGAATTCCCCTGCACAAGATCTTCTTCAGCCAGGGCCTGATCGAGCACCCAGATCCAGCCTGGTTTTGGTAGACCGTCTGGCGCTTGAGCGGGGGATCCTGAAATGGGAGAAGTTTTCCACAAAGGTCATTTAGACCATCCAGGCGGCCAGAAGATCTTCCACGACCAGGATATATAATGCCACGTGGAAGATTTTTTGCAATTGGCGCACTTGTCACCAACTGGAACCCACTGGGGTTTCTGTTGCAAAGGTATTAGAGTTCCTGCAGTACGGGTTGGATAAAAGTCTCGCCCCCAATTCCTTGAAGAGACAGGTGGCTGCCTTGGCCTCGGTGATTTCGGTCAAGGGCTCTACTACTCTGGCCCAACACCCCAGGGTGGAAGCCTTCCTTAGGGAAGCCACGAATCTGAGGCCACCGGTTGTCCACTGCTATCTCACCTGGGATTTGCCTAAAGTCCTGCAGGCACTAACTTCTCCCCCATTTGAACCCTTACGTGAAGTCTGCTTTCATCTTCTCACATGCAAGGTGTCATTCTTGGTGGCCATTACCTCGGCCAGGTGTATTTCAGAGTTGGCGGCCTTAACCAGCAGAGTCTGTGCGTATTCTGTGCAGACAGGGTGGTTCTGCAGTTGGAACCTACTTTCCTGCCCAAGGTGAACTCTTTATTCCATTGTTCACAGTTGATTTTGCCTAATTTCTGTCCTGAGCCTACCCTAGAGAAAAAATGGCACACCTTGGACATTAGGAGGTCCCTCCGTATTTACATTAAAAAAACTTCTTCCTTTAGGAGGACGGAAGCCTTGTTTGTTTCCTTTCAGCCGTCAACTTTAGGTCGCAGGTTGACACCTTCCACAGTAGGTCACTGGCTCAGAGCCTGCATTGCAAAGGCCTATGAATTACAGAGCCTTCCTGTGCCCAGGAGGATCAACAGTGCACTCAACCAGAAATGCATCGACCACCGCAGCCTGGGCAATGCAGGCATCAATTCTGGACATTTGTAGAGCTGCGACCTGGTCATCGGTGACCCCATTCATAAAACATTACAAAATTGACTCCTTTGCCTCAGCGGAGGCATCCTTTGGAAAATGAGTCCTGCAGGGTGTGCATGTAGAGGTGGGGGCCTCCGACCAATCCAGCTCCCACCCGTAGGACAGCCATCAGCCAGCTTTGGCATGTCCCATCCTGGATTCTCCCTTCAGCTCAGTGGAGAAGGGGGGGTTGGTCCTATCTGAATGCTTCTTCTCGGGGAGCCGAAGGGAGAATTCAGTCCCATCCTGTATTCTGTCTAGTCGGAATAGGGAGGAAATGTCCCTTTTCCCCCCAGTATCAATAAACTATCTGTTTGAAGACAAGGAGCAGCTGAATTCGCTTCAATGTCATTCAGAACTGGAGACCGTTACCAGGGAATGTGTCCTCAGTTTCTCAACTCGGTTTGCAGAGCTAGGAGACGAGAGACTACCCATCCTGGATTCTCCCTTCAGCTCCCTGAGAAGAAGTGTTCAGGTAGGACCAACACCCCTTTTCTTTTATGCCAATTTATATATACATACATACCTGTACCCACACACACACACACACACACACACACACATTCTCTTGCTTTGTGAGCATTCAGGGCAGTATATATTAATGTAAAGCATTTAGTATCGTATATACTCAAGTATAAGCCGAGTTTTTCAGCCCATTTTTTGTGCTGAAAAAACCGCCCTCGGCTTGTACTCGAGTCAGCCGCTACGGCACCATGCCTGGCCTGCGCTGGCATGGCTGCAACCGATCGCGCCTCCAGGGCAGCATCGCCGCTGTGGCTGTCTACCTGCTGAGGGCCACACAGGCGACCCCAAGCGGCCTCTCCTTCCCCATTAACGGGCGCCTGGGGCCCCCACGAGCTCCTGCGTTGCGCGCTTCCAGCTTCACCAACAAACCGCCAGGCTTAGGCAGCCTCCTCCGCTCCCTACCCTAGCAGCGAAGAGCTGCTCCGGGGGCTCCCGCCACTGCGCAGCCAGGCACTTTGTCTCGCTGCCCCCGGAGCAGCTCTTCGCTGCTAGGGTAGGGGGCGGAGGAGGCTGCCTGAGCCTGGCGGTTTGTTGGCGAAGCTGGAAGCGCGCCTGTTAATGGGGAAGGAGAGCCCGCAGCTCCGAAAGTCTTTTCACTGTTGGGGACTGAACAGGAGAGCCGCAAACGCCGCGCTCCCCAGGAAAGGGCAGCCCTCTTCCTCTTGGCGGCTCCCGCCACGGCGCAGCCAAGCACTTTGTCTCACTGCCCCCGGAGCAGCTCTTCGCTGCTAGGGTAGGGGGCGGAGGAGGCTGCCTGAGCCTGGCGACCCCAAGCGGCCTCTCCTTCCCCATTAACGTCCGCGCCCGTTAATGGGGAAGGAGAGCCCGTAGCTCCGAAAGTCTTTTCACCGTTGGGGACTGAACAGGAGAGCCGCAAACGTCTCGCTGCCCCCGGAGCAGCTCTTCGCTGCTAGGGTAGGGGGCGGAGGAGGCTGCCTGAGCCTGGCGACCCCAAGCGGCCTCTCCTTCCCCATTAACAGGCGCCCGGGGTCCCCGCGAGCTCCTGCGTTGCGCGCTTCCAACTTCGCCAACAAACCACCAGGCTCAGGCAGCCTCCTCCTCCCCCTACCCTAGCAGCGAAGAGCTGCTTCGGGGGCAGCGAGACAAAGTGTATGGCTGCGCCGTGGCGGGAGCCGCCGAGAGGAAGAGGGCCACCCTTTCCTGGGGATCGCGGCGTTTGCGGCTCTCCTCTTCAGTCCCCAACGGTGAAAAGACTTTCGGAGCTGCGGGCTCTCCTTCCCCATTAACGGGCGCGCTTCCAGCTTCGCCAACAAACGGAGCTGCAAATCTGGTAATCGCTTGCGGAGCCTCGGCACGAACCCCCTTTCCCCGCACTCCCCCCCTGCACTCCTCTGGCAGCAGCAGGCGGAGAAAGCCCTGCTTCCCCCTGGCTTTGATGGCACGCGTGAGTTGGCTTCCCACTCTTTTTTTTTTTTAACTCTCCTCCTCCTCCTCCTCCTCTCCTCTCCCCTTGTTGTCTGGTCTTCCCTAAGGAAACTCGAGGGCTCACACTTCCATGTGTTTCTCCCTGTCTTTCTCTCTGTCAATGATCTTTTCTTCCCTTCCCTTCTCTCAGCCCCATCCTCCTTCACCTTTGTCACCACAATCCTGAACAGATGAACTTTGTACTTCTCAAGAAAGGTTGGATGTTCCTTTTGAGGAGGGAACCTAGTGTGACATCTGTATGTTGACCTACTACTGAGCCATGGCATGTGTGCACATGCAATGGAGGCATGAGGGAGAGCTGTGAAAGAGATGGTGGCTCTCCAAAACAGGATGTACATGCAGCACATACACATGCTTTTTTCTTGCAAGGGAGAGAGTGACTCTGTTTGGACATACAGTTGATGAGGAGGAATCCAGTTTTGAAGGATTTTAACTCTTGTGTTTTAGCTTGGTTGCTGATTGAGCTCAGGTTTTTGTACTTTTAAAGTTATTGTTGATACCATATTGGTTTTGTTGGCTCTCTTTTCCACTTACAGAGCTAGTTTACTGTTTTTCTTTGAAATAAATATTCAAAAACATTTAACCTACTGATGCCTCAATTAATGTAATTTTATTGGTATCTATTTTTATTTTTGAAATTTACCAGTAGCTGCTGCATTTCCCACCCTCGACTTATACCCGAGTCAATAAGTTTTCCCAGTTTTTTGTGGTAAAATTGGGTGCCTCGGCTTATATTCGGGTCGACTTATACTCGAGTATATACGGTACTTCAGTTTAAATCATTCCATTTGGTGAACTGAATATATGATTACTGTCTAACTCAATTTAATTTTTCCTAAAGCTTTCATTTTAACTTTTGGTTTAGTCTTCTATATGTTTTATTATTTTTTGTCTAAGGGAACTGGATAAAATTTCATAAGCAATCAGAAATTTGGGGGATTTTGTAGGCGTATATGACTATATATTCATGATGCTGCTACTATTATTCTGTTTCCTAGGAGGAAAGGTAAGTTTTCTCTAAATAAGTTACACTTTCTTGCTTGATCCAGGTTCTGTTAAAACATTTTCGACAGATGGCTGTTCTGTCTGTCTGTAAAGATCTCCACTGAAGAGAATGTACCACTTCATGAAGCAGACTTTTCACTGATTAACAACCCTTACCATCTGGAAATTGCTCTTAATATATACCCAGAATCTTATTTCCCTGCAGTTTCAACCCATTGATGCTCTCTATATCAAAAGAGGGTAAATATAAATAACCTTTGGATATTTGAAAGGTATCTTATCTTAACCATTTCTTCTTTATGCATACCTTGTTCCCAGTTCCTTAACCATTCCTCATACAACACGAGGAAGACTTTTCCAGTTCTTTCATCATTTTGAGAGTCCTCATCTAAACTCTGTAGATCAGGGTCCCTAACCCTTAACGCTGTGGACCAGCGTCCACAGCAAGCCAGAAACTGGACCGTGCAAACAAGTGAAGCCCCATCTGTGGGATGCAGGCAGCACACAAAACTACGCCCCCTCTGGTCCACGGAAAAATTTCTTTCCACGGAACTGGTCCCTGGTGCCACTGCTCTAGATTGTTGAAATCTTTTTCGTGCTATCGTGTTCAGGACTCGGAACAATATTTCAAGTGAGTCCTGGCCACGGAAGAGTAAAGTGGAAAAGTTAGTTCCCAAAGCTGCATTCTTTACTCTGATTAATACATCCGTCAACAATATTTGCCTTTTTTATCCGTTGCATCATCCTGTTGGGTGATATTGAAGTAGACCTGGTCCTAGAACATCCAGATCATTTTTACAGGTATTGTTAATGAACTAAATTCCCTAATCTATGCCTGTGCTTTTCATTTTTTCAAATGCAAAACTTTACATTTCTCCGTGTTAAAATTCATTCTGCTTGTTTAATCGATTACTCCATCCTGTTTAGATATTTTTCTGTGAAAATGCCAACTCCTTACATTTTTCTGTCATCTGCAACTTTGATAATGGTTTCCTCTATCTTTTTATCCATATCATTAATAAAAGTATTGAACAACCGAGGGCCCAGAACAGAGCCCTTTGACATTCCATTCGGCAATAGTTTCTGAGCTTTATGGAACCATTTATGAGTATTCTCTGGCTGCAATCATTCATACAATTATGAATCTAATAACAGGTGGATCTTCTAGCCTATATTTAATCATTTTGTTACTGAGGATATCTTGAAAGACTCTTGAATGCTTTGCTATGGTCATGTTACATTGTTCAAAGCATATCCCCAGTCTATAACAATATTAAACTTATATTTAAAATGGAGAAATTGCCTTAGCTTATCTGAGAATACCGTGATGGAATCGCATGTGGTTCTTTTGTCTATCATCCTGTTTATATTAAAGTAAGGCAAATGATTTTAATTTAATTATTTTGTGAGGTAATTAAATGTTCCTAGCATTTATATTAATTTAGTATACAATTCTTAATACAATTCTTCATGGGAAAATACGTTAAAATGGAATGGAGAGTGCTGACTACAATTGTTCTGGCCTTCATCTCATAAGTGATTGCTGTGATTTTATCATCCTCTTTTAACCCCTTGTTGGGTGGAGTCTGGGCAGCTAAATGGAACTGAGTGTTTACTGGCCAGATGCCCTTCCTGTCACAAATGCGAAGTTTTATTCAGCAGATATATTCTCAGCGTGCCCAGAGAGAAAACTATCTGCCTCTACCTAGGATCAAACTCACAGCCTCCTGATTGTGAGGCGAGAGCTCCACCTCTAGGGCCACCGCACCACTCTTCCTATGATTTTATCCATTATAGATATTGTTATTGTTAACTGCACACGTTACAAGTGGTCTACTATAGTGTCCTCCTCATGGAACTTCCTTTCAAGACCATTTCAAAGGAGCAATTGCAATAGGTATATGAAAACTATACCTGTGACAGTGTGCAGTGGCTTGCATGCTAACTAGGACACCGATTGCAAGTGCTGTATGTTGTTAGTTTGCTTCTAGGTGAGATTCAGGATACTGGTGATTGCACTTAAAGTCCTACATGATTATTACATCCTTGGTGCTTCCCTGTCTTTAAGAGCACTGTTATAAATAGATGTTACCTGCTTAAATCTCAATGGAGATTTTCAATCACCCAGATCATGGTTGTAGAAAGGTACTTTTCAAGAGGCAACTGGACTTGAAAATATTTCACTTCTCATTCAAGAAGCTTCTTCAGTTCTGACTGAAGGGTGGGGAATTTAGAATTAAAGAAGCTTCTTGCATGTCAGGTGAAACATTCTCATCCATGCTGTGACGAGAGCCCAGGATGGGTATGATTCCTTCCTCTGATGTCATAGAGCTGAGTCTGCCACTATTTAAAAAGCAGGCCCTAGCTGGCTCCCCAGCTTTTGACTCAGCTTCGTGTCTAGGAGCTATTGTCTCTGGAAGAAGTATAGAAGAGTTTAAAGCATTAAGAGCATTTTACAACAAATAAATCTTCAGAAGCACAAAAACAACTTCTATACAGCTCCCGGGAATCCGGTTGAGCTGTGCTATGAAGAGAGCGGAGATCCGCTCTCCTGCAGTGTCAAGGCCTTGACGCTGCCTGTCAGAGAAGCTGCAACCACAGGGAGCGTTTGGCTGAGCCTCCCATGCAGTTCTTGGCCACGACGAGCGGTGGCTTCATAGCCGATTTTGGGCTGCTCCAGAGTTGATTTTCAGAGCTCCGCTTTGCAGCTTTCTCCGTTTGGCTGTTTGATAGCTCAGGACCTAGTAAGAGCTTAGGGAGCGAGGAGGTGACCAGGCCGTCCCAGGGTCACTGCACGTGGCAGGTGGCCATTTTGGGAACCAGGCGACCATTTTGTTTTGTGGAGCAGCTATCACCAGGCCTTTACGGCTTGCACTGCTCAGCTGGCCCATGCAACAGGTAGGCTAGGGGAAGCTCCCAACACCTCTTGTATCTGTCCTGTTAGCAAAATGGAGAGCGGAACGACCCAGTCAGACCTCACTGGCCTGGAAGAAGCTCAAGGTTCTCAAGCCCCAATGAGGAAGAGAAGAAGACAAAGAGGCTATTCAGCAAAAAAAGAGTCTGCAGCAAAGATCAGAGCCAAGGCCCTGACCCCCAAAACAACTTCCAAATCCAAGCTCAGGGCTGAGAAGAGAAGGCATGCTGTTTTGAAAAAACAGTTTGCTAAGACTGGAACAGATGAGAAACCAGATCCAACAGACTTCTCAGTCAGGGGAAGTACAGGTTTGCCTAGGGGTTACGACTAGCCATCTTTTAGCTTGGTCTCTAGAGAAGGTGGAGGAAGAAGTTTTACCCCAGGATTTAAGCAGATCTGGGCCCTCTTATCCCCTAGGCCAGGTTACACTCCCATTGCTGCAGGCTTGCATTTCTGGAACAGGGTGGCAGGTTGTCACATACTGGTCATGACTGATAATGTGGCCTCAAAGGCACATGTCAACAGGCAAGGGGGGGCAGGTCCAGGGCATTGATGAGAGAAGCAGAACATCTGGGGCAGAGGGCAGAAACTCATATTCTTTTCATCATGGCAGACCACATTCCGGGGGTCAGCAACAGGCCGACTGATTGAGTCGGTCCAGAATTGACCAGTTGGAGTAGAGTTTCCATCCTTCCTTGTTCCTGGATCTGTCCCGCAGGTTCAGAACTCCAGCAGTAGATCTCTTCACGTCTCCTCAAAATGCTCAGGTAAGCAGATTCTTCACCAGGTTTCTGACCCAGGGAACGAAAGGAACCAACACTCTTTGGAGCGAATGGCCTCCAGGGGTCCTCTACGCCTTTCCCCCTCTTCTGATCATTCTGGCAGTCATTCAGAAGATGTTGGAGGAAAAGGCGGAGCTACTACTTCTGGCACCCCATTGGCCCAGGAGACCTTGGTTTGCCAACCTGGTGAATTTGTCTGTAGCCCAGCCGTGGAAGATTCCGGCCAACAAGATCTCCCTGCATCAAGGAGCTTTACTCCACCCGGACCCTCAGTGGTTTTGCTTAGCCGATTGGTGCTTGAGTGGCAATCTCTGAGAGACTCTAACCTCCCGGACAGGATGATAGAGACTATCAAGGCTTCCTGTAAACCTTCCACTACTTGCATATACGATGCTACCTGGAAGGTCTTCTGTACTTAGTGTTCTAGGTCAGCTTGAAACCCTTCTTCGGCATCTGTTGCAGATGTGTTAATGTTTCTTCAAGATGGGCTAGATCAGGGGCTAGCACCTAACATACTTAGCTGTCAGGTGGCGGCTCTCACCAGTGTTGTCTTGGGACAATTATTTGAACTTATCCCACCATCCTTCAGTTTGCAGGTTTTTGAAGGGGGCTTCTAATATCTGCCCCCCGGTGGTTCATTGGTATCCCACATGGGACCTCCCCAAAGTGTTGCAGACCCTTATAGGAAGCCCATTTGAACCTCTTAGATCCGTTTCTCTTCAATTTATGATCATCAAGGTGTTTTTTTCTAGTGGCCATTGCTTCAGCTAGGAGAGTGTCGGAACTAGCAGCACTCTCAGTTAGACAGAACCTGTGCATTTTCCATGAGAACAGGGTGGTTCTAAAACTAGACCCTACATTCGTCCCTTAAGTGAATTCTTGGTTTCATCAGGTGCAGGACATTGTGTTGCCAGATTTCTGCCCCAAGCCACTCCATGCCTTGGAGTACAAGCGGCATACGTTGGATGTAAGGCGAGCTCTCCGTATTTACATCAAACATACTGCAACCTTTAGGAAATCTGAAGCCATGTTCATCTCTTTCCAAGCTTCATCCTTGAGGAGTAAGGCTTCGTCACCTACCATTGGTAGATGGATTAAAACATGTATCTCCAAGACTTACCAGACTAATGTTCCTGCCAAGAACATTATGGCCCACTCCACTAGAAGTGCGGCTACTTCCAATGCCTGGAATACCCAGGCTTCGCTTGAAGAGATCTGCAGGCGGCTACCTGGGCGTCTACTTCGCCGTTTATACAGCACTATCACCTGGATTCCTTTGCCTCCGCTGAGGTGGCATTTGGACAAAGGATACTACAGAAGTTTGTCTCACAGTCAGAGTGAGTGGACCTTCCCATAGACATGCAAGCTTTGGAATGTCCCATTCTGGACTCTTGTCACAGCGTGGATGAGAATGGGCATTGGTATAATTACCTGAGGAGCCCGTTCTATCTATGCTGCAAGAGAGTCCAGCCACACCCTTAGGCATCTGGTCCTGGTTGGGGGGGGGGAATTAATTGTTGTGATTTATCTTCCAGAAGCACCTTACGTCTGTTACAGATCTTTGCCTAAAAGCTGGGGAGCCAGCTAGGGGCTGGCTTTTTATATAGTAGCAGACTCAGCTCTATGACATCAGAGGGAGGAGTCATACCCATCCTGAACTCTCTTGCAGCATAGATAGAAAGGGCATTCTCAGGTAATTATACCAATGCCCATTTTCAAGAAAAACCTAAGAAAGTGCAGTTGCCTTTTGAAAAGCACCTTTGGACTTTTACCTGCTTATAATTCAGGACTCCTCATTTAGCAAGCACAATTGAGTCCAGTAACTTAGTGACCACTAAATGAAGTGGTTTGTGACTGTGCTTATAATTTTTCTTCAGCTTTCCTCCCCCCCGCCTCCGATTCTTCTAAGACGATTAACAAGCAGGGAATTAATGTTTGTAATTACATTATTGGAGAGGAAGGGATTACAAGAGAGTAAGTGGGTAAACAATGGGAAAATACACATAGAAAGGAATGCACTAGTGCTGACTGTTTGCCTACCATGCTCACATCTGACTCCCCAGCCTCCTAGGAGGCAAGTCCAAGAGACTCAGGTAAGCATTCAGAGCAGCAACTCCTCTCAGGAATGATTTCCCATGACATATAAGAATTGTAAACTTCTGTCTAATATTCAGGACATATTTAAATGCAATATGTAGATCTTTCAATGTATCTTTGAGATTTAGGCAAGGTAGATGTTTGGAATGAATCTGGCTGCATTTGCATTGTAAGGAAATTTGTTTTTGTTTTAAGGTGTAATAATTTATGTTGAATGGTATTGCAACTTAAATTTTAGTATGTTTAATTGTTGGATAATTTGTGAATTACTGTAATTTTATACATTGCATTCTTTGTTATAAAATCTCTTAGACTCATAGATGGATACAGCATAAAAGCATTTGTAGTCAATAAATATTTTTTTGAAAAAATAACCACAAGGAAAAGTAGAAATAATATGATTTAATAAAATGCCTATTTCATAAAGCTGCAAGAAAAATTGAGAGAGAGCTTGATGTAGCTGTAGATATTAACTCCTAAAAAGTAATAAAATCCTTAGAGTAGAAGAGCTTAACATAAAGCTGTGGAATTGTTCTCTAGACAGATAAAAAAAATATTAAGAGATATTTTTCAGCCTTCCTTACCTATACAGTTTGTCATTACAACTTGAAAAATAGAGCTCTTTGGAACTCTATTTCAGGCAAGGAAATTTGAATGATTTCTTATTTATGATGTGAAAAGCTAGTCATTCCTCAGGGATTGCCAAATGACTCTGGAAGCACAATATGGCTGCATTGCTTGGTTAATCTGCCCTACCTTTTTAAAATCTTACTGGCCTATATGAAGAGGTTGCATGTGATAATAATATGAGAAAAATGTACATGATCTACAGAGAAACCAGATGAAGATGAAGGTGATAATGATATAATAGAAGACTGGAAAACTCTTTCTTTATCAATTAAAGATATTTATTTATGTCATTTCTTCAAAAAAACAGTCAGCAAAATAGAAAAAAAATAACAAAAAATAAATCCAATCACAGTAACTTCAGTAAAACAGCATTGTGATAAAACTTTCCTTTATGCAATCCTAATCTCCAGAGTCCTTCCATAATTACAACATTTTAACAGAGTAACAGCAACATAAAAGCAATTGTCGATAAATATATTTTAGTAAATTCCCATTGTGTAGAGAGTAAAGAAGATGGCCTTGATAGAGATGTATAGGAACCACATTACTTAGGTAAAAGGGGCCAAAACCTCTTTTAAATCCAGAAGAAAATGGCATTTGGAAGTGGCTCAGTTAGAAGTGCTGCTAATTCACTGAAATATGAGAAGATGGAGAAGGGATGGAATAATCAGACTTCCAATATTATTTTATTCAAACTAATCTCAATAAAATATTATTGTACCTTATGACTATCATTAAGTGTCATACCTTATGATTCTTGACTCTTGACAGATGTATCTTTTTTATGTATACAGGTAAAATTCAAAAAATTAGAATATCATGCAAAAGTTCATTTATTTCAGTAATGCAACTAAAAAGGTGAACCTAATATATGAGATAGACTCATTACATGCAAAGCAAGATAGTTCAAGCCGTGATGTGGATAGCTCATGAAAACCCCAAATCCACAATCTCAGAAAATTAGAATATTGTGAAAAGGTTCAATATTCTAGGCTCAAAGTGTCCCGCTCTAATCAGCTAATTAAGCCATAACACCTGCAAAGGGATCCTGAGCCTTTAAATGGTCTCTCAGTCTGGTTCAGTAGGAATCACAATCATGGGAAAGACTGCTGACCTGACAGTTGTGCAGAAAACCATCATTGACACCCTCCATAAGGAGGGAAAGCCTCAAAAAGTAATTGCAAAAGAAGTTGGATGTTTCCAAAGTGCTGTATCAAAGCACATTAATAGAAAGTTATGTGGAAGGGGAAAGTGTGGAAGAAAAAGGTGCACAAGCAGCAGGGATGACTGCAGCCTGGAGAGGATTGTCAGGAAAAAGTCATTCAAAAGTGTTGGGGACTTTCACAAGGAGTGGACTGAGGCTGGAGTCAGTGCATCAAGAGCCACCACACACAGACAGATCCTGGACATGGGCTTCAAATATCATATTCCTTTTGTCAAGCTGCTCCTGAACAACAAATAACGTCAGAAGCATCTTACCTGGGTTAAAGAAAAACAGAACTGGTCTGTTGCTCAGTGGTCCAAAGTCCTCTTTTCTGTGGAGAGCAACTTTTGCATCTCATTTGGAAACCAAGGACCCAGAGTCTGGAGGAAGAATGGAGAGGCACACATGCAAGATTCTTGAAGTCCAGTGTGAAGTTTCCACAGTCTGTGTTGATTTGGGGAGCCATGTCATCTGCTGGTGTTGGTCCACTGTGCCTCATTAAGTCCAGAGTCAACACAGCTGTCTATCAGGAGATTTTGGAGCACTTCATGCTTTATGGGGATGCTGACTTCATGTTCCAGCAGGACTTGGCACCTGCCCACACTGCCATAAGCACCAAAACCTGGTTCAATTACCGTGGGATTACTGTGCTTGATTGGCCAGCAAACCTGCTTGACCTGAACCCCATAGACAATCTATGGGGCATTGCCAAGAGAAAGATGAGAGACATGAGACCGAATCATGCAGAAGAGCTGAAGGCTGCTATTGAAGCATCCTGTCTTCCATAACACCTCAGCAGTGCCACAGGCTGATAGCTTCCATGCCATACCACATTGAGGCAATAATTGTTGCAAAAGGGGCCCAAACCAAGTACTGAATTCATATGCATGCTTATACTTTTCAAAGGTCCGATATTGTTCTATGTACAATCCTTGTTTTATTGATTGCATGTAATATTCTAATTTTCTGAGATTGTGGATTTGGGGTTTTCATGAGCTGTAAGGCATAATCATCACAATTATGACAATCACGGCTTGAACTATCTTGCTTTGCATGTAATGAATCTATCTCATATATTAAGTTCACCTTTTAAGTTGCATTACTGAAATAAATGAACTTTTGCATGATATTCTAATTTTTTGAGTTTCACCTGTACTTGGCCAATAGATTGGCCAATAGATATAGATTATAGATTGTATAATCTATATCTAAAAGTAGTTTTAGTCTCCTTGTTAAGTTCATTTCTTGATCTGGGCTACCTAGTGGGGTTGACACATTCTCATCCCTGGGGAAAAGTTGTTGATGATTTTAGCACACTTGCAATATTGCAGGTAATGGGCTAGTATTTGATACTACCTGGTGTATAGATGTGGGTATTCTGAGTTTGCATAAATTAGATTATATTGATTATACTTGTTGCTACTTTTTGGGGGGAGACAAAAGAACCTGCTGCTGCTCTGTCAGATCTTCATGTTTCTGTACTTTGTCCTTATTTAATTTTGGAAATATACTGATACAAGTACATGACAGTAATATTTCTGTGTTTCCATCTTCACACACATGTTACCCTTTTGACATCATTGTCACTGTTTGTAGAGCTGCTTATTCAGACATTTTGGTTCTCAATTATTGCAACATGGTGCTTTCTTTTTTCATTTTGCTGAAGTTACTTCTGATTCAGTACATTTAATTCCAATATAGTAGCATATGGAGGATTGCAGAGAAGTCAGAATCTAATTTCCTCCATTTGTTGCATTAGCAAGAATTATGTGGTCCCTACACTGATTACATGAAAAGGAATTATTTCTAAGGAATTGCTAATATGTTCCTATCCCTCCCTGATTACTAAGGCTTATCCAACCTTCAAATTCTTCCTTCCAGATCAAAAAAATGGAAAATGGCACCCTCAAGAAAATTCATTAATTGGAATAGCACTTGATTGGTGTCAGTCAGTTTTGACAGAGCCAAGAAGTCAAAGGTCTGCCTGAGATTTTCATTCTTTCCTTAAAATTATACTATTGATCCTTTTTTCCCCTTCTGGTATAAGTATACTCAATACCATCAGGTTCTTGTTCTTATTTTAAAACCTAATACTGGTGTGGGCATTTGTTCTTTCTTTGGGCAGATATTCTTTTTCCATTGGGCACCAAAGACATTTTTGCCCTACAATTAACCAAAGATTCATTTGGCCTCCATTTTTTCCCTTGCATTGTTTCTATATTTAATATATAGTTCTTATTTCTCAAACCAAAGTTCTTGATCTTTTTTCATAGGCAGATCTGATTTTAACTGATAAAAAGTACAAGTTGAGTCCAAAACTTGGTTTACAGTTATAGCTTCAGCATCAGTTCCAAAGGCAGTTCTATATGCATTACAGCAACTCAGTCTCTAGATTATCCATATTTGAATCATAGTAGCTGAGAAAAACATACAGTAGCTTTATAGGCACTCAGTCACAAGGCCCTTCTTTTTAAATGTAATTATGTGAAATATTTGCAACCACTTTTTAGGGCAAACCTCATAAAACTGTGTTAATAAATAAAAACTATCCATTAAAAAGAATAGAGGGAATTAATATAAAGCATGCATTTAATGAATAGTTAGATGCTTAAAACATGCTTTTGCCATGCTCTGGTAAATTAATATTCCATGGGGCAAGAATAAAAGCCTCCCTCAAAATTGCCACGGATCAGCCATCTGCAATGTGCACTACGAAGAGCAAAACTTTCCCTGTAGTTGAGCCTCAAGATATTTTTCTGAATTAACACTTGAATTTTCAATCTTGCTCAACAGAGGACCAGCAGCCTCTGCTTATCTTTTGCAAATGCAATTAAGAACTGTAAGCAGAAACATAGTTATTAAGAGTCTCATAACTGAAGCAATTTACAAATACTCCAAATAAGTAAATAATAAAATAGCTTCTTCAGTAGCTATAGCTTCATGGTTGGATCCAAGAGAAGATCTACATGCATTATAGTGATTCAGTCTTGAGTTTATCATTGTTTGAATCACAGTATCTGAGAAAAGCATAGCGGTTAATAGTCGCTTATAGTTACAGAAATTGTGTAGGCTTCCAACACTAATAATGAATACAGGAGCATTTACAAATTGTCAACAACAGAGTGAATAAAATTCTGTTTTAAACAGGTACTTCTTCTAATTCTAGACTGAAAATTACTCATTCACAATGCCTCAGTCTTGTTGCCATTCGGATTGACTTATTGATTGATTCTTATTGACCATTGTCAATATAGGTTATGTAAAATCTCTCCTGATTCAGATACATCACACAGAAATAAAGAGCAGGTGTCATCAACATACAGTTGACATCTTTTCCTCAATCCTCTAGAGAACGCTTGCTTAAACGCTCTGAGTGGCATGATATAAATATAAGGCTGCTTCTTATTTCAGGATCTCCTTGAGTGCAAAAATAGTTTTAAATTGGGAAAAATGGTAGTGTCAAGACTCAGTTTGGTCACTCGGTTTCATACTCAGTTTCATATTCTTGGTAAATCTTCGGATGAATGGCAAGTTGCAGTCTTTCAATGGTGTTAGAACAATGTAGATTTACTTTAATGTTTGGAAAACAATGCATTATCATCCCATTCTGAATTAAATGCAGGGCAGGCAGTTATTGCCAGCCTGAATTCTAGTAGTAGTGCAATAATTCAGCATTTTTTTTAAAGATCAGCTGTAGGAATGTCAGCTCTTTAATAAATTTTAATAACAGGATTATGGTGTTGGCAGGATTACAGCAGTGCATGTTCTTTGTCTTTTTCTCTATCTGACTCTTCTAGTTGCCATAACAACTTGATTGTACCATAGCATTTCCTACTTATAGTTAAAGTTCTTTCAACATAGCTGTTATGAAATACATATTTTTAGAAATTTATCATTTATATCTATAGCCCCAATGCAAAGAATACCTTTTTCCTTATAAAGAAATAGGTCCCTTTGTATTGATGAAGTTGACAAAAAATTGGACCACTCAGAGAGCGTGTGATCATCTCTGCATAACAATAATGACTAGTCAGTATTCAGTATATTGGAAAATAAAATAAGTATTAGTCTTTTTAAATCAAAGAAATTATCAGGATATTGTACTTACCGAATGCATGAGGCATTTCTAGTTTTCTTTCAGTCTAAGGCCAAATAAAAAACTGTACACATATTTCTGATCCCATATCTCTTCAGGATATTTTAACTTTGGGGGTGGTATAGGAGAGTTCTGCTGTCATATTCTTCAATGCATATAATTAGATGATTGCCCTGATTTTCTATTAAAAATGAATATGTCAAAATGGCTTCCAAAAATTTAAATAAATCTATTAGCTAAAATAATGATATCTACTTAAATCTAAATTAATTTCTTCTCCAAGCTTCAAAACAAACAGATCAATAGACTAAAAAATCTGGATTAATTGAAATAGGAGCTGGGGATCTGAAGTTTTTGCCAAGTCAACCCTGTTCTTTTTTGTCCTCTACCATCTTCTATTTATTACGTTGGAGTTTTGAACCCAAATGTTATCATACTTTAAAGCTGGCAAATGAAAACCTTCTCAACTGTGTATCTCTCAGTAGCTTCCAGATGGTTTTATTTAGATTGTATCAATTGATGTCATCCTATTGCAAAGCTTCTGCTACTTTTATAACACTATTCCTGGTTAAGTAAAATCCATTGCATTGTTTTGATTCCTGTGAAAGAAGTTCACAAATGAGCTTTATGTCAGATATTCCTTGGTTAAGTTGTGCACTTATTGTTCTACTAGTATAGAAGAACATGCATTAAGATGTAGAACTGCCTTTTCTCCCATTATTGTTATCCTGTGAAATTAAATAAACTGAGGAACATTTTCTCCCATTATGTTGTTATTGTCTATTTTGTCCTTTCTTCAAGAGTGCATAGGAACATTGTGTTGTTCAGTTGCAAAGTCATGTCTGACTCTTTGTGACTTTGTGTATCAATTCCATTTTATCCTCTCCCAAATTTGGTTAGAGTAAGTAGATTGAGAGAAGAATGACAGGCTCAAGAATCTGTAGTTAGATTCATTGATGAATATAATACAGATACCATTGTACTTTAGAGTATAGACATTCCTTATCATTTAAAGCTGAACATTTTATTGGTTCATAGGAAGGGTCAAATAATATAGACTTCTAATATAATATTGATTATTAGCATGACTTTCCATTGTGTCACATGGGAAGTGTTTCATATCACCTACTTCCTGATCTTTTTAAAAGCTGGACATGGGATCTACAAGTTGAATATTCTTTCTATGTAGGATTCTTTTCCTAAGTGATGAAAAAAAAGCCCCTGGAAAGTCTCAGGCTGTCTACAGTCTTTAATTGCTTGGTGCTTTTATTTATTTATTTTGAAATTTTCTGAGTTCCCCTGTCAAAAAATAATATATAATTACAATCAGGGTTTGTCCTCTGGTGAATATTGTTCAAGTTTTAGTTCACTAGCTTGCACAGACCCTATAGGGTCCCATTTCTCCTTCTTCCTCCCCATGTTAGAGGGTCCACTAATACTCAGAAACAATTTTGGGAGCATCATGAGGAAATGCATATAAAAGTGGCAATTTAATCAGTGGGATTCAAAAACTTTGGGCACACTGCGGCTTGGTGGGCGCACTGGTGGGCGCACTGTGCCTACCAGTAGTGGGCGTGGCTTGGTGGGCGCACTGTGCCCACTTGCACACACTGTGCATGCACATGCCAAACGTGCACTTTGTGCAAGCACAGAGGTGTTTGTGCAGGGGCAGAGGCGTTCCACCTCACCTCCTGCAAACCTGCACGCTCCCAGTCGTTTCAGCAGCTGCCACATGGCACTCTGCTGTGCTGCGCAAAACAGCTGCGCTTCAATTCAGAGAATAAAGGTGAGTATGGGAGCCCGGGTGGACAGGCAGGCCCAACATCAGAGCAGCAGAGAAGACGGGTCCAGTCTCTGCTGCTCATCACTGCTACCGGCTCGGCAGAACTGGGCCGAACCGGTAGAATGCCACCACTGAATTTAATCCAATGATATTTCACATACAATTCATAGAACCAAATAATTAAATCTGGAAATTCTAAAATACGAATGTCAGAAAGTGAAAGGCTTTTATTTAAAGATTTACGTATCAAAAAGATGGAAAAAATACAATACTTGTCAGGTTATGAATATAATTGATAGTGTCTTTAAAGCAGTGCACCTTTTATAATGTTTTTAAAACACGATTGGTGGATTTTAAATGCTGATTGTAAGTTAAGTAGAAGCGAGGATGCATTTTTAAAAACACATAATGAGTTTAAAAATGATGTAATGGCAAATTTATGTCCAATCAGAAATCCAAAAAGCTTCATCTGAAGTCTCCTTGTGAACAAAAGAAGTGTTTTTAATTTTATATTGCTCTTTAAAGAATACATTGGAATTTTAAATAATAGAAAAATCACATTCATAGTTAATGTGCTTCTTGCCTTTTTTAATGACTAGATTATAATAGAATGCTGTAGAATACTAATTTATAAAGGTACTTATCATCAAGGTGGACTGTATTTGTTTTTTGTTCATTACAAAATATCATGTTTCTAAAGAGTGCTACAAATTATAATGTCATATCTTATTATTTTTACCACCTATTACTATTTGATTTTATATGGGATTAGGCAACCTATAACCACTGAGTCATTGTTTTAGAGATATTTACTTACCTAAACAGAGAAACAGAATGAGCATGGTTAGCCAAAAAAGAAGTGGGAGCAGGAGTGACTTCTTACTTCCTGTCAGCTTCCCCTTTTATTTTTTCTTGTCGAAAGTTGGCAGCAAGTGTCATAAATCTTTTCCTTCCTCCCTTCCTGATTAATTAATAAACCATAGAGGAAATATACACATCTCATCCAGCCAGATCATATCTGAATTCCAATGGAGTTTAACAATGTCAAAAAGTCTAGAAATTTACAAATTTATTATTTTTCCATGTATTTTATGAATATTTCATTTTCTCAACTAATACTTTCAATGTCATATTGCCAAAATATTTCAATCAGAAATATTTGTAAATAGGAGTAAGCAGCCATTCACATTTCATGTAATTGTTTTGGGTTTGGCTTATGTGTGAATCTGGACATTATGATTTTTTTTCAAGAATTGTAGTTTTTATATTTTCAAACTTTTAACTTTTTCTCTAGCCTAACGCAATGTTGAGTATAAATAAGATGTGCATAAAATTTTAAAATACTTGGACATCTATTTGACTTATACACCGCTTCATAGTGCTTTACAGCACTCTCTAAGTGGTTTACAAAGTTAGCATATTGCCCCCAACAATCTGAGTCCTCATTTTAATGGCCTCAGAAGGATGGAAGGCTGAGTCAAACCTTGAGCCAGTGAGACTTGAACTGCCAAACTGCTGACAGCCAGTGATCAGCAGAAGTAGCCTGCAGTACTGCATTCTAACCACTGTACCACCACGGCTCTTAGATGCATTTTTTTCTGCACTTTTTCTTATGCTGGCTTAGATGTAGACATGAATATATTGGGAAGGATTTGTTAGATAGCGTATAGTTGCTTGATTTCAATAGGCCAAAATGACAAAAAGAATGTTGCCTTGTATTGACATTTTAAATTTTAAGGAATAATATCTAAATATGGAATAGGAAGGACTAAATTTTTGGAACAATTTGCATTGTAGCAGTAGTACTGTGTTTTAATGCAATCACAGACTTACTAATTTGATTTATTTAATGGGACTTTCAAATAGTGTATCGATTTTCATAGCAACAGGCAGCAGGGGTTTTTCCCCCTTTGTACAATTTCATAACTTATAATTATGTACAACAATTACCATAAATGGTTCTTTTAAAAAGGTAAATTGTTTAAAATGGTAAGTACAATACAAGGAATGTAAAGAGGAAACGGAAGTTAATCTTAAATGCAATTTTTTTTGTTAGAATGAATTTGTAAGGGTAAGTAAAAGTTACGCCAGAAAAAGAAAAGGGAGGCATAATTAAGTTATTCTTGTCATATTAAACAACTTGGGGGTCTATGTTTAGCATATGAAGTTTTATATGCTTCTGTCGTTCAAGATAACAAATAGTTATAAATCTATTCCTGATCTTGACTTGAGGAAGAATGAGGATATAATATTAAGAGTCAGTCAGATAAAAATGCTAATTTTGAACATAGTAAGCATCATGTTCCTTTTTAGGTTCTGAAAAAACATAACTTTCCACCATGGAAAGTCTTAAATTTTAATCATTTTCCCCCAAAAAACTTTTAGTTTTTAAGAGTCTGTTTCATAGCTAATAGAATTAAATATAAAATTTTGGACATATTGAATGATTTATTATATCAAATGTATTTAACTATTCTCATATTCATATTAAGAGTGCTACATAACAGATTGGAATATGTATTTTTAAAAGTATTTTTAATTTTACTTTTATGATTTTTGTTAGAAAATAAAATTAGCATCTTGTAAATTCATTCTTCAGTATTTTTAGAGTATATTTTTTGTTTCCATCCTTTTCTTAAACATATCTTCCCATTAGTAAACTGCATTGTAGCATACTTAATTTAAGTAATAATTGGGAACTAAGACAAAAAGGTCATATATGATAATGATGAAATAAAATTGAATTAATTACCAGACTTATAGATGACCATTCTGTTTCAGTTATAGGGCACTATAACCATAACAGATTTTTACTGGACATAACTATAACTTGTTCAGGATCTTTTAATGTGATTCATGATTATACATTTCTTAATATTTTCAGTGTGTTGTAATTTCATGTAATTAATCTGCATTTTTCATATATGCTGTTTACTATTTATTGAGTTTATGCTATTATTATAGAAAAATAAGTTGTGGTTAGCATACAGATGTGCATGACTTGATTTCCCATCATTTATTGAATACTTTCATGTTAAATATAGAACATTCTGTTTTAGGATAAATAAAACTCTATAGCACCAGTTTGGTATAATGGTTAAAGACATCAGGCTAGAAATTGGGAAACCGTGAGTTGTAGTTCCACATTAGGCAGGAAACCAGCTGGGTGGCCTTGGGCCAGTCACTCTTTTTTAGTCCTAGGAAGGAGGAAATGGCAAACCATTTCTGAAATCTTGCCAAGAAAATTGCAGAGATTGCAGCACTGACCGCTTTAAAAGAAAAAGAAAAAGGACAATGTGGTTGATCTGTCTGTAAACTCCATGAAACCCAGCTGGGTGATCTTTGACCAGACACTCTCTCTCAGCTCAACTCATTCATAAGTTGTGGGGAAAATAATAAAAGGGGTATACAAAAAACAAACAAACAAATATGTTCTTCAATACTCCTTTATGTAGGAAGTTTCCATTTGACATTGTAATAATTGAATGCAGTCTTTATGAAGCTTTTAAAATTTTCCCCTACCTAGTAAAATACTCTCTCATAGACTGCAATATGAAATAACTTCAAAGAGGATCATATGTAGTATGTACAATGGTAAGGAAGTGAAAGAAGCGGGAGATACATTTTAGGATGAAAATGCTTTCATATCTCTTTCTTATATTGTGATGTTCAATAATTACGATGAAGGGAGGCATTCTTGAATATTACAACTAATTAATATCTTTCTTTTAAAAGAAAATACTATAATCTTTTTTACGGTGAGGTAAGGGGGAGAGCCATTGTTAATGCAATTTAAGTTGAAACCCTGGCAGAGAGACAGCATTTTTGTCTTCTATTATTTCAGGGCAACACCACCTCTTTGTTTTAATACAAGAAAAGGGAACTTTTAGTTGCTCAACTGTGGTTTAGACTCAAGCTCTCATAACCCCCAGCCTGATTTCTGCTCTTTTACCTTTTCCTGATTAGTTTTGTCAGTGATCAAATAAGGTTTCCCTATCAAGCAGGTTATTGGTAAATGTCTCCTTGCCTTCTTGGGAACTGCTAATGATTTTCTGGTCTTTCCTGAAGTCAGCATTATCTGGAAATGGCCTCTTCATCACTTTGACATACGTATCAGAGGTGGTATTCAGCAGGTTCTGACCAGTTCTGGAGAACTGGTAGCGGAAATTTTGAGGAGTTTGGAGAATCGGCAAAGCAACCTCTGACTGGAGATTTTACAGTATCCTTCCCCTGCCACACCCACCAAGCAATACCCACAGAACCAGTAGTAAAAAAAATTGAATCCCATCACTGATACATATATTACAGAAAAAATGAGGAAGAGAGCTCTGAGAGAGATAGTTTCTCCAGACTGTCCAACTTACTTCCCCTTTATCTACTTTAGAAGACAATAGAGGAATACTGGACTTGACCTGTGGAATAATTTCTTAGGACTTCTAGGACTGCTTTATATTTAATTCAAAAGAAGATAGGAACTAAGAAGAAGTAATCTGTAGCTGACAATTAAAGTTTTGGACTGGGGCTCCATAATGGCTTTTAGAAGGCAAGAGTAGAATTACGTAATTATATTTTTTACACAGAAAATAGAGGTAATGTAAGCAAAAATGAATTTAGTCCTAGCATCATAAATAGAGCAAGAGCAAAACATTTAAGAATCTTTTCCTTAGGAAGGAATATATAAATTTAGTAAAAACCAATAGGAATAGGACATAAATGTACTTTGAATAATCTTAGAATGACTCCAGTAAAATAAGCCGCTAGAGGCATCCTTCTGAACTCTATTTGAGCTTTTCACTAAGTTTTTCCATGTGTAAGTAAAAGTTAACCAGAACTGGAAACATACTTTTCTTCTCTCTGAGGCTTGTTATCTATTAGTTGCCTAGCAACCATGTCTTGCATACATGCAAGACATTACTTTATATTCCTTCTTTGCTTTGTGCTTTTAAATATGAAAACTAATAGAAAACTGGAATATATCTATTCTTATCAATAGTCAGGTGGATTAAAATATATTCACAGATAAATATATATAATTTATTTGGTTGAAAAAAAGTTTAAAGTAATACTATGTGAAATAGCATGATTCAATTATGGAATTCTACTGAACTAATTTATATGTTACTAATTTGTCTTCGAACTTCTAATCTGACTACTATTGCAACTTAATTTCTATTTGGAAAGTCATTAAAAGAACTATTCGGGATCAAAGGGATGTAGATGTTTTCTTCATTCCTCTTCTCAAATCAAGCAATTTGAGTGATTGCCTTGTATTATTAAAGCTTTATATGGAATGGAATGAATAGTTCTTAGATAGATAAGGTCTCTAGCTCTATATGAGGCAGTTTGCATCTTCTCAAAATATTTTCTGTTTAAATTTAGCCAAGTATTTAATAATTATGTATTTATTTTAAACTTACTTTAAAAAAAAAATGGACATTATCACTGAAGATGCTGCCACCCATTTATTTTTTCTTGCTCTGGGACCTTTAAGGAACAGCATGCATAGGTCTCTTTCTGCATGAAAAATCAAGATAAGGAAGGAAATGTAAAAAAACGAAGCTTAAAAAAATGTGCTGCTTCTAGTATTAATATTTTTCACATGAATTAGAAATATGTACATTCTTCATTGAATGAATAGAAATAAAGTTCAAGGAAGAAAATTGCATGTGTAACATAAAATTACGAGAGGAAAGGTCAATGTGTATAGCTCTCTCAGTCAAATTACTTAATGCAAGGTGGTTTGCATTAAGCAGGTAAAATATAAAAGTAAAAATATGTGTTAATGTGATGTTTCCCTCTTCTGTCTCTTTTATATTCACATTCATCATTATTTTTTTATACACATAGGTTTAATATCTGATAATTGGATATGTGCACGAGAGCAGTGTATCTGCATATTCTTCTCTAAGCAGATTAAAAGTTAAAGTTGTCCTGAAGATGCAGCATTGACCTTGCCGCTTTTCAATTTGAAGTATTTTCTCTTTTTTATGAGTGGGTTGTATTGGAGAGAACTGTATAATGATGGCATGTGAATTAAATTAAATGGGATTTGGTAAAACATCGAGGAGATGAGAGAAATTGGAATTATGCTGTGTTGTGTGCTAGAAATAATAATTAAACCATCATTCCAAATCTGTTCTTTTCTACTTGAAGAGGTCTCAAAAGGCTGCCTCCAGTGGTTTTCACCTGCGATTGATAGAGATTGCGGTGTTTGGTAGTGCACAGTAAACATACAGAAGAGCAGTCTAAATGCGGTGAGGATTATGTGAGCATGAAGATTATTTTCCTGTGATGCTGTTTAAATTCATTATTGACACTTGAGAAGAGATTGCATTCAAGTTTCCACATTTTATTCAGTGTAGATTTAGAAAGTGGCAGCTGACATTTTAATTACAGTATGGTTTTCAATTCTTTACTTGATTTGCTAGTCAATGGAAGAGCTTTTCTTATCTTTGCTAATAGCTATATTATTATATGAGTATGCTGTATAATGATTTAGGTAGATATTTTAAGTACTGGGGTGAGCTGAAGTCTTCTTAATGGGAAAATGCCTCTTTATCAACTTTCGAAAGCAGCATTAATGAATTAAATGAAAGGAAGGAGTTATCATTTCAAATGTAAAAATATATGCATTGCTTTTTAAAATGGGATACAATGAAATCTAATAATTAAAAAATGGACAAGTTCAGGTCCAGATGTAGTCTCATGCTGGGATATTAATTCAAACTGATCTGATGGTTGGGACAAATATGTCCCTGGAGAAACTTCACTGCTTTTCCTTGAATTGTAGATGTCAATGCTATATTACAACTCTGTTCAAAATTGCTTTTTCGTGCAATTGCTTTTTCATGTGGCTATTATTAGAGAACTATAGCTTAATGAAAATGAATTTTGAATGAAGAATCATTCAAAAAATTAAAATACACCAGGTTTCATTTAAAGGATTATTTATTTACCAATTTATTTCCAAAATTTTTGAGAGGGTGGCACCTTGAAAATCCTTGAAAATCCACTGTTTTTCTACCTCCAACCCTCAAATTATAATGTCAGTTTTTTTTCTTAATATTAGTATGCAATTATTGCATTGGTTGTTGTTGTTTCTTACTACTTTACATATGTATCTTGAAGTACATAGTACATCTGGCATAATAGAAAATAACACACTTATAATTATAGAATCAAAAACAATCCAAGGCGCCAGTTAGGCCATTGAGTCTAATTCCTGTTCAAGGTACTAATCTAAATTAAAATACTTCAGTCCAGGGGTGGGATATGACAGGGTTAACTACTGGTTCGGGATTTACGAGCTTCCCTGCCCACTGTGAGCAGTGCACCTGTTAATCATCATTAGCACATTGCGTACGAGAAGCAACCTTTGAAACAGCCCTCTTTTCTTGGTTTTTTAACTGCAGCTGTGCCTCGTTCAGCAGCTGACGTTGAAAAATCAGGAAATAAAGATCAGGTAAGAGCCCGGGTGGGCAGGTGGGCAAAAACATCAGCAGACATAGAACCGGTTCTATGTCTGCTGCTCTTCAGAGCTACCGGTTCTACAGAGGTGAACAGAACTGGTAGAAAACCACCCCTGCTTCGATCAGGTGTATTCTGCACCTGAACTCATTCCATAAAACCCAACTTTACTTTTGGCCAAAATTCCATAAGAGCCCAGTCTTACCTTTGGCAATTAATTCCATTGTCTGGCTCTTTTCTCTAACAGTCAGTCAGAATCTGACTTCCTATAACTTAAAGCCTTTATCTGAAGGCCCTCCTATGGTTAATCTGCCTGACTTTTCCCTTGTGTTGCTTGCTTAATGCCTTACATTCTGATCACAAAAGATTGGGCAATCCTTTTAGCTTTTAGAGGTGTGTTGACAGCTCTTGTACCCAAGAAGAATTCTATGGAAAACTTCACGTGTCAATTCTTTAAACCCGAAGCTATGTTGTGAGGAACAAAGAACAGAGTACAGCCATAGAAAAAGAAAATGATGGAAGTAATCCTTTCATTTCTAGTTTTTATAGTTTGTTTGTTTTTTTCTTCTGAAAATACTAATAATGTTTAGAATTCTGTGTACAAAAGAGCATGTTGCAGCAACAACAAAAACTAAGGCAGATAAGAATCAACGACTTTCCCACTTAAATAAGAACAACGCATGAAACAGAGTGGCAAGACTGCTTTCCAAATAAAGTGAAATGGACTTATTTAACAAGGAAAAGGAATAATTCCTGAGCTCCGCTGATTGGCAGATGTTTATTGTACAATAAACTATTTTGAACTGGGCCTTCATTAATACTGCCTAATACAGAAATTGGGATGGTGATGGTGAAACAGGACATTAAACACTAACTTCAGTTTCCACAATAAAGTTCTATTAGAAAATAGGACTCTGATCAAGATAATTGTAACATTAGAATCCTTCTGTGTCTTTGTCCTAGGTAGAGACTAATATTGAAATAGACTCTCCTGCTCAAGCGGTGGGTTGGACTAGATGACCTCCAAGGTCCCTTCCAACTATGTTGTTCTATGTTCTGATGTTTTATTCCATTCAGACAGGGAGGAGGCTGGAAATCGTATTAGAACTTAGAATAACTTTATTGTCACTTTGAATGTACACTAATCGGCATGCATTAAAATGGAATTTTGTTGCATACAGCTCTGAGTCTCCACCTCTAATATACACTACGTAAATAGACTAGACTAGACTAGACTAGACTAGAATAGACTAGAATAGAATAGAATAGAATAGAATAGAATAGAATAGAATAGAATAGAATAGAATTCTTTACTGGGCAAGTGTGATTGGAATAAATAAGCAAGAAGCAAGCAAGCAAGCATGCAAGAAAGCATATACCAACATATATTATATGACACAGAGAAACGACACTGTTTCTTTTCAGTGTTTTCTTTTCAATGTTTTCTTTTAAATGCTTCATATTTAGTTCATGGGAAGAGAAACTTGAGATTCATTCTACGTTAAAAACTGCTGCTGGAGATGGTGGGATAAAGAATATGATTTCAGTCAACCTGTTTATGAGAAACACAAAGAGCACAATTATGAAATTAGGATTTTGTTCATTAGCTGATAAAAAAGAGAACATTGATAGAAATCCTTGATCCTGAAAATGGCAGGGGAAAAAAAATCAAATTAGCTAGCATATGTTCTGAACTATTAACTATTTACTGGCTTGTAAAAAGTTATTTTTGTAGTAGCAATTCTTTTTTTAACTTTTTGCCTTTCTGCCAAGAGGGAGGTGTGTGTGTGTTTGTGATCAGAATGATTATGCCATACACCCTCCCCCTCCATCTTGTACTTGCTGCTTTCACCTTTGGGATGAAAACAGAAATGCTGGCAGACGCTACTGAAACATATTTAGGTTTCTTTTTCATGAGAAAAATGAGAAAATGAGCTAAACATTTGCTTGATATAGTGAAGAGTAAAAACATAAATTCAGTAGTAATAGAGGTAGACCTTGGTGTACAATCACAATTGGAACTGTTGTTTCTGTTGTAGGTTGATTTGTTGAAAAGTAAGTGATCATGTGACTGGATCCTAATTTTAAACGAATCATGTGGTCATTAAGCGAATCAAGCAGTTCCTGAGTGAATCTGGCTTCCTCAATTGACTTTACTTATTGAAAGATTGCTAGAAAGGTCACAACTTTTGATAACATGACTGTAAGATGCTACAACTAGTTACAGGTTGCAAGTTCCTAAATTGCAGTCATGTGACTGGGAGTAGTGCAACAGTTGTAACTTTGTGGATGGGTCATAAGATATTTTTTTTGAACTTTGAACTACTGTTAAACAAACAGTTGGAAATTGAAGACTGCCTGCAGAAAGAAATGTCGTTAAAAAATGAAAAATAAAACTTGCTAATCCCCATACTAAAATCTTAGTAACATTTTTTAAAAAGATTTTTAAATCAATTTTTAAAAAAATAAAAATGAAACAAAATATAAGAAAAGCTCAGGAAAAAGGAAGTAAATGACTTATGTGCAGAAAGTTCAGAATATAATGTTAATTATTTTAAATCTAAATAAATAAACTATATAAATAAATATTTCTATGTAAACATTTGATCTTATCAGTATATTAAACTAAAAGAGCAATCTGTGACTTTCCATAAGTTGTCATTTCATAATTGAAATATGTTCCTTAATATGCAGCCATATCACAGCTCACTGATATTAGTTATGTTTTGATTTGTCATAACTTTCTATGCCAAATACTGTTACTGATTTAAGATTTAAGAAGTACATTACATCTGAGAATATTGAGTTTTAAATTGTATTTCCTTGTAATAAATGATATAAAATGCATCCTTTATTTTTAAATATTATCTAAATTTATATAATAATTTCCTGATTATATAAAGGATATTAGAATGTCAAAATACCAAAGAAACTTGTTTCTCATGGTGATCCACCAGCTATTAATAGACAGTGCATGAATCAGGTATGAGGACTTTAGAACCATCTCTTGCAGTTTACAAGTCTTAAAACAGAAAAAAAAAAAAGACTAGGATATTCCTGATATGTAAATGTGAAACTTGCCTCCAAAGAGTAGATAGATAATATTTATGGTAATACTTTGTGCTAAAAATCTGCTAGAATAGCCTTGCAACAAATCTACAGATTCAGAGCTTGGTAAGTTAATTTTATGTTTAGGTATACTGTAGTATGCAACATTGGATAATGATAAAGCAAATTAGTATATTTCTCAAATAGAAGCCCCCTGGCTTGACTAGATAATCTGCTTTGGTACACTCCAGGGAGAAAAACCACACAATTGGAACTTGACCTCAAAAAGACTGATACAAGGGAAGCCAAACCCAAGGATTGATAAATTGGAGATATAAATTCTGATGTCAGCCAGTAATCTCACAGAATCACACCTATCTATCTATCTATCTATCTATCTATCTATCTATCTATCTATCTATCTATCTATCTATCATCTTACCACAAAGTAACTATGGGCGGCTGACAATCACAAAAGATAAATATAAATATACTCAAAACATAAATAAAACAATACAAATCCAATTAAAGATGGGGAGAGCAGGGTAGAATGGGAGGAAGTAGAATCAGTTGTTAATCAATCAACCACCTCCATTGAGATGTTCCAACAAAATGCTGTTGGGAGTATAATGAAAAACTTTTAAAGTTTTCTTTAATTTAAATCTGTTCCTTAATGTTTACTGGGGTTAGATTGTTATACTGTTTGTATTCATTAGCATAACATTGATTGACAGTAATAATTCTCTTGTTCTTATCAGAAGTCTCAGTCTGTGTTAGTACATCCTCAAATGGGAACTGGTTTGCCTATTTAGCTAAAGATGCCATCATCAGTTTGTAAGATTATTGTTGTAGAGCCATTGTTTCAGTTTAGAGATAATTTCCTCTTGTGGAACAAGAGTCAAAAAAAAATTATCAGATCTGTTACTTTCATTTTGCTTCTAAAATCTTCATATAAAAGGTTTGTTTGCCAGTGTGAGGCTTTGAGGACACTGGGGGAAAAAGTTTGATTTTGTTCCTTTCTCATAAATGTTATCTCTGTTACCTCTTCTGCCAAAAGCTGTATTTATATTTGACAAAAAGAGAGATTGATTGTCCTTTTAATGACATTATTTACAATTTAAAAGAAATATTTTCATTTGAATTAAGATAAAGAAATTGTGTACCTCCTGATAAAATTAACATCTTTTTAAACAGAGGGCAACTATTTCTTTTAAAGCAAATTGATATACTTGATACTGGAGAATTTTATATTCTTTTTCTCTCTTGACCTCATTCAGGGCTGTCAAGTTACTTTGCCTAGGAAGGGCATTCATGGATGTTACTTGATGAAGCCTGAGGCACTTTCACTTGCTTTTTTATAATTAATAGAAAATGCAAAAATAGAAATGTCTTTCTTAAGTTTCACCTTTTAGCGCTATTTTTTTTTTTTTTTACTGATAGCTTAGGATAAACAGGGCAAAGTTGTGGGGAGATCATTATTTTGCTGAAAATTGTAATGAGTTTTATTGAATGTATCAGTTACCACCCAAACAGTGAATAACTATTCTTTAGCTGTATGATCTTATAGCTTGTGGTCACATCAACTTTCTTGTTGTTTCTATAATTCTTTTAGCAGCTGCCATGAAACTATGAGTTTGAATGTGCAAATTTTCACCCCAGTGACTGATTGGTGTGTGTCTATGTGTTGTATGTATGTTTTGTTCTCTCCTTATGCATGGTAGCTGAGACCCAAGTACATCATGACAGGGTAAACTCCTGTTCCTACCTCAGTTCCTGCCAATCTAGCAGTTCAAAAGCATGCAAATACAAATAGATAAATAGATACCACTTTAGGAGTAGGTAACAGCATTCAGCACATATTGGTATATAGTCATGACAGTCACATAACCACAGAAGCATCTTTAGACAACACTGGCTCTCTCAACTAGGAAAGGGAGATGAGCACACTTTCCTCTAGAGTAGACACAATTGAACAAAGGACACCTTTGCTTTTTTTCTGACAGTTATGTATATTGAGAAGCACATGGCTGATTGCTCATGCTCCATTCTGAGTAATATCTGGAGAGAGAAAAGAACACAGTTTAGAATGAGTATTTGGACACTTTCTGAGTTAATGGTCAGCTTTTTCCATAGGGATACATTAGAGGATATTTTTTCTGCAATTTTTTCTCTGCAACTCCAAGCCATCACCGGTCCATTTTTAATCTGATCTTTCACTGCCTTTTCTTACCATACCAAATTGGGTCCTATTCTGTTCTGCTTTCTGGGAATTAATCTGCTGGAGATGGATAGAATTCTGTGCAATTTGACACTATTTATTTTCGGCAGTCCACTAACTTGAGAAAAATCAAGCATAAGCTGACAGGAAGACCACAGAAAGGACATTTAACCCTTTGCCAACATAAAAATGAAGTTATGTCACATGTTGTTGATATATATCTTACTCTCCACTGAGAATTGGGCCATAATTTCAACTCTTTGGAATAAAATTCAGAACAGAATAATCTGGAAATAGGAACTCAAAGGCCAATTTCTCTTTATAGAAAAGTTTGAACTGCTTACCCATGAACATTATTGTTAGCCTTCATTTGATTTCATAGGAATTCTAGCAATAAACTATGTTACTCACAGGGTTTTTGTGAATAGGTATGTTTATTTTCGCTCGTTGTCCTTCAAACATGGCAACAATGGTTATACCAGATAAAGTCAGCGGTGACATTATTCGCATCTCAGTGCAATTTATCATGAAGCCCACCCCATGCAGCTAACTAACATCCACCCTCCCCATTAGGAATCCTATGCGCCTCCATCCCGCAATTCTAAATGCAACTAATTAATCAAACAGTATATGGTTTAAATCTCAAGCTGCGACTTAATTCCCCCAATTCTACCCCAATGAGCATCCATATTTCATTTCGGGAAATGAGATGAGTCGGAGTGATAAGCCTCCTCCCACCCCCATCCTTGTCCGTGGCGATACGGGATAGATGAGTCGAGCCAGGATGGGATCTGCAGGAGTGGAAACCTTCCCTGACCAAGTCAATATGTTGGAAACGGCAGGATCGGACGTTCCTTCCCCAACCAATATAACGTATCGGGCTTCACTCCAGGGGATAAATCGGTAGGATCATTGAAGCCCGACAATTATGAAACATTTTGTTAATTATTCTGTCTCCCAAACGTTTATTGGACTTCTAAAAGTCTTCAGTTCTGCTTGCTTTATGATTAGTAGTTTTCAAATTTCCTTTGTAATGTATAGAAATGGTTCAGAGGGTTGTGTTATCAACAGCATTTACTCTACCAGTTGTTTTTCCCCTTCTCCCATTAGATGTTTTGGATAAAGTTCTGAGTCACTAGAGATGCACTAGATTTAGCCTTTTCTGTGAGTCATAAGGAGGCTGAGATAGGTATGGAAAATACTGCTGACAGATTTGGCTTAGGAAACTGCAATATAATGAAGTTTGGGTGAGCTGGATAGTCAAAATATATTAGTTTTGTTTTGGTTATTTTCAGAATTGCTTTTTTAATGTCTATAAATAGTTAAGCTGTGCAAAACTTTGAAGGGGCGATTTCCTTCCGTGAAAGTTCATGTGAATTGCTCCTTGAATCTGTAGTGCAAAAACAAAAAGCAAATTTTTCTAACATATTTTAAAATCAAAGAAAAACAGTTGTGTTGCTTTGCTTCAAGTCTATCCAGTAGTTTCAGTAGTCTGTTATCTAAACCTACTTGCAGCTCCAGAAAGCAGCAGATAAGGCCCCAAGGTTACAAAACATGTCTCTCTATGGAGAAATCACTTCATCTCAATCACAAAAAGCACTTTAGCAAATTGAGGCTATTTGCTTTATTAATATGAAGCATTTGTGTTATTAATCCAATTATCAGAAAATCAGTTGCACCCTGCTTTATCAATTCAGTCGTGTATTCAGTGGCTAACCATATGCAATCAGGAAATCAGAAGAATGGGTAGGAAGATCATAACCCTCCTCTTCTGTTGCTTTTCCACACATAGGACAGGGGTATGAAACTCAAGTCCTGCAAGTTGTACCTGGCCCACGGGGTGCTTAATCTGGCCCATGGGCTGGCCTGGAAATATCAAGTGATCGGCCCTCAGTACCTCTGGCAGTTAAAATGGGCCATGTGTGTTCCCCATGCCTTGTTTTCACCCTCCCTGGCCTCCTGCAGCATTCTGCCGGATAAAAATGGGCCCCAAACAGGGCAAAAACGCGCCAAAAAGAGTCAGAAAGTGGGCCGAAAATGGGACCAAAAAAGGCCACATGCCCTGTTTGGACGGCAGGGTGCTGTAGGAGGCATCTCTCCTGCCCCCCCTGCCGCATCCGCCCCCAGGAGAAGAACTACAATGCTGATCCAGTCCAGGGGATCCAGTTTGCCACTCCGACATAGGAGGATATAACGGCCTATGATTCAAAATATGTTAGTCCAGTCCTGCATTGATTTGCTCAATTCAATTTAAAATCACTTTGAAATTGGTAGCCATCACCACATCTGATAGCAATAAATACAATAATGTTACTTATTCCTTATGTAAAGAAGTATCTTCTTTATTTTGATAGACATGTACATCTTGGACACAGTATTCCCTTTTGGCTAAACAAAACATGCAGTGTAACAAAGAGATAAAGCTAACATTAATTTACACACCCTTCTTTTATTATAATTCTCCTTCCATTTTTATCCTTGTAAACCATTCTTGCTTCTATTATATCCATGCATACTTCCTAAGTATGTAATTTCCATTATGCTGAAGTAATTTTAATTAAGACAGTCAAGATGATGAGAGCTCAGATTCAAGACATTGCGTGGCAGGATGAGCACCTGTCTTTGCCTCGCTCCTATTCACCTAACAATTTGAAAGCATGCAAATGCAGGTAAATAAATAGGTACCAGGTGGGAGGAAACAACGCTCTGCAACATCATGCTGGCCACATGATTGCAGAAATGTCTTTGGACAATGCTGGCTCATGGCTTTGAAAGGGATATAAATGCTACCCTTTATAGTTGCAACAACTAGTGGAGTAAAAACTCTAGAGACTTCAATTAATTCCTTTCAACTAATTTTTACCTTTCTCCTAGTATGCCCAATTGTTATTGGTCATGCAACACAGTAAGCAGAAGGATGTTTTCACTAAACTATAATTTTTACTTTGTTTTTAAAGAAACACTTCTTCCTTATCTTTATTTATTACCTACAGGGCATTTGCATGCATTTCTCTGTCCATCTTTGTCCATCTCCCTTCTCATCTTTACTAAACATTCTGATAAGGAATAAAAATTTATCTCTTGGGTATATCTTTTTCCATTTATACTTAGTCATTCATTTTTCTTTTGTACTGTCCAAGCTGCTTACAAAATAAGTTAAAATATTAATTGTTCCATTTTCCCTGTCAGATGCAACTGCCTTGGCCTTTGATACATTTAACATTAACTATATACAGCCAATAAAACATTATCATTTGCTTACAAAATGCAGGCTTGTTTTCCCAACTACTGTGTGTCACTGGAAGCATTTTTTTTGTACATTTACCAATAAATACATTCAACAATGTATGGGACATGATTCACCCTTGTCTTATTCCTTGTCTTCCTCCTTACTCAGTGTCACACCCTTCTTATGCATTCCTTTTATTCTCATCTATGATTTATTTCCAATATATAGCATTCTTACTGCATTTAGCAACCAGTCTTCAAGACCATATTTACACAAAATATTTCATAATTCAGGCCTATTGATTTTGTAATATATTTCTATAAATCAGCCAAGACACCTTCCCAGTAGCGATGTCTCCTGCAAATGCTCAGCCCAGAAGAAAGCCACACTGAATTTGCCAAAGGTTACTCATTGTGGAGTCTTGTACTCCTTCAATCAGGATTCTGCTAAAAATCTTCCCAGGCACGTTGCATAAACTAATTCCTCTGTGGTTTCTGCATTTACTCCTTGCTACCGTTGTGCAGAGGAAGGATAATATATTTCAGTCATCTGGTACGAATATACACACACAACATACATTGCATAGCTGCTTCATAGCAAACATCATCACATTTTAATTTTTCTCCAGTTAAACCCTCTACCTGCACTAAAAGGTGCTTTTACTTGTTCTTCAAAAGGCAGTTGGACGGATTTTTCCTTGAGAAAGAAGAACAAAATGTTTCACTTCGTTGAGGAGGAAGAAGAAAATATTTTGCTTCTCATCCAAGAAGCTTCAACAGTTGTAATAGTGGGAGGGATGGAGGATACCCCCCCCCCCCAGTCTCAACTGTCACAACCTATCCTTCCAATCCCCTCACCATCACAAGTGATGAAGCTTCTTGGATGAGAAGCAAAATGTTTTGTTCTTCAAGGAAAAAATGGTGCAGTTGCCTTTTGAAAAAGCACCTTTGAAACAACTATGACTTGGATGATTAAGAATCTCCACAGCCTTTTTTTCTGCAGTATTAACATTTTCCAAAATTTCCACAGCATTTTTGATATACTTTTCACCCTTTTTGATTGGACACTAATATTTATTGTACTTCTTTCAGTTTGATTCATCAACATAATACTAACATTTCTATACAGCCCTCTGAAATACTATCTGCAGCGTTCCCCACAACCATTTAATCCCAAATCATTTAATCACCTTGTTAAAAATCCATTTGCTCTGCTGGAAGGGTCAATGCTTAGCCCTTTTCATTCACTTCTAGATACATTTTTTTAAAAAAATCTATAAAACTCTATATATTTCCCTTCCTCTTTTAGTATTAACTGTTCCTGACTTTTTGATTATGTACTACTTTTCCATAAACACATTATATGAAATTTATTATACAAGTATGCCATAATCTTTGTCTTTTTCTCATTTTTTGCAGCAGTCATTCTTATACATTTCCTTCCTCATTTGACAACTTCTTTCACTTCTTCATTTTACCAAATACATTTCTCCATGTATTTCATTAAGATATTCTTTTTACTCTATTCTAAGCAGCTTCTGTGTCTTCTTTCTTTAAGTGCACTCTACATTTATTCTCTTGGGAAATTAATTTGTCAAGATATTAACACTGTCAAGATATTTTCATCCATGACTAGTACATTCAGTACATGCATTCAGTCTTGTTTCTTTCATTTCTTTCTTTTTCTTCTACATCCAGTTTTTCCAAAGATCCACTGTTGGCAAAAAAAAGGAAAGAAACATCCAGAATTTCCTTTCATTCTTGTATTCTTCATGAATTATCACAATCTATAATTATAAACCACAGTCGCTATTTTGAAAGATTGATTCTCTGACACCTTAAGATATGCCTCCCACCAGACTTCGACAAACATCAGTTTACCTACAGGGAGAACAGGTTGACAGACGACACCATAGATACTGCCTTACATACTGTAGCAAGCCATCTGGAGAAACCCGGAAACTATGTCAGGATGCTTTTCATTGACTACAGCTCAGCCTTTAATACTTTCCTGCGAGCATCCATATCGAAAATCTGACTGACTTGGATTTTCCCTCTTCCATCTGCAACTGGATCAAAGACTTTCTGAGGGACCGACCACAAACAGTGAGAGCTGGGTTTGTCACATCCACCTCCCTGAAGCTTAGCACTGCCTCCCCACAGGGCTATGTGCTCCGTCCCTACCTGTACTCACATGGCTGTGTATCATCTGACCCATCCACTTTGATCATTAAGTTCATAGACGATACTATTGTATTGGGTCTCATTACAGGTGGAGATAAACAGCATACAGGGAGAAGGTTCAAAAATTATCCTTATGGTGCCTAGAAAACACCCTGCACCTAAACATCAGCAAGACAAAGGAGATGGTGTTAGACTTCCTGAAGAAGAGAGAGGAACGCACCCCATTTTACATTGAGTGCGGCTGTGTATAGAGAGTTTCCTTCTTTAAATTCCTGGGAGTCTACCTCAACAAAAATCTTACCTGGAAAATCAACACAATCCAGGTGGCCAGAAAGGCCCAACAGAGACTCCATTTCCTTAGGATCTTGCGAAAGAATAAAGTGTAACAATGACTGATGACCTTCTTTTACCAGTTCACAATAGAAAGTGTCCTCACATATTGCATTATGGTGTGGTATGCTGGCTTGATATCCGCGAACAGAAAGACATTACAGAGAGTGGTGAGCATAGCACAAAAAATTGTGGGCTGTTCCTTGATACCACTAGATGACATTGCTAGGACTCACTGCCTTAGAAAAAATGAGGAAAATTCTCAGGGACGACTCACATCCCAACAGCATTTCTTCATTCTCCTACCATTGGGTAGGAGATATAGAAGCATAGCCAGCCATACCAACAGGCTGAAGAACAGTTTCTACCCATGGGCTGTCAGACTTCTGAACAGAAAATAACACAGACTTGCGAGATCTTGTGCAACAAGGTCACATAGTGTAATACGTTTGGGAGTGGGTTAGGGACTTCTGTCCTCACTGTGAGTTGTGTTGGGGAGGGGGGTTGCATGAAGGGAGGCTCAGCCAATCTCATGTACTGTGACAATAAAGGTAATAATATTTGAAACACTTTTTAATAAGTAGATACTCACCTGAAATCATCCTCATTCATTTTGAGTCTCCAAATTGTTTCATTGCCATCCATCCATTCGTATCATCTTGAGAATATTTTCCAATTGTTTTCCATATGTGTGTGTATGTATATGTATATTTTCTATTTAATATAGCTAAATTTTAGATCTACTGTGTGATGTGGAAATCTGTAGTACAATGGCATGCTTTGTAAATGTTGGGCAACACAGGACAAATGTGAAACATCAGCTGCATGATATCAAACTACTTAAATATTTTAAGCTTAAACCCCAATTAATTATTCATAAAGGATCTATATATAAGCCTGCAGACACTGCTGTTGCGATCAGTTTTAAAAAAAAAGCTTAGATGAGACTGAAATTGCTGAGAATTGCTGTGAAAACTAGCTGTTTCAAAAAGTCCAACTTCCACTTTATAATATTTAATTTGGCATATAAGGAAAAAAAATCTGTATTTGTGCAAAATATCTAGGGTCAATTCAAAATAGGCGTTATAACAGTGAAATGGTGTTAAAATACAAATTTGAAATAGTTCTTTGATGCTTCTCAATAAAGGCAATTTATGTCAATTAAAAACAAGTCATCAATGGGCATCAAAGCAGTTAACACTGGACTCCAAAACTGTTAGGGAATGTCATTCCTCTATGATCTCAAAAAGATATTATCTACCAATGCAAAGGCACTCTTAAAACCTAATTTCAAAGATTAGAAAGAAAGAAACAAGTTTTGATACCTGAGCTTTACCTCTGTGTCTATGTTTTGATCATTCTAAGCAAAAGGATATGCATATTCAGTGCAAGAAATAAGAAATAGAAAGTCTTATAGAGTTAGAGCTTTAATTAATTACACCTTATCATGCTGAATATTTTTGTAAAAATTTCACCATAAGTTGCAATTGTTTTCATGTGAGTGAAATATAAGGATTCTTTTGTAATTTTATAAAATCTCATCAAGTGAAACATTATCAACGTTTTAAGAATGCTGCACCTCTACCTTATTTAAAAATAAAGTAATTGTCTCCAAACTTTTAATTAAAGGACCAAGAACTGATCATGAAAACAGTACAAAGCCATTTTTGTTGTCCAATCACTAAGTTGTCTCCTATTATTTGCAACTCCATAGACCATAGTACACTAGGCCTCCCTATCCTCCACTGTCTTCTGGAGTTTGCCCAAATTCATGTTCATTGTGTCAATGACACTATTTAACTATCTCATCTTCTGCAGCCCCGTTCTTGAATGTTTGTTTTCAATCTTTCCCAATATCAGGGTCTTTTCCAATGAGATCTACAACAATGCCTCATCTAGACTAAAATTACTAAGTACACTAGAGTGTTCTTGGGAGTTTGGCATTTAGACCAATCAGCTATCAATAGAAATAAAACATGTGTATACAATTCAAGAGACAATAAAAGAAAACAAAAAGACTGGAATATATCCTCTCGATCAAATCAACATTGGGATTAACACTAAACGATCAAGCAGAAAACAATGTCCTAATCAAGAAACTATCAAGGAGAAAAATCACCCCACCATCAAAATTGGCAAGGCAAGCTACCTTATATAAACTCAACACATGCTAACATTGACAATGTTATCTAGTTGAGTAATGAAACATCTGCAAGCAAACAATGAAGCTCAGAGAGCATCCAAGGACTCTTAAATTACACTGTATAAATTCTAAAATTTCTAAACAGTATTGATGATTTATAAGCGGATTGATACAATCTATTAGGGTGACAGTGCTAACTTAGTTCTTTTCATTCTAAACTTTTTTATTCTAAACTTGGAAATATACATAATACCACTGAATGTTGCTGCAGTTTATTTTATTCTATGGAAGAAGTAGACAGCAGCACTTGAAGTGAATAGAAAAAATACTGAAGCTACAGAAATGCAGCTTGCAGAATTGTGTGGTGAGGCGAGAGAAACAGGTTAGCTTGAAGAGCTTTTATCCAAAAGGTCACCAAAAGTTGACCATGACTTGATGGATCATAGCAACAAAGTTAAAATTGCCAAAAAGAAGGTGACTGACTCATTGTACTTACCAAGAGTCAGGTAATTTCAAAGTACAAATATTCTGATCGTTCTAATCTCTCAGAATCATTCAGTCTATTTTCAGAAATTATGGGTTTCTCTAAGCAGATATTTGAATATTTGAAAATGAAGATAATTCACATATACTGTAGAAGGGAAAGGATGTAAGAATTCTTTAATCTACTGGCTGGTCATTTCAGCTGGGAAAACTATTGTTAAGAAGTTACCTGGAAATATTAAAGTCAAAGCTAGATCTGAAGAACAAGAAAAATATTTGATAGAACTGCCTGATAAATATTCAGATCTGTAAAACAGAACCCACAGAGAACAGTAGTAATAGCACTTAGACTTATATACTGCTTCATGGTGCTTTATAGCACTCTATGGGCAGTTTACAGAGTCAACATATTGCCCCCAACAATCTGGGTCCTCATTTTACTGACCTCTGAAGGATGGAGGGCTGAGTCAACCTTGAGCCGGTCAGGATCGAACTTCTGGCAGTGGGCAGAATAAGCTTCCAATACTGCTTTCTAAACACTGCGCCCCCACAGAACACCACAGTCCCTTTAAAATAGTGGTCTGAAGGTCCATGACATAATAGTTTTTATATAACACATAGTAGTTCTTATATGTGTTTTTCAGAACTCATCTCAAAATAATTGTTTAAAGTATGAAAAAAAACTTTATAAACCTGAGAACATTTTGAAACAGAGTGTTTTGGATTGATGAAACAAACATTGAATGGCTTGGCTTGGCCATAACTGAACAGAATACATTTGGGGATGAAGAATACTTTGCCAGCCATTAAGACTTGAGCTGTCTCTGTTGTGCTTTGGCTCTGTGGGGCAACAAGTAGCATAGGAAATATTGTGAAAGTAGAAAGAAGAATTAATTCAATATCAATATCTTGTAGAAGCTAATGTCCCACTGTTAGTGCAGATGCTGAACTTGAAAAGAGAGTAGATACTTCATCAAGGCAATGGCCCAGAACATACCTGCAAATCAATCATTAAATGTTTACAGGAAAAAATAATGTAAAGATTTTAGGATGGTCTTCTCTTGAATATTATTGAAAATCCATGGGGAGACTGTAAACGTGTAGTGTGTGAACAGAGATCTAAGAATATTTCTCAACTGCAAAAGTGGGGGGGGGGGGAATAAAAAGCAAGAATAGAAAGACTTGTCTGGTTATATAAAATATTTGAAAAGCTGTTGTTTCTGCCAAAGACGATGTAGCATAATTTTGACTGAAAGGGTGTCCCAAGTCTGCACCTGCCATGTTCATGTCCTTTTACTTTGAATCTGGAAGCAATTGTACATTAATAGGATGGATTCAAAATTTCAAAAAGATGTTCTGTTTAAATTTTTACCATGTAGAGACTGTGTCACCTTTACTTCAGTTGGAGATTTTTTAACTATACCTTTTGACAAGGGTCTCTGAAACAGGCATTCAACTACATATGGCAGAATCTCTCAGCAAAGACATTTTACATATGTGAAGAAGAAGATGATTAAATGTCCTTTATTTGAGAGCTATCCCTGATCTTACAATATGTCCATGAACAGGACTAAACAGGTCAAGTCTCTCTAACCCATGGGTCTTTGCACACTATTTTCCTTGATGCAGTGCTTGCACATGTGTGTTAGAAATTCAAACATATTTAAAATGAAGCATGAGAAATAAATAATGTAATGTTTAATGAGGGTTCAGGGGATTGCAACTTAGCAATATTGAACAAATATTTAAAGTATCCTATAAGGAAACCTATATCTGCATATTGAAATTTCTGGATAATTATCCAGAAAAGAAAATCATACTAACAAAAGTTAGATTGAAAAATTCTTACCATCTGGAGGATCAGCTACAACTTGTGAATAGTGCATGCCAGTTGGTTTAGGGAGTATTATTTAAAAAACAAAAAATTTTTTACTCTATTCTATGGATTAAAAACAATTCACAACACAAATAAGAAAAATATAACAGAGCTTTTTAATCAAAATTAAAATATGTAAATATTGTCTTTTATAGTAATACTTATCACGATAAAAGAAAATATTTACATATTTAATTTTGATTAAAAAGCAGTGCTTTTTATGCTGTGCTATTAAGAAGCATAGACAGAGTAATGGCAGATGCCTGCTTCACTTTTCCTGCAACTTACTGGAGCTTGTTTAACTGATTTTCATTTTGACAGATGAGTTTTATGGAACACTTAAGTAGGTTGAACTACACATTCATTTTCTCTTTGTTGTACCTTTATTCCCTTTCAGTCAAAGATAATCAGGAAATATAGAATTAGGCACTTTTTGTAGGGAACATAATATTCAGACAATGAATTATCTACCAAATGTAAGAGAGCATCTGTTTCAGATATAGCTGAAAACAATCAGCTATACACACACACATATTCACAAATTAGATGCAAGTATTATCATAAGTATACATCAAAAAGTTAAAAACATGTGGCACAAGTCAGAACAAGTTACAACCCCAGCCCTTCCCACCAAAAAAAGAAAGGAAAAAAGAAAAAAAAAACAAATGTAAGGTTCTCTGCAAGCAATTTCTGGCACTCTATGCAAGAAAATGTGTTAACAAACATATTTAATTCAAATCTTAATTCATATAGTATAGAGCTTTATTCATATTTTTAGTTTTCAAAAACTAAACTCCTATCCAGCATGTTTATAAGCACTACATCCCATCAATTTAGCAAGATCAAAAATTAGATCTGAAAAAATGTTTGTCTTTAATAATCCTGCCTGCCAATAAAACAATCCTCTGATCTTTACGGATTTTTGCTTGAACATAAGGGCGGCTGTTGGCTGCATAATGAAGTAAACTAATGGCCTATACTTCTTAATGGCATGAACAGCATGGCATGTTCATATTAAATGAATAAAAGTTAAGAGCACACAGAGAGTGTGGACACAGATAACTGTTCTTCAAACCAACAGTTTTTTTGCAATTTTAGATGCATTCTGACGCCAGGTATCATTAGCTCCCGAAAGCATAGGCAGGTAGCATGTACTCAAAACCTCAAGAAATGAACATAGTATTAGTAGCCTTTACATTTGAAAAACCTTAACTGAGTTGGCTACATTGGTGTAAAGCATACACAATAGTGCATACACATAATAGATAAATGCTAAATGCAATTCATCCGCCCACAAGCAGTAATGTACCAGACAGGTTATTAGGTGCATAGCTATAAAAAGTCATCTTCACCATATAATTATGGACAGAGGCAAGGCACAGATTAGGTGAAGCCACAGCTGGCTTCACTAGGAAGTGTCAACATGATGCTCCTAATAAACAACTGGATTTTTATTGCTAGATGGCTTGAGACTCTTAATTTTGTTAGGGCATTGGTCAGAACCCTGACATTATCCTTCTGTTATCAATTCACAAATTAGCAGACAGTGTGGCTTCTATTTCTCAACCCCAGTGTTGAAGAAACAAAAAATTAGCAACATTTAGCCTAAATAATTAGACTAAAATGATGATGTTTTTTCTGAAGGACAGAAATTGTCATTTGTACAAAAAAGTGTACAAAGCAATTTTAATTAATACATTTCACTGTCTTTGAAAATCAAGAACATAACATAAAACGTAAGGCGGGTTGACTTACCTAAATAACTCAGAACTGCTACATCTACCGTGTTTCTCATATAATAAGGCTGAGTTGTGAGTTGTGAGTTAGAAATCTAATTATTTGTCAGCAATTTTTCTATGATCGTCAAAGCAAATATATGTAAATATATGTATCTCAAACATATTCCCAGGAGAGAATCGGATGTGCCTTGGTTGAGACTAGAGAATAAATTATCTGGTCATAATCTGAAATATTTCATTGCCAATGTAGTCTTGTTCTCAACTCAAAACCTTCATAGTATTTGGATGGGAACTATTTCCAGTTTTTACATTATTTCAGCAATTCAACATAACTTATATCCAACCATCCTTTTCCTTCATTTTGTAATAATTCTCTGAGGTTTAATAGTGTAGGTTAAGAAATAACTACCATGAAATGCTCATTAACTGAGAGCATTTGAGGTCATACATGCTACTAAATAAGTCAGCTTAATGCCCTGGAACAACTAACAATTAGATACATACATTTTTAAAGGTAGAGCAAAATGAAACTAAATTGCAGCATTTTTACATAGACGTGGAGGCAGATTGGTCCAGCAGGCATATATATAATAAAAATTACCATCATCATCTCACTTTGATATATTTTCTGACACACCTACTGTGATGCTAGTCATTATTGACTTCTGTTGCATTCTGTATTTTTCAGTTGGCAGAAAATCAAACTTAGTTTTCTTCCATCACAAAGATAAGAGGTGCTTCTTTTAAATTGCAAAAGTGTTCATAATTGTTATGACCCACCTGCTCTAGGATGTTACACATGAAGAGCTAATGATCTGTAGATAATAAATAGTGTAATAACTTACTAATATCCTAACAGGTTTTAGAATTAGAGATGTTATTAGAACTTCTCTTGTTTCCTGGTGTTCGGCAATCTGGCTCCTGTATAGAAATGCAGGTTTTAATTCAAATCTTTACTAGTGCTGTTGGGGCTTTTTTTTTACAAGCTTTATAAAATTCTTTTGTGAACAGGAACTTCTATTTTAATATGATAGTACATTTGTGAAAAATGGATTCATCCTTTATGAAGTTAATTGAAAATTGGCCTATATCTTAAATGATTTCTAGTAACTATTTTCTAGTAAATTATATAATGCATGTTTGAACCTATTAAAAACCAAGATAAGCTGAAGCACTATAGAAAAAACAAAACAGCCAATGAAATCGCAGCTGCAATTTTTAAAAGTAATTGAAAAAGGAAGAGAAGATGGACAATCCAAACTCTATTTTAGTTGGGTTTCGTTTATCACATGTGCACCGATTGGAAAGAACGGGTTAAGAAGGAAGGAAGCTTTTTGCTAGCAATTGTTATCATTTGTTTGTTTTACCAAGTGTAAATTTGCAAATGGGTTCAGATCTAGAATTAGCAAGAAAATAATTTGAAATATTTTACACTTTGTCCGATGGAAAATATTCTTTACCACAAGGGGATTCAAACCAAAGTTTAACTGTATGACTCCTTGGATTTGCCGCAGATTTTCAGAAAATGTGAAGAGAATAGTTTAAGATAGCCTCAGAGGAGATTAAAGCTGATAATTTTCCAGTTCACCACAGGGGGAAAAAAAGATGGAAGAGTAAAAAGTATAATTTATAACCAATTGCAGTAAGGTAGTCCTTGACTTACAAAGTTCATTTAGTGACTGTTCAAAATTACAATGGCATTAAAAAAAAGTGACTTATGACCATTTTTCACATTTACAGCCTTTGTAACAGTCCCATGATCAAGTGATCAAAATTCAGATGCATGACAACTGGTTCATACTTATTACAGTTGCTCTGTCCCAAGGTCAAACGGCCATCTTTTGTATCCTTTTGACAAGCAAAGTCAACAGGAAAACCAGATTCACTTAATGAGTTAACTTATCAACTGCAGTGGTTCACTTAACAAATGTGGAAGAAAAGTTGTAACATGGGGCAGAATTCAACAAATGTGTCACTTAACAACAGAAACGTTGGGCTCAATTGTGGTTGTAAGTAGAGGACTACCTGTAAATTTTTCCTTTTTTCTTTTCAGTCATAATGGTCTCAGAAAGAATTTAAACATGGTAGACAAGTACATGGTTTAAAAATGAAAAAATACATTATAAAAAAACAACGGATGAAGCAATATAATATTTATCAATTTCTCCTTCCCCTGGAAAGAGGGGACAGGAATTGCTTTCTCCCTTGTGGACAAATTCTGCAACTGCCTCTATCTGGGAATGTTTCATCCCTCAAAATGCAGTGATCATTAAGTTCTCTCAAACATATTATAGCAGTTTATTCATTTCCCTCTGTCCATTAACAGGGAGAATGATTCAGCAGGTTTTCTAAAGCAACGTTTTGCTTTAGACCTGAACCAATACACAGCATACTGGAAGTGTTGAAATTAAACAATGCTAGTTTCAGAATTACACAAACCTGAACACAAACTTGCCTTTAGTGTACACACTAATTGATGAAGTTTTCTTCAAACAGAATAAAAACTATTTCTCTGAATTAGCTTATGCCAGTTTTAATTCTTGCTGGAAGCTGCATGAAGGGTGCAGTGTGCTCTACCTTTTGTAAAATCTGTTTTACTAAGAGAAGGAGTTTCCTGTTTGTTTGTAACATGGACTATCCCACATGTGGTTTCTTTCAGTTTGAAAGACAATAAACAGGGACTCTGAAAGCATGATAAGAAGCTAAACTATAACTCTTATTCATCTGACTGGTCCTTACACTTACTCTTAAGTTATGTTCTCACCATTTTTATCATTGTGGTTGCTGTCTTGAATAGTGTGAAACAGGGAATGATATATTATTTGTACATCAAGCTTGATTTTTTTCATTAATGTAACCTCAGTCATTTCTGATAAATGGGATGGCCTATTTAACTTAAATGTCATTTTGTTTTCAGGCGATTCCTTTACCCAGTTCAGATTTACTGAAGAAAAAGAATGGGTTTCAGAAAACCTTTGCCCAAAGCAGGTAATGGAGAACAAGTCTTTCTTTTAAAAATTGCTGTGTATCTTTTTAAAATTTCATTATTTCCATGGCAGTTAATAAATATTTGCAGTATGTACTATTATAACTCTTGTTTAATTGCAATATAATATCTCTGGTAATATTCCCTTATTAAGTACCTCATGATGAAATTGACAGTTTTGGCACCCCCAAAAAACTCTTATTAATATTTTACCACTCCATAGGAAATCTATTCAGTCCTGGTATTTTACTGTTTGGGCATTTTAATATTGTTTAAACTCTTCATCAGATAGTGGAGCAAGTAATAGTTGTTTTGTGTCTCATCTGAGTAATATAGGCTTTATATGTATGGAGATTCTCAATCATCCAGGTTATGCCCCCAAAGTGCTTTTCAAAAGATAATTGGACTTTCTTGGGGAGGGGGGGTGTTCCTTGAAAATGTTTTGCTTCTCCAAGAAACTTCTCCAGTTCTGACTGAAGGGGAATGGTCATTGGCATTCTGAAGGCATTAGTTCTCTGAGAGTATTGAGGCCACTTGGGGGTTTTATCTGTACCCCCTGTGTCACCTGAATCAGAGTGCAAATGGGTGTGGAATCTTCATAAGACTACTGAAAGGACTGTGTTGTAAATAGGGCTGTTCACTTTTAACATAGATGTCTTCTTTGACTCCTCTCTCAGCCCAGTGGTTCTCTCTGACCAAAATGTGAACTTTGCTGTCTTCAAAAGAGTGACCGTTATCTTTCAGATATAGTAGGTTTTTTGAACTGAAATTCTTTTGTCTGTAACCTTTGAAAGAGTGAAAGAATGCATCATCATAGGGCAATAATTTCTGACTCAAGCTACGTCAAAACGGACTACCTTGTAGAATGAATCCGAGACCTACAAGTCCCAAGGAAATGAAATTGGGGACAGTTGCGACTGCTTAAGGGCTGCAGGATGCTCCTGCGGTCATGTGATCTGCATTTTTAACATTCTGTGATAGTTTCCCAGCCACTTTCACACTCCCTCGCTCTGTTTCCTTCCCAGCAGCAGCCACTTACCTCTCTGCTGGGAAGGGAAAATGGAAGAAGGAAAGACAGAAGATTTGAAGATTTCTAATGCTCCCTTACCAGCTTTCCACAAGAAAATTCAATGGGGAAGGTGGTTAGAAGTCATTCCTGCTTCCTCTGGTTTTTTGCTCACCTGTGGTCATATTTAGATAAGGATTTTTTTTCTTGAAATGATGACCCAAGGGAGCATGGGTTGTTTAATACCTGTAAAACTGATAAAATTGTTAAAATAATATTGTTTCAGCCATCATCTTAAAACAATAGGCAATTGTTACTGTTCTCAGTCTTCATGTAACACTCACACATACACACAAAATCCAGGCAAATAAGAATTATATTACTTCCCTTACTTTATAAGGATTATTAAAGTAATATATGCAAAGTGCTTTGAACACTTAAAGTGCTCTTTATAAATGCTAAGTAAGTGTTATTAAATCTAAGGAAAGTAAAATAACTCAGCTATTGCATAAAAACTATTAAAATCAGTCCTTCCACATCCATGTTAAATCTTAGTACCAGCCCAAACAAATCAATACAGTATGTATCTTTAAAAAATGGACATGGACTATAGTTGAATCTGCACCTGAGTGAAACAGTATAAGTTGTACATGTGAGTCTGTGTCAGCCACATATACAGTGTGGTTTTAGTAAGCAGAAAATTGTCTACTATAAAATTCTGTCATAGTTTGATACAGCGAGAAGAAAAGCTACTGAAAGTAGGGTTCAAAGGCATGGCTATTAGCTGTTAAGTTTTGATAGAAGAGGACTTTTACATGAAGTAGTAAAAAAAAAAAAGATACTAAACATTTTGGCACAGTAGTAGACGTTGCCACATCCTGCTGAAATGTATTGATAGTTACCTTGGAAGATGGATAACAGCTACTTATGCCAGGATCCAAACCTGATCAGATCACTGGGCTACATTGCCTACCTTATTGTGATTAATATTCTGAAATGTGTTTTTTTTTCTGAGACCTATATATAAAAGACATGCTTAAAGCAAAGTTTCTCACCATTGTTCCATCTTTAAGTTGGCTTTTTAAGGCAAGATCAATTTGGTGATAATTTAGGCACCCAAGAAAAAAGGATTACCTTCCTAATTTATCATTTGGGTTCTAAAATTCTGTTGAAAAGGGTGGACGCAGTGGTGGGATTCAAATTTTTTTACTATCGGTTCTGTGGGTGTGGCTTGGTGGTTGTGGCAAGGGAAAGATACTGTAAAATCTCCAGTCAGAGATGGTATTTGCTGGTTCTCAGAACTACTCAAAATTTCTGCTACTGGTTCTCCAGAACTAGTCAGAACCTGCTGAATACCACTTCTGGGTGAACGGCAAGTGATTTATCAAACACAATTCAGAGGAAGGTACCGACAGGGTCTTTGAAAGAGGGTCAAATTTGTAAGATAAATAACTTCTTGCAACTTGAGGACTAATTTACTAAAAAGAGGTGAGGAGAAAGAAGATTTATCTACTGATTTTATCCTAGCCTTATTGTTCAAGTTAGGGAATTGCTAATATAAGATTATAGTTTTTCTTTGAGAGTCTGTAATGAAGTGAAATCATAATGTCAGCAACTGCTCAGGAAAGCATTCTATGATTTCTATCTCCTTGTTTTGTATTAATGTCTGTGCCAAAATCAGAGAAGATCCTAGGCTGCTGCTTAGAATTGGATTTCATGTTTGGCTTTCCTTTTCCCATTTGTCATGCTCATTACAGAAGACATCGATGAAATGACATCATACTGTGATCTTGTTTCCATTAAGAATATAACATCCAATGGCACAAAGGAGGATATCTTATGGAATGGTGAAATTTTTTGAGGAATCTTTCGAAGAATTACTTGTGTTTAGTTCCATGAATTTTTTTTCTTGTCTTGTTTATTATTTATTTGGTCACCACAATATAAAAAATACAGTATATTGAGATTCTGGAAATAGTGCAGAAAAGAGCAACAATGATGATTAGGGGGCTGAAGACTAAGACATATGAAGAACAGTTGCAGGAATTGGATATGTTTAGTATAGTGAAAAGAAGGCTAGGGGAGGTAGCAGTGTTTCAGTATTTGAGGGGTTGCCACAAAGAAGAAGGGGGTCAACCTATTTTAAAAAGCACCAGAAGGCAAGATAAGAAGCAATGGATGAATCTAATCAAGAAGAGACGCAACCTAGGACTAAGGAGAAATGTCCTAACAGTGAGAACAATCAACCAGGGAAATGAGTTGCCTTGAGAAGTTGTGAGTGCTCCATCACTGGAGGCTTTCCACAAGAGACTGGACAGCCACCTGTCTGAAATGATATAGGGTCTTCTGGTCAAGCAGGAGGCTAGACTAGAAAACCACCAAGGTCCCTTCCAACTCTATTATTCTATGTTCTATTGTCTCAGAAAAGTAAGATGAACTTCAGAGGAGTCATATGATTACTATCTTAGGCTCTACATAAGTAGATATCAATACAGTATCATTAATTCATATTTTTCCAGATTATTTGAGTGAAAACAATTTGGTCATTTCAAGCATTGACAAAGTGTTAGAATGTTTTTTACAAGTATCTTCAGGCTTAAAATAATAGCAAATTTCAAAACATCAGCGGTAAACAAATTTTAAGACACAAAGATCTACAAGTTTTCTGAATTGGTTCAGGTTCTGTTTAGTTATTTATTCATTTAATCAGCAGTATATTTATATCATTTTTGCACTATGAAGTATCAGACAAAATACAAACAAGACATTCATGGCATCTTAAAAACAGATAGCAGAACTCTAAACCATTGAAATAACAACAAGTACAATAAGAGTAATTTTTAAAAAGTTTTTGCAAAAAGTATTGTCCTCTATTTAAAAAAAAAAATCAATGGAAGCTTATTGCACTGATTTTTTTTATCCTCTGGATAAAAATGGAATAATAGTTCTGTGCCTCTGCTTATCTTGTGCAGTGGCTTGTTGCCAGAATCCTTCAGAAAATGCCCAACATCCCAGAACCCATACTGATGTAAAGGAAGTCAAACAGTTGTCAGAATTATGAAGTTCAAGGTAATAGATGGTTGCTTGTTAGTGCTTCAGTTTGTATATGAAATCAGGTGTGCATGAGTCACTCAGTCCAATGTAATGAAAATCGGTTACAGCTTTGCTTGCAGTGAAAGAATAAAGATATTGCATACTGTTAGTCTTCCTCAACCTAGGAGAGAAGACTTTGTTGCACTAACAGGGTGATCAGAATGAATGCAGTTTTCATTTAGTGTGCATGCACTCTGTTTTCAGTTGTCAGGATTGTACATTGACTGCCAGTCCTTGGTTCAAGCGCTGGAAGAGCTGCCTCTGCACCTCAAACTCAACGTGGCTGCTGAAGTGGTACAGGTAATACCCACCCTCCTCAAAAATACCTTGAGCCATATTGTAAGCTGAACAGCCTCATGTTATTTTAATGTTATTACTTCAGCTCTACAAGGGAGGAATGCTATTAAATAGCAGAATTTCCTATCAGCACTTCTTCTTTGGCTTCATTGCTCCTCAAAAACAAAATGTTTTATATTTTCCACATGCCAAGTGCATTTAGGTCAAGGCTAGCATCCCCAAAGACTTGCTTGTTCTAGTTTTGTTACTCCAGATTTTGACACACACACCCCACAAAGACACTCTTGTTAGCAACCTCACAGAGAACATTTCTTTCTTGTTCTCACTGATCTTTACAATAATCTTTGCTTTGATCTTGTCCATTATGCTGTGGATCTAATTCAGCAGTGCTACACAGACCTATATATATATAAAAAAACAATTACTTTTGCCCAGAGTTTATAATTCCTGGTAGCATCATGAATATAAAATATCTTCTGACTGTGGGAAGTGGGGGGGGGGGAGCGAAATATTCAGGTAGACTGAAAAGGAGTTTTGTGAATTAGCTGTAGCTGTTGGGTAAAACTTAACGGTATATCAAATGCTAGAAAAATCATTCTGGGTTAGATAAAAGGTGGCTACGTAAGAACCCAAATCTGTTTTTTTTTTTTTCTCCTGAGGGATTGCCTAAAGCAACTTAGATATTGATGTTGCTCACTTTTTTTCTTGTTCCAACTCAAAGTCACTTCTGTGACTATAGCAGAGAAATTTGCATTTATTTTGCAAGTCAAATTCCTTCCTTTACATACAATGGCAAGGCTGGATGTCATTGCTTTTCCTGCTGTTAATTGTTTAAAAAGCAGTGGCTGTTTTTTTTTTTTAATCTACTGTTAGGGCACATTCTGTGCTGTAATGAAGTAACAGATTCTCCTACTGTGCCTGATTAGAGCCACCAAGTCAATGAACTGCAGGCTGTAGGAAGCTACTTTTTTTTTCTCTTGTTTTTTTCTTGCTGCTGAATGGACCAATTTGGTGTCCTTGGTTATTGTAAGCTGATCACATCTTTCAATGATAAAATAAAAGACTGTGCTGTTCAGTAGAATGAATGCTTCCCATTCTGTTGGCATTATTTTTCTAGCTTCCTGAGGAATCAAATGAAATTGCAAACTAAGTGAGGAAAGGAAGCTGCTGTTACTATTTGGATGCTCGAAGGAAAAGAGCATTGGAATGGTTTTCATTTGAAAAGGACTTGGCAGATGGTTCCACTGGTTTCTTTTGTCTGACCTCAGGCTTGTTTCGGGAGAAAGAACATATAAAACATATAAAACGTATAAAAAGATTGCAGGCAAATCCTTGAAAAAGAAAGAAAGAAGATTATGCAGGTTATTGGTACGGCACATATATCTTGGTAAATAAAAGGCTGAAAGTGGAGCTTATTAAAATATTAATCTTACTTTCTAGAGCAATATTCCTGTACAGGTGATCCTCGACTTACAACCACAACTGAGCCCAACATTTCTGTTGTTAAGCAAGACATTCGTTAAGTGAGTTTTGTCCCATTTTCCAACTTTTCTTGCCTCCATTAAGTAAATCACTGCCATTGATCAGTTAGTAATCTGGTTGTAAAGTGAGACTGGCTTCTCCATTGGCTTTGCTTGTCAGAAGGTTGCAAAAGGGGATCAATTGACCTTGGGACACAGCAACGGTCATAAATATGAAGCAGTTGTCAAGCACCTGAATTTTGATCACATGATCATGGAAATGTAACAGTGAAAAACGGTCAAGTCTATTTTTTCAGTGCCATTGGAACTTTGGTCACTAAGCAAACTGTTGTAAGTTGAAGACTACCTGTACTTCTATACAGTATGAGCTTATCCATAGTGTGAATATGTATAGATGAGTATTTACTGGGGGGGGGGGGTTCTGGCAGAAGCTAAATATCGTTTAGACCTTTTTTCTTATTACTGTAGGATGCAACTCCAGTCACACTTCCCCAGATTAAGCTGCAAAGTCATGATGTGGCCAAGAAGAGTGGCGATCTATTACAACAGCAAAAGAGACACTGTTATCCCAAGGAAGATTCTGCTATTCCCTTGACTTTTTCAAATAAAGATGAATCTGGAATTTCTTCAGAGGCTTTTCAGAGAAATCCTTCAAGTTTACATCAAGTAATAGATCATTTGGATGAAGACCTTGATCTGCTCCTGAAATTAGATGTCCCTGTTAATCCTGAAAACAATATTGCTTTGGAAGTGGAGGCAGATGGCCTGCCATCTGGGGATGATTTGACAAAGACTTTTGAAGAAACTGGTAAGTATTAGGCATTTTTCCTCCTCCTCTTCCTCCTCCTCCTCCTCCTCCTCCTCCTCCTCCTCCTCCTCCTCCTCCTCCTCCTCCTCCTCCTCCTCCTCCTCCTCCTCCTCCTCCTCCTCCCCCTAACCCTAACCAAGGACCTAGGAACTGTTAAGGAAGCATCAGAGGATATAAGCTGTTCCAAATAGTGTGTTTTTTTGTAGAATCAGATATTCAAGTCTGATAAATTCAGAATTTCCAAATAGCAAGGTAGCCCTTTAGGTATTGCTCCAAGATATGATGATGATGATGATATTTTCAATGCAATCAGTGAAATATTTTTCCTTCCACAAATATTGTATGCCATTACACCTGGCTGGATAATACATTGTTATATCAGTCATGGTGTATCTTGTATCTCATATGGATCATCTTTCTTAACCTATTTTAAAAAAAATCATTCCTCTTCTTACCCATGCAGTGAATTGAAATTATATATAGAAGCCTAGAGGATGAACTTATATTATTTTTATAAATAACTCAAGGTGGCAAAGCAACTTAATACTCCTTCTTCCTATTTTCCACACAACAACAACCCTGTGAGGTGGGTTGGGCTGAGAGAAAGTAACTGACCCAAAGTCACCTAGTCAGTTTTCATGTCTAAGGTTCTTCCATGTCTAGATCAAACTTTAAATGCCAGAATGAAGCCAACTTCTTGGCTCTGTCATTGGCCAAAAATAAGTCATGATTGGTACATGTTTCTGGTAGTAACCAATATAACAACTGATGAGCTGGGCTCTCTGCCTCTCCACATTCACATAGTGTGTTGTTATCCTCTAAGAGCTTCCACTTGACTATATAGGTTTTACACTAGGTACTCCAACTCTCAATCTATTCAGGGTCCTTCAAGACGTATAAGGAAGGTCAAGTGAGATTAGAACTCGCAGTCTCCTACTTTCTCTGCTGGTGCCTTAATCACTAGACCAAACTTGCTCTCTTCCTATCTGAAAAAGTAAATGGAGATCTTCCTTTACTGAAAATAGACCATAGCGATTTGGCAGAAACAAGTCTATTTCAGAACACATGCTAGACTTCAATAGTAGGTAGTACTTTAGAATGAAGCAATAAAACATTCATGTTCGGGCTCTGCAGGTGGCTACTAACTAGAAGCACATTAGTGTATCAGGTGGATCAGCTGCTTTTTTCTAGTGATGAGTGAGCACCAGGTGTTATAGTATATTCCTTGGCTGAGGTTATATTTCCCCTAGCATTTTTGTCACAAATCATTTTGCTACAGTCCATCACTGTCTCAGAAATTATCTCTAACCATCCTCTGTTGTGCCTGTTTACTGAATTCTCCTTCTAGAAAAGTTTTTTTTAGTTCTTCTATCCAGATAAGAATTTGTTGTTTCCTTGTGTACTTATTAGTATTATTAAATGCTGTCAAGTTGGACTTCAACTTTTAGCAACCACATAGCTAGACTTTCTCTAGGATGAACTGTTTGCAATCTGGCCTTTTAGATTTCACAATGGAATGTTCATTGCTGTTGTAATTGTTGTACTATTGTATAAATTACATAGATTACATTAATAAGAGGAGTGGAAAACTGAATATATTTAAAACAGAAAGGTTTTAATGCCACCATGATTTAAGTTCCACTATGAGTTGGCTCCTGTGTGTGTTTAAGCTGAACAGTTAAACATACTTCTTCACTGGAACATATTTTTGCAGCCTTCCATGTTTTAAAATCACTACAGTGAAGATTATCAAATGACGTTATTGGAAAAAATTAGGATATATAGTGGGAATTGTGAGAATACAATGTACAAGTGGGAGCAAATGGAAAATAGATAGTCAAGCTTAGGTTAAAAAAAAAAGAACGGGTCACATTTTATAGTTGAGAGAATAAAGCTCTTATGTGACTTACAAATTTTATACCTTTTTATCTAGCCATATTCTGGCAAAACTATCCAGAATAAATTCTGAAACTATTTTAAAGTTTCATGTAAAAGAAGAAACACACAACAAAAATAAAACATAATTTGTGGAAAGTATTTACTTTTTTTTTTTTTAAGTGAGTTTAGGATGATATATATGCTAAACTTTTTTCCAATTTCACATTGTATTTTTAAGCTAAATATTCTGGTCAAGTCACACATTTTAAATTATTTGTAAAAGTTTTACATTGGCATTTGGGCATGAAAAAACATACATACATACATGCATGCATACATACATAACTCTAAAATCATTCTGAAATTATTGTAAGAGTCTGATCTGGTCTGAATTAATTTAAATCTGGATTGATATCCAGATCTAGAATAAGATTAAGAAAAAGAAAGTTTTCTTTTCATTCTCCCATAACACGTTATAGAAAAAGTACAAGTAGAAACTTGTTTTTCAGTAGAATGGAATAAAAATTACAGGAAAACTAAAATTTTTAGACATATTGAAGCATGCCAAATTTTATATAAATCAGGGAAGGGATTTGGCAACATTTCTCAATTATACATATATATTTAGAAAAGATCTATCTGCATTGTCCCTAGGAATCAAAAATTGATTTATGGTATATGTCAATCAAGTAGGTCATGATGCCGACTCTGGCTTACCTGGTGATCTTTAAAATTTCTTGATAATGAGACAGTATACTAATCCTCATGAAAGAAAAGTCTGGCAATTTCAGTTCATGGAATGTCTATGGAGATTATCAGTCGTTCATTCATGATTGTCCTAACAGTTCTTTCCAGTCAGAGCTTCTTCAGCTTTGACTGAATGATCAGGAATTCCCCAGTCAGAGCTGAAGAAGAACCTTCTTGGATGAGAAGTGAAACATCTTCAAAGTAAAACCAGAAAGTCCAAGTTGCCTCTTGAAAAAAAACACCTTTGGGACAGTTCATGGAATGTTTTTCTGATCCCTATTTTTTTTTTAATTAAAAACATCATAGGCTAAGCTAAAACCTAACCTAACATTATACCTCAGGGCAAAACTTAAATTAAGTCCATTTAACAAATTACAGCAACCAAACAGATACTTTGAGGACAGGGTTGCCTTTCCTAGTGAATAGGCTGTGTGTGCAACACATTTTAGTGTCATTTTTGTAAACCAGAGTTCCAAGATGTACACTATTGGGTGAGTGCAACCAAGCATAATGCAAACAGTATAGATTGGTAAAATATTTAATTTATGATCAAAATAATTTTATATTAATAAATGCACATGAAACTAAAGTAAGGTATACTACACCCATTCTTGCCTAACTATTTAGTGGGCCTGAGGCTAATGTGCTGTTTCTTAACCTTAGCAATGTTAGATGTGTGAACTTCAATTTCCAGAATTCCCCAGAGACTCCAGAGAAAAATGTTTAACATCGTTTATTATTTTTCCTGTAATTTTTAGCCTTTACCCAACTAGAATAAGCTCTACCCTAATCATTCCATGAGTTTGATAACTCTTACAGAGAAAGTTAAGTATAACCAAATATATTAATTGTAAACTATTCCATAATTTGTTTTCTAAAGCATGCATTAAATTGAAATCACTCTTATGGTCTGCCCTGGATGCTAGGATTATCCCACTAATTATGCTAAATTATGAGACAATTGGTTCTGATAAGCAAAATCAAATCCAGATAACTCGACACTAATTCTGATGATTTTTACCTATTCTAAAATTTTAAATCATGGTACTGATTGACTGTAACAGTACTGTATTTTCAGTAAGAAAATTTGGAACATAAGAAATTGATCTGCTTAATGCCACAGCTGAAATTATACTGTTCTGTTGCTGTATAGTCAAACGCAGACCAATTTTGAAATTCCGTCTCTGGAAACCTATGTACAGTTGAGCACACTGAATATTTATAAAAGTAATTATAGAATTAGTATCCACTTGATTATTTTCTTGCAAATTCATATATAAAAGAATCTTAACTTTTTCACTCAAAGAAAATGAATCGTCAAAAATATGATTTAATTTACGATCTGCCACAGGATATGTTTCAAGAAGTATCAGGCTGCATTTATGAAACAACATGAATAATGAAGCAGCACTAGCAGTTGTTAGAAATTGAATTGTTATGGATTGTTGCATTATTTTGCAAAATAAGTTTTAGGTCTGAAAATCATTGATTCACATTCAGAAGCATTCACTTCAGGAAATCTCAGGAAACAGTGCAGGTACTGGTAGTTCTTAAAGCATCAGTTTTACCTCCTTCCATACATCCTTAAGTCTTCTGGATAAAGTCTTCTGGATAAAGTTCCTGGATTTTGTTGTGTTGCTATATCACTAGGTTTTCTCAGCATCGTACAGAGTTAGACAGGAATGATACAATCAAGCTTTTTAAAACTCTGATTGAAAAAACTGTTGCAATAACATCACAGCTTTGCGGATGTAATATTCCACCAAGCAAGTTTTGATAATCTGCAGACTATAAGTGTCTAAACTGAAGTTGAATATCATCTAATTATCAATAGCTGTGTCGGCGCTTTCACGAATAGCTACAGTACGAAATCTTGCTAAGGCTAGTTCACACATAATATTGTTTGCCATGCTGTTGCTAATGTTGAAAAAAAGTCAGAGCTATATGTTTGCTCTAGCTTTCTGAAGATGCATACATATTTTTCTTGTGTTCATGTTTTATTGTAACCTGTCCAAAGAGCCTCAACTCCCAGACATTTTAAATTTTTAAATAAATAAAATCCTCAAAGAATCATTTCTAGGATCAGCAGAACGAACATTCTCCAGTTTTGAATTTTTCATTTAAGATAAATTTGCTCAAGGAGAGAAGTAACTTAGAACTAAGAAGAAATTTCCTGACAATTAGAACAATTAATCAGTGGAACACCTTGCCTCTAGAAGTTGTAAACGCTCCCAACACTGGAAGTTTTTAAAAAGATGTTAGATAACCATTTGTCTGAAGTGGTGTAAGGTTTCCGGCCTAAGCAGGGAGTTGGACTAGAAGACCTCCAAGGTCCCTTCCAACTCTTCTATTCTATTCTATTCTATTCATTTTATTCCATTCCATTCCATTCTATTATATTTGGTCTTCGGGTTGTATTTTTGTATTTTCCTAATACAATAGCACTGTTTCATAGCTGACAATCACAATATTTATCATTTTTCTTTTCCTTTTCTTTATAAAAGAGTTATTATTTAACTTATCTTTCTTTTCTTTTGTCAGATCACTTAGAATCAGGAACTGAAGAAATTTGTTCCACATCTCAACCACCAGAAGCTGCCTCCAAAAATATTACTGAAGAGGAACTTGAGGATTGGTTAGATACTATGATCTCCTAAAAGCTATACTTTGTTTATCATACAAGTATGTGGAAAATAATTTACTATGACAATTCTTAATTGTAAAAAATGTTTACAAATATTTAATCTGGTGACTGGCTGAACCTGAAGCTTACAAATGCTATTTGTGTATTTGCAGTGTTCTGGATTTCATAAAGAAATTTAACAATATTAATTTGAAGTTGTAAATGTATAAAAGCCTATTTAGAGTCTGTGAAATAAAATAAATTACATTTGCAAGTACAATTATGTAATGTGTCTTGGTGTGACACGAGTAACACAATGAAATATGACATTGAGTTTGGTTTTGCAAATTCTTTATTGCAGTGCATATTGTTATTTGAAGAAAAACGCATTAACATTGCAACTAATTAGTTTAATTCTGTTCAGTTATAAGACAGGTTTTTAAACCAGCTGCATGTAGTAAGCAGTTTTGTAACAAGTATATTACTAAATTTCATGTCATACAGAAAGACCAGAAAGCAACACAGTCAAATAACAAAAATGTCAATCTAAAAGACTAACATTTTAAAAAAAGTATCTTGCATAGCTAGATCTGGATCTTTAAGGCACTTAGATTTTAGAGACAATAAAATACTTGAACATTTTAAGCACTGAATACTTAAAATCTTTCGGTTTGTATTGTTACACTAAGAAATGGCACAGGGAAAACAAGGCTGATTGAAATATTTTCACCATATGAGTCCATGATTAAGTTATTATCACCTGACATTCAGAGTCTTCAGCTGCAAAATGATAATATAGCCCTTTCAACTATATTATTTTCTACAAAGGACTGATAAAAAACAAATAATAATTCCTGAATTAAAGTACTGAACTGAAATGTTTAAACGTTATTTTGTGCTCTACCCCACTTAAAAACAAATAAAACTGAAATTCAAATAATTCAGAGCCTATTTTTGCAATATACAAAAAGCTAATCTGGATCAATTTAAAACTGGACTACTTTATTTACTTAGAGGTCAAACATAAGCAATATTTCTGTTATGCTATTATTTTTGTAAGAATTCTATTTGTGTTTACACTGAATATAGTAGATTCTTTTTTGGTATTTCTATCCAAGTTGATCTTCATATTGTTTACGGAAACAGTCTCCAGCTGGGAAGAAATCCCAGCATCTTTCTTGGTACATTTTCCACACATATGACTCCTAAAAATATAAAACAAATGTTTTTCAAAAGATTTATTTGACAAAAGAAATAATTTCCATACATAAGTCATATTTTTCTCACAGATTAATGAATGGACATTTCCCTATTAGAAACTTCAAGTGGGAATATATTCCTGAAATTAGCAAGGCAGTTTTTCTGTTGATAAATCTATCTGATCAATTTATAGTTCAGTTACTAATCTTAGGGAATGTATTTTTTGTTATATAAGATATTACAACATTATTTTCATTTGCTAAACAAGCAATTAAATAGTGATAACTTCAGATAAATGCATTTCACATTTAAATATAGGCTGGCAGCCAAATTTGCTTTAGTATGAGATTACAGAACTTTTTTTTTACAAAATAATAATCTTATAATAACAGATCATGAACAAATGTTATAATACACTAAATTAAATATTCAGAAGAAGGCATGAAGAACTGCAGTATTCAGCACATGAGTTTCAATAGAAGAACCATTTAAACATTTGGATGTCATATGTTTATAGATTAAAAAGATCAATAATTTGCTTTTGGAGGAAAAAATAAATGCTAATTATTTAGTATATCTCTAAAAGAATGATTATATTTTATGAATATTTTCTGAAATGTTTGTTTCTTTTCATTTACATAATCAATGAATGCTTTACCTGCCCAGTGTGCTCAGTTTCATCCTTATTAATCAGATACATCAAAAAGAATCTGGGAAAGAATATGAAAATATACATGATTGTTTTTGGTGATATCTTGTTCTTGCTTCTTAAGAAAGCAGTAATTTTTTCCATATAAAAATGTGAAACAATAGGCTAAAAAAGACTTGTTTAAGATTCATTTTATAGGACTCAGAAGGAGTTGAATGGTAATATTAAATAGTGAAATATTTTACATTGGTAAAAGAGGTTTGAATATGTAAAATTGTACAAGTCTCTGCTTGTGAGTTTCCAAAACAAAAAAGTAGACATACTCATCAAGCAAACATTAGAAGAAAAACAAATATATAAAAGCCATTAATGAAAATAACTAATACAAAGCTGCGGATAAAGCTATTGGTTCAGTTATCTACAATATTTTATTTTGATAGTGATGGATTCTGTATTTTTTCTTTCTTTCATGAACAATAAAAAAACTGTACCTTGTATTTTACATTTACATTTTAAGAAAGTCAAATGACAGGCCACTACACCAAATGGTTCTGAAGCAAAATATGCCTTGAAACAATATTAATTTTCCTGCTGCCAAAGCCTCTGATGGCTCATGTTTCCAAAGACAATGTCTCTCCTTTTTGATCAAGTTAATGAGCGTTAATTGTTTATGTTGATTAGTGTCTAGGGAATTCTAGGAGTTGAAGTCATGCATCTTAAAGCTGCCAAATTTGAGAGATGCTGGTCTAGACACTGACAGAACATTCCTGTTCTGGATCCCCTCCATGCCAAAGCTTGTTCTGAGCAGACATGAGGTAGAAGTACTATGTTTGGGTTGGTTGGTTGGTTTTTCTTTAGTGATCCTGAAACTGATCCTAGCTATAGTTTCAGGTTGGTTCCCCTATGATAATCTCTATTGTTTCTCTCTCACTCTACCCCATCTCCCACAGGGGAATTCTAAGAAATGTACAGTAGCTGCCATATGGGCTCGATAAAGATCCATAACCTGACAGAGCCCTGAGTCTGGGAGTAAAGGAGTGCAACACACTGATTTTGGAATAAGTCTCATAGAGTTCACTTCTGGATTCTTAGCATTGTGCTATGAGCCTGGACAATCCTATTAACATTGCTAACAATCATTTCTCAAGAACACACTTTAATAAAGTAGAACATGCATTTACTTACAAGTAATTGGCCAGATTGTGCTCTTGTAAAGTATGTATTTCAAAACCATGTGGAATTGTATCAAAATAATCATTACCAATTCCACAAATAAAGCATTTGGTCTAGGAATCAAATAAAAATATTAGCAATATAAGAATTAATGTAGTCTTCACAATTTAGTGCAAAGTTTTTTCTCTTTCATTTACTGAAAACAAACTATAATCATGATCTTACCTCCATGTCTTCTTTGACCTGCTCTTGCTGATCTCTCAGTTCTCCAAAAGCATCAATAATGAGACCTATTATTAGAAAAATACACAAATACTTGCTAAAAATCTTAACTCTGGTACATATTTGTATTACGTACATCCTGCACTATCATTTAGGATACATTGATTTTCTTCCTACTCAGTTAATGTATTTCTTAGAAGAAATGCATATGAAGAAGAAAGAAAAAAATCACAAGTAAAATACTGACTTCATTAAAATGGAAATTTTGATATGCTAGTTTTAATCACATGCAAATATCGATGCAGAAAATGGAGAACAGAGGAGTGTCCCAACAAGGAAAGCAAAAGAATTTTTTTTTTGTTTCACTTAACCAGGGGTCCCCAAATTCTTCAGCTCATCAAGCTCTTCATGACATCTCAAATTGTTCATTGACTTCAAACATTACTAACATTAAAATAATTTACTATTACTTTAACTAATGCTACTATGAATAACAACAAAACAGAGTCCTGTCAATCCTTGAGGTTCTATATTGACCACTTTGGAGAATATGGCGCTAAGCTTCATGACAGCTGGCACAATCTTGCAGACCTTGTATGGTCAAACCTGGCTGAAAAGATCGGGAAGTCAAATCTCCCAAAGAAGGCTATAATGAACCTTGTCTGAACTGTTGTCAAAAAACCCTCATGGATGTTATTTATGTAGCCACTGGAAATTCAATTCAATTTATGGAAGGATTATATCATTAGCTATTGTAAAAACAAACAAATCCCATCTTGTTTGACATTCACCATCTAAAAGCTTCAGTCATTTTTTTCTCAACAGCATGATGTATTCCTGAAAATGAATCTCTGTCTTAAACATTGTATTGATCAGTTGAAAAAAAAAAAACCAGATGAAATCATATACTAGAACCATAACTGAAGATAGATCTTTCTTTCATTACTGTAGTAATGCCTTTACTCAAAATGAAGTGTAATCACTCATCAAATATTGTATAGAGCAGGGGTCCCAAACTTGGCAATTTTAAGACTTGTGGACTTCAACTCCCAGAATTCCTCAGCCAGCATAACTGAGGCCTATGGTATAGAGTAAAATTATTAGTAGGAACTTGAGCAATTCTTCCTCCTCCAGAAGGGAGGATAGCTTAGAAAGCAAATTAAAGAATGACAGTTCTGTAGAGGTACATAAATCTATTTTTTGGCGTGGCAATATTCGTAAGGAAAGCTATTAATTCCCTTTTTCCTATGTTAGTTTTTGAGTTTACCAGTTCAGCCTAAATGCAGAAAGATTAATGTCTGATAAAAGGAAGTACTTTACACAATGTTAAAAGTCTGGAAATTGTTGCCAGGAGATGCTAAGATAAGAAATGTGTATGAATTTTTTTAAAGGGCAATAAATATATATGGCTTGCAGTACAAGCATTAGTAAATCCCAGGAAACTTAACAATAACAAACCTTGAATGATGGCCAGTAGGATAACAATGACAAAGAAGAAAAATGTGATATCAAAAACAATTCGATAGATTTCATAAGGGTCTCCTGCAGGGTCTTCAATTTCATCTCCAATACCTCCACCTGCTCGCACCCCGACATACATATGGAACAGGTAACACTAAAAGGCAGAATTTACTACAGTTTATGGAAAATAATCAAACCACTTTGAATTAAAAGACATTTTTAAAAGGCCATTTTTTAAAATCATATATTAGAAGTTGGGATAAATCTCACAACATTTAAAATATGTTACAGAAATGCTAAGATTAAAATTCAGTCAGGAGATTTCCGGTTTTTGGTTGTCAGAGCAGAATCCACGGTTGTGCGTGGTTTCTCCCCGAGCTCACTTGCTGGAGGGTACCATTTGGAAGCAGAACTACCCTGGAGGGGTGGTGAAGAAGGGGGGAATTGCCTGGAGGGCTGAGGGGAGCTGCAACTCGCCTCCTTGACAGAAAAAAACCCTCCCAAAGGCAAGATGCAGCAGTAATCCTAAAATGGCCACCATGAAGACGAAGAACAGTCCGGGAAACTAAGACTGTGCTGGAATGGAGAAGCAACAAGCAGAGTGTGAACCAGGCAAAATACATGGATTTTGAGGTACCCCGGTATTAAAAAATAAAGGACCATTTTGGAGGAAGCAGCAACCAGAGAAAGTGAGAAGGAAATTGGATTTTATAAAATGGGCTTGAATTATTGTATTGGATTAACTTGGAGGAGAAAATTTAAAGGAAAAATTAGAAATCAAACTGGACAACTATTGGACTATTGGCACTTAAAGGGCATAACTAAATGCTGAAATTGAGCGTGTTGAAAAGAAATAATAGCTAATGATTGAAATTAGCGAACTTAATAAAAGTACTATATTTATCAAAGAAAATTAAAGTTAAGGAAGGAGTGGATTGTGGAAAAGACTTAAGTTCGCCACCTGATAGTACAGAGAAAATTTCAGTGACTCTTTAAAAAGTGCTTGGTCTTTCTAAGAAATTGGATTTTGGAACTTAAAAGAAAGTAAAAGAAACTTCATTATAATAAAATTAAAATCCTGGAAAGGGACATCAGAATATTACAAAGGGGAAGATATTTGAAAATATTGTCACAGAACCACCCAGTGACTGTGGGAATCAGTTGGGAAAGGGCCAATTAGAAGACCTGGAACAAAGACTTAAGGACAATGATTGTTGAAAATAAACTTAAAAGACACTGGCTGAAATAATATACTGGACTTTGGGATTGAATACATCTATTAAGGAAGAGGAATACATCTATTAAAGAAGAAAGAAAAGGAAAAAAGGAGAAGATATAATGGAGGACTTATTTTGTTGAAATAAGATTGGACTTGCAAGATATAAGGGAAATGATGAAAATTAAACTTACAATGTGCAATTACGTATTACAGAAATTAGAAATGATGACTCAGCTTGTAGAAGAACAAAGTAAACCAGAGGGGGAGGAGTTTAACAAAGAAGCCAGCTTTGAAGAACAAAGGGAGCAACAATTATCTATTGGGGGGGAAGGAATTAAAATTAAAAATTTGTGGTCTGATGTGACAACAAAAGGGAGAATGGTTCGGAAAATGAAAAAAAGGAGAGGGAAAAAGCAGAAAAGGGAAGTACAAAAGAATAATTGAAAGAGGGCGGGAGATAAATTTAATAATTGGAATGAGAAATGGAGGGGAATAAGAATGGGGAAAATGGGAATTAAGAGAAAGGACCAGAAAATAAAGAGAAACAGGAAGCAAACAAGGACGAAAAGAAATTACGTTAAAAGAGTGAGAGATAATGGGTGAAAAAAAGGACAGGAAGGAGATTCCTCAAGGTAATATGTTGTGATATATAAGAATAAGTACTGAAAATAGATAACCATGTAACTGATTTTTTTTTTAGTTTCCTTTTCTCTTTCTATTAAAGGATTATCGCTTCATTAGACATGGAACTTAATGAAATAAATATGGAATTAGGAATTTATAATAGGAATGTTATATATTAATTGATGATTAGCAATGTATAAGAAAAGGATAAAAGGGGGAAATGATGAAATGAGAACCATTATGGAAATACTAATATCAGTTGCTATAATTATTTGATTAGATTAATACTTTTGTAATGTATAGATGACCTATAAGGTGATTGAGAAAATGTAATGTGGAATTAGACAATATGTGGGTGTGTGGGTGTGGGTGTGTGGGTGTGTTTTATATAGTAAATAGGGAGATTGGTATTAAGGTAGAATGAAGGTGGCTAACTCGAATTATTAACCAGAGGGGCCAATTTTGAATTAATAAAATAAGGATTGATAAAATTGCAAATGTGTCAGGAAAAGGTAATATGGGAAATGAACATAGAAATGAAATGAGAATCTTAGATAACATTGTAAAATAAGATATGAGACTATCCTAAGAAAAACGAAACAAGTTATAACGTTAATTGGAATTGGATAAGTTTAATATTTAATACTAATAAGGATAATGTGATATGAAATTTAATAAACAAAATGAATAGGTAACTATGGTCATGTTTGTATTGAGATGTGAAACCTGGAACCATACAGCTTGCTGAATGAGAATTTTTTATTTAAAAAAAAAACAGATTGGAGACGAAATTGAATAATGAAATTACTAGGTATGTTTAACTGATATGGTTGGCATTAGGAGAGAGTACTGAAATGTTGAAAATAAGCAATGAAGGATTATGACTTAATGTGAATATGTGTATTAAAAGATATGATTGGTATTATTAATTTGGTCTATACTAAAATGTATGACACTGATGCCACACTGTTAATGTATTGTTGTGTATGTGCTGATTGAAATAAAAAAACTTGATTAAAAAAAGATTAAAATTCAGTCTCATTAGCTTACAACTGCAGCTTGCATATGAAAAATTCAAGTGGTTCTGCTAAAATTTTGAAATACTGCAACAGAGCACATTGTTTTGTCTATTTTCTATAGTAAATCCAACTTATTTTCTTGCTACCTTTTATTTAACTCTTAGACCCAGAGAGGAGAGGCCACTACAGATATGGATGAAAACACTCTTCAAACTGCTTTGACCAAGTCGAACCTAAGTACTTTAGATACATAAGTAAAAAATAACACTCATACACACAAGGATCTGGAATGAACCTTTCCTGATTGCCACTAGGCTGTTCGAAGGAAAGAACCTACTCTAATGATACATGGAATCGCCCTGAGGAATGAGAGAAAGAGATGTTGCCTACGGAATGATCAGATTAAAAAAAAGGAGAAGTCCGCAACCAGGAAAGAAACTTAAAAAGGACCTGCCCTAATGCATCAGACTGTTAAAAGAGGCTGTGGGAGATCTGCATTTTTAGACTTGCAAGATTCTGTTAATATAGCCTTACAATAAAGTAGAAATAGCCCATCTGGTTATGTTTACTGTTTGGTTTAGCTAGGAAAGCTGAAATATCCCAAAGGTTGTCCCCAGAAGTCACAGTGCATGCTAAGGGCCACAGCAAAAATCAATAAAAACAGGTTTTCAGAGAATGGGCTTCAGGAAAGCATTAAGTTTAGATAAAAATGTTACTTGTATAATGTAGCCTTATATTTTAGCTGTCTTCAGTTAACCAATATATTAAACAGATTAATTGAAATGTTGTATTATCAAGGGTTATAACTCCAGTTTATAGTTTTTATTGAGACCTGCCTGTTGTTCTTTTGCTAATGGCACTAATCTTCAATTCACATAGTTGTTATAGTACTTACAGTCATCATATCATCACATTTCATGTCTGGTTCATCCTCATCCTCACTCTTGTTATAAAATTTCCGGAAGAAATTAAATGCAACAACCGTGTAAAGATATACCACCACAGCCAAGAGTCCAACAGTTAACACGAGCTATAATATATGCAATACAAAATAAATGCTGAATAGGTATGTAGAGATGAAACAACAGTTAAAAAGTTAAATCTTGCCCACAGTATAAAAGACACTTATTTCCATTGTGCGGCTGGAGCATTTTGAACATTAGGTCATTCAAAATATATTAAGCCAATCAAGATTTGAGTTTACACTGGTGCAATGGCTGTTTAAACCAATCTGTGCACTTTTAAGCTTTTCAACTGCTTCTTAATTATCTTTCAAAACATTCATATATAGTGGACAACTATTCATTGTATTTCTCTATGCAACAACCATATTTAGGCTTTCATAAATATAGAATAGAATAGAATAGAATAGAATAGAATAGAATAGAATAGAATAGAATAGAATAGAATAGAATAGAATAGAATTCTTTGTTGGCCAAGTGTGATTGGACACACAAGGAATTTGTCTTGGTGCATATGCTCTCAGTGTACATAAAAGATACATTCATCAAGAATCATAATAATAGGGTACAATAAGCAATCAAATCATACTAGGAAACAGTCAATAAAAATTGTTAGGATACAAACAACAAAGTTAAAGTCATACAGTCATAAGTCAGAGGAGATGGGTGAAAGGAAGGATGGAAGGATTAATAGTAATAGTAATGCAAACTTAATAAATATTTGACAGTATTGAGGGAATTATCTGCCTGAAAGGGGCAAACCAGAGGCAACTAAACCATTCAAAAGGTCACAAGCTGTCCATAAATTTCAGTATTTATATGTCCCAGGAGTAAGGATAGATAACTTCCAGAAACCTAGCAATACATATGCAAAGGACATGTAAAACATTAGAAAATATTCTTCATTTAATAAGAGGGGGGGAATCCATTGAGCTGATTGTCGGTTAATTTCAGGTTATTTCTACTAAATCAAGCTAGCATTGAAGCATTCATTTGCAAAGCACTTGAAAAGCTTGATTTATAACGCCCAGAAGCATGAGCAAAACACCTGTCTGAATCATTCAAGCAACTGTGTCTAGCAATGGTTCTACAGCTGCTTCAGAAGTTGCTCCAAGCTGTTGCCCTATGATTATGCAACAACTCTTGAATGCTTTGTAGAAATAATCTAAATAAATGAGTTTTCAAGTATTCGATTTTGAAATGAATTTGTAATCCTTTAGCACACAGCATATTTTAGTATTTATATTAAGCAGAACAGACAATTCTGTTGTTTTACAATGTTGGGGACTACTTATTACTATGCCAACCTAGAAACCTAGTTTATATAGCAAAGGAATATCTCCATAGCTCTCCTGTGGAAAAGAATGGCTCTTATGTAGAGCATTGGTTCACCAGATTTAATAAACTATCCACATAGCGATGCATGGAACAACTGGCCTTCCTCTTCAACCTTCAAATGCTGTATGGTATAGAGAGAAGCTTTAGCCGTGCTTGACTGAACACATATGCTTTGTCAATTGGATTTGTAAGATTTTAAGAAGGGAAAGAAGGAACATGCAGTTTTAGGGCACTATCCTGGCCTTTGCCTCAGTAGCCACATTATGAAGAGATGTTTTCTATTTTTTCTATTTTTATTTTTATTAAACATATTTCATCATTTTATATCACTTTTACAGTCTTTTCAGTGCTCCAGTATCAATAATACTCATGTATACATGTTAATTACATTCCTATTTCTTCCTTTAACTATATACGTTTGATATTAAGTTTAATATACCTTTTAAATTACCTTTATATTTAATTTTTACTTCTGTTTTCTAACCGTTTATACCGTGTGTCCCAGACCAAATAATATTCCATTTCCTCCTCCTTCTTTTAATTCTAATGTTAGCTTGTCCATCTCAGCACAATCTAACACCGTTTTTTATCACCATTCCCTCATTGGTTTGATCAACTTATATGTACTGTCTTGGGTTAACTTGAGTAGTGATTTTGCATATAGGAATTTCCGCATATTGGATATTCCAGGAGTATAACTCTAGTTATTTACTGGAAAAACAGTTAATTCAGCACTGAACTCTGCTACAGCTTTATTCCATTTCCAGGCTTTGCCTATTTTAACCTCAAAATGTAATGATAGGCTAATTCTGTTAAAGGATCAAAGCTTTACTGCACTTCTAATCAAAGCTGTCAAATAAAAGCATCTTGATGGGGCTTTCTTCTCTCTATAACAAAACTATAAAATTGGAGGAGGAGGAAATTTAGACAATTCAATTCCTTGCTCTGTGCAAAATCCAAATTAAAGTATCCCCAGAAGATGTCTGAATACATACAATGAAGGACAGCCTATCATCTTTGTGGGTAATTATTTCAATCTGAATTTGTCTTCCTGTAACTTGAAATTACTAATTCCACTTTCTGCACAATAGGTATTCTCTTCCAGAGTTTAAACATTCCTAATTCTTTCAGATTCTCTCCATAATATATCCTAATCATCTTTGTTACCCTGTTCCAGTTTCTTTGAATTCTCCTTTATGAACACAAATTTTAAGGGGAGGGAGGGTTTAAATGCAATTAGAATAAATGCTATTATTAAGACAGATAGCCCTCATTCTATACCAAGGGATTTCATTTCATATGAAACTTTATATTTATTAAATTTTATTTCTATTTTTAGTCCTTTTAATTATCCCGCCAGCTATTTGTCACTCACATTTCTTCAGCTTTCTCTCTGCATCCTGCATTCATAGAGTTGAATGGGGACATTTAGACCAGGGTTGCCAATCCAAAGGCCACAGATCAGGACCTATTAGGAACCGGGCCTCACAGTTAGAGGTGAGCCATGGGAAAGGGAGCAAAATTGAAACTATCCTCCCTCAGTCCATGGAAAATTGTCCTCCACAAAACAGATCCCTGGTCCCAAAAATGCTAGGCATCACTGTTTAAACCATGGACTCCAATCCTTTCCTTAATGCAGGTAAGAATTAAAAGTGAAGCAATCCAAACATGGCTCCACTGAACATTGCCAGTAAAAAGAAGCCCATTTTGCTATGTAGTTCCACTGCCAAATTGCTTTTTCTATTTCAAATTTCTTTTCTAACATTCTGTTAGGGATAACATTGTTTGCCCTAACTGGTTTAGGTAAAATAATAACTATGTAATCATGGTTTGTAAGTTAAAGTGTCTGCAACTTTAAATATAGGAATGTAATTAAGGGAGTGGTTGTGAAAGCACTTTAAAAGAAGCAAGGTACTGCAGCTTGCTCTCTCTGGCATTGATGATCCCTAATTACTGCATGGACTAAAGACAGTGTTACTCGAACGGGAGAGATAAACAAAGGACTGATTTGTAAGTGAACTGACATAGGATATTTTACACGGACTTTGCTAACTGAATATCCTTGAATGGACTGACTAAATGATACATGACTAATGGACTGTTATTTTGACTATGCTATAAATGGAATAAACTATATTTTTGATAGCACAAGCGTATCTGTTATTTTTATTGTATGTTAACAACATACAAACTTATCTCACTCATTTATCTGTGTGCCTATCTGATTAACGCTGCACATTCTGTTTAGCTTGTCTCCTTAACCCTGGTTGGGGAACCAAGGCTTAACACATTCAATTATAATCTGTATTTGCATTCATCTTCTTTTTGCAGCAATGTCACACTGCTATTATGTTCAGTTTACAATCAGCTCCTATTCCAAAGTTTACTTTGAAAATACTTTTACCAAGTTAGGTAATGTATATTTCATTTTTGTTTACTGAGTGTAGTATTTCAGCTATCTCTACTAAATTTCATTCTATTACTTGCAGACCATTTTTCCACCCCATCGAGAATTTTAAATTTATTGCTACTATTGGATATCCACCCAATTTTGTATCCTCTTCAAATTTAATAAGAATTCCCTCCATCTCATCATTCAATGAGTCATTAAATTTTGAACACAGGACCCAGGACTGATTCCAGTTAATATCTGTGCATTCAGGATGTCATGGGATATTATTATTACTATTATTATAGTTGGTTGTACACTCATATATTTAGATCAGATATGGCATTTTTATTCACCTACCAAGTCAGCACCAGATGAAAATGAATTGCAAGGTTTTGGTTGAAATACCCATTTGCCCGACTCTCATTCATTGCCAAGAGCTGTTACTTGTTAACATTTTGCTTACTTTGAAATACTGAGCACAGCAGCTGAACATATTTGAGTGGAGAATGGGTTCTTCTTAATTGGATCAGAAGAATTGATGAGAATGTTACTTCAGACCTCTTATCCACCAAGCACCATGAGCATGTATTTCTGTGTATCCTCATCTTTTGCACCTGCTCCTCTGGCTGGATGGCTTTCTTATCAACTGAAGTATGTCAAGTGGTGGGATGCTGCCAGTGTAACAACCGGTTCAGTGATCATGTGCTGGCCCAAGTCCTTTACCTTTTTCTTCAACCGGTTTGCATATACTGAAAATACATTTCAGCTTGTCTTAAGGAAGACAGGCAACCAACCTGCTTGTATTCATTCCCCCCGCTTGTTAGGACAGTTTAAGTAGGGAGGCTTTTTGTTCTTTTCTTGAGCTCTTTAATGAACCCAGTTATTAACTCTTCACTCTGTAAAACATTTTTTATTCCCCTCAAACATCTTTGTTTAACTTCCAGGACACTTTACACATTGGCCTATTGAGAGGTTTGCTTCTTAAACCAGGAAGCTTTACATTAAATTCAAAAAGGAATTAGACACCCACTCACTATCCATCAGCTCTCAAGGTCCATCACTCCTTGCCATCAGCAGCTCTTCAAAACATGATCTTTGCCAATCCACAACTCATCATGTAATCCTTCAGAAAACACAGCTTCTTGATTCACTCCTCTCTCTTCCTGGTTTTTGAACTCCTCAGAGTGAACAGCTCATTCTGTTCCCTCTGATTGCCTCCAAGTCATTAAATATTCAAGATCCAGATCTGAATACTCCACTCAATATCTCATTCTAGATGGATGAGTACTAGTCTGATGAACTTTCAGTGTCAGCTTCAAGCCAGTTATCCTGTTAATTGTCATGCCATGCAGCCTACACAAAACTATCTTGTTAATCAGAAAGTCATAATGTCTTTTTTCAAATGCTTTGCTGAAATCAAGACGCATTATACCAACAACATTCCCACAATATACTAAACAAGTTATTCAATCAAAAAGATAGGATAAAGATACATAACAAGATTTTGTCATGGTAACTATGCTAGCTTCTTGGTGATTAAGAAGGTTCTTGTAAATCTTTCCTGGAGGATCATGTTTAGCAGAATTAATCACCAAGCAGATGTCAGGGCAATGCATATACCCCATCACTACTACATGCTGCATTGAAAAATCTGCAGCTCTGCAGTCATGAAATTGTTTTTGACTCCTAGCAACCTCATAGATTTACTCCAAGGTGATTTAATCCTAAGCTTTTCTATTATAAAAAGATATATATATTCTATCTTCCAATACTGCACTCACTGCCTCTATAACTGTGTCCCTCCCTTTTACTGATGGTTTTCCTCTTCTCTTTCATTTCTCAGTATTGGAGCCTTTTCCAGACTGCTGATCTTTGCATAATGTGTTTGAAATAGATAAATGTGAGCCTGATCATTTGTTCCTTGAGTAGGAACTCGACAAGGTCACATAGTGTAATAAGATTGAGACTGGGTTAGGGACTACTGTCCTCACTGTGAGTTGTGTTGGGGGACGTGCATGAAGGGAGGCTCAGCCAATCTTATTGTACACATTGTACTCTGACAATAAAGATTAATAATAATAATAATAATAATAATAATAATAATAATAATAATAATAATAATAATAATAATTTGATCTGTTCAATGTTCCATGGGTTTGTCCACAATATTCTCAAGAATTCAAAAGCATCAATACATTTTTAGCCCCATCTTTTGCTTCCATAGAATATCACAGAGAATACCTTGGATTGCATGTTTCTGATCTTTCTCGGTGCAGGCCCATCATGGCATTTGAATATCTTTTCCAAGGACTTCATGGCTGCTCTATGGCATATTTCTTAACTGCTAGTTCATTTACTGTTGATGATTGGTCCTAAAAGGCAGGAGCTATACACAATTTTTATATTTTTATTGTCAATTCTAAGGCTGGTTATTTTATCTGTTCTCAGTAGTTTGGTCTTCTTTATACTTGAATTTATTATTGAGACTATATTAAGTCTCATTTTTTAGTACTGGAATATAGATAAACCTCTTCCAATCAGTTGGCTAGGATGTATTTCTACAAATTTGTTGGCATAGTCACTTGGAAACTTGGCTGATTTATCTTCTGTTGCTTGCCATATTTCAGTAGGCATTCTATCACTTCCTGTAGCTTTCCATCTAGGTAAGATTGGAGTGCTTCCTGACATTAATTTTCTAGTACTAGAGGTTCTCATAAGTAAAGAATATCTTCTAAGCTATCTTGGATGTCTCCAAAAGATCCTTAGCTCTTCCTCAGTAGCACATTGAGTGCAATCTGACCCGAAGGAATCATTATCCGGCATTATATTGTCAATCATTTCATATTTTCTTGGTAAAAATACTGGAAAGCATTACCATTGCTTTCTCCCACATGGTATGAACCGATGCCTTTGCTATTGTCCACTAAAATGATCATCTCCCTTTTCCATCTTTCTGCTGCCCCAATGTAGGTTGCAGCTGGGATGATCTTCCTACCTTTAGTGACCCTGCAGAAAATCAATACTCTTTGTCATACTCTCCAATATTCTTATTCACTCCTCCCAGGATACCTCCCTGGGAGGGGTGAATGAAGGTTTTCATTTCTTAGATTTTCTTTCTTGGATTTTGAATGGAGCCCCATCTGACATTCCGTTATAATGAGGCAGCACAGTAGCACAAGGGATGGGGCAAATACAATTCAATACAGAATAAAATACAGTGCAGAATTTAAAAACCCACTAAGTTTTGTATTTTAAAAAAGAAAGGAGGATTGAGTATAATAACTAAAGAAAAGGATAGACCAAAAATGATATAGTAGATAAATTCCAATGAAGTTCACTTTTTCCGAAATGTGCTACTTAAATTTGTGCTTCCTTTTTCTTTTTATCCTGCCTAATTCGGTAACTTCAAGTTTTAACTTTTCTAAAACTGATATTCTAAAATAGTCTGGAAGTATTTTGCATATTTTCATTTATAAACTGCCCGCTGAGGAAAAAGAAGAAATTAGAACTTGGGACGTTCAAACCTTAGTCCAGGCCCAAAAGAACTGAGGGTCGAGGCCTTTTCTGGCTCTGTGGAATTGGTATAATCAAAAACATCCATTATATACCAAATGGCTAAAGAAATACAGTTAGTCTTCGACTTAGGATCACAATTTGCTCTGAATTTTTGTTGCTAAGCAAGACAGTTGTTATGTGAATCTTGCCCAATTTTACGACCTCTCTTGCCACAGTTGTTAAGTGAATCACTATTAAATGAGTAATGGGATTTTTAAGTATATTTGGCTTCCTCATTGACTTTGCTTGTCAGAAGATTACAAAAGGTGATCACATGACCTCGGACACTGCAACCAACATGAATATTAATCAGTTGCCAAGAGTCTGAATTTTTTGAGCATGTGACCTTCGGGATGCTGCAAAGATTATAAGTGTGAAAAACGGTCATGAGTCACTTTTTTCAGTGCTATTGTAATCAGGGGTGGGATTTAACCGGTATTACTACTGGTTCAGTGACTACGTTTTGTGCACGCGTGTAAAAAACATTAAGCCAAGCTGCCCAGACAGCTGAAAAGCACTGCGCGCAAGTGCACAGCATTTGAAAAGCCACTTTTCCCCCTGCTTTTTCAATCTCAGCTGTGCTGCCGTGCAAAGCAGATGTGGTTGAAAAAGCAGGAAATAAAGAACAGGTAAGCCCAGGTAAAAGCAGGAAATAAAGGACAGGTAAGGGCAGGTGGGCCAAACAGCAGCAAACACAGAAACGGTTCTGTGTCTGTTGCTCCTCAGAGCTACCAGTTCTATAAAGCTGGGCAGAATTGGTAGCATCCCACCTCTGATTGTAAACAGTCACTTAATAAACTGTTTTAAGTCGAGGACTACCTGTATTGAAATGGCTTCAGTACTTAAGAACTATTAAGAGATAATAAATAATAAAGCTAATGCAATCCTAAATTGTATTAACAGAGGGATACAATCAAGATCAAGGGAAGTACTAATACCACTCTATAAAGCCTTAGTAAGACCACACCTAGAGTACTGCATCCAGTTTTGTTCACCACATTATAAAAAACATGTTGAGACTCTAGAAAAAGTACAGAGAAGAGCAATCCGGATGATTAGGGGACTGGAGGCTAAAACATACAACGAACGGTTGCAGGAACTGGGCTTGGCTAATCTAGTAAAGAGAAGGACCAGGGGAGACATGATAGCGGTCTTCCAATATTTGAGGGACTGCCACAGAGAGGAAGGGGTCAAGCTATTTTCTAAAGAGCCTGTAGGTCAGACAAGGAATAATGGATGGAAACTGAACAAGGAGAGATTTAACCTGGAAATAAGGAGAAACTTTCTGACAGTGAGAACAATCAACCAATGGAACAGCTTGCCCTCAGAAGTTGTGGGAGCGCCATCACTTGAGACTTTCAAGAAGAGATTGGACTGCCATTTGTCAGAAATGGTGTAGGGCCTCCCGCTTGGGCAGGGGGTTGGACTAGATGACCTACAAGTTCCCTTCCAACTCTGATTATCTATTAAATCTGTTAAATTGCAGTAGAAATAGATTTAAATACTGCTCCTTTGAAAAAACATATTGTATGGAAAAAAAGGGCAGAAAAGTATATAACATTAATAATATTGTACTTCTTAAAGGAGGCAGAAAAATACAATTTCTTAACAGATTATGGTTATTGGGTTAAATAATTAAAAGTTGTTGTTAGTTGCGAAGTGGTGTCTGACCCATCGCAACCCCATGGACAATGTTCCTCCAGGCCTTCCTGTCCTCTACCATCTTCTGGGGTCAATTTAAGCTCAGGCCTACTGCTTCAATGACTCCATCCAGCCACCTCATTCTCTGTCGTCCCCTTCTTCTATTGCCCTTAGTCTTTCCCAGTATTAGGCTCTTCTCCAGTAAGTCCTTCCTTCTCATTAGGTGGTCAAAGTATTTGATATTTAAAAGTACAGTCTGCCAAATGACATTTCATTTGATACGAAACTTTCCTGTTTGAACATGATTGAACATGATTCTCCATCTAGAAGAAAACTCTGAAAACACTGTAAGAATTTACAATGCAAGATATTTCCAAACCGTATAAATATGTGGAATTTTTTTTTATAATGCAGAGAAAACTCCTTAATTTAGCTAATTATGTAATCAAAATGTGTGTCTGTTTTATATTTACATATGGTAAATATTTTTGTGTTGTTACTATAATTATTATTTTAAGGACAAAAATGCCTCTTTTCTGAAGTTAAGAAATATAGCACTTGAAGCTTTGTGAAAAATCTATTACTATTATTTCAAATTGGTAATATCTGAATGTTTCCTTGTATAAAAGTAACATTCTGCACATTGAAACATAGTATTTGTGAAACTAGCCTTCAAGGTTTTTACTGATAAGCTGCCATTTTGCAATTCGTTAAAAAAAAGTAGAATTCAGAGTTTTGATTTTGCCCATTTGCTTTTTAAAATAATGTAGCCTAGGGATATAGATTCATAAGTAGCTGGTGATTTGTTAATATTCTCATTCATCTGATCACAGTGTATTTTTAAATTATAGCATTATAATTTTCATCACACTTTAACACTTTTGAAAGCATTCTTAGTCACAGTCAATTAAATGAATTTCAATTTTAGTAACAATTGTACAATAAGACATGAATTATATTATCAGGAACTAACCTGTTTGCCATTGTGAGTTACAGATGACAGAATGGTACGTAAAGTCTTAAAACCCATAGCTATATCGAGCAAATGAGCAGCGAAGAAGAAGTTGTTGTAGTGGCCAAGAATAGACATGGTTGTATACCAAGCTAAGTACAAGAAAGACTAAAGAAAATGTTAAATGTCAGAAAACCACTGCTATTTTTTTCATTGCATTATACGATTTCTTATCATTACGTTTCAGTTATAAAACACTTTTGTGCTATAGTATGAAAATGCCTACAAAGGGGCTTATACCTCAATGACCAAAAAATCTTTGAATCCTTCTAGATTATATTAATAGTAATGGTTGGTTTGGTAACTGTTACATAAAACGATTAACCAAAGACACAAAACTATTGTCAAAGAGACAAGTGTGAATTACATTTGTCTTGAGATATGTACATAGGTATAAAGTCCTTTGTGCAAATAGAAATGACCACATGAACTAAACTTCTTTTCTTACACTAGGATCTAGCCATAAGCCAAACAAGGCCTTTCCAGATGGGGAGGAGCCTTGATGCTTATGGATATGTCCTCTTGCCATATCCCTTTGTCTCTCATGTATTTTGTTTTTGCAGTCTTCATTTATACATCAAGGTAAATGGAAAGAAGAATGTGAAAATACACATAATTGCTATTCCTAAGTTTGACTTCATAATTTTAAAAAGTATACAAGGCTGTTTGTTAAGGCCACAGGGTGTTACAAGCAATAAAACAATTATGCAGAAGTACGTCTTAGCTAAATCATTATATAATGTTGCAGAATATGAAATACAACCAATTTAACACATACAAAATATTAAACAATTTTGCAAAACTGAAATAGGTTGGCTATTGGAATGAATCAGTAACTTGGTCATATTAAATTATTTATGACTGACTATTGCTCAAATATTATTATCAATATACTATCATCCTATCTTTCAATTCCGGCTTTGTTGCCATACAGAAAATAGAACTTCTACTCTCATCTAAAAAAAACCCATTTCCTCAACTGATGTCATATTAACAGTTTAACTGCATTTCTCCTCTTAACTGATTTTGTATATTTTCTTCACTTTCTTCTCTTTTTCTCATTATTCATTTTAAAACAGATGTTCAAAAAATTACATAGAATTTATACAGATGATGTCTATCATTTGGATATGCTTGTAGAATTAAGTTCATATTAAAGCTGTGCATATTTCAACAGAGAATGCATGAGTACAAGATTTGTTTCCTTTAAAAAAGAATAATGAAGCAAAGGATTTTTTTAAAAAAAATTAAAAGTAGTTAACTTACGTTATCAGTGAAAACTACCCCAAGCTTCCAGATTTGATATTTTGCATCAATAGAACTTAACCTAATAATAAACAAAATAATTTGAAATTAATTGGTATTTATTCATCCACTAATTATAAGATTTTTTTCCATTCACTAAGCTTCCTTTTTGACAATGTGTACACTGAAATGTTTCAGAATTTTGCGGAGGTTTACTGGATATATTTTTGACAACAAACATTTCAGCAATGAAAATGACCTTTAGATGAATGACAACATTATGTCTGAACAATGTAACATATATACTGACAGAAGTTTCAGTTCTCTGAGATCTATCTGGTTCTTTATGTAGTCAAGGAAACATCTTTCAGTATAATAGGAAAGTATCCACGGACTTAAGGGAATCATCAGAATTTGAGTAATACAAAATCTTCAATAAACAATTTCAGAGGGGAAATTTCTAAAACAAGCCAATGAAGTCTTATTCTGAGGGAAATTGGAATGCATATGGAAAGTAGAAAAATAGAAAACCGAGGAGCAGGGGAAATGACATGTGTTTTTCTGATAGGAACTTAGAGAAGCCTGCAGTGCAACTTGTGCCTATATAATGAAGCTAAAAGAATAAATCAGGTATTTTATATGCCAGTTAGATGCTGTTGTTTAAGATGATTTATTTCTTAAACTTACAATATTGTAAATGGTAGACATAAGTACTTCAGTTCCAGTGTATATACAACCCCACCCCCCAAATCTGTGTTCCCATTCACCTCACATGATTTTGTAATAACAGTTGTAATGAATCAGGCCAGCTCTCTACTTTCAAGGTAATATTACACTCCCATCTAGACTATATCTCACTAATCTTTCTCAAAACAATTTTGCTCAAAAGAAATTCGATAAAGATAACTAGTCACTGATGTGCAGTGATATGCTCCCAAATGACAATCCATAGGCAAAATGTTTAAAGCTCCATTCTATTGTGCAATCTGTAAATGATTTCTTTATTGCAAAGAATGACAGTTATAACATATTGTGTTACACTACAAACTAAAAACAAAGATCCCAATAATTTAGCATTTTTAAAAAACAATTAAAGTTAAGCATATTAGCTTGTGAGATAATTGATTGATTAAATATAGTTGTAGATCGGCAAAAATTGTCTTATTTTAACACTATGCTTTTATGAAATTCATAAAAGCATAGTTAAAATATTCCCTCTCTCAAAACAGACCATATTAAAAATAAATATTTTTGTCCAAATAATTAATGAACCTTGTTAAGTCCTGGGCATGAGCGCAAGGAACGGAAAAGAGACATCGAACGGTGACTTCAACTCTTTATTGTAAAGAAAGAACAGAGCAAATACTTGGGCAGCAGCAGCTCTTTTATAGAGCTGGCTGCTGTCAAAACAACCAATGATTTGAGTTTACCGCTTTCACAAGTGTCCAATCAGGGGGCCCCGTTAACAGCCAATCAGATTGGCCAAAAATGACCAATCATGACTCGCAATTTACGGGCCAATGAGAAGTGCAGGATTACAAGCCTGCTGTAAAGTAAAGCTGTTTAGGGTCGTATCGCTGCGTTGGCTTAGTCCATAGCACCATTCCCCCCTAGGTTCCGTCTGAGAGGTGGGGTGACGTATTCTCATAAATAAGCAGGTCGCTTCACCTGTCTGCTTGACCTGCGCTGTTCCACTGGTTTCTGTCCTGGTTCTGGTTCCGGTGGGTTGCTAGCTAGGTTGGATGGTGAAGATTGTGACCCTGGGCTGCTTTCCCTGCTTATGCCAGTGCTGTCTTCTGGGTTCCCTGGATCTGTTTCCATCGCAGTGCTGTCACGCAGCGAGGCCACTCCCTGGCTCGGTTCTCCTTCTGATGGTGAGTATCCCCTGGTTGGTTGTGTAGGCTGTTGGGTTTCGATTATCATTTCTTCTTCGGCCTCCTCAATGTTCCTCCCCCCCCAGCTAGAGGTTCCGGGGCTGAGATAGGACTAGGTGCTAATCTGGAACGGAGCTGGTCTATGTGGCGTTTCCACATCTTGTAGGCGATAGGATCGGGGTCCCATAAGTTGCATTATGGTCGCGGGGACCCACAATGGGTCGCCCGAGAAGTTTTTCGCAAACACGAGGTCACCTTCCTGGAATGCCCGACACTTGCTGCTGGATCCCGGGGGTTGTTCCGGCGTGAAGTTTGGGTGGAGGCGATCGAGATGCGATCAAAGTTTCTGGCCCATCAGGAGTTCAGCTGGGGTTTTGTTCGTGGTACTGTTTGGGGTTATGTGCTGGAGGAGAAGCATCCAGTTTATTTTGTCGTCAATGTCGCCGTGGTCCATTTTGTGCAAGGTCTGTTTTACAAATTGAACCATTCGCTCAGCCCTACCATTGGCTGCAGGGTGAGCTGGCGATGTTAAGGCATGGCGGATGCCCCAATCTGCCAGGTACTGTTCGAATGGCAGGGCAGTGAATTGGGGGCCATTATCAGAGACCAGGACATCCGGAAATCCGTGGGTAGCGAATAGTTTATTCAGTTTTTTAGTGACTGTCTCTGTGGTGGTGCTTTTCATCTTGTGGACTTCGAGCCAGTTTGAATAGGCATCCACTGTTAGGAGGAAAGTGTGTCCTCTTGTGGGTCCTGCAAAATCGATGTGAATACGGGACCAAGGACCTCAAGGCGTTTCCCACTGAGTTGGGGGAGTTTTTGGAGGAGTGGAGAGAGTCTCCTGGCATTTGCTGCATTTTGCTACCCAGGTCTCTATCTGTTTGTCTAAGCCAGGCCACCATGTGTAACTCCTGGCCAATGCCTTTATCCGCACGATGCCTGGATGTCCATCGTGCAACATTTTCAATACCCTATATTGTAATTTCTCCAGGACTATGACTCTGTCTCCCCACACTATGCAGCCTTTCTGGGAGAATAGCTCTGTTTGACGATTCCTAAATGGCTTGAATGTGTCATTGGTTGCGCTGACCGGCCAACCCCGTTCTACCCAGCTGAGGACTCGTGCCAAAACAGGGTCCTTTTTTGTTTCTAAGGCGATGTCTCGAGCAGTCAGCGGTGGCGATGTGAGGGTTTCGATTTGCAATACGGCTAAAGTTGGAGCAGGGTCCTCTATGATGTCTGGTAGTGGAGAGCAGCTCAAAGAGTCAGCATGGGGAATGGTTTTTCCCGGGCGGTGTTGCAATCGGTAATCATAGGTGGCTAAAAATTCTGACCAACGTGTCATTCTTGGTGATAAGATATGGGGAGTTGGTTTGTTTCCCGCCAAAATACCAAGTAGCCGGTTGTGGTCTGTAATTATGATAAAGGGTCTACCATACACATATTCATGGAAACGTTTAATTGCAGATACAATTGCGAGAGCCTCTTTATCAAGTTGACTATAGTTCCTTTCAGTTTTAGACAAAGTTCTTAAAAAGAACGCAATAGTTGCCTCATTCCCATTTGGTAGGACATGGCTTAAAATGGCTCCCACTCCAAATGGTGAGGCGTCACAGGTAACCGTCAAAGGTAGAGTCTCATTGTATTGCATTAATATAGCATCGGAGGTTAAGAGGTCTTTTACTTGTTGGAATGCCCTCTCTTCACACCGTCCCCAGACCCAGGAAGCCTTTTTGTCGAGAAGTCTATGTAGGGGCTCGGCTACGGTTGCCTTCTGGGGCAAGAAGATGTTATAAAAATTAATGAGTCCCAGGAAGGCTTGGAGGTCTTTCTTATTCCTAGGTCTCAGGGTGTTTTTGATGGGCAGTTAGTTTTTTTTCGGTGGGGTGGATTCCCTGCCTGTCGAGAAGGTATCCCAGGAACTCCACTCTCTCCGTACAAAGTTGACACTTGTCCCTTTTTACCTTCAGACCAGCGTCTTTAAATTTCTGAAGAACTTTCCTGAGGCGTTGTACTAATAACTCTTTAGTGGGGGCAGCTATTAGGACGTCGTCAAAATAAGGCACGATGCCTTTTATGCCTTGTAATAGTCTCTCCATTAAACTTTGGAAAATGCCAGGCGCCAAGCTTACTCCGAATTGGAGTCTATTGCACTTGAAAGCGCCTCTATGTGTAACTATTGTCTGGGCTTCTGCAGTTGTCGTGTCCACAGGTAGTTGCTGGTACGCCTGAGCTAAGTCCAATTTCACAAATATTTTTCCGCCACCCAGGGAATGAAGAAGGTGTTGAACCACCAGTATTGGATAAGCACTCTGTTGAAGAGCATGATTTAGGGTGGCCCGGTAATCCCCACAAATTCTTAACGAACCATCTGGCTTCATAGGCGTTACTATCTGAGTTTCCCAGCAGGCATGGTCAATCGGTTCCAATACGTCCTGGGCTATCAGTTTATCTAGCTGCTCATCGATCTTCAGCTTTAAGGCAAAAGGTACCCGACGAGGCTTAAGCTGAATGGGAGCTACATCGGGGCTGAGATTAAATGATATAGGGGTCCCCTTGTACTTGCCTAATGTTCCTGTGAACACATCCTGGAATTCCTGGATGAGAGCCTCTTCCCAGTCGTCGCTTCTGGTTTGGTGTATGCTGGCTAGTTCAATCCCGAGTGGGGTGAAACACTGTAACCCTAACAAACTGGGTCGGTCATGATCGAGACAGTCAGGGGAAGCGTCGCTGTGCGGTCCTTGAAGGATACTTGGACATGGCTGGAACCGACAACTGGAATTCTGTTTCCCTGGTAGTCTTTCAGGATGATTCGTTGCATGCTGAGGTCCTGGCGGCAGATGGCAGAGATCAGCTGTTTGAGGGTTTTCCAGGATACCATCGATAGGATGATCCCGAATCAACTTCCATCACGCACGGTCGATTCTCAGTAGTAACCCTTACACGGATCTTTCTTGCATCGAACGATGAAGCATGGCCAATAATAATGGTTTGGTGAGCCTCTTCTCGTCTCGTTGAAGAGGCAGGTGCTCGATTTCTGTAGTAGTAGTGGTTGTTCCATTGGTGGTTCAGACGGTCCTGGTTCTCGGGAGGTTTGCCTGTCTCCCGACAGAGGTTGTTCTCCCTTCGGCTGGAACTGGACTCTCACTTGCTTCTGCAGACTTTTGCGATGTGGCCTCTTTTTCTGCAAGTACGGCAGTGTGTCAAGGAATTTGCAGTCCGATCGCGGGTGGTTTGCCCCGCAACCAGCACATTGGTGCGGACGTTTCTGGTTCTTTTGCTCTCATTCCAAGTGAAGTCGGTTGACCTCCTCTTCCTCACTGTCTGAGGATGACTCGAGGTCTTCGTGATGGGTGGTGGTAGCATGCTTCTCAGCGGCGAGTGGGCTATTGTTAGCGAGTTGGCGAAGCGGTGCATTCGCTCGGCGCATTTGAGCGGCTGACTTCCTGGTTGCTTCTGTGGCAGTAGCGTCGGCGATGACATCTGTAAGGGTGATGTCGCCTTTCGCCATCAGTTTACTCTGCACGTGCGGTGCAATTAATCCCAGAACTATGCAGTCTCTTAGGGCTTCCTCTAAGTTTGCAAAACCAGAAAGGCCGCCTAGGTTCCGGAGGTCAGCTATGAAATTTCCAATGCTCTCGTCCTTCCGTTGGTCCCTCTGGTAAAATTCGTGTCTTCGTATCAGTGTAGGTACTGTGGGTGCATAATGGGCCGGGAGGATTGGGGCGAGGGTATCCCAATCCATGGTCTTCACTTCCGCCGGTTTTGCCAGTGCTTTAGCCATTTTGAAAACGGCGGGACCGCAATGAGTCAGGAACACTGCTCATTTCTTGCCAGGCGTAGCATCTTTTAAATTGTTGGTCTCCAGGAACATCTGGAAGCGATCTATATACGAGTCCCAGTCTTTGGTTGCTGGGTCGAATGGAGCGGGTGGTATGGCGCTGCTGGTCATCTTGCCATTTGTTGCATGCGCTCTTTCGCCACATGCTCTGTCTTGTTCGATGCGTACTTAGTCAGCTCTATCGTCTCCTAATCCCATCCTCGTCGTCAGTGTTAAGTCCTGGGCATGGGCGCAAGGAACGGAGACAAGACATTGAACGGTGACTTCAACTCTTTATTGTAAAGAAAGAACAGAGCAAATACTTGGGCAGCAGCAGCTCTTTTATAGAGCTGGCTGCTGTCAAAACAACCAATGATTTGAGTTTACCGCTTTCACAAGCGTCCAATCAGGGAGCCCCATTAACAGCCAATCAGACTGGCCAAAAACGACCAATCACGACTCACTATTTACAGGCCAATGAGAAGTGCAGGATTACAAGCCTGCTGTAAAGTAAAGCTGTTTAGGGTTGTATCACTGCGTTGGCTTAGTCCATAATAAACCTCAAAGCTATAACAGCAGTAACAATATTGCTATTTATATTCTGTTTTTATTAAGTTGCTGAGATCCTGTATTTTCCATGAATTGAATAATAACAATTTGTGACAGCACAAAACTCTCTGGAACATCATTATAATGCACAAACACATACTCTCTGTGCATAGGAGAGTAACCCTAACTACATACCGTATATACTCGAGTATAAGCCGAGTTTTTCGGCTTATACTCGAGTCAGATTCCCCTCTGAAAAAAAAATGACCCACCGCCATGTGAGAATGCTCAGACACGAAATCTATCTGACCGAAAATAAGTGTGTGTGTGTGTGTGTGGGGGATTTTAACAGAGGGAAGATGTAGAGAGAAGGCAAAAGCGACGGAAGATCCTTCAGGGGAAACTGAGGGGGAGACTCACCCTTGGTCCAGATGAGCCCCCTTCCCCTTTCTATAGGCTGAGAAAACAACGTGAGCCGGCTCCACTCAGCTTCGTTTCCTCAGCTCCAGCTGCTTTCAGTCCACTCGGGAGGAGGGGGAGGAGGAGGTGGTGGTGGCGGCTCTCTCCCTTGCAAGAAAAAAGCAAGAGCCATTCTTATGATCTCTCCCTCTCTCTCTCTCTCCCCGTAATACAGTCAAGCCCTTTCCAGCACGCGGGATCCACCCCCACCGCTTTGCACCTTGCAAATGCAAAAACCCCAGGATTTTGCATTTGCAAGGTGCAAAGTGGCGAAGTGTGTGTGTGTGTGTGTTTGTCTGTCTGTCTGTCTCTCTCTGTGTGTGTGTGTGTGTGTGTCTCTCTCTCTCTCTCTCTCTCCCTTCCTTGCACCAGCGCACCTTCCACTACTACGCGTTTGGGCTGCTTTGTGCCCCCCTCCCTCCCCGCCGTCTTTTTTTTTCTCCTTTCCTTTAGGAGGTGTCCTAAAGGAATGGAAGAGCGAGGAGGCAAAGTAGCTTCCTCGAGCGTTTCTTGCTGCTCCTCCGGGCAAGATTTATTGGCTGGAAGCGAGGAGTGAGTTGCTCGCTTTCCTAACGAGGGTCTTGGAGCAACAACACCCCCTCCCCCGCCGCTTGACTTCGGCCAACGCTTCGGAAATCATCACAGTTGTTCATTTAGTAACCTGGCTGTTAAGTGAATCTGGCTTCCCCCATCAACTTCACTCGTCAGAAGGTCTGAAAAAGTGTTCACACAATCTGGGGAGAACATCGTACCTGTCACAAATATGAACCAATGGTCAAGCATCCAAATCCTGCTGATATGATCACAAGGATGCTGCCATGGTCACTTTTTCCAGTGACATAAACAGCCCGAGATCCCCGATCCTCTTTCCCCCCCACAATCTCAACCAAGCCACAGTCTCCTCCAATGAACGGGAACGAACAAACCAGGATTAGCTTCAAGAGCCCCGTGATGATGCTGCAACCCCTTCCAGACGCGGTTTTGCCCTCAAGGATCAGGATTAAAACCAGGCAAAATCATGGCAGGAAATGATCGGCCTCCCTCCCTCCCCACCTTCAGCCCCAAACCACCCGCCCAGGGCTCCTGAAGGGCTTTCGGTATCCTCGGATGGCACTTCCACCAAGGGGGTGGGGGAAGCAAGCCCGGACCGGGAGGGTGATCAGGTGGGGCCGGGCAGCCAAGCGTATCGCAGGTGGGAAAGGACGGTTCCCCGGACGATAATGGAGGAGTCCCCCCCACCCCCTGCTGGCGAGAGGAGGAGACCCCATGGGCTCCCTCCTCAGGAACGGAACGAACGCCGCGGGGGCCAATCAGAGCAAAAAAAAAAAAAGAGCCGCCGATTGAAAGGGACCCACTTGGGGAGTCCAGACGCGACCACGGGGGCCCGGAGAGAGGCTGTAGCGGTGGGGGTGGGGGGTCTTCGTGCGGTCCTCCGGCTCTGGCGCTTTCCAAAGCAACTCCCACTCTGGGAGTAGCGAGATACGAGACCCTGCTCTCTGTTTCGGAGCGGGGGAGAGCGAAGGCAGGGGGGGGGGAGAGTCTTCCTATTCACCCTTCCATTATAAACTTTAAGATCATTATCTTATTTTCCAAACAACTGCTCCCCCCCCCGCCGCTTTGCACCTTGCAAATGCAAAAACCCCAGGATTTTGCATTTGCAAGGTGCAAAGTGGCGAAGGCAGATCGCGCGTGCTGGAAAGGGCTTGACTGTATTATGGGGAGAGAGAGAGAGAGGGAGAGATCATAAGAACGGCTCTTGCTTTTTTCTTGCAAGGGAGAGAGTGACTCCTGCCTCCCACTGTCATCATCATCATCTTGTGAATCAATTAAACCTTTCATGATAGTGAGATCGTTTCCCAAATTTCCCTTAAATCAGGGAAGAAATCAGAAACAAATCTTTGGACTGAGAATAAGCCTGTTCCTATGATGCCATTTTTGTTCACTGCAGTGTGAAAAGTGTGAAAAAACTCACTTCTTTTTCTTCATCTTCTTGTTCCCTATTTATTGGTCTCTTTCAAAGAGGAAATTGTGAACATCAAACTTATTCTCAACTGTCCTAGTGAAAGTTTTTATTGGTATCTATTTTTATTTTTGAAATTTACCAGTAGCTGCTGCATTTCCTACCCTCGGCTTATACTCGAGTCAATAAGTTTTCCCAGTTTTTTGTGGTTAAATTAGGTGCCTCGGCTTATATTCGGGTCAACTTATACTCGAGTATATACGGTACTTAAAAATAAAACAAATGAAATAAAAATACCAGTAATATTATTTTAATACATTTCAGTTTATTAAACGTAAAGGCAAACATTACCATGAAACAAAAGATGCTTCATCTGGTTCGGTATGTTCCACTGGACTAAAATCCAGAGCACTTTTGTCCAGACCTAAGAGTTCTGCAATGCGCTCTGCTCCATATAAATCACCGTACTTGTTGATTACCTTCAAGAAAAAAACAAAATAAAATATTATGTTTTAATTTAAGCAGTTCTCATTAAGTTTTGCATTTAAAAGTCGATGCTTATTTGAAGACTGCTTTCTCACACAAGAGGGGAAGATTGAAAGTAGGTGAAAAAATCTCCCTAGTGAAAGAAATCAAATATAACAAAATCCTAAAAATAAACAAATCACTATGCAGAGATAGTTTTTGAAGCAGATATATTCCTAATGTTCTGCAATAACATCTCGAACCAATCCAATATGTACTTATTATTATCAAATATATTTTATTTATTATTTTTATTTTGTAAAAAAAATATTTAAGGAACCTACCTTTCGTTTCACAAACTTGTCCCAATAATTGTTAGGAAAAGATCTGTACAAACACAAAATAAGTATTCAAATGTAATTAAACAAAAAAAAAACCAATAAAAGATGACCCAATAATAACACCCCTCCTATGCACATACAGACACAGAAAAAAACCCACAAGAAATTCCACAACCCCCTCCTCACTAGAAGTACTTTAATTGCCTTGGTCCTTTATTATTTTAGTTTACATTATGCAGATATTATGTTCACACAAACTCTAGAATAAAGTTTCTTTCACAGAATATCAAACAGGGCAAAAAAGCTCAAGAGAATGATGGCATCATAAGAACAATTTCCTTTCAGTGCCTTCTATATTTCCCCCATTTTTTTATTATTTCCCCTCTAATCACAAATACTTTGTCTTTCTCTCTCTCTCTAGTTATTTATCTACGTATCTAAGAAAATAGAAACTAGTCTATAAAACTATATATGTCTAAAAATTCTACTTTAAATTGATAATTGATTATTTCCTAGTATGACTTACAGTATGTTGATTGCTTATTTAGTATCCTCTGACTATCACTAAGTGTTGTATCTTATGATTTATGATGATTGTATTTTTATGAAGACTACGATCATGATCACTCATAGCTTTTATGTATACTGAGAGCTTATGCACTAAAGACAAATTTCTTGTGTGTCCAATCACACTTGGCCAATAAAGAATTCTGTTCTGTTCTGTTCTGTTCTATTCTATATAGTTATATGTTTATGAAGAAATAAAATTTACAATAAACTTAGATTGTTTTTTGTTCTTCAATGGTTTTCTCATTATTCATCAGATTTTATTGAGACAGTGTTACTAGTTTTTTTTTGAAAAAATATCCTTATAGAAAACAAGCATATTAGTATTAAAAGAAACATTTATGAATATCTACAGCCATTGGTAAATATGATGAAAAGTTAAGTTCTTCCCTGAAACGTAATTCATTCTTTTAATTCACTTTCATTGTATTCATTTAACTTCATTCACAAATTTCTGTTCACACAGAAACAAGGTGTTTTCTCAGGGAAAATGGGGTTCTGTAGAAAACATTATTTCTTTGTGCTTCAGTTCTGAATAAGTTTTTCCTAAAACAAAGTGCTAAGGAATATAAATGATCTTGAAGTTTATGATAAATATATTGCTATGACTGTGCGAGTGGCAAGCCCTGCTTCCAGTACTATTTGTAGAAGTAGTAAAATTCACAATGAAGGGAGCAGCAGAAAAATAGATTAAAAACAAAGGACTGCTGACTAGTAATAGTAATTCTACTTTATTATGCTTGCAAACCTTTTTAACTTGGTTCTTCTCTGAAATTTTTCTGAACTTGGAGGAGAAAAACTAATCTAGCTAATACTAATAATCTCACAGTCAGATTTGCATACTTTCCTAAATTCTAAATAACATTCAGCAGGCATTACTACTCTGTATACAGCCAGTAGTTAAATAAAAATTAGAGCAAGAAACTCCTACTCATCTCAATGTCTATGGAGATTCTCAGTCATTCAGGTCATGATTGTCCCAAAGGTGTTTTTTTTTTTCAAGAGGCAACTGGTTTTTCCCATTTTTCTTTGAAGATGTTTTGCTTCTCATCCATGAAGCTGCTTCAGCTCTGGGTGGATGATGGGGAATGGAAGGATTTATACTCCTTGCAGACAGCTGGTCATTTGCATTCTTGTAGAGAGTTGGTGAGGCCACCTGGAGGTTTATCTGCGTTGTCAGGGTTACCTTGGCAGTGCATTCTTTGAACTGTTGAAAATTGAATATGTCAAAATTGAACAGCTATCTCTCAACAGAAGGGGTGGGATATGACATTGTCTATTTCTACAACACAGTCCTTTCAACAGTTCCAAGAAGGCTCCGCACCATTTGCACTACTGATGTGACCCTGATGACATAGATAAACCTCCAGGTGGCCTCAACAACTCTCTACAAAGAATGCAAATGAGCATCTGTCTGGAAGGAGTACAAATCCTTTTTTTTTTCACCATCCAGCCAGAGCTAAAGAAGCTTCTTGGATGAGAAGTGAAATGTCTTCAAAAACCCTCCAGAAAAACTAGTTTTTTCTTGAAAGAAGCATCTTTAGGGTCCTAATCATCTCAAATTTTTAAAAACAAGAAGTATATCAAACTTCTCTCTGAAAACACTAGAGACTCAGAGGCAGTGATTCAAGGTTCCAACTTTCTATTAAGTATATATATATCACAATAGTTAAAAGGCCATTAAAAAGAAATCCAACAATATTCAAGTATAATATGGAAGTAATATACAAGCAATACTCAATTATTTCTCTTTTTTCTCCTGTCTGCCATAAAGGGTTGAGACCCCTCAACCTTTTGAGCAGCAAAAAAAGACATATCTATGCATTATTACTAACAAGCCAACATTTGGTTCAGATCTTGTCAGACCAAGGCCTCACAAAGAGGGGAGTAAGTTGTCTGCTTAAGAAAAAATTACATTGGAATAATATTAATATTTATTTATTTCAATCTTTATGCCCCTCCATCTCATCATAGTGACTCTGGGTTGCTTCTCTAGTCAGTCATCGAAGTGAAGAGATAATAAGGAACACCATTAACTTTTTTCCATTTAGGCAAAAATAAAAGCACATTTCAATTCTTGCTTCCTGACTGACAACAATAATAACAATGACGACCGAAACATAATATAGAAGAGATATAATTGTTGCAGCTAATGAATATGTAAAGTTATCTTGTATTATATCAGAGGAGTGATGTCTTCTGATCTCTGAAAAGCAGAGACTTGCCACATCCGATGCTGCTACACACAACTTTTGTTTACATGAACTATATAGAAAGATGATCAGTGCCTATATCAACAGAAATTGTGATTTGTACCATACATAAAATGTCATAATTTCACCTGTACAGAATTATGTTGGTACACTGTCAAAGTAATCCTTAATAATATCCTATTGAAATTCAATATACAATGTGGCACTTACGGAGTGTTTATGACTAAACGATCCCACTGCCCTTTAATATCATCTTCAGATGGTTGTTCAGTAATATATAGACCATCAAATTCTAGCTTCCTAGCAATGTCTTTTTCACGCTTGAATACAACCAAGGGAACCTTTAGCGAAAGATATTTTGAAGTATTTTAGTGATCTCAAATTTTGAAATGAAGGTAAATATTTTACAATGTCTTGGAGCTGTACATTTTACCAAGTTTCACTTTAAATCATCTGCTTTTAAAAACTTTATAGATAAAATGAATTATTATAACAAATATGATATTGTTATTTACAAAGCGCTGTTACAATTTTAACTAACTATATGTACAATCATCTGATAATGAATACTATATAAATAATAAATGCTATTTGATCTAGAAATTGAATTGAGTTCAGGATTAGTGCAATGTATCTATACATTTGTAATTAATTTGTTTTAAATTATTAATAAGCATATTTATATCTAATCCTGTTTGCAACATAATAAAATAATAGAAGAAGGATCTTTTATTTAGCATGAATTGTACAATTAAATAAGAATACGTACATTATATATAAGATGAAAGCAGAGTGTACACGTGGATACTTTTTTCAGTTCTATATCATCTTCAATGTTAACTGAAATCTATGTATTTAAGATCTATGTACCAGGTATCATCAAATCAGGCTTGTGCTTTCCGATTATATAAAGGATACTTCACATTGTTCCCAAGATCTGCAGTTCTTCTAAAAACACTCCAGTAAATCCTTTGATCTTATTTATCCACCTGATCCATTGTCTTTGTTTACTTTTCCCAACCACAGGCTTTTGCGAAATTCATCATTCATTTGAATCATGCACCTAGATATGTGAGATTCTGCATGCTAATAATCACTCAAATTAGCAGTCCATTTATTTGCTTTAGCTTTTAGATTTATCAATGCTATTTGCAATCCATGGTACTTTTAATAACCATCTCCAAATCTATAATTTTTTCTCTCCCTCTATCTCAATGTTCACCTATCATAGCTTGGGTGAGTCCGACAATATGATTTTCTTATTTATATTATGACTATTATTGCATTGATTTAGTTAGATTCTCCTCAGATTTCATTATGCTTATATTGTATTATTTTGTACTTTTTCCTGTTTTTTTATTCATTCATTGCCCAAAGTTGCCGTTAGTGAAACTACTGGCCATATAAATCAGTATTGATTGATGATGTGTCATCAAGCTCTTATTGACCACATAGATTTCCTCCAGGAATAAATGAATGTAAATAAATAGCTGCATACTACCAGGGAAAGTCTGTCACTTCCACTATTCCCTTTCTCAGATTCTCTTGTTCTAGAAGTACAGAATAACAGAGTTGGAAGGGCCTTAGAGGTCTTCTAGTCCAACCCCCTGCTCAAGCAGGAGATCTGTACCATTTCAGAGAAAGGGCTCTTTAATCCTGGATCTAATTTCATGGTTTCTGAGGTTGGGGGTCTCTGGGATGGTTTTAAGGGAGGGGTGGGAGAAGTTTATCTCTCATAATCATTTCCCATTCTTATTCTCAGAGTTCTAAAAAAGAGTTCCAAATCTCTTCTCACTGGACTAGACCAACATGTAGCTTCCTGAAACCACCTGGAATCCTGGCAAACATAGTTTTTTTCAAATTTTCTAATACTGTCCAACCAATGAATACATAGTAGCCAAGTGACTTGATGGAAAAATGAGGAAATAGGTGTCTCTTTATACAGTAGTAATATGACAAGAAAGCGATTTGTATTAATGGTCATGTCAAGATAAAGGAAATGACTAACCTTCAAACAATAGTATCCAATTACACATAGGAAAGAAATAATAGTATGAATAATAGCGAGTGCCCGAAGTGTCGGTGCCATATAACCAGTGCTTTCTTGTAAAACAAAGAACACCATTCCTTCTTCATCCTCATCTTCATCTAAAGATTGCCATAAATCAGAATCTTCTTCCATTTCTTCAAATGGTTCTTCTGTCACCTGTCATTCACACATGCACACATTCTTTTGATGGGTATAAAACAGCAAATTCCTAGATAATGCTTCTCTAAGCCATAAAAATATGTAAGATGGGACTTTAAGCACAGCATAAATTATTCAAATACAAAATCAGTGAATTAGTGTGATAGCAATTCAAATGACTTGCTATGAGTCTTCTTATTGCAAGCATACTATATTTTTGTATTAATTAGTGGATGAAAATTTAAAATATTATAATTGTCTTAAAGAAAACAACCAAAGTAACTATAAAATTGTCCTGTTCTGTCAGACTGTAAGTTCTACAACAAAGATAATATGTATGAAGCACACGGAATACTCTAAATTGTAAAACATTATTACTGAGGTATAAAATATTATAATAGAAACTAATAATAACATAAAAATAAACAAGTAAGGTTTTTCATTTTTTTGAGATTTAATTGAATTAGTAACTTATTGATGGATATGGAAATAGAGTTGGTAGAAAGGAAGGGAAAATATTTCCTATTTTTCCTGTCCCTTACAATTCCCAGAATGACTTTCCAAGCTCTTGAAAGACATTTCAGAACAGCTTATAAATTGATGTTGGAGGTTGCAGAGAGAAGAAAGTATTACCAATTGCTCTTCTGCTTCTCCTGGAGCCCAATTCTTTGCAAATAGATGGAACTATTTAGGCATCAGTGTGTTTGGAATATAACACTATTCGAGCTATAATACTAGAATTCACTTTCATTATCTAATTTATAGTAATAATTAGCTAAGATGTTGTAAATATCACTGAAAATTTAGATACCATGCATAGAATAGATATATTTACATTACCTTATAAAAGAGCAGAATAAAATTGATGGCAAAGGCAACAAAAAGTGCAAGAAATCTTAAATTGTAGAAATTTCTTGCCAAATAGTGCTAGAGAAAAAAAAAAAGATAAAGAATGTAATTAGTTCATAAAGAAGGTCAGATTTAAAATGTTATGATAAGGAAATCTTTTTAATCTTTCAAATTGCAAATCATAACTTTATTTATTTGTTTCAATTAAAGTGATTGTATTAACATTAATTATATTTTACATCAAATTTGGCTTTCCCTTTTCCATTTCTCTGTTACAAAATGCCACAGTTGTTATTTTAAGTTTAAAATAAAGGTAAAGGTTTCCTCTATCCATTCATGTCCCCTCCGTTTCTTAGCCAACATTGTCCAAAGACACTTCAGTGGTCATGTGGCCAGGATGATTATATGCCAAGGTGCTTGTAATGCTCTTACTTTCTCACCAAAGTGGTACCTATTTATCACGCATTTGCATTTTTTTAATCTGCTAAGTTTCCAGGAGCTTGCACAAGTAAAGGAACTCATCCTGTCAGCTTTCCAGTTGACAAGCTCAGCATCTTTAACTTCTGAGCCACCACAACCACTTTTAAGTTTAAAATGCTATTATTTAACAGAGATTCAACTTACCAAAACTTTTGTCTGATAGATCTCCAGTACTTTAAAAAAATTAGCCATAACTGCTTCTGGCTTCTCTAACTTCTGTCCATGTCGTTTTCTTTTCTTAGGTTCTTCAACTGCCAAATATTCAGAGTATACATCATCCTTTATCTTATCGTGTTTTTCACCATCCTCCATGCTATAGGAAATGACGTTATAAATTAGATTTTTATAATGCCCAGATATAAACCATGGAAGGTCAGACATTATACAAAGGTAATTAAAAGGTAAACATGTAAGACAGATGAATTTGAAGATGTGCATTTGTCAATATAAATATATGGATTTCTGTAATTTCCCAAAACAGCATTTATGTCCAAATGATAATGAATGCATGCATTCTAGCAATTTTCTCTGTTTAATCTTTTCATTTGACAAGACAAACAAAATTTAGAGAAGTACAAAAACTGCATAATAATAATATTTTAATTGCATATTACATGGAAAATACAAATTAGTAGGATAAGATTGGCCAAGACCAGCTTTTAATTGCCAATTTTCTCTGTATTAGGATACTTATCCCATTAAAATTTCCAATCAGATGTTTGTTGTGCATGAAAGTGCCTTTTAATATATTCCCATGGTTTACATTCTGCAGTTATAGAGATTGCAAGGCATAAGAATTTCTCTGGGCTAATACTCCATAAACAACACTTGAATGGATGATAACAATTGAAAATATGCAACAATAATGATCAAATGTGTAATCAGTTTTCAAACTACACTGGAAACAGATCACATTTTATTACTTCCTTGACTTTTTTTGCCTCTTAATACTTGTAATCTTGCCAATGACAGTCAAGGGAATTGTGTACACACATATAGTGGAAGAGCAGTTGCATAACAGTTTAAATATATAGTTTCAGAGTACAAATAAATGCATTCATAAGGTAAGGAGAAATAGATATTTTAAATATAAAATATAAATATATTTTTTTATTCAAAAAGACAAATTATTGTATCTTTTTGCAGGAGTGCAAATGTGAGCAAATCAATGTAGGTGGTCATTGTCTTAGGACCATTTGTTTCACAATCATTAGAAGTTACAATTACTCTGAAAAATATGATTTATCACATACAGTAGAACCTCTGTCACAACCATAATTCATTCCATACCTTTGGTTGCATCCCCATTTGGTCGTGACCTGAACTTAATTTTGGAAATTTGGCACTTACAAAAAAATGGTGCAGAAGGGGAAATCAGCTGCGGAAAAAAAAATTGTGAATGTTTTGGTCAGAACCCAATTTGGTCATGGTCAGAAGCATACATGACCAGAGATTCTACTGTATTTAAGACTACTGTCATATTTCTGCAGTCATGTGACTGCAGCCCAGGTTCTTAGCAATGGGGTCATGATTGCAGGAAATACGACTTAGGCAAAAGAGTGGTCAATGTCTGGAATATCTACCTGACTCTGGTTTCTTCCCCAAACCCCAAAAACTTTAACCTTAGACTTTCTACTATTAACCTCACCCCTTTCCTAAGAGGTCTGTAGGGGCGGGCATAAGCGTACCAACATGCCTACCGTCCCTGTCCTATTGTTTCTTTTATTTTTCTTATATCTATCCATGTATTCATAACTATGTTTTTACTTATACCTATTATCTTGTAAGCAATTGACAAACCAAATAAAATAAAAAAAAATGTTTATGTCTGCTGCTGCATCTGGGGCTACATGATTGCTATTGGTAACCTTCGCAGACATGAAAGTCAATGTAAAAGCTGCAAATTGCAATCATGTGCTGTCTCAATTAATGACTTCAGCAAAAAAGGTTGCAAAATTGGATGCAGTCACATGTTCCCTCACTTAATAATCACACTACTTAACAATGTATTTCCCAATCCCAATTGTAGTCATAAATCAAAGACTATCTGTAAGTTTTCTTTCTTTCTCTTTTCTTTTTTGCTCTTGAATTAAATTTTCAGGCAATTCTAAAAACTATCTCTATTATTAACAAAAATATTTGCTTTGGTTTTCAAGTATTTTGTTAGAAAGCAACACTGTGACAAAAGTGTCATTGAAACTAAACCCAGCTTCTTTTTTTACTGCTACAAGGCATTTGCCATCAGCTGATTGCCCCCTTTTATCCAATCTTTTGGGACATTTCAAAAATTATTTGTACTATTTATTAAATAACCATAATAAAGCTTTCTCTCTAAAAGCTATATTATGGTAAGCTTCCGTCATTAGCCGTTGATGTTAGGGTTTAACTTTGCTTTGTTTGTTTTATTGAATGTATTTTTATTGATGAATGACCAAAATAAAGTTTCTGTCCATTAGCTCCATTAGAATTAACAGGACATAAAATATGGAAGAAAATGTTGACTGTTTCACTGTAAGATTGTTGGATACTCTCATTCAAAATATTCATAAAGTCTCTTCAACCACATTTTCTAACATAAAAAAACCCACATCAACAGTGTTTAACTACACATAGCTTACTCAGCCTTCTCAGATTCTGTTCTTGTTTCTGATTCATCATCCCTTGTAACTTCAGGTAGCTGAAATTTTTTGAAAATATACAGAATTTTAATATTATGAAATTTCCTTTCAAAATCATCCAATTAATTATGAGTGTTTTGATTAATTAAAATCATGTTGATGACTGTTCACCTGAAAATGTTTGTATGTAAAAAGCTGTACATGGCCTGGGACCAGGGTACCTGAGGAATCACCTTTTCCCTTTTATCTGTCCAACTAGATCAAACAGGGTGGGCATACTGCAGATCCCATCAGCCAAAGATGATCTTTTTCTGCAGCCCCTGCCGTAGGGAACTTCCTCCCTTCAAAGATTAGAATGGCCCCAACCCTGTTAGCCTTCCATAAAGTTTTAAAACCTGTCTATGCTCCTGAGTCTGGGGAGCTACATGTGCCAAGGGCCCCACTTTCTGGCTACATAGTTTGCAGGCCTGATGATTGCCCCCTTTTATCCAATCTTTTGGGACATTGCTTTGTATGTATTCAAATTTAGATGTTTTATTTTTTTATTGTTTTAATGGTATTTTTTTTTAATGTTTTTGTTGTTTTAAAATGTTTTTAATGATTTTAGTGTAATATATGTTTTCAAGTTGTGAGTTTCCCAGAATTGTTTGGAAATTAAATTCAGAAGATTTCCTAGTGCTTTACCCAGTATATTTACCTCTCTCTGATTGTATATATTTGCCTCCACTGTCATATTCTAATCCCTATAACAATATTATGTGACCTCCCAGTCTCCTTCATTGGATGGTTTCAGGTAATAGGGAGGGGGTGAAGAGATCAACCAGGTAGACATTCTCTTATGGAATGGACTTTGTTATTCTCTGATTATTTTTTTAACATTTACATGAACCCCCTAGAAATCCTCTGTTAATTTGGGACACAGTATGATTTGTAGGCTGATTATTTCCAGTTGTACATTGCCACCCTATGTCACACAGTAGATCCTGCTAAATGTCCTGTCCCAATGACTAGAGGCCAAAAAAGACAATGTCAAGCATTAAGATTGCTTGTACCAAGAAAGGAAGCTATTTGGTTCCCTTTCAGACTTATTTTATAGCAACCAGAATACAAAATTATTGCTGTAGTCTAAAGAATATGTGTCTTGGATTTCTGATTAATAATCCTTATTAGAAATGAGTTGAAAATTCCAAGATAAGATTTCTAGTGAGTTGAGACAAGAAACCAATCTAGAGATAATTAAACAATAAAATTCTAGTTTTCTTTTGTGCTTTTTCTGAGGTACAATGGGCGACAATTGAAGGCAGGACTAAGAGCTAATGGCATCCTGCTCTCCATCCTGCCCTTAAGAAAAAAAATATTGTGCTGCGAAAATATTGCCAGTTTGGCTTCTGAATTTAAGTGATATGATATTGGGATGCTGTACCACCACATTAAGGCCAAGGGCTGCCATGCAAGAGATGGAGACAAATAGAAGCCATCAGGTTACTACAACATTATCAGATAAATCTTTCTTTCCAGAGGAATGGAATATAGCAGCAGCACTAATGGCAATATCATAGAGAAGGGATTGAATATTTTGGAATGACAAAGTGAGTAAAATCATCAATGATAGGAATACACCAATAAACTATCTTGTGGGGTGGGGTGGTGTTAGCATCATTATTTGTTCTATCATATGGAAGCATAAATTTTACTAAATGAATGTTTAAAACTTTAAAAGATTTAAGACCTTTAAAGTATATCTCAGCATAGCTTCTGTCGTCTTAATGCATCATAATATATTAAACTGCCACAAATACTTTACTAGAATTTCTAGAGTTCTAATTTTTAATCCATCAATTAGATTAAATCTATCTTATCTATCTATCTATCTATCTATCTATCTATCTATCTATCTATCTATCATTATCTGTTTGTCTGTCTATCTATCATCTATAATACACAGCACATGCATTGTTTTACCTACCTGAATTTTCTTCTTACGAACTGCACTTTCCAAAGAAGGGAGAGTTTCTGATCCAATAATACCAGCAATGTCCCCAAGGCCAATATCATGACCATGTTTTGATCCACTTTCCTTTTTTGTATAAATGTCAAAAATATCTGATAAGAGGTCACTTTCTTCTTTTTCTTTTTTTACAAACTGCACGATTTCAGCTGCAATGCCATGTTCCAAAATTTCCACTTTTTCTGCTTCGAGCACATCGTCATGAATTCCAAACTGTGTTGGATCAGGCATGTCGCCTAGAATTTTGGTAACTCTTATGTTTTTGGCCCCTTCAACTAGGCCATCACCAAATATAGTACTCCAAAGAATCTGAAAAATGCTCCATATTATAGTAAGAAACATTTGGAAGAATCCTATAAATAGCATCCAAAAAGAAGAAAAGGACACTTTCACCAGTTCTTTAAAGGTCATTTTTTTCACTTTTCTATACTGTTTTCTTAGATTTTTCAGTTTAAAGATCTTGAGAATTGTGGCAGCATATTTCTTTACCGCATCACATGCCATTGCAAATGCTGAAGCTGATTCAAAAGATTGTTCTTCTTTCTCGTCTTCTTCCCTCAGATACCAAGCTTCACTCTCGTCTTCCTCCTCAACTCTGTCAATTGAATCAGTTTCAGAGATCTGAGATGCCAACTGCATTTCAAAAATGGTGTCCTCACAGAAATTGACAAAAAGCTCCATTTTTTCTTGCTCTCCACCTTCATTTACAACATCAAAAATAAACTGCCTTTTTGATTCCTTCACTTGAGGCTTTTCCCACTGTGTCCTACTGGATTCACTAATCTCGAAATAAACTCGTTCTATCTTCTTGGCACTACCTATGATTTCAATGCGTCCCAGATAAGGTTCAAAATAATTAAGGACACTTTCTGCCGGATGTAATAGAGTTTGAAGGCGTGAATCATTTGGCATGTGTTCTGAGAGATTTGTTAAGAGCACTGCCACATTAAACCCAATATCTTTGGCTGGCTTGTGAAATCTTTCAACAAAATCAGCATAGTTAAACATATCATTTTCATCAGTTTCTGCACAGGACAGTAAAAAGTCAATTTCTGATTGCATATACTGCTTCTGACCTTCCATGGCTTTTTGAAACTCCTTTTTTGAGATTATTCCTTTTCCTTCCGAATCATATTCTTTGAAGGCTTCTGAGCTTGTTAAATCTTTTAGCTTGAGAAACATGTCAAAGAACTTCAAAATCATTTCTACATTGCTAGACGACTCGACCAGTGTATCTACCATCTGTTTTCCAATTGTGCCATTTACAATGTTACCTAAATCAGAAATGTAAACATTATTTAATCGACATGCATATATAATGTTTAATCTATAATCACCTTTAGAAATGATTACAACTATTTTCAGTTTTATAATGTTGCTTTAAATTAGTTTTGCAACCACTATTCAAGTACATTATATGTTTAAATCTATTGCAATTTCTTTTTCAAGTTACAAGGCAGAATTCTTTATTGGTCAAGTGTGGTTGGACACACAAGGAATTTGTCTTGGTGCAAATACTCTCAGTATATATGAAAGAAAAGATGCATTTGTCAAGAATAATAAGGTACAACACTTAATGATAGCCATAGGGTACAATACAGCAATCAATTACTGTTGTAAATACAATAAAGCTTAAATTGAGATTTTTCCCCCCTAAATTAATTTTATTGTGACCTATACCAATGGAAGAAATAACACTTAAAAAAAAAAAGATTCCACCTTCAAGCAGTGACAACAGCATCACTACCATATCCTTCAGAAGATCCAGTAACTCCTTCAGCAATTCAATTTGGCTGGAATCCTAGGATATACATAAAGTTAACATTTACTTTTAAAATGATCTAAACATCATCTCAATTTACCATGATCATGTTTTACATAATTGGAACCAATGAGCTCTGTGTGTCTGGCAGAATGCTTAAGTGCAGCAAATGTTGTCCAAAGTAAGGCATAGAACAATGAAAGCTACCTTATCTATTCCATTGAGGATACATGGCAATCTACCAACTTCAGAGTGTCAAGCAGCAATTTTCCATAGCAGCTGTTTTCTTTTAACTAAAGACCTTAGGGACCAAATCTGAGATCAACTACAAAGAAGGCACTTTGGAACCAAAAAAGATGGCAGAAATTTTATAAATAAATGCAGCTGATCACTGAACTAATATGCCAGGTAAAAGGATATCTGGAATAACACTAGACAATTACACTAAAATATTTCAATGACTGAGTTATATTAAGATGCCCCATGGACAAGATGCCATTTTCAAGATCAAGGCATTATCTCATTATCCATTTTGTTCTTTCCCATAATGTCTGTGTGTCTGTGAAATCTGCCCCAGAGGATTAGACAATTATTCAGAACAGTACAGGACATATTAAGAAGGGTGGAAAGAGAAATAGCAAAAACTGCCTTTTAGTGAGAGGAAATTATTTTATGAATCTCTGGAAGGAAATGGATCCATGCCATTTTTTTTAAAACTTATGCCCTCTCAAGTCACATCAAAGGGACATTTCCCTAAGACAAATAGGAAGTGCTCTTGATGTTTTGTATACATATATAGGATAATGTGATGGACATTGGCAGGTGAATTACACATATTGTAAAGAACTATCTTGTGCTAGAAGTTTTATTTTTGCTTTTTTAAGAAGTACATTAAACTATGGAATTAACTAACATCAATGTGTTGAAAGAAAGGATATAGATGAAGAATCAAATTGCTGCTAATCTTATTGACTAACTACCATCTCTTGAATCAGATACAGTCTACCTTAAATGCCAGTTGTTAGGGAGTAATTGTAGTAGTAATTGTAGTAGTCTTAGAGTAATTGTATTTGTCTTCTGTATACACTTCCCAGCTTTCTTGGTGCATTTAGATGGCCAATTTGTGACTTATAATACTAGATCACAACAGCCTTTGCTCAACCTTCTAACCAAAATCTTACATTGAAATATTAGAAAATACTTGTAGCTTGGGTTTTAGATTTTGGCAGTTAGCCAAAATCTTGCCATTTAGTTCCCAAACGTTTTGTTAACAGGCTAGGTAACATTTTGTTACCAGGCTAGGTAACATCATCAGTAGTAGTTTTGTAGCAGTGTTTTGTCCTATTCCTCTTTAGCTTAAATAAACAACAACATAGTATACAAAATCAGTTGCAACAATTGTAATCCTATGTGTGTGTGTGTGTGTGTGGTAGGAGAGTAATGGGACAAATAAGCAGGCATATGGCTGTGATGCTTATTTCTTCCTTCACAAACCTTAGTTTATGAAATATGAAATAAAATGTATATATGTGATTAAATGATTTACATTTTCAGCAAAGATGATGAATAAAATTTACCTGTGAAAGCTTCATTTGCATGTTAGCAAAAACATGAAGAAAGCCAACAACTGCATCCCACAGTCTGCTGTGAGCCAAACTCTGCTGATTTCCAATGCAAGGCCCCTACAATTAAAGAATGATGTTTTAAGATTTCTTTTTAAGTATCTATCACAATAAGTATTGTTATTATCTAATTACTGATAGCATGCTCTAAATCTACAAAGAACTCTGACAATTTAGTAACAATAAACAATATAAAGCTTAAAACACACAGTAATGATATAATATGCTCTAAAGCATGAAATATAGTAAAATGAATAAGAATTGTAACAAAGACATCATACAAATAATTTAATAATATATATTTATTAAAATCATCAAAACTACTCTGTACGAATTTCTAGAAATCTGTTTTTGACAGGTTAAACTTAGCAGCTTCAAAGAGATGCTCTTCCATAAAACTAGATCATAGCAGAAAAGACATAAATGAAAGTATGCAATGAGCAAAGGTAAATGGAAAAACAACATGAAACAAAATGAAATTGGATGCAAGTATTAGAAGATGAGAAGGCATTCTAAGGCAACTTTCTGCAGGTGAAATACTGTGAATTAAGATTTGCTTGAACTGAAATTTTCATTAAAACTATCAAAGAATTAATTCCTTTTATATCCCTGTCCAATTCCTTAGTTTAGAAAGAAATATATATTTTTAAGAGATGTAAAATCTCAGTTTTCTTCTCTCCTTCTCCCCCAACTGTATAAAAAAGTGGGAGAATAACACACATGTAGTCCTAAAGATGCTTCTTCAAGAATCAACTAAATTTTTTAGTTTTTCTTTGACGACATTTCGCTTCTCATTCAAGCAGAGCTGAAGAAGCTTCTTGGATAAGAAGCGAAACATCTTCAAAGAAAACCAGAGAATCTTTGGTTTAGAGTAACTTTATTATCACTTTAAATGTACACTAATTGGCATACATTAACATGAAATTTTGTTGCATACAGCTCTCAAAGGTCACCACCTCCAATATACACTACATAACATGACTAAACAAACAAATAAATAAATGCAAAATTATACATATAATCACATATATTATATGACACAGAGAAACAACACAGTCTAGTTGGATGTATACATGCACATGGTGAGAAAAATGAATCTTGAGAGTTTACCAGATGGATGACATAGGGAACAAAGCTGTTACAGAATCTGGTAGTCCTGCTAGAAATACTTCAAAACCAGAGGGGAGCAATAGAAAGAGGCCATAAAATGGGTGTGTGGGGTCTTATAGCACACATAAGCAGCATCCTGAATAACAGGAAGCGAGCTTCCTATAATCTTCTCAGATGTCCTGACCACTCTCTGTATGGATCTTCTATCTGAGGCACTGCGGCCACCAAACCAAACAGTGATGAAGTTTGTTATAAAGCCTCTTGAAAAAGCACATTTGGGAAAACCATGACGTGGATGACTGAGAATCTCTGTAAACACACCTGTAGATATTATCTTCATTATTTATTTGTTTTTAAAATGATTTTACAAATGGCAGTAATCATGAAATTCCACTAATTGTGTCAATCATTCATTTATGTCAGAAATTATATAACAAAGAGAAAGGTTTTACCTACTTGTATATATTCAGTTAGTGAATTAAAAATCTGTTTGGTTACAGCCAAAGCCTTAGAGAAGTTATGTTGTCCAGATTCATCAATTATATCTTTGCCAGAGTAGTACCAATAAAAGTCACTGATTGATTCCTAAGTATAAAAAATATGTGGTTTTACTTCATTAATATATTAATTAATTCATATTAATTCATTATTCAAACTGTATTACAGAAGGAAATTGTAGTATCATTGTATCATTTTTATATTTATCATTTTTCTAGTTATATAATAATAAATATATAATATAAATATATAATGATAAAATCTATATCTACTCCAATAAATTCTGAATCCAAACAACAACAAATAGAAAACTACTTACTTTTTAAAAAAGCTCCAAAAGAGCATATTTTATTATTTCAATCACTAAATTCTACTTTAAAATACCTCCTATGTTGCCTTTCAATTAAGTTTAGTTTTCAATGTTAAACAATGTAAAATAATGTGTTATATCACAATATACATTTAAAACACCTTGAAACAAAACACTCTTAACCCAAAATATACCCCCCCATACAAACTTTAAGACATCATGAGCAGATTTATATTGTTTATTATAAATTCTTGTAGAAAAGAACAATTTTCTCCTGGCCCTGAAGAGGTATTGAGGTCAGCATCAAGTAAAACCAGCTAGAAAAGTGCTCCAAAACCTAAATAGAGTTTAACTTTTGATCATTTAATTAGCATAATTACTAACTCACAAACTAACTTTTAAAATGTAGATTAAAAAAAATCTACAGTTAATGCATGACTGCATGAAACCTACTTAAATTCCTGTTTCAGCTTTTCTAACCCTGGGTTCACTAAATAAACTGACTTTAATTCCCAGAATTCGTAGCCATGGGAAAGCCATCTGAGAAATAATGGAAGTTCAAGTCTTTTGTGCCTGGATTAGAAAAGGCTGCTTTACTTAAATATCCTGTCTCTGATATTATATATATCCTGATATATATCCTCTGATATATATCCTGATACTGATATTCCTGGGTGGTGGTTTTGGTTTTCACATTCCTGGAAACTGGATGAAATCAACTGAGAAGTTCCCAAGCAAGCTGTTCAAACAAATCCCTTCTTTTTAGTTCTGCAAGCCTCTTTGGACTGATCTTTAAGTGTCTCAGTGAGGTTGGCCTAAAATGGCCTAAATATTAGTGTCTTTACTGTTGTGTATAAAACCAGGCAAGGTTTGAAAATCAAACAGCAGCTAATTTGTTTTCTCGGGAAAACAGCATTCATTTTTAATTCCCTCAAAGTGTCTGCAAGAATAAAGTAAAGCATTATTTTAAAAATCAATTTTTCCTCAGACATCAAATATTTCAGCTTCACAGGTACAGATAGGAAAAGAAAAACTTGTGTGTAATTCAAATCAAACATTTAAATCCCAATATGTTTTGCCTCAAATTAAAGTTAGGAAGAGTCATCAATATACTTCTAGTGTTTTTTTCTAGCTTAGATTTTACAGTTTCTATTCAAATTGGTTGCCATGCTCCTTCTCTTTCAATTGATACAATATAATTGAAAAACAGGACACAACTACTGCATCATGGAACTGTAAGAAGAAAAAAAGAATAGACACCAAGTGTGATGAAAGCCAAAAACCTGTAATGGCAGAAGGATTTTAAAAACAGAGTGATATAATATAGAATATTTTCTCTGTTTACCTGAAGCCGCAAAAGATAATCTACTGTACTAATGATAATATTCACTGTTGTTGTATTGCCCATTTGTGTGCGCAAGTAATTCTGAAAATCTGAAAGGTAAAAAACAATGTGCTATATAATAAAAGATTCAATATAGTCTTACTTATTTTCATTTTTGTTCATTTAGAAAATGAAAAATTGTATATTGTTTTGAAAGGAAACAGCATTCATAACCACCCCTGATGGATACCACAGTAATTGTGTCTAATAATATGAAAGAACTGCAATCTTTTTAAAGAAAGTTATATGAAATAGTCAATTGCATAACATATTACATAGCAAAACTTCTCACTTACTAGATTTGAATTTAACAAAATGGCAATTTGATTTGTATCTTGAAAGAACTTATACATGTAAAAAATTATTTCTGAATCCACCTCATCTGAGAACAGATTAACTGTTGAAGAATTGAAAATCAATTGAAGTATGAAAGATATTGGAATAACTTATTTCCCAAAGATTTAAATCAAACAGCAAATTGCTGAATATATATTGCACATCACTTACCATTATTATGACCTTCACACAGCAGTTGTAAAAATCTAAATAGATCTTTAGTAAACTCATCATTCTGTAGTACTTTCTCACCTTGAAAATATACAGTACAATGAATTACGTGATAATCAATTGTTTCGAAACATGCAGAACAAATAGTCTCTCAACAGCATCCTTCAAACTAAGTGATTGTAATAAAAAGCAAATACTGTAAGCTAATTTACAGTAGTTCGTTCTTTAAAAAAAGAAATACTTTGAGGAAATGATAAAAGCAAACTATAAAACAGAAAAAGCAAAGCTAAAATATTTAGCACTCCAAAGCATTCATGATCAAACTACAGGACTAAAAATCTAATAGGAAATGGTTAGTCATTATCAAACCATGCCTTAGGTATGAAAGACGCTTCTTTAATTAAGCATCAAATTGTTTCTTCCAGCCCCATACAGAATCATCTGCAGACCATGAAAGTTAACCTAAAAGATATCTATAAAGATGCAATTAAAGAAGATTTCTTTCTGTTTTGCCACACACAATAGCATCAAAAGCTGTAAACCCAAACATACCACGCTCACGTATGATGACTGTGGATCAAAGAAAAATAATAAGAATACAAAATAAGCAAGTTATAATTACATTATATATTTTATTAAATGTTTTCTTGGAAACTAAATGAAACAACATATTTTAATCGCACATCATTTAAAGGAGGTTAAAGAGGTTAAAGAGACCTTAAGTGAACAATTGGGCTGAAAAAGAAATTAAGTGTAAATCTATCTGAATTCATTCACTGTACGTACGTGTTCCTTCTTCAGTAACCATTCCAAGGCCTTCTGCTTTATTTTGTCTCTCGAAGGCATTCAAATCAAGAACGCTTATAAAAAAAGATAATAAAGAAAAGTTTGCTGAATCAAATAATAAGACTGAATAATAATTTGACAAATCATTCAAACAATAAAAAATAAATTATAAAGGTTTAAAAATGATACATTTGAAAGATGAACAGTTTCACTGAAATCAGTATTAAATGCTTCTCTATCAATATTACCTCCTAAACCCAAACCACTTTTTCAATATTCCTTCTGTTGATATCACTGCAATATATCAATTGAGACAAAAATTAGCCTAATCCACTAAATGCTTTCTCCTTTTTTTTCATCAGTGGTAAGGGCAGTAAGAATCTGGTGCTCATGGGTGAAGATTTACTCTTTAAATTGTTGTTATTATTAACAATAACAACCACGTAAGAATGCTGGCCTGAAAATATTGTAAAGATTCTTAAAGGGCAAATAATGCATGCCCCAGAACAAAATCCATCCATTGCATCTCAGTTCACATTATCACATTTCCCCAGAGTTTTAAAAAAACATGAATTTGGAAAAGTATATCCCACTGACAATGTGAAAGATCAGATTAGGGACAGATTTTCATACAGAAAATCTATCTATATGGACATTGACAACAATTTGGTAGCACATATCAGTCAAAATTCCATTCAATACATGCAGCTGAGCACAGAAAGTTTTTACCTGCAAGATTGCATTAAGCCAGAGATAGATTGAAAAAAACCAGCATCTTTTTTCTCTTTCAAATAATCCAACATTTTCTGAATCAGAGATTGAAAAAAATATATATTAAAAACTGTCTTGAGTTTTTTTTTAATGACAAGAATATATTTTTGCTGGATGACAAGAATAATTTACAAACTTAACTTATTATTGGCATCTTTGGACTTGGCTTGAGAACTTGGATAATGTAAGCTTATATAATATATATGGTATGTTTAAAAGCTGTCTTGCCTTGCTGCTGAGTGCTAAGAGGGGTGTCTGAAAAGGCATGGAATTGGAGATGGTGAGTTCTAGAGTAAAGCCTCAAATAAGGGAGGGAATGGGATAGAGTGATGTAAGGGCCATCAGTATTATGACAGGCACAGGATATCACAGGAATATGAGAGAAGCAACTCACAGGCTGATTTCTTGGATAACTATGATAATTTTTACTCACCAATCCTCAATATTTACCCTTGAGGATAGGTGACTGGATCCTTTTATTTTTTTTAATGTATAATTTTTATTTAAGATTTTCACAAAAGTAGTACATAAACATTAAATAATATAGAGTGAGATTTGAAAAATAAAGGTAAGGAAAAAAATGAAAAGAAATACAAATGGAAAAAAGAATAAAAGATATCCAAAGAAATGATGTCTTTATACCAGTTACAAAACTTATTTTCTTTCCTTCCTCATTAAAATTATATCATAATTCTCTTTTGCCCATATTCAACAATTTTTAATTAGAAAATCCAAAAATTAGCAGCTATTTTTTTCATTTTCTTCAAAAAAAAAATCCCTAATAGGCTTCCAGTCTTTAATAAAAGTTCTTGTGGGATATGTTATCAGGTCCTTGATACACAATTTGATTTTGCAGAAGTCTACCAACTTGGCTTGTGTAGCTAAGACTTTTGTGGACCCACAGTAGAAATTTCCATCTTGGAAATTTGCCCACCCAGGTTTTGAATTCGCACTAGCTCCAAACCAGGGTAGAGAGATGGAGGTGGTGACAGTAGTAATCTGAGAGCCCTTCATCACTTTTAAAGGTCTACACTATAAATAACTAGAAGTGAGATCTTATGGGTGAAGTTGGGCATCAAAAATTAGCTAGGTTGATTGCTGCTGTGCATTATCTTCCCTGCTTTATCCCTTCCTGAGCTGCTAGATTAATTTACATCGATCCATTACAAGCTGAAGCCCAAGCCAAAAAGGTTCTCGGAGATTTTAACTTGTGTGTCTCCCAGCCATACTGTGTTTAGTGTTCAGGAATTCATGGCCTCCAAATTATTGATGGCCCAAGTCATGCTGAAGTTAAGTAAGGGTAAAAGAGTCCCTATGGATTTTATTCCACTAGCATGTCTGAATATAGGTGCTCATCTCTGTTTCACGGCCACTGAGCCAGCTCTGTCGGAAGACATTTCTCTGCTCATGTGGCTACAATGACATCATGGAGCATTGATATCTTACCACTGAAGTGGTATCTATTATTATCTATCTACATTTGCTTACTTTCGAACTGCTAGATTGGCTGGGGTGTGGATGGAATCACATAGCGTTCAGGTCTCAAATCTGGGCTACAAACATTAAATATGGGTTTTATCTTGGGGTAGTTGCAATGTTATCTGGAAGTGAAGGACATTACTTGGTGGGCTCAGGTGTTATACAGACAGCAATAATAGTTTGATTTGACCATCATTTGCTCAAAAATTTTAAATCTAAAAATATGTGCAAATACAAATAAATATAGCTTAACTTACAGGTGAAACTCAAAAAATTAGAATATCGTGCAAAAGTTCATTTATTTCAGTAATGCAATTTAAAAGGTGAAACTAATATATGAGATAGACTCATTACATGCAAAGCAAGATAGTTCAAGCTGTAATGTGTCATAATTGTGATGATTATGGCTTACAGCTTATGAAAACCCCAAATCCACAATCTCAGAAAATTAGAATATTACATGCAATCAATAAAACAAGGATTGCACATAGAACAATATCAGACCTCTGAAAAGTATAAGCATGCATATGTACTCAGTACTTGGTTTGGGCCCCTTTGCAGCAATTACTGCCTTAATTGGCGTGACATGGAAGCTATCAGCCTGTGGCACTGCTGAGGTATTATGGAAGACCAGGATGCTTCAATAGCGGCCTTCAGCTCTTCTGCATTGTTAAGCCTGGGTTCCCCAACCAGGGTTAGGGAGACAAGCTAAACAGAATGTGCAGCGTTAGTCAGATAGGCACACAGATAAATGAGTGAGCTAAGTTTGTATGTTTATTAACATACAGTAAAAATAATGGATACGCTTGTGCTATCAAAAATATAGTTTATTCCATTATGAGTTCATAGCATAGTCAAAATAACAGTCCAATAGTCATGTATCATTTAGTCAGTCCATTCAGGGATATTCAGTTAGCAAAATCTGTGTAGAATATCCTATGTCAGTTCACTTACAAATCAGTCCTTTGTTTTCTCTCCCGTTCGAGCAATGCAGTCTTGATTCCAAGCAGTAATCAGGGATCATCAAAGCCAGAGAGAGCAAGCTGCAGTCTTGCTTCTTTTAAAGTGCTTTCACAACCACTCCCTTAATTACTTTCCCATAGTTAAAGTTGCAGACACTTTAACTTATAAACCATGATAACATATTATTATTTACCTAAACCAGTTAGGGTAAACAATGTTATCCCTAACATTCTCCCCTTTTAGGAAATAATAATAAATATAACTATTTACATCTTTAAATCATATTTGTTACAACTCTCTTTAAACTTAATTACTCCTTGAGCTTTTGTAAATTGGTCTGCAATGTTTTCTTCCGTCATGCAGTATTCCAATTTAATTAGCCCATTCTTTACAGATTCTCTAACATTTAAGTATCTTAAATCAGTATGCTTTGATCTAGTTTTTACAGCAATACTAGTAGCGAACTTTATAGCTGCCTGGTTGTCCCCGTACACAATAATGGAATCTTTAACAGTTATACCCATGTCTAATAATAACTGTTTGTACAAAATCAAGTCAGTGCATAATAATGACAGACATGAAAATTCCGCTCCCATCGTGGACAAGCTGATATGCTGTTGTCTGATTGACCTCCACCCTATTAGTGTCTTACCAAATAATATAGCCATCCCAGATGTTGATTTTCTAGTGTTTATATCAGTTGCAAAACTTGCATCTGCATAGGCACTAAGACTCAAATCACCCTTTGGTTCTATATATAATGCATGGTTCATTGTTCCTTTAAGATATCTTAAAATTCTCTTTAATGATTGCCAATGACATTGATGTGGATCTGAATTAAAACGTGCCAGCTGATTAACACTATAAGCTATATCAGGCCTAGACCAATTGCTTATATATGATAAGCTACCAATCAAAGATTGATATATTGACTTATCAAATTTGGGACTTTGATCATCAGTTTGGCAAACTTCCTGACTCATTGGAGTCTTTGCCGGTTTACAAAGTTCCATTTTAAATGTTTTAATTAGTTGGCAAATTTTATCTTCTTGAGATATCTTAAAACCATTTTTTGTTTTGTTAATTGTCAATCCTAGATACTTTTTAATTTCACCTAAATGCTTTAATTTTATCTTTTTGGCTAATAATGATATAATCTCATTAGCTTCATTATTAGTCTTAGTTATCAAAGCAATATCATCTGTAAATAATAACAATAATGACACCGTTCCGTTATTTTCTCTTTTAAACACACATGGATCTGCTAAACCAGATTTAAAACCTATATTGTTTAACTCTTTCACAATATATTGGTTCCACTCAAACCCAGATTGTTTCAACCCGTAAAGACTCTTTTTGAGTTTCCAACAATCATTACTATTTACTTTATTGTCTTTTATACCTACTGGTTTTCTTAAATATATAGTGTGCTGTAATGGTGCACGCAGATAAGCAGTTTCTACATCTAAATGGTTAATGATATAGTTTTTCTTAGCTGCCCACACTAATGCTGCTCTTAAAGATGTTGCTTTAAGACTTGGTGCAAAAACTTCATCGTAATCAGATGCAGTTTGATTAAATCCTTGAGCTACTAACCTAGCCTTATGGGTAACAGTCCCATCATTTCCAGTTTTTACTTTAAATATCCATTTGCACCCAATGGATTTTTCTCCTGGAGGTAATATGGCATCTTCATATACTTTCATTACCTTTAATGAATTTAGTTCTTTTTCCATTGCTTTTTGCCAATTCTCCTGATCCTTAGCAGGATACATCCGAAGTTCATCTACACTAGTTGGAACTTTAGTTACTTGGCAAACTATACTTGCTTGATATCTATCAGGTGGTCTAGTTACACGTGTAGTACGTCTAGGTATTACAGGACTTACAGGTGGACTTTATTAACTGCTTTTGATTATCAAACTCTTTCTGATCAACTATTTCCTCTTGTTCTGGTCCTATTTGCTCTTCATGGACTTCTTCTTTTATTGGACTCTTCTTATAACTAATCTGTTCTTTCTGCCTTTTGTAGGGTTCAATAATTACTTCATTATTTAAATCTTGTTCTAATCTATTCCATCCTACATGTTCTAGGAATTTAGCACTAGCACTGGTGTAAACTCTAGATGTACCTGGTTCCCAGAATCTATAAGATCTATGATTAGATGTATATCCTACAAAATATAATCTTTTAGCTCTATGCTGTCTTTTGTGTCTAAGTTGTGAAGGGATATGCACCCATGCTGGTGCTCCAAATGTGTGCATGTAACTTTAATCAGGTTTTGTACCATGCCACAATGTGAATGGTAATTCACCTGTTGTTGAATTAACAACATTATTTAATATATGATTACCACACATTATTGCTTCTCCCCACAAATTGTCAGGTAATCCTGAATCAGACATCATAGTTCGTGCCATTGATTGTAATGTTTGGCCTCTTCTCTCTATAAAGGCATTATGTTGTGGCCTATATGGTGCAGACTTTTTATGTTGAATACCTAACATCCTTAGTCTGTTCCGGAATTTATTATTTGTAAATTCCGTACCATTATCTGTTATAAGAGTTACTAATTTCTTTTTAGTTTTCCTTTCTGCAAATTTAATCCAATTAAAGAGATTTTGATACGTTTCAGTTTTGCTTTTCATTAAATAGCAAAACCCATATCTAGAATAATAGTCCATTATACTTAGTATGTAACGAGCTCCTACTACTTGGTTTTTTCGGACCTATTAAATCAGCAAATACTACTTCTAAAGGCTCTTTGGTAGTAAATCCATCAACTCTATTAGCCGATGTGACCCTGGCTTTGCTTTGATTACAGGCATTACATTGCAATTACTTATTACAAGGTTTCAAACTTATTCCCTTAGATAATTCAACAGTTTTCTTAAGCATTTTAAAATTTAAATGCCCTAGCCTTCGCTGTAACAAGTGAATACATTCATCATGAGGTTTCTTATTTTCATAAACTGTGTTAGCCACCTTTAAACCATTATCATTTAACATATATAATTCACCTCTTAAAGATGCAGTAATTTTTTTATCTTCTTTTTCAATTATGCAGTTATCTCACCTAAATGTAACTACATATCCTAGTTTAACCAAAATTCTTACTGAAATTAAATTAAACTTAAGTTGTGGTACATATAACATTTTTACATTCTCTTTTATAAAAGAACAATATGCTATACCTTGACCTTTAGCTTTCAGTTTCCAGCCATTGGCTAACGATATCTGCTGTGTACTCTGGGACATTTTAATAAAATTTCTGTTATCATTTGTTATACAGTGGGATGCTCCACTGTCAACCACCCATAAATTATTTTTTACAGCTCCGTTACTATACATGGCTAACTCTAAAATTTTATTTATCTTTTGATGACTTTTAGTATTCTGGCCAGCGTTCTGGCGCTTTGCTTTTTTACAAAATCTTGCCAAATGTCCTCTTCCTCCACAATTAAAACACTTTTTAATTGCGTATGCAGTAGGAGATTCATTATCTTCTTTTTGAGGTTGCTGCCTCCTTAACTGATCTCTTTCAAGCCTTCTTCTTGCCTCTTCAATCAATCTGCCAGTTATATCAGTTAAAGTTAGACTTTCCTTTGGCAAAATTTCAAGGGAAGTTACGTAGTTGTCATAACTTTTATCAAGTGAAAATAGAATTATGTAGACTTGGTGTAGTTCAGAAAAAATAAGCTCTTTCTCATGCAATTCTTGAAAAATGCTTTGCATAGTTTTCAAATGACTCAGCATATCACCATTCATCTGGAGATGCGTACTGAAAAGCTTCCGTGTTAGATTTATGTGAGCACCAACATTATCTTGAACATAAATCCTCTTCAGCTTCTGCCAACAACCAACAGCCGTTTTCTCTCCGTGGATATAAACAAGCTGTTGGTCAGTTAAGGTTAAAGCAATTATGCAAATAGCGTGTTCATTTTTATGCATAAATTCTTCTATCTTTAGTTTATCTTCATCATCCTCTGGATCCCATTCTTCTACGTTTGGTGGATTTTCAATTATGTTCCACAAACCTTCTCTTCGTAGAAGCAGACTACATTTCATAGACCATGAGACATAGTTTGTTCCATCCAGCTTGGATATAAGGGACAAACTTTGTAGATTGACTTGTGCCATGTTTTCTTATGGATATAAAACTATAATTAATAAAACACAGCTGTCTGTTTACTGTAATGTATAACAAAACAAATTCTCACTTTTACATAAATCTGTTTTATCCTAGTTAAACTGACTTTGCAGCCTCTGGGCCCATAACCAGTGTTAAGCCTGGGTTCCCCAACCAGGGTTAGGGAGACAAGCTAAATAGAATGTGCAGCGTTAGTCAGATAGGCACACAGATAAATGAGTGAGCTAAGTTTGTATGTTTATTAACATACAGTAAAAATAACAGATACGCTTGTGCTATCAAAAATATAGTTTATTTCATTATGAGTTCATAGCATAGTCAAAATAACAGTCCAATAGTCATGTATCATTTAGTCAGTCCATTCAGGGATATTCAGTTAGCAAAATCCGTGTAGAATATCCTATGTCAGTTCACTTACAAGTCAGTCCTTTGTTTTCTCTCCCGTTCGAGCAATGCAGTCTTGATTCCAAGCAGTAATCAGGGATCATCAAAGCCAGAGAGAGCAAGCCGCAGTCTTGCTTCTTTTAAAGTGCTTTCACAACCACTCCCTTAATTACTTTCCCATAGTTAAAGTTGCAGACACTTTAACTTATAAACCATGATAACATATTATTATTTACCTAAACCAGTTAGGGTAAACAATGTTATCCCTAACAGGTCTCATCTCATCTTTCTCTTGGCAATGCCCCATAGATTGTCTATGGGGTTCAGGTCAGGTGAGTTTGCTGAACAATCAAACACAGTAATCCCATGGTCATTGAACCAGGTTTTGGTGCTTTTGGTAGTGTGGGCAAGTTCCAAGTCCTGCTGTGTTCAAGGACTAGCGGCAGTCCTCCCTCTGGTCCGCTGCCTCCCTCTTGTCCGCGCCGATCGCTCCCATTGGCTGATTCCATTTCACAGCCGGCTATAAAAGGGAGCTGTCAAACGGCATCAGCTGTCGCCGCCAGCTGGCTGTCAGATAGCCTCAGCAGCTGCGGCGACCCTTTATTCGTAAGAATAAAGCTTGTTAGCCTCAGCCTGGCTCCGTCTCTCTCTGTAACTGCCGCTCTACAACACTGGCGACGAAGGCGGGATGCAGCAAAGATGACCAGGCAAGACAATTGAGCCGAAGTCACAATAAGAAAGAGCTGATGCCGCTATGAGCTGATCGTAGTCACTGCCGCTGATGCTCTCCAAAGAGCGCGAACTTTAAAGCTCCCCAGCTGAGGAGCCGAACGCCGCTGACAGGCGCAGCCAGAAACGCTTTTCTAAAAGCGAAAACTCAAATTTTCCTCAGTTGAGGAAAACCGACACTGCCATTCCAATGGCCTCAAATCCGACATTCCCTCACTTCCAGCCGGGGGCAGAAACATGGGAATCATATATGAACAGATTCGAATGCTTTTTAAATGCCATTGATTTATATGAAGCTACGGACCTGAGGAAAAGGTCCTATTTTTTAAATTTCTGTGGGGCTACTGTTTTTGACGCAGCCTCTGCGCAAGTGTCCCCACGTTCCATAAAGGCTATTCCCTGGGATGAGTTGAGGGAAATCTTGTCAAACCACTATTTCCCCAGACCCTCTCAGACAGCTAGGAGACTGGCTTTTAGGAGGAGAGTTCAAGCTGAAGGGGAAACTGTGAGTCAGTACATGGCAGCATTAAGATCAGCTGCCATACACTGTGGATTTAGGGATTACCTTGAGGACATGCTGCTTGACCAAATTGTGGGAGGAGTTAGGGACCTAAAGCTTCAGAGGCGGTTACTGGCTGAAAAAGATTTAACCCTAGCCTTAGCTATTGAGGAAGCTCAGGTTGCTGAGTTGTCAGAACTATCAGCAGCTGAAATTCAGGGAAACACCTCAAAGCAAGGGCAGTGGGGAATAGCTTTACCGGGATGATATTGTAGCCGATAATTGTAGGCAGCCAAGAATTCTGACCAGCGGGTCATTCTGGGAGAAAGTATGTAGGGAGTTGGCTTGTCCCCAGCGATGATCCCCAGCAATGGTTTGTGGTCAGTTACAATGGTGAAAACCCAGCCGTACACGTACTCGTGAAATCTTTTAACAGCTGATACAATCGCCAGGGCTTCTTTATCGATCTGGCTGTAATTTCGCTCGGTTTTCGAGAGCGTCTTTGAGAAGTAAGCAACAGGGGCTTCCTTACCGTTAGGTAACACATGGCTCAAAATGGCGCCCACTCCAAAAGGCGATGCATCACATGTAATGTTTATTGGCAAAGTCTCATTGTACTGCATTAGTACGGCGTCCGAAGTCAGTAGTTTTTTCACATTACGGAATGCCTGCTCTTCTTTGTGACCCCATACCCAAATCGATTTTTTATCTAATAGACGATGTAAAGGTTCAGCGACAGTCACCTTGTGTGGCAAGAATACATTATAAAAATTGATGAGGCCTAAGAACGCCTGGAGGTCGGTCTTGTTCTGGGGTCTGGGAGCATTTTTTATTGCTCTCAATTTGCTATCGGTAGGGTGAATACCCTGACTGTCAATTAAGTACCCTAAAAATTCAACACGATCGGTACACAGTTTGCACTTATTTCTTTTGACTTTCAAGCCTGCTTCCTGGAATTTTTGTAATACCAGTCTTAAATACTCCGGTAAGATTTTTGGAGTGGGGGCGGCAATGAGCACATCGTCAAAATAGGGGACAACGCCCTTGATCCCCTGCAATAGTCTCTCCATTAGGCTCTGAAAGATCCCCGGGGCCACACTGACTCCGAATTGAAGCCGCGTACACTTAAAGGCACCTCAGTGTGTTATGATAGTCTGTGCCTGTGCCGTTTTTTCGTCAACTGGCAGTTGCTGATAAGCCTGAGTTAATTCTAGTTTAGCGAAGACTTTTCCGCCCCCCAGGGAATGGAGGAGGTGTTGTACCACTGGCACCGGATATGGGTTCTGTTGCAGGGCGTGGTTTAGGGTGGCTCAGTAGTCCCCACAAATTCTAATGGAGCCGTCCGGCTTAATTGGTGTCACAATCGGCGTTTCCCATGGGGAGTGGTCAGTTGGCTTTAACACTCCCTGGCAATCAATTTATCAAGCTGCTCGTCGATTTTTGGCTTTAGAGCGAACAGAACTCGACGAGGCTTAAGGCGGATGGGAGCTATCTTTGAATTAAGGCTAAAGGATATCGGGGTCCCCTTGTACTCACCTAGCTTTTCCTCAAAGACGTCCCTGAATTCGTGGGCGAGGTCTTCCTCCCAGTCACTGCCACCGATTCGGTTAATGCCAGCCACTTCAATGCCGAGTGGTGCGAACCATTTCAGGCCTAACAGACTAGGCTGGTCCTTATCAATCACCATCAGGGGTAAGTACGCTGTGCGGTTCTTGAATGCAACCCGGACTCGACTGGATCCTGCGACTGGAATTCGGTTCCCCTGGTAGTCCTTTAACACGAGCTGTTGGAATTGAAGGTCTTGGCGCCGGATAGTGGGGATGAGTTGCTTGAGGGTCTTCCATGAGAGCATTGAAAGAGATGATCCCGAGTCAACTTCCATTTGGCAAGGCCGATTTTCAATGTTCACTGAATTTTCTTAGCGTCTAGTAAAGAGGCATGGCCAATAGTGAGTGTTTGGTGGGCGTCTTTCCGTCTCGCTAGATGATTCACGGGTCGGTTTCTATAGGAGTGGTTTACTGGTTCTCGCCTTACAGGGCGATTCCCTGTCGATTGGCGGAGATTGGTTCCTTTCGAGGTCTGGCTGGGTCCGAGGAGGCTTCTGCAGACCCGTCCAATGTGGCCTCGTTTCCCGCACTTGTGGCAGAGCGCATTGCGGAATTTGCAGTCGGAGCCGTAATGGTTGGCCCCGCAGCCAGTGCACGGTTGCTGGGACTTCGGGTATCATTCCCGATTGGACCGCAGGCGATGGACCTCTTCTTCGTTGCTGTCTGACGACGAAGAGAGATCCTCATGGTGGGCCGTCTGCAGCTGCCCTTCTGCGTTAGGTGACACTTCGCCGGCCGGTGGGTGTGCTGGAGCGCAATTTCAACGTAGTTGGGCAGCCGACTTCTTGGTTGCCTCCGCTGCTGTAGCTTCAGTTATGGCGTCTTTAAGGGTGATGTCGCCCTTTGCCATTATTTTGCTCTGTACATTTAGAGCGTCTAGCCCGAGGACTACTCAGCCTCTCAAAGCCTCTTCTAGGTCGGTGAAATTGCAAAGGCCTCCCAAGTTCCGGAGGTCTGCAATGAAATCGGCAACGCTTTCTCCTTTCCGCTGGTTTCTTTGATAGAACTCATGTTGTCTTACGAGCGTTGGAACGGTTGGTGCATAGTGGGCCCTTAGTAGCAGTTCGAGGATGTCCCAGTCCATGGCCTTCGCTTCCGCCGGTTTCGCTAATGCCTTAGCCATTTTGAATACCGTCGGGCCGCAGTGAGTTAGGAATACCGCCCATTTCTTCCCGGGTGTGGCATCCTTCAGATTATTCGTTTCCAAAAACATTTGAAAATGATCCATGTAGGACTCCCAGTCTTCTTGAGCTGGATCGAACTGAGTGGGTGGTACTACGCCGCTGGACATGGTTCCGCCGTTGTGCGCTTCAGCCACGTGCTTAGTTGTCTTAGTTGGCTCTGATGTCATCCAATCCCATCCTCATCGCCAGTGTTAAGTCTGGAGCATGGGTGCGAATGATGGAAACGTGCCGGTAGAAACAGTGAACTTCAAACTCTTTATTTACATATTGTGACAGCTCAAACTCAAGGGCTGCTATAGCCTTCCTTATGTAGGCAACTTATTAACTATTCAACCAATAGCAAACCTGGAGCGCTAGCTCCGTTAACCAATAGGAATGGCCTGTTAATGGCCAATCAGATGCTCCTGAACGGACCAATCCAATCCTGCCATTAACAGCCAATCAGAAGTGCAGGGCCAGAACCCTGCACTTGACTTCAAGCTCAAGATAACTTTATTGGTATTATTCATTCACAACAAGGTTCAGGTCAGGCGAGTTTGCTGGACAATCAAACACAGTAATCCCATGGTCATTGAACCAGGTTTTGGTGCTTTTGGCAGTGTGGGCAGGTTCCAAGTCCTGCTGGAAAATGAAGTCAGCATCCCCATAAAGCTCATCTGCGGAAAGAAGCATGAACTGCTCCAAAATCTCCTGGTAGATGGCTGTGTTGACCCTGGACATAATGAAGCACAGTGGACCAACACCAGCCGATGACATGGCTCCCCAAATCAACACAGACTGTGGAAACTTCACACTGGATTTCAAGCATCTTGCAGTGTGTGCCTCTCCATTCTTCCTCTAGACTTTAGTGCTTGGTTTCCAAATGAGATGCAAAAGTTGCTCTCATCAGAAAAGAGGACTTTGGACCACTGAGCAACAGACCAGTTCTGTTTTTCTTTAGTCCAGGTAAGACGCTTCTGATGTTGTTTGTTGTTCAGGAGCAGCTTGACAAGAGAAATACAACATTTGAAGCCCATGTCCAGGATCCGTCTGTGTGTGGTGGCTCTTGATGCACCAACTCCAGTCTCAGTCCACTCCTTGTGAAAGTCCCCAACACTTTTGAATGGCTTTTTCCTGACAATCCTCTCCAGGCTGCAGTCATCCCTGCTGCTTGTGCATCTTTTTCTTCCACACTTTTTATTAATGTGCTTTGATACATCACTTTAGGAACATCCAACTCCTTTTGCAATTACCTTTTGAGGCTTTCCCTCCTTATGAAGGGTGTCAATGATGGTTTTCTGCACAACTGTCAGGTCAGCAGTCTTTCCCATGATTGTGATTCCTACTGAACCAGACTGAGAGACCATTTAAAGGCTCAGGAACTCTTTGCAGGTGTTATGGCTTAATTAGCTGATTAGAGTGGGACACTTTGAGCCTAGAATATTGAACCTTTTCACAATATTCTAATTTTCTGAGATTGTGGATTTGGGGTTTTCATGAGCTGTAAACCATAATCATCTCAATTATGACACATCATGGCTTGAACTATCTTGCTTTGCATGTAATGAATCTATCTCACATATTAGGTTCACCTTTTAAGTTGCATTATTGAAATAAATGAACTTTTGCACCATATTCTAATTTTTCGGGTTTTACCTGTATGTAAAGTTGCATACAAGCTGGTATTGTTACCTTTAAAATTCTTAAAAGCAAATGCACCCACAGAGACAATTGCATAACTATGAATGTGGTTACCTGTTGAACAACGGAGTTACCTCCATTTAGAACAGCAATGCCAAGCTTCAGGGTTTCAACTACCATGGGCCCCATTTCACCTGTTAATCAAGAATACAGCGCTTACATTGTGGTCACAAAATGGTCGTTTTAAAAGGTTCTAAGCTTAAAATCAAGTTTAAAATCAGTTGGATAGGCAGGTGATAGCCAAGTGTTGCCAAGTGATTGCAACATCAGGAAGAAGTATGGGAAAGTACCAGGGCCTGAAGGAGGAATTAGGGTGGATGTGGGAAATAAAGGCCAAAGTGATTCCAGTGGTGTCAAGAACACTCAGGGCTGTGACTCCTAAACTGGGAAAAGGCCTCCTATAGATCCTGGAACAACTTGAAAGCTCTCTGATCAGAAGAGTGCAGTGCTAGAAATAGTTAAGATACTGTTCTGTCCTTCGTTAGCATACTTGAAATCCCCGCGCTTTGATTGGCCAAAGCGCGGGGCTTTCCAATTGGTCAGGCGAGCCGCGCCAATTGGCTCGTTAAGAATCTCCCGCGATTGGTCCGTTCAGAACGCGGGAGATTCGAAGCGCTGCCATTGGCCGCGGCCGCCGCAGCGAAAGGAATAAAAGCCGCGGGCTTTTTTCCTTTCGGCAGTTCGGTTCCAGCAAATCAAATAAAGAGCTTTACACTAAGTCACCGACTCCTGGCGTCATTTCGCGGACACGACACTGGCGACGAGGATGGGATCCAGACCCTGAACCGAACCACGTGTCCGACGGAAGCCAGACGAAGCACCGAGATGGCGAAAATCGCACCGCCCGCCCCCTTCAACCCCGCCACTGAGGACTGGGAATCGTTCTCCGACCGATTCCGCATGTACCTCGAGTGCACCGGCATGAAGGACGCCTCGGGCCCACTGAAACGCGTCGTCTTCCTCACCCACTGCGGGACCGAGGTCTTCCAGATGGCCAAAGCGTTGGCCAAGCCCGCCGATGCAACCGCCATGGACTGGGACGTCCTTGAACCCATCCTTCGGCGACACTACGCTCCAGAGGTACCCATCCTGATCCGGCGCAACGAGTTCTACCGGAGGGGCCAGAGATCGGGTGAGAGAGTCAGCGACTTCGTCGCCGAGCTGCGGCGCCTAGGGGGGCTCTGCGAATTTGATAACCTAAAAAATGCCCTGAGAGACCGAATCGTGCTCGGTCTATGGGACCCCGCCCTCCAGAGCCGGCTGATGGCTAAGGGCGACATCAGTTTAGCAGACACCCTCACCGCAGCCGCAGCCGCAGAAGCAACCCGAACTTCCGCCGATAGCATACGCAGACCAGACACGAGGGACCGCGGCGGAAACAACAACCCAGCAAGGTCGACCGAACCAAAAACCGAGATGACAACACACCAGGGCGATTTCCACTCGGCATCCAGCACGTCCGAAGACGAGGAGGACATCCATCGACTCCAGACAGGGCGCGACCAACGGAACCGGAGAGGTCGTAAGTCAAGGACCAACTGTGCCGGTTGCGGCGGCGACCACCCCAGGTGGGAATGCCGGTTTTTCGATTCCATCTGCCGGCATTGCGACAAAAAGGGGCACATTGCCCGGGTTTGCCGCCTGAAGAAAAACCGCAGTCCGGCTCGATGGGACCAGAGCGACCGGAGGAGGGAGAGCACACCACCCCGGACCAGAGATCGCCACTCGGACAGCCGATGGGACCGGAACGGACGACCCTCGCGAGGCGGCGACAACCGGCGGAGAGAGGAGACCCACCAGACGGTCACCATCGGCCACGCCATCACCAACGACGCCTGGAAAATCCACGTCGAGGTACGCATCGAGGGCCAGCCGTGCAAAATGGAGGTGGATTCCGGGTCCTACCTCTCCATGATTGCATGGCACGAGATAAAGCGGTTGGTGCCTTCCCTCCAAAGGAGGAATGTAGACAACCAGAGACTCATTGTGAAGGACTACCAGGGAAACCGCATCCCGGTAGTCGGCACCAAAAGTTTTGACATAACGTATAAGGGGCGCACCGAACGACTCCCCCTAACGATCGTCAACCGCGACCGCCCAAGCCTACTGGGACTGCAATGGTTCGCCCCGCTCGACATCGCCCTCACGGGAGTCAACCACGTCACCGACGACGGCTGGGAACAGCAACTAGCCCAGGAGTTCCAAGAGGTCTTCGACGGAAACCTGGGCAAGTACCGAGGGCCCCTTATCTCGTTCGACCTAGACCCTAACGTCCCCCCCAAACGCCTGAAACCAAGGCGGGTGCCATTCGCACTGAAACCCAAAATAGACGAACAAATTGATAAGCTCGTCAAACAGGGGGTACTGCAGCCCATAGACCACGCCCGGTGGGAGACCCCCATAGTCACCCCGATCAAGCCCGACGGGTCGGTGAGAATCTGTGGGGACTATAAGGCCACCCTAAATGGCGCGCTGCAACAAAGTGCCTACCCCGTCCCAATAGTGCAACACCTACTGCACTCACTGGGAGGGGGCAAGGTTTTCGCCAAGCTCGATCTCGCCCAGGCATACCAACAGTTGCCGGTCGACGAGCAAACGGCAGAAGCGCAGACCATTGTCACCCACCGGGGAGCATTCAAATGCAACCGACTCCAATTCGGAGTCAGCGTGGCACCGGGCAAATTTCAGAGCCTAATGGAGAGGCTATTGCAAGGTATCATGGGGGTGGTACCTTATTTCGACGACGTCCTAGTGTCGGCATCCAACCAAGCCGAACTAGAAGGTCGACTAAGAGAGGTCCTAACTAAATTTAAAGAGACGGGACTAAAAGTAAAGAGGGAAAAATGCCAGCTTTGCACGGAACGAGTGGAATTCTTGGGCTACCTCCTAGACCGGCACGGCATTCACCCCACAAGCAAAAAAATCAAGGCCATCAAAGAAGCCCCCACCCCTAAATCAAAGACTGAACTACAAGCATTCTTGGGGTTACTGAACTTTTACAATGTTTTCTTACCCCAAAAGGCGACGGCGGCGGAGCCCTTGCATAGGCTCCTGGACAAGGCGGCGACCTGGACTTGGGGGAAACGGGAGCAAGCCGCCTTCCAAAAAACAAAGGACCTCCTCACCTCCGACGCCGTCCTCATACAATTCAACGAGACCCTGCCTCTGGCCGTCACATGCGACGCATCACCCTTCGGCGTCGGCGCTGTCCTCAGCCATACCCTTCCTGACAGAAAAGAAGCACCCATCGCGTTCTTTTCAAGGACCCTCACCAAACCAGAGCGGAACTATAGCCAACTGGACAAAGAGGCTCTGGCTATAGTTGCCGCCATAAAACGATTCCACGAATACCTCTACGGCCGGACCTTCACCATCATAACGGACCACAAGCCGTTGCTGGGAATCCTTGCAGGGAACCGGGCCACCCCGAACATTCTGTCTCCACGAATGACAAGGTGGTCCGAGTTCCTGGCGGCCTACAACTACGAACTCATACACAGACCGGGTAAGACGATCTCCCATGCAGACGCCTTAAGCCGCTCACCGCTACCGGAACCCGACACCGACCCAGCACCCACGACGACCACCCTCAGCATAGAGACTCTACCCAACCTGCCCATAACCGCGTCAGACATTGCCCGAGAGACTAATAAAGACAGGCGTCTGGCGCGGGTGTTGCATTGGGTGGAGAAAGGGTGGCCAGAAAGGGACAACGACGAGTCCGTCAAAACGTTTCGAAACCGCCAAACGGAACTCTCGTTGTTAAAAGGGTGCATACTATGGGGAGACAGGGTGGTCATTCCGGAAAAGCTACAGGGGAAGGTTTTAGAAATGCTGCACGAGGGGCACCCTGGCATCGTAAGGACTAAAGCCCTGGCCAGAAGTTACGCTTGGTGGCCAGGGATGGACAAACAAATAGAGGCCTGGGTAGCTAGGTGCCAACGATGCCAGGAAACAAGGCCCAGCCCACCCACAGCACCCGTCCTAGAGTGGGAAACCCCAAGGGGACCTTGGTCCAGAATCCATATAGACTTCGCCGGGCCCACAAATGGACACACCTTCCTCATAGCAGTTGACGCTTACTCCAACTGGCTGGAGGTAAGCAACATGAAGACAACAACCACGGAGGCCGTAACCAAAGAACTCTGCAAACTCTTTGCAACACACGGCCTCCCAGACGTCGTCGTCTCCGACAACGGGCCCCAGTTTACCTCGCTGGAATTCGAAAAATTCCAAGCGGAAAGGGGCATCCACCATGCACTAACAGCACTGGCGCACCCGGCGGCGAACGGTAGGGCGGAACGGATGGTCCAATTCACTAAAAAGACCATCCGGAAAATAGACCACGGGGAGATCCAAGAGAAAATCAACAGACTACTCTTCACCCAACACATAACCCCGAATACCACAACCAACAAAAGCCCAGCCGAACTACTAATGGGTAGAAAGCTAAGGTCCCCACTCGACAGGTTACACCCTACGTATAACCTGGAGAGGCCCCCAGACTCAAGCACCAAAAACCGAATGTTCGCGCCCGGGGACCCCGTATATGCAAAAAACCTGACGGGAGACCCTCTATGGATCCCAGCCGTCATCACCCAAACAACAGGCCCACACTCGTACCGGCTACAAACAGCAGACGGACGAGCGTGGAAACGCCACATCGACCAACTTAGGTCGCGGACCGCAAGTGAACCCAACCCCCGTAACGCAAGCCAAGGGGGGAGGGAATACCCAGGGGACCGAATCCAAGGAAAAATAAACCAGCGGTACTCACCGGAACGCAGCCATCATGACCCCTCGTCAGAAAAGAACAGCCAAGCCAGCTCGACCGACCCGGAAAGACCGAGCGGAAGCGGCGAAACCCGTAGCTCAACCAACCCGGAAGGCCCAGGAGGGAGCTACGGAGAAAGGACCGGCCCGATCGACCAGCCGGTTCCCACAGCAGCAGCAGGAGCAACGAAGATCCCGACCGAACCAGCCGAGATCCAGCCTACAACTGAGTTGCGCAGGTCAAGTAGGACCAGACGGAGCCCCGCCTACCTACGTGACTACGCAACGTAAGGACTGAACCAAGAGGGGAGGGGTGTTCTGTCCTTCATTAGCATACTTGAAATCCCCGCGCTTTGATTGGCCAAAGCGCGGGGCTTTCCAATTGGTCAGGCGAGCCGCGCCGATTGGCTCGTTAAGAATCTCCCGCAATTGGTCCGTTCAGAACGCGGGAGATTCGAAGCGCTGCCATTGGCCGCGGCCGCCGCAGCGAAAGGAATAAAAGCCGCGGGCTTTTTTCCTTTCGGCAGTTCGGTTCCAGCAAATCAAATAAAGAGCTTTGCACTAAGTCACCGACTCCTGGCGTCATTTCGCGGACACGACAGATACTATGCAATAATTTCAAACTCTCAGGCCCCTGGAGAGGACCTGAAATTGAGGAAGGCATATATCACCCACAGAGGTGAAAAGGGAATTTATTAAAGCCTGTTTAATGACTGACTGACTTTCTTTTCAAGACAAAATGAAATATATAAATGCAAAGAAATACATAAATAAATATTAAATAACCTTTCCATTTTTACTGTATTACCTTTGCTGGCACTGATCATTTGCAATATCATTTCAGCAGCTCCACGTTCATGGAGTCGGGATTGCTGATAGAGGGTTTTCTGCTTTTCCATTTCTTTTTCCTGAATGTCAGAATACAGATGCATGTTAACATATTATGGTACCTGCCACCAGTATAAAAAACTGTAAGATTTTGAAAACAATAAACTTTTTTTAAAAAAAGAATCTTTCACAAACCTATTAAAACACATATTAAAAGAATAAATTAGCAATGATAATTACTCTAAGGCAGCAACATTTGTTAAGAGCTATTTTTTAAAATAATTTCCCTAACAGATTTTCATGAAAAGTTTTACCCACAGTTGATATAGTAATAGGCATGGGATACATGCTTAAAAAGGAAAAGTTTAAATTTGAAAAGAACAGTAAGCAACATTTGTTTTTTTCTTTTAATATGGAACAAAAGACAGATAGAAATTCAGATGAAAAGAAGAAAGAAAAATAGTAAGGAGAAAGAAATATAGACATGATTGGGGAAAAAATTAAAAAATAATCATGACTATGTATTATATTATGTTAATTTATGAAATTGGGCACTCTATTTCAAATGACTGCATCATTTCTAATAGCTATATAAATTATGAAAGATCTGATTTTAAAGAAAACAACTAACTTCAAATGTCTTCTCCTTTTCTTCTTCCTCTTCCTCCTCATTACCATCTTGCTCACTCTGACAGCTCTTTTCTCATTAGAAAAAAAACCAGGCTCAGATAATGAATAAGCAGAAACAAGTCAAATACATTTTTAAACTATAGTTCATAAGCAGAGAATTGATCATTTCATGGAAGGTTTTGCAAATTAAATTCTCAAAGATCAAGGTAGTTGTTTTTCAAAGAGAAAAGGATGCAAAAAATAGAACAAATAAATAAATGTAGATATTTTAGTGGAATGTTTACTAAATAAGGGGAAATTATAAATAAGATTACAATATGAAAATTATAGCAGAAAATTGGGCAGTAGTACGTTTTTTCTTAAAATGTATGTATATATGCATACATACATTATGTTTTCTGAGGTTTTCGCGGATATTTGTTTGTGGATCTTTGGTTATTTAGGTTTTCTCCTGGGTAAAATTGGAAGTATCTAGGTGACGTTTTGATGAAGTCTCATTCATCATCTTCAGGCTTGTGTCTTCGGCTTTGTGCTTCTCAGAGTAATGTGAGCTTGCAGCTGCTTCTTCCTTTTAACTGCTAGTGGGGGTGTACTTTGATTGGGTGAGGGCTTGGCTGTGTTCTGATTGGGTGGGGGTGTATTCTCATTGGTTGGGGGGTTGGCTATCTTCTGATTGGTTGGGGGGTTGGCTGTCTTCTGATTGGCTGGGGGTGTGTTCTGTTCAGGTGGGGGCTTGGTTGTGCTCAGGTTAGTCTTAGTTGCTGGGGGATTTGAGCTGGTGAGCTATGATCCTGCTGTTTGGCTTCGCGTTCGTGGTCATGCCACATCTTCATGGTGGGTGTCAATTCGCTTCATGTATGGGTCGGAGGGGTTTGAAGTGGGTAGTGATGCAGCTGCAGTACGGCTTCTGGTTCGTGGTCGTATCTCATCTTCTGTGTGGGTGTGAGTCTGCTTTCTACGTGGAAGTGTGGTGGTAGCATCTTGTGTGGCCCTCATGCATGTGGGTCTGATGTCATTCTTCATCTTAGGTACTCATTTGTTCATGAGGGCGGCTTTCCAAATGGCTGGTAGGCGGGAGGTATCATCTCGTTTATTCATGCTGTGTGGGCGTTTTTCTATCTCTATGGCTTCTCTGATTATTTGAATAAAAGTCTGACTCACAGACGAACACAATACAGAAGCCTGATGATGGTAGATGAGATTCTGCCGAAACGTTGCTACAACTTTAAAAGCACAACTACAATGACGTGGGAAAATACCCGAACAAAGCTGAATACCATATATATATATATAAAATATTTCATTCATGTATGAATTGTTTTTAGAAATTTCTTCCACCTCATCTTTTCATATGTTTTCACATGTTTACATCTGGCCATGATTTTGCCCAGAGTTGAGCGTTTTTTTGAATAAACAAAGAAGAAAGAGTTGCATAGGAATATCTACGTGTGCCAAAGATGTACAGTACGAAGGAAAATTAAGATTCTATAATATTCTAAATCTCTACAGTACATTGAGGGTAGACTTTGATCTAAATTGGCCAGATCGAGACTCAGATTCATCAACATGAGGGCAACTGTTGAAGAATTCTTTAATGAAGAAATAATTTTATCAAATTTTGCTTTGGTCTTTATTTTTCAGCAGTAAATACTAATGAATTTACATCTAATTAAATAAAAGTTTTTGGGGACAGAATTTACCTTATATTATAAGTTTATAATATTGGTTGATCTTGAAAAAATTAAAGTGTTGAGATTGATTAGTATTTGGATGGAAGATAATCAGAAAATCTTGAGCTAGAGATAAGACTGGGAAATAAAAGATGTCCCTGAACAAGGCAGTGACAATTTCTACATTACTGCTATGAAAGCTACAGATATTTCCATGAAAACACTATGAAATCCAGCTTAACTCAAAGGTAATTTTATCTTTTATTACCAGGAATGCTTCTTTTTCCTCCAAAATTTGCTGTTGGATTGTTTTATCACTTTTTTTATCTTGTATTTTTCCTGTGGCTTTTTTTGTTTGATGTTTGCTGATTCAGTCATTTAAAAAGATGGATTAGTAACATCATTAGTAATAGAATTTATTAATAACAGTAAAATGGCAGTAACAAATAGAAAATGCTGAATATTATTTTAAGATTTCAGTTGTACCTGAAAAAAACAGAGATAGCATTCTAAATATAAATTGTTTTTAGTTAATATTTAAATTACTCACCTTTGCCATCATTGCTGAATATGCAGTGTATAAGGGATCATTTTCTAGTTTGCTGTAGAAAGGTATTTAAAAAATAAATAAATTTCCTCCTGGAAAGGCTTTACAAGTTACTGAATTGAAGTTTCAGGATTTATTAAAGCAGGGAAACTTTCATCTTGTTACAACCCCATGATACATGATACGATCTTATAAGCTTATAGGTTCCATATCAGATTCTTTATTAAAACATGTATTTACCAAGTGCTTTTGCAATTGAAGAATATATCTATCTACCTCACATGAGAATTTTTTTCTATTATGACTTAGAAATGATTACAAAGGTTTCAGCCATGGCTTTGCTATACAGCTGATAATTATCTCTGATCATATCAAATACAAAATCAGTTCCTACAATAATAAATAAAACTTTAATTAATTCTAAATGTTTTACTATTGTTGTGTTAAAAGGATTTTGGGAAACTTGCAAAATTCAATCTGAAAGAGATATATGTATTTGACTTTAAACATTACCTTTCTTTCTGCTCCTTAATCTTTAAGATTAAGGCTGCATTAAATTGCATAGTATCACCTTTGACTTAAAAAAAATCCAGAAAACAGTTTAAAATGACCATTTTAAAACAGATGCCAAAACAGATGCCATGCAACTTGGTATTTCTCAGCATCTTAAAAAAAAAAAATTAAAAAACATATTTAAGAAAACTTGGGGTAAGGTAGGTGAACCTCTTTGTTTTTGAAGTCCTATTTTTTGATATATGCACACCATCTTGTAATTACTTTCTAGTTATGAGCCAGGGCGGTGCAGTGGTTAGAGTGCAGTTACTGGAGTCTATTTCTGCTGACTGCCAGCTGCCTACAATTTGGCACTTCAAATCCCACCAGGCTCAAGGTTGACTCAGCCTTCCATCCTTCCAAGGTCAGTAAATGAGGACCTAGATTGTTGGGGACAATATGCTGACTCTGTAAACCACTTAGAGAGGGCTGTAAAGCACTGTGAAGCGGTATATAAGTCTACATGCTATTGCTATTCCTTGTCATTTCTTTTGTCAAATTCATAGTATGTTATTGTTTTTAATGTTGCTCTTTATAGAGTTGGGTAACATAACAAAGGCAGGAAGGAAAGGAAGGAAGTAGGAAGTTAGTTACCTTCTTTCAGTGAGAGCACTCCGACTGAAATGAAGAATAATCTGATGTAGAGGATCTGGATGTTTTTCATTCTCTTCTTCTTCATCTTCAGTTGTTTTGGGTGGAGTCTGTGCAAACGTCACAATGGAATTTTATACATAAAAAATATTAATAGGAAACAAAAAATAAGTGGAATAACTATCATTTCCATATTTTAATATCTATATTTTCATATTGATATTTTAGCTGGAAGATTCAATTATGCAACAGCTTTTCTTCTATAAAATCAGTATTTTAATAGTAAAATGTTCATACATTTAATTCCCTTTGGACTGACTTGCGTTTACTTATAAATAAAATTGTATAGGATTGCATAATCAGAACCTGTAATGGAAAAATATTGAGCCTAATTAAAAATCAGACTTTTTTTTTTCTAGAAATAGATCAAGTTTATTACCTGAAGTCAGATTTGGTTTTTCTGGTTATCTAGATTCCTCTATTCCTCTACCCACTATAGGTCAGCATGTCATGTGTATTTTGCGACTTTAGCCCCATAAGATAGATTAAAGTAAGAAACCAATGCCATACAGACAAGTGCTACCGTTATTGTACAGCTTAACGTAATAGAATTCTGCAAGTTTGAATGTGCTTTCCCCCTCCCTCATTTTATTTTTGTGTAAAGGGGAACTATGTTATTTTGTAGAAAGGGGCAGGTCTGAAGTGTTTAAGAAATTTGTTTCTTGGAATAGGTTCAAGCTGTGCTTGCCTGATCATTGTCTTGTTGGCAATTCATTCTCCTGTCCTTAAAGACCATTTCCTATGCTCACTAAACTAGAATCTTCATGCTTGCCTCTGCAACAAGGATTGGGAACTGAAATATCAACACCATTGAATCATCTGGAACTGACAGCAAAGGAATCAATTCATATCTGAATTAGCATTCTTCTCTGTTACTCTGGGAATTAGAGTTCTTTCAGTTTGAATGACCATGTTCAAGGCATAGCATGTTATCGGATAAATAAAGCCCACTTTTTTCCTTCCTTCCTTTTTTGCATGCCCTGGATGCAAGTTTTATGTATATCTGCTTAATCACAGCAGAACATAATTGTATAATTTCCATCATAGGAAATTCAATGTATGTTTCCAACAAATTAACAATATCAAAGCAAACTCTCTGAAGAGAGCTGCATACAGTTATATACCATTTACCAGCTATACACCTCCCTGCAATGATATTCTTAGCTAAATATTCCCATCTGATGAATGAGAATAATAATCTGATTATTGTGTTGATGGCGTAATAGATGTTTTCGTTGCTAAGTTACCATATGATTCATTGTTCTTTAAGCGGCAATAGACTAGCACAGAAACGGTTTAGAAAATTCTCACTTTGTCTTTCACAGAGATTTCCATCATTTTATAAAAAAGTAACAGCTATATTTAAGGGAGTAATCTGTCCATTGTTCAATATCCTTAAGTAAAAAAGAAAAAAAAGAAATCTTTGCCCTTTACAAATATTAAAGAGTACTATCAAAGACAATCAAAGAGGTCTACTTGCAAGGATCATCTTCTTAAAAACATTAAGAGAATATGGAGAAATCCCGAAGTATGAATGTGTGATCTGCTACTTTCTGTGAAATGCAATTGCAAGACTCAGGGTAACTATATACTTAATACTGATGTAGAATTAGCCTATGTCAGGTTAGTGGAAATACTGCATCAATGATGCAAATGCATTTTAAGAAATATAAAGACATCCATTCATAAATCTATTAGTCTCTTCTACGCTGTTGGATGTTGCTTTTCTGCCAAGAAAACATTATAATTGGCAAGTAGGGTGAACTCATAATTTCAGATACAGAAAATAATAGTTCTATAAATTACTGTTCAATTAATCAGTTAAAAAGAAAAGTGTTGAAAAAATTTGGAATTTAAAAAATGCATTGTCAAATAAAAATTCCATTGCCTAAAACACAAATCTGTCATACTTATTTCTAACTTGTTAGAATGCCAATGTATTATAATATCAAGGAAAAGGTGGATAGCTTGTACTAAAAAAAAAAACAAGCTTTGGCATATTAAAATGATTCAAAACATTATTCAATAAACAAAATGCCAATTAACAAAAAAACATTCACCGTATTTGAACCTTCAAAAATTCAACTAATTTAAATTAAATTTTAATTTAGGAATTAAATTAGCTGTGATTTGGTCTAATTAGTTTCAGTCCAAAAATATATAGTAACAAAATAAAGATCTGATACACTGTTCATATTGTGGCATAAAATATAACAGGATGGTATGTATATATGAAAGTGTTTATAAGTGTAGACAAGAAGGCATTGTGGACTCAGCCCAATTATATCTGTACTTACAGCCAAATCCTGAACCAGTTTCTCTTCAAAGGAATATTCCTCTGTTTCTATCCAGTATTTCTGATAACCATGAAGAAACAGGTTAATAGAACGATGCCTAGGAGTAAGGGTGAAAATGAAATCCAGAAGGAAAACAGAATAAAATAAAAACACTTAGAAGATTACTGACTAGTAACACCTATAGATTCTGTATACCGTATATACTCGAGTATAAGCCGAGTTTTTCAGCACATTTTTTGTGCTGAAAAAAACCCCCTCGGCTTATACTCGAGTCAGATTCCCCTCTGAAAAAAAATGGTGTGGAGCTCCGAAGCTGGGCAGCCGCTTCCCTGCTTCCGTGTTTCCTTTGCAACTTTTAAGCATGGGAGGGGGAGGCTTTTCTGAGCTCTAGGCTGAAAAAGCAACGCGAGCCGAGGTCGCTCCACTCAGTTTCATTTCCTCTGCTTTCAGTCCACTCGGGAGGAGAGGGAGGAGGAGGAGGGGGAGGCTTTTCTGAGCTCTAGGCTGAGAAAGCAATGCGAGCCGAGGTCGCTCCACTCAGTTTCATTTCCTCAGCTCCAGCTGCTTTCAGTCCACTCGGGAGGAGGGGGAGGAGGGGGAGAGAGAGAGAGAGAGAGATAATAAGAACGGCTCTTGGTTTTTTCTTGCAAGGGAGAGAGTGACTCCTGCCTACCACTGTCATCATCATCATCTTTTGGGTTAGTGAATCAATCAAACCTTTCATGATAGTGAGATCGTTTCCCAAATTTCCCTTAAATTAGGGAAGAAATCAGAAACAAACCTTTGGGCTGAGAATAAGCTTGTTCCTATGATGCCATTTTTGTTCACTTCAGTGTGAAAAGTGTGAAAAAACACACTTCTTTTTCTTCATCTTCTTGTTCCCTATTTACTGGTCTCTTTCAAAGAGGAAATTGTGAACATCAAACTTATTCTCAACTGTCCTAGTGAAAGTTTTTATTGGCATCTATTTTTATTTTTGAAATTTACCAGTAGCTGCTGCATTTCCCACCCTCGACTTATACTCGAGTCAATAAGTTTTCCCAGTTTTTTGTGGTTAAATTAGGTGCCTCGGCTTATATTCGGGTCGACTTATACTCGAGTATATACGGTAATTCAGTTCAGAAACCATTAAAATTAATGAATGTTCAGCAAAGTTTAAATAACATAGATGACAAGTATTGTTTTAATAAGCTGCACCAAATAGAAATCAACACATGAAAAGAAGGCTATTGATATGCTTATATTTTACGGAACACTTTAGAATCCAATTTCCTATAGATGTAAGTTCTTGGTTTTCTATTTCTTTCAAAGAAGGCAGTTGAGGAAAAACATGCTTTACTTTGATGTAGTTCTACATTGACTCCTTACCACTATGATGTCCACTGAATGCAAATAAATTAAAATAATGAACTATTCATTTCATGTCTTTATTGATTACTTTACTTTAGGATTATGATTTTTAACATAACTAATGTAAAATGAACCTAGTTATGTCATTTCTTTACACTTTGACTAATCATGATGTTCTTATTTATCAATATGGTTTACCATCAACTTCACTTATAATTTTAAACCAAGTTTTTAAAACTGTAGTTTCTCGAAAAACACAATAATTGCTTGCCTTGCACCTTATGTTTTTCCATAATTAATAAGTGTGCATGTAATTCTTTCTAACCTTATGTAGTTTTTATTACAATGCCCAGTATAAGAGTCTTCATACCATCTTGGCAAATATTGTCTACTTGTTTACAAGCTCTCATAGTCAGAAAAAATCCTCCTTATTTCAAGTTTAAATCTCCCTATATAAAGCTTTCACTTGTTCCTTTGTTTCTTACCCTCAAGTACTATGGAGAATATAGTCACACATCCCTTAAAATATTGGAAAGCCACCATCATGCTCCCTTTAGCTTTATTTTCTATTAAACCAAGTTCCTTTAACTACAACTCAACTTACAACCATTCATTTAACTGCCATTCCAAATTACAAGCACTGTAACTTAAGCATTTTAAAAAGTGACTTATAACTGACCCTCATTCTTACGACCTTCACAGCATCTCCAAAGTCGTATGATCAAAATTCAAGCATTTGGCAACTGGCATGTATTTACTGTTAGGGGTAACATTGTTTACCCTAACTGGTTTAGGTAAAAATAATAAATATGTTATCATGGTTTATTAGTTAAAGTGTCTGCAACTTTAACTGTGGGATTGTAATTAAGGGAGTGGTTGTGAAAGCACCATAAAAGAAGCAAGGAACGTCAGATTGCTCTCTCTGGCTTCATGATCCCTAATTACTGGATGGATTCAAGACTGCTTTTTTCCCTTACTGGAAAAGGAGAGAGAAAGGACTGATTTGTAAGTGAACTGACATAGGATATTCTACACGGACTTTGTAAACTGAATATCCTTGAATGGACTGACTAAAATGATACATGACTAATGGACTGTTATTTTGACTATGCTATAAACTCTAAATGGAATAAACTATATTTTGATAGCACAAGTGTATCTGTTATTTTTACTGTATGTTAACAAACATACAAGCTTAGCTCACTCATTTATCTGTGCGCCTATCTGACTAACGCTGCACATTTTGTTTAGCTTGTCTCCTTAACTCTAGTTGGGGAACCCAGGCTTAACACTGGTTATGGGCCCAGAGGTTGCAAAGTCAGTTTAACTAGGATAAAACAGATTTATGTAAAAGTGAGAGTTTATGTTGTTATACATTACAGTAAACAGACAGCTGTGTTTTATTAATTATAGTTTTATATCCATATAAGAAAACATGGCACAAGTCAATCTACAAAGTTTGTCCTTTATATCCAAGTTGGATGGAACAAACTATGTTTCATGGTCTATGAAATGTAGTCTACTTCTACGAAGAGAAGGTCTGTGGAACATAATTGAAAATCCACCAAATGTAGAGGAATGGGATCCAGAGATTGAGGAAGATAGACTAAAGATAGAAGAATTTAAGCATAAAAATGAACAAGCTATTTGCATAATAGGACTAACACTAACTGACCAGCAACTTGTTCATATCCATGGAGAGCAAACGGCTGTTGGGTGTTGGCAGAAGCTGAAGAGGATTTATTTCTGAGATAACGTTAGTGCTCACATAAATCTAACAAGGAAGCTTTTCAGGACGCATCTCCAGATGAATGGTGATATGCTTAGTCATTTGAATTCTATAAAAAGCATTTTTCAAGAACTGCATGAGAAAGAGCTTAATTTCTCTGAACTACACCAAGTCTACATAATTCTATCATCACTAAATGAAAGTTATGATAACTACATCACTTCCCTTGAAATATTGCCTAAGGAAAATCTAACTTTAACTGATATAACTGGCAGATTGATTGAAGAGGCCAGAAGAAGACTTGAAAGAGATGAGTTAAGGAGGGAGCAACCTCAAAAAGAAGATAATGAATCTCCTACTGCATACACAATTAAAAAGTGTTTTCATTGTGGAGGAAGAGGACATTTGGCAAGATTTTGTAAAAAAGCAAAGCGCCAGAACGCTGACCAGAATACTAAAAGTCATCAAAGGATAAATAAAAATTTAGAGTTAGCCATGCATAGTAACGGAGCTGTAAAAAATAATTTATGGGTGGTTGACAGTGGAGCATCCCACTGTATAACAAATGATAACAGAAATTTTATTAAAATGTCCCAGAGTACACAGCAGATATCGTTAGCCAATGGCTGGAAACTGAAAGCTAAAGGTCAAGGTATAGCATATTGTTCTTTTATAAAAGAGAATGTAAAAATGTTATATGTACCACAACTTAAGTTTAATTTAATTTCAGTAAGAATTTTGGTTAAACTAGGATATGTAGTTACCTTTAAAGGAGATAACTGCATAATTGAAAAAGAAGATAAGAAAATTACTGCATCTTTAAGAGGTGAATTATATGTGTTAAATGATAATGGTTTAGAGGTGGCTAACACGGTTTATGATAATAAGAAACCTCATGATGAATGTATTCACTTGTTACACCGACGGCTAGGGCATTTAAATTTTAAAATGCTTAAGAAAACTGTTGAATTATCTAAGGGAATAAGTTTAAAACCTTGTAATAAGTATTTGCAATGTTTTGCTTTTAATCAAAGCAAAAGCAGGGTCATACCGGCTAATAGAGTTGATGGATTTACTACCAAAGAGCCTTTAGATGTAGTATTTGCTGATTTAATAGGTCCAAAAAAACCAAGTGTAGGAGGAGCTCGATACATATTAAGTATAATGGAACACAATTCTAGATATGGGTTTTGCTATTTAATGAAGAGCAAAACTGAAACGTATCTAAATCTCTTTAATTGGATAAAATTTGCAGAAAGGAATACTAAAAAGAAATTAGTAACTCTTATAACAGATAATGGTGCGGAATTTACAAATAATAAATTCCAGAATAGACTTAGAATGTTAGGTATTCAACATAAAAAGTCTGCACCATATAGGCCACAACATAATGCCTTTATAGAGAGACGAGGCCAAACACTACAGTCAATGGCACGTACTATGTTGTCTGATTCAGGATTACCTGACAATTTGTGGGGAGAAGCAATAATGTGTGGTCATCATATATTAAATAATGTTGTTAATTCAACAACAGGTGAATTACCATTCACACTGTGGCATGGTACAAAACCTGATTTAAGTTACATGCACACATTTGGAGCACCAGCATGGGTGCATATCCCTTCACAACTCAGACACAAAGGACAGCATAGAGCTAAAAGATTATATTTTGTAGGATATACATCTAATCATAGATCTTATAGATTCTGGGAACCAGGTACATCTAGAGTTTACACCAGTGCTAGTGCTAAATTTCTAGAACATGTAGGATGGAATAGATTAGAGCAAGATTTAAATAATGAAGTAATTATTGAACCCTACAAAAGGCAGAAAGATCAGACTAGTTACAAGAAGAGTCCAATAAAAGAAGTCCATGAAGAGCAAATAGGACCAGAACAAGAGGAAATAGTTGATCAGAAAGAGTTTGATAATCAAAAGCAGTTAATAAAGTCCACCTGTAAGTCCTGTAATACCTAGATGTACTACACGTATAACTAGACCACCTGATAGATATCAAGCAAGTATAGTTTGCCAAGTAACTAAAGTTCCAACTAGTGTAGATGAACTTAGGATGTATCCTGCTAAGAATCAGGAGAATTGGCAAAAGGCAATGGAAAAAGAACTAAATTCATTAAAGGTAATGAAAGTATATGAAAATGCTAAATTACCTCCAGGAGAAAAATCCATTGGGTGCAAATGGATTTTTAAAATAAAAACAGGAAATACTGGGACTGTTACCCATAAAGCTAGGTTGGTAGTTCAAGGATTTAATCAAACTGCATCTGATTACGATGAAGTTTTTGCACCAAGTCTTAAAGCAACATCTTTGAGAGCAGCATTAGTGTGGGTAGCTAAGAAAAACTATGTCATTAACCATTTAGATGTAGAAACTGCTTATCTGCATGCACCATTGCAGCACACTATATATTTACAAAAACCAATTATTATAAAAGACAATAAAGTAAACAGTAATGATTGTTGGAAACTCAAAAAGAGTCTTTATGGGTTAAAACAATCTGGCTTTGAGTGGAATCAATATATTGTGAAAGAATTAAACAATATAGGTTTTAAATCTGGTTTAGCAGATCCATGTGTGTTCAAAAGAGAAAATAATGGAACGGTGTCATTATTGTTATTATTTACAGATGATATTGCTTTGATAACTAAGACTAATAATGAAGCTAATGAAATTATATCATTATTAGTTAAAAAGATAAAATTAAAGCATTTAGGTGAAATTAAAAAGTATCTAGGATTGACAATTAATAAAACAAAAAATGGATTTAAGATATCTCAAGAAGATAAAATTTGCCAATTAATTAAAATGTATAAAATGGAACTTTGTAAACCGGCAAAGACTTCAATGAGTCAGGAAGTTTGCCAAACTGATGATCAAAGTCCTAAATTTGATAAGTCTATATATCAATCTTTGATTGGTAGCTTATCATATATCAGCAATTGGTCAAGGCCTGATATAGCTTATAGTGTTAATCAGCTGGCACGTTTTAATTCGGATCCACATCAATGTCATTGGCAATCATTAAAGAGAATTTTAAGATATCTTAAAGGAACAATGAACCATGCATTATATATAGAACCAAAGGGTGATTTGAGTCTTAGTGCCTATGCAGATGCAAGTTTTGCAACTGACATAAACACTAGAAAATCAACATCAGGGATGGCTATATTATTTGGTAAGACACTAATAGGGTGGAGGTCAATCAGACAATAGCATATTAGCTTGTCCACGATGGAAGTGGAATTTTCATGTCTGTCATTACTATGCACTGACTTAATTTTGTACAAACAGTTATTATTAGACATGGGTGTAACTGTTAAAGATTCCATTGTTGTGTACGAGGACAACCAGACAGCCATAAAGTTAGCTACTAATATTGCTGTAAAAACTAGATCAAAGCATACTGATTTAAGATACTTAAATGTTAGAGAATCTGTAAAGAATGGGCTAATTAAATTGGAATACTGCATGACAGAAGAAACATTGCAGACCAATTTACAAAAGCTCAAGGAGTAATTAAATTTAAAGAGAGTTGTAACAAATATGATTTAAGGATGTAAATAGTTATATTATTATTTAACCTAAAAGGGGAGAATGTTAGGGATAACATTGTTTACCCTAACTGGTTTAGGTAAAAATAATAAATAAGTTATCATGGTTTATTAGTTAAAGTGTCTGCAACTTTAACTGTGGGATTGTAATTAAGGGAGTAGTTGTGAAAGCACCATAAAAGAAGCAAGGAACGTCAGCTTTCTCTCTCTGGCTTTATGATCCCTAATTACTGGATGGATTCAAGACTGATTTTTTCCCCTACTGGAAAAGGAGAGAGAAAGGACTGATTTGTAAGTGAACTGACATTGGATGTTCTACACGGACTTTGCTAACTGAATATCCTTGAATGGACTGACTAAAATGATACATGACTAATGCACTGTTATTTTGACTATGCTATAAACTCTAAATGGAATAAACTATATTTTGATAGCACAAGCGTATCTGTTATTTTTACTGTATGTTAACAAACATACAAGCTTATCTCACTCATTTATCTGTGTGCCTATCTGACTAACGCTGCACATTTTGTTTAGCTTGTCTCCTTAACCCTGGTTGGGGAACCCAGGCTTAACACTTACAACTGTTGCAGCATCCTTGTGATTGCATTTGCAACCTTCCCAGCTGGCTTTCTACAAGCAAAATCAATGGAGGAAACCAGATTCGTTTAATGACTGCTTGTTTCACTTAACAACTGCAGTGATTTGCTTGACAACCATGGAAAAAAAGGTTGTAAAATCAGGGGCAGCTAAGTTAACAATCGTTTTTTTTTTGGCAATGGATATTTCAGCATCAACAATTGTGGAGACTGTAACTGGGCACGTATTCTGGGTGTAAACTGATCAGTGTAGTCTGGAGCTTTTGGGGATCTCACCATTATACCTCTGTTGATGCAGCCTAAAGCTATTGGTTCTTTTGGCAGCTATGGCACACTACTGGTCCTTTTGGCAGTTGTGGCACACTACTGGATCACCTATGGTCTTCTAGGACATTCAGATCTATCTTGAAAGCTCTATTATTGAGCCAAATATTTTATACATGAGCATCTTGTTTTTCTGCCTAAGTGCAGAAAAAATACATTTCTTACCACTGAACCTTTGTTAACTGGCACCCAATGTTCATATCAAATAAATCCTTTTGATCTTTATACCTATTTCGTATGTTCTCCAGCTTTGTGCCATGTACATATTTTATGACCATCCCATCTAGTTATTGAAACTCATATGGCATACAAATTTAAATGATGATTGGTGGTGGTAATTGATGATGATGATTGTTGAATCAATTGTACAGCCAACTGAATCCATCTAGAAGTTCATCCCACATTATTTCAATCTGTTTAGAAAGAGGCTGTGTTTTACTTTATCAAAAGCATTACTGAAGTCTAAACACCCACTAAATACCTTACACCATTAACCTAAGTCATATTATCAAACAAGCAATCAGATTTGTCTGGCATGACCTCTTAACAAATCTATGCTGAAAGAAACCATGTGAAGATTTAATATTATGTTTGAATTGGGCAGTGATTATGGCAGAATTATCCATGCTGAATTTCAAACCCACAAAATATTCTTCTCACCTTCTTCAATTCAAACTCAGTATTTGAAATATTTGTTCCAGTTTTAGAGTAAAGCAACTTGTTGCTGTGGAGTTACTTAAAACTATGACTATATGTATTTCAAATCATAATACTGTATTAATCACAATTTAGGGTTCCAACAAGTACTGAACTGTGGTTAATCAAAAAGGGGATGGAATTTTCCAACAGCTCCTTGGAAATTATGTAAATTTATAGACATTTGTAATATAACTAATTGCAACTGGTATAATGTTGCAGTTCAACATATGTGCAGTTAGTTTAATAGTTCAATATGGGTAAACCAAAATGTTGTATTTCATTGGAGCTGAGTGCAGTGAAAGCTCCCACACACCAAATATTCAGTCAGACTTTGAGGTTTCTATGGTCTCTTCAAATATGAGAAGACGGAGAATTTTTATTTTTTGTTAAAGAAGAATAATGTCACTTTTCTTCCATTCCACATTCCTTCCATTCTTTACTGCTATATGGAAGGAAGGGAGAGAGGGATTTTTAAACAAAAGACAAAAATAAAATTGTTGAGAATGACTGTTTCCCTCTTTTCATGTAAAGAGCACATAAAATGCTGCTTGGATTTTCAGGTGAAGGATTTCACAGAAGTCTTCTTCCCCTTGCAGTAGAGATGTCTCCAATTAACAAAAGATGGCTGAGTAGGAGAAGACATTCCTTTCATGAATTTCTGTTATGCTAAGGGCTCTTTTGCTCCATATATGACTTGGAGTGACTAAATCTCCCCCATATCTCCACCTAAATTATCCATTATTTTATTATGCACTGCTGAAAGTCACCTTATGGGAGATGGGCAACACATCAATTTGATAAATAAATTTTAAAAGAATAAAGATGAGTAGATTGACATTTGAAATTAGAGAGCAAGAGGATAAACAATTTTATGAAATTTGGGATCTTTTTTGATAAAATACGATAATAGAATATTTAGAATGCTAGACAGTAAGGAATATCTTTATTTTGTTTTACTTGCCTTTGTTATTTGACACTATATCTATAAAGGGTTTTTAGGATTGATTTGGTATGATTATATGATTTGTTACAGAATAAGCTGGTTAAAGTATTGTTATCTCATAAAGCATGAATGATTAAAAGTATAGTCAAAAATTTCTTTTTTTTAGTGATATTAGGATATATAAGTTTGGATTGACAATATGAGTTGTTATGTAACATAATTGAAATTGAGACTACAAAATGAATGCACAAAACTGATGAACCAACTGACACACTGGATGTACATATGAGATTTGATGTTTTAATGTTTTGTTTGTCTTGTTTGTTTGTAGAAAATTAATAAAATTCTTTAAAAAAAAAAAAGAATAAAGACAGAGGGAAAGCACAAATGGCCACAGCATAGAAAGCTTGCTTCTGTGGATATGCTTATCTTTTCTTATTTCCCAACCCTATTATGTATAACTCGATATGAAGAATTACATTACTTAGTAACTTAAGATAATTACTATTGCATATCTACTGGAAAATAGTCTCGCCAAGTTTATTAGAAATGTAGCTGCTGGAAAGGAAGACTACCGTATATACTCGAGTATAAGTCGACCCGAATATAAGTCGAGGCACCCAATTTTACCACAAAAAACTGGGAAAACTTATTGACTCGAGTATAAGTCGAGGGTGGGAAATGCAGCAACTACTGGTAAATTTCAAAAATAAAAATAGATACCAATAAAATTACATGAATTGAGGCATCAGTAGGTTAAATGTTTTTGAATATTTATTTCAAAGAAAAACAGTAAACTAGCTCTGTAAGTGGAAAAGAGAGCCAACAAAACCAATATGGTATCAACAATAACTTTAAAAGTACAAAAACCTTAGCTCAATCAGCAACCAAGCTAAAACACAAGAGTTAAAATCCTTCAAAACTGGATTCCTCCTCATCATCTGTATGTCCAAACAGAGTCACCCTCTCCCTTGCAAGAAAAAAGCATGTGTATGTGCTGCATGTACATCCTGTTTTGGAGAGCCACCATCTCTTTCATAGCTCTCCCTCATGCCTCCATTGCATGTGCACACATGCCATGGCTCAGTAGTAGGTCAACATACAGATGTCACACTAGGTTCCCTCCTCAAAAGGAACATCCAACCTTTCTTGAGAAGTACAAACTTCATCTGTTCAGGATTGTGGTGACAAAGGTGAAGGAGGATGGGGCTGAGAGAAGGGAAGGGAAGAAAAGATCATTGACAGGAAGAAAGACAGGGAGAAACACCTGGAAGTGCGAGCCCTTGAGTTTCCTTAGGGAAGACCAGACAACAAGGGGAGAGGAGAGGAGGAGGAGGAGGAGGAGGAGGAGGAGGAGGAGGAGAGTTAAAAAAAAAAAGAGTGGGAAGCCAACTCACGCGTGCCATCAAAGCCAGGGGGAAGCAGGGCTTTCTCCGCCTGCTGCCGCCAGAGGAGTGGGGGGGGAATGCGGGGAAAGGGGGTTCGTGCCGAGGCTCTGCAAGCGATTACCAGATTTGCAGCTCCGTTTGTTGGTGAAGCTGGAAGCGCGCAACGCAGGAACTCGCGGGGGGCCGGGCACCCATTAATGGGGAAGGAGAGGCCGCTTGGGGTCACCAGGCCCAGGCAGCCTCCCCAGCCCCCTCCCCTAGCAGCGAAGAGCTGCTCCGGGGGGGCTCCCACCACGGTGCAGCCAGGCACTTTGTCTCGCTGCCCCCGGAGCAGCTCTTCGCTGCTAGGCTAGGGGGTGGGGGAGGCTGCCTGAGCCTGGCGGTTTCTTGGCAAAGCTGGAAGCGCGCAACGCAGGAGCTCGTGGGGGCCCCGGGTGCCCGTTAATGGGGAAGGAGAGGCCGCTTGGGGTCACCAGGCTCAGGCAGCCTCCCCCGCCCCCTCCCCTAGCAGCGAAGAGCTGCTCCGGGGGGTTCCCGCCACGGCACAGCCAGGCACTTTGTCTCGCTGCCCCCGGAGCAGCTCTTCGCTGCTAGGCTAGGGGGTGGGGGAGGCTGCCTGAGCCTGGCGGTTTCTTGGCGAAGCTGGAAGCGCGCAACGCAGGAGCTCGCGGGGCCCCCGGGCGCCCGTTAATGGGGAAGGAGAGGCCGCTTGGGGTCGCCTGTGCAGCCCTCAGCGGGTAGACAGCCGCGGCGGCGAAGCTACCCTGGAGGTGCGATCGGTTGCAGCCACGCCAGCGCAGGCCAGGCATGGTGCCATAGCGGCTGACTTGAGTATAAGCCGAGGGCAGTTTTTTCAGCACAAAAAATGGGCTGAAAAACTCAGCTTATACTCAAGTATATACGGTATTTATTCATTATATTTTAATGTCTTTAAAATATTTGGTAACATTAAGATCAAAGTGGCAGGAGAAATTCTGAATTGTGAAGAACATTGGGTTTTCAGTCAAGGAGATCATACAATTATACCTGAAAGAATTGCCTCCCCCCTAAACCCCTAGAGCAGGGATGTCAAACTCAACATCTGAGGGCTGGATCTGGCCCATGGGGTGCTTAGATCTGGCCCGTGGGGTTGTCTTGGAAACAGCGAAGGACTGCCCCACAGTGCCTCTGCTTGTGAAAACAGCCCTCCTGAGCTCCGTTTTCACTGGCAGAAGGTTGCAGGAGGCTGTCGCGGCCTAAAATGGAGCTTGGGAGCCTGTTTTCACTGGCAGAACACTCAAGCCACCACAGGTACCCCTAACATAACCACAGCCACAAGCACAACCCTGGTGCAGCCCTCAGTGAAATCAAGTTTGACACTCCTGCCCTAGAGTATAGGAGTTGAATATAAAAGAAATCTTCAAATGCTTTTTAAATTAATTGTCACATTTTGAATTCCCATTTGTTTCAAATAAGTTACGAGTTAAAAAAAAGGAAAATGCCAGAAACTTAGATTTGCATATAAGAAGCATGTTGGCAGTTGTGTTCAAAGAATACTAATTGCATAGCATATGCAAACAATCAAGGTTATTCAAAATAAAATATCCAGTAATCTCTTCAAACAACCTCGGGAACAATACATCTTTACAGAGCTGCATATGTGGGAGAGAGACAATCTCCTCACAACAATGTTATGCCTTCTTCCGCTCTTCTTCCACCGCCTCTCCGATGCCAAAAACATACATAGTTAGTTTTGTGCATGTTCTGTAGCATTTGTACAATTATTTTGTTTGATCATGGATATAGTTTCCATTGCAAGCAAAATCACTGCTGTTCCATATGCCTAAGTGAGCGCTGAATGAAAGAGGTGAAAGGGTGGAACTGCCAAATGCTGGTAAAGCTATGGTTCTCTATGAACTTTAAACATACAAAAAACATTAGAAAGTAATGTTTTTCTTTAATTTTGACCAAATCGGTAAATGAGTTATGTTAATTGCATAGAAAAATACTATATTAAATATATAGTTCTTTTTCCATGTTGCCAATCTAAATTGGAATGGTTAGACTTATGTATCTGGGGAGATATATAAAGATCTTCCAAAGCATTGAATAAGTAGATAATTCATACAATCAAGCCCAACTCAGCTTTTTTAAAGTAATCAGAAATTTCTCTAAAAACACATTGGTTAAAAATGATGGAACAAAGACCATTGAAGCCAATTTGCAAGACCCTGAAATCATTTAATAATGACAGCAGTAATGAATAGTGTGAGTGACTTCAAGTCATTTGATTCCTGGCAATGGTTACAGGAACTGGGCTTGGCTAGTTTGGTAAAGAGAAGGACCAGGGGAGACATGATAGCAGTCTTCCAATATTTGAGGGGCTGCCACAGAGAGGAAGGGGCCAAGCTATTTTCTAAAGTGCCTGTAGTCCAGACAAGGAATAATGGATGGAAACTGAACAAGGTGAGATTTATCCTAGAAATAAGGAGAAGCTTTCTGACAGTGAGAACAATCAACCAATGGAACACCTTGCCCTTGGAAGTTGTGGGAGCACCATCACTTGAGACTTTCAAGAAGAGATTGGACTACCATTTGTCAGAAATGGTGTAGGGTCTCCTGCTTGGGCGGGCAGTTGGACTAGATGACCTACAAGGTCCCTTCCAATTCTGATTATCTGTTATTGTTAACTGACTGGACTATCCTTGCAGTTTATTTAGCAAGATTTCAGAAGTGGTTTGCCATTTTCTCCTTCCTAAGGCTGAGAGAGAATGATAGGTCCAAAGCTGCTCAGAGTCACTATATCGATGAAATGGGTGACATAGAAATTTAGTAATAATCAACATTAAATATATTCTTGCCCAGAAGACTGTAAGAGGGACTTGAAAGTCTTTAGTCTTCAAGCCATTGTCTCTGGTTCACAGCTTCCCAGTGTAGAATCAGATAGGCATTATGCTTTTCAACAATACAAGCAGTATTCAGAAATAGCATATATAAACATTTTTAAAAATTATGTACCTTAGCAAATTATACAATGGTGCCATCCTGAAACAAGCTACAACAGCTCTTTTGCGTTGTTTAGACAAGAGTTTGTGCCAAACTGCTTTCTTTGACCTTAATGGTTGCTCAACCTACGGACATTATGAATGAAGATATTTTAACTGATTTTCACTTGATCCAATGACAAAGACATTAATATTTATATTCTATTGTATGTTAGCAACATTTCTTGCCTCCCCAATTAAAAATAAAATTTGCATTGGAAATTTCAAAAAAAACTTCATAATTTTCATTCTAAAGCTCATGACATTCAGAAAATGGAAATCTCATTATATTTGGTAGTTTCCTAAAATTTTAACTATTCCTCCAGAAAAATCTTAAAAACACTTTAATATTATAGTATCTGGGGGGTATCTGGAAGCTTGTGGCTTGATTGTTAATCTCTGCATTAGACTATAACTGTGGTATAAAAATAATAATGTTTTATATTTATCTTTAGATTGCCTTATAATCACTTTGTAAATATGCCTTGCACATTATCAAAGATCAGTATTATTATGCAAACATCCATTCTCTTTGCTCTGTCTCAGCATCCTTCTTAATCCTCCAGAAAGAACCTTAAGGACCACAGACTTTCCCTCGATATAAAATGCTCTGCTCAGCCCATCCCAGCCCTATCCCAGTTTATTCACTGTTTAACATCAGTTTGTTGAGGTTAGATGTTAATGCCTTATTTTACTGTACCAAAGGAGTTGGAAGTGTTTCCCCCCACTATCCACTTCTCTTTTTATCTCCTCTAACTTCCCTACTATTTACTTTTGTATTCTCTTTGTATGCCATATTATAAACTAATAAAAAAATTTAATAAAAAAAATCAGTTTGTAGAGTTCCTGTTTACTTTATTTAACCATGGATCTTCAGCCCTTATGTCTCACTTTTAAACATAAAATAATATTTTTGTTACCTGTTCCAGATGATAGACAGCTGCTGAGATCCTTTGCACACGTTCAATAGTTTTCTCGGGATCAGCAGGTTCCTCAGTTTTCAAGACATCTTTGTAGAGATTCAACTGCCATTTCACAGCAGGGTCATCTGACTATCAAAAAAATTTATCCACTCTTATGCATACTTAATATTAAAACATATAGAACACTTATTTAAATAAAATTTATTGCCATTTTTTGCACCACTGTACTGAAGCAAGGGGAAAAAGCTATATGCTTATTGCTAGGAAGATGAAAAATGTGATATTTCTAAATGATAATGCAATGATACATTACAAAATCAAGGATAGGAAGATGCTATAGAACTCTATTGTGCTATGAATGTACAATTTTATTATCTTGTAGACTATCTCTGGACAATCTCCAGTCCCTCCTTGAGGGAGATGGGAGGTCTGGAAACACAAAATATAAATAAATATAAGTAACTAACCAACTAAATAAAATCTCTTTTTCCCTGGGCATTGCCTACATTGGTCCAATGGGACTCTTATTAAAGGTCTCCTCCCATCTATGGTTCTTGGGAGGAATTCTCTCACCAGAGGTACAAGCTGGTTTCTAGTCCTTCCCCTTGTAATAAAATCAAAAGAAATAATTTTTTTGTGATATTTTAAAAGCTGTTGTTACACCTTTAGTAAATTCTGGAGGAAATAAGGCTATAGTATAAATATATTCCTTTTCTTTGTCACACTTATCCTGTCTATGGCTCCAACATTGACATTGCCTGCCTGTGGAAAATTGGGGAAATTTGTGATCAGTATGTTGGGGACACTATAATGCAGTGATGGCTAACATTTTCGTCATCGTGTGCTGAAAGTGCAAGTGCGCATGCATGCCTGCACCCATAATGCAATGCATGCATGATCCACCCGCCACTGTGTATGCACTGTACCCCCCTACACATGTGTGTGTGGCCCCATGCCCGTGCCCCCCTGCGCATGCACATGTGTCTCCCAAGCGCGCGTCTTCCCCTGCACATGTGCGGCAGATACCTGACAATCAGCTGACTGGTGGGGAGGGCACATGTGCATGTGCAGTGAATCTGTTCTGGGCAACGGCTCGTGTGCCAGCAGAAATGGCTCTGCGTGCCGTTTCTGGCACACATACCATAGGTTCACCATTATGGCTATATTGGTATACTTTATGGCTACACTATTTGGTGTCAGTAAATTTCCAGTAAGCTCTTTAGCTTGCTACAAGTTTTGCATTTATAAGTGCCATATTCATTCCCTGGCATGACTGCCCGAGCTGGTAAAAGTTGAACCTCAACATCTGGAAATCAACATATTGCTCATTCATATTATTTCTTCATAATAAATATAACTTCACTATAGGAATACTCTATTAAATGATGAAATATATTAACACGCTTTTTGACCTCAGAAAAATATTTAACTAACTGATTTTTTGACATTTTGAATATTACCTTTTCCTGCAAATGCAAATTATTGCGTAAATGTTCTTTGACTTCTTCTTCAGTGTCTTTCTGCAGATAAATAAAGGCATATTGATCTGGGTCATCTTAAATATATTTTGACCAATAATAAGACAGGAGACAACCTATTGGGATATAGCTGCATACTCTATATATAATAAAGATAAAGAAAGCAAGTTTTTGTAGTAAGGAGCTTCCTGTAGCCCTGTGTCCTTGTGTAGTTTAAAGTTCAATAATACCCAAATATGCAGTGTGTTTGCTAGGTTTTGAAATGTTTTAAAAATATTTGTGAGATAACATGGGTATCTGAATTAGGAGGATATTTCTTATATCATAAGGAGAAAATGTGATATAGATAGATTAGATAGAAATAGATGATAGAGATAAAAATGTCTGAGATTTTGGATATACTCAATGGACACTGGAATCAAATCAAACCCTCCCTCCCTTCCTCCCTCCCTCTAATAAGCCTTTCTTAAACTTATTTGTTTGATCATTTCCATGCTTCTAGAGAGGTATGGTACTTATATCTAAAGACTGCAAAAATGCTTTAAACCCATCATGAGTATCCTTAGAGGAGCTTTTCTAGATTTCAGGTTCAAGAAAACACTTAGTTTTAAGTGTTAAGGAATTATTATGGAGTTGGCAACACCTGAACTGAAACCACTATTTCCCTGAACAGGAAAAGTTGTGGTGACTTTAAAGAGCTGTCACTAAGCACACTGAGTGTATGAACATCAGACCTGAATTACCTTTGTCTACTTCATATTCAAATATTTCATATTCAAATACTGTCTTTATTTGAAACCTTTCAGATTACAATCAGTAAGAGTAAAATATTGACTTACATAGCTGTACCTGGACTTAGCAAGAGAAATTAGCTCTTGATCTCCAGGGGTACACATGTTCAACCCAATGGGAAGCATTTTTTTAAGTGCAGCTACAATCAGAGAAGTCTGTATTGAATATAAATCCCCTCTATGTTTTGCTTTTTTTCGTTCCTGATCATGACCTCCAGACTGCAAAAAAGAGACATATAAAATAAAAGGATCGTTATTTCTTTCATACTAAAATAATCATTATTCCTAATTATGCAATTAATTTAGATATTCATTTTAAATCTTAAACCATTTGAACATTTATCCATTTGAATAGTAAAACCAAAGTGAAGCACAAGACTATCATGAAAATATATGATTTTAGTGGCATTTTATAACAAAAATACTTTAGAAATTGCAATTTTCAAGAATTGAAATTTCTTTGCAATTTTCATAATAAATAAATACCACTGCAAATTTTCAGTATGTATATATTGATAAAACACACACACACACACACACAACATATGAAATGGATAACACAAACAACATATGAAATGGATAAAGAGTGACACTATTTATAATTCTGAGGATTTCAGTGTTTGAGATATGTGCCTGCACAACATTTAAGAAATGCAAAGTATAAGTTCCATAAAACTGGACAGTTGTAAGCAAGGCCACTAGAAAACTACTTTGCTGTAGAATCATTGTCAAATGATCTCACTACATTGTCAGCAGATTTAATCACCTGAAGTATATAGAGCCTTTGCAAAAAGTTATCAAATAGGCTGCACATTAGCATTATATTTAACCTGTTCAGGGTGCAGACAATGTACAATTTCACTGGGAAAAAAACTTTTTAAACTAAGGCAGTCAATCAAAGCTCTGGGCAACAGCATTACAGTTTATCACTATGAAAATGATGCTAGGGACAGATTAAGATTAAACAGTTACAAATATTATATTTTTAGAATTGCATGCATACAAAAGATGAATCTATCACAATCAGAAACTCTTTTCTATTAATTCATCATGTCTTCTCCTTCTGCAAAGGCTCTGGGCCTTACACTGTACCCTACACTGTTATGATAAAATTTATTTAATAACTTCTATTAAAACAGAAAAGAATGCTCAAGACAGTCACATATTTTGTAAATTGTTGTAAAGTTCTCCTTTTAATAGAATATATCAAAACATCTAGCCATATTTTTGGCATTCAGTGGGAACCAAATATATTATGCAATGGCTTTCCTCAAGGATGCACAATTGCAACACTTTGCCTCAAAGCTTTGTTTGTGGAATGCTTTCAAAAAAAATTTTTTTTTAAATAGTAGCAATGGATTTAATGACATTAATTGCTGACTTTCATAGCAGACAAACAAATGACACAATTTATCACAGGACTCAATGGCACCACTATTTTCTTAGGCAGGAGAATATCTGACACAACCCTCTCCCCCTCCCCCCCAAATAAAGGAATCTTTTCAGTTTGTATGACCATAAATCTCTCGCTCTGTCTATCTATCCATCTATCCATTCTGTCTCTGCCACCAAGTTCCAGTTCTTCTAAAAGGAAACCTTTGCTGGCAATTATTAAAACATCCATAACAAATAATGAAAGCTTTCTGAATAATATTCTTTCATTTTTGTTATATGCTGATGGACAGCTATCAATGGGCTTAGTTCTTAACTTTCTTCTATTCATTATCCCATAGATGAATAAAGTATGTATGTACTTTGCTTTTTATAAATGCAGGAGAAAAAAAAATGGGAACAGAAAACCAAATCCTCTGCATCCCAAATCTTCCAACTCATCATTGAGGCAGAACTCTGTTCACCTGAAATGATTATCACCTTTAAATTTTGAGAAGAAGATGAAGGATATTTGGTTCCTCTTAAAATAAAAGTGAATTTCTTCCTTTCATTCCTGATCCTAAATTGGATTTGGAGGGAGATATTGGTAAGTCAAATATCAGACATATCAGATGCCACTGTGTCCTGTGCTATAGCTCATTGCTTCCTGCAAAGCTGGACTCACAGCATCAGTCTGACTCTACTGCCAAATGCTATGAAATTGACAATTGCACTGAGTTTTTTGCACTTAAGTTCTGGAAGGATACAAAATAGCAGCATGAACAAAATCATAAAATGTTTGGTATGATTACTCATTTAAAGAATGTATAAATAAAGGGAATTGCCTTGAATGATAACATATTCTGTGCAAATCTGGTATTGAAGTAAGTTAGAGTGCTTATACAATGGAACTAAAGTATTCACGGAAAGAAATGGAACGCTTAACAAATAATTCAGTGTTGAAGAGTAAATAAGACATATGTGATGTTCTTTTAGTTTCTTTTAGGTGTTATTGATAAATTTGTGGAGGCATTAGAAGTTTATTGACTAGGAATGTGTGTTTGTGTGTGTCCCTAAAAGCAGGTGACACCATGCTGTTCACTGAGAACCTGAATGATTTTCATCAGGCATTAGCTAGATTGCAAACTGAAGTAGTTTTATCTGGAAAAATGGTGTGAAGAATTACACACAAAGCATAAATAGCAGAAATCTAGATCAAATAAAATAAATTGATAGAATATTGACTAAACATAGGAAGGGCAGCTCTGATAGCCTAGAGGTGGAGCTCTTGCCTCACAATCAGGAGACTGAGTTCAATCCTAGGTAGAGGCTAATATTTGGAATAGAATCTCCTGCTCGAGGTCCCTTTCAACTCTGTTATTCTATGGGGAAAATTTAAACATATAAATTATTGAAAGAAAACAGATGTTCTGTTACAAGGAATGAAAAAGTATCAACATATGAGAAAATGGCTGTTTTGCAAACTTTATTAGATGAAAGGGAGAGTTGAATGTATCAGGAGAAACATAAAAACAAGTTGAATGTAGTGGTACTCTGTGTGTGTTAAAACAAAAACAGAAAGGGGAAAGAACAAATGGTTATGCAATTAATGTAGATGAGATATATGAGAGATATATAAGATATATGAGATATATAAGATATATGAGATATATAAGAGATGAGATATATGTGGGTATGGGTAAAGATGTACTGAATCTATCTACACCTATTCATCCCCTTATGAAGCCATGTTTATATTATATTTAAGGTACTCTAAAATACATAAAGAATACTGGGAAGACATATTTTTTAATTCAAATAATTTTAATTCTTTCCTTCAATTCAGTAGCAGATTTTGAAATAATAAATGCCAACTTGGAAATGATTGCTGAAGCACTCAAATGATTTGTGCTTTTTTTTTCAGATTGAGTGAAGATTTCTCAAATGGGTTGCTATTGCTATTGTAGCTGCTGATGTCTCTTGGTTATTCGTTTTTTTGTGGCATGTGCAAGAGGCCCCAAGACACAAATAAGCTTATAGACATTGATCTGGTTTATTCCATTAAACCTTGGTCAGCTCATGGATACCAATGTGCTTACTTGTTCCTTCTTTGATGCCTATCAGACTCCCTGGCCCACGCAATCTATTTTACTGTATGTCTTCTTTTTTAAAAAAGATAGAAATATAACATGATGCAAAGCCATACTCCTAAATACGATCTATATTTTCACAAGGCTGATAGCCCATGACAGAAGGGGTATCGCTCAGCAGGCTAGCTGGCAATTCTACACAAAGATTAGGACTATTACCTATTCTACGAGTGAGAGAATTGGAAGCTTCTGTGCCCAGGCTTCCTAAGAGTAAGGGCAACTTTTCTCTAATTGGGCTTGAACTCTATCCTGAAAACTTTTAGGAAATTGGAAACAGTAAAGTTTTCAGGGAAAGTATATGAAGATATATCAAGGATCTTTTATTCGTTTTCAATGCAGTTTTACTCAATTATATTGCTTTATTTTTGCTCCCATTCTATGACCTTCTTTCTCTTTATTTCCTTAGTATATTAACGATTAATATATTTAGCATAAAATGTCAGCCTCATTGAAATTAATGCAGCTAATTCATTTCCCCAGGTCCTTATTTTGTTCCTTTTATTGAATTAAAAATCCTTTAATCTTTGCGATCCTAGTGTTGGGTTTTGAAATAGCACCACATGCTCTAAAATCTTTTTCCTGGTAATTCTAGTTCAAAAGAAAAAAGTAAAGACACTTAGTTAAAAGCTAAGTTTTGGAGAAGGGGAATTTCCTATTGAGCCCTACCCATTTCTTGTAGTAGCTCCATTACCCAAATTAAGATTTGATTGGGAGGGTATAACTTCTCCTTGGGTGAACTCCTCAGCTGAGTAAATAACTAAATTGAGGCAATCTTGAAGTTGGAAGATGAAAGTAAGGAGCCAAGAAAGCTCCATGCTTGTTTTAGTGAGGGATATGCCCACCTGTTTTAGCTAAAAAAAACCTCAAGAGCATTTCTAGATCCTATAATGTATAATGTATTTCTTTGGAAGTGTTTTTATTTATTCAGAAAAAGGAAAGCAGAATTAGTGGCTGAGGAATAGCTGAAGCCATTTGTCTTTTGGTCTCCTATTTTATAAGAGCAATTTTACACACTGTCAGAATTACAATTATGCTACCAATAACCACATATTGATGGTTCCTATTGGCACATTACCTAATATGTTTGTTCCCATAGAAATCAGTATGTTCAAAGGAAGTTTTCAGTATACATGCCTCAGACATGTAATTTATGCATGTATATAATTCATGCGGTTATATATTGTTAAAATACTAAGTGTTCTGCAATAGCTTTGCAAATGTTATAAGAAACACATAAATACTGATAGGCATAACATGGGTGTACCAAAAGAAATACATGTACTTCTGTCAGCCAAAAGCACTAATGTGATTTATCAATATTTTTCTTCCTGTCCTAAAGATTGCTGACTTTAAAATTCTTGAATTTAAATGAATTTGTGGAAGGCTGGTAATTTATTGTGGGCATGGAAGCCATAGGTTAGGGTCTTAGAATTAATTTTTAAGTCATTATCACATCATTAATTCTCTTCTGGAGATCAACAATGGATAACTTTCCAATATGGTAGAAGGTACAATATGGTTTCTTGTACAGCAAGAAATTCATTCATGTTTGCCTCTATTTCATCCATATTTCCATGTTCCCAAATCTGATACAATAGTTTCTCAGCTCTCTGGAGGAGATCTGAAGTGAATGGAGGAGGGAATGGAATGGATTCTGGGATGGTTCTGCCACTGATGTCCATTCTAGTAGAGGTTAGACAATTAAATGCAGCCTCTACTTCCCATCCAGCATTAATACTGCTCTTGAAACTATGCAGATAATGAAATAGAGATTATTTAAAAAACAAGTGTCTATTTCTGCACAGATGCTGTTCCTTCATATGTATTTAGATGAATTTATATTTTTAAAAAATCCTGCACTTTTGTAACCATGGAGACACTGACTTATAAAGCAAGCAATTGTATTAAAGATTACCTTCTAATTCTTTAACTCTATTTTTATCTCAATTGAATCATCTCATAATTGTCTTACAACCAGTGAATTGCATATTTTTTGTATGATGCTATCTGTTGAACTTATATTTCAAGAAAGGGATTTTAAACAGCCTTGGTACATAGCTATACAAATGGTTTAATATACCCCCATGTTATATTTCAGTATGTCTTGAGTGAGAAAAACTAAGGTCAATATGAAGGTCTCATTTAAAAAAACCTCTAATTATAATAATAGGCAAATAGCTTTAATGACCACCGTATTATTTTAGTATTATTTTGTTTTCAGTAGTAAAATTTCCTGTTCATCTATTGCTCTGTTAAGGAATTAAGATACTTAAGTAAAATCAGTTATATAACATGAAGAAGGTGACAGAGACAGAAGAGATATATTATTGGACTACTTTCCTACTTGTGAAGTCTGTTATCTGGTTTTTATACTGGAGAATGAAAACAGACAAAATCTGCCTAAGTTTTCAATAGGGTTTATATTAGGCAGGGCTTGCATCTTCCCTTTGTGATGCCACTGCTATGATCAATGGAAAGAATATTGAGACCTTGGTCATTTCTAAAACTAAAACATATATACACGTTATATACAGTTATTAGACCTGTACCTTTACTTGCATGGCCTGTGTGAAAGAAAGAAAGCAATAACAAAGAAAGTAAATAAGGATGATGAAAAGGTGGACATTTTGCCATTTACTCAGAAATAAGATTTTATGTCACCAAAACAACTAACAGTGCAGTCAACTTCTTAGAAATAAGCCCAGAAAATTTAATGGTTTTGTTTGAGAGTAAAGCTGGTTAAAAGTAAATCTATTCATGGAGCCTATACCCAAATGTAATCATATACATATGCATTGTAAAATATGGCATATGTATAAACCCCTAAGTATCCTATGGGATCATAGTCAGGTATAATTATAAAAAATAATAAGTAAGTAAATAATCATTCATTCGTGAAACCAAAACACAGTTACATGTTTTCTCAAACAATGGTATAAGAAAATATACAAGTAAACAAATGTATTTCTATTGATCTTACTAAAGGGTAATTCTCAAAATAAAGAATATATTGGAGATTATTAATCCTTCCAACCATCAATATCTTTATTGTGCCACTCACAAGATTAGTCTGGGCCAATGACTTTTTCTCAGTCCAATCTATCTCAGAGGACTGTTGTAGGGAAAATTGGCCTTATGCCTTATGTTCCTGGAGGAAAGATGGTATACAAGTCCAACAGGTAAAAGATATCCATTTTAAATAGTGAAGCCATATCTTTAAAAAGCAAAAGAGAAATAATCTTACAATTTTGGTTGAATTCAGTCCTTGACATTGCTGCCTAGATTCCATGGATGGTGGCTTGGTTCAATGTAAAACATTGTTCCTTCAGGGATGGAGTCTAAATATAAAGTCTGTTAAAATTTTGTAAATATTTTAAATATTTTATAAATATTTTAACAGACTTTATATTTAGACTCCATCCCTGAAGGAACAATGTTTTACATTGAACCAAGCCACCATCCATGGAATCTAGGCAGCAATGTCAAGGACTGAATTCAACCAAAATTACAATATATATTTTATAAATATTTTAACAGACTTTATATTTAGACTCCATCCCTGAAGGAACAATGTTTTACATTGAACCAAGCCACCATCCATGGAATCTAGGCAGCAATGTCAAGGACTGAATTCAACCAAAATGCTGTGACAGGAATAGATGAAAGTGCCCATTTGATAATTTAAGTAAAATAAGTAAAACTCCAACTTCCCATCCATTATCAATTCTGTAAAAGAAAACACTGTATATAATTTTGCATATAACTTGGCTTTTGTTCAGAGATGCCTGCTTGAGGATGAATAGATCTTGCAACTGAAGCCCTGCCTCCTTGTGCAACATCTAGGCCAGAGGTGTCAAACTCATGTCATTACAGCATCGTCCTGTGATATATTGGGACTTTATTCCCCTTCGTTAAACCAGGCATGGGCGTGGCCAGCATGTGATGCATCCAACGAACGGGACAGGATTTGACAGCCTTGATCTAGGCAAATACAAAGAGATAGGGCTTTGATCATGAAATTGTGTTTGCTATCTGGCCTCCCCCATTGCAACAGATTTCCTTGTTTCTGTTATCAGAAGAGCCAAACTCAATGTCATACTTTCCTTAAGAGTGATTTTCTCCGCCAGCTACCATTTGTGTCAGATTTCACCCAGCACTGCCAAGAAAATATTTTCACAGATAAAACAGCTATTCATTTGTGTGCCATTGCAGCCTTCCATATGTACTGTTTACCCAAGCATCTGAAGCATTGGCAAATTTTGTCATTTCAAGAAAAATCTAGTTTTAAGCCCTTAATTTTTAGATATAGCTACTTTTTAGATAGGGATCTTTGGCTTTTAAAAACAAAAACCTGACAAACTGAATTATGTGAAAAAGAAAAAAACCCAAGGTTTGATCTTTTCTACATGATGATTCAACTGATGTACATTCACTCTGCTTTTGCATGCTAGCATTAATGAAATGTTCTGTATCAGTCATTTCCACATAAATAAGACTTGATTCTGAACATTTTGACTTTCTTCTTTCACCCTGAGTTCCTTTGATTAAGTCAGAAGCATATGAATAATTTTAAATACCTATAAGGCAAATACTATTTTAATTTTAAAAATATGACCTGAATGTAATACCTTTATAAACAGATGCTGCATTATGTTTAGAAAGGGATGCGACATAAACTATAATTTTAAAAATAGCTGTATGTGTCCTTTATGAAAACACCCACACAAAGTTAAAAAAAAAAAACAGATTAAAAGAATGAATGTTGTGTTTCATTAATTAATTTAACAAAAAAAATATATATGTTATTTTAGTATTACCAAGTAAACTGTCTTTGCCAAACTAAATGTTCTCTAACTTACCATTCCCCTTGGAGCAATCTGCTGCCATATTATCAGAAAAGAAAAAAAAGATCTTGCTCAGTTGTAAGTAAATTTAGTTTAACAAAGATCAATAAACTATGTTATTATTATTTTTTTAAAAAGCATTATGATCTATCAGTATGTTTTCTAATATAACGAATGACAAAAGTTATTAGACTTACCTTTTATGCATAATAACAAAGTATATCATACCATGCTACATGCTGCATCTATTACACACACACACAAACTAGACACAAGAACAGTTTTTTCCCAAATGCCATCACTCTGCTAAAGAAATAATTCCCTCAACACAGTCCAACTATTTACAAAGTCTGCTCTACTATTACTATTAACCTTCTCATCACTCCTTATCATCTATCCCCTCCCACTTGTAATTGTATCCTTATGATCTATATTGACTGTTTCCTAGTATGATTTGATTGCTCATTTTACCCTATGACTATTATTAAGTGTTGTAACTTATGATTCTTGATTCTTGACAAATGTATCTTTTCTTTCATGTATACTACATTTGCACCAAGACAAATTCCTTGTGTGTCCAAGCACACTTGTCCAATAAAGAATTCTATTCTATTCTATTTTGCTGTATTTTTATTTGCCTAATGAATAAACAGTTAGGGTTTCCCAGGTATATTTTACAAAGTTAGCCTTAAGCAAAGCACATCTGCTTGGAGCATTAAAACAGCAAGGTTTGTTTTTTTTAGAAAACTCAACAAAGCTGCTTCAAACCCCCTGATAGTCTGGATGTGCAAGTAAACAATACTTCTTTCTGGGACTGTCAGCAGAGTAAAGCAGATGTTCCTTACTCACACATGCAGACACTCAGGTTCTATTTGCCAAGCAGTCAGCTGCAGCTTTGCAGAAATCATGACAGCTTGAATGCTTTGAAATCCCTCCAGTACATGTATACACCCAGACTAGACTGTGTTGCTTCTTTGTGTAATATAATATATATCAGTATATGCATAATTTTGTATTTATTTATGCATTTATTTATGTATTTATTTATTTATTTAGTTTAGTTAGTTAGTTAGTTAGTCATGTTTATGTAGTGTATATTGGAGGTGGTGGCCCTTTGAAAGCTGTATGCAACAAAATTTCATTTTAATGTATGGCAATTAGTGTACATTCAAAATGACAATAAAGTTTATCTATCTATCTATCTATCTATCTATCTATCTATCTATCTATCTATCTATCTATCTATCTATCTATCTATCATCTCCCTTCTGAGCTCAGAATGAGACAGTTAATCAAATTGATTTTGATTATGGGCCATGAAGTTACTGTCAATCCTTGGTTGTTATACAGATTTTTTTCCAGGGGGATCTGCTCTCAACCACACACACATCACTTCTAGGGCTAAGCCTGTTTACTTGGTTGCTAGTCAGACTTTAGATTTCTTTCCTTCCACCTTTCCCAGATTATGGGCTTCTCCATAGAGCTGGGTTTTTGCATAATGTGTGCAAAGCATGAACTTTTGAGCTGATTTGTTTGATGATCCATTTGCTTATTTATTGGCTATCCAGGGTATTCTCAGGAATCTTCTCCAACAGCAAAGTTCAAAAATACCAGTACTCTTTTCACCCCATTTCTACAAAATCCAACTTTTACTTATATGCAAGGTCACAAGGAAAATCATTAGCTGTGTAATTCTTATCCTTATAGGTATAGGCATATCCTGGCATCCAAATATCTTTCCAAGGCCTTCATTGCTACTTGATAAGAAGTTAGTCTGTGGTATATTTCTTGACTGCTGTTTCTTTTGCTGTTCAAATTTATCAATAATAATACATAAATAAAATATTGCAACTTATTTGTTTTATCTTTTTTTGAAGAGCTTTGTCATAGGTTCATGTTTTTCATAAAGATGGTAGCAATAACAATAGCATTAGACGTATATACCACTTCACAGTGGTTTACAACCTTCTCTAAGTAGTTTATGGAGTCAGCATATTGCCCCCAACAATCTGGCTCTTCATTTTACCAACTCGGAAGGATGGAAGGCTGAGTCAACTTTGACTTGTTGAGACTAGAATTGCTGAATTGCTGGCAATTGGCAGAATTAGTCTGCAATACTGCATTCTAACCACTGCGCCATCACGGTAATCAAGCAGAACTTGTGTTACTACAGAAAAAAAGCTATATCAATTATCTATTTTTAAACTTCAGTCTTTATGTTGAAATTACTTTTGTACTTAGCATCTTTTTCTTCCCAAAATTCACTTTTATCATTCTCATACCTCTTGGATCACATTAGCTTATCTTGTTTCAAGTGTTCTTGCCTCTTATTGCTTTGCAATTAAATTCTTGGACTTTTATTACTTTTCTAGTTTTTCTTCTTCCTTTCTTCCTTTAAGTGCATAAAGACAACTGCATAAAGACAATTTCTGGCATGAAAACAAAGCATTTGTTGCAGTCATACATTATCAAGGGAAATAACACAAATGCATATTGTATATTAAACTTCTGCTTTAAATAAACAGGAAGAATATAGCGGCAAGATTTTACTTTCCTGAAAAGGTCCAAACAGACAAATCACAAGATCAAGAAGGATCCAATAATACTTAGTCTCCAGTTCATAGTTTAGCCTGGTAATTGCAAAGAGAACAGGGAATTTCAGGAAGGAGGGTAGAATGTTATATATTACATTTTTAAGTCCCCCATCTTCCTATAAGATGACTCTGGGCAGCTTACAAGTCATAAAAGAGGTAGAAAAATTATTGAAAGATTAAAACATTAAAATTACACGTTACTTGCTAAAAATTGCTTGTTGGACAGATGTCCCCTTTTTATAGACTGACTGAGAGCTTGATTACATTGCTGAGTCATGTTCAAGTGGAGAAGCTCTGTTTTGTGGCTCTACTATTTGTAATTTATGATATGTTGTAGGGCTGGAGACCTTGCCTCATTTAGAGCCAACTGAGCTAGCTTGTGATTTTCTAAGCTTGTGGTTTAGTGAAGCTAGTTAGGTTCTTCAGTGTTTAAATCTGTAGTGATCCCGGCCAGGTTGGTTATTCATAAAATTACCTGTCTGTTTTGTGTTGCTGCAACAACCATTCTTGTCTTTCTGCCCTCTGTGGGAATTCCCCTTTAGATAAATACAGGATCTTTTGGCCATCTCTCTTCTTTTTGTTGCAGCCTCTCATGGATTTCAAGGGACTGCTTTCCACTCTTCCTTTCTCTGGCACAGCAGCTGTCATTTTGCATAATTTACTTTGCATAAGACAGAATTGAGGAAAAGCAAACTACTCCTCTACTTTTTTTTCTTTTCCAATTAGTTTGCCTGTCTCTTTTGAGATGTCCAGACTGCTGGATGGCTAATTACAGCTTCTCCATTCTCATTTCATCTCCATGTCTCCACCCCTCCAATAGCAATCTCTTTTTACTCAGCTCATCATTGCATTCGCTTTCTCCTGGTATGTAAAGAGGAACCATTGAATGGATAGAAGAGCACCTGTCCTTGTTCCTTCCCTTCCCTTTTCAGCTCTTCCTCCAGTGGTGGGAAAGCACAGTTTACTATTCAATCACTGATGTGGTAGGAGAGAGGACAGAGTGAGCATTTCGTTATATAACCACATTAAAGATAGTTGGACAGGCAGATGGACTAACAACAGAACCTGGGAGGAAAAAAAAGGAAAACTAAACTAAAAAATGGAGAACTCAGGAGAAAAAAATGGAAAAGTAAAGCTTTTCATGACTGTATAAAATGCTGATTGAATCTAGTAGAGGTTACTGGAAAGGTTGAAGCCCAAGTACAACAGCAAAGCCACAGTCCTGCTGAGTTGAGACCATTAGTGGTGCTAGCAGCTGGGAAAGTGGGGTGTGAAAATTGTTCTCCATTTCCTCTAGCCTCAGGTTTTGAATGGAAGCAAACAATCTTCCGGTCTGAAAGAGAGAAATCTGTTAAGTTCATCGTTGGAAGGAAACTCAGGAGCCCGTGACTTATTTCAGCTCTTTTATTAAGCTCTTTTATTAAGCTCTTTTATTAAAATCGGCTCGGCTTCCGAAGAAAAGCAGCGGCTTTTATTCCCTGGCCGCGGCGGCTGTGGCCAATGGCACCACTTTGAATCTCCCACGATTAGTTTCCACCAATCGCGGGGATTCGCGGCCGGCCAATCAGTGAGGCTTGCTCAGCCAATGAGGTTGCTGTGCGCTTTGACCAATCACAGAGCGGCGCTTGCAAGTATTTTAATGAATTGTACAGAACACCCCTCCCCTCTTGGTCTGGTCCTACGTAACGTAGTCCCGTAAGTAGGCGGGGCTCCGTACTTGTCTACTTGACCTGTGCAGGTTAGTTGGTGCTTGGCTCCCGGCCGGTTCGGTTGGGTTCTGTGTTGCTCTCTGCCTCATCGATGGAACCGCCTGGAAGGGTGAGCCGGGCCTTTTATCGCAGCTCCTTCCCGGTCTACCCGGGCTGGTCGAGCTGCTGCTATTTCCGCTCCCACCCGGTCTTTCTGGGCTAGTTGAGCTGGCCTGGCTGCTTCTTCCTGGTGAGGCTTTGAGCTGGCTGCCTATTTCTGTTTCGGTAGGTGAGTATTCCTGGTTTCTTTCTGATTGGGGTTGGTTCTCGGAGCCTCCCCTCCCCTCTTGGTTTGTGCTGTGGGGGTTCCCTTCTCTTTCTGGGTGTATGTCTGTGTTTGTTTGCATGTCGGTTGTGTTTCCCGTGGTTGTTCTCGATCTTATTTGATCGATGTGTCGCTTCCATGCTTGTCCGTCAGTTGTTTGTAGCCAGTACGAGTGGGGACCTGTTACCTAGGTTATGGTTGCTGGCACCCAGAGTGGGTCCCCGGTGAGGTTCTTCGCTATACCGCGTTGCCTGGTGTAAATGTTTGGTGTTTGCTTGAGGAGTTTGGTGGGTTTTTTTGGGTTGTACGTGGGGTGTAGTCTGTCGAGTGGGGACCTTAATTTCCTCCCCATTAATAGTTCTGCCAGGCTTTTGTTGCTTGTCATGTTCGGGGTTATGTGTTGTATAAAAAGCATTTTGTTTATTTTTTCTTGGATTTCCCCGTGTTCAATTTTTTGGATTGCTTTTTTTTTCGTAAATTGAACCATTTGTTCCGCCCTCCCATTCACCGCCGGATGTGCTGGTGCTGTCAGTGCATGCCGTATTCCCCGTTCTGCTAGGAATTTTTCAAATTCCAGTGAGGTAAATTGGGGCCGGTTATCTGACACGATGACATCTGGGAGGCCGTGGGTTGCGAACAGTTGCTGAGTTCCTTGGTCACGGCCTCCGTGGTGGTGGTTTTCATGTTGCTTACCTCCAACCAATTAGAGTAAGCATCTACCGTGATAAGGAATATGTGTCCCTTTGTGGGCTCGGAAAAATCTATGTGAATCCTGGAGCATGGTCCCCTGGGGGTTTCCCATTCCAGGATTGGTGCGGTGGGAGGGCTCGGCCTGGTTTCTTGGCAACGTTTGCATGCTGCCACCCAAGTCTCAATCTGTTTGTCCATCCCTGGCCACCAGGCGTAACTCCTGACCAGGGCTTTTGTTCTAACGATGCCCGGGTGCCCCTCGTGTAACAACTCCAATACCTTCCCTTGTAAATTTCCTGGGATTACAACCCTATCCCCCCATAGTAAACAGCCTTTTTGTAACGACAGTTCTGTTTGCTGGTTTCAGAATGTCCTGAATGTTTCGTCGTTGTTTTTTTCCGGCCACCCCTTCTCTACCCAATGTAACACCCACATCAGATGTTTGTCTTTATTAGTTTCACGGGCAATGTCTGACGCGGTTACGGGTAGATCGGGTAGAGTCTCTATGCTCAGGGTGGATGTCGTGGGTGCTGGGTCAGTCTCCAGGTCGGGTAGCGGCGTGCGGCTCAAAGCATCTGCGTGGGTAGCTGTAGGCGGCAAGGAATGCAGACCACCTTGTCATTCTTGGCGATAGAATGTTTGGGGTGGCCCTGTTCCCTGCCAGGATTCCCAGCAGCGGCTTGTGGTCGGTAATGATGGTGAAAATCCTGCCGTAGAGGTACTCGTGGAACCTCTTTACTGCAGCGATGATTGCCAGGGCCTCTTTGTCCAGTTGACTGTAATTCCTTTCCGGTTTGGAGAGGGTCCTGGAGAAAAAGGCGATGGGTGCTTCCTTTCCGTCAGGGAGTGTGTGGCTGAGCACGGCGCCGACACCGAAAGGCGATGCGTCGCATGTAACTACTAGCGGTAGGGTCTCATTGTATTGGATGAGGATGGCATCCGAGGTGAGCAGGTCCTTGGTTTTGGTGAAGGCGGCTTCCTCACGTTTCCCCCAGTTCCATGTGGCCGCCTTGTCCAAAAGCCTATGCAAAGGCTCTGCTGCAGTCGCCTTCTGGGGCAGGAAAACATTATAGAAATTAAGCAGTCCTAGAAACGCCTGCAGTTCCGTTTTATTCTTCAGTCTGGGGGCTTCCTTGATTGCTCTGACTTTTTTCTCAGTGGGGTGAATTCCATGCCGGTCTAAAAGGTACCCCAGGAATTCGACCCTCTCGGTATGCAGTTGGCATTTTTCTTTTTTAACTTTTAGCCCCGCGTTTTTGAACTTTGTTAGTACCTCCCTCAGGCGACCCTCCAGTTCTCTTTGGTTGGCTGCCAACACCAGTGCGTCGTCGAAGTAGGGCACCACCCTCTTGATTCCTTGCAGGAGTCTCCATGAGGCTCTGGAAAATTCCTGGAGCCACGCTGACTCCAAACTGAAGTCTCTTACAGCGGAACGCTCCCTGGTGGGTTACTATGGTCTGCGCCTCAGCGGTTTCTGCATCGACCGGCAACTGTTGGTAGGCTTGTGCCAGGTCGAGCTTTGCAAAAACCTTGCCTCCCCCCAGTGAGTGTAGGAGGTGCTGCACTACTGGGACGGGGTAGGCGCTCTGTCGTAAAGCGCAGTTTAGGGTGGCCTTATAGTCCCCGCAGATTCTCACCGACCCATTGGGCTTGACTGGGGTGACTATGGGAGTCTCCCACTGGGCATGATCGATTGGTTCTAGGACCCCTTGTTTGATGAGCTTGTCAATTTGCTCATCGATCTCGGGCTGGAGTGCGAAAGGTACCTGCCGTGGTTTTAGGTGTATCGGGGGAACGCTGGGGTGTAAACTGAAGGAAATAGGGGGCCCTCGGTACTTGCCTAGGGTGCCATCAAACACTTCCTGGAAGTCTCTTGCGAGTTGTTCTTCCCAGTCTGCCTCTGCAACGTGGTCGATGGCCGTTACTTCGATCCCGAGCGGCGCGAACCACTGTACTCCCAAAAGGCTGGGGCGGTCTCTATCCACGACCTTAGTGGAAACCTTGCTTTGTGCCCCTTGAAGGTCACTTTAAAGTGTCCTATTCCGACTACCGGGATGCAGTTCCCTTGGTAGTCTTTGAGGATTAATTTCTGGCTTTCCAGCCCCCTTCTATGGATGTCAGGCACCAGGCGCCTGATTTTCTGCCATGCAGCCATGGAGAGGTAGGACCTGGAGTCCACCTCCATTTTGCATGGCTTGCCCTCGATGCCCACTTCCACCTATACCTTTCGGGCATCTGCGCTTGATGAATGGCCGATGACGACCGTCTGGTGGATAACCTATCTCTGCCAGTTCTCGCTGTCCCGTTGACCCCGTCCATCCCGGTTCCAATGATTCTCGGTTGGGCGGTCCCTGGGTCTGGGGGGGTGCCGTCTCGTTTCCGGTTGCTGTTGTCTCGTCGTTGGGGGATGTAGGTTTTCTTGAGTCGGCAGACTCGGGCGATGTTACCTCTTTTGTCACAATGCCGGCAGATCGTGTCGAGGAACCGGCATTCCGATCGCAGGTGGTCACCTCCTTACCTGGCGCAGTTGGGTCTCGACTTACGACCCTGTCGGTCACGCCAGTCTCTCTCTGTTTGGAGTCGGTGGATGTCCTTGTCGTCTGTGGTGTCAGTGGCAGAGTCGAGGTCGCCATGATGGTTGGTGGTGAGTCGGCGGCTTGCTTCTGGTGTCGTCTTGGTTGTTGTGGCTGGATCCCCGGGTACCTGGTCTCCGCATTCGGACCGTGGATTTTTGGGTCGCTTCAGCAGCGGTGGCCTCGGTGATGGCGTCAGCGAGGGAAATGTCACCCTTGGCCATCAGTCAGCTCAGTCGGGACCCTGAGTCCGAGGACGACGCAGCCGTGGAGTGCCTTGTCCATATCGGTGAAACCGCACAGGCCCCCCAGGTTTCGGATGGCAGCTACGAAGTCGCCGATGCTCTCACCCCCCTTCTGATCTCGGTGGTAAAAGTCGTGCCACCGGATGAGGGTGGGTATGGCGGGGGTATAGTGGCTTCACAACAATGGCTCAAGGTTCGGCCCAGTCCATTTCTTTCACATCTTCGGGTTTTGCAAGAGCCTTCGCCATCTTAAACACTGCGGGCCCGCAGTGTGTCAGGAAAATGGCCCTTTTTTTCTGTCCGCTTGCGTCCTTGAGGTTGCTACTTTCTAGGAACATCAGGAACCGATCTATGTAGGATTCCCAGTCCTCAGTAGCTTGGTTGAAGAGTGCGGGTGGTGCGATGCTGGCCATCTTGTCGATTTCTTTATTTGCGACACCACGTGCCCGGTGGGGTTCAATTCCGCGATCCCATCCTTGTCGCCAGTGTTAAGTTCATTGTTGGAAGGAAACTCGGGAGCCCGTGACTTATTTCAGCTCTTTTATTAAGTCCCGAGATCGGCTCGGCTTCCGAAGAAAAGCAGCAGCTTTTATTCCCTGGCCACGGCGGCCACAGCCAATAGCACGGCTTTGAATCTCCGTGATTAGTTTCCACCAATCGCGGGGATTCGCGGCGGGCCAATCAGTGCAGCTCACTCGGCCAATGAGGTCACCTTGCGCTTTGACCAATCACAGAGCGGCGCTTGCAAGTATGTTAATGAATCGTACAGAACAAAATCTTTGACCTTTTCCCACTGGCACATTCACTATTGAGAGAAAAAGTAAAGTAACACATGGGACAAAAAGTACTGCAGAGCTTTAGCTGGCCTTTGGCAGACAAAACAGAATGAAAGGAGGGAAAAAAGCCAAAGATAAAAGGCAGATAGTTTGGATTAGAAAAGAGGCTAGTAGTAGAATAGAAAATATAGAGATAAAACACTAAAGAGATATAGAAATGTAATATTACAACAATATAGAAATACCACAGGAGGTAGATTTTGAAGATAAAAAAACCCAAAATAATGAAATAATAGTCTTAGGACATTGGGGTAGGAATAAATTAATAGAAAAAACAGACATCATAATAGCAACATAGAAGTAGCATTAATCAAGTATAAGGCATAGGTCCCAAAATTACATCGGAATATAGGAAAAAAAACCCAGTAATATAAAAGAGAATATATGTAGCTCAGGCATGAACTCTTGAAGTCTTGGTGCTCTCTGGGCTCTTTTGAATTGTATGCAAATATAGTTTATTTCAATGTGTCTGTTGATGGCTGATTTGTCTGAATGCCTAATTTGTCTGAGGTTGAAACAGTACCATCAGAGGTGGTATTCAGCAGGTTCTGACCCGTTCTGGAGAACTGGTAGCGGAAATTTTGAATAGTTTGGAGAACTGGCAAATAGCACCTCTGACTGGAGATTTTACAGTATCCTTCCCCTGCCATGCCCACCAAGCCATGCCCACAGAACCGGTAGTAAAAAAAATTGAATCCCACCACTGAGTACCATGAATCAAAAGAACAAGGAAGTAAATTCAAGCAAGATAGCACGGGGAACTTCTTGGCTGTTTGAGCTGTCAAAGAATAGAACATAAACGGGTAGGTTTTTGTTTGCTGGAGATTTTCAAACAGAGGCCACATAAATATTTTAGTGTATTTTAGTGCAGTAGCCCCCATTCTTTTTGAGCACCAGGGACCAGTTTTATGGAGAAAGGTTTTTCTGTGGATTGGAGGGGGCATAGTTTCATGTGGTGCCTGAATCCCATGAATCGGGCTTTGCTTTTTTGTGTGGCCAGTTTCTGGCATTCTGAGGACTGGTACCAGTCCATGGACTCCTGTTTTAGTGGTATCTAAGCAATTCTAAATAGCCTTTTATCAAGAATTTACAAATTATTCATTTAATCCTCTTCTTGCCCCAATTCCATGGATTATCTTGGTAAGATGGGTTTTGCTTTTTCTAAATGGTAATTCTCAAATTTAATAAATTTAATAAAGGGTTTTTAATATTTTCTCTTTTTTTTATAAAAATACACTAGTTTCAAAAATATTTAAGGATTGCTGGTCTATAGTATGTGCATCTCACTTCAGTTTTATAGATAAAATGGATCTGTTCTAGTAATTCTCCTATTCCCTAGAGCAGTGATGGCTAACCTTTTCGTCATCACATGACGAAAATGTGTGCGTGAGCACGCATGCGTGCCTCCACCCATAATGCAATGCTTTTGCATCCCCCATCCCCTGCACATGCAAACGCAACCCCCGTGTATGCACACACATCTCCCGTGCATGCCTCCCACGCATGCGCAGCATATACCTGATAATCAGCTGGGATAATCAGCTGGGAGGTGCGCACGCATGTGCAGTGGATCTATTCCAGGGAACGGCTTGCGTGCTGGCAGAAATGGCTCTGTGTGCCACTTCCAGCATGCGTGCCATAGGTTTGCCCTCATGGACCTGAAGCTATTGAGATGCAAGCTTTCTTTTATACACACACATGCATGCATACACAAATAGACATCTGATTCAACAGATATGCCAGGTTCATCTTGTGTCAGTGCAGCAAAAGAACCAAATCAAACCCCCTTAATACAAATTTCTACAGGTATATTTCTATATAGAAGTATGTTTCTATCAAGGAAATTATATTTCAAAATTTAAAAATGGATTATATTGCCTTTTTACGTAATGTTATTGAATGATTATAATTGATTTCCACTTTAAACTAACTACTCAACCTCAGCAAAAAACAGATTCTTATATTTAACTCAATTGTTACAACAAAAAATGTTTTAATACTAAATACTTTTTACTTACTTTTGATATCTTACTCTTATTGTCACCTGTCAAAAATGCCAAATTGTTAATTTCATTCTGAATCACAAAATTTTGTTCTTCTCTCTTAAAATTCTGGAAAAAAAAGATAAATATGTCATTTAAGCACTTATTTTACATACATATCAACATGTTTTCACAATTGTAAAACTAGCATGTGAAATATTATCTTACGTGTGATTTACACCACAGGATGAAAACTTCTGCCACCATTCGGAAAAGTTCATCAGAATCAGCCTCTGGTTTTTTAAGCCAGTTGGATCTTAAAAGAGAAGCAAAATAAGTTTATTAGACTGAAGTCCATGGGATCATCACTTTTTAATTTTAATTTTAGCACTTTGTTTCTGGTACCATGTATCAAATTATCAGTGTATATAGGAGAATTGTTCACTATGCTATTCCTTTTATTGGCCGGATGCAATAATAGTGCAATTCAATCCATGTCTCCACAAAAGTAAATCCCATTGAGCTTAAGAACGGAACTTAGTTATAAGTAAGCGTAGAAAAATATCTGTCAATCACGACAGCAAAATCAATCAATATTCCTTTTTTTAGCAACTTAAAACCTTAATACATTTCCACAGTTTAGAATCCATAGTCTTTTTTTTTTTATTCCTTTCAGGAATTATATATCCTCTCTAACACTCCAATATTAGAAAAAGCTTATGTTTAAATATAAGAATGTTCATGTTAGCAAAGAATTTGTAGGAATTGCCTTGGGCCACAAGGATTAGAAAAACTTGATTTTATATTTTAATAAACCACAATATTATCAATATTTTAAATAATTTCAATCACTTTTACAATAATAAATCTCTAAATGGGAAACGTTGCAACAAACTGCTTTGAAAAGCTAAAACACAGAGTATTAAAAGCTTTTTATACATCTTCAGTAAAATCTCAAGTATCCTTATTATTCTGAATGTTTGTTGGCTTGACATCCATTTGAGTTGATATGAAGGCAGTCATTCAAATGTTTCTTTTTCTGACTATCCTAAATTTAGTGAAGCTTGAGGACAATAATGCTCCCTTTGTCCTATTCATTATTGATTTTTCTCAAGAAAGCACTCTATTCTTTGTTGTGTCAGGTGTCAACACTATCAAACTTTCCACTTATCAGGATTAAGTTAACACTGGTTGTTGGTCCATGAAGTGACCCTGGCTCATTTCCTGTGAATGACCTTGACTTTTTTTTCCATTGATGATTGATCCAAGATAAGGAGAATCTATTATTTACACATCATATGAATTTTCAACATTATTGCAGCAAGCAAGCACATAATTTGTATGTAAGGCAAAATGTTTGATAAACTGTATATTTTAAAGGGATGTTTTCCAGAATATATTTTAATTCCACAAATATTAATAATGAACAGAAAAACAATTCAAGGAATACATGACCAACAGCAACAAATCATCAAGGGAATGGGATGGGTAGGGTTTTATGGATTTCATTTTGTGATTTTTTTTAATACTGTAAGCCAAAGAGGATCACAGTGGTTGAGTTGGGCAATAATATAAATGTGTAAATAAACAATAACAATTAACCACTAAAGTAAACTGGGGAATTCTATAAATACATTTGAAGCAATAATACAGCCAGGAAAGTAGTCCAATCATCAGATGACAAAGGAGTGAAATGATGTTCCTGGAAAATATGAATATTAGAGACAAACTGAATGAATTCTATCTTTATCTTCACTCAGATAAATGGCTGTTTACTGATTAATAAATAAATAATGATGTGTGATAGCTATTGATTTGGATATTGTTAAAAATACATACGTGGATGGTGAACATAGGTATCAAGGATGTTTTGAGACTTTTTGCAGGTTGGCCAGAATATGCCTTGAAACATGAGTAGCAAGGGAATAATGGCAGGTCAGCAGTATATCTCCTTTGTTTGCACGAGTGCTCCAATAACACCCATTACTCATTTGATTGTACAATATTACATTCACAGTGGATTTCAACTATCCTTGTTGTTTACCATCCATTATGACTTTGGTTTGTATGGGTTTTTTTTGTGTCCTTCATTGAACAGGACACAGTGCTTGCAGCATTCAGATTTTGTAATATTGTTGTGTGTTTTATGTGGGGCTTTCACTGAAGATAGTCTGATACATAATACCTAGATTAGATTATTAACAAGATCTTGAGATCATATGTTAATCTACACTGAAAAACCTCACTGGCTCATAATTTTCAGAGGTAGATTCCAAATTTTGGTTTTCAAGCCAGCATTACGTGAACCAAAAGCCAATATGGACTTTCTGTATATTCCATATTTATTTTCACTTGTACATTTCTAGAGTGCTATTGTTGGCAATCAAGAGATACAGCATTTTCATTAATGATTTCTGTTTGGAACATTCTCTTTAGGGCATCCTGGCATCCACTGGCTCCTCCAGAAGTTATTCCAGCCCTCCTGCCTTGATCTTTAAAAACTAAAAAATTACTTAAAATCTATCTAGGTGTCATGCAGGAACCAAAACATTATTAGATTTTAATTTTGTGTTTTCATCACAAAAAGTATGTGGTGGTATTTAAAAGCTAGGAAAGTCAGCTTTTAAATGCCAGGTCTGACATTTATAGATAGAGCTAACTTAGTATTTGGTCAAACAAAATGTAGTTATTTTAGGTATTTTTGTTTTTAATCTATTTGTACTGATGCTTATTCATTTTGTTAACCATCTTGGGAACATTTATGTTATGCTGAAATACTGCAAATACTTTTGCAAATAAATATATTTTAAATTCTCCCACCTGTTGTTGTCTACATAGCGGATCAACATAGGATAAAAGGCATAAAGATCTCGACAAAGAACTGCAAATTCATCTAGAATGAGAAGTTCTGCTTCTTGGGTATCAGTTTTATTGTCTGCTTTTAGTTGTTCTTCTTCAATCACTATTTTAATGGCTTTCTTCTTTAGCTTTTCCAAAGTTGGAATAAAATGACTTTTCAACAGATCTGGTCTGGCTTTACTTATGATTGGCTGAGCATACACTATATGAAAAATATATATAAAAATAATTTTTAATAGAAAATATCACATTGAAAAGAATTATATATACAAATTTATTCAACTACTGGTTTGTTGCTGCACTGAACTTTGAGTCTTAAGACTTAACTCACTAATAACAATATCACACTGTTGTTCTGTGCATGACCTGTAATTTCACGCCAATCTGCCATTATCCCCAATTTGAAAAAATGTGTGTTATGCTATTTGTGGTCTGATCAACAGTCAGTCTGTGACTGTAGATTTTGGTTTGTTAACTAAAAATGAACTTTCTATGTTTGAATGTAATGGGAATCTGCTGTTTAATTAAAATGAAAGAAAATCCGTGTTGCTTCTTAAATATAAAATATAGAACAAAGTAGCCCAAAATTTACCATGGATTATTTTTTAATGCATGACTGGATGTGACATCTATACTAAGCTGTAATTTCAACAAAAAAGAACATTTTTCTAGAACATAATGTATCACATCTGGGAGGCATATATAATACCCATTCTACAACAATGTATTTAAATGAAATAGAAGCCAAGCATGCCATAAAGTTTAAAATTTCTAATGAAATATTTTTTTCTATAGATGTTAAGAGTCAGTTCTAAATAAATGAGATACTCAGAACCTACTCAGTGATGCAGGCCTAGTGAATTTAGCTACACTTTTCATGTGCATATTTTCTTACAGAATACATATTAATGGATGAACATGGATGAACTTATCTCTATTAATCCTTTCAATTGCCTTGATTAATGTTTAAAATCTAACTACTTCCTGGAAAGAGATCATATACTGTATATTTCTATTTTTGCTAAATGGGAAAAGTTTTTATTGCCTTCACTTAAAAGTTTCCACTAGAAAGAAAACCTTTATTTAAAACTGATGTTTAATTAAATGCTGAACTCATAGTCTTTTACTTGTTAAATGTGAACCAGGCATTGTGGAAACATCTTCATCAAAATTTAGGATAATTACTAGAATAACCAACAAATGTAGAATGTAGCTTTATAGTAAGTACCTGCAATTCTTTTCATCCAAGTTGCTTCATCTATTCCCAAATTATTGTTGATGATTTTCAAAATGTTCCCCAGTATTATACTAAGATGCTCGGATGTCACCATTGTGCAGCAAGATCCATCACTCTCTGAATTATTTTCAGGTCCTTTTTCCCACCAGTATGACAGATAGTTGCACAACATAGGCAAGATCACTTCAATTACATGCGGCATTTCAGTATACCTGGCTCCAGATTCAGCCAAACTATTTATTTCTTTCATTAAGCCAACCAAATGAGGGATTTCTGGACACATTTCTTCTACTGTCTCAGGCATGCCTAAAACTTTATATCATATAAGAATATGTTTAAGTAGGCTACCATATTTATTTTTTTGAAAAAGCTCAAGCACATTTTAATTAATATCATTTCTATCATAATGTGGAACAAAAAGCCATATTTTTATCCCCTACTTCTTAGCTGGAAAGAGATTCTGGGCTGACGATCCACAGCAATAAACATGATTCAACAGATCTAACTTCTGTCTAACAGCATTAGATACTTTGCTTCTATGCTACATATGGAGTTTTTCATTCATTTCACCTCAGCAGCCTTGTTTTCATCAGGAATTAAGGAAGAAAGTTCCTGCTAACAAAATAACACTGATCTACACTGATTGTTGATCCTAACCCACACAAAAAATTCCCACATACAGCAACATATTATGATATATGGCATTTTTGCTCCTGACAGAGATATACCGAGAAAGCAACACAATGCTGCAAAGTACAACAACTCAATAGGTGTTACATTGTTAATGTAGTAAGACCAGACAGAAGAATGTTCTCTGAAAAGTAATCTAAATATACCATTGCTTATAAAAGTGAAGTAAACTAATACAGAGGATTATTTCTTGAAAAATCTAAAGAAGTGTCCTCTATTGTTTCGATAATCCTCTCCCCAAAGTTGAACTTTCAACAAATGTACTATAAACTTGTGCAGTTATAACTTGCCAACTATTACCTGTTCTCAAGAGTTATTATTATTATTTAACAAATGGCATTTTCAGGAGTTGTTTTTAGTTAAGAGTCCTGATGGCGCAATGGTTAGAATGCATTATTGCATGGCTAACTCTGCTCATAGTCTAGAGTTCAATCCTGATTGGCTGATCCTGATTGGATCAGCCTTTCATCCATAAAATGAAGAGTAATATTGTTGGGAGCAGTATGCTGACATTGTAAATTGCTCAGAAAGTATTGTAAAGCACTATGGAGTGGTATATAAGTCTAAGTGCTAGTGCTATTAAAAAGGATGGCAATATATTCAACTACTTTAAATATTCAAAGTTTGATATCTCCTGTTTATTACCATTATTAAAATGCCCATTACCATTATTAAAATTAGGGATAATCTGGGCCATTTGCTTAGAGAATCAAACCTAATAGTTAAAAAAAATAGACTGAGACAAATGCTCAGTCCCTGAATCCATAAGAATCATTTATTTCACAGCTGTGTCTGTTATAAGCAATCCAAAGGGAAGAAAATTAATATGCCTGTATCATTGCCAATGAATCTTATAGAGTCAGTATCTTTAATATATAGAAGTTTCCATGTGTATCTTCTTCACATGGTCCTTTTTTAGGGAGGGGTACTTTTGGATCTATGAAAATTCCAAATTAGGGCTGAACATATATGGCACTCCCTATGTGTTGAAACACTGAACTCCAAGTAGCAAGGTCTCCATTAAGGACATTTTATCAATGGACTGATTCTATGCTGCTATTAGATGCATACAATAAAACTCAATGGCTTACTCTTCCAATACTACTGATGAATCTATTCCTGTCTTCTATATATTTTGTTTGTTTTTAACTCTTACATCTGTCTTGCTCCTCAGTCCTGCCTCCTGATTTAAACATTATTGCTGGATTGGTTTGCTGTTTGATTCTGGTTTTGATTTGCCTCATAGCTTTACATTCCAGATTTGGATTTATTTTGAAGTGCTGCCTTGATTCAACCCTGACTTTTATTAAATGAAATCTAGTAACAGTAGAAGACTGGGTCTACATCTCAGTGGGATATTTAATCCTTCGAATTACACCTAAAGATGATATTTTGCTTATAGAAAGAAATGTGCTGATACTTGAATGTTCATTCCCAAGAGACAAATAGCAACTTCAGGAAGCATGATGCTAATCAAGGATGTGATAGAAGTAGAAAATGTTATGACCCTCTTACTTCAGGGCTAGAGTTGTGAACTTTATTCACCCCCACCTCTGAAACATCAAAGGAGATCAGGATCACAGATTTCTACTCTGGCTTTTAAGTTACTTATGAAGCAGAGGTGGTATTCAGCAGGTTCTGACAAGTTCTGAAGAACTGGCAGCGGAAATTTTGAGTAGTTCGGAGAACCAGCAAAGACCATCTCTGACTGAAGATTTTAACAGTATCATTTCCCTGCCACGCCCACCAAGCCACGCCCATAGAACGGATAGTAAAAAAAATTGAATCCCACCACCGTTATGAAATCTGATTATATAAATATGGAATTAATATAACTATACCATGAAACAAAAACACTTAAATGAGGTACCTATAAAAAAACACAAAACACTGCCTACCATTAATTTGTGCCTATGAGATTTAAATAGATTATAAGAGTGAGAATTCAGTTAAATATAATTCATATTATTCATTCCAAAAGGAATGGAATCTTGTTATAGGCATTTTTACCATGTATAACTAAAGGATGCATTAATACAATTTTATAAGAATTTTAGACATTTTTTAAAGAAAACGATGCAGTGTCTTCATTATAAAGAATTTTATACTTTCAGAAGTACTCACTTGCTTTCTCTCTGGCTGATTTTGTATTGAAGACAGAGAGGGGATTGTAAAGATTGAGAGAAGGTTCGAGGAAGGCTACTGGAATTGCTGCTACAAGAGAAGCTAAGCACTCACCAAGAGCTGGTCTTTGCCTACAAATGAGAGAAAACATTATTAATGTAGAAAATTATTCTCAGTAAAATTTTAAATCTTTAAGAAATGAACCTATTTCTCCAAATCACGCTGGAGTTGATTTGATGTTTCCTCAGCTTTTGTATAAGAAATGTTTCAAAATGAAATAGTGCTTCAGAATGCAATTCGGAACAATAAGTATTTTAAAATATATTTAGAAGAACTGTTGTTGGTTGTTTCTGTTGTTGTAAATAAGGTATAGGTAACACCCTTTTCTAATCGGCCAAATTATTATTGGGGGCTTGGTATACTCCTTTCTGTACTTTAAAATATTAAAGTACCCTTGTGCTTTAACTGATTTACTTATAACTGATTTACTTTGATTAAAATAACAGGCTTATGAAAAGAATGAATAAACTCTAAATTATTTAAAAGCTGCTGATTGTTTATTTTTATTGTTAAATATTTGTGCAGAAAATGGGAAGGAGTTTAGTCAGGGTTGATTTACCATTATTTCCCCAGTGATTCACCTATTTGTTTTTCATGGATTCAAAGGGAAAAAAAAAAAAAGAACTAATTTGTGTGTTTGCATGTGAATTCCCACTTGAAATTTATCGCTGATACCATTTGAGCAAGCTGTTCTACCCATCTCATAAACTTTCTAAAATAAATTTGTATGATTCTTTTCAGTATTTCACAAATAACATTTCCTCTCATCTCTGGAACATTCCTCCCACGTTCTGTTCCGAATATTAAGAATAGCTTTGTATTGCTATGATTCAGACTAAGGTTCCATCTTAGCATAGTCTGTAAATCCACTTTCAATTTTCGCCCCACATCTAGGATTTATAATGCAAAATTTGTCTTATAAGTTTGCATGTTATACTCTATGAGATTAAAAATCCACTTGGGAATGATTTGGAGCTGGAAAATAGATAAAGCATTAAAGCTCCCCCTGATGCATGGCATTAGTGATGATAAGTTACTGAAGCTTAACAGAAATATAAAGATTTAGTGTGTGTAGCTAGTTGGGTCTTTCTAGCTTTTTCCCACAAGGAGGGAAAATGGCATTGCTCTTTAACTGAAGTAACTCAAGCAATTGCACACATATTTTTTTCCAGATAATTCTAAACAAAGATCAGGTCATAGTGTAAAAACCTATATTTTAAAATACTACTAAGTTCTGTATCATATACAGACTTAATATTTCTGTTAAGAGAGGGGCATACTGATGTTTAGCCTTTTTTTCGCTTTTCACTTTGTGCAAGTTCTGTTTTTCAGATTTTCTCTTTACAACACCTCTTCTTTCATCCTATTTTCCATATAGCAGGTTAGATCAAGTTGTTCTTATCTGAGTCTGAAATTATAGCATGCAGTGAGCTTTTGAAATTAGTTGAAGGGTACATAAAATTGGGTATTACACATAGTAGTAGACCCATAAATTATAAATCTATGAGCAGATTATTTACACATTTGGGAACTAACTACCAAATTAATAATTATTTTTTCTTCAATTTCTATTGGATGTAATAGTAAATAGTAAGAGGCACCTTGGGTGCAATCCCCAAATACCTGGAGCACCACTTGAACACTATCAGCATTGACAAATTCACCATCGGTCAATTTCAAAAGGCAATTTGTAACAGCTTATACCCTACAATGATACATCTAACACCATAAAACATCAATAGCTGCCTATTCCAGATCCTTAGAAATGACTTGACAGTGAATAAAAATGCCAAACCCAGTCTGAACATCTGGCTGACTATGTGACAAACCATAAAGGTTATTCAGTTATAGTTATGTGCAATAAAATGTTTAGATTTTAGGATAGGGATTTGCAATGGGCATTACATAACCTGGAAATAACATAATGTAGAGAGATCCTTGTTTATAAGGGATAAACTGGTAAATAGCACTGGTAAAATTAATGTTTACTTAAAAGTAGCTTTAGTAAAGCCATATCTTGCTGGGAATACATGGTCAGAGAGACCTGATTGAAGTTATTTAAAAAAAGGGAATTCCTAAGTGATGTAATGGTGTGATCTGGTGCAATAGAAAATTAGTGAAACTAAGAGGAGTATGAAGATACAGAAGTTTTAGTTAGGATAATTGAAAGCAGAAGATGTGTTTCCGTAGCTAGCCAGGAAAGGAACAGCCTTAGTAACAATTCTGAAGGACAGCTACTAGTCAGATTGGTGACAGTTGGCTTCAAGAAATTTAAAAAAAAAAAAGACTTCAGAAGAAAGAATTGTCTGATTCTCCCCCTACTCCCAAATGTCTAATGTTTAAATAACAGACCAAAAAAGCTCTTAAAGTTTTAGGGCTATGTAATTATGTAATCCTGCCAACAAAATTTGCCATTCTCAGCATCCTAAGGTTGATTGGGAGGTAGGTGATTATATTGAATCTAATATTGCAATGAGTTTAGAACCTAAAGTTTAAAACCCCATCTGTTGTCTTAGTCTAATAAAATGAATTAAAATAGAGTTAAATATTAATTTCTATATCCTGAATTCAAAATATTGTGCAATACTTTGATTATATTTGGAGCAGTCTCGCTGTTGATACAAAAAAAGTTCATTTTTAACCAGTTATTTTTATTAAATACCTTTCAACATAAATGTTCTTTCCCGTCCCAAGAGAGTACAGACTACAAAGAATTCTGTAACATGAAATTTGGACATCATTTACTGAAAGAAAAAAAAGAAAGAAATGTTATTGTATTCCTCTTAATACAGATGTTTCAGTCATTTCTCCTTACAATTCTTTTTCTTTCTGTCTTTTGAGACCATAAGTCTCAAGGAAGTATGTATCAGTTTTGTGTTTTTATAAAATCACCCTGGATGTCTTTCAGACTGCATGAATAATAATAATAATAATAATAATAATAATAATAATAATAATAATAATAATAATAATCTCAAATTGGTCCTTTGCAGGATAAAAGCCTCTCCCTTGAGGGTCATGAACCACAATGCAATTAGCTTGTTCATAGCATGTAGACAGATACAATAATATAAGGATGATTACAGAAGGTAACAAAAACAATTGAATATTTTCGCATTTCTAAACAAGATATTTATTTATATTTCTTTTCTTTACATGAAATTTTACAAGAGATAACTCTTTATGCTTGTTGAATGTTGAGTCATATTAGCCTCCAATCTGCTTAGTCGTGGGTAAATAACCAAAGTCTTACATGGTAGTGAGGAAAGGAGAAATATTTGTTAGGGATAACATTGGTTACCTAACTTGGTTTGGGTAAAAATAATATATAAACTATGTTAGTGAGTTTAAGTGTATGTATCACTTTAACTGCAAAACATGTATTTTGGGTGCGGTTGTAAAATCACCATAAGAGGGAGCAAGAGAGCTCATTGTTAGCTGGCTTTTACTGTAGTAGCTGACAATGTTGGATTGATGGTGATAACTGCATGTTTTCCCTGCTGTTGCTGAAATGAAAAAAAGGGGTTTGATTTTCTTCATATCTCTAATTGCAAAAGAGATATATTGCTGGACTGATTATTTGTATGTTTACTGACCTCTATTTTCAACACTGGACTTTGCAACTGATTAATCCCTGGATGGACTGAACTAGTGTATGACACATGGACTGTTTTGACTATGCTATAACTCTTGCTGGAATAAAAAAACTATTTAACTAGCACAGTGTATCTGTCTTACTGAGTGTAAACTACAACAACGTTTATCTCACATAATTTGCCTGCCTGCTAGACTGCCGTTGCACATTCTGCTAGGGTGTGTATCCCTAACACTGGTTATGGACCCAGGTGTACAGTCAGACTAACCAGGATATAACAGGCTGAGATTAAAGTGAGAGTTTGTGTAGTTACACAATACTGTAAACAGACAGCTGTGTTTAATATCCAGATAAAGATGGCACAAGTCAATTTACAAAGTTTGTCTCTAATATCCAAGTTGGATGGAACAAACTATGTTTCATGGTCTATGAAATGCAGCCTACTTCTACACAGAGAAGGTTTGTGGAGTATAATTCAAAACCCACCAGAAGTAGATGCATGGGATCCGGAGGATGAGGATGATGCCCAGAAAATACAAGAATATCAACTGAAGAATGAGCAAGCTCTCTGTACAATAGGACTGACACTCTGTGATGAGCAGCTTGTACATATACGAGGAGAAGAAACAGCTGCCAAATGTTGGGAGAATTTAAAGAAGATTTATGTTCAAGATAGTGTAGGAGCACATATAAATCTTACACGGAAACTGTTCAGAACACATCTTCAAAAGAATGGAGATATGCTGAGTCATATAAACACAATGAAGAGAATTTTTCAGGAACTGCATTAAAAAGAACTTATCTTCACAGAACTACACCAAGTTTATATAATTTTATCTTCTTTAGATAATAGCTACAATGATTTCGTAACTTCACTTGAGGTTCTGCCAAAAGATAACCTCACATTAACTGACATTACTGACAGATTAATTGAAGAAGCCAGGAGAAGGCTTGACAGGGATGAACTCAGAAGAGAACAACCACAATGTGAAGAAGAGAAAATATCTTCGTCAGCCTATACAATTAGAAAATGTTTTAATTGTGGAGGAAAAGGACATTTGGCTAGATTCTGCAAGAAAGCAAAAAGCCAAAATGCCAGCCAGAAAGATAGAAGACATCAAAAGAAAGAAAAATGCTTAGAGTTAGCCATGTATAGCAACGAAACTGTGAATAATAATTTATGGATTGTAGATAGTGGAGCATCGCACTGCATAACGAAAGATAAGAAAAGATTTATAAAGATGTCCACGAGTTCACAGCAGATATCGTTAGCTAATGGATGGAAACTGAAAGCTAACTGAAAACAATATCATATTGTTCTTGCATAAGAGAAAATGTAAAAATGTGAAATGTACCACAACTTAAGTTTAATTTGCTTTCGGTTAGAGTTTTGGTTAAACTAGGTTATGTAATTACCTTTAGGGGAGACAATTGCATAATTGAAAAAGAAGGTAAAAAAGTGACTGCAACTTTAAGAGGTGAATTGTATGTGTTAAATGATGATCATTCAGAGGTAGCTAACACAGTTTATAATAATGTTAAACCTCATGATGAATGCATACATTTGTTACACAGACGTTTGGGGCATATAAATTTTAAAATGCTTAAACAAACAGTAGAACTATCTAAAGGTATAAAACTGAAGCCTTGCAGTAAGTATTTGCACTGCAATACTTGTAGTAAAGAAAAAAGCAAGGAAATACCAGCAAATAGAATTAATGGATTTATGACATATGGACTGTTTTGACTATGCTATAACTCTTGCTGGAATAAAAAACTATTTAACTGGCACAGTGTATCTGTTTTACTGAGTGTAAGCTGCAACAACGTTTATCTCACATAATTTGCCTGCCTGCTAGACTGCCGTTACACGTTCTGCTAGGGTGTGTATCCCTAACACTATTTTATCAGCACCATTCAATCATTTTGGAATTATTTGAAGATTTGAGCCTTATCCAGGATTTGATTTTTATACAGATTTTAGACTTTCGGATAAGTAACATCACATTCATGCCTCCTTTATTACAACAGAACAATTTTCTAGACTAAAAATAAAAAGCTAAAACATTAGAAGACTTACAAAGCAAATCAGTACCAAAATTATGCTGAGCGACATGTTCAAAAATGGATGTTAAGATAGGCAGCAGTGCCACTGTTGTATAGTTGATATTTTGTGAGACTCCTTTAATCTGAGTTCGGGAGTGGGTAAATTTTCCAAGTTTAAGGTTTTCTGATGTCTTCTCTAGATCTTCTGCAGCGTTTTCAAAGAAGGCATGCAATCCTGCTTTAACCATTTCTGAACCAGATTTCATGACCATTCTACAAGATAATTTTGATAATGTCATTTAGAAAGCAAGTATACGTATGGTTAAATATTATTTTATTAATTAATGTTTATTGGTTATTATTTGCATTTATTCATATAATCTGTGTTAATCCCAGATGGGGTTTTTATATTGTGTGCATTAAAAAGCTGAAAAGTGATTTGATTTTTTGTAGATTATCATAAAATTCTTACTATTTGGCAATTTTGTATTTAAGCTACACTGTTTCAAACTGGAAAAGGAAGCTTATATGACTTCTGCTTCTCTATAAAACAGAATGCACAATTTGTAATCTTCCAAACCTCATGTGCAGTTCCAATCTGCATTCTCACTAGCTAGTTATATAATCCATTGTCATATTTATGACACAAGTAGCTATATAAATATATTCAAATAAATAAATGTAAATTACAAAAGGTATAGCTATCAGGTCTGAGACTATAAAAATTGAGAGAGGCAAATCAATGGGAATCAATTTATAAAATGGATCCTTTTTAAAAAAGAAAAATGATTCTTCACTTTGGGTATATGGAATTTTTTATTTTTCCACATTAGCATTTTTCCTTGTTCTATCCCCATGTGGCACTAATACAAACATATGTATGCACATGCACATGTATACACACACAAAGACACAGACACACACAAACACACAAAATCAAATAAAGACTTTGACATCTATACACTCATATTACAGGTACTCCTCAACTTACAACAGTTCATTTAATGACTGTTCAAAATTACAATGGCACTGAAAAAAGTGACTTATGTCCATTTTTCACACTTTGTAGTGTCCTGGGGTCATGTGGTCATCTTTTGCACCTTCTGACAAGCAAAGTCAATGGGAAAACCATATTCACTTATCAACTGTATTACTAACTGAACAACTGCAGTGATTCACTTAACAACTGAGGCAAGAAAGGTCATAAAATGGAATAAAACTCACTTAACAAATGTTTCATTTAACACCAGAAATTTTGGGCTCAACTGAGGTTGTAATTCGAGGACTACATGTGTAGAATATGAAGTTTTCTCATAAAATTATATAGCGGAAAGGAAAAAGAGCCCAGGTTTTCTCCACTTCTTAAATATAAATATCAGTGGGTAGAAATTGGAGAGAGAAAATTTGGAAAAAAAAATACTTCAGTTACATTACTGGCAGCAAAAACATAAAGACCCTAATGGCAATTTAATATCTAACAACAGTGCACTTTAATGATCCATGGAAATGAACTCTTGCCCATGAAAGCCTAATCTAAATATGTTAGCTTTTATCGTGCTCTGAGACTGTATTTTACTTTATCTTGTTGCAGCAGCCCAACACGGCTTCTCCTCCTTTTACTACTGACTGGTAGGAATGGAAAACAGGAGTAAATAATCAAACTTACCTTGTATCTAGAGTCTGAGCTAAGATATGTAGGCAACTAACCATTGTTGCAGCATCACTACCTAATCAAAATTGAAGGAAATAACAACTGTTATTCTTTAAAAATTCCCTACAACAAGAAAATTATTTTTAAATAAAATGTGTACCAAATGTATTTATAGTAGGGAAATCTGCTATCCTATTCTAATAATGAAAGTTGAAACTTGTCTTTTTTTTTCTCACTATTTCACCTAAGCATGCAAACACTAATCAGACATTAATGCTTGCCTTTTGTAAAAATTTCCCCATTAATATTTCTATATTTCAAGTATGGATAAACAACTTCTTTGTAGCAGCCTTTCTACCAATTATACCAGTTAAAATCATTTTAAAAAATTTCCTATGATAAACTCAGCATGTTTGCAGTACAATCTAGGGGTCTAGTGGAGGACCTACATTGAATCTATGGAGGACACATGTCATTTACAGGCTACTCACCTGTGATTTAAAATGTCAATGGAGACATGACTCCTCTGAACAGGATTTTGTCATTTTGTTTTGTATTAGAACTTCATAGTCATTCTAAACAATAAACCCATAACCTTTCCACTAATTATTTCTGCCATGGATAGCTACAAGTTACCTGAAATTCATAGAAGAACTACAAAAGTACATCTTCCTTAGCTTCTATATGAACCTCTACTTCAGATTTATATTCATATAACCTCAAATCCTTGCTGAAAATATACCATGTCTTCCTATTCCTAGAGCAATGTAAAATAGCTGATTGGGACTTATACTTTATCACAGTGTTTGTAATTAAGATATTACTTTTTTCATGATTCATCATTCAGCTGGGCCACCCAACTTCTCCCTTTCCTCTATTTGCTTGAAATGGAGTACTTTTTCATCCTGAAACTTCATCAGGATGGAATAAATCATCATTTTTTAAAAAAAGGTCCCATAAAAGAATTGGTATTTTACCCAACTTTGATACTTTGCTTTGATATTTACTTATTTGTAATTTTTTATTTGGGAAGAGTTTATGGAGTGACAGCCTTTCTAATAAGATTTGCTACACCTGCCTATGGCTGCATAACATCTGGAATACTGACTTCTGAAGTACCATAAGATTATATCAATTTTGTCACAAGTATTTTGTGATTAGCCTGCAATAACTTTTAGTTGTTTCCTTGTTTTCTAGGTAAGTTGTGACAGCAAAAAACATTAAGCCCAGGACTTGTATCCAAATCTTTACATGTTAAATAGAACACATAATTTAATAATGGCAATGGAGCTACTATATATTTGAATTAGTTTCTGCTAAGACATTTCAGCAGTTGGGTGGATAAGTACAAGTGAAAGTGACAGAACTAAGAGAACCTGTTAAATGAGACCTAAATACCAGATTTAAATAATGTGAAGGTCCAGAAAGAGTGGACTATTGGGGCTGTTAACATAATCCATAAACTGTTAACATCCATAAAAATATTTTATCCACACAGAACACAGATAAAATATATATGTAGTAAATTGATTTATGTAAGGAGTAAAATAATGCATTTATAATCAAATTTCTATTTTACAATTCAATCGTATAGCTTCCCTGTACAATAATGTACTTTAAGCAGAAAGAGACGTATTACTGATAACAGAATAATTAGGAAATAAAACATGTTTTAAAGGCAGCAAATATAAACATTAGAAGATTGTACAGCATTGTCCTCCAAAAGTAAGTGGATTGTTAGTGCTTCAACACAGAAAAAAAAATGACATTTTGTCACAAATTGAGAAGCAACTCAAACTAAACTTCATGTACTTTGAAACTTCTGCAAAATCTTTTTTAACTTACCAAACAGTGAAATTCTATGTCTAACAAGAGCAGCAAGTTTGCAGAAAAGGCTAAAACAAATGACAAAAAATATAAAAGAGGATGAAGCAGACACAGAAAGTATTTGCATGGATAACAACTAAGCAAAAACTATATCTCCTTTTAATTTGAAAAACAGTTGCTGTAACTGTTTTTAGAAATACAATAAGCCTACATATTTCAACACCTAGAAAAAAGTAAACATTATTCTAAAAAACCTCCCCCCTCTATTTCCTGTGACATTTACTTTGTTAACTGTTTCTGAAGTTAAACAGTTTCTGAATACCAGGGGTGACAAACTCATGGCATCACTTTGTTGTCACATGATATATTGTGACTTGCCCTCCCTTCACTATACTGGGGGGTGAGCATGACCAGTGCTTGATGCATCTGGCCCATGGGCTGTGAGTTTGGCACCCCTGCTATCTACAATTACAATTTAAACTAAGGGGAAATGATAAATTCTATTTTATTTATTTTATTTTTCAGCAATCAGACAATGTTAATTGTGAAAATGCTAGTATACATTCACCAACACCTATGGTAATTATTCATTAAAATATTTTGGGTGGGAGCAAGGAGAGGAAAACACACTTTAATAGTTGATACTTGTCATCTACTTTAAAAGTCTACCTGGGAGCCTGTTGAAACCTCCACTGAGAGGAAGAATCACCTTATCTTATATATACTTTAGAGAAGATAAAGGTATCTGCTCAGTAAAGTTAAGTAAGGTTGTGATGCATTAGTAATTTGAATGCCTAAAGCAGGGGTGTCCAACCTTGGCAACTTTAAGACTTGTGGACTTCAACTCCCAGAATTCTTTGCTGGCTGAGGAATTCTGGGAGTTGAAGTCCACAAGTCTTAAAGTTGCCATGGTTGGACACCCCTGGCCTAAAGTATTTTATTCTCCATTTGTGTGCCAATATTTTCACTAATAATTTAATTTATTGATAACTGCTATGTTTTAAAATAAAGAGATTAAAAACCTTAAGAAATGAAGAAAATAAATAAGAGATTTAAAGCTCAGTGAAATAGATACCCACTGATCTTTTTAAAAATGTACTGTTGCTCTCTGTGTATTAGAAGAAAGTCTTATCCCCAGACTGCCTAAAGGCTGAATAGTTTATGGCAAAAGCATAGGAGAATCAATTCCTAAATATGACAGAATGTAGAATTACTTTAGGAATGTATTAGATTCTTCTGTTAGCTTTTCTCATAGTGATAGTAGTATAATCTTTAAATAAATGTCATACTATCTACCTTCCTCAAAGTTAAAACCCTTTTGTTGTCAGATATGAGAGCTATTAGGAATGTAATCTTTAATGCCAGGTTTTTGAAATAAATCTTACAAATTGGCTGAAAAGTAGTTTTGGATAAAGAACTAGTTTCATAAGAAAAAGGTTATACTGTGTGTCTCCAACAATATGGCCTCCCCCAATAGGAAGTCCCAGCATGTTTTATAGGCATAAAATCAAATTAAGCCCCTCCCCCAAATTAAGGCCTATATTAAACATGAGAAATGGGGGGAATGACAGGGGGGCTTGCTGTTAGGAAGTACTTTTGTTGCATACCTGGATATGGTGCTGCCTGCGTTGACCTCGGCATTGTTGGGGCACTTCGTATCAGGAGACCTTCTGCCACCGTTGCTTTCCCTTCTCCCTGTGCTGCCGCGGCATTTAGAGCAACGCTGCAGTGTTTGGCGCAGCCCCACGTGGCCAGCCAGGGTTCCTCCTTGCAACCGGAGCCTGGCGGAGACACTTGGCTTTAGGGGCTCCTATCACCGCCTTCCCTTCACCTTCAAAGGCAAAGCCAATTCTTTTAAAAATGATGCCCTACTACCGGTACGACAAAGCCTCCCCTGCCCGAGAGACCAGCCCAACCCCACATGGGGAGACGAATCTCCCAGGGCCACAGCGCAGGATCGGCCCACCATGGGAGAAGCACCCAGCCACCATTCCTGCCTGGCGCCAGGCAGAGAACGAAGAGCTTTGCCTGGAGCGCCCAGCGCAGCTGACTGGTGGGCCCTCCTGCCTGGTGGCAGAGCTCTCGCCAAGGCAGTGAGTGCCTCCCTGTCGGGCCCTCTGCTCATCCCGCCAGGGCCACCCCAGAGCCATGCAGGCTGGGCAGAGCCAGGAAAGTGAGCCACGGGTGTGTGCCCATCTGTCAAGTGGAAGAGCCGGGCTGACCTGAGCTTGGCTTCCTTCCCAAGTCCCTCCAGCCCAAACCTGAAGGGGCCACCGGGAGAGGCCGCCCGAGGCAGTGATAGTGCCCACCCATCCACAGACAGGGAGGCAAGGTGACGGCAGCGCTGCTTCCCTGGCTGGCGGGTCCGGTGGAGAGAGCCCAAAGCCACCCATCTTTTCCACCCCTCACCCAGCCCGTCCCCATCCCCATGCATCTCCAAATGCACCGGAAGCTCCAAATAATGCAGTGGCACAGGCATCGGGCAGAGGCACTCACTCAGCTCAGCTCAGAGGAGGACGTGATGCAGGCCGTCGCCTTGCCTCAGTCCACGGATGGGTGGGTGTTATCACTGCCTTGGGTGGCCTCTCCCAGTGGCCCCTTCCGGTTCGGGCTGGAAGGACTTGGGAAGGAAGCCAAGCTCACGTCAGCATGGCTCTTTCGCTTGGCAGGTGGGCACACACCCGTGGCTCTCTTTCCCAGCTCTGCCCAGCCCGCACAGCTCTGGTGTGGCCCTGGTGGGATGAGCGGAGGGCCTGGCAGGGAGGCGCTTGCTGCCTTGGTGAGAGCTCCACCGTCAGGCAGGAGGGCCCACCTGTCAGCTGCGCTGGGCACCACAGGTGAAGCTCTTCACACTCTGCCCGGTGCCAGGTAGGGATGGCAGCTCGGCATGTCTCCCAGGGTAGGCCGATCCTGCGCTGTGGCCCCAGGAGATTCTCCTCCCCACGTGGGGTTGGGCTCTCCTCTGGGGCAGGGGAGGCTTTGTTATACCGGTAGTAAGGCATCGTTTTTAAAAGAATTGGCTTTGCCTTTGAAGGCAGTGACAGAAGCGCCCGAAGCCGAGTGTCTCCGCCAGGCTCCAGCTGCAGGGAGGAGCCCTGGCTGGCCATGTGTGACTGTGCCAAATGCCACGGCGTTGCTCTAAACACCGTGGCAGCACGGGGAGAAGGGAAAGTAACGGTGGCAGAAGGTCTCCCAATACAAAGTGCCCCACCAATGCCAAGGTCAACATCAAAGCCATTGCCGCCTGCCCGCCCAAGAATGCAAGTGGGGGGAATTAAGTCACCCCTGAAAAGACGGCCTAGCCATTTTGGGGGGGGGGGTCAAAAAAAAAATAAGGCCCGGTCTTATTTTGTGAGAAACACGGTATATACTATAGAAAAGTAAGGTAGCAATATTTTTCAAAGATCATTTAAAGCATACATGTCTGCACAGAGGTTTTGCACTTGGGACAGTGAAAATTAAGGCAGGTGGGTTTGTTTTGGGTTAAATTTTTGAAGTTTCAGATTGCATCCCCATGTGGAAAACTTGCTCCCAGGAATTTTAAATCTTTAGGCTAAGGGTTTTCTCTTTTATTGGAATTACCAGTTCCAAATATTTCAGCATAAAAAAATGATATTACATGAATACATTATTACATCCTGTCCATTTACATTGTTCTATACTATGCAGTGTAATAAAATCAATGTAGCATTTAATGGTACTTTGGCTCCTCTAAGCAGGACTACCATAACTAAATTACAAATAAGAGAAACAAAAGAATCCACCCCCCCAACTTTAGTAAATGGTATTGTAAATGATAAATGGTAGGTGCCATACCTGTAATTAACAAATTAGCTGAAAAGTGGTTTTGAATAAAGAACTAGTTTTATAAGAAAAAAAGACTTTGTGCCCATGATGATACTATCGCAACAATAAATCTATTTTTATCATCCATAGTTTAATCTATGTTCCAACTGTGGCTGTACATTGAAAATTACCCCTACGGCTGTTAAACTCGTGGCCTGCGGGCCGAATGCTTTATGTGTTGGCCATGCCCATGCCCGGTTTAGCGAAGGGGAAAAAAAAATTCCCAATACATCATGTGACAGTGCCATGATGATGTAAGCTTGATATCCTTGCTCTATGGACACATTTCTGTGACACAAGCACATTGATTAGTATCATATGCAAATATTTCCATTACTGATTTATTTAATATACATTGCTGTATACAGGTTTTTCTTTCTACATACCTTGCTACCATTTCTTTTTCTTTATTGGAAGCATATCCACTACTACCAAGTGGCTTTGTTGGGGAAGACAAGAAGTACAAGCAATGATTGGTGAAATACTGGTCAACCAATGGTAGCAGAACCTAAAGAAGCAAAGATGTATACAAACTGTAGATTGTGACTATAAGATACCTACAGAGAGTGATAGCTATTTCTCTACAGTCATTATTTATGGATATTTTCAGTCATCCATGACTCATTGAGAATCATTATTAGATCTGAAAAAGTCACCAGAAGTCCTCAAAGGAGCTGATACTAGCAAAAGAATAAAAAATTGTTTTTATTAACTTGTAACTGTAGCTTTTTAAGTGATGCTTTATAAATGCACACATACAAAAACTCAGGCTGGGCTTTTAAAAATGACATTTTGTAGGAGGTCCCACTATTCTACAGTATACTACACAAAGACATAGCCCAAGGTTGTCCATTGTAAACTATGATGGTGTCAAAATGCAGCATACATGCACTGATATAATTATTACAATGCAGTGATTATGTGTTTGTTTTGGAAGATTCTGTCATTATTATGTCAATAAACATGTTATTTGCTCTTCTATGAGTCTCCTAAGGATACTTATAATGAAACTCCAAGCAACTTATTTCTGTGACTGTTTTTAGCCTGGCTGTGAATGCCTCCAGATTATCTATTCTATATAAACTGTACTCATCCAATGGGATTTAAGAGAGTTACCATGGGTCCGTATCTGGAAGCACTGTTATTGTCAGAAAGGACAAGCCTTATCAGTGAAATTTCCCCTCTTTTGGAACAGCTTGCATCTAGAAATCAGAACAATGTGCCCCTCCTAGCATCGTGTGAGCCTGTGAAATACTAGCTTTTCTAGAAAGCTCCTGAAAAAAAAGTGGACTGTTGGTTGTTCCTTTCCAAGGTTGTAGTCCCAAGTGATGGGTTTAGATGAATAACTTACAACTATTTGGGTTGATTTGACTTATATTTTGTTATATTTAGTAGTTTTTAATGCTAATACTGTTTGAAGGGGTGTAATCAGAATTGTTTTGGCATGAGTAACTTGGAATAAGTAAATAAATAAATGGATTCTTATGTGGGACGATGGGATGACTGATAAATGAAATAAGGTCTTCTTGGTTATTGAGGCTACTATAGGTGCATCATTTAATGCTTGAAGGAAAACAATAATTGTAGTAAGCCTGGAAAAGGTAGTCTTTAGGCTTTGTACAGAAAAGACCAGAATCTACAATGTGCCTCTTCACTGAAGCACAGAAATCAACAATATGGGAGCTTACATCCATAGATAGTACAAGCACTTCCTGACTTCAATAAAAAAAAGAACAGAAATGGCCACAATGGACAAAAAACAGCTCAATTCATTATTGCTGCTCTGACCTTTATTAGTGGAGAGAAGAGAACTAAGGTTGGGAAATGATCTCCATCTTTTGATATAGCAGAGACCCAATGAAAGAATAGAGTTCCTATTCTGAACATTCTGAGCAGTAACCGTGCTGATGTAGAATATATATGTGTAAATCTCAAAAATTATGAAGAATGAGAGCTCCTCCTTACAGTGCTATACACTCCCTGTACACTAAGCCAATCATCTATTATGGCAGGAGAAACCATATACCAAACTCAAGTGTATGATACCTCACTATAATCAATCATTAGAATAATTTATCTCAATACCATTTGTGCTCAACAGCAGTCTATAGAACTATCACAGCATTACTTTCATATATGCTTATAACATCTTAGTTACCAAGTGTATCAATTACATAAAACCACTGATAATTGTAAGATAAAGCTCAACATAGAAATATTGACAATAAAATAAACTATGACAACAAATAATATTGGTGAAATTATGGCTTCAGTGGATTACTATATTGACTTTACGGCTTAAATGGAATATTGAATTTGAATTTGAAAAGAAATTTGAATTTGAATCACTACAATTTTTAAACTTGTACCTCCATACAATAATTTTGGAACTTCATATATTTTTCTTATTTTTTATTTCTCTTGATTTCTTCTATGATCTACAGTGAAGTCAGATGTTTTATTCTACACATAGTTCTCAAAATTATCAGAATGTTGGAATTAAAAAAAAAAAGTTTTAGATAACACATTACTCACTTTGGCAAAGAATTTGATTTCTTGATCATGTGGAGATTTCTCAGTTTTTCCACCAGTAACAATGGCTTCTATGAAGAAATAATGTAAAGATAAACATTAGGCAGGGTTATTATCACACTATTTAAGCTTATGGAATTCCAGAAGGAGCAACAATTTATTCTGTAGGAAGGCTAAACATATGGTTCTTCTATTTATCAATCCTCTCCCTTGAATGTAGTCAATACTAAGACTACTTGCAAACTTATAAATTTGAATCAGTGTAAGCAAGTTCCATTCATATTGCCCAATTGCTAGTTCTGAAAGAGTTTTTGGAAAAAATAATTGCCATTATAGAGAACATCTTTTGTATCTTTTGTATGTAGCTTTCTTCTGCATTCTGCTAAAAATAATTTCAGCTTCAGTGAGAAAAGGGGTAAGAACTAGTTGAAGATTATAGTGCTGCTTTGGATTTTCAAGAGTTGAAAAACGTGCAAATCAAGCTACGAAAATAATATGTGGAGTAAGTTTTTTAATTGCTTCTTATTAAAACTCTATTTTACATATAGAGAATTAAAAAAAAAAACACCCAGTGTTGTGTTGAGTCCAATTTGTTGGATAAAGACCACAGAATTCAAATTCATCCAAAGTTATGGAGGCTCACAAGGTGGCTTTGGGCTGGACACTATTCCTCAGTTCAAATTTCTCTACAGGGATTTATTGTGGGAGGAAAAAAAGGAGGACAGAAGACATTAGCAAAGAAAGATTAAGAAAATATTACATAGCATAACACAGAGCTAGACTCCTAATGACATTAATTCTCTATTTGAATCTTCCTACAAGGCACCATTCCTATTAAGATGAAAGCTTCATGTGGCCAAGAATAAGAGACTCCTTTCCCTCTGAAGAAGAAATACTGGGACATGTAAGACCATGTTCATAGCTAGTTTGTCATCTTGTCTCTTGATCATCCTAAAGCAACGGAACCAGGGTTAAAGGACATTAAGTTGGTTTCAACTTTCAGTAGGAAAACTGGCCAAGGCTTCCACCTCTTCTAACATCTCCTGTTTGTAGAAGAATCTAAAACCTTTTTGAGTCACATCTTCTCATGAGGAAATGAATATTTATTAGTACAGTATCAGTAATAAATACAATGCTAATAAAAATACCTAATATAAGCAATAGTGTAACAATAGGTATCTTTTTCATTACTAGCTTTTAAAAACATTAACAAAACTTACCTAAATGTGCAATGAATTCTTGAGCTGAATCAATATATTTAAGGATCCTTTTGAGAAATTTATATGCAAACCTCCTTTCCATTGATGAAGCATCCAATTCCAGGTCATTTAAGCCTCTAGTGAAACAAAAGTTTAACCTATAGTTTTTTTAAAAAAATATCTAGCAAGCAGCACAAAAAAGTTTCAAATACTATGTTTATTGCAATTTAAGTTTTGTCACTTTAAATCAGTTTATTAAAAATTATGTTTAAAAATTCAGATGATCAAACATGGCAAATATTTAGCATTTACCTCCTTAAATTAGGTTACAAGATTGGAGCATATATTTACTGGCAACTAGGACAAGATTGGTATTAATATCTATTTATTTTCTTAAAATTTGATTTTAATTGTCACTGACAGCAAAACAACTACAGGTTGAGAGTAATGTGAAAATAATATTCCAGTTTATATTTTTTTACAAGTAGATATCTATTCCCTTTATATCATGATCAAAATATATCAAGATTGCCCGTGTCTTGCATGATTACAAATACCATGCATTTGCTCTAAAGAGTTGATGCTTACACTATACTTACACTCCTCTGAATTCTGAATCCTTTTTTACAAATTATTTCTGAAATACTGCACTAACCAGTAATTTTATGTGCAATTCCATCAGATGCTAGGAGAAGCAATGGTGACTATTTCCAAATTTCACCAACCAACTAACATGACTGCCTTTGGTGCCCTTCAACCAAGTCAAATACTGATTATCTTTGATGCTCCTCCCATCTGTCAATTGAGCAATTTTCAATCCTGGGATTGTGCCCCCTTCTAATAGAAAGGAAATACCTCTATGAATTATCTGCATGAAAAAGAGCATGAAATAGCAAGATTAGGTTCAGTTGTGAAATTACTTTAAAAAGACAGGAAAATGAATTTCTCAAAACCTTTGAAAATAACATTTATTGGTGCCTGACGTCAAAATATATTTCCCTCTGGGAAGCAAAAAGCAATTAAGAATATTTTGACCTTTGACTGATGCCACAAATGGGACATATTTCTATGGAAAAACTGGATTTTTAAGCCATAATAGAATGGGGTGGAGGGAAGGAAAAACTGAAGGGAGGACCACTTTCTCTCAATCCATAACATGGCTAGCATCTTGCTATTCCATTCTCTTTTTTTTTTACATGTTACCAATAATTATAATATCTTTTATCAATTTCCTGTGGAGCCCCTTAGGCCAGGGTAGGATACCATTTTCTTATGAAGGTAGGAGTTCTTAGGTAGTGGTACAAATCAATTAATGTATCCATAAGTGAAAATCTTTGCATAGCTGGGAATTGCCTATCTTTGCCTATCTTTGCATAGCTGGGAATTATATAACCACAGATTTTCCCTTACTAAGCACCAAAGTCATAAAGCGTGACATCACATGATAGTGATGGAAATTCCAGCACTGCTGGCAAATCACTGCAGGTTATTAAGCAAGGATATCATGGGGTCACCATTTATATCTTCCTGGCAATTTTCCCATTAACTTTGCTTGGAAGAAACTGCCCAAAAAAGTCTCAAATTGTAATCAGGAGGCCAAAGGATAATGCAATGTCAAAATTGCAAGCCGGCACCAAACGCCTGAATTGTGATCATGTGAATGCAGGAAAGTTGAGACTGATGTAACTAGGATCACAACTACCATTTGCTCAGCACCCTCTTAATTTTGAATGGTTCCCTGAATATGTGGTTGTTAACAGAGTGCCATTTGTATGTTGTGCATATAAAACTTCCTCTTATTTAATTTAAGATTCTAAATGATTCTTGAGCTTTTGCTAAAATCACACAGCATAAAACACTTGAATAGAGAAAGTTATTTGTATTTGCATAACTTACCTAGATATGGAAATGCCATTTACAAGAAGAAATTTGAATAGTTCTTGGGCTTTCTCCCTATCTCGACCTTTCTCTTTGGCCGTCAATGTGTCATAAGGTACCAATAATGGATGACCACCTCCTCCTATAAGGAAAACCATAACTTAGTAATACCTACTGCAATAGCAAAATTTTGAAAATAGTCATAGACAATTACATCCTGTTTGGGGTATTTTCATATATTCCTATATCAAATATCAGGTGCTGATTAAAACATTTCATTCTTACCTTTATTTTCCAATTCTATTTTCTTCTTTTTTGCCCAAATGTTATGATAGTTTTCTGCTATTACTTCTACCATTCCCTATATCACAAAAAAATCAAAAAACAATCATTTAAAAATTAAAATAAGCATGTGCTAAGCCATAGATATCATTGCATTGAAATATATATTGCGTTATTTGCTGTAATTATACATGTCATTAACATACATGATTATAAGTATTATGCAGAGAAAGGAGGTATACCAATAAAAAATTTCTGCTCAGGGATAATTCTTTTCCACATTGCTTTTCCATGTGCTATATAGTGCTGGAAGAGATCTAACAAACCTTTAGCTGTTATCACAATGAGGATTTCCTTTTTTTTCACCCAGAACATAGAATGTAGGGCAGATATCTTCAAACTCATGAACAGTTTAGCAATATTATTATTTGGTTAAAACCAGAATGCAAAGCAAATAAGCAATTTTCTCAATGGAAGAAAATAAGAAATGTACTCCCTCAAAGTTCTGTGCTGGGATTAATGTTTTTAAACTTGTTCATAAATTATCTTGGCTTAGAGCTAAGCAATCAGCTGGCACATTTGTAGATGATACCACTCTATTCACTGGTGGGGAATAGAAAAAAATCACAGTAACTCCCAAAGGAACACTTTAAAGTGGCAGTTTGATTTAAATAAATGTAAATGATGCATTTCCCCCAATTTCACAAATACACTGAAAGGAATCTAAAGCGACCTATAAATTTTTGCCAGCAAAAATATTTAGATTCATAGTGGATATATTTCAATGAAGTTATCTCTTAGGCTTTCCAGCCAACACTAGGTAATAAATTAAAGAACCCCTCACATTGCACTGACATTTTACTACTGTTTTCCCAAGGCTAGCCTTGGAAAAGCCTCTAAGCAAAGAGGAAACCATCTGTTTCTATCAGTGCCTGGTAGCCACTTCTATCTATCTCATCCCAGTTTCTATGTGCCATCTACTTCTCATGAGTCTGGAAAGGTTGGGAGTTTGTCCCTTTTTTCCTTCTGATTCCTGAAACTGATAGGGTTGATTTCCCTTTTTCTATCACTATCCATGCAACTTTATCAAAAAGTTCCTTGATCACTCAATCCAATACAGCAAAACCAATACAAACCCTAGAAAGAATTATACTGCTATTCTATCAAGAATATTTCAAAACCACCGATAGACAACTACAACCACATGGAATCAGCACAACGCACAAACAAACTAAAGCCCTTCAAAACACCCTAAGCAGACCAAAAGACCCAACAACCCCAGAAGAAAAAAAGGAGTCTACAACATACAACGTAAGGACTGAAACAACCACTATGTAGGGCAAGCAGGTGAAGACTGGCAGAACGCATCCACGAATACCAACTACTTGTCAGAAGGCATGATGAAAATTCTTAAATTTCAAAACATGCAGACAGGTCTAACCATAATTTCAATTGGGAAAATGTAACTATCCTAGACCAAGCCAAGAGTTTCTAGAAGCCTGGAACTCTGGCAAATCAGCCATCAATAGAAATACAGACATTAATAAATCTATAGATTATACAAAGGTGACCCAGCCCTAAAAGGAACAAAAAGATCCCAAGCACTTCTTCATCAACAATCAGCACTCAGATCAGCATAGATTAACTCCAAGGTTGACATCAGACCACCAGTCAAGTAAACAATACCCCAATCAAGAAACTGCTAAAGAAGTCAACAGCAAACAGCCCAACCAAAGATTTTCTAAGACCACCCCAGCAACACTAGAATATGAACTGACAGCAAACTTCCCCCCTTACTAGTACTGATGATGTTACCTAGTTTAGTTAATGAAACGTCTATGTGAAAACAAGAAAGCTCAGAGAGTACCAAGGACCGCTTCTATCACTATCTTTCACCCAAATTGCAGAATTTCATTCTTTCAAGTCACTATCTCTCTTTTTAGTCTACATAGAACACAAGGACACTACATACAGGTGAAACTCGAAAAATTAGAATATCATGCAAAAGTTCATTTATTTCAGTAATGCAACTTAAAAGGTGAAACTAATATATGAGTTAGACTCATTACATGCAAAGCAAGATAGTTCAAGCCATGATGTGTCATAATTGAGATGATTATGGCTTACAGCTCATGAAAACTCCAAATCCACAATCTCAGTAAAATTAGAATATTGTGAAAAGGTTCAAAATTCTAGGCTCAAAATGTCCAACTCTAATCAGCTAATTAAGCCATAACACCTGCAAAGGGTTCCTGAGCTTTTAAATGGTCTCTCGGTCTGGTTCAGTAGGAAGCACAATCATGGGAAAGACTGCTGACCTGACAGTTGTGCAGAAAACCATCCTTGACACCCTCTATAAGGAGGGAAAGCCTCAAAAGGTAATTGCAAAAGAAGTTGGATGTTCCCAAAGTGCTGTATCAAAGCACATTAATAGAAAGTTATGCAGAAGGGAAAAGTGTGGAAGAAAAAGGTGCCGAAGCAGCAGGGATGACCGCAGCCTGGAGAGGATTGTCAGAAAAAAGCCATTCAAAAGTGTTGGGGACTTTCGCAAGGAGTGGACTGAGGCTGAAGTCAGTGCATCAAGAGCCACCATACACAGATGGATCCTGGACATGGGCTTCAAATGTTGTATTCCTCTTGTCAAGCTGCTCCTGAACAACAAACAACATCAGAAGCGTCTTACCTGGGCTAAAGAAAAACAGAATTGGTCTGTTGCTCAGTGGTCCAAAGTCCTCTTTTCTGATGAGAGCAACTTTTGCATTTCATTTGGAAACCAAGAACCCAGAGCTGGAGGAAGAATGGAGAGGCACACACTGCAACATGCTTGAAGTCCAGTGTGAAGTTTCCACAGTCTGTGTTGATTTGGGGAGCCATGTCATCTGCTGGTGTTGGTCCACTGTGCTTCATTAAGTCCAGGGTCAACGTAGCCGTCTACCAGGAGATTTTGGAGCAGTTCATGCTTCCTTCCACAGATGAGCTTTATGGAGATGCTGACTTCATTTTCCAGCAGGACTTGGAACCTGCCCACACTGCCAAAAGTACCAAAACTTGGTTCAATGACTGTGGGATTACTGTGCTTGATTGGCCAGCAAACTTGCCTGACCTGAACCCCATAGAGAATCTATGGGGCATTGCCAAAAGAAAGATGAGAGACATGAGACCGAATCATGCAGAAGAGCTGAAGGCTGCTATTGAAGCATCCTGGTCTTCCATAACACCTCAGCAGTACCACAGGCTGATAGCTTCCATGTCACACTACATTGAGGTAGTAATTGCTGCAAAGGGGCCCAAACCAAGTTCTGAGTGTATATGCATGCTTATACTTTTCAGAGGTCTGATATTGTTCTATGTAGAATGCTTATTTTATTGATTGCATGTAATATTCTAATTTTCTGAGATTGTGGATTTGGTGTTTTCATAAGCTGTAAGCCATAATCATCACAATTATGACAAATGATGGCTTGAATTATCTTGCTTTGCATGTAATGAGTCTATCTCATATATTAGTTTCACCTTTTAAGTTGCATTACTGAAATAAATGAACTTTTGTGCGATATTCTAATTTTTTGAGTTTCACCGAGTTTCACAGTTTAGAAATCTCCCTTCTTCAATCAAGGCACTCTATTTCCACTTTGTCAGGAAGTTCCCTAGTTTCAAAACTCTTCTCACAGATTCAGCCAGACTAGAAATGTTTCAACTTTTCTCTACATTTCAATTTCTACAAAATATTGAACAATTTAAGACAAACCTGGAGTTCTCTGGACAGTACAACATTTGAAAGATCAAGAGGTGTTGGGCTGTAGCCATTCCCCTGTTGTCAAAAGAAGACAAATTGGCCATTATTGTTCATTCTTGAGATGACTTTCATGTTGTATTATAGCAACTGGGGGAAATTTAGAAATGGCGATTATGTATTTAATTTTAAACAATAAAATAATAAGCAGAATGTTCTTACTCTTTATTAAGTTTCAGACAATGGGAAGAGTTTTGGACTTCATCACCTTAGCAATTGCCATGAATTAAAAACTATGCAGTTCACAATCCTTCTAGGTTCTTTGGCAGAACATGATAATGATTTGAGTAGCAAAGATACATACTGAAATAAGGAGCAGGTCTAAGCAGTTGACACTAGCTTTTAAAAAAGTAAATAAATTGTTTAGCTGCCAAGACTTAAGACTGGAATTTCATTGGCAGATTGCATGCTGTTATGTCTTTCCTGTTTTCCACATATAATTTTATTAAGGATTTTGATTGTAGTAGTAATAACTAATATAAAATAAGTTTAAAAAAATAAAAAAGAATAGTGAAAGTATAAAATCACATGAAAAGATAAAAAGGAAACAAAGAAAAGAAAGAAATATAATGAAGAAAATGAAAAGAAATATATAAATAAGTAACTCCAAACAATCATCACACGTATAAACAAATGTAGTAACTCTTAACCCACTGTAAGATGAACATCTATCTCTCCATCCCATACCCCCTCCCTTATGAATAATCAAATCCAGAAAATATCAGCTTTCAGCAAAAAATCCATAAGGGTTGCAACTCTGATCAACTAAATCATCTCTATATCCTTCATTTTACTTCTCGCAGTCTTAATCTTTATTTCATTTAAATATTGTTATAAGATTTGATTTCTCTTCAATTTTTGTTTATACTATCACACAGATTTCTTCAAGGCTTTAACAAGTCTCCTTTGAAGATCCAATAAGAAAATATTTCACAGGCTCTCTTGATTTGTCATTTGCATTTTCCTTTAATTTTACAAACTTTTTCCAGTTTCTTTTGCATATCCAATAAAGTGCTATTTTCCAAATGAGTCTCTTGGTCTATTATTAGTATTTCCAGTTTTGGTTTCTCTGTCTTGTCAGACAAAATTTGTTCCACATCTATCATTCCCTCATTAACATCTATCCATAGAATCAGATATGATCTAGCAATAAAATCAGATATGATTACTGACACTGTGGATACTATAGCTTTCTGATTTCTGTGTCTGTTCTAAAAGTCACCCTTAATATTTCCAAAATTATCTTTTTCTGTGTCATTTTTAAAGTCCCAGTTAAGAATATCAAAAGTAGATTTGCATTTTTACTTCTAGTTAAAATCCTCAGTCCCCTATAATATCCAGTTTCCAAAATCATAACATTGTTATGACCCAATAACAAAATAAATCTCTTTCCCATGAGAAGTTACTCTTTAAAATTAATTCCAAAATATTGTAGTAAAAATCAATGTTCTAGATTTAACAACACTCTTAACCTTCTTGTAACTTTCTTAGATCAAAATATTATTTAGCTTTTTGCTGTTAATTTCAAATTATTATTAAAATTATTTAAGTCCTTAAATTTAAAGCTGTTGACGTTACACTTGCCCAGTAACTTTTCAAACTTGCATTTTAAAGTCTCTAATACCTTTAAGATGAAATAGACATTTTCCAAAAATGATTATAGTGAGGCTTGTCAACCTAGTGGTCAGATAACACATAATCAGAGTTGGAAGGGACCTTGTAGGTCATCTAGTCCAACCCCCGCCCAAGCAGGAGACCCTACACCATTTCTGACTAATGGCAGTCCAATCTCTTCTTGAAAGTCTCAAGTGATGGCGCTCCCACAACTTCTGAGGGCAAGGTGTTCCATACAGCCTTTAAAAGGCTGTACCACACTTGCTAGCAAGATGATTAATCTCGTGTGCAAACATTCAGAAGATAATTGACCTACAGTCTCCTTGCATGTAGCAACTGTTCAGAAGATATGTGGGTAATCTTGTATCCTCCTCTTATACAGAGAACTTTAAAAAACCAGTGTATTCACTGGTTTTTCAGTTCATTGCAACTCTTTATTGCAACTCTTCATTGCGGTTGTCGGCTCTACTCTTGCAGAGATATCTTCAGTTGTCTCTTCTGGAAGTCCTTTTTCTATATTATATAGAAGCATGGCCAATGACTCAAATGATAATCAAGAGAATAGGATCCATGAAATTGTAGATTTATGAACAGTATGCTGAACATGCATAAAATGAGATGATTTTCTCTGAATGGTCAATGACATGGAAATTGAAAACCATTTTTTAAAAAAGAAATATTTAGGACATACAATATGCAAAAAAGATCAATTACTAGGAAAAATGAAAGGAAAATAGCAAAGGAAGGTGATGCATATCTTCACTGGATAATCTATATTAAATGTTTGGCAAAAATATAATGTCTTTGTTTTGACAATAATATTAGAAGATCAATAAACAATGATTGTTACCAAATTCCAGCAGGATACAATTCTAAAAGAAGTATTAAACAATTAAATTTATTAAAATGGTTGCATACATCAAATAGCAATTATTATAAAATTACCCCTAAGGGGTTAATGTTTTCAGTTTTTCTCTCTATATGGTAGGAGTTTTAGAAGAAATGATACATCATATGCTAAACATTGGTATATTAAATCAGCTGTTTTCTCTTCAGTTCAGTATGTTTGATAAATAAACCATGTAATATTTACTGTGAGCAAATGTTCCTGAATTAATTATCTCCATTTAAATTAACTATTTCCCTTTTGCTGAAACACAGTAGATAGTTTGCTGTATTACATCTGAACTATTAAGCTGTGAAAAGATCTAATTCTGCATGTGGATATGTAGACATTTGCAATTTCATGTCAATGTATAAATTGCAGCAAACAGAATATAAAAAACTAAAGTTCTCACATATTTGCAAAAAACAGTTGACTGATTATCTTTCAGTGACATGGGAAATTGTCATAATTATAAATTGCATAAATAAACTGTAGAGATGAAGCTTTGACAAAGTCCTATCCTATTGTATATCGACTATGTAACCTCAATGAATATGTTTTAATTATAGACTTCTAAAAAAATACAAAATTATTCATGTAATTTATGATTCATTTATCCGTGTCATGTCAGAATTTTGAATATTATGTACGTAGAAACAGGATCCTCATTTTCTTTTAATGAATTTTAGTGATTGTATAGAACAACTAACATACAAAATCTGATTTGAGCTTGATCTACTCAATTTTTCATTGTTGATAATTTATTTTAGAAAATTTATATGGCCGCCTAATTCACTCTGTTACTCTGGGAAGTTGACAAAGATAAAAACTCAATATAAAAACAATAAGAAGCAATAACTTTTCCGCCCAAGGGGCATTAAAAGAAAAAGGTTGTTCCTATATTTTGCTACTCTGAATGTTCCCATGTTGATACAGTAGAGCAAGATTTATTAGTGACACATTTTGTCATTTAATTTCTGCTAATTCATTGTCTGACTTCACAACTATAGGTAAAAGTAAAGGAGTGTTGATTAGATTTAAGAAGTTATTTTAGAAATGAACTCTAGCAATAGCACTTAGACTTATATACTGTTTCACAGTGCTTTATAGCCCTCTCTAGATGGTTTATACAGAGGGCTGTATTATTGCCATCCAGCATATCCCCATTTTACTAACCTCGGAAGGATGGAAGGCTGAATCAACCTTGAGACAGTCAGGATTGAACTCCTAGCAGTTGGCAGAATTAGCTTGCAATACTGTGCCACCATGGCTTTAGTGAGATAAAGAACTATTGAAATGTCAATTGAAGGGATTTCACCCTAATGTTTTTGGTGCTCTCCTAACCTGGAATTCTATGTCTAGAGAACTTATCACAAGAGTCCTATAGACATCTAGCTTTGTAGAGTTCTAAGTAGTCACTAGATATATCAAAGGCTGGTAGGCCACAGATTCTCCACCTCCTATTTACCCAGAAAATCCTTCCTAGAGTTGCTTGTTGTGTGTTACCCTGACTATATAAAGACAAATTCATGAAGGAAGAAGCTGAAGGCAAAATAACTTCTATTTATACACTTCTCTGAAGAAATGTAACATGGCATTAGTTTTTGTCAAAACATCAGCATACAGAGGGAAAATAATATCATTCTAAGTAATTGATATATTAAATCTTTTAATCATTGTCACTGTTCTGTCCTTAATTTGAATATTCGAAATCCCCGCGCCTTGATTGGCTAAGGCGCGGGGATTTCTGATTGGCCAGGCGAGCCGCGCTCATTGGTCCGATTGAGGTCTCCCGCGATTGGCTCACTCCAAGAGCGGGAGACTTGAATCGTTGCCATTGGCCGCGGCCGCCGCAGCGAAAAGGATAAAAGCCGCGGGCTTTTTCCTTTTCGCCGGTTCGGTTCACAACTATTCAATAAAGAGCTTGAAACTTAGTCACCGACTCCTGGCTTCTTTTGCGGACACGACACTGGCGACGAGGATGGGATCCCGACCCTGAACCGAACCCCGTGTCCAACAAGAGCCAGTTTCAGCACGGAGATGGCGAAAATCGCACCGCCCGCCCCTTCAACCCCGCCACCGAGGACTGGGAATCGTTTTCAGATCGGTTCCGCATGTACCTTGAGTGCACCGGAATGAAGGACGCCCCGGGCCCGCTAAAACGCGCCGTCTTCCTCACACATTGCGGAACCGAGGTCTTCCAGATGGCCAAGGCATTGGCCAGGCCGGCAGACGCAACCGCCATGGACTGGGACGTCCTCGAACCTATCCTGCGGCGCCATTACGCCCCCGAGGTCCCCATCCTAATCCGGCGCAACGAATTTTACCGCCGAGATCAGAAACCAGGCGAAAAACTGAGCGATTTCGTCGCCGAGTTATGGCGCCTAGGAGGACTCTGCGAGTTTGAAGGTCTGAATAGCCTCCTCAGAGACCGATTCGTACTTGGCCTATGGGACTCTACCCTCCAGAGCCGACTTATGGCCAAAGGCGACATCAGCCTAGCAGACGCCCTCACCGCAGCCGCAGCAGCAGAAGCAACCTGCACTTCCGCTGACAGCGTGCGAAAATCAGACGCGAAGGGCGGAAACAACAACCCGGCAAGGTCGGCCGACCCAAAAAATGAATCAACCGCACACTATGGAGAATTCCAGTCTACGTCCAGCACGTCGGAAGACGAGGAGGACATACATCGCGTGCAGATGGGCCACGGCGACCAGCGGAACCGAAGAAGTCGCAGGTCGAGGACCAACTGTGCCGGATGCGGCGGCGACCACCCCAGATCAGAATGCCGATTTTTTGACTCTATCTGTAGGCATTGTGACAGACGGGGACACATCGCTCGAGTTTGCCGCCAAAAGAAGACCCGCAGCCCGCCCAGATGGGAACATCACGACCGGAAGAAGGAAAGTCCCCCGCCCAGGACCAGAGATCGCCAATCGGACGGTCGGTGGGACCGAATCCAACGATCTTCAAGAGGCAGCGACAGTCGGCGAAAGGAAGATACCCACCAGACGGTGACCATTGGCCACGCCATCTCCAACGGCGCCAGAAAGGTACACGTAGAAGTGCATATAGAAGGCCAGCCATGCAAGATGGAGGTGGACTCCGGGTCCTACCTCTCCATGATTGCATGGCACGAGATTAAACGGCTAGTGCCCACCCTCCATAAGAGGAACATTAATGCCCAAAAAATCATTATAAAAGACTACCAGGGAAACCGCGTCCCGGTAGTGGGCACCAAGAACTTTAATGTAACTTACAAAGGCCGCACCGAACAACTCCCACTCACAATCGTCGATCGCGACCGCCCGAGCCTGTTGGGCCTACAATGGTTCGCCCCGCTTGACATCGCGCTGACAGGAGTCAACCACGTCGTCGACGATGGCTGGGAACAGCGGCTAACCCAGGAGTTCCGGGAGGTCTTCGACGGAAGCCTGGGCAAGTACCAGGGGCCCCTTATCTCATTCGACCTAGACCCTAGGGTTTCCCCCAAGCGGCTAAAACCTAGGAGGGTACCATTCGCCCTAAAACCAAAAATTGACGAGCAGCTCGACAAGCTCGTCAAACAGGGGGTGTTGCAGCCGATAGACCATGCCCGATGGGAGACCCCTATAGTGACACCGGTCAAGCCAGACGGGTCCGTGAGAATTTGTGGGGACTATAAGGCCACCCTAAATGGTGCGTTGCAACAAAGCGCCTACCCCGTCCCAATCGTGCAACATCTACTGCACTCCCTGGGAGGGGGCAAGGTCTTTGCCCAGCTCGATCTAGCCCAGGCATATCAGCAGTTACCGGTCGACGAAAAAACAGCGGAAGCCCAGACCATCGTTACCCATCGGGGGGCATTCAAATGTAACCGGCTCCAGTTTGGAGTCAGCGTGGCACCAGGCATCTTTCAGAGCCTGATGGAACGTTTACTACAGGGCATCAAGGGGGTGGTGCCCTATTTTGATGACGTTTTAGTGGCGGCGCCAAACGAAGCCAAATTAGAAAACCGACTCAGGGAGGTCTTAACAAAATTTAAAGTAACGGGACTCAAAGTTAAACGAGAAAAATGCCAACTATGCACAGAGCGAGTGGAATTCTTGGGCTACCTTCTAGACCGGCATGGCATTCACCCTACAGTTAAAAAAGTGAAAGCCATCAAAGAAGCCCCCGCCCCAAAGTCTAAAACGGAACTACAGGCTTTCCTAGGCTTGCTGAATTTTTATAATGTTTTCCTACCCCAAAAGGCTACGGCGGCGGAGCCTCTGCATAGGCTCCTGGATAAGGCGGCGACTTGGACTTGGGGGAGACGAGAGCAAGCCGCCTTTCAAAAAACCAAAGACCTCCTCACCTCCGATGCCGTCCTGATTCAATTCAGCGAAACCTTGCCCTTGGTTGTCACTTGCGACGCATCACCTTTCGGCGTCGGCGCTGTCCTCAGCCATACTCTCCCCGACAAAAGAGAAGCACCCATCGCTTTCTTTTCCAGGACTCTAACTAAACCGGAGCGGAACTATAGCCAGCTGGACAAAGAAGCTTTGGCTATAGTTGCCGCCGTTAAGCGATTCCATGAATACCTTTATGGCCGCCCGTTTACTATTGTGACAGACCACAAGCCGTTGCTGGGCATCCTCGCTGGAAACCGAGCCACCCCGAACATTTTATCACCCCGGATGACAAGGTGGTCCGAGTTCCTGGCAGCCTACAGCTACGAACTATTGCACAAGCCAGGTAAGAAAATTTCGCACGCGGACGCTTTAAGCCGCTCGCCTTTACCAGACTCTGATCCTGACCCAGCGCCAACGACAAACACCCTTAGCATCGAAAACTTGCCCAACCTACCCATTACCGCGTCAGACATTGCCAGGGAAACTATCAAGGACAAGCGCCTGGTGCGAGTTTTACATTGGGTGGGAAAAGGCTGGCCTGAAAAGGACAGTGACGAATCCGTTAAGATATTCAGAAACCACCAGACTGAACTTTCACTACTTAAGGGTTGTATTTTGTGGGGTGACAGGGTGGTCATCCCAGACCGGTTGCAAGGGAGGGTCTTAGAGATGCTGCACGAAGGACATCCTGGCATTGTCAGAACTAAAGCCCTGGCCAGGAGTTACGCTTGGTGGCCAGGGATGGACAAACAGATAGAGGCTTGGGTAGCCAAATGCCGACGATGCCAGGAGACCAGACCCAGCCCACCCGCAGCACCCATCCTGGACTGGGAAACACCAAGGGGACCCTGGTCCAGAATCCATTTAGACTTTGCCGGTCCCACGAATGGACATACCTTTCTGATCACAGTTGACGCTTACTCTAATTGGTTAGAGGTAAGCGACATGAAATCCACTACCACTGAGGCCGTTATTAAAGAACTTTGCAAACTCTTTTCCACGCACGGCCTCCCAGACGTCGTCGTCTCAGACAACGGGCCCCAGTTTACTTCCCTCGACTTCGAGAGGTTCCTGGCGGAGAGGGGCATCCGCCACGCATTAACAGCACCGGCGCATCCGGCGGCGAACGGTAGGGCGGAACGGATGGTCCAATTTACTAAAAAAACCATCCGGAAAATGGACCACGGGGAGATCAACGACAAAATCAATAAACTCCTCTTTATACAACACATCACCCCAAACACCACCACCAACAAAAGCCCAGCCGAGTTGTTGATGGGTAGGAAGCTGAGGTCTCCGCTCGACAGGTTACAACCCGGAGCGACCCCCAGACTCCAGTACAAAATACCGGACCTTTGCCCCCGGGGACTTAGTGTACGCAAAAAATCTGACGGGGGACCCCCTATGGATCCCAGCCGTCATCACTCAAATCACAGGTCCACGGTCGTACCGGCTCCAAACCACCGATGGGCGAGCCTGGAAACGACACATAGACCAGCTCAGGTCACGAACTGCAACAGACCTCAACCCCCAAAACACGGACCAAGGGGGGAGGGAATACCCGAATAAACAAACGCAAGAAAAAATAAACCAGCAGTACTTACCGGAACGCAGCCATCGCGAGTCCCCACTGGAGAAGAACCACCCAGCCAGCTCTACCGACTCGGAGAAGCCAAGCGGGAGCGGCGAAACCCGTAGCTCAACCAACCTGGTAGGCCCAGGCGGGAGCCACGGAGAAGGAACCGGCCCGATCATCCAGCCGGTTCGCACAGAAGAGGGAGCAGCCAAGAACATGACCGCTCCGACCGAAATCCAGCCTGCAACTGAGTTGCGCAGGTCAAATAGGACTAGGCGGAGCCCCGCCTACCTACGTGACTACACAACGTGATGGACTATACCAAGAGGGGAGGGGTGTTCTGTCCTTAATTTGAATACTCGAAATCCCCGTGCCTTGATTGGCTAAGGCGCGGGGATTTCTGATTGGCCAGGCGAGCCGCGCTCATTGGTCCGATTGAGGTCTCCCGCGATTGGCTCGCTCCAAGAGCGGGAGACTTGAATCGCTGCCATTGGCCGCGGCCGCCGCAGCGAAAAGGATAAAAGCCGCGGGCTTTTTCCTTTTCGCCGGTTCGGTTCACAACTATTCAATAAAGAGCTTGAAACTTAGTCACCGACTCCTGGCTTCTTTTGCGGACACGACAGTCACTGTGTTGAATTCAAGCAAATACTGATTCATATGCGTACATAAAACTATCACATGTGGATTTTTGCTTTCTAAAATGCTGCGAAATGTGATAAAATTTTACCAAATACCCATTTTAGATCAATTGAAATTATATTTTTATACGTATGAATACCTATGAATTTAACACATTTTGGGCAGTTTAAAAGATTGGATGATAAAATTCTCCCTTCCCCTCAAAAAAGTAAAAAAATAAAAGTGGCATTAGTTTGAAGAAACAGGAATCTTATATTATGCTTTGTTTTTACTTTACCTGACTAGATTGTGATATGCTACGGAGCTTTTCGTTTTCACATTGCTGAGTCATATTTTCTCCATCCTTGTTTCTTTCGAGACTCCATCCCATTGCTAACATGGTTTTTAGAGATTCTCTGGCAGGCCATCGATAGATTTCCTTTTCCTTTAAAAAAATCTTATGTTTCATGTAGAAAAAAAACACTAAAATATTCCCCCCCCCCACAATAAACATGCAAGTTTGCAGTCAACTGACCTGTCTGTCTGTCTGTCTCTTTCTCTCTCTCTTATACACACACACACACACACACACATACCCACCCCACACAAATTTTGTATTCCATGAGCCAAAAGTCACTGAAGACCCACTGGAACATTTGCTCAATTCCACATGATCTCAATGCTGATTTTGAGATATCAATTCCCATACCAGCTACTGATGATCTTGGAAAACAAGTATGTATAACATTCTCTCAAGTTCAAATTCTTTTTCTTTAAAACTCTGCATAGAACCTTTTATGCATATTTTATAAGCACAAAAATTCCACCATGTTTTTTATGCATTTCCTTCTAGCATATGGGTGTTCACAAGGTATTTTATATTATATCTTTTTAAAAAATATTATGTACTGTAATATAAGCATTTTTGTATGTATTATGTTTTTTAAAAAATAGCACTGGAATATCAAGGAAAATGAAAACTAGAAGATAATTGTATTCTAATTCCAGGAATATGAATTAAATCACTTCATATTAAAGTATGAACCAAATTAATATAATTGGCAATAGTCATGAATACTAAAAATTTACAAGTGTATATATATGTTTGTGTTTAGAAAACAAAGCTTAAATTTAAAAAATAAATACAAAAAAATACCTCTCCATTTATAGTTTAGACTATTAGCCATTTTACATTTTCATATTTTTATTTCCATTGACAAAATAAATGGAACATTGATGGACATTAATGCAAACTGTACTCCACACTTGCATGGGAAAAACATTTAAATTTATCTTCATTACCTTTTCAATCAAGGTTTTGAAAGGTCTTATTAAAGGATGTGTCTTCATATTTTCATCAAGTAAAGGAGCATATTTCCATCCACAATTACTCTGGAAATAAAAGCATAATCCACACTGCATAACTAATTCCAGGAATTAACTGTCTGGAATAGTCATAATATTAAAATACAAAAGACCAATGTTTGCTGGCCTATGCATGACTGGAAAAAAGCACAAACATCTGACAATAATGGCTTCAGAGGAAAAAAAAGCTCTTATCAATATTATACAGATCACATGGGCAGATAGATAAACTCATACATAAAACTGGAAAGCAAAATTATCACACAGGTGGATTGTTAGAAAATGCCATCTCAATATTATCCTTCCATGTAGATGTCAGTAAGTGGGGAGATTTCTATGTGAATTAGAAGAACAAGTCTGGTTATAAGCAAACATCATTTTTATTAGCTTATTTGTGCTTTCTGGAGCTTGATTCTGTTCCTCCCCTCCAGCATATGTTTTCTACTGGACTCAGAATAATGAAAAATGACTAATCAAAGCAAGCAAAATGAAAAAAGGACTTGCAACAGTGACAATTAAAGAGATTGGCTAAAAAACAGATATGCAACATGGAATTTGCAGCACAGGTGGGGCAAGCGGAAAGCATAAGAATTAATCAGCCATTTAAAGACACTTCATCTCCGCTGTACTTCAAAAATATAAATCCTTTATGTACTTCAAAATTTAGAGGTTACTTGTTATGTTTTGAGCATGGGCGAGAAAGAATGGAGACAAGCCTCTGAACGGTGAACTTCAGCTCTTTATTTACATTGTGACTTCCTCATTTTAACAGTAGTTAAACCCTGCCTTATATAGGCAAACCTTGTAACTTTTAACCAATAACGAGCTAGGAATACTAGCTCTTATAACCAATAGAAACTCTCTGTTAAGGGCCAATCGGATTCCCCGGAACGGGCCAATCCGGTCCGGCCGCTTAACAGCCAATCAGAAGTGCAGGGCCAGAACCCTGCACTTACTCCAAGCTCACACTTTATTAATCTTTATTGCATACACAACATTACTCTCTGACGAAAAGAGCATTTCAAAGCAATATATAACTTTATTGAAAGGGCAATTAAGGCAACAATACAAAATTGAAAAAAAATAAAACCACAAACCCTATTTTTATTTGAATAATATCTAGGGAGAATAGTAATGGACAGCTCCTCCTCAGCCCACAGACATTCATCAGAATGCACAAAGAGACTTTAGACAATTAGAATTCTCAAGGTGGGTCAGAAACTTTATATAGTTATGTCAATACTCTGGTAACCAATAACAAAGGTAATAGCAACAAAAGGTTTAAGAATTTAGGAAGCTGGCCACTTTAAACTTGGCTCTATCTGGCCATATTTAAAATAGTTAATCTATTAATATGTTTTTGTCTTTCAGTTTAAAGAACAATGCACTAAACAACAAACACGTTTGTAAATAAAAAAAGAAGTCAAAGCCAATCTATGGTCCCTGAATGTACTTTCTGTGGCCATTGGAATGCTGAAAATCAAAACCCAGTTCTCTGTCATGTTGAGGTGATAAACAGATGGATAATGTAAGCTTTTGAATAGACAAGCAGGTTTTTAAAAGCCAAAAATGCCCAGCCCAACTCATACATGTACAATGGCTTTTGGTGCAAATTTAACTTCCATTTCCCATCCCTGCCCTTAATTCATCTAATTATTTAAAAATTGCATGTAAGTCAAAATTACTTCCAATTGTTAAAATTGAAATGCTTTAATATAATGACAATGTTTTAATATAATGACAATTTACAATAGGTTTAAAAGCTTTCAGGAAACCCAAAAGGTGTGAGGAAGGGAAAAAAAGACTATAGAAACATCTTGCTAGAAATATATGCTGCATGATAGTCTCAGAGCCATGGAAACAAGTTGCATACATTTCTAAAGTTCACTTTGAATGATGGCTGTTCTTTTCTGGCAATTGTTAGAAGTATTATAATCCATACCTTGTCACAGGCCCATTTTTCATGAGTATGTTCAGCATACTTGTTGACAATAAACTCCAACTTTTCAGGAAGTATAAAACTAAAAACCAAAAGGATATATCATATGTAACTTATTTCAGTTAGGTGATACCATACCAGTTTCTATCATTCTTTTCCAAAGCAAACAGAACAATCTATACAAATCATATAAGAGTTTAAATGATGTTGCCCTCACTAAATATATGAAACTATGTTTTGTTATTACAATTCTGTTTACAATCTTTCTATCTATCTATCTATCTATCTATCTATCTATCTATCTATCTATCTATCTATCTATCTATCTATCTATCTATCCATCCATCCATCCATCCATCCATCCATCCATCCATCCATCCATCCATCCATCTATCTATCTATCTATCTATCTATCTATCTATCTATCTATCTATCTATCTATCTATCTATTATATGGCTGTCTAATAAACATTTTACCCTCTAAGGAAGTGGTTAGGAACTATGGCCCCTTTATGACTTGTGAACTTCATGGGTATTCCTGAACCAGCATGGGTAGCTCAGGAATTCTGGGAGTTGAAGTCTACAAATCATAAAAAGGCCACAGTTTCCCCATCTCTGCACTCCTTTCATTTTCTTCCTTTTTATTATTGTGAACTGGATAGAGTAGCCCCATGGTGAGACAGGCACCAAATAAATTTAATAAATAATAATAAATTTAACAAATAAAGTGACAAATAAAGGCATCTTTTAGCATTAAAAACTTTGTACTAGTATATATTTGATTAAGAAATATGTGAATAAGTATTAATATTAATTCTTAGTTACACATTACAGCGTGACTTACTAAGAGGCTAGAAGATAAATGTTATTACAGCTGCATTTGCAATTACTATTCTATTCTAAATGAAAAGGTTGACCAGATGGTGGCAATCTAGAGTCCTCCAAATTTTTTGAATTACAATCCACAAATCCTTGCCTTTGGTCATTCTAGCAGGGACTGATGAGAATTAGAATCCAAACAATAGTCTTTTCTTACCCTAGATTTATATTTGCACCACAATCATCGCTCACCAATTGATCAGTTAGTATACATACTTCAGAGGAAAAACAGATTACACACAACTCAGTGGAACAACAGAATCAAGTTAACGATATATTATTGAACTTGCGTATTACATTCTGTTAATGAATCAGTGTATTTCTTAGCAGTGCTAAATAACAAAACAAGAATCCTTATAAAAATAAAGATATTATGACTCACTTCACTGTGCTGATAGGTTTGGGATCAAAATTTCCTTCAGCGTCCACTGACGTCTGCTTTTCTAAAAATGAGGTAATTCGAGTATCTAAATAATCTGGTGGCAAAGCCCCAGCTATTGCACTTAAACAAGGCAAGGCCATTCGGAAGAGCTCTGGATCATGCTTCTGCAGGAGAGATAGGAACTGGTTGGAAAGTCCAATAAAAAAACATGCAACATGTTAGTTAAGGCAAAAAAAGAAAAAAAAAAAAAAGGCCCGTAGAAGCAGCATTAGTAGATGCTGATAGTAAATGGAGAGGCACATTTTAGAAAAGAAAGAAAAATAAGAATGTGTGTGTATGTCTCTCCAGTACCTCTTCTGATACAATCTACTGCAGGTGAGTGAAACATGGCTGTGTTAGATTTTCCTATCAGTCTAAGGTAATATTTGGACCACATGTGTAGTTACACAATATTGTTTTTTCATTTCTCATGAAAGGCCAAAATAAGGATAGTAGAAAATTGTATGTCTGCATAGGAGAAGCATCCAATCTAACAATGTAAGTGTCTGACATATGGTAGTAGAAGAAAAGTGCCATTATCTAACTTTTTATTAATCACTATTGTTAGGGATAACATTGTTTTACCCTAACTGGTTTAGGTAAATAATAATATGTAATCATAGTTTGTATGTTAAAGTGTCTGCAACTTTAACTGTGGGATAGTAATTAAGGGGGTGGTTGTGAAAGCACTTTAAAAGAAGCAAGACGGCAGCTTGCTATCTCTCTGGCTTTGATGATCCCTGATTACTGCAAGGAAAACAAGTCTGCATTGCTCGAACGGGAGAGAAAACAAAGGACTGGCTTGTAAGTGAACTGACATAGGATATTCTAAATGGACTTTGCAAACTGAATATCCCTGAATGGACTGACTAAATGATACATGACTATTGGACTGTTATTTTGACTATGCTATGAACTCATAATGGAATAAACTATATATTTGATAGCACAAGCGTATCTGTCATTTTTACTGTATGTTAATAAACATACAAGCTTAGCTCACTCATTTATCTGTGTGCCTATCTGACTAAGCTGCACATTCTGTTTAGCTTGTCTCCCTAACCCTGGTTGGGGAAACCAGGCTTAACACTGGTTAGGGGCCCAGAGGCTGCAAAGTCAGTTTAACTAGGATAAAACAGATTTATGTTAAAAGTGAGAGTTTGTGTTGTTATACATTACAGTAAACAGACAGCTGTGTTTTATTAATTATAGTTTTATATCCATATAAAGAAAACATGGCACAAGTCAATCAACAAAGTTTGTCCCTTATATCCAAGCTGGATGGAACAAACTATGTATCATGGTCTATGAAATGTAGTCTGCTTCTACGAAGAGAAGGTTTGTGGAACATAATTGAAAATCCACCAAACGTAGAAGAATGGGATCCAGAGGATGAGGAAGATAAACTAAAGATAGAAGAATTTATGCATAAAAATCAGCAAGCTATTTGCATTATTGCTTTAACCTTAACTGATATGCAACTTGTTTATATCCACGGAGAGAATACAGCTGTTGGGTGTTGGCAGAAGCTGAAGAGGATTTATGTTCGAGATAATGTTGGTGCTCACATAAATCTAACACGGAAATTTTCAGTACACATCTCCATAAGAATGGTGATATGCTGAGTCATTTCAAAACTATGCAAAGCATTTTTCAAGAACTGCACGAGAAAGAGCTTATTTTCTCTGAACTACACCAAGTTTATATAATTCTATCTTCACTTGATGAAAGCTATGACAATTACGTAACTTCACTTGAAATATTGCCAAAGGAAAGCCTAACTTTAACTGATATAACTGGCAGATTGATTGAAGAGGCCAGAAGAAGGTTTGAAAGAGACGAATTAAGGAGGCTGCAACCTCAAAAAGAAGATAATGAAACTCCTACTGCATACGCAATTAAAAAGTGTTTTAATTGTGGAGGAAGAGGACATTTGGCAAGATTTTGTAAAAAGGCAAAATGCCAGAACGCTGGCCAGAACACAAAAAGTCATCAAAAAAAAAAAAAAATTTAGAGTTAGCCATGTATACTAACGGAGCTGTAAAAAATAATTTATGGGTGGTTGATAGTGGAGCATCACATCGTATAACAAATGATAACAAACATTTTATTAAAATGTCCAAGAGTACACAGCAGATATCGTTAGCCAATGGCTGGAAACTGAAAGCTAAAGGTCAAGGTATAGCATATTGTTCTTTTATAAAAGAGAATGTAAAAATGTTATATGTACCACAACTTAAGTTTAATTTAATTTCAGTAAGAATTTTGGTTAAACTAGGATATGTAGTTACTTTTAGGGGAGATAACTGCATAATTGAGAAAGAAGATAAGAAAATTACTGCATCTTTAAGAGGTGAATTATATGTGTTAAATGATGATGGTTTAAAGGTGGCTAACACAGTTTATGAAAATAAGAAACCTCATGATGAATGTATTCACTTGTTACATTGAAGGCTAGGGCATTTAAATTTTAAAATGCTTAAGAAAACTGTTGAATTATCTAAGGGAATATGTTTGAAACCTTGTCATAAGTATTTGCAATGTAATGCCTGCAATCAGAGCAAAGCCAGGGTCACACCGGCTAATAGAGTTGATGGATTTACTACCAAAGAACCTTTAGAGGTAGTATTTGCAGATTTAATAGGTCCGAAAAAACCAAGTGTAGGAGGAGCTCGTTATATACTAAGTATAATGGACCACTATTCTAGATATGGGTTTTGCTATTTAATGAAAAGCAAAACTGAAACGTATCAAAATCTCTTTAATTGGATTAAATTTGCAGAAAGGAAAACTAAAAAGAAATTAGTAACTCTTATAACAGATAATGGTACAGAATTTACAAATAATAAATTCCAGAACAGACTAAGAATGTTAGGTATTCAACATAAAATGTCTGCACCATATAGGCCACAACATAATGCCTTTATAGAGAGAAGAGGCCAAACATTACAATCAATGGCACAAACTATGATGTCTGATTCAGGATTACCTGACAATTTGTGGGGAGAAGCAATAATGTGTGGTAATCATATATTAAATAATGTTGTTAATTCAACAACAGGTGAATTACCATTCACACTGTGGCATGGTACAAAACCTGATTTAAGTTACATGCACACATTTGGAGCACCAGCATGGGTGCATATCCCTTCACAACTTAGACACAAAGGACAGCATAGAGCTAAAAGATTGTATTTTGTAGGATATACATCTAATCATAGATCTTATAGATTCTGGGAACCAGGTACATCTAGAGTTTACACCAGTGCTAGTGCAAAATTCCAAGAACATGTAGGATGGAATAGATTAGAGCAAGATTTAAATAATGAAGTAATTGTTGAACCCTACAAAAGGCAGAAAGATCAGACTAGTTATAAGAAGAGTCCAATTAAAGAAGAAGTTCATGAAGAGTAAATAGGACCAGAACAAGAGGAAACAGTTGATCAGGAAGAGTTAGATAATCAAGAAGAGTTAATAAATGAAAGTCCACCTGTAAGTCCTGTAATACCTAGACATACTACACGTGTAACTAGACCACCTGATAGATATCAAGCAAGTATAGTTTGCCAAGTAACTAAAGTTCCAACTAGTGTAGATGAACTTAAGATGTATCCTGCTAAGGATCAGGAGAATTGGCAAAAGGCAATGGAAAAGGAATTAAATTCATTAAAGGTAATGAAAGTTTATGAAGATGTTAAATTACCTCCAGGAGAAAAATCCATTGGGTGCAAATGGATATTTAAAGTAAAAACTGGAAATGATGGGACTGTTACCCATAAAGCTAGGTTGGTAGCTCAAGGATTTAATCAAACTGCATCTGATTATGATGAAGTTTTTGCACCAAGTCTTAAAGCAACATCTTTAAGAGCAGCATTAGTGTGGGCAGTTAAGAAAAACTATGTCATTAACCATTTAGATGTAGAAACTGCTTATCTACATGCACCATTGCAGCACACTATATATTTAAGAAAACCAGTAGGTATAAAAGACAATAAAGTAAATAGTAATGATTGTTGGAAACTCAAAAAGAGTCTTTACGGGTTGAAACAATCTGGGTTTGAGTGGAACCAATATATTGTGAAAGAGTTAAACAATATAGGTTTTAAATCTGGTTTAGCAGATCCATATGTGTTTAAAAGAGAAAATAATGGAACGGTGTCATTATTGTTATTATTTACAGATGATATTGCTTTGATAATTAAGACTAATAATGAAGCTAATGAGATTATATCATTATTAGCCAAAAAGATAAAATTAAAGCATTTAGGTGAAATTAAAAAGTATCTAGGATTGACAATTAACAAAACAAAAAATGGTTTTAAGATATCTCAAGAAGATAAAATTTGCCAATTAATTAAAACGTTTAAAATGGAACTTTGTAAACCGGCAAAGACTCCAATGAGTCAGGAATTTTGCCAAACTGATGATCAAAGTCCCAAATTTGATAAGTCCATATATCAATCTTTGATTGACAGCTTATCATATATAAGCAATTGGTCTAGGCCTGATATAGCTTATAGTGTAAATCAGCTGGCACGTTTTAATTCAGATCCACATCAATGTCATTGGCAATCATTAAAAAGAATTTTAAGATATCTTAAAGGAACAATGAACCATGCATTGTATATAGAACCAAAGGGTGATTTGAGTCTTAGTGCCTATGCAGATGCAAGTTTTGCAACTGATATAAACACTAGAAAATCAACATCTGGGATGGCTATATTATTTGGTAAGACACTAATAGGGTGGAGGTCAATCAGACAACAGCATATCAGCTTGTCCACGATGGAAGCGGAATTTTCATGTCTGTCATTATTATGCACTGACTTAATTTTGTACAAACAGTTATTATTAGACATGGGTGTAACTGTAAAAGATTCCATTATTGTGTTCGAGGATAACCAAGCAGCTATAAAGTTAGCTACTAGTATTGCTGTAAAAACTAGATCAAAGCATACTGATTTAAGATACTTAAATGTTAGAGAATCTGTAAAGAATGGGCTAATTAAATTGGAATACTGCATGACGGAAGAAAACATTGCAGACCAATTTACAAAAGCTCAAGGAGTAACTAAGTTTCAAGAAAGTTGTAACAAATATGATTTAAAGATGTAAATAGTTATATTTATTATTATTTCCTAAAAGGGGAGAATGTTAGGGATAACATTGTTTTACCCTAACTGGTTTAGGTAAATAATAATATGTAATCATAGTTTGTATGTTAAAGTGTCTGCAACTTTAACTGTGGGATAGTAATTAAGGGAGTGGTTGTGAAAGCACTTTAAAAGAAGCAAGACGGCAGCTTGCTATCTCTCTGGCTTTGATGATCCCTGATTACTGCAAGGAAAACAAGTCTGCATTGCTCGAACGGGAGAGAAAACAAAGGACTGGCTTAGTAAGTGAACTGACATAGGATATTCTAAATGGACTTTGCTAACTGAATATCCCTGAATGGACTGACTAAATGATACATGACTATTGGACTGTTATTTTGACTATGCTATGAACTCATAATGGAATAAACTATATATTTGATAGCACAAGCGTATCTGTCATTTTTACTGTATGTTAATAAACATACAAGCTTAGCTCACTCATTTATCTGTGTGCCTATCTGACTAAGCTGCACATTCTGTTTAGCTTGTCTCCCTAACCCTGGTTGGGGAAACCAGGCTTAACAACTATGTTCTCATAGATTGTGAATGTGATATAAACAGGACAATCATTTCTAGGTGTATTTGTGCTTATATTGGTGTATGTGTATTCAAGCAATGGCTTTTAATTTGAAGTTTTATGTTTACCTTCTGAGAGAGGGAATCAAGAATTCCCCAGAAAAGTTTTTCAGTCAAATGTAATTCTTCTTCAGCTGCTGTTCCATAATTGCCCCATCCTGAAGACAAGCAATAATATTTCCAACATTGCTCATAGTGATTTGTTAAAAGCTGTAAACAGCAGAAAAATAGATTTAAATATATATTAAAACAAACTGAAAATCAATATGTATTAGTATGATATAATGCAGATTATGAACTTTTGTTTTTTTATGTAGCAAATCTAGTAATTTATATAAATAATGTATTTTTTTAGCAAAATACATTGAAAAACATTTGGAATATTGCCTTTCAATATACTTTCTAAAACATAAAGAAGGGATTTATATTACACTATGGATACCAACACTTTCTGGAAACTAATATAACCCAAATGTTGCTATCAGTCACAAAATTAGGGACTCTCGGGCATTTTAACCTAAATTAAATACATAGAAGGGGAGATTCAGATTGAAGGAATGGTTTGAAAGTAACTGGAAGCCAAGTTGCATCAGTGTAAAACCAGCACTTTGAACTCTGTCTGGAACTCTGCTGAAAAACAATGCAGGACTCACAAAACTAGTGTCACATGCCTGAACTGACTCTCAGCTGTTAGACAGTGACCTTTTGCACAGATGACAGCTCCTGAGTAGTTTTCAAATTTAGCCCCATATAAAGTATAGTACAGTAGTTTGAGGTGATCGAGACTTGTGTTACTATTGTGAAGGCATCCTGTTTCAAAAATGGATGCAAGGGAAGCACCAGCCAAAGCTGGGCAAAGGTTTTGGCCACAGCCTTTACCTGCCAGACAAGCTATAGCTGTGAGCCCAAGAGACCTCCCAGTTACAGATTTGCTACTTCAGAGAGTGTGCGATCCCTTACAGAGTTAAAGGAGAAGATCTTGTGACAGATGATTTTTAATCCTTACTTTGAGAGCAATGATAGCTGCATTGCTTACAGCTTATAGTTACTTTCCTAACTAATATAAGGGCTGGTGAGACAAGAAGTGATGATTCTTAGCCCAAAGCAAACCATTATATAAGAGCAGTGCAAAGTGGTTAGAATGCAATACTGCAGGCTAATTCTGCCGACTGCCAGCTGCTGGCAGTTCGGTTCTCACCAGCTCAGGGTTAACTCAGCTTTCCAGCCTTCCAAAGTTGGTAAAATGAGGACCCAGATTGCTTGGGGACAATATGCTGACTCTGTAGGCTGCTTAGAGAGGGCTGTAAATCACAGTGAAGCAGTATATATTTAAGTGCTATTGCTATTGCTAACTAGATTCCTGGTGCTCAAGGCTGAGAAAAGAATGACCAAGAGCCCACTGATTCAAGAAGGTGTGATGAAAATGTTTAGAATTAAAACCTTTGAATGTTTGTGCAAGTAAAGGAGAGAGAGAGAGAGAGAAACTGATTATTATGTTCAGAAATAGAGCTTTTGCATTTTTTTATTTCTTTGGCTAAATAAAAAGAAGTTTTCTAGTAGTATTGAACTTGTATGATTCTGATGTGCTCCACTTTCTGAATATGAGAAAAAAGATTAATAGACATTCCTGAACAGCAAACGAATTCAACTGGGATGGATTGGCAGAGCTAACTTGACTTCAGGAGATGGGGAATGGAGAAGAGCCAGAAAAAGGCACTCATAGTCCTCAAATATTTAATGCTACAGCAGAAACAGAAATACTGACCTTTAATGGCATTTTACAGTATTCATTAAGTAAAGGTACATCAAAAACTAATTGTCGTAGAAGTTGTTGTAGCATCGAAGGCCGTAAGTGGCTGTAATTAAAAAAGAAGTTCACAGTAATTTCAATCTTTTTAATGAATATACAAGGCATTTACTGGATCAGCTGAAATGCAGGACATTTAATAAACTATTTGATTTTAAAAAGGCTGTCTAAAAATCACTTCATCAAAAAGACAGAATTCATATAGGCCTTTTTTAGACCATATATAATGTAAACACCTCTTTTTAGATCTTTATTATTAAGCAAGCAAAAAGTGATGACTGGTCTTATACCAGTGATTTCACCATATCCTTGCCCACACTTCCTATGGTCCCTAAAATTGAGGATTTCCTTGGAAAAAAAAGTGTGGCTCCTAATTACAAAAAAGGATACCCATCTTTTATATTCTAGGATGACTAGGATAATTTAGTATTTATAGTCTAGAACAGTGGTTCCCAACCTTTTTTTCGCCCCGCACTCCTAAAGAAATTTCACGTGAACCTCGCACCTCCTGAAATAAATAATAAATAAAAATGCCAACATATAGCCAATATCCTATTATTTACCTGGACTTTTCTCGCACCCCCTGGAATATCGTCTCGTACCCCCAGGGGGTGCAAGCACCCCAGGTTGGGAACTCCTGGTCTAGAATATTGTTGGATAATGATATTATAGCAGTGTGAAATAGCAGGAATCTAGATAGGAAATCCCATCTATTTTTCAAAAACATTGTTTTATTAACACATGCTCAATTAACAGATGCTCAATTAACTGATATTGCTCCTAAATCAAACACACAGAAAGAATGCATGTGTAAATTGGAGAAAAACTATTGCTTTTTTCACTACCAAGGGCACCTTCTGCATTTAATTTTTTTTTATAGGTGACAGAATATACTACTTTATTTGGGGATGAAAATGTGTTATTTAAAGCTAACTTGGTTCATACTCTGTAGTGAAGATAAATAAAGTCAATTAAATCTGCCTTGTTCTGTTATATCAGCAGTCCTTGACTTATGACCACAATTGAGCCCAAAATTTCTGTTGTGAATTTTTCCCCATTTTACAACTTTGCTTGCCCTAGTTGTTAAGTGAATCATTGCAGTGGTTACATTAGTAACCCAGTTGTTAAGTGAACTTGTCTTCCCCATTGTCAGGAGGTGGCAAAAGAGGATCACATGACACAGCAATGGTCATAAGTATGAACCAGTTGCTAAGCATCTGAATTTTGATCAGGTGACCCTAGGGATGTTGCAATGGTCCTGTAAACATCGGTCATAAGTTACTTTGAATGGTCACTCAATGAACTGGTGTAAATCGAGGACTACCTGTATATGCATAACCTCCTCTTGTTCTCTTTGCTGGCATAATTTCTATTCCAAGTGTCCTCTCCCAATCAATGCCACATAAATTATATTGGAGACATTATTTCTTCAAGAAATAGAAGAAGGCTGTATGTAAATACTTACTGGCAGATAGCAAGCAAGCATTCTTCAATTGTGTCTCTTTGTGCTTTTGTAAGAGAGCGGCCTTTGGACAGACGATATATTGTATGAAGAGTGGAATTAATCAGAGAGATGTAATGCTCAGATCCCAAAACGAGAGAAGCACATCGTGTGAGTAATGGGAACACAGCTGTGCAAATATACCTATTTAGAGCAAGAGCTGTCTCGGTGGTACTTAGAGAAATCTGCATAAAAGATACACATTAATATGGTTACTGCCTGATTAATATATATTCTGTTTTATTATTGAATACTCTGAGCATAATTCTTCTCAGAGGACCACACAATAACTTGAGAACTTCAGGCCAGATACATGAATGCATGTTGATGAAAGCTCTTGCTTCTCTTATTTTTATAGTTTGGAAAAAAGCACAGATGTCAATCAACTTCCACAATATACTACAGAGGGAAAGGGTTGTTGGCTTGATATAGGAGACAGCCCTACATCATCAAAGCTAAAATGTTTACGTTTTACCAGTCTTTCCTTTCCTCCTGAAAAAGATGTTTTAACAGCCTGAAATGTTTTATGTATCCATAACACTGTCAAGAACAGTGGTCGCCAACTAGTGGGCCAGGACCACTGGTGGTCCATGAGAAAATATTGGTGGTCTGCAGAGAAATGTTCCCCCAAAAGCAATTAATCCAGGTTACACGGGAACACAAGGCTGCTTCACCCACATGGTCCACCCACCTGCTGGCCCCCACTCTTCGGCCAAGTGCAAACCTTACCTTGAGTAGAACCATGCGAGATGGAACTGGAAGGTAAGACCAATGGCAGGGGAGGGAAATCTGCCCTGAGGGGGCTTGCTGACATTGGTGGGAAAGTCAGTCCCATATTCCAGAGCTGCAGTGGTCACAGGACTGGCCCTTTGGTCATCCCAGAGAGCTCCTCCAGTCCATGTCAGGCCAGTGCACCCAGGTGGAGGAGCAACTGCTCCTGGATGACCAAAAGGCCAGTCCTGTGATTAGTGTAGCTCTGGAATATGGGACAACTTTCCCACCAACATCAGCAAGGCATCGCCAGTCAAAATTCATATTAGTGGTCTGTGGGATTTAAAATTATTAGTTTGGTAGTCCCTGAGGTCCAAAAGGTTGGTGACCCCAGGTCAAGAATATTGGAAAGCTGCTTCTTTAACATCTTTCTTTTTTCTTTGTTTAGATTCTTTTTTCTATTTGCTTTTTTATTACTTACAATTCTTTTTTAAACTCTGTATTTTCTCTTGTGGTTTTTACTTTTATATGTATTACAACATGCAGATACTCAATCTGTAAATAATGCATGCATAGAGCAGTCTACTGTAGCTCAAAACCAAAGAATCACTCAATTTTTTTCTTCATTCTTTTTGTTCATTCTACATTTAATCTTTATTGTATCTAGTGAGTCAACTCTCTCTCTCTCTCTCTCTCTCTCTCTTCTATCTATCTGGACTTAAAAAGAAACTTCTAACAGTGAGAACAATTGATCAACTTTGCTGTCAGAAGTTGTGGAGCAGTGGTTGGATTCAAAAATTGTTACTACCGGTTCTGTGGGTGTGTCTTGGTGGGCGTGGCTTGGCTTGGTGGGTGTGGCAGGGGAAGATAGTGCAAAATCCCCATTCCCTCCCCACCCCACTAACCTGCTTTCCAGCTCCATTCTCCTGTGAGGGCAACCAAAGAAGACCCAGCTGATCAGCTGGGATTCAGGAGACAGAGAATGGATGGAGTGGGACCAGTGAGAGATGGTATTTGCTGGTTCTCCAAACTACTCAAAATTTCCACTACAGGTTCTCTGAACTACTCAAAATATCTGCTACCGGTTCTCCAGAACTGGTCAGAACCTGCTGAATGCCACCTCTGTTGTGGAGTCACTGGAGCTTTTTAAGAAGAAACTGGACAGTTGCTTGTCTGAAATGATATAGAATCTCCTGCTTGAGCAGGGGAATGGACTATAAGGCCTCCAAACTCTCCATTCTGCTTGAATTAAATCAAATCAGTAAACAAATACTTATACCAACCATAACAGGAAAGACTAATATGAATAAATATTGTACTATTAGCAGTGGACTTTTCTAGCAACATTATGCAGGAGAAAGAAATTAGGAAGGCCCCAGAAATTAGGTTCGAGTGCAATGAGTTCTGAAGTCTGATAATTTCAGTGTGTTTTTTTAAGCTAGGGCCACATTTTTGTAATTACAGATTTTATGGCTGTTAGGGGGCTTTTATTTTATTCTTAAACCACTAATCATTTATTACAACTACAGGCAGGTGGATAGATATGCAGCCTATCAGCTATCATCACTTACATTTTACCTTGGCCCAGGGGTGGGATTCAAAATTTTTAACAACCGGTTCTTGGGTGTGGCTAGGTGAGTGTGACTATGTGGGCATGGGGTTTTTTGAAGCACACAAATTGCAGCCCCCCCCCATTTTGGGGCCTTCTGGGCATCAGGGCAGCCTCCTGGGAGGAGTGTTTTTGCTCCCTGAAGGCTTCCCTGGGACCAGGAAGGCAAGAATGGAGTGCAGGGAGAGCTGCGCCCTTTTCCATTTTTTGCCTTCCTGGGCCTCTGGGAAGCCTCCTGGGCAAAACAGTAAGACAGCGAGGGGAATCCCAGCACAGCTGATCATAGGAACAGCTGATCATCAGGAGGGGAAAAAAAAGAAATACCTTAAAGAGTGACTGGGTAGGCAAGAACGCAGTCAGCGATGTTGGGCATGTGTGCGATGTTGCGCATGCATGATAAGGACTGACTGGGCGGGGAGGGGAGGGATGGGCAGAGAGGGGCAGGGCCAGCCAAGGGCATGGTTTGCTGGTTCTCCGAAATGTGCAGAATCATAACAACTGGTTCTGTAGAACTGGTCCGAATTGGTAGAATCCCACCCCTGCTTTGGCCTGATTAAGATCTTGAATGAGGCTGTTCTCAGTGGTGCAGTTTGGATTTCATGTTAACTATCTTCTTTATCATTGTTTATTAATACTTAGTTTCTTTAATATGTTTGGTAAGCCTTGAGAAGTTTATAATAAGAGGCAGTTCACAGTTTATTTAAATTTATAAACTGCTGATAAATGTACATGCAAGCTCTTAATATTACAACGTTCTAATTGCAGAAAATAAATTATCGTGCTTAGCAACTTCTCAATACTACCACAAAGCAAACTTCCTTAATACAGTTGGAGAATAATAGCAAACAGTACTCAGCTGTATCCAATGAAGCACATGCCCTTAAATCTGGTAAAAATCCAACTTCTAGAAGGTGAAGGAGGAAGGTTTGGTCCTTTATACCATAGACACGATCTAGAAAAAGTACCATGGGTGCTTTGTGGTCAGGACAGAAAGTTGCAGACATATTTGGCTCAGTGACTGTTCCATCTGACAAAAAAAAGAGCCATTATCTCAATACAAATATTGCTTTACATTTATTTAATTTAGTTTTATACAGCTTCTGTCCACAAACTAGTGAAAGTGCAATGCTGGTCTGATATTCACTTATTTAAGGCTGTCATTATTTCAACATTCATTTACTTTATTATATAATTTATATAGCAAACTAGTTAAATATAATTTAAATTCATTTTATAATGTCTTATATTTTTATTCATTTCAAATTATTGGCATCCCAAAGGTGTTTGGTTTTTTTTTCAAGAGGCAACTGGACTTTCTGGTTTTTCTTTGAAGACATTTCACTTCTCATTCAAGAAGCTTCTTCAGTTTTGACTGAATGGTGGGGAAGGATGGTGGGGAATGGAAGAATCCTTTCATCCAGTCAGACCTGAAGAAGCTTCTTGGATGAGAAGCAAAACATCTTTGAAGAAAAAATGGAAAGTCCAGTTGCCTCTTGAAAAAAGCACCTTTGGGACAACCATGACCTGGATGACTGAGAATCTCCTTAGACAAAATTATTGGCATATAATTATAATATAATAAAATTATACAATTGCAAGAGAAACTTAAAACACTTTACAAACAATTTATGCATAAACTTTTTTAGGAAAGTATCTAATCAAGATCAAACAAAGCAATCTGCCACTTCAATTTTCTATCCCAACTCGAGTTAGAATGATTTTCATAGTTACCTTTGTTTATTGTTGGTAGCTTTAATGGAATACTTATAATCCCAACTAAATCTTCTGTTGGCACGAGAGAACGCAGAATTGACCGTATTCTAATAGCTTCACCTTTCCCAGTTTGGATAAGCTGTAAAAGAATGTTGTATTATTTTTCCTATTTTTATTATCTTCACAAAAATGTTTTCTTATTTTTTACAAATATTCAAGAACGCTAAGATATAAAAATATTTCTTTTGTTTTCCTAAAAGCAACTTATTTTTTCCCCTCCATTATTTTCCCCCATATTAAAATGTTTTAGATTTACTGAGAATATGGCAATGGAGGCAGATTTTTCTACCTTAACATCCATTTTAGGAAGATCCACTTAAATTTAAGTTAATTTGTCTTTTGTATAAATAAAGTAGAATGTATCTTCATTCTCACTCTGATTTCCACTGAATTAAGATCCCTTTCCTAAATATAGGGACTTATTTTAATAGTGATATTGAAAGAATACTTCTTAAAATTATTTATATATATACAGTAAGAACAACTTGACCTTTTTTGATGGGGGTTGGTGTTGACTGAAGTGAAAGGAGAGAGGAAAAGGCATAGTTGTGGCCATTGCTTTATTATAATTCAGAGTGTTTCCCGTATCAGCCTTGCTACTTGGGGTTAGTAAGAATTTAGTTCATCAACATATGTACTAGGCCGCATGTTCCCTATTCTTTATTGAGCTCATATATGTACTAAATGAAGATGCCATGTGCTAAATAAATAAATAAACTAAATGAAGAAGGAAATAGTGTGGAATAACAGCAACTCCTGGAGGAAAGCTGCCTAACAAATAAGTAAACATATAAAAGCTCCTTGTGTATCAAGTCCCCTTATCTAACAGATCTTCGCTAAACTAGCTTCCATTCATCTCTAAACCTAACCACCTTGTTTTTTATTCAGAAAATGAAGATATCTTAGTGGTCACATCAACAAGATTAAAATGTTTCTGTACTGATGAAGAAACCCAGAACTTTCCCCGTGTATTGTATCCATCCCCTTACTAGTCAGGACAGAATGGTATTGTCAATTCTGAATGCAACCTGGTTGAAGCCATCTTTTGCTGCTTCATATAGTAGGTGCCACATACTCTGGAAAGGGGGGAGGAATAGATAGACTTTCTAGCAGACAAAACAATGAGCTTTCCCATGGGAACCAAGGTCACCCCAACAGGTGGCATTTGACGGAGGAGAGGAGTGACTGACTGTTTTAATTGGACAATGTGACTTGGGAAACTTGGGGAGGGAAACATTTACTCTTTTAATTATTCTATTAACACGGGAAACTTCAAAGTTGGCTTTCACTAGCTGTGCTGATATAATGCATCCAATAAACATGTTCTTTGAGCGACCCGCCTACCTCAGATTTCTGATTTCTTTGGGTACGTTATTTAGAATGCTGACAGGTACATTTTCTTGGAATGCATTGGAGTTATTTTTGTTATACCTTATTCCTTCTAATTCCTAATTTTTTCCATTACTGCATCTTAATTTGATAGTTTTCATTTCTTCTTCTACCAAAAATGATAAATTTATAATATTTATGGAGTATGAATGATCCACCACTGAAGGTAGGCATGAACTAAAATAATTCATGTATTGATGATTTAGAAAATTCATGTGTTAAGTTTTCTCTTCCTACAGAAATAACAAAACTACTTACATGGAGTTCTGGTGCACAGCGGCCAAGCAAATCTATAAGAGCTGAATAGAAAGACATTATTGCATTGCCCATGTGGACTATTTCTTCTTCTTCCTCATCTTCTTCTAGGCTAGTGAAAAGAAACCATGTTGCCACAGATAAATATTGAGGTTATTTAGAAAATTCAAAGGCACTATTCTGTTTTTAAGCAATTTGTCTTCTTTAATGTAAGCCATTCAACTAATTTGCTTCCTTATATTGTATACTTTTTGTGATGTTAACTCAACAACAAATTGTTACAAACACAAAATGTTAAACTAAAATTGATTCCATTCTTTAGAACTTTCATAAAGTAAATAGAACATATTCCACATTGAAATTCCTGCTATGCTTCCCTACATACTGGTAAATTCATAGAAGGCATTAATTTAGTAGTAATTTAGTAGGCATTAATTTGGTATAGATTTTTTTTTTCTAAAAGTAATTAAACCTTACATACATATATGTGTGCTGAGTTCCCAATAGCCTTTAAAAGGAAAAGGGAGAGAAAGAAGGAAAATATTATGGAAAAGAGTGATATACAGTTAATGCTATGTTTTAATTTTTTTCTTTCCATTATATGTTTACTCCAAATCATCTTTGCTATCCCAGCTGCTTTTTCCATCTAATTTACATAATTATAATACATGTTTCAGATATTATAACAGTACCTGGTGAAGATAATTTGTGTAGGGAAGTAGCAGGTATAAAAGAAAAGAATGTGCTCTAATTGATTTTCATATGAATATATCCTTTCTCAAAGCAACTTTTCTTAAAAAACCATAGATTTTTTTTCCAAACTAGTTTAATCATGTTTAGTTAAGATTACAAAGAACATCTTTTTCAATAATAGAAAAAAGGAAAAAGTCAGCCTCTCTGATTAACCAAAATGAGAGAGACCGTAGCATAGCAGAAACAGAATGCTTTAAGTCCTATTAACCCTTATATTTCATTGCTTGTCTTATGTAGGACATAAAAAAAAATTCTACATAAATATCTGTTGAAGTGTAGTTTGACATTGTTATCAGTGCAGGAATTAAAATATGACTTCCGTCATATTTTTAATGAATCACTCATAACAGGCAACTAACTAAAAGCACTGTAATGATAAGAAAAAGGTGTTTACCCATTGCAAAGATATGAAAATGAGTGCAGAAAAATTCTACATAAATATCTGTTGAAGTGTAGTTTGACATTGTTATCAGTGCAGGAATTAAAATATGACTTCCGTCATATTTTTAATTAATCACTCATAACAGGCAACTAACTAAAAGCACTGTAATGATAAGAAAAAGGTGTTTACCCATTGCAAAGATATGAAAATGACTGCAGCAAAAAGAAAGCAAACATTGTTTACCCTAACTGGTTTAGGTAAAATAATAAATATGTTATCATGGTTTATTAGTTAAAGTGTCTGCAACTTTAACTGTAGGATTGTAATTAAGGGAGTGGTTGTAAAAGGACCATAAAAGAAGCAAGGTACCGCAGCTTGCTCTCTCTGGCTTTATGATCCCTAATTATTGGATGGATTCAAGACTGCATTTTTCTCCTACTGGAAAGGGAGAGAGAAAGGACTGATTTATTGTAAGTGAACTGACATTGGATATTCTACATGGACTTTGCTAATTGAATAACCTTGAATGGACTGATACATGACTAATGGACTGTAATTTTGACTATGCTATAAACTCTAAATGGAATAAACTATATTTTGATAGCACAAGCGTATCTGTTATTTTTACTGTATGTTAACTAACATACAAACTTTATCTTACACATTTATCTGAATGCCTATCTGACTAACGCTGCACATTCTGTTTAGCTTGTCTCCTTAACCCTGGTTGGGGAACACAGGCTTAACACTGGTTATGGGCCCAGAGGCTGCAAAGTCAGTTTAACTAGGATAAAACAGATTTATGTAAAAAGTGAGAGTTTGTGTTGTTATACGTTACAGTAAACAGACAGCTGTGTTTTATTAATTATAGTTTTATATCCATATAAGAAAACATGGCACAAGTCAATCTACAAAGTTTGTCCCTTATATCCAAGCTGGATGGAACAAACTATGTATCATGGTCTATAAAATGTAGTCTACTTCTACGAAGAGAAGGTCTGTGGAACATAATTTAAAACCCACCAAACGTAGAGGAATGGGATCCAGAGACTGAGGAAGTTAAACAAAAAATAAAAGAATTTAAACAGAAAAATGAACAAGCTATTTGCATAACAGGACTAATACTATCTGACCAGCAACTTGTTCATATCCGTGGAGAGCAAACAGCTGTTGGGTGTTGGCAGAAGCTGAAGAGGATTTATGTCCGAGATAACGTTGGTGCTCACATAAATCTTACATGAAAGCTTTTCAGGACGCATCTCCAGACGAATGGTGATATGCTGAGTCATGTGAATTCTATGAAAAACATATTTCAAGAACTGCACGAGAAAGAACTTATTTTTTCTGAACTACACCAAGTCTACATAATTCTATCATCACTAAATGAAAGTTATGATAACTACGTCACTTCCCTTGAAATTTTGCCTAAGGAAAGTCTAAATTTAACTGATATAACTGGCAGATTGATTGAAGAGGTCAGAAGAAGACTTGAAAGAGATGAGTTAAGGAGAGAGCAACCTCAAAAAGAAGATATTGAATCTCCTACTGCATACGCAATTAAAAAGTGTTTTAATTGTAGAGGAAAAGGACATTTGGCAAGATTTTTTTAAAAAAGCAAAGGGCCAGAACGCTGACCAGAATACTAAAAGTCATCAAAAGATAAATAAAAATTTAGAGTTAGCCATGTATATTAACGGAGCTGTAAAAAATAATTTATGGGTGGTTGACAATGGAGCATCCCACTGTATAACAAATGATAACAAAAATTTTATTAAAATGTCCCAGAGTACACAGCAGGTATCGTTAGCCAATGGCTGGAAACTGAAAGCTAAAGGTCAAGGTATAGCATATTGTTCTTTTATAAAAGAGAATGTAAAAATGTTATATGTTACCACAACTTAAGTTTAATTTAATTTCAGTTAGAATTTTGGTTAAACTAGGATATGTAGTTACCTTTAAAGGAGATAACTGCATAATTGAAAAAGAAGATAAGAAAATTACTGCATCTTTAAGAGGTGAATTATATGTGTTCAATGATAATGGTTTAGAGGTGGCTAACACGGTTTATGATAATAAGAAACCTCATGATGAACGTATTCACTTGTTACACTGACGGCTAGGGCATTTAAATTTTAAAATGCTTAAGAAAACTGTTGAACTATCTAAAGGAATAAGTTTAAAACCTTGTAATAAGTATTTGCAATGTTATGCTTGCAATCAAAGCAAAACCAAGGTCATACCGGCTAATAGATGGATTTACTTCCAAAGAGCCTTTAGATGTAGTATTTGCTGATTTAATAGGTCCGAAAAAACCAAGTGTAGGAGGTGCTCAATACATATTAAGTATAATGGACCACTATTCCAGATATGGGTTTTGCTATTTAATGAAGAGCAAAACTGAAACGTATCTAAATCTCTTTAATTGGATTAAATTTGCAGAAAGGAAAACTAAAAAGAAATTAGTAACTCTTATAACAGATAATGGTGTGGGATGGCTATATTATTTGGTAAGACACTAATAGGGTGGAGGTCAATCAGACAACAGCATATCAGCTTGTCCACGATGGAAGCGGAATTTTCATGTCTGTCATTATTATGCACTGACTTAATTTTGTACAAACAGTTATTATTAGACATGGGTGTAACTGTTAAAGATTCCATTATTGTGTATGAGGACAACCAGGCAGCCATAAAGTTAGCTACTAATATTGCTGTAAAAACTAGATCAAAGCATACTGATTTAAGATACTTAAATGTTAGAGAATCTGTAAAGAATGGGCTAATTAAATTGGAATACTGCATGATGGAAGAAAACATTGCAGACCAATTTACAAAAGCTCAAGGAGTAATCAAGTTTAAAGAGAGTTGTAACAAATATGATTTAAAGATGTAAATAGTTATATTATTATATTTACCTAAAAGGGGAGAATGTTAGGGATAACATTGTTTACCCTAACTGGTTTAGGTAAAATAATAAATATGTTATCATGGTTTATTAGTTAAAGTGTCTGCAACTTTAACTGTAGGAATGTAATTAAGGGAGTGGTTGTAAAAGGACCATAAAAGAAGCAAGGTACCGCAGCTTGCTCTCTCTGGCTTTATGATCCCTAATTACTGGATGGATTCAAGACTGCGTTTTTCTCCTACTGGAAAGAGAGAGAGAAAGGACTGATTTATTGTAAGTGAACTGACATTGGATATTCTACATGGACTTTGCTAATTGAATAACCTTGAATGGACTGACTAAAATGATACATGACTAATGGACTGTTATTTTGACTATGCTATGAACTCTAAATGGAATAAACTATATTTTGATAGCACAAGCGTATCTGTTATTTTTACTGTATGTTAACTAACATACAAACTTTATCTCACACATTTATCTGTATGCCTATCTGACTAACGCTGCACATTCTGTTTAGCTTGTCTCCTTAACCCTGGTTGGGGAACACAGGCTTAACAGATAGCACCAGGTACCTAGTAATAGGTGCCTTGGGTACAACTCCAAAACATCTGGAGCACCACATGAAAACCATTGGCATTGAAAAAATTATCCTCAGTCAGTTGCAAAAGGCATCCTTAGTTGGAATAATTTACACCCTGCAACATTATCAAACAATGTATGCCTATTTCAGGTCCTTGAGAAGGATTCAACAGGTAGATTAAAAATGCCAAATTCAGTCTTTACCGATGGACAGTTCTATCAACCATAACTGCAAATGCATATGTACTATAGTAAACAGTATAATATAATGCTTTTCATTACTTTCTGAGTTTTGAAGAAACCTTAAATTTTACAGGTAATTCGAGATATGCCATGAATAAAGATTAACAAACTATTAATTAAAATAATCTTGCACAATTATTGCTGCAGTTCTACTTGTCAACATTTTATCTCAACAATATATTTATCCACATAAGGCAAATGAGTGGATGAAAACACTGAAGAAGTGCATTATGACTTCATCTCGGTATTGCCAGAATTACTGATACACAGATTTTCAGATTCTGAATTACAAAAAAATGATTAGTAGAAAGACGTATGTTGAGCATGAAAGCTGTCAAATGAAACTCTTGCCATGGCTGGAAAAACATTCCCATTTGAAATCCTATGAAGCAGCTGGCACGGATAAGGCACTTCTGGCATTTCTATTTAAGATTACTCTTTATCCTAGTTTGTTATCCTTCTGATAACATTCACTTACAATTTTCTCTTACAACCCTGAGAAGTAAGATCTAGAGCTGGGTTCTCAGAAATTTTAATTGCTTCTTGCATCACAGCTAACAGACCGTTTCCTCCTTCTCCTCTGAGAGCAGGACCAAAACACTCTGGCCGTCGAATAAGAAGCTTAACAAGAACACAGGCATTTTCTTCAACACTTTCACCTGGAAACCCACAAAAAACAGAACAGAGTTATAGGAACAAAATATAAAGCCAAATGCAAAAGATCTGGGTGAAAATTACATCTTGGTAATCTTTGCAGTGTCTTCAAATTTTTGCCCATAAAACTGTCTTATTAAGCTCTGAGATCTTTGCATGTATTTTATTTGATGGTGGGAAGGAGAAAGAACTTGGATTTTCTGAAAAGGAACTGAAGCGGAAGAATATTGGAAACCATGGAATTTGAATTTTTTGATTATAAAAATCTGTAAATCGTGTCCAACTGAATCAGAAACAGTATCAAGCATCACATGGGCCTCTGAGAAAGCAAAGTAAATTCCAGCCCATCAAGTTAAAATAAACACAGAAAGGACCTTGTAGATAGAATGTGCGATAGCAGAATACTAGCATTTTTATCCTGGAGATGGCAAGAGTACAGGGAGGTTGTGGGTGACCAATCTAGGAATCTTCTCACAGGAGTCAGAGGTTCAGTCTGCCAGACCGTTAGGCACCTGTGTGCTTGCAAAAAGACTGCACCATTATATTCCAGAGGCCATTGTAATAATCTTACACTTATCTAACATTTATATAATTACTATCTGCCTTTAAATTCTCTCTTACCTAACTGGCCAAACATTATTCTTCTGTTCCACGTGTATAGTTATATGCATGACACAATGAAATGGGTTGTAATTTGTAAAAAAATATGCCATATAAAGTAGTTTATTCTCTAAAGTAACAAAAGTTTTTAGTATATTTTTGCAAATGTTTCAATATAGCTGATGGTATACACTATTAAAATAGTTTCAGTTCTCATCCTGCTATGCAGGGATAAGTCAGAAAATTAAATCTCAGCAGTGTAGTCTTAACTCATGTCAATTCAATATATATGCTTGAGTGCCTTGGGTGTTTAAATTAAATTTGAACAGAAAGCTATAATATAAATCAAATAAATAAATAAATAAATTACCATTAACAAAGACAGCAAATCTTAAGAATGAGAGATACCGTTCACCCTCTATGGGATTCCAACCAATATCAGGGTATCCGGCTGCTAATAGCATTTGGCAGCTCTGAAGACCACAGCCTGCCAAGTAGGTTACAACCTGTTCAATACAAACATATCATCTTAGCCTTTGTTCCAAGCAATCAAAATCAAAGTGAGCTGAAACAACATATGTGATACGTGTGAGCAGGGGGAGATGCATGAACAAACATGTATTTTAAGCTTCCAAAAATATAAAGAATATAAGGAACCAATTTCACTGGAGACAATCATTTTAACTGATAAGCAAGGAGATTTCTACAAATTTTCAAGACATAAAAATAGTTACAGCCATGAAGATAAAAAAGGAATTGAGAAAAATATAAGCAGATGGGAAGGACTGAATTAAAATAAAGTTTTTCTTCTTTCCCAAAAAGGGACCGGCGCTGACAAATCTATGGATGAACCAAGGGATCAGTCGAAGACAGTCACAAGCACAGGAATCCCTGATCAAATGCTTGAGAGCATCTCCAGGACAAACTTAGCTCCCTTTGTTGCCTGGACTGAACAAATTATGTGAGCCCCCTACCACCTACTCTCAGGGTCCATGTTGTTTCTTCATAATATAATATAAATTAGGAAATTAAACATATCTGCAATGAAAAGATGATACTTGCGTGACAATAGCCATATATAATATGCTACACATAAATAATATACTAAGTAAAATATACTAAGTAAAAACTAAGCCCCATTATGTAAGAGGAAAAGCTGCTATGAATCAACAGCCAGAAAACTCACTTCTTCATGTCTCAACACTGATGAGTTACCTATTCTGCAAGAAAGACAACTAAGATCACCCTTTTCATCTAGTATTTCCCCATATCTAACTGTTTGTTCCTTCTTATAAATTATAGGATAGGAAAATGCTTCAATGGTCAATAACCAAACTGGAATTTTCAAATAACATTGTCTTTTGATCTTCTCCCAATTTAACCACAAAGACTCCCATATATAATGTCTTCTAAAATAGCCCTGCGTTTTAGTTCCCTGATACCATAGAAAGTCATGCCAGCCCAACAACAAATCATGACCTTCTAATGTCAACAATCTAGTCTTTCTTAGTGTTATCCATTTCTTGGCCCACATCAGATTTGTAGCTTGATAGTACAACTCCCAATCAGGCAAACCAAAACCTCCTCTTATTGTGGCATCTTGTAAAAGTTTTAACTTTATTCTTGCTTTCTTACTTTGCCATATGTACTTCAACACAATTTTATTTAACTCTTCAAAATCGTCTTTTCCAAGCCTGATTGGTATTGTTTGAAACAAGTATAAGATTCTGGGTAGGATATTCATCTTGATTGTTGAGATTCTCCCTATGAGTGATAGTTGTAGATTTTCCCATTTCTTCAAGTCTAACGCTATCTGTTGTTTAAGTTTAATATAATTGTTCTCTTTTAATGTACTGCATCTTGGTGTCAAGTATATCCCCAAATACTTGACCTTGTTGGTGACTTGAATTTTCAATAGGTCTTCCAGTTCTTCTCTTTGTCTTAGTAACATATTCTTTGTGAAAATCTTTGTTTTATCTTTATTTATTTTCAAACCAGCCACCTCACCATATGTCTCTATCTTTTCCAATAATCTTGGAGCTGTTTCTAAAGAGTCTTCCAAGATAAAGGCCAGATCATCCGCAAAGGCTTGCAATTTAAATTCTTCCTTTTTAATTTTCATTCCTTTTATGCTTTTATCATCTCTAATATTTCTATTCAACACTTCCAAAGTCAATACAAATAGCAAAGGTGATAGAGGGCATCCTTGTCTTGTACCTTTTCTTATATAAATAGAATCTGTGAATTCTCCCTCTATCATTACCTTTGCCGCTTGCTTATGGTATATAGCTTCTATTGCTTGGATAAATTTTCTGGCAAAACCCATCTGTTCCAATAATAGTAACATAAATCTCCAATTCACATTATCAAATGCCTTTTGGGCATCTAAGAATATCACAGCCATTTGTTTTTCAGGATGTGCCTCATAATATTCCAAAGTGTCCAGGATTACTCTCATATTGTCTTTGATTTGTCTCTTTGGTAGAAATCCATTTTGATCTGGATGAATAAAGTTATTTAAGTATTTTTTAAGTCTTTCTGCCAAAATTGAAGCAAAGATTTTATAGTCTGCATTTAGTAAAGAAATAGGTCTATAATTCTTAATTTGCAATGGATCAACCTCTTCTTTTGGAATAAGTGTAATATAAGCTTCTGACCATGTTTTAGGTATCATCTTCTTTAACATAGCTTCATTCATGACTTCTAGCAGTAGAATGCTCAATGATTCTTGTAGTGTTTTATAAAATTCTGCCGGAAGCCCATCTGGACCTAGTGCTTTCCCATTATTTTGCTTCTTAAGTGCTTCAGTTAATTCCATCATTGTTATATTACTTTCTAACATTTTTTCAGTCTCTAGGTATCTTGGGTAGATTAGCATTCTGTAGATACTGTTTGACTTTTTCCTCATCAATATTCTCTTGATTATATAGTTGCCCATAAAAATCTCGAATAATTTCCTTTTTCTCTTTATTACCATAACAAACCTGGACTTGGTCATCTATTAATTGTGATATTTTCCTTGATGCTTTCTCCTTTCTCAGTTTGTATGCTAACCATCTACCTGGTGCGGTATCTGCTATCCCGCATCTGATGGGCGGCTCATGATAGGGAGCGAAGGGGAGAGAAACGACAGGAAGCGAGGTTTCCTCTGGATGAGCGCGCCCTGAATGTCTTGGCACACACTCTTTTATTATGCTTTTTTACAAGAAAATGATTTAATCAAAGCTCAAGTCAAACATGATAATCTCATCAGGATGTGCATGTTTACAAAGCTGCATACCGGACAGATCATTTACAGTGTGGATAAGCTTATTAACAACCGTCTAGCTCCTTGTCTCTTGTACGTGCCTTGCAAAGGTCACTGAAGAGACAGAAGTTAATGATTACACGTGAATGATACAATGTTGCAAACACATGAATGATACATAGTTGCAACGATACATAGTTGCAAACACATGAATGATACATAGTTACAACATCTCCTCTGTTTTTATTATTTATGACGAGTCTTCTTCCTCGTCCGAGAAGACAGGAACCATTTTTATGAAATGTTCGCCGTCCCCGTCATCTAGGCAAGAGTGCGACCCGTCAGCGTCAGGGTTGTCCAAGGAGCGGTAACTCAGCAATGACATTTTTTCGTCCGGTGTTGAGGATATAACATGAGCTTGCAATAGCACATTAACATCAGCAGTTATGGAGGATAATTGATTTTTCAAAAATTGCAATATTCTATAAAAACAACAAGGTCCTATAATACATATCAATATAGTGATTATTAATGATCCTGACAATGCAGTTAAAAAGGTTGTAAGCCATGGCGAAATATAAAACAACCCCCCCCCTGCTATCAGCATAAAGCTTCTTTAAGCATAGCACACAATCCCCCTTGTTTTAAAAAATAACAGATCTAAATCTTTACGATTTTGCAAAAGGGGGTATTCCATGGGTACCTGTAGGGATATAAAATCATCAGAGTTATACATACAAGCCATACTTGAATGCAAAATGATTTGGATTTAACAATTTCATCCCCGTGGACACATGCCATGAAACCGGTGGAACAAACAAAATTATTGCCAGGGATAAAATACATTCCTTTCAGGCATGATGTTAAAGTTCCTCCTGAAGTGGTGTAGATTGCAGAATATCCCCTGGTTGTGTGGGTGCGTCTGCCAAATCGAATTGAAGTGGTGGGTAGAAGTCTTCTATGCAAGAAAAATTGGTTGTAGAACTTAAACGAACTCCTTGAAAATCAGTTATAGTCCAAGCAATATTATCTCTTCTATGAGGCTTCTGCGGATCGTCATGGACAGTTCTTTTGAAGCGTCGTTTGTTGACAGGATCAGAGTTCGGGTATATAAAAACATGACAAGTAGGAGAGAGGGCTATGGACAAGTTAGTTGTAGAACATTTGTGAAATGAGGAGCGAATGCAATTAGTAGAAAAAGGATAATAATTACAATAATAACAATAAAGATTAATTTGGTAATTCATCAAGGATGTTAGTTGGGGTGGGGAAACCCATAATACAATAGAAGGACATCTAGGTCCCCTTATGTTTAGATTGAATAGAGGAAAAGATTTTAAGGTTCCTTTCCGTAGGAAGAGTAAAGAAGGAACAAAAGAGTGAGTGGTAGAGTGTTCTTTAAATAAAACAGAAGTGACAGAGTGAAAACTACGGGGAGCATTTTCATGACGTACCCACATGGAACACGAATAATCTTTTGACAGGAAGCATAGGTTTTGTTGAAGTAAGGTAGAAATTGCAAAGAAGATATAGGCAAGAATATCAGGAAGAGTTTTAAGATACAGATATAGCGGAGGAATTCCCATGAGAGGGTCTAACCGCCCTACCAGGGATCCAGCAAGTGGTTTTGTCTGGTAGTAAGATCGCAGCGTAGCCTCGTCCCCAAGTGAGAAGCTCAGCGGGACCCTGCCAGGCAGGATCTGGCAATCTGCGATAATATACCAGAGGTCTGTTAGGCGGGGGTGAGGGGGAGGAAAAATGACGCGAAGCAGCAGAAGTGGGAGGAATGCCAGTCAGATTAAGAAAGTTTAAAGTGTAAAGACAAATGTTAAGAGAATTTTGCAATGCTGGGAGGTTCGGGGGTTTTTCCCGCAACGAATATCGATCAAGAGCACTTTTCAGAGATAAGTTCGCTCGTTCCACAATAGCCTGCCCCTGGCTGTTGTAGGGAATCCCAAACTTGTGGGTTACATCCCATCTGTTACAGAAGTCCTGGAAAGCAGAACTTGTATCGGCAGGTCCATTGTCAGTTTTGATTTCTTTTGGAAGTCCCAGCGAGGCAAAGGTACGAATTGAATGATTGATGACATGTTTGACAGTTTCTCCCCTTTGAGGGGTGGCCAGAATAAACCCTGAATATGTATCTATGGAAACGTGCAAATATTTCCAAGGGGCAAAAGGTGGATACTGAGTTACATCCATTTGCCAAATTTCACAAGCTTTTAATACTCTAGGATTTACTCCTATGGGAATGGAATGTCCTTGCTTACTACATGTGGGGCATTGTTGAATAATGGCAGCAGCTTCTGCCTGAGTTAGAGCAAATTGAAAAGTTATCATAACTTGGCGGGGGAGATTCAAACACACTCCCTGCTTCTATTTTATAATGCTTTTAAAGCCTCCATAATTTTTCTCCAAGTGACCAAAATGCCAATAGGTGCACGAGGAGGACTATGGAGATGTTCACCAATTTTTTGCCAAGTGGAAATTTTTAAGGACCCTTCCTCTGAATAATTGGGACAATGTTGCCACACATAAGCCAATAATGTAGCAATAGGTTTCATTTTTACAGGCGAGCCCTTTAAATTAGCAGAGTATTTAGAAGAAGAAGCGACTAACTCCCTCAATTCCTTCAGATGCTGCGTCTGTTGTTGAGAAAAGTTTCCACCCATACTTACGAAAGTCGAGACCGTGTTTCAGATCCGATGATGTGCAATTCACTTCAGGCCTGGCGATGCACAGTTCCCATCGAGCTGATAAGATATGGGCGCGCCGCTGAGTATCCCCCTTAGGAAATCAGTCGGGGTCACCAGAATGCGGTATCTGCTATCCCGCATCTGATGGGTGGCTCATGATAGGGAGCGAAGGGGAGAGAAACGACAGGAAGCGAGGTTTCCTCTGGATGAGCGCGCCCCGAATGTCTTGGCACATGCTCTTTTATTGTGCTTTTTTACAAGAAAATGATTTAATAAAAGCTCAAGTCAAACATGATAATCTCATCAGGATGTGCATGTTTACAAAGCTGCATACCGGACAGATCATTTACAGTGTGGATAAGCTTATTAACAACCGTCTAGCTCCTTGTCCCTTGTATGTGCCTTGCAAAGGTCACTGAAGAGACAGAAGTTAATGATTACACGTGAATGATAAATGTTGCAAACACATGAATGATACATAGTTGCAATGATACATAGTTACAACAACCTGGTTTATTTACATCTTCAAAATAGTTCTGTTTAGCACTTCTAATTTTCTGTGCCAATTCTTCTTTCTCTGTTTGGCCCATTTTATGTTTGATTATGTCCAGTTTTAGTTTAATGTCTTTTTTCTGTGGCATTTTCTGTAGTTCTTTTTCAAGTCTTTTATACTCATCTTCTAAAATTTTAGTGGCTTGCCTTTTCCTGATATTCTTTTTTCTTATGTAGTCTATTATCAAGCCTCTAGCATATGCCTTCATTGTATCCCAGACATTCTGAATTGAAGTATCTTCTTTTTTATTTTCTCTAAAGAAAAAGGCCAATTCTTTCTCCATCCATTGTGTAAAATCTTTTTCCTTTAAAATAGTATTATTTAACGTCCATCTTGATCATTTTTTTTGTCCTTTCCATTTAATTGTCATTGGATTATGGTCTGCCCAAGTACTTGTTTCAATGTTTGTTTCTTGAACGTTAGATATTAGTTCTGTTGAGATCCATATCATATCTAATCTGGACCATGATAAATGTCTATTTGAATAAAAAGTATATTGCTTGGTTTTAGCATTTCTTTCTCTCCATATATCTTTTAAATTTAATTCATCTGTCATTTTAAAAAAGGATTTATGGAGGGTCTTTCTGTTTTGCTTTGTTATTGTTGTCCAGTTTATTGTCCACAATTCCATTAAAATCTCCCATCATAACTATATTGACATAGTCCAGTCCAATTATTTTCATGTGTAATTTTTTGTAGAATTCTTCTTGTTTATCATTCGGAGCATAAATTGCAATCAGGAGTGTTTTCATATTATTATCCATTATTTCCACCATTAATACTCTTCCATCTTCATCAGTATAAATCAGTTTTGCTGGGATAGCCTCTTTAATGTATAAAACCACTCCTCTTTTCTTACATTGCATCAGAGAAGTAAATATTTTTCCTAATTTTGGCTGTACCAACAATTGTTCATATTGTTTTTTGATATGTACTTCTTTTAAGCAAATTATATCAAATTTTAGTTTCTCTAATTTGTGAAAAATTTTCCTTCTTTTAACAGCTGAATTAAGTCCATTTATATTTATTGTAATCAGTTTTTTTCTCTTCCATGGTTATATCTTGTAGTTAGGTTTGGCAGCTCTCGTAGATCTTGGTTCAGGTTGTTCTTTGATCTCCACCTGTCCACCTACTGTGCCTTCCTCTTTTTTAGTCCCCATTTGGTCTTCTTGAAATCTTAAATCGATGCAAAACTTAGAGGAACAAGGTATAAAGTTGAATTGGTTTTCATATGTGCAAATACATTCAAGATGATGAGGATTTTAAAACAGAGGGATTTTATGATAAATTGACTGATTTAGATAAGATCTTGACAGATACTGATGAAAAGGTGATTAAAAAATTATATGGTTATTTACTGGAAATTAAATTAGAGGAAGAACAAGTCAAAGAAACTATGATTGCTTGGGGGAAGAATTTTGGATATGGGATTGATTTAGAGAAATGGCAAAAATTGTGGTCTCAAAATTATAAAATGACTATGTCAACAGCTTATAAAGAAAATTTGTATAAGATGTTTTACAGGTGGCAATTTCCCCCGACAAGAATAGCAAAAATGTTCAAGAATAAATCTGAAAAATGCTGGAAATGTCATCAGATACCTGGCTCATATTACCATGTGTGGTGGACTTGTGAGGATGCTCGAAAATACTGGACTAAAATTCGCATGTGGTTGGAAAAAATGACAAAGAAACACATAGATTTGAAACCAGAGATCTTTTTATTGGGAATCTTACCTGATACATATAACAAAGATTTGAAATACCTGATTGTAAATGTATTAACAGCGGCTAGGATTGTATTTGCTAAAAACTGGAAAGATGAGAAAATACCATTGCAGGAAGAAATTATCAAGAAAATATTGGAATGTGCTGAAATGAGTAGATTGACATTTGAAATTAGAGAACAAGGGGATAAACAATTTTATAAAATTTGGGACCTTTTCTATCAATGGTTGGATGATAAAATACAATAATAGAATATTTAGAATTTTAGATAATAATGAATATATAAAGAGATATTTTTTTTCTTTTTTATTTAATATCACATTTATAAAATGTCTTCAGGATAGATTTGGTATGATTATATGATTTGTTATAAAATAAATTAAGTAAATTATAGTTATCTCGTAAAGTATGAATGAATAAAATCATAGTCAAATGATTGTTTGATAGTGATACTAGGGTATATAATTTTTGATTGATAATATGAGTTATTATGTAATGTAACTGTAATTGAGACTATGAAATGAATGCACAAAAACTGGTAAACCAACCGACACTGTTTGTATATTTATGAAAGAAAGCTGGATGTTTTTATGTTTTGTTTGTTTGTTTTTAAAAACTAATAAAATTGTTTTCAAAAAAGAAAAGAAAAGAAAGACAACTAAGATCAGAGAACATCAAGACTTTTGCAAGTTATGATAAAATGAAAAGTTGTATAAGATGTTGAATATTTACTTTTTCTAAGTCTGGCTCCTCTAATGCAAGGGAAAGCTCATTATTGTCCATTACTGAAGCAGCTGCTACATCTAATGGAGTGGACCCTCTCATAGAAGGAGAAGCTGGAGGAAAAAGACATACTTATGTATAGAATTAAAAATATCAGGAATGTAGCTACATGAGTTTTGCAGCAGAGGGCAGCAGTTACTTTGTAGTTTAAAACATGAAATTTAAAACATTCATTTTTCTTTTTCATGATTTATGGAAAGAATCCATTGATTGCTGTTGTTACTGTTGGTTTGCTTTCAGTTCAGCATTTTGTGGCTTAATTAGTGGAAATAATTCATCAACCTTCACTTTTCTGGTTTGTTCCTAATTATTTTATGGTAATAAAATTATAATTAAATAATAAAGCAAAAGTCATAGCATACTTTGTATGCTTAGGTATAAAATATCAATGGCAAAATACTGTGAATGTTATGTGCTCATCAAAATAGCACGATTCTTCTGGGATCAAGCAGAAGCATTACCTGGTACTTTCTCACCCCATAAAATAAGTGACGTGCATAAATAAAAATAGATTGTGTCACTATACAATCCATGTCACATGAAGGTGTTTGCTGGAAACTAACAGCAAAAACTTGCTTATGCAATGTTATGAAATAATCTTCATTTTCTGAAACACACATTATTTTCCCCTGAAGATATACAAACACAAAACTTAAAAAATATGATAATTAATAGAGGCCAGAACTATTATTGTAGTTTTGGAATAATAATCAGGTCAGTTTAAATATAAAATAAGAAAGATGTGAAATAAATATAATTTTCAAAGAATTCTGTGAGACTTCTTTTCAGATTTGTAAATATATGCTTCCTGACTAATATGTATTGGGAAATTACTGATCTGGCTGCAGTAATATTTTAGTAACATTAGAGTACCAATATAAGATCCCAAATGTTGACTAGATCTCAACACACTTGAGATGCCTTCTCTTTCATATGTAAGGTTTTAATCTTGAATAGTCACTTAAAAACCACCTTACAAATGTGCCTGGTTTAGTCTCATTGAAAGTGGTGGACACAATAGGATTATGCTCTATGTCTTTCACAATGTGATTTGTAAAAAGCTCTTGAGGTTTATAATTCAGTTCTTTAACCTACAGCACAACTTAAAAACCAGCTACATAAATAATTTTCATATGCTTACATATGCAAAGTAAGTTAAATTAGGATTGAAAGTAGCAGGTTACAAACTAAACTGTTGACATGTCAAATTAAATCAAATGACTATTAAAATTAAATAGCATACCAAGTCCAACACTGCTGTTTTCAAGTAAGTAGCTTAAATGCTCAAACATGGCTTTTTGATTTTGGCGACTAATCCGGCAAAAATAGCAAAGAAACCGACAGCAACTTGCTACCATTTTAGGAAAAGCAATCTGCGGAAGAAAAACACTGTTAAATAATCTGTTCAATTTCTGTTCAAATATTCATATAAAATGTTCTTGTCTGCTGTTTTGCACCAATTAGTTTAATAATACTAATGCAGTATCTGCAAAAATCAGGGGACCACTCAGGCTTGCCAACCGAGCGAGTATTCTCAACAATGATTCTGTCAAGGGCCACAATTGCCTCCTCTTTTGAATACCAAATCAGGCACTCAATAAAATTGTCCATCATGTGTCCAGAAAAGTCTGCAAGGGCCTTATGGAAAACATCTAGACCATCCAGACAGATTTAACCCTACACCAATAACACAGCTTGATTAGGAAATTATCTAAGATATAATAATATCATCCTCCATATCCAACTGCTCAAAAGGGAAAACAAGGATACATGGATATACATCATATATATAGATACATGAATACATATAATACATATTAGGTTGGAAATTACTTGGAACAAGCTCATGGTAGCCACAGAGGCCATAAACTTCAAGAATGTTTGTGGAATACTTTTGGTAAAATTACAGTTTGGGTACATGAATGTAAGTATGTTTGTTGCAGATGTTACTTTGCTGGCTGAATGAATGATTTTCACGGAATATTTATGCAAAGTCACGAACAGCATGACTCTGAAAATTAATAGAACTGAACTGCAAATTAATCAAAGAACAATGTTGTTGTGTTTTACGGGGAGAATTGAATTGACAATTTCAATGTATACATAAAAGAAAAAAAACTATGGCAAATACACAGACTTACAGTATGTACCTTGGAAGAATATTTACTACCAATGAGAGAATGGTTGGACAATTTTTAAGATGTATACATGAGGATAGAAAATATTGGGCAGTCTGCCTTTTATTGTGGGGAATCAACATTTCCCAAATATAGTGAACATATTTGTGTTTATGCCTACTTTGGAAGAGAAAGAAGGACATAACATGAGAAACTAAGTTAAATACAGTGTACATAAGACATAAAAATGTAAAGGAGAAAGAGGCAACATATGAATATGGCTGAAGTAAGAATGTTTTGCAATTATAGGGAAGGTAAATTAGAAAGATGCATTAGATTTATCATTCTTTTTTAATGTGACTGTTAAAAGTCAAAAAACTAGTGTGTGTGTGTGTGTGTGTGTATGTGTGTATATATATATATATTCCAATTTTAACCCAATTTCCCTTTATTTTCATATGCTATAATATTTGTATCATTGGTATAAACAATTACTGGAACTCTTAAAGAAGTATCTACCATGTGACTTTATTATATATTCTAGAAGTACAATATGCGTTTCACTCTTTGCCCCTATAAATAGTGTAATATAATGATTAAAGTGCTGGATTTGGAGGTTCAAGCTTCTACTTCAAAATCATGAATTGACTTTGGAGAAGTCATCTCTCAATCCAAACATTTATGAGAAATTCAAAATATTTGTACATTATTATGTATGTAGTAAGAGATGTGAAAACCCAGAAATTTCTATCTAATACTAAAAGCATTTGCATTATGGAGGGCATGTCTAGGTCAATACTCAAAACCATTAGCAATTTTTTTTCTGACATCTTAAAACATTAGTCATTTACATTTCTGAGAAAAAGGCCACAATCATTCAAGTGTCAAATTGCAGAGCATCACAATAATATTAAACCTCCTAAAGTATCTGCATTAAAATTATTTTAGAATTCAGCAGCTTGAATAAAAATAAATGGTACTCTATTGCACCAATCTTGTTGACAGCAGGCAATTATTTTATGAGGATTTTTTCTTGCTAACTTTAACACTGAATCATCTGATTGCGTCTGACAAAAGAATTAAAATGTGAATATGTCTTATTTTTTCCTCAGTGAGAAAGTATCATTTCCTCTCATTTTTATTTTCTGCATTGAATTAAAATCATTTCATTTTTTAAAAACAGTATGTATATTACATTTGGATAACTACATTGCAGAATTTGTGACATTCAGCCAATGGTCTTTAACCTAAGTAATTAACTTTGCAGTGGATCATAGTGTCACATGTTAGAAAAACATAGCAGAAATCTTGTGATTTTATTTCTACTTTCAGATTTGGTCATGGGAAAGTCATATGAGATTATTTTCAAATTAAATGTTTGAAGAACAAAATATGTAAACCAAACTTCCTCCAATAATCACAAAAGCATGAAGAGGCAAATATAAACTAACTTTTGAGTGATTATAGATACAATTATTATAAAATTATAATTATAGATTATAGATGTTATTATAGATGCAACTGTTACAAAATGAAATAAATTTCATTTTATAATAATTTATTAATTGTATATTGAATAAAACTGAACAAATTACAGATTACGGTGTATATTGATACAAGCAAGCAGCCATTCATAAGACAGAGCAAACTAAAACACATATTAATAACAGCAACAGTTCTTGCTCTAAATGGAATGAATTTTATTTCTTCAGTGAAACTTTGCTTCATAAGATTCTATTTGAATTGAAAAGACTTACTGTCTTAAGAGAACTGCCACCTACTATATCCTGAATATTATGTTTTTCATCGCCCTGTTGTAAATAGTTTTCTCCTATTTGTGTCAGAAACGAGTCGACAATGGTCTATTACGATGTAGTCCCTTGGGTGATTGTTGGCTTACCTATATAGATTGACATCCATTTAATTCAGGCCACTTTGAATTCAATCAATAGGTTTCACTTTATGACATCACCCTCCTCTTTTAATGACCCCATAGTCCCTTGAGGAGTGGAGTCTGGGCAATTGAATGGAGCTGAGTGTTTATTAGCTGGATACTTGTTTACTCCTGTTGCCAATGTGTCATTTTATTCATCAGACATATTCTCAGTGTGCCCAGAGAGAGAAATATCTGCCTCTACCTAGGATTGAACTCACAGCCTCCTGATTCTGAGGCAAGAGCTCTACCTCTAGGCCATCACACCACTCGTTTCACTTTATTACATGCACATAGCATATTTATACTATACTTCTTACTTATAGTAAGCATGGAGCACCACAAAGATCAGTGAAATTACCTGGGATTTGTCTCCTCCAAGCACATTTACCATTACTTCCATAACTGTCTCATGCATGCCCAGGACTCTCATGAGATTAGGATGCTGATAAAATACTTTGTTGTTCATTATATCTCTAAGTGAGAAAAAAATATGAAAGGTAGTAATTTTATTTTTTTTACAACAATGCCATTTTTATTTCCACAATTCAAAACATATTAGAAAAGAATATTAGAATACATTCTAATTCTAAGGTGGTAACAGAGATTACAAGTTAGTGTCATGAAAAAAAAGACAATTTAGGTTATGCTCAATAAGCATGAGTGACAAGGTTTTCACAGATAAATTCCATTCAATCTAAATCAGATGGGAAAAACAAAAAAAGAATTTAGGATTGAATCTTGAATTCCCTTATGTGGAGGAGCTAAAAACTGTTTGTTTGTTGTGGTTTGGGTTTTGTTTTGCTTGTTTTGTTCCCATTTTTAATCAAAATCAGGACTCTTAAAAAGGGAGGGATTAAACTACTCTTATAAAGTCATTCCTTAAAATTGCGCATGTGTATATGAGTTATAAAAGGAAATAAGGGAAAAGGAAATAAAACACACACAATATTTGAGAAATGAAGCAGGTGAATAGTTGTGACCTATTGTGAAATATAGTACTGATAATATACTGTATCTCGAGTCAGTGTTGACTTTTAACAATCACAAAGCAGGGACAACCTGTCTTAACCCCATCTTAATCCTTCAGGTTTTCATGGGATGGCATGCACTAACTTTAATATGAAAATAAGAAAGTTACTTGCATGTTATAACATTAATTAGGTTGTTATTTGATCAATAAAGGTAGTTTGAAAAACTTCTTGTACCTTAAGCCCCGGAGGACCTTTGCCACAGAAAGTCCTGCACCAATGACTATCTGAATAGCCTTGTAACAAAACCAATCAGATTGAAAAATGGGCACAGAGTACATTTTAACTAAGAATCAATAAAGCTTAATGCTCTACCTATATTTTAAGCCATTAAAGTATTTATTTCTTACCCTAGGCCATTAATCATCAGCAGTTCTTCTTCTTTTCCCATCCTGACACTGAGAAGTGAACGAATTTGCCCCAGTGCTGCTAATAAGTTGATTGTGTCTTGCACGGAGGCAGCACTTATAGTATAAGATTTCCTCAGTGCTTGCAGCAGCTCACCAATGCTATCATACTGCCTTCGAAGTAAGTTAAACATAATGCGAACTAATTCTGGATCTTGGATCTGATCTTCCTGTGCCCAGCGAACCATAGTTTGAGATATGAGTTCTTTCAGAGAAACTGCAATAGAAGGGGTAGGGTAGAGGGAAAACAGAAAATACACACTAATCTTGACAGTAAAAGCTTGTCAAAAGCTTGTTGCAATTCAGGAATCTGAAATTTTAATTAGCAATGATTACTTAAAGAGTTTAGGATTTAGAATTTCATCTTGGGTGGGAACAACTTGTTGTCACAGCCCTGCCAATTATACAATGACCTTATGTAGATAAGTTGCATCACTTTCAGGCTAACAATGTATATGGATGTTGTTAATCTGCCTTCTTTTATCCTCCTGTGGATATCCTTGAATGAGGCAATAAAAGGAGCACAAATGGCTGTATTACTGATACAGGAGATATTGATATTTCTATTCATGAAATGCGAATGCACATCACGCAGTTCAAGCCACATACTCATATCCTCCATGTTTCCTAATATCTGGCCTTTGATGGCTATAAACAAAACAATTTGCCCTCATTTCCACTGGCTGTCACTTCAGTATCTCTTTATTCTTCTACCCCCCCCAAATATATGCCACTGAATTCATAGATTTATAGAACCGAATTGAATGAAAAGCTAACATATTAAAAAAAATGGAATTTTCACCTACTTTAGGTCAAAGATATAGTCCCAAGGTTTACTAAAATTCTATGGTTCTACTAGGAATTGAAAGAAAGGTGGATTATGTAAAACCCCCAAAAAGAGGCATAAAGGCAGGAGAAAAAAATCTCTTTTTTCTATGATTTATGATAGCAAGGTATTGAGGGAATTTAGACCATTAATTGAGTCAACTGTCTTTCATACATGGAATTTCTGGAGTACAACGCCATTAATTTTCAAATATCTAAAGCATACATGGCTAATTTCCTATGTGCAGTACATATCGGACTACCTGACCTATATTATTTTGCACTTCTCATGGGAATCATCATCTAAAAAGTAAAGAAAATGTTGCATAGCAACACTATTACCTCTGCCATGCAGATATCAATGAAATAGAAATCTCGAAAGAGACAATTGCTGAATTCTTAACTCCAAGGAGTTCAAGGAGTGCCAGAAACTTTATTTTCCATTTCACAAAATGAGACAAAACGTTCTAGATATCTTTTTTTTAAAAAAAAAAACAAAAATAATCACCATCTATATTCTGGGACATCAGGGTGAGGACTGGTGAGCTAACAAGTCTCAAAATGAGTGGAAATGAAGTGATAGACATTACCAAAAACACACTTATGTTTCAGACAGCTTCTCCTCATGAGGAGACCACAGGACACTCTTTGTCTGGGAGACAAAAAGAAGCCATCAAGCTTTTAGCTGTGGTTAAGTCTTTTTAAAAACACTGGGTATGTTAACCTCACTTTCTAATAACCTTCAGAAATTAAGTATTTAGCTACCTTAAGTTTAATAGAGATCTTCAAAATAATACATTTGGAAAACCACTTGGCAGGTTTACCTTCATTTCAGAATAAAAGAAAAAATAACTACTGTAGGAGTGGAAGAACTTAAAGTATTTGAAATAAACAGCAAAACCTAAATAAGATTTTAATTTATAAGTTATAAAGTGATTAAGGAACCAGACATATTTGGAATACTAGGAATTTTACAATAAGATTATAGAATTAATTATATAAATAAATAGCACCCTTATGGAAACAATTGTTTAGTCTATTTTAAGTCATGACAAAAATTTAAGATGATATGCTATTAGAAACTGGGCACTAGAAGGGATTAAAGATTCCAAGCAGAAAAAGAAAAATGGAGGGGAGGGCTTGTCTTTTGGTTTTGGCCAGCATTGAAAGAAAAGGATAGAGAATGGCATGATATATTAAATACTTCAGAAGTTCTTTGAAGAGCAGGGTCCGAATAAAGCAGCCACAATGTTAGTAGTAATGTCTGCTTTTATTAATAGATTATTTCCAAAAGTTGACAGATTTGAAAGAGAATTCCTTGAAGGCCTTTGACTTTTACTATTGTTATTAAAATTTTCAATTAATTTTTTTTTTAAAAAAGCCTTTACATTCTTCTATGCATGATGAAAGATAAAACTGTGGGATTCAAATTCATAAATTGCTAGGAAGAATTTTAAGATGGAAATCCATACTTACAGCGAACATGGGAGGTTTCTTAAATGCCTTAAAGTGATTTATTGATTTTCAGTCTGCTGCATAAAAAAAAGGAAATTCCCTTAATGAATTCTTCCTGTCTAAGCAGTATGCTGCTACAAGTCACTTAATTCATTTTTTACTTAAGCAGCATAGAGCATATGTACATAAATAAATTATAAACTGATAAATTGATAAAGGACAATCTTTTATCTTGGTTTACTAGACAAGACCAACATTTGGCAAAGATGCTTCCAATGTGGAGTAGCCTTAGCCTTTCTGATGTGAACTGGAAAAGGAGACTTTTTCAGGCTATAACAAAGAAATGATAAATAAAACCTAGGGAAATATATAAATGTATTGGTCTAGTAAATTCTTCATTGATGCTGCTCAAATCACCTAACAGAAAGGCTTGTTTTGTCCTCAGATTAAAAATTATACACTTGATTATGCCTGCAAACACTGGCAAAACAGTGGGCTAGCTACTGTGACCAGGGTGGATGGGAATAGGGAAGAATAAAAGCAAGAGATGGTGGATATGGATAACAAAGCTAAACGGGGGTTTATATCTGTATAGAGACCTCCTCTTGAAGTTCCTTTTCTAGCTGTTAGAGCTCCCTGGAGGAAGTTTTATGAAAGAATCTCGAGGGAATAAGATCACTTGGAGCTATAAATGAACTAAAGAAAAGTTCAAATGCAGCTATTCATTCCAACTGTTCGATCCGTTGTTAGAAGGAAACTCATGACTTAATTCAGCTCTTTTATTAAATCCTGAGATTGGCTCAGGTCCCGAAAGAAAAGGGGCGGCTTTTATTCTCTGTCCGCGGTGGCCGCAGCCAATGGCACCGCTTTGAATCTCCCGCGATTAGTTTCCACCAATCGTGGAGATTTGCGGCGGGCCAATCAGTTCGGCTCGCTCGGCCAATCAGGTTGCCATGCGCTTTGACCAATCACAGGGCGGCACTTGCAGGTATGTTAATGACTTGTACAGAACACCCCTCCCCTCTTGGTCTGGTCCTACGTAACGTAGTCCCGTAAGTAGGCGGGGCTCCGTATTTGTCTACTTGACCTGCGCAGGTTAGTTGGTGCTTGGCTCCCGGCTGGTTCAGTCGGGTTTTGTGTTGCTCTCTGCCTCGTCGATGGAACCGCCTGGAAGGGTGAGCCAGGCCTTTTGTCGCAGCTCCCTCCCGGTCTACCCGGGCTGGTTGAGCTGTTGCTGTTGCCGCTCCCGCCCGGTCTTTCTGGACTGGTTGAGCTGTCCTGGCTGTTTCTTCCTGGTGAGCCTTCGAGCTGGCTGCCTATTTCTGTTTCGGTAGGTGAGTATTCCTGGTTGAGGTTGGTTCTCGGGGCCTTCCCTCCCCTCTTGGTTTTGCTGTGGGGGTACCCTTCTCTTTCTGGGTGTATGTCTGTGTTTGTTTGCATGTCGGTTGTGTTTCCCGTGGTTGTTCTTGATCTTATTTGATCAATGTGTCGCTTCCATGCTCGTCCGTCGGTTTTAGGCATATCGGGGGAATGCTGGGGTCTAAACTGAAGGAAATAGGGGGCCCTCGGTACTTGCCTAGGGTGCCGTCGAACACTTCCTGGAAGTCCCTTGCGAGTTGTTCTTCCCAGTCTGCCTCTGCGACGTGGTCGATGGCCGTTACTTCGATCCCGAGCGGCGCAAACCACTGTAGTCCCAAAAGGCTGGGGCGGTCTCTATCCATGACTGTTAGTGGAAGCGTTGCTGTGCGCCCCTTGAAGGTCATTTTAAAGTGTCCTGTTCCAACTTCTGGGATGCGGTTCCCTTGGTAGTCTTTGAGGATTAATTTCTGGCTTTCCAGCCCCCCTTTACGGATGTCGGGCACCAGGCACCTGATTTCCTGCCATGCAACCATGGAGAGGTAGGACCCAGAGTCCACCTCCATTTTGCATGGCTTGCCCTTGATGCCCACTTCCACGTATACCTTTTGGGAGTCTGCGCTTGATGAATGGCCGATGACGACCGTCTGGTGGGTTTCCTCTCTCTGCCGGTTCTCACCTTCCCATCGACCCCATCCATCCCAGTTCCAACGATTCTTAATTGGGCGGTCCCTGGGTCTGGGGGGGGGGTGCCATCTCATCTCCGGTTGCTGTTGTCTCGCCATCGGGGGTTGTAGGTTTTCTTGAGCCGGCAGACTCGGGCGATGTGACCTCTTTTGTCGCAGTGCCGGCAGATCACGTTGAAAAACCGGCATTCTGATTGCGGGTAGTCGCCTCCGCACCTGGCGCAGTTGGGTCTCGACTTACGACCCCGTCGGTCGTGCCAGTCTCGCTCTGTATGTAGTCGGTGGATGTCCTCGTCGTCCGTGGTGTCGGTGGCGCAGTCGAGTTCGCCATGATGGGTGGTGGTGAGTCGGCGGCTTGCTTCTGGTGTCGTCTCGGTTGTCGTGGCTGGATCCCTGGTACCTGGTCTCCGCATTCAGGTCGTGGATTTTCAGGTCGCTTCGGTGGCGGTGGCCTTGGCAATGGCCTCAGCGAGGGAAATGTCGCTCTTGGCCATCAGTCGGCTCTGTAGAATCGGGTCCCTGAGCCCGAGGATGACACGGTTGCGGAGTGCCTTGTCCATATCGGTGAAGCCGCAGAGGCCCCCCAGGTTTCGGAGGTCGGCTACGAAGTCGCCGATGCTCTCACCCCCCTTCTGATCTCGGTGGTAAAAGTCATGCCTCCAGATGAGGGTGGGTATGGTGGGGGCGTAGTGGCTTTGCAACAATGGCTCAAGGTCGGCCCACTTCATTTCTTTCACATCTTCGGGCTTTGTGAGAGCCTTCGCCATCTTAAACATTGTGGGCCCGCAGTGTGTCAGAAAAACAGCCCTTTTTTTCCGTCTGCTCGCATCCTTGAGGTTGCTACTTTCTAGGAACATCAGAAACCGATCTATGTAGGATTCCCAGTCCTCAGTAGCTTGGTTGAAGGGTGCGGGTGGTGCAATGCTGGCCATCTTGTCGGTTTCTTGTTTGCAGTGCCACGTGCTCGGTGGGTTTTAATTCCGTGATCCCACCTTCGTCGCCAGTGTTAGATCCATCGTTAGAAGGAAACTCGGGAGCCCGTGACTTAATTCATCTCTTTTATTAAATCCCGAGATCGGCTCGGGTCCCGAAAGAAAAGCGGCGGCTTTTATTCTCTGGCCGCGGCAGCCGTGGCCAATGGCACCACTTTGAATCTCCTGCGATTAGTTTCCACCAATCGCGGGGATTCGCGGCAGGCCAATCAGTGTGGCTCGCTCGGCCAATCAGGTTGCCGTGCGCTTTGACCAATCACAGGGCGGCGATTGCAAGTATGTTAATGACCTGTACAGAACACTTACCAAATAACGCTGAGCTTGATTTCAAAACAAAATATTAAAAGAGATATAAATTTAAGGGGAAAAGCTTCCATCTCATAGCAAATCATATCTTTAAAAGAAACACAAAAGGACTCTTGAAAAACAACAACAACAAGCATTGGAGACCTAGATTTAATTGCTCTTTCAGCAGGAAGTTTTGAAAGCTTATTGTAAAAGCATTAGGGTATCAGTTCAAAGGAAAGATGCAGCGCCTGTCATCTTGTCCTGAATTGAATGATTCATTATATTTGGTTGGAACATCAGTCTTTGCAGACAGACATGGACAATTATAGAGTCTGAGGTAGGCAGTGAGGTGGAAAGGCAGGCACTTTGAATTAATTTATGACATCTTCAGGGAGTAAGCTCTTTTGATTAGACTATTCAATTCTTTTAATCTTGAGAAAGAGACAGCCAGGAGAGCATTTCTTTGGAACTTTAACATGAAGGGACTTCAATTCCCATGGTGGCTAGGGAATTCTGGCAGTTGAAGTCTATCCATCTTAAAGTTGCTGAGGTTGAGAAACAGTAGTATAGACACTCTCAAAAAGACAATCTGAATGTATTTTGAATATGCTGTTCATTTTCTTTATCAAAATTTTCTCTATTTAAAATGAGACAATTTTAATTAAGAGTCTAAAGCGGAAGAATATCGATCCATGAAATGTGATCACAGAAGAAAATGTACTACACACATAAGAAATGTGATCACAGAAGAAAATGTACATACACACATAAGATATATATAAGATATATATGTATATAGCATTCAGCTTTGTTCAGTATTTTCCCACATCATCGTAGTTGTGCTTTTAAAGTTATAGCAACATTTCAGCAGAATCTCATCTGCCATCATCAGGCTTCTGTATAGTGTTCATCTGTGAGTCAGATTTTTACAGTGGTTTCAGATTTAAATTTGGGGCAGCCTATTGCTGTGCCAGAATGGTTTTTTCTTCATCCTGATTGGTTGGGAGTCTTGGTCTATGTTTATTGGTCTTGGAGTTTGCTGTGTTCTGCTTGATTGGTGTTTTTAATATTTTCTGTCTGTTTTGTGGCTCTTTTTGTATCTTGATTGGCTGGCAGCATTGTGTTACTTTATTGGAGGCCTTTAGTACAGCTTGGCTCTGGGTAAATGGAAGGCTATCATTAGTTAGGAAGCTAGCACCCAAAAATATCTCCACAGAATCCATCATATGTGCAGTAGAATCCAGCCTAACCAAATTAAATACAGATCTGCTTGTAAGTTTTGACGTGGTTTCACTATTCACTCAAGTCCCGATAAAAGAGACCCTTGAAATCATCAAAAATAAATATCAACCAGCTAAACACCTCATGGAACAAATAGAACACTGCTTAACCAACACATATTTCATATACAAAGGACAAAGATACAAACAAATTGAAGGAGCCCCTATGGGATCACCACTGTCACCCGTCATTGCAAACCTGTTCATGGAAGAATTCGAATCCAGAGCCCTGGCCAATGCCATCCACAAACCCAAACTATGGTTAAGATACATCAATGACACATTTGTGATTTGGCCCCATTGAATAGAAAACCTAAACAATTTCCTAACCCACCTAAACAGCACACACCCCAAAATCAAGTTCACCATGGAAACAGAAACAAATAAACAACTACCATTCCTAGATGTACTAATCTACAAAAAAAAACAGATGGCACACTAGGACACACTGTATATCAGAAGAAAACACACACTAACCACTACCTCAACGCCCTATCCCACCACCACCCAGCACAGATAAACTCCGTGGCTAAAACACTAATTACTAGAACCAAACGCCTGACAGGCAAGACACACATTAAGACTGAACTATGCACCCTGACCAAAGTACTGACAGCCAATGGCTTCCACAAAAGCAAAATCACTGGCTTGATCCACAAAAACACACTGAGATATAATAGAGACCCAGAAGATGAACAGACCTATGGAACAGCTGTCCTGCACTACTTAAGAGGTACTACAGACAAAATTAGTAAGATACTACACAGACTGCCTTCAAAACAGACAGAAAAATAGCAGCCATCCTTAGAAACCCCAAAGATAAAACTGACCTGGAAATCCAAGGCATATACGAAGTCCCTTGTGCATCATGCCCGGCCACATACATTGGACAGACCAATAGAAGAATAAGTACCCGCCTGGATGAACACAAAAATGCAGTCAAAAATCTGGAACACACTTCCTCACTAGTCCAACACATGGAAGCCACAGGTCATAGCATCAACTTCAATGGCACCAAAACCCCAGCCACTATAGAAAACCCCAGCCACAGAATCATCAGAGAAGCCATAGAGATTGAAAAAAGACCAGAAAGCATGAATAGAACAGATGATTCCACGAGACTGTCAATCATTTGGAAGCCTGCACTCACAAACAAAAAAAATCTTGACACCACTAGCTAGGCAGGCACTTGGGCACAAACAGATCCCCCCTGATACCTCCATCTCAAACACACCCCAACCAGGCACCCAGATGAAACCTAGCTTCCTAACTAATGATAGCCGTCCATTTACCCGAAGCCAAGCTGCACTAAAGGCCTCCAATAAAGTAACACAATGTTGCCAGCCAATCAAGATACAAAAAGAGCCACAAAACAGACAGAAAATATTAAAAACACCAATCAAGCAGAACACAGCAAACTCCAAGACCAATAAACATAGACCAAGACACCCAACCAATCAGGATGAAGAAAAAACCATTCTGGCACAGCAATAGGCTGCTCCAAATTTAAATCTGAAACCACTGTAAAAGTCTGACTCCCAGATGAACACTATACAGAAGCCTGATGATGGCAGATGAGATTCTGCTGAAACGTTGCTACAACTTTAAAAGCACAACTACAATGACGTGGGAAAATACCCGAACAAAGCTGAATGCCATACATGTAAGTACCCGCGAAAACTTAAGAAAACAAATATATATATATATATATATATATATATATATATATATATATATATGTCTGGCATTCAGCTTTGTTCGGGTATTTTCCCACGTGGTGCTTTTAAAGTATATATATAGATATATATATTATATATATATAATATAATATATAATATATATATATATTATATATATATAATATATATATAATATATATATATATAATATATTATAAAGTATATATATAGATATATATATCTGTGTGTGTGTGTGTGTGTGTGTGTGTGTTATGGCTCCCCCTTCAAAGTTCCAACAAAACCAAACCAAAGGCAGCCGCCCCAAAACTCAAATCCAACAGAAAGGAGTCTTACAAGATTATATTCCACACACCCTGTTTATCACAACAGTTCTGGCACAAATTCTCAAAGCTCCGAGCCTCTGCCGAAAACCTCTGCACGTAATCAATCACTTTGTTCCTGACAAACTTCCCCCACACAGCTGTGTCCTTTTATAATCCTTGAGGCAACGTGCTAATTATTAATTATTGGCTCGCCCTCCCTTCTAACTGAGTTTTGTCTCTGTGAACCACCTAGATGGGCATGTCAATCTCCCTAAATCATCATCTGGCCTGATGCCTCCACACAGCTTGACGTTTCAGCCTCCTTCTTGTTCTGGCATCTAGCCACGATCTGTCAGCTTCCTCGTTCGACTCATCTGACTCATCTTGTGGCTTAACTGCAGGCATGAATGAGGTTGAGGGTTCAGGCGAAGAATGTCTGTGTGATAACCTCTCATCCCCCTGGCTCACATCTGTGTCTTCTAACAATTCAGACTCCAAATTCTCAGCAGGTTCCAGCCTTTCATCCTCAGAGTCATCAGAAGCAAAACTCACAGAAGGATAAAATTATATAAAAACATCACAAATAACATCAGTAAATCCATACTAATAACTACATTCCTTCTCCAGTAAAATTCTTCCTTTCATCAGTGAATTGACAGAACAGAATTATTTGATCAACCTGAATCTAATATTAATTTAAGACTCTCGTGAGTTTGGACTTGTAACTCAAAATGGAAGCATGACATATTTAACCCATGACACTATTCTAGATTGGATAGCCGATTCCTTAATTTAAATTCCAGAGGGACTGGACTCTAGATCTCTCTTTCCTGTGAGATAGATAGCACTTTTTGTGCATTATAAACTGCAAAGTTATAGTTCATCCAAAGCTATCATTTACAGTACTTTAATGAATTTAAATTCTTACTAGGATATTTTTCTTCTTCTTCTGTTGCCTCTCTCTTTTCTGTTCTTTGTTTTCCTTTTATTTTATATATCAAAGAACATAGTTTTCCAGCCCATGAAATGTTTTCTTCCTCTTTTTGTTCTTCATCTAATGGAATACCTGGTATGTAACAACAACAAAAAATATATTTGCAATATTCTAATAATTAAAGAACCTTCTTTATGCATCTCATGCAGTAATTAAACAAGCACAATCTTTCAAGGAAGATTTAACCAATGAAAATAAAAAAGAATCGGGAAACTTCATTGCAAAGAAGAGAATAAACATCAATGAATGGGATAGGTGAGGCAAATGGTTGAATGAGGATTTAATTATGCTATGCTGTGTAAATTCCTAAAGTTTACAGCCCAGACCAAGTCAATGGACATTAAAATATGTTAGGGAAGTTAATGAGTACACAGCAAGTGGTAGCATCCAACCATTTGATCCGAATTAATCTTGAAAATGTTAAATAGATTGGATCTGATCAGTACATTGATAAGAGTTCACCAATGAGTACCAATGGCTGAAAAAAAGCTTCCTATTGAATAGCAATAATAAACCATATCTATACTGCTAACAAGAAAACTACATGGACATATCCACATAATAACCAGGAGTTAAGCTCCATTTAAGAGATACTTTATTTTTTTCTGGGGAAAAGGAGGAATGTTGAAAACCAGCTCAGTGAGATCCATTGCTAAAAAAAAGTGCTCATTCAAATTAGTTATTTTTTTACATTGAAATGTTATTTTTAATTTTGTCCATATTATGTTTCACATAAAAAATGAAAAAACAATGGAAGATCTGTAAGTAATAATCTTTCACAGACAAAAAAATTCATAGGAACAATATGACCACTCAGCAAAATGTATGCCTGCTACCTACCACAATGAATTAGGAGCTTATCATGAAACTCATATAGCTCTTCCTGAATCTCCACTGGACAAGGACAATCTTCCCCCAACTGAAAATTCAGCAGCATATTAATCTGAAATTATAACATTAAAATTAGAACCAGGGTTGTACGATATTCAGATTTTCACTTAACTTTTGTTTCAGTCCACTAAAATAATTTTTTTTTTTTGAAAAACTCATCAGCATCTGAGAGAGAGGCACTGATAATTTTCCTGTTCCTTCCTTTTCCTTTTAAATTCTGTTCTGGAAGACACTGGGTTGTGTTTTTATTCTATTTCCTTCTATTTGGGTGTCCAGTATTAGAATGCTAGATAGCTTAAGCACCATTCTAGTAATTCTGGATATAGTGTTCTCCAGCAATATACAATGTGCCAATAAGATTCAGCAATACATTTTTCTAGATTCCTAAATTAATTCCCCTTTTATAACTCTCAGAAATTCTACTGAAAACTAAAAAAAAGTTTGAAAGTTTAAAACAATGGCTTTCTTTATTCTAATTTATACTATTACCAAATAGTAAAGAAATATTGCAAGATACTTCCTTCTATGCAATTTTTTGTGTGGGAGACAGCTTTGTAAATAGATGCTACATTTTAAGATTATTGAAGGTCTTGCTCTTTTCTCTCTTTCTATACTTCCTGATAGAACAGATGATCATCTACCTGTTCTTGAGGAGGAGAACGAAATTCCTTTGTCTTCCTGGCAGTCAGCGCGGCAGACATATTCAAGGCTTGCATCAGTTCATTATATCTGTATTTCTGATTATACTGTAACTTTAAGACAAAGGTATCCGCAAACGAGACGATAGCTTCCACTCTGTGTTTCAGCTCACAGTCACAGAAATAATTGAGCAGCTCACACATCTAATATGAAAGAATAAATGAATTATACAAGATATATGTATGTATGTATGTATGTATGTATGTATGTATGTATGTGGGCGCACGCGTGCACACACACACACACACACACATATATATATTCTAAATGGGAGGGCAATACACATTATTGTATATGAAAAATCAATGTCATAGGCAAGAAAAAGGAGACTCAGTTCAATCCAAACTGTCTTTTTACTAGTGTAAGGAGTTTTCCAGATGAAATAAACATTGATATATTTCATTCAACAGCATTACTGTTGAAATCTATAAATATACATTTTCTAGGCTGCAGTAATCTGAAAACCTGGGAGTGGCCCTCTTCTCGCAGACATAATCCAGTGGACAAACAAGTGATGAATACAATGACTGACAGCTTGACAGCTGCATCTGGACCAACACTACTCTGATCCATTGTCCTAACTTTCTTTCTTGTTAGCTTTAAAAATATCCTCTTCTGCAGTAAAATGGCGCATTCACAAGTAAAGATTTTAGGATCTGGATAATATAGCAGATCCAGTGGTGGGATTCAGTTCGGGAGAACTGGTTGTTAACTTTCTGAGCAGCTTGGTGAACTGGTTGTTGGAAGAAATCATTAGGACAGAGAACCGGTTGTTAAATTATTTGAATCCCACCAGTGAGCAGATCCAATATCTGCAGCATTTATAACAGTTTAACTTCCACTTCATCCTATCTATTGTAACCACACAAATGCTTGTAGGTCTTTGTAGACATATTTACAAAATCTAGTTATAGCTATTTCTATTCAACCCAATCTCTCATTTGCTTATTAATATGCATGTATGAATTCCATAAGAGTGAAGGGGAATCAGTATAAATGTGTCTACATCACCATGTTTTCCAGTTCTTTATACTAATAAATATCAAAAATATGTATTTGTCTCATTTATCAAGGATCCATAAAAATTTCAGGTACAATAAGATAAAATCAATTTATTCCAGGTTGTATATTAGGACTAATGAAAAATTGAGAAGAGTGAGATACTATATGTGATGTTTCAGTAACATAATATAATTGCAGTTATACTAAGGTTATTACCTGAAGTTTAACCGACTCTGGCAATCTTGTTTGCAGCAAACCCTTTACTGGGGTCTTAGTTTCCTTAATGGCCTTTTCACCAGCCTCTACTGCTTTTTCTTCTATCTGGGTAACATCCTCTGTCTCTGCTTGTTCTATTACTTCTTCTTTGCTCTCACCAAATACACATGGATCAATGAGAAGCAAAATCTGCTTAACATCATGATCATCAAAAACTCCCATCCTAAGCAAAGTTCCTATAAGCTTCAGAACAGGAACAAACTGAAATTCAACCTTCCCTCCAACAGGGTCTCGTATATGGGCTCCACTGCAGTAGACTGCTTCTGTCAACATACTTATGGCCTTTGTCTTAAGGATCTCTAGTGGTATCTCTGGACTAGGCTTTTGATGATCCTCATTGGACAAAATGAAACAAGGCGTAGAGAATTTAAACTTTGGTTTCAAGCATGTACTAAGTCCAACTCCAGGCAAGCCATGTTTCTTTGATCCATTGGGAAATAATTGGATTTTCCTGGTTTCATCTGTAACAGGAGTGATAAATTCATTGTTCATCATAAGTTTTGCTTCCTTGGAATATTCTAAATGAATGCTAATCAACAAATCATAGAATCCAGACCTTAAAAGTCCAGGCAAATACTGATTATCTATTGTGTAAAATATCTGGGAAATATCCACATGGCTGCAAAGAGCATGAGCTACTCTATTATTACCCAGAGCACAAACAGAACTATATAGCTTTAAAGTATGAAAGTGGAACCTCATCAAATCTTCTTGTTCACATAATTCCAAAATGTCAATACACCTGAAATGATACAAAAACAAAACAAAACAAAAATAAGTTCTGCAGCATGTTTCCTTTTATTAAGTAAACATTGTTAGAGACTTTGAGAGAAAAATGAAAGGCTGAATTTTATGAGCCCTGTGCAGTGGTTTAATAGGAGTGTTGCAGGCACACTCTGCCCACAGCCTGGAGCTCAATCATGATGGGCCCAGATTTTTGAGGACAATACACTGACTCTGTTAACTGCTTAAAGAGTGCTGTAAAACATTATGAAGCTGTATATAAGTTTAAGTGCTATTGCTATTACTATCATTCATGCCTTGATGCAGTCAATCAAAATAAGAAATATATAATGACTGATGATATAACAGTTCATGCTACTTCTAATTCTTTTAAAATATAAGTAATAGAAACTTCCATTTTCAAAGAATATAATGTCATTTGAATTTCTCATCAAGCTGCACTTTCAATTCTAAATTTTGAGAGTTAGTAAGTACTGTATATCTGACATTGTAGTTGTGGGTTTTTTTTCAGTATTAAAATGATTGTCTATGTAGTTAAAAGCAATAGTGAGTTAGCATTTCGAATAGTAATTAAGGCACCTGCATCATAGTAATAGCAATATCATAGCAATAGCATTTAGGTTTGTATGCCCCACCCCATAGTGCTTTACAGGATGAGAAATTCTATATCTTTCTCTCCAGTTTTAATTGGCCAATGTTATTTTTTTTTAAATAAACTAATTTCTGGATCAAGGGTTCAATTAAATTTTCAAACAAGTGTATGTATTTTTAGAGATAATTTTTGGGTGGTTTGGATTTATTGTAAGCTAAATGGAAAGGAATAAAATATTGCAAGAATTTGTGGTTGGAAAAACCTTTGGTATAACTATTAATATAATGAATTGGGTATTCATATAAATTTTGTAGATAAATTAAAAAAAAACAAGTAAAAGGAAATAAAAAGAAATGGCTAAGTAAATAAATCTAGCAGGCTTGATAAGTCAATTTGTGAATTGACTATTAAAACTTGTGTGTGAGAAAGATTTAGGAATAATAGCAGTAATAATAATAGACTATCAGCTCAACATGTGCAAACATTATTATGCAACTGTATAACAGCAAGAAAGCCAATGTTATTTTGGATGAATCACCAGAAAACTGTGTCTAATCATGAGAAATAACTATTAGCTGTCATGGTTAGATCACACTTGGGAGTATTATATACAGTATTATGCCATGTTTTTGAAAAAACCTGGAGCAGGGTCATTGGAGAACAACAAAAATGGAAAGGGATCTAGAAACCAAATTGGTGAATAATACCTGAAGATATAGATGTGCTGAGAATGCAGAAGAGAAAACCAAGGAAAGGGAAGAGAATTACAAAAACTTAAAAGGTTGTCACATGTATAATGAGGTGGACCTCTCCTCTGTTAAAATTGTGAGAAGGATGATTAGCAGACTGAAATCAAAAGGAGATTCAGGATGAAAATTAGGATAAATTCCTGATGATGAAATCTGGCTAGAATTCCTCCTTATTGGAAGTTTTCAAATAAATAGAAAATGACAATCTCTGGAAATGATTTAGAGAATACCTGAGCTGAACAGTAGGACTTGTTGACATTCTATTTTAATATATATATACCTGTTTTCTTCTGGAATATGAAGGGCCATCATTTGCAATGGTTCCAGGCATTGTACTAGCCATCCATGGCGGTCACTGACATGATCAGTCTCTACTTTCAGGAAACTGTTTGGCATTCTGCTCCAGACAACTGGTGTGAGTGTTTGAACATCCAGCCGAGGAGGGCACTGAGGAATGGGATTTCTCTCTTCACTTTTAAAGATTGCAGCTGATAAAGGCATGGTGTTCTAGAAAATCATACAAGGCAATTTAAATTGTTTGAATTGAACCTCAATAATAATACTCTGTATGCATAATATATTATGTGTGTGTGTTTGTCAAATGCATGTAGAGAGCCAATTCGACTGATTTTATTCTCAGAAGGTGGGTCAGAAAGAAGAAATTTATCTGCGCTGCTTCTTTTTCTTCATTCTTATTTGCCAATACTCTTAAGCAGATATGAAAGGAATGAAACAATGATTCACATGCATTGCATAGGCACCATAATGGTACAAAGCTCAGCAAAGCCAACTTGCGGGTAATGTATTTAATATGAAACATCATATAATGTAGATGGAGTTTACTCCATAGATCTATGGAAGGATATCTGTTCAAATAGCATCATACTGCCATGGTGGTGCAGTGGTTAGAAAGCAGTATTGCAGGCTAATTCTGCCAACGGCCAGCAGTTTGATTCTCACCGGCTTAAGGTTGACAAACTTTCCATCCTTCTGAGGTCAGTAAAATGAGGACCCAGATTTTTGGGGTCAATATGCTGACTCTGTAAACTTCTTAGAGAGGATTGTAAAGCACTGTGAAGTGGTATATAGGTATAACTGCTATTGCTATACTGTCCTAAGTTTATTTTCCTAACTAAGTATAAAACAATCGGGTTCAAATTCCTTAAATGTAAGGAAGCCATTACCACAATCTTGTAATAACAGCTCAAGTGCACTGTAAATAAACAGGAAATTTAAAAGTACTGCAGTTTGCCAAAATATTGTCTTGACCCTTGCTGTCTTGCAAACTCTATAATAATAATAGAAGCATAGATTATCCCTAAGGTTAAATATTTGTCTGTGATTAATGTTAGGGATAACATTGTTTACCCTAACTGGTTTAGGTAAATAATAATATGTTATCATGGTTTATAAGTTAAAGTGTCTGCAACTTTAACTATGGGAAAGTAATTAAGGGAGTGGTTGTGAAAGCACTTTAAAAGAAGCAAGACTGCAGCTTGCTCTCTCTCTGGCTTTGATGATCCCTGATTACTGCTTGGAATCAAGACTGCATTGCTCGAACGGGAGAGAAAACAAAGGACTGATTTGTAAGTGAACTGACATAGGATATTCTACACGGATTTTGCTAACTCAATATCCTTGAATGGACTGACTAAATGATACATGACTATTGGACTGTTATTTTGACTATGCTATGAACTCATAATGGAATAAACTATATTTTTGATAGCACAAGCGTATCTGTTATTTTTACTGTATGTTAATAAACATACAAGCTTAGCTCACTCATTTATCTGTGTGCCTATCTGACTAACGCTGCACATTCTGTTTAGCTTGTCTCCCTAACCCTGATTGGGGAACCCAGGTTATGGGCCCAGTCTTAACGCTGGTTATGGGCCCAGAGGCTGCAAAGTCAGTTTAACTAGGATAAAACAGATTTATGTAAAAGTGAGAGTTTGTGTTGTTATACATTACAGTAAACAGACAGCTGTGTTTTATTAATTATAGTTTTATGTCCATATAAGAAAACATGGCACAAGTCAATCTACAAAGTTTGTCCCTTATATCCAAGTTGGATGGAACAAACTATGTATCATGGTCTATGAAATGTAGTCTGCTTCTACGAAGAGAAGGTTTGTGGAACATAATTGAAAATCCACCAAATGTAGAAGAATGGGATCCAGAGGATGATGAAGATAGACTAAAGATAGAAGAATTTATGCATAAAAATGAACAAGCTATTTGCATAATAGGTTTAACACTGTCTGATCAACAACTTGTTCATATCCACGGAGAGCAAACGGCTGTTGGGTGTTGGCAGAAGCTGAAGAGGATTTATGTCCGAGATAACGTTGGTGCACACATAAATCTAACACGGAAGCTTTTCAGTACCCATCTCCAGACGAATGGTGATATGCTGAGTCATTTGAAAACTATGCAAAGCATTTTTCAAGAACTGCATGAGAAAGAGCTTATTTTCTCTGAACTACACCAAGTCTACATAATTCTATCTTCACTTGATGAAAGTTATGACAACTACGTAACTTCCCTTGAAATTTTGCCAAAGGAAAGTCTAACTTTAACTGATATAACTGGCAGATTGATTGAAGAGGCCAGAAGAAGGCTTGAAAGAAATGAATTAAGGAGGGAACAACCTCAAAAAGAAGATAATGAATCTCCTACTGCATATGCAATTAAAAAGTGTTTTAATTGTGGAGGAAGAGGACATTTGGCAAGATTTTGTAAAAAAGCAAAATGCCAGAACGCTTGCCAGAATACAAAAAGTCATCAAAAGATAAATAAAAATTTAGAATTAGCCATGTATATTAACGGAGCTGTAAAAAATAATTTATGGTGGTTGACAGTGGAGCATCCCACTGTATAACAAATGATAACAGAAATTTTATTAAAATGTCCAAGAGTACACAGCAGATATCGTTAGCAAATGGCTGGAAACTGAAAGCTAAAAGTCAAGGTATAGCATATTGTTCTTTTATAAAAGAGAATGTAAAAATGTTATATGTACCACAACTTAAGTTTAATTTAATTTCAGTTAGAATTTTGGTTAAACTAGCATATGTAGTTACATTTAAAGGAGATAACTGCATAATTGAAAAAGAAGATAAGAAAATTACTGCATCTTTAAGAGGTGAATTATATGTGTTAAATGATGATGGTTTAAAAGTGGCTAACACAGTTTATGAAAATAAGAAACCTCATGATGAATGTATTCACTTGTTACATCGAAGGCTAGGGCATTTAAATTTTAAAATGCTTAAGAAAACTGTTGAATTATCTAAGGGAATAAGTTTGAAACCTTGTAATAAGTAGTTGCAATGTAATGCCTGTAATCAAAGCAAAGCCAGGGTCACACCGGCTAATAGAGTTGATGGATTTACTACTAAAGAGCCTTTAGAAGTAGTATTTGCAGATTTAATAGGTCCGAAAAAACCAAGTGTAGGAGGAGCTCGTCACAAACTAAGTATAATGGACCATTATTCTAGATATGGGTTTTGCTATTTAATGAAGAGCAAAACTGAAACGTATCAAAATCTCTTTAATTGGATAAAATTTGCTGAAAGGAAAACTAAAAAGAAATTAGTAACTCTTATAACAGATAATGGTACCGAATTTACAAATAATAAATTCCAGAACAGACTAAGAATGTTAGGTATTCAACATAAAATGTCTGCACCATATAGGCCACAACATAATGCCTTTATAGAGAGAAGAGGCCAAACATTACAATCAATGGCACGAACTATGATGTCTGATTCAGGATTACCTGACAATTTATGGGGAGAAGCAATAATGTATGGTAATCATATATTAAATAATGTTGTTAATTCAACAACAGGTGAATTACCATTCACACTGTAGCATGGTACAAAACCTGATTTAAGTTACATGCACACATTTGGAGCACCAGCATGGGTGCATATCCCTTCACAACTTAGACACAAAGGACAACATAGAGCTAAAAGATTATATTTTGTAGGATATACATCTAATCATAGATCTTATAGATTCTGGGAACCAGGTACATCTAGAGTTTACACCAGTGCTAGTGCTAAATTCCAAGAACATGTAGGATGGAATAGATTCGAGCAAGATTTAAATAACGAAGTAATTATTGAACCCTACAAAAGGCAGAAAGAACAGACTAGTTATAAGAAGAGTCCAATTAAAGAAGAAGTCCACGAAGAGCAAATAGGACCAGAACAAGAGGAAACAGTTGATCAGGAAGAGTTAGATAATCAAGAAGAGTTAATAAATGAAAGTCCATCTGTAAGTCCTGTAATACCTAGACGTACTACACGTGTAACTAGACCACCTGATAGGTATCAAGCAAGTATAGTTTGCCAAGTAACTAAAGTTCCAACTAGTGTAGATGAACTTCGGATGTATCCTGCTAAGGATCAGGAGAATTGGCAAAAAGCAATGGAAAAAGAACTAAATTCATTAAAGTTAATGAAAGTATATGAAGATGCCATATTACCTCCAGGAGAAAAATCCATTGGGTGCAAATGGATATTTAAAGTAAAAACTGGAAATGATGGGACTGTTTCCCATAAAGCTAGGTTAGTAGCTCAAGGATTTAATCAAACTGCATCTGATTACGATGAAGTTTTTACACCAAGTCTTAAAGCAACATCTTTAAGAGCAGCTTTAGTGTGGGCAGCTAAGAAAAACTATGTCATTAACCATTTAGATGTAGAAACTGCTTATTTGCATGCACCATTGCAGCACACTATATATTTGAAAAAGCCAGTAGGTATAAAAGACAATAAAGTAAATAGTAATGATTGTTGGAAACTCAAAAAGAGTCTTTATGGGTTGAAACAATCTGGGTTTGAGTGGAACCAATATATTGTGAAAGAGTTAAACAATATAGGTTTTAAATCTGGTTTAGCAGATCCATGTGTATTTAAAAGAGAAAATAATGGAACGGTGTCATTATTGTTATTATTTACAGATGATATTGCTTTGATAACTAAGACTAATAATGAAGCTAATGAGATTATATCATTATTAGCCAAAAAGATAAAATTAAAGCATTTAGGTGAAATTAAAAAGTATCTAGGATTGACAATTAACAAAACAAAAAATGGTTTTAAGATATCTCAAGAAGATAAAATTTGCCAATTAATTAAAACATATAAAATGGAACTTTGTAAACCGGCAAAGACTCCAATGAGTCAGGAAGTTTGCCAAACTGATGATCAAAGTCCCAAATTTGATAAGTCCATATATCGATCTTTGATTGGTAGCTTATCATATATAAGCAATTGGTCAAGGCCAGATATAGCTTATAGTGTAAATCAGCTGGCACATTTTAATTCAGATCCACATCAATGTCATTGGCAATCATTAAAGAGAATTTTAAGATATCTTAAAGGAACAATGAACCATGCATTGTATATAGAACCAAAGGGTGATTTGAGTCTTAGTGCCTATACAGATGCAAATTTTGCAACTGATATAAACACTAGAAAATCAACATCTGGGATGGCTATATTATTTGGTAAGACACTAATAGGGTGGAGGTCAATCAGACAACAGCATATCAGCTTGTCCACGATGGAACGGAATTTTCATGTCTGTCATTACTATGCACTGATTTGATTTTGTACAAACAGTTATTATTAGACATGGGTATAATTGTTAAAGATTCCATTATTGTGTATGAGGACAACCAGGCAGCTATAAAGTTAGCTACTAGTATTGCTGTAAAAACTAGATCAAAGCATACTGATTTAAGATACTTAAATGTTAGAGAATCTGTAAAGAATGGGCTAATTAAATTGGAATACTGCATGACGGAAGAAAACATTGCAGACCAATTTACAAAAGCTCAAGGAGTAATTAAGTTTAAAGAAAGTTGTAACTACTATGATTTAAAGATGTAAATAGTTATATTTATTATTATTTCCTAAAAGGGGAGAATGTTAGGGATAACATTGTTTACCCTAACTGGTTTAGGTAAATAATAATATGTTATCATGGTTTATAAGTTAAAGTGTCTGCAACTTTAACTATGGGAAAGTAATTAAGGGAGTGGTTGTGAAAGTACTTTAAAAGAAGCAAGACTGCAGCTTGCTCTCTCTCTGGCTTTGATGATCCCTGATTACTGCTTGGAATCAAGACTGCATTGCTCGAACGGGAGAGAAAACAAAGGACTGATTTGTAAGTGAACTGACATAGGATATTCTACACGGATTTTGCTAACTCAATATCCTTGAATGGACTGACTAAATGATACATGACTATTGGACTGTTATTTTGACTATGCTATGAACTCATAATGGAATAAACTATATTTTTGATAGCACAAGCGTATCTGTTATTTTTACTGTATGTTAATAAACATACAAGCTTAGCTCACTCATTTATCTGTGTGCCTATCTGACTAACGCTGAACATTCTGTTTAGCTTGTCTCCCTAACCCTGGTTGGGGAACCCAGGCTTAACAATTATTCATGAAACACTTTGCTTAACAATGATTAAACGTTATTTTATGTAACACTCTGTTATAGATTTGACTAGTTAACACAGTTTTCCTGTTCGAATTTACTTAAAAGACACAACATCTATTGATTTTAATTTGATTTAAGAATACCTTTAATTTACCCAGTTCAAACTGTACCAGGTTTGTGCTCGTAGGCTGTAAAAAAACAGCTGGAAATAGTTTTGTGTTTGGCTCAACCTGAAAATAGAGTTAAAATGCAATATAAGCGCATTAGTAGCACATAGGAAAAACTGTGTAATGATATATTTATAAAATCATTTCAACAGCAGAATATTTTAGTCAATAAATACATATACACATAAAAGGATGTGATCCTGAAATCGTACAAAATGTGATAGATTTGGCCTAGGGTTATATTGATAGCAGCAGTGTTCCCAGCATACTGCAATGACAATGAAATCATGACATGTAATGCCATCATGCAAATAAGTAAAATAAGCATGATGCCAGCTATTCAGAATATTAAAAAATACAGCTTCCAGAAGTCAGAAAATTAAGTGAGCACAGAAGATCAAGAAAAGTTTTATTACAAGTCATATTCAGAGACCAGAGTGATTTTGTTCCTAGAAGATGAATTTAAAAGACTCCAGAAAACCAGTATAATGCAGGAATGAATTAATCTGTTGTAAAAATATATCCATATACTTTGCATTTTATGTATAATACCTCTGCAATAAAACAGTGAATTATTTATTATGGAAATATAATAAATGAAGGAAAAACTTGCCCCTAAACTGTGAAAAAACATATTTTAAGAGGAATTGAAAATATATCAATGCAAATGTCCTCCGTTCTGCTAGTGATTATAATATAATACTTTATACTACTTTATAATAATCACTTTTCAAACCCTACTTTGGGATGATGGCCAAGTCGCTCTGTTTCTCTAGAGCAGGGTTGTCAAATTCCTGGCCCACAGAATGGATGCATTAGCGAAGGGGGGAAAAAGTCCCAATATATCACGTGACACAGCTATGACAACATGAGTTTGAAACCCTGTTTTAGAGTATACACCAATATTCATAAATCATGGAGTGAGTCTATTTGGTTCTGTGTGCTTAAGCTTATGATATAATAGTTATAATATTTGTATTAAAATTATGTCCCTAGATAAGAAAAAAAATCAGCTATGTGTACATGAGTCTGATATGTGTACATAACACAAATGGGTTGTGATTTAATATTCATAATTTGGTTCTTAGACATTTCTGAATGCAGATCCTGTATGTCCCACCTACTTTATCTAACTGCAAAATGAAGAGATATTATATTACAAAATAAATTAAAAAGTGGATCAGGTTTTGTGGGGATTGAAACCTCATTCCCAATTGGACAAACATGAATATTTATTAAGCCAAATTTATTCAATTCACATTTCCTTAAACAAAGCAAACACTTATTTTTAATTATACTTTAAATTATAAAAAATAATTATTGGGAAGGGAGGGGAAGGGAAGGGAAGGGAAGGAGCATGGGACTGAAGGGAGAATTGTATGATGAAACAATAAACAGTGAAACATTCATAATATGTCAGTCATGGAAAAAAGTGGGTATCACTTTCTTCTAGATAAGATGGAAACTATTTTTATTTTACATTCTGACTATCTACTGCTCAAGACTGCTAATGCAGGGGGGTGTTTCTTATATTTTCCCCTTTTCCTAAATATGGCAAGTAAGATAAAATTGTCAATAGAATAAATATTTAGTTGACTGGCTCTGCCAGAAAAGCTTATTTTCAAAACGAACAGTCATGGAGTCAAATACTTTAGTGTCATCTGAGTATAAATCCTAAAATGTAAAGAATGGGAGAGTACAAATTCCAGAATCTAGATCAAAGCTTTAGAAAATACACATTAATTCTGGGCAGAAAAAGTAATATTAGAAATTGTACCAAATAAACTTAAATGAACCTAAAAGAAATAACTATCTTTGAAATTAATTCCTGAGTGGTTTGTGAGATACATGCAAATAAGCTGATGCCATAAATAAGCTGGTGATGTTCCATGTCATTAGATACAAAGCTTACAGATAATGAATGCAATAAATCTGATTTTACTGTCACACATCTTGATTTAAATCTTTGTGTTTAAGAGGATTGAGCAAAAAATAGTACAAGACTGTAGTTCATTTAGAAAAAAGGTATGCCCCTTAAATATATGTCTTATTGGAATACCATTTTGATAAATCATTATTACACAGTCAAAGACAAATGTGGATGAAGACAAATATTTGCTACTTCAGGCTGAAAATCTTCAACATTAAATGTACCTAATGTTTTGAAGAGCCATATACAGAGAGGTGACACAATAAACCACTTGAACATGCAAGAAAATCTTGTCCTAGATAAAATCAATTTCCACACCTATAAATTTGATATATGGCAATGAGCTCTAGGAAGATTTATCCTGGTTGACACACAAATCTAATTTGTAAAGAAAAGAATAGGTGTAGAAGATACTGGAATGAATCTTAAAATCAATATTTAAAGCTTTATTGCCTGGAGCCATAAAAAGAAAGCCACTATTTACTTCTATCTAATGTGTGAAAGCTATGGGCACTGGCAGAATCAAAATGAAAAGTTACTATTGAGATTAGTTACATATAATGGAACCACCACCACCCCAAATAAAAATCCCAAACAGCGTGGTGATATAGAAATAAGCATTTCTGCAATTTAATTTTACAAAATTATCATTGAAGTGAAGCAGAGTAGGAATTGTTATTATGGTAACTATCTAGAACTTCATTGGACAAGCGTATCCTCAAATGGCAGGCACTAAGAATTGAATGGATTTGGCCACATTTTGCAGAATTGTAAAATATCAAGAATGCCAAAGGATGGAATATTATACCATATTATGAGGAATACTCATAAAGTTCACTACTTTGGTATTGGTCATTGAACACACTAAAAATAATTGATTCAATCACAAATGATATGTTGCCGGAATCTGAAAGAAAGTGTTAAACCAAGCACTGTAATAAGGTGCAACTATAGGAGACAAGGCACGATTTAAGTTAAAGGAATCACTTGGAGATATCAGCAGACTTGTGCCCACCCCCCCAATGATATTACTGATACCTTGGAGAACACTGGGGGTGGAGGTGGGGAAGGGTTTAGATGATGATTTTGTCTGAGGTCTAAGGATAAATATGAGTTTGGGATCAATACTATTGAACTATCTGAGGAAATATAGGTAAAAATTGCTCAAGATATTGCTTCTGTGCTGCTAAAACAATAGTCGCTTTGCCTCTAGATAAGTGCAGAGGAATATTGATCATAGTCCCATCAAAAACTTTTAGGATATTCCAGACATCTGGCAGTAATAGAAATATAATGAATAGTACTATAAGCAGAAACACAATCATATGTGTAATGGCAGAGACCACTACTACTACTACTATTACTACTATTACTACTACTACTATTACTACTACTACTACTACTACTACTAATAATAATAATAATAATAATAATTGCTGTACACCTAGGAACAATGTAGGAAAATACTTTTTTGTAAGAATACAAAACTGTTAACAACTATCCTTTAAAAATAATTACAATTTTGCTTTGTTATGGAATTGTATAATGAATGGAGTATTTTAATGTTTTATCCAAACACCATATCTTCCATCACCCAAAATATTCAAGTCTATTGTCTTCATAGAAATTGTGTAATATTTGCTTCATAATTTGTATAATTTCATATCAGGTTAATTTTCTGTTCAACACATATCTCCCCAAATATAGCATTACTAATTTCATCCTCAGTTTTAATCTTCCACCTTACTGAGGTAGACGAGAATGTCACAGGCAGAATCATTATATTTTCACAAGAAATGACAGCCTTTTTCTCATAGGAAATTGCTACAAAAATTGGTTAGACTTTAAGTATAGGGTTGATATAAACAGCAGCCTATTTTCACTAGCACAGTGATGAATTTGAATCCTCAGGTAGACCTATATTTAGATTTAGTTTAATTTTTTTTAAAAATGAAGACTTATTTGTGATCCACTGCTATTACTATCCTCAAATATTAACTATCAGATGGATTACTAAAACAGGATACAGCAATAATGCATTTTCAAAATCCAATCTGTAATATTCTGCTTCCCAATTAAACACATATGTTAAATAATACCCCTACATCATAACTTTGGTTATAAACAATTACATTCTCCACAACCAGTATCAATTCATTAGTACTGGAATGTGAGATAGAATTTGCTATACAGAATATATGCAGAAACTCCAATATAATTTCAAATGATTAACCAGCAGATTTGAGGGAGCCCTGGATTTTCTAGTATTGCAATAAACCTTCTCATAATATTAAAATGGTGCTCTCAAAATTCATCATATCAATCAATCAAAATAGAGCTGTAAGGGACCCTCAAGGTCTTCAAGTCCAACCCTCTGCTGAAGCAGGAGACCCTGTACCATAATTGAGACTGTACAACCTACTCAATATAAATATAGACATTATTATATTATATTTTCACAAAATATTAATTTATATTGTTAAAGCATGAAAGTAAAATTTTGTGGAAAAAATATTGATACCTGGTAGAAAGTTCCCAGTTCCTTTCCATTGGCTGTGAATGACAACATCCCATTAGCTAATTCGACAAGGCATCCAATTTCTAGATCAACATTACCACGATTTGATCTTTGAGAATTAACAAATGATTCTCCTCCCCAAACCAGATAGCAATTACTACGTTTTACACTGAAAGAAAGCAACCAGAAAACAATTAAATGTTAAGTATTGCCCAAAGATTTATTTAAATATATATTTTATGTGGAAAAGCCTATTGTATTCTATGGAAAGAAAAAAAGCAGAAATAAGTTATAGAAATTTGATGAATAAAAAAATAATATAAAATATAAAATAAAATAATAACATTTAAATAAATGTTTGGATTTACTCGAACTGCAGCTGCAGATATTTCACAAGGAGGCTCTATAGCTTTCATAAACCATCTGGTAATTATCACCAATATTCAGGAAGTAAGTTCAGTGAACATAAGGCATTAGACCTCTATAACAACTAAGGATTAACTAAAATCCAGTTAATTTTGTATTTCAAGGATCAGTCAAAAGCTCCATTCAAGTGTTTATTTTCAGATAACCAGTACAAAGCAATTTTAAAAATATTTTTTTCCACTGTTAATTTATGAAAATGCTATTCCATAACTAAGTTGTAATTGAAATTAAAGTAAGAGCGACTTTAAAAAGTTGGTTAAATTATCGAAATATGGATTGCTATAGTTTATACCATATAATGTAAGTAAGTAAGTATATAAGTAAGTAGGTAAATAAGGAAGGAAGGAAGGAAGGAAGGAAGGAAGGAAGGAAGGAAGGAAGGAAGGAAGGAAGGAAGGAAGGAAGGAAGGAAGGAAGGAAGGAAGGAAGGAATTCATTAGATAATTTATACGCCCAAACCTTTCATGGACTCTTCCTCTTTCATCTCCCAAAGTAACTGTTACTGTGCAATTCTTATTTAGGTCAAAATGTTCACTGTAAAAATGGTAGTCAGGAGTTACCCAACCAATCCACACTGAAGATGGGTCTTGACCAGCAAAGATCTTCACAGAGTAGTAATACTGGAATGACAAATATAAATATTAATACAATACTTAGAGAAAATTTTCTTAAGAGAAAATATATTCCATACTAAATAGAGAAAATCATAGATTTCATTGATAGAATCAGCATGAGTGGCTTGTTTCGAAAAAATATTGTGCTTATCAATGGATAGTTATTCAAAGCAGTGTAGAACTCTACTAACACATTGTTTTCAATTTTACTGAAATTGCTAATCACTCATTATAAAACCCACTAAATATATAAATGATGGCTTTTAAAAAAATTATACACACACACAGAGACCACACATCATACACTACACACACACACACATACACACACACACACATATTGGAAAAATGGTATGGTATGCTTTGAGGCTAATAGTGAGCAGGAAATGGTTTGGAACTAGGAAAGGAATCAGAGTCCACCAAATAGTTGAACATAACTGAGTTAACTTCTCAGAATTGGTTTCAATTAAGTTAAAGTATGTTCTAATTTTGGGAAAAATCTAAGCCAATGCTGTTCAAACCAAGATAACTATTCCATTAAAAGAAAAGCCTGAATACTTACTGTTGTGGCATGAATAGGTATTTCTTGGTTCTGTTTTCTGTAATAAGATTATCAATATAATAGAGAATTAAATGATTGTATAAAACACTAAAATAGAACTGAAAAGATATTTTTAACCTGTATACTGAATGGAATAAAATGTATTATAGGCTAAATTAAAACAGAAAAGTAATGCCTGAGTTCTGCCACTTCAAAAACAAACAGAATTCAGAAGTATATAGAATATACTTCTATAACTATTTTAATTTAATATATGCTAAGGAGAAGGATTGCCTATAGCATAGTGAGAAGAAACAAGATCTTCAGTGGAAAACCATGTCTCGAATATATTTGTTTCTGATTCTTTGTATTTCTGATTACTGAAAATCACTAGCTTCAAAATCAATAAGTCTTCTGTTTTGGAATAAAGATTTGAACATTGACATAGAATGAGACAACATTGCCATAGAATGAGACTAAGTGAAAATAACTAATAATTTCCAAAGTAAAAATAGAGACAATTAAAAACATAGGTTTCAGTTAAAGGACTGACAATATATCTAACCTTTTGTAGAAGCCCTCAAATTCGAAACCATGAGTGTAGGTAAAAGATGAATGAAATTCAATTGGCATGCTTAAGCGACAATATATCATGTCTGCATTACTATTCTGTGTTCCAAATGTCTTATGAGTAACTTTTAAACGTGGTGGATTGTCAATGTTTCCATCAATTCTTGTAACCTGAAATTATCAGAAATTTGTTTTTACAAGCATTTTTTTTGAAAAAAGCACTATCAGCCCATGATAAGACTTACTAAATTATCTCCTATGTTATATTGTCAATATAAATTTTTAATGACACAAGGAGAGATAGGTAATGTTGAGGTGAGCTCATCAACATCCTGCTAATAACTTTTTATGTCCCATAGACTCTCTGTTCCACTTAAGTTTAATTTGTTTATTATTTAAAAATATGTTTTTATATCCACATAAGGAAATTGAAAATTTCCATTGTAGTGAATAAAGTACAAATTTCACTATCATCTCCATTTTAGGCCCCTCCAAATCTTGGGAATTAAGCATGGTGTGACTGTGGCCTCTACCCAAGGAAAAAAAGAGAAAGATAAAAGAGCACGTTTCTGGGATCCGAAGGGCACAAGTAACAGCTTCACTGACTTATTTTCTTCTTACATTTGGTGACTGGTTACAACCCCCATGATCATCAATTTTGAATATTTGCATGAGATGTTCTCAACATTCAAAATGTAATCTCAGACCTATCAGAGCACTTAATTATGGATTATACTTAATGGTGTTAGGGCTCTTCTTACTATCTAGTATTACCTCAATATGAGGATGCCCTTTTGGCACATTGACAAAGGTTGGTAAGCGTTTGCTAAACCACATAGCAACTTCTCTGTTCATGTTGACAGCAAAAGGCTCAAAACCTTCTTGAAGCCCACACATTGTATAGTATTTGAAAGTGCTGGCATCCCTTCCAAAATTCATTCGGCCAATCTGAGACAAACCCAGTGAGCATATAGGAACAAAACCTGAAACAACAAAAGATAATAGTGGAGTTAGATTTAGATTTAGATCACATTTAGATTTGACTGGATTATTTATATATATATTTAAATATATATTTAATATATATGGCAACTCAATGCTGCTTACAGAATATAAAACCACATTTTAAAACAGTAAAAACTAACAAAAAGAATCAAATAAATTAATATAGTACAATATAACAAAATCACTCCCCAACTCCCACCCCTGCCCTGGTGACAGATCACATGAGCCATTTAATGGGCTCCATCCCGCTCTGAGTTTCCCAGGCAGAACCAAGTCTTCAGCGCTTTCAGGAACAGTATTAGAGTGGGGGCCATTCTAATCTCTTTAAATAATTTTAAATTAAATTATTAATTTAATCTCTGTTCCAGAGAGAGGGAGCCACCACAGAGAAGGGCCTTCTTCAGGATCCCACCAGGTATAGCTCCTTCGGGGATAGGACCCATAATATTGTCTGCCTCCTGGTTCTGGTAGGTCAGGTAGATGTGACCAGCATCTTTTGAGGATTTAAAAAAAAATATTTAAAAAATGACTAAAGTATACCCACTAAAAGTATTTTGTCCAATAATGAAATATAATCAAGTGTCATATAAACAGATATTTCTTTTTTTCCTTCTTTCCTTCTTTCCTTCCTTCCCTCCTCCCTCCCTTCCTTCCCATCTGCCAAATAATCAGAAGCTAAGTATCCCAGCTTAAAACATAAAGAAGTGGCTGTTCCTGAACTACATATTAAATTGTCTTATAAAACATTTTTAAGTCTAATAACAACATTCTGCCTAAGGCTTCCATAACAAGCAATAAGATGATGTTAAAATCATTAACAAGAATATTAGATAGGCATAAATTGGATATCTGTAAAGCAGAGAGCTAATGGGGACCTGATCATGTTAGATCTACAGCAATTAATATAAAATAACAAGAATCTAAACATGCCCAGTGGGGATTTTAGGCAAACAGTAATAGAAGAGAGTATTCAAGAATCATGGTATTTGGGTTTGTTATTCTTCACTTTTTTTGGAAATAGTTAAAATATAATGACTACTAAAAAGTATGTGGTCTATAAGATAGAGCAGTTAACAAGTTTAATGGTGGGCAGTGCCATAGATTTAAAAATGAATGGTGCATTGGATTGTGCAAAGGCATGAATCTGTCAAAACTCATTAAATTAATTGTATCACTTCCCAGGATTATATGACTACTCTGGAAACCCTAATGATTCAGTTTAAGAAAGGAAAGGCTGATGTAAAACCTCTTCTGTGGAGAAATTTATGCACTTTTTCTATGAATGCCCACACAGAGAATTCTAAGTATCACTACACTGAATGGTACATGGGTGTGAGAGTTGGGCACTAAGAAAGGCTGATTGAAGAAGACATGCCTTTGAAATGTGGTACTGGCATAAATTATTGCGTATGCCATGGACAGCCAGAGCAACCAACAGAGAGTTGCTGAATTGTATAAAACCAAACACATATTTAGAAGCCAAAATCACAAGACTATATACTTTGGCCATGTCTTGCATTCATTGGAGAAGTCAATGATGGTTAGTGGAACAAAAAGAGGCAAGCAAAGAAAATGATAACAATAAAACTGATACAAAGATAAACATTTAACAACTAAAAGAAGCTGTGTTTGATAGGAAAGCAAGGAAAAGTTACTTGCCTATAAAGTTGCCAAGAGTAAGACACAACTGAATGGTTAAAACAAATCACTACATGCAATTTCAATATTGTGTTGGTGAGTTGTGGGCAATAGTATGTTGGCTTGAAAGATATTTCCTAGATTTGGGGTACCTGGTTTATGCATGCCAGATAATGAAAGTAATATAGCGGCTTCTAATGGTAAATAGTAAACATGATAGCATAATACAATGTTATAAAATCCTCTTAAGGGAGAAGTCTTGAAATATCTAATATCTAGTTTTAAATCTAATATTATATCCAGACAAATAATATCACCTATAGGTTTCTAGTTTCAAAGTAAAAAAATAAAAATAAGGAAAGTATATCTTTTACAGAATCTCTAAAAAGTCACATAAGATTCTCAATTGATCAAAGTTACATGATCGAGTAGGACAATATCTATGGGTACATCTGGGTAATGAACAAGACATATCATATGGAAAATTACAACTTAGAATGCAGTGAAGTGAAGGTTAATGAAATGGCTAAATATAACAGTATTTATGACTAAACGTCTTATAGCTTTTCTAACCAATCTTGAAAGAAAAGGGGAAAAAAATGACAATTGTGCTCTGAAAAGCGTGCTCTGAATGGATCATATGACTGTACCTTAAGAAGAGACATAAACAAGCTATTAGGAGAAAAGTTATTATGAGATCTCACTCTGTCTCTCCTAATAGGATTTTATGTCTGCATATGTATCTGCATGTGTTTAATTTTATGCATAACACTCATACTGATCAATCCTCTCAGAATTAATAAAAATATACATATCATTAAATAGCAAATACATCTAGTCTGATTTTTCTTACAATAAAATGACTCAAACAAATTTTACAATCTGATGACAAAATCTACCGAACAGAACAAACAGTAAATTAGATATCATAATTTAAATGGAATTTGTTACAATTCATTAACATACTTCACTAAATACTTCTGTTCAAACGTGAATTCTACTGAAGCCAGCAGGCTTTAAATCCAATAAATTTGTCTGAGATTGCAAAATTAAAGATACTGAAATTGAAGTCTATGCTACTTAGAACCATGTCCTATTGTAGAAGGTTTTAATTGTATTCAGTACTTCACTTCTTGAATAGTAGTCTCCAGTGGATGAAGACACTTTTCTTCCAAATAAATTGTTTCTCCTATTTTAATTAGCGCTGTATTTCCATGATTATGTACAACTGTCACAATAAGTGTCTATGGAAATTCTCAGAATGTCAGAATAAGCCAATAAAATAAAATTGCAGAATAAGTCAATAAAAGTATCAGACTTACCACAAAATTAGAAAAAAATGCCAAATAGTAACTAATATATGAAAAAGTCATGAGTTCAATGACAGCAGAAAATTCTACAACACCGAACTAAAATGCTATCATTGTTGGAATATTTATTATTCTTAATTACTGACTGCATATATTTTATTATATTGGGATGTATTGTATCATACACTCCTGCACTAACTCCTATTAGACAACTGAGACATAAGCCTGTGATATATTCTAAAGGTCAGCAATCAGCTTACCATTATCTATTTCAAAGTCAGCAAAAGCAAGTTCTGAACCTGTATTGGTTATAAGTAATTCTCCATTGAGTGTAAATATAATAGACTTGTCCTCCAGATTGATCATACAGCCTACTACATCTCCTACTTGCCAGTTTCGTCCAAAGAATCCGCTCCCCTCATGCCAACGTTGCCCCTGAAAAGTAAAATGGTTCAGATAATAAATATATATTCCACAAACACTTGTGTTACACTAAATAAATTATATTTTCAGGTATCACATAAGATTCCTTTTGTTGATGTTCAACAAAATAGTACCATTTTCCTGTCAAACATATTGTGGTCTTTTTGCTCTTATTTACTGAAAACAAATCCAGAAACAAAAATAAACAATATACAACAGAAGGAAGGAAGGAAGGAAGGAAGGAAGGAAGGAAGGAAGGAAGGAAGGAAAGAAAGAAAGAAAGAAAGAAAGAAAGAAAGAAAGAAAGAAAGAAAGAAAGAAAGAAAGAAAGAAAGAAAGAAAGAAAGAAAGAAAACTAAAAACCAACAAAAATACTGTATATAGGATACATATATACACATATATGCATTCACATTCTGTAGGAAGATTTCAGTGAATGGTAACCCGATTCCATAGTCAGATTGGGTATAAATTGTTAATAGCACCAGTTTTGAAGATTACTTACTTTGAAGATTACTTATGAAACTTGTGATTTAAATGTATACTGGATCTATTTTCTGCTGCACTGATATTACCCTTATAAGTCTTTATCCCTATTAATTAGCAGATTATTTACATATTTATAATAATAAACCATTTCTCCTGGCAATCATCCAGCTGTAATTAACCTAAACCTTCTTCACATCAATCTCTAATGAAACATTTTGGAAAATAAGTCAGTATCTGCAATATAGTGATAAAAATTCCAGCCCCAGTTGCTGTTGTTACTTGATAACTATTTGAATTATGTCAGTAAGTGTTTTTTTTAATGCTTAATTATACTGTCACATATCAAATAGAATGCAAACGTATTTGTATTTAACTACTTTTTCCGAATAGCCCCTCACATCCCTCCTCACATCTATTAATGCTTTTGGTTTTTGAGGGTTCTTATCAGTACTGGTTGAGAACATTACTTGGAACCATGACAAGCAATTTAATTGTTATAAATTGTATTATAGATTAAATTATAGTTAAGTACTTGATTTACATTAGCAATTGTTGGCCTATAAGGTAGATGTTAAGTTCTGCGCATGGGCGCAAGGAATGGAGACGAGGCAGTGAACAGTGAACTTCAACTCTTTATTAATCATTCTGAACAGAGCAAAACCCTAGGGCAGCAGCAGCCCTTTTATCGGGCAGGCTGCTGATCTAGTAACCAATGAGAAACATGGAGTGTTAACCCCTTGAACCAATGAGAGTGGCTTGTTAACAGTCAATCAGATTCTCCTGAACGGACCAATCCGATATCGCTATTATCGGCCAATTAGAAGTGTAGGATTAGAACCCTGCTTTTTCTAAAGGTTTGATAAAACTTTATTTAAGTGTTTTATTAGTTCATAACACCCCTTCCCCTCGGGTTCCGTTTAAGGGGTGCGGTGACGTAATCCCTGAGGTATGAAGGTTGTTTTGACTGACTATTAGATTTACGCTGTCCCACCGGTTCCTATCTGTAACCTGGCTTCGGAGGGACGTTTTTGGGCAAGTCAGGTACCGGTGGTTCCATATCCTCATTGGATGACTCAGTGCCGCTAATGTTCTCGTTGTTGTCCTCCGATCCTTGCGGGCTTGCTTTTGTTGAGGTGTTCCTCTGTGGTGAGGACACTCCCCTTCCTGATTCTTCTTCATTCATCATGCCCGATTGCTGACTTCTTTCGCTCCTGCTTTCTACCATCTCGAATTCAGTTTCTTCGACATCCCCTCTCCCCTCAGTTTGGGAGTTACCGGAGTCACGGAAACTAGGTTGTAGCCTTGAGCGAAGCTGATGTATATGGCGTTTCCATATTTTTCCGTCGCAGGTTTTCACACAGTACGACCTGGGTCCGGTGGCTTGAATTACGGTTGCCTCGACCCACAACAGTTTGCCAGAAAGGTTTCTGGCGAAAACTAAGTCGTCTATCTTGAACTCGCGGCATTTTCCGCTAGATCCACAGGGTTTCTCTGACTCATAAGGTGGGTGAAGCCGGTCTAGGTGGGAACGGAGTTTGCATCCCATCAATAGTTCAGCTGGAGTCTTGTTGGTGATGCTGTGCGAAATGATGTGTTGGAGAAGGAGTATTCTGTTTATTTTATCTTCAATGTCCCCATAGTCCATTTTGTAGAGGGTTTTTTTTAACAAATTGTACCATGCGCTCGGCCCTTCCGTTAGCCGCAGGGTGCACTGGTGAAGTTAGCGCATGGCGAATACCCCGGTCCGCTAAGTATTGTTCAAAGGGTAGAGAGGTAAACTGGGGTCCGTTGTCGAAGACCAGAACATCTGGCAGTCCATGCGTCGCGAATAGCCTGTTCAATTTCCGGATTACGGACTCGGTTGTAGTACTCGGTTGTAGTACTTTTGTGGATCTCGAGCCAGTTGGAATAGACATCCACTTTTAGTAGGAATGTATGTCCCTTAGTAGGTCCCACAAAGTCAATGTGGATGTGGGACCACGGTCCCTGGGGTGTTTTCCATTCTGTTGGAGTTGCTTTAGGTGGGACACTGCTAACTTCTTGGCACTTTAAGCAAGTCTTTACCCAGGCTTCAATCTGTTTGTCGATGCCCAGCCACCACGTGTAGCTTTGTGCGAGCGCTTTCATACACATGATGCCGGGGTGACCCTCATGCAGTATTTTTAATACTGCTTGTTGTAACCGCTCTGGGACAATGACTCTATCCCCCCACAGGATGCAGCCTTTTTGCGAAAAAAGTTCTGTTTGCTGGTTCTTTAAGGGGGTGAAGTCATCAGGGGTTTGTTCTACTGGCCATCCCCATTCGACCCAGCTAAGAACTCGCACTAAGATAGGATCGCATTTTGTTTCGATCGTAATATCTCTAGCAGTTAGTGGCGGTGAATGGAGCGTTTCAATCTGGAGTGTCGAAAGCTGGAGCTGGGTCATTGATGGTTTCTGGAAGTGGTGCACGTCTCAGTGCGTCAACGTGGGGAATGGCTTTCCCCGGGTGGTGTTGCAGTCTATAATTGTATGCAGCCAAAAACTCCGACCAGCGAGTCATTCTAGGTGATAATATATAGGGGGTTGGCTTGTCTCCCTCTATAATCCCCAGCAAAGGTTTGTGGTCAGTAACAATAGTAAAAACTCGTCCATAAACATATTCATGAAACTGTTTCACAGCAGATACAACAGCAAGAGCCTCTTTATCGATTTGACTATAGTTACGTTCAGCCTTTGATAGGGTCCTTGAAAAATAGGCAATAGGGGCCTCACTACCATTTGGTAATACATGGCTCAAAATGGCTCCTACTCCAAACGGTGACGCATCACATGTAATGGTTAAAGGCAAAGTCTCATTATACTGCATTAAAACAGCATCTGAGGTTAATAAGTTTTTCACTTGTCAGAACGCGTGCTCCTCTCGGTGCCCCCAGACCCAGGTTGCTTTTTTGTCGAGAAGTCTATGGAGGGGCTCAGCTACGGTCGCTTTGTGGGGCAGGAAGATGTTGTAAAAATTAATGAGTCCCAGAAAAGGTTGGAGATCAGTCTTATTTCTGGGTCTTGGGGCGTTCTTGATTGCTTTCAGTTTGCTATTGGTGGGGTAAATGCCTTGTTTATCGATTAGGTACCCCAGGAACTCTACTTTCTCTGTACACAGTTGACATTTATTTTTTTTAACCTTAAGGCCGGAGTCTTTAAATTTCTGGAGAACCAATTTAATACGCTCTTCTAGTATTTCTCTATTCAGGGCAGCAATTAAAATGTCATCAAAGTATGGTATGACCCCTTTGATCCCCTGCAAGTGTCTCTCCATCAAACTTTGAAAAATCCCTGGGGCTACGCTAACTCCGAATTGGAGTCGGTTGCACTTAAAGGCGCCTTGGTGCATAACGATCGTTTGTGCCTCCGCTGTTTTTTTTTATCTACAGGCAGTTGTTGGTACGCCTGTGGTAAATCCAATTTAGCGAAGACTTTTCTTCCCCCCAGGGAACGGAGAAGGTGTTGTACCATCGGCACCGGGTAAGCGTTCTATTGAAGGGCGTGATTCAGGGTGGCTTGGTAGTTCCCACAAATCCTTAATGATCCATCTGGTTTGATGGGTGTTACGATTGGGGTTTCCCAACGATCATGGTCTGTTGGTTCTAAAACACCCTGTGCTCTTAATTTATCAAGCTGGTCGTCAATCTTTGGTTTAAGGGCAAAAGGTACCCGACAAAGCTTAAGGCGGATGGGGGCTACTTCAGGGTTAAGGTTAAATGATATCGGGGTCTCCTTGTACTCACCTAGTTTGTCTGCAAAGACGTCCTGGAATTCCTGGACGAGGGCCTCCTCCCAGTCGTCACTTCTGGTTTGGTGAATGCCGGCTACCTCGATCCTGAGTGGGGCAAACCATTGAAGGGCTAACAAGCTAGGCCAATCGTAGTCGACGACAGTCAATGGTAAAGATGCAGTACGATTTTTGAATGAGACCTGGACTAGGCTGGATCCAACGACTGGAATTCTGTCGTAATCCCTGGTAATCCTTGAGTATGATTCTTTGGGTTCTGAGGTCTTGCCGCCGGAGGGCAGGGATTAATTGTTTAAGGGTCTTCCAGGAAACCATCGAGAGGGATGATCCTGAATTGACTTCCATCACGCAGGGCTGGTTTTCGATGGCGACCTTCACTCGGATCTTCTTTGCATCTAGTGATGAGGCGTGACCAATTGTAATGGTTTGGTGTGTCTCTTCTCATTTCGTTGAATTGGCCAGTGGTTTATTTCTGTAGGAGTGGTTGTTCCATTGGTGGTTCAAATGTTCCCGACTCACAGGATGATTCCCTCTGGTTTGGCGGTTGTTGGTCCCCCTCTGAAGTGGGCTGGATCCTTGCTTGCTTCTATAGACCTTTCCGATGTGGCCTCTTTTCCCACAAAAATTGCAGAGCGCGTCGAGGAATTTGCAGTCTGATCGCGGGTGGTTTGCCCCACAACCTGCGCATTGATGCTGTAGTCTTTGATTATGCTGGTGGCGTTGGTCACATTCAGACCGGAGCCGGTTGACCTCCTCCTCATCACTTTCTGATGACGATTCGAGGTCCTCATGGTGGGTTGCCATTGTGTGTCCCTCTAGGCGAGGTGAGATTTCGCTGGCGAGTTGGCGGAGCGGTGCGTTGGTGCGGCGCATTCAGGCAGCCCACTTCCTGGTTGCTTCTGCTGCAGTAGCATCAGCGATGGTATCTGCAAGGCTGATGTCGCCTTTTGCCATCAGCTTACTTTGCACATGTGGTGCATCTAGTCCCAGAACTATTCGGTCTCTCAGAGCTTCTTCGAGGTTGGCGAACCCACAGAGACCTCCCAGGTTCCAGAGATCCGCGATGAAATCTGCAACGCTCTCTCCTTTCTGCTGGTCTCTCTGTTAAAATTCATGTCTTCGGACAAGTGTTGGTACGGTAGGTGCATAGTGGGGCTCGAGGATGTCCCAGTCCATGGATTTCACCTCAGCCAGTTTTGCCAGTGCCTTGGCCATCTAAAAACGGCAGGTCCGCAGTGGGTCAGGAATATCGCTCACTTTTTCCCTGTAGTGGGATCCTTCAAGTTGTTGGTCTCCAGAAACATCTGGAACCGGTCCATGTACGAATCCCAGTCTTCTTGTGCTGGGTCAAATGGAGCGGGTGGTATGGCGCCACCAGACATGGTTTCCGCTGTCGATGTGCCTTCAGCCACGTGCTCTGTTTGGTGCTCTGTAGTGTTCAGTCAGCTCTGACATCTCTGCATCCCATCCTCGTCGCCAGTGTTAAGTTCTGCGCATGGGTGTAAGGAACGGAGACGAGACAGTGAATAGTGAAGTTCAACTCTTTATTAATCATTCTGAACAGAGCAAAAACCCAGGGCAGCAGCAGCCCTTTTATAGGGCAGGCTGCTGATCTAGTAACCAAAGAGAAACATGGAGTGTTAACCCCTTGAACCAACAAGAGTGGCTCGTTAACAGCCAATCAGATTCTCCTGAACGGACCAATCCGATATCGATATTATTGGCCAATCAGAAGAGCAGGATTAGAACCCTGCTTTTTCTAAAGGTTTGATAAAACTTTATTTAAGCGTTTTATTAGTTCATAACAGTAGACATGGCTAAAAAAACCCAATGTATATAGATTTACATCTACTTTTACTGGAACAAAATTTTGCATGTCTGAATGTGCCTCCCCCCCTCACCTAACTTTACTTTAATGTAAACTCAGAAGAGGCCTGTCTGAGGAATTTTCTCAAAATAGTTTCTCAACCTGTGCTTGCCTGATAGTTTCCTTGTTAGTGGCTCTCCCTCATCACTCAAGCCTTCTCTATGTCTACTACAGAAACTAACCCATCATGCTGGTTCATTCTGGCAGAATTTAGATACACAAACATTTGTAGATAAAGATTATTGGCAAGACTTCATGACATCATCAACTCATACCCCATCAATGAGATGAGAATAATGGAGATTGAGCAGGAAAAGGAGAGCCACTGTAAATATTTTGACAATTACTTTAATAAGGGAAAGGCAACCTAAATTCTTTTTCTTGCAACAGTGAGTTGGGAGGGTGGGGGGTAGATAACTCTTATTTTGTACTGAATGATGGTATTTGCATGACTTGGGCACTGTAACTAAAAACCTTATATGCTTCATCCCACAGTGGAGTGGATTTATTATGAATGCATAATTGTACCCATGACAAAACTCTATGAACTGACCTATGCTGTATAAACCCAGCCAATTATAATTAAATGTACTAACTTTGGAGCCTTCAAATACAAATGCTTGATCATCAGCTCCTAGTTCTATATCAGGTTGGCAGCCTGGTCTTGCCCATCCAACACGCATATCTCCTCCAGTTACAGCTTCAAATTCGAAATACCACTTTCCAGTCTCAACTGCATAAGATTTCTCCACTCTGAAGAAACGAATCTTATCAATGCTCACTTTTCCCACTGTCTGATCAGCTGTGAAAAATACAATGCAAAAAGTTATTACAACTGAACATATCAGAAAGGGGCACTTAGGGGAGAATGTCAAAAAGAAAAGAAAAAGAAAAAAAAGATGGGGGCTGCAACATTGTGATTAAACTTTCATCTTGACATTTTTGAACCCCAGTCCAGATGTTCTTACACACAGGTTTTTGTACTCAAGAAAAAATTTTTTTGAAGCAGCCAGAGAATAATTGCTTACTTTTATTGTAAGTAATTATATTTGGTATGGTAATTATATAAACATATATAATGATACAGAAAGCAAAAATGTGTCACTGGTAGAAATTAAAATTTGGAGTGAGGGTGTTTTAATATTCGAGTACATCTGCTCCTCTTAGAAAGGCAACACTCTTCAGAAAAGCAAAGCTTTTTCCCTTTAGATATTCTTTCTTGAATTATGACATACAGCCTCTGCACTTTCTTTTTTCCTCTCATTGTCTTTCCTTTTTCTCAAAGTAAAACAAAGAAAGAAAAAAAGCAACCTAGATTTGGAAAGGAAGATAAGATAGCACACACAGCAAATAGGTCAAGAGGGGCTGTGAAATTGCAAACTTTCATTAACCACAGTAAGGAAAAATGCTGCATTCATTCCATGTGAAAATTATTTTCATATATTTCACAATTGAATTTCACAATTCATTTTTTGTTTTACTACCAGTTCTGTGGGCGTGGCTTGGTGGGCGTGGCAGGGTAAGGGTACTGTAAAATCTCCAGTCAGAGGTGGCATTTGCCAGTTCTCCGAACTACTCAAAATTTCCGCTACCGGTTCTCCAGAACTGATCAGAACCTGCTGAATACCACTTCTGATTTTGGCTTGGGGAAAGAAGATTATGCCAATTATAAGTGTACCCTTCATTCATGAGTGCCAACATGAAGTTTAAAAGACATCACATTGGGTAAATAAATTCTTCTCCTCAAATATCAACATAGTGAAAAATCCTACAGAGTATTTTTGAACATTAAAGGAACACAAAAACATGCTACAAATACTTTAGTGCTTCCAAAAATGCTAATAACAAAATATTTATTGACATACCTATTTCCTGATCTGGGGGCTCAATATTATATCCATATCCAGCAAAAGTCCGAACAGCTTCACGAAGACTATCCCTGTTTGATTTTTTAGTGCGTTCATCTAATAACATATAAGGAACCAGCCGAGGATTCCGTTTGTTTTTAAGATCCTACAAAGAATAGGTGCAACAAATATCACATTCAAATTACACAGAGCAATTTAGAGCAGTACATTTTAATACTTTAATTTCTATTTTCTAGGAGTATAATTATTAAGGGAAGAGATATTCAGTTTTTGAACAGGACTTTCTTTCACTTTTCTTCCCCAAATGACTACCCAAACATACTTCAAAGAATCTCTTAACCCCAGAACTGATTGTACCACTACATTGGAGTCCATTCTATGAACCAATGTAAAGTTTTTTATTTTATATATTATGTATCTGTTGTTTTTCTATACAGAGTCATTTAGGAACTGGTTTTTTTTAAACTGAATTAAATAAATAAATATAATGTACGCTCCAAAACACAGACTAAATGTGAAAAAAAAAATTATACAGGCCATCCTACTATACACTATAATACACACAACTCCAGGTTTTTCAGATATGTACAATAATTGTCAAGAATTAAGTATTAATTAAGAAATAAGCATATTACCCAATAATATTGCTTTAGCTAGATATGGTCCTTCCTTTATAATTACCAAAATTTTATTTGAAATCTTTCTTGAGGTAATTTTTACCTGTTGAATACCATAGGTCCAGCCTTGTTTTATTCTTTCTTTTGCCCAAACATTATGTGCATTCTCTGCAAGTTTATCAACTAATATTTCTTGCGAAGGTAACAATTTAACTTCAGAAAGATCAAGAGGAGCTGGCTTGTACCCATTTGTCATCATGTAACTGTAAACCAGAGAAAAGATGGACCTACATTTTAATTAATCAAAGAGCTGTTGAGAATATTCTGTGTACATCTATAATTTAGTAAATGTTTAATCTACTTTAATTATTAATAGGAATTTTAAATCCAAATCAATCTGTTCTCTCTTCTTTCATACTAAATTCATATGAACTAAATCATTCCTAAGAGAAGGAGATACTTTTGGTGTATGGTTACCACAGATCAATAAGAATGCATCCCTCATATTCTTCCAAATAAGGACAAATAACTCTGTAGAAAATAAGATTATTAATCCCTGTTGCAAGTAAATAAACAATTCCAATGTATATCGTGGGGTTGTGATTCCGATTACCAATTTTTAAATTTTGAACACCTTTTATGGTTAAATAAACCCTATAGCTTGGCCATTTTAACTGCCATGCCATCAGCTGCAGACGTGAACTATTAAACAGCATGACTTGGCATTAACAATATGTCCTATTGCCTATTCTTATCCACAAGACACAGCACCACAAAAAGTTGCTTGTAACCAGAAACATATAGTTGGCTCTATGATGATTGCTCTATGTTTAATACTTTACATGAAAAACTTCACATAAAACAACTTGTGGCAATCATTGTTATAAATGAGCTTACTTTTTAGGAAGCTTGATTTTCTTAAGATCATCTTCTGCCCCTGGATTTACATGAACAACATGGCATCCAAGGGCCAAAAGAGTTCTATAAAAATAGAATCAATTATAAAATATAAGTATAGCATGCATTCTATATATGCATCAGGATATTGCATCCTAGTTATTAAGGCAAACATCTGTTGCAAGGGAGCCTTTATAGAAATTTTTATAGAAATTTTAGTTTGCATGCAATAGTATTAAGATGTTTTGAATGTCAAAAACCTTTTCATACATTTCATACATAAAGTATGCTGCACATGGTATGTATATAGTTAAGGCTGGTCATTTACCCTATGCCTTCTCTATCTTATTAAAAAGCATCATGACAAACTCTTTTTGATCAAGTTATAATGGATAGTAGAGGTCAATATTAATGGATCTTGATGACGATCACAGAATATGAAAGATTACAATTGTGAATATGCAGAGTACATGTTCAAGATCATGAAATTATAATGGGATTAAAAGAAGAGATAGATATATTGTCTCTCAGGCAAACTAGCAGGAAAGAGAAGAATGTAATATATCTGAAGGAAGATGATGTGATTTTGAAATTAATGAATACTTGCAGGGAAATGAATGTGCAGGTTTAATTGTGAATGAAATGGATATGTTATCTTTTGTAGAAAAAAAAATAAGATAAAAAAACTAACAAAAATGAAATTTACCATTTCAAAAATTAAGGAAAAAACTTCAAAATCAATTGTTCTCTTGAATAATGCTAATGGGGAGTAAATGTATTGATTATTTGTTAAAGTTCCTTCAGTTGTGGTCAATTCCATGGACATTCCATAATGATTTCATGGACAAGTCCATGCTGTGCTTTGGCAACAGTGCCAAAGTAGTTTGCTATAGTACTTTTCCAGGATACTTTCAACTTTCCTGCCTAGCCTACAGCCCTGGTACTTATTTTATACTTCTTGTATAAAAAATGAATACTTGAGAGCCTGCCATGAAAAAATAAACCTTCCTCCACTATTATCTTGTACGCAGGTGCCCTTCTAGTCCATTTCTTAGATGCAATTTCCAGATCCTTTCTGATAAATCCAGATCAGTTGAAATCAGAAGGATGAATTTGTCAGGACTAATTTGTATCAATGGCTAAGTCTGGAAACAGTCCATAAAAAGTAATGAAACAGAATGCTTTCCCATGGAATTAAATCTTATAGAATAAAGTCCTGTTGGCTCTTGAAAAAGCATCTTTGGGACAATCATGACCTGGATGACTGAGAATTTCCATAGACCTTACAGAATAGTTTTCCTTCTGTTTTGTGACTCACTTTAGAGTTTCTGTTGACATTTGCAGATTATAATTCTTCTCTGTTTCAGGCAATTTTGAAAATTCCACCAGACAAGGATGCTGCCTTTTATTATCATCTCGTATCTACAACATATGAAAGAGACCGTAAGTAACCTTAGAGCAACTTCTGCTGAACAAAAATAGACCCTTTATTTCTGCAAATAAACCACAGTCATCCATCAGAGTTTTAAAGCAGAACAGCTTTCCTCAGTCAGGTGTCTCTAAGACAGGATTACCATCCCATCGTGTCAGCATGGCCACTGGAAAACTATATATTTATTTTACAAGCTATGGATATGTGTTGAAGCAAATTCTGGGATTATGACCTGCATTGCCCAGCTGTTATTCAAAAAGTGACGTGCAGTTGGACATACCAGGAGAAATTGTACCTGCAGCACAAAATTATACTTGAGCATTCTTACCACAGAAAATGTATGACTTATTGTATAGTCTAGATATAACTGGTGTTTTTTTAGAACTAAACCTTGATATCTCATAATATTCTGTATTTCTTCTTGACATAATCATTTAAAGCAATTTTAAGACAACTGGATAAGTGTGAACCTTTGAAATTCTGGGAAGGAGCATCAATAAAATAGACACTTCAAGGGAGAAGCTATTTATTTGTTTGCTTGTTTATTATTTTATTTTATAAGCTTCCCTGGGCAGATAACATAGGCTCAGCAATAACTAGGCAGAACTGGCTGTAAGGAATGGCAATTTGTTAGAGATGGATATACTGAACCCTATTTGGAGTGACGAAAATGAGAGGGAGTTGAAAGTTGAAAAATAATATTAGTATGCATTAGGAAAAGATCATGGAAATGTTCTATGCGATCATTAGGAGTTGAAAATGACTTGATGGCACTTAATCAAATCTGTAAAAGAAGGCCACAACTATAACAACAACAAGATGACCAAAATTTGGCCCAATTCATTGAAGGAGAAGAACTTATAAGTGTGACCTCAGCAAAAGTTTTGGATCTGAAGTTTCTTATCAGGCATGTAGGTTGCCAAGTAACCTCTATTTATGGCTGTAACAATCCATAAGCCATGAACTGGATTTATTTATTACCCTGCCATTGTGGGCATTTTTCCTCCCCCGTATGTTCCAGCTACTAAAGCTCCATCTTTTTGTTTTGTAAAATATTCCGCAGGACTACCAATAAATAAACTTGAGACTGCAATCAGTAAATGTCATCTTGGAATGGAGATTATAGGTGTGCTTTAACTAAAAGCAGAAGCAGGGAAAATAAAAATGGTGTGAAATTCTTCTGCCTCCAGAGAAGACACAAGATGCCTTTACTTTGAGCTCAGTTCATGGAGAATACATCCATTCAGTTTTCATGTCGGTCTTAATGCCATTCTGCTGATGTTTTAATTTTCCAAAACCTAGTCAATAGTTCTAGAATTCTCAAGTTGTCTCCCATGTAGGACTATTGGTCCTAGTGAATATAACTCATGTGGTTCCTGACTCACTTCCCTATGCAGACCTTGAAAACTGCACTTATGGCTGTCTGAAAGTTACAGACTCTTGTTATGGTCTAACAATAAATTATGGTCTCTTACTTCAAAGATTAATGGTTTCACTGTGTGATGAAGTAAAAATATTTGCAATTTTCCCTTAGTTATTTACTACTACTTATTCTCCAGGTCTGTTGAAAGAGGCTCTAGAGCTGACTACAAAGAAATGAGAATTGTCTTGTTTCAGAGAAAATATATTACTATTTTAATTTTCACTAACCTGAATTCCGTTTTATGTAACGCCTTGGTTTTGTATTTGGAAAAGGAAAAATAATGAAGTTTTTCCCCATGACACAATTATTCTGTTTTCAACTTTGTAATTAAAAAGTAACCTTCACTTTTATTGTGTCAAGAATATATTTGTTTCTTGTAATAAAATAAAGCAATGAGTGATTTTCTCACAAGAATTCTTCATAAGTATACCTTGCCATAGGTCCAACCAAGTTCTATTTTATTCATTCCCCAGAGTTCATGAATATTTTCAGCAAGCTTGTCTCTAATCTTTTCAAGATGGAAAGGCAAAACAATCTATGAAGAAAATATGTAAATTTTTGTCAAGAAAATTTTTTGCAGCAATATCGTCCATGTTTTTCATTAATGATCACATAACATAATAAAATCTAAATGTGGTTTATTACTAAATAAAGATATCCTGATAAATTAAATGTTCAGTCATTATATGTGTTATGATATTTTAATTAAACTTACCTGGTTGGTATCAATTGGACAAGGAATAAAATTAGCCTGGGAAAGAAACTGAGTAGTACCAAGCAAATCTCTAATTCCTTTAGAATCCCTCTTATATTCTTTTACTGGTTCCAATTTCATTTTTTCTTTTGGAAGCAAAGCTTCATAGCAAGGTGCATAGCTAGTAGGAGGTAAAAACTTAAACTCTCCATGGCGGCCACCCATTAAGAAACGCACTCTAAAAAAATGGAAATACAACAAAAGGGTAATATTTGGGAAGGTTTTTTTAAAAAGTTATCATAGGCCACCACCCTCAAGTAATTCTTTATAAAAAATCCCTTTTATCTCAAAAACCCATTTGCAAGCCATTTAACTACAGATAATAAGTGAAGAGATACACTTTATTATTTTAAATTTGTTTTTAATTTCCTTTACTTGGAACAGCTTACACCCTCCAACAATATTTTAACATCTGGAAATGTTGGCAATGCACAGATTTTCTAAGTTTTTTTCTAAGTTATTCTAAATAATTTTCTAAGTTGTTATTATTGCAGTTGGTTGAACAATGAGCCAGATATTTATACGGATTTATCTGGATTTGTCATTTTTATCCATCTTTGAGTCTTTCCCAATGAACGGGGATATACAAATGTTGTTGTTTGATGGTGTTAAAGATATTGTTGCAGAATGTAAGCTGTTTGAAGTAAAGCTATATTTTGCAACTGATTGGTGGTGATTTTGTCAATCACAATGGTGTTCAACTGATGCTCCAGATGTTTTGGGATTGCCCTAATGTACTTATTAGTATTGGTACTGTCTTTGCTTCTTTTCCCAAAGTCATTCTACTTCACATTTATATTTCATGATTTTCTATAGTTGTTTCTCTCCTGGCACTACAGCCACACTTGCCTGATGCAACTCTCAATCTTCTCATCTTACTTTGACCTCATCCTACCCTACACTTTGGAGAATTATTTTCTTACAATAACCTGAAACTCAGCATATGGCTAAATTAACTTGTGTACATAACTGTTGGTGTTTGCCTTCATAGCATAACTGCTGCAGACACAACCAATATGAAGTGCGAGGTAAGATAAGAAGATGTTGCTAAGATGGAGACAATCAGGAAAAACAAAAGCTGAAGACTGTAATGTTGAAGGCTTGGATATTTCCACAGAATCTCCTCAGTTTATGATAAGTGAGAGTTGACATAGGTCAAGACAGCATTTAGAATAGAATAGAATAACAGAGTTGGAAGGGACCTTGGAGGTCTTCTAGTCTACCCCCTGCTTAGGCAGGAAACCCAACACCACTTCAAATAAATGGTTATCCAACATCTTTTTAAAAACTTTCAGTGTTGTAGCACCCACAACTTCAGGAGGTAAGACATTCCACTGACTAATTGTTCTGTCAGGAAAGTTCTTCTTAGTTCTAGGATGCTTCTCTCCTTGATTAGTTTCCATCCATTGCTTCTTGTCCTACCCTCAGGTGCTCTGGAGAATAGCTTGACTCTCTCTGCTTTGTGGCAGCCCTGAGATATTGGAACACTGCTATCATGTCTCCCCTAGTCCTTCTTTTCATTAAACTAGACATACCCAATTCCTACAACCGTTCTTCATACATTTTAGCTTTATCAGACCAAACAGGCTTGAAGGAGAGAATCAGAGGTTTTGGGAATGCCTAAAATACTAGCTTATCCAGATAGGAGTCAAGAAAAAGTATTCAGAAGAATCCTATTTATTTGTATAGATTCCTGAAGGGACAGAAATGTGTGACCTATCAAAGCAAAGCTGCTGACATTATCAAATTATCAGAAATTTAGAAAATCTCCCTCTTTCTCTTTTAAATATTGTTGTCAAATGGAAGTTCATCATGGAATCTTCATGTCATCAAGATCATGATTTTTGATTGGCCAATAGTTTTCTTGACTAACCTGCACTACATTTTCAGACATTCTCATTGTCTGACAAGGCTGGCAACCTGAATAGAGATAAGATAGAAGTATGTTTGAGATTGGAATTTTTCTTCTTTGTATTTAAATATCCAAAATGTTTCACCCATGATGAATTTAACCTAAAATATGATCTCAAGAATCAATTAAATTGCTTGTCATGGTTCCTCTGCATCCAAGCCCATGAAGAATTTTATCAACAGGACTCCCTTCACAGAATTTGATTCCATAGGTCTGGTAAAGTATACTGTGCTCCAGAACAGCTTATATGATAAAATAGAATTAATTACTATGTAATGTGCCACACATTCTTTGTAAAAGTAATAGTGTATGTTGAACAATAGTGAAAATATGTGGCATACTTTCTTTGAGTAAAGAAAGAAAAGACTTAGTAATACTAAAATATACATGAGAATTAGATATCCTGTTATTTTGTTGTTGTTTCTGAGATGAACATTATTTATAAAGAGATTTCCAGAAAATTAAAATATATTATGATTTCCATAATAAACTTCTTTATTGTTATTCATACACAAAATAAAAGACATGTATATTGAAACTAATATTCTCTTGCAAACTATGAGTTCATTAGAGAAGCACAAGACTACAAAGCACAACTATGCAAATATTTATAATAGTATTTAATGAAAAGTATCTGTTTACTACTAGAAATGACATCAGAACACCCACTTCTACACATCTTATTAGGCTTGTTTGCTAACTGCCTGAGCAGATGTGAGGACATTTCTAGAGGATATTTCATGTCAAATATATATATTTTTTTCCTGCAACACTATGTTGAGTCTTAGATAGAAGACCTTCCAGCATCACTATTTAACATACCACCTGTTCAATTATAAAAGAGAAGGCATTTATCTCCAAGATGTTGACTTTTCATGTCAATACATCTAGACTGTTATATTTCCTTTCAGCAAGTGAGATTGATGTATCAGCTAGATTCTTTCACTTGATTTTTCAACACACAGTGCATTTATCTACCTAAACTTAAATGCTTTCCCAGAAACACAAAACTTATACCTGCCCAACAATCACTGTAATTTTTATGTATGGTAAACAAAATGTATAGATCAATAGAAAGCAAAATGCCACTGAAAAACCCAACTAATGTCAATAGCAAAGGGAAAATTCCCTGGAGATATGTTCCAAACCTCTTTTAGTATTCTGCCAATCTCCAATATGGAGTCACATTTTATCTGCCATAGTTAAGCAGGTATTTACAAGTTTAAATTCTAATTTAATTAGCATATAATTTCTATTAATTTCAGTCACATAATTGCAAACCTATGCAATTTCTACTGAAAGTGTGAAATCATACATCAAAGTCCTGCTTCTTAGTTTAAGCAATGATTGGGTTTATTTTACTCAGTTTATTATTAGCAAAAACAATAAAAGATTCTATGGCATGTTGATGAGAAAAACATTTATTGAGGCATATATTTTTATATAGTATAATATTGATTTGTGAACATATAAGCTACAGAAGCTTATACGCTAATAAAGATATTAATCTTTAAGGTGTCATTTTGCTGTAGCTTGGACAAAAGCAACTATTTCTCTGGAGATCATAATGATATTCTTCCAGTAAAGTTTTTACAAAAATGTTGGAAGTCAATTGCTTAAAATAATTCCTTAGTGAATATGCTTACCAGAGTAAACCTGGTTTCGAAAATAACACTGAAAATTTCTGCATGGAGGTTATTTCAGACAGATGCTATTTTTTTGAGAAATGACGTAGTTATTCACTAAGTTAAGTAACACAGAAATATATTTTCCTCAGGAATATTTCTATCACAGAAAGTAATTGGCATTCCATATAAACATTTAACTACCCACCCTTCAAGAAAATGGGATATTTGCTATCTAAATATATTAGGTGCAGGAATGGACATTAAATGGCTAGGTTTTATGATTGGGCAATGATCTATATTTAAAGAGAAAAAGAAATTTTGTTTCAACATATAACTCCTGTTACCAAACCAAAGAAGTGTTTTGTGGCATTATGTGACTGCTATCATGCAAGCCCAAGAAAAGGCCAGCAAGTGCGACACGAACATTGTCCCAAAAGTGCTTTTTCAAAAAGCAACTGAACTTTGCTTTTCCTTGATGTGCACACCCATGCACCCCACCAAATCACTTTTTCCCCTTGGAATCCAGTTTATTCTAAACCTTATTCCTTCTCCAGACATTTCCTTTTGAACTCAGTTTTCCTAAGGACCAAAAAGTCTATTATTTACATTCTCTATCCAACGATGTAATAAACATGTCTGGTGAGAAACTATGAGAGGGGTTTTAAAAATGTGTCTTAGGCTACACATCTATCACTTTAAGAAGCCAAATAGTTTGAAGAGAATGGCAATAGCACTTAGACTTATATCCTGCTTCACAGTGCTTTACAGCCTTCTCTAACTGGTTTACCGAGTCAGCATATTGCCCCTGTTGTGTATGTACCATAGTTAATAAAGTATGAGCTTGAGGTAAAGTGCAGGGTTCTGGCACTTCTGATTGGCTGTTAGACGGCCAGATCGGATTGGTTAGTTCTTAGGAATCCGATTGGCCCTTAACAGAGGATTATTATTGGTTTAAAGAGCTAACATTCATAGCTCGCTATTGGACAATTCTCACAAAGGTTGCCTATATAAGGCAGGGTTCACTGTTATTGTTTTGAGAAGTCACTATGCAATAAAGAGCTGAAAATTCACATTCAAAGACTGTCTCCATTTACTCCAACCCATGTCCAAGTACTTAACACTGGCGACGAGGATGGGATTTGGAGACGTCTGAACCTAAGAAGCCAGGAAGCAATACCGAGCACGTGAAAGATGACGCCAACAACGGAACCATGTCCAGCGGCATCGTACCACCCACTCTGTTCGATCCAAACCAAGAGGATTGGGAATCCTACATGTATCGCTTCCAAATGTTTCTTGTGACGAATAATTTGAAGGACACCACACCAGCAAAAAAGCGGGCACTGTTCCTGACACACTGTGGCCCAGCTGTATTTAAAATGGCAAAAGCACTCGCCAAACCTCGAGAAATGAAAGCCATGAGCTGGGATGACCTCGAACCCATCCTGAGAGACCATTACGCGCCAACCGTGCCTACACTCGTGAGATGCCACGAGTTTTATCAGAGGAACCAGCGAAAAGGAGAGAGCGTGGCCGATTTCGTGGCGGACCTCCGGAATTTAGGGAACCTCTGTGGGTTCGCCGATTTAGAAGAAGCAGTAAGAGATCGAGTAATTCTGGAATTAGATGCACTAGGCGTGCAAAGCAAGCTGATGGTGAAAGGCGACATCCCCATCGCCGAAGCCATGGCTGCGGAGGCGACCAAAAAGTCGGCTGCACAATTACAGCGAAGCCGCACTCTGGCAACACAACCGACCGGCGAAATCTCACCCAACTCAGAAAGGCAGCTACTAACGACGCACCACGAGGACCTCTCTTCGTCGTCAGACAGCGACGAAGATGGGGTCCATCGACTGCGGTCCGACCGGGATCCTCGCCCTAAGCCCTTACGCCCTTGCGCTGGCTGTGGAACAAACCATGCCAGGGCTGAATGCAAATTCCGCGATGCACTCTGCCATGAGTGCGGGAAATGAGGCCATATCAGCCGGGTCTGCCGTAGCTTACCAGGACCCAGCCAGGCCTCAAAAGGGGCCAACTATCGCCAATCGACAGGAAACCGTCCTGTAAGGCGAGAACCAGTAAACCACTCCTACAGAAATCGAGCTTTGCAAAAAGAAGAGGCTCACCATACTATCACTATAGGTCACGCCTCAGTTTTGGACACTAAGAAAATTCGAGTCACGGTAGCCATCGAGAACCAGCCTTGCCACATGGAGGTCGACTCGGGATCGTCCTTCTCGATGGTGTCTTGGAAGACACTCAAGCAACTTATCCCCACAATCCAACGCCAAGACCTCAAATTTCAACGCCTCATCCTCAAGGACTACCAAGGAAATCGAATCCCCGTGGTCGGGTCCTGCCGAGTCCGAGTCTCCTTCAAAAAGCATACAGCGTACTTACCTCTAACGATCATCGACAGAGATAGGCCTAGTCTATTAGGCCTCCAATGGTTCGCGCCACTCAGCATCGAAGTGGCCAGCGTGAACCGAGTCAGTGGTTGTGAGTGGGAGGAGAACCTTATTTCTGAGTTCAGCGATTTCTTCGCGGACCGTTTAGGCGAGTATAAGGGGACCCCAATCTCATTTAGTCTAGATCCAAAAGTAGCCCCAATTCACTTGAAGCCCCGTCGAGTTCCATTCGCTCTTAAAGCTAAGATCGACGAACAACTCGACAAGCTAATTGCTCAAGGGGTGTTGAAGCCCAGCGATCACTCTCCACGGGAAACCCCTATTGTAACACCCATTAAGCCAGACGGGTCAATCCGAATTTGTGGGGACTACCGGGCCACTTTAAACCACGCCCTACAGCAGAATGCGTATCCAGTTCTGGTGGTGCAGCACCTCTTTCATTCCTTGGGGGGCGGAAAGGTTTTCGCTAAATTAGATTTAGCTCAAGCTTATCAACAACTACCAGTGGATGAAAAGACGGCTCAGGCCCAAACAATTGTAACGCACAGAGGTGCTTTTAAATGTACTCGATTGCAATTTGGGGTTAGTGTGGCCCCGGGGATATTCCAAAGCCTCATGGAAAGGTTGTTACAGGGAATCAAGGGCGTGGTTCCATATTTTGATGACGTATTAATTGCAGCCCCTACCAAAAAAATCTTGCAGGATCGTTTGAAATGTGTTCTTAAAAAATTCCAAGAGGCAGGACTTAAGGTAAAAAAAAATAAATGTCACTTATATACTGACAGTGTTGAGTTTCTAGGGTATCGGATTGATAGCCAGGGCATCCACCCTACCGAAAGTAAATTAAAGGCGATAAAAAATGCTCCCAGGCCACGTAACAAGGTCGATCTCCAGGCATTCTTAGGCCTCATTAATTTCTATAATGTATTTTTACTGCACAAAGTGACTGTTGCTGAACTGTTACACCGGTTATTAGATAAAAAAGCATTGTGGGTATGGGGTTACCGGGAAGAACAAGCGTTCCGGAATGTTAAAAAATTGCTCACATCTGACTCTGTACTTTTGCAGTATAACGAGACTTTACCATTAGTTATAACCTGTGATGCCTCGCCCTTTGGGGTGGGCGCCATTTTGAGTCATGTACTGCCTAATGGGAACGAAGCCCCTGTTGCATACTTTTTGAAGACTCTCTCACATGCAGAACGGAACTATGGACAAATTGACAAAGAACCTCTCGCAATCATTTCAGCTGTAAAGAAATTTCATGAATATGTGTATGGAAGGACATTCACCATTATAACTGACTACAAACCGTTGCTAGGGAAAATAGCCGGGGACAAGCCAACCCCCTACATATTATCCCCTAGAATGACCCAATGGTCAGAATTCCTAGCTGCTTACAATTATCGCCTTAAATATCGCCTGGGGAAAGCCATTCCCCATGCCGATGCATTAAGCCGATCACCGCTTCCAGAGACTCTCGATGTTCCGGCACCAACGGCAACCACGTTGCAGATCGAAACACTCAACTCGCCGCCTATGACCGCCTGAGACATCGCGAGAGAAACCAAACGAGACCACACCCTAGCTCGAGTCCTAGGCTGGGTAGAACGCGGATGGCCATTGGACCAAGTCCCAGATGACTTCGCGCTGTTTAAAGCAAGACATACTGAACTTTTTTCCCAAAAAGGCTGTGTCATCTGGGGCGATAGAGTCATTGTCCCAGAACGACTCCGGAAGACGCTGCTACGAGTTCTGCACGAGGGCCACCCCGGCATCGTGCGGATGAAAGCACTTGCACGAAGCTACGCATGGTGGCCGGGCATGGACCGGCAAATCGAGCAGTGGGTCAAAGCGTGTACCAATTGCCAACTAGCCAGCAACGCCCCACCAAAAGCCATGCCTACTGAATGGGAGATGCCACGTGGACCCTGGTCCAGAATCCACCTGGATTTCGCGGGGCCAACCAAAGGATATACCTTCCTGCTGACAGTCGACGCATACTCCAATTGGTTAGAAAGTCATCGCATGACAGCCACAACTTCCGAGGCAGTGATTAAGATCCTAAATAGGCTCTTTGCAACCCACGGATTGCCTGACGTCCTGGTGTCCGATAACGGACCACAGTTCACAGCATTGATGTTCAAGCAGTACCTCGCTGACCGGGGCACTCGCCATGCGCTCACCTCGCCTGCGCACCCTGCGACCAATGGCCGAGCGGAACGCATGGTCCAATTTGTTAAAAAGACTTTGCAAAAAAATGGACTATGACAATATCGATGACAAAGTCAACCAAATTCTCTTTTTGCAACACATAACTCCACATAGCGTCACCGGCAGAACTCCCGCGGAACTACTGATGGGACAAAGACTCTGTTCCCACCTCGACCGGTTGCACCCTGCTTACGAACTGGAAAAGCCAATAGGATCCAGTGGCCGCTGTCGCACTTTCCAGGTAGGAGACCGCGTTTACGCACGAAACTTATCAGGCTATCCGTTATGGATAGAGGCAACGGTAGTGTGAGTGACCGCCCCAATCCTACGTAGTGAAATGCTGTGACAATAGACTGTGGAAACGGCATATCGACCAATTACGGTCGCGACTCACAACGGCCAGTCAACAACTCCCCCACGACCAAACTGAGGGGGGGGAGCTACAGAAGAAGATGACGTTCCAGGGAACCTGCTCAAAGGGAGCGATGAATCAAGTGAGACTCAGGAAATGGAGCAGGAAGGAGAATTGTTTGCACCGCAAGAAATTGCACCTGAGCAAGAAGCAGAGCCACTGCCAAACAACAATCTACCTCAACAGGATTGCAATCAACCAGTCCAACGAAAATCCAAAAGACTTAAAAGACAACCATCCTATTTAAAGGACTATATAACTACACCGTAATTAAGAAGCCAGGGGGAAGGGGTGTTGTGTATGTACCATAGTTAATAAAGTATGAGCTTGAGGTAAAGTGCATGGTTCTGGCCCTGCACTTCTGATTGGCTATTAGGCGGCCAGATCGGATTGGTTAGTTCTTAGGAATCCGATTGGCCCTTAACAGAGGATTATTATTGGTTTAAAGAGCTAACGTTCATAGCTCACTATTGGACAATTCTCACAAAGGTTGCCTATATAAGGCAGGGTTCACTGTTATTGTTTTGAGAAGTCACTATGCAATAAAGAGCTGAAAGTTCACATTCAAAGACTGTCTCCATTTACTCCAACCCATGTCCAAGTACTTAACAGCCCCCAACAATCTGAGTCCTCATTTTACCAACCTCGGAAGGATGGAAGGCTGAGTCAACTTTGAGCCAGTAAAACTAGAACTGCTGAACTGCTGTCAGTCGGCAGTCAGCAGAAGTAACCCATAATACTGTGTTCTAACCACTGTGTCCCCATGGCTCTTAGAATGATGTCTAAGAGGGATATTCTGGGTTGAGCAGGTTACCAAAGTTTACTTATGTTAAAGCAAACTGTTCCTAAAACTACCAAAAATGCTTGAAAATCCATTCTGTAAAACTACCCATTGTATGCTGGTATATATGCCACAGGAAGCCATATTAGGAAGTATAAAGGATAGAATTATTTTTTTTAAATGGAATCACACCATTTGATGCTCTAAACTCCAGACTGGCAAGTTTCAGGAAAAAATTAGGATTGGAGAACTTTAGCTTGCCAGCTCTTATCAAACTCTCAGCTTCCCACACTATTGGGTAAATTAGAGCTGCCATCTAACATTATCTGGAAAACTATAGATTGTCTTGTACCCACCATAAAGAATGGCTAGAAACTGTACTTAGAATGAAATAGAAAATATAATAGGAAACAATCCAATATAGTTTTCAATTACTGTTATTATAGCATATGGTTAAATAATAGGGAATGTTAAAGGGAATGTTGTTTAAGGGAAGAATATAGGGAAGGTAAGATTAATAAATCATACACCATACCAATGTATCATTGTTCATTTGTATGTCAGAAGAGAATTTGACCTCTTGTCACTACAGCCAAAGAAAAATAGTATTATCTTTAAGCAGTTCTTCAGTGATATATAAGAGAGAGTGAATAATTTCACATGGATCATGAAAAAAACCAACAGTTCATAATGAGTTCATTTAGTATAAGATTTGGGGGAATCCAAACCAAAAATAGGCAGTGTCAAAATTCTTTCTCATTCTCCATATTCTGATTTTTTTAAAAAAAAAATCTGGATTTTCTGAAAATGATTGACAACTGTAAACTATCTGAGAGTATATTAACCCTACTAAACAATATCCAATACAACTGTTTGCAACTGTTGATATAAAAGAAGAATCTTCCTTACTTGACACCAGCTGAGAAGCTCACCACAGGGAAAAAAAGCCCATCAGTATTGAAGTTTTCAAACATTCCTTGCACTGGTTGTCCATTAATACGGAAAGAAATGCTAGGTGCCCCTAAATCCAAGCAACAGCTGACCACATCATCAGATGCTAATAAATGCTGATTCGCAGATGCAACAGCCCTGGATATTCGACCTAATAAGCAGAGAATCAAAGGAGAAAATGATCTAAGAAATCCCGGGGAAGAACTGTGAAATTTCTATGATATTTAAAATATTTTTTTCACATTAAATAAATCATTTTTGCAAGAGTAAAAAGTGAAAAATATTAGAAATGCTTGAGAATATTATTCCCATTTACAGACAACAATGTGTGTGTGTGTGTGTGTGTGTGTGTGTATACTCTATGAATGTAGTTATGTATTACAGATCAAGATGCAATTATCTTTTAAATGGCATACTCATAATTTTATAGTGCCATTCTTGGTACACATAAATGAATATTTTAAAGAAAAACATAAAAATCATATGGTTGCAGGCAGGAGTTGGATTCTCCAGGTTCGCATCTATTCTTTAGAACCAGTTATTAACATTCTAAGCAGTTTGGAGAACCAGTTGTTAGAAGAAATTACTGGCCTAATCCTGTAAGGAAGACAGGATGGAAAGATTCTGGTGTTGCTTACAGAAACTGCCTCTCTGTTAACCCTTATTACATTCTTGGCAGGACTAGACTTCATGTCTCAGGAACTTCTCTGGTGTTTTCCCCCCCCTCCTTTGCTGGTACTTTGCTTGTGTGGAGTTACAATGGCACTGAAAAAAGTGATTTATGACCATTTTTCACACTTACAAGTGTTGCAGCATCCCCACAGTCATGAGAGGCCAGGCGAGGAGATGCATGCCTTGATGTGAGTAATATTGAATTGGCCACGCCCAGCCAATAACATGACCACCAAGCGACACCCACCAAATAAGCCATGTTCACAGAACCGGTTGTTAAAAAATTCGAATCCCACCCCTGGTTGCAGGAGGATAATGTCTGTTATAGTTAAATGCAAATTTGCATGTCATTCTTTTTAGTCATTCATAGAATTATTTTTGAATTCCATAGGCAGGCAGCATCCAGTGCAAGCTGCAAATAAAATTCATTTTTGTCTTTCCATTATTTAATTGTCAATACTAAGAATTTTTAATGTTCTGCTTGATTTAATAAAACAAGACTTTTCAACTGGGATTGAAAGAATTTAAACTGGGTTTGTGCATAACTGTTATTCATTGGATTCTAGACATAGCTCCTAAACAAAGCCCAATAAGATAGACATTATATCTCCCAAATAAAACCAAACAAAATAAATAAATAAATGAACGAATAAGGGACACAAAACAAATATAGATAAAGTGTTAATTCTTTTTGCCCTCTCTTTATTTCCAATCAAGTGTAATTCAGCTTTATAGACACTCAATTTTGAACTGTGACCATGAATATTAAGAGAGAGAAAATTATTGTTTCAAGGAGGCCCCCCAAAAAAATCTTCAAAAAGAAAAAGAAAACAATTCTACTTTGAAAACCTTCATATCATTTGGGGCAGTTCAAATTTTAAATCAGTTCTTACCAGACCACAGATGAAGTCCATCAAAGCCATAGGAGTACAGATCATCACCAACACCATTTCCTCCCCATCCTTCTCCACCTCCAGGATAAGGAGCATAGCCTGATGTTAAGGCCCATCCAACCCGCAAATGTGTAGGTTCTGCAGTCAAAAATGGTTCCACTTGATCAATGATTAGTTCAAAGTACCATTTCTTATACTGGGCTGAGCCCTCAGCAATTCCAAGAAATATGTTTGGCCTTATGCTGAAAAAGAAGATAATGCAGGGCATATAAAACACACTGCAGTAAAATAGATACCATAACTTCAGAGTTCAGAAAGAGAGCTTTCTCTACTCTTGTCCCCACCCTATGGAATATTCTCCCTTCCAGGGTGAAACCCCACTCTTTTGGCCTTTCAAAATTTAGTTCTGCCAACTCTCTTGGAGCTTGAAGAGTGGGATTCAACCCTGGAATGGTTAGTGTTTGAAAGGTACTCCCTCTGCCTTTTAACCAGTGGTGGGATTCAAATATTTTTTACTTTTGGTTCTGTGGGTGTAGCTTGGTGGGCATAGCAGGGAAAGGATATTGTAAAATCTCCAGTCAGAGGTGATATTTGCTGGTTCTCTGAACAAGTCAAAATTTCCACTACCAGTTCTCCAGAACCTGCTGAATACCACCTCTACTTTTAACTTATTCTATTTTTGTTTTTTTAGTTAGCTCCCATTTTACTTATATATTTTATTGCAACATTATGTTGTTGTTATACTTTAGTTATAAACTGCCCAGAGTCACTCTGAAAGTGAGAGAGGCAGTCGCCAAATTTGATAAATAAATAAAAATATGCCTGTGTACTTTGATAGCCATAGTTAATATATCAACAGTGGTCATCAAATATTGTGCTCAAACTATCTAATATATAAGAGTAAAGTCAATATTCATATTATCCTTCTAAATAATAATTCATTATATCACTTTGCTTCTAGGACGTTTAGCTGTCTAAGACATTTAGCTGTTCAAGACTTTCTCCTATAACTCAATTTTACTGACAAGTCAAAGAGGGAATGTGATGCAACGCATAAATAAAATCACAAATCCAACAAAGCATATAACAGACAAAGAACTGCTAAATCCTCACACAGCATCTCAGTTGTGACTGATTTTTCTGCTCAATTCCTGTTATAGAGATGAAATATTTTGATAAATATAATTGATATATAATGATACCTTGTCACATCATTCACCAGGCGTGTTTGCAAGAGCAGATCTCTTCGAGGAAGAAGATTGTCACATATTAAGTTCTGATTAGCACGCACTGCTACACCATTACAGAGACAAAGAGAGCATAGGACATCAAGAACCTAGAAAACATTTGTAGAAGTGGTCTTTAGAGCTATATGGGGCATAATACAATGCTAGTTTCAATGGGTTTTAATTTTACTTCTAAAGAAATCTAGCTAGAAATCTAATACCCTTATTATGGTTCATTGCACAGTCATTCAGATATTTGGCATTTTTGTCTACTTATCGAATGCTTTCCAAGGACCTGGGACAGGTATATCTATTATTATTCTTACACTTATTCCTATTCTAGAATGGAGTAAGAATAAAGAACTATTAATTAATGAAAATAACTTTTTTTTTAATAAAACTGACGTTCTTTGGACTTTAGTAGTTCACTTTTAAAGAACAGAATTCCAAGCAAGTATTTACAATAAATTAAACTAGTTAAATTAGGTAAAATTAACCAATGGAGAACATGGAATTCAGAGAAGCCTATTATCAAAGCTAGTCCTGGATCACTTCCTCCACGGCAAACAAAAAAGTTTTAAGGCCACCATTAAAACTAGAAAATCATCCATAAATCACAGAGTAAGGAGCTGATTCTAAAGCTGTGAGGCTAAAACTTGAAAGGCTCTCAACCTTAAATATACTGTCAGAGTAGTGGACACAGCCAAAATGCCAAAGATGCCAAATAATGCAATTTGTGGGAATGTACCTTCTCAACAATGAAGTAGGTCTCAATACCCCAAAAGCCAAAATTAAGTTTGTATAGTGGTATTTGGCCCTATGCAGACTATGTGGTGCATAGACATTTGAGAGAAAAAAGAGAACACAAAAATCCAGACTACAGTACTTTAAACCAAGATCAATGAAGCAAGAGTAGGTGGGGAGGCCTTCCCCTAAGGCGTTGCAGTAATGAAGACATGACACAATCAGAGCTTGAATGCTGCATCAGGTATCAAGAATTGGAAAATACATCAAATGTTCTACAGATAAAAATGGCAGATCTTCACAGTAGCCACAATGAATGACTACAGAACAATTTATTATCCACCTGCAGGCATGAATTCCTGGCAACTGATATGGAAGGAATCTCATAGCCCTGGAGACAGATGGAATTTGTTTTTTGCAAAACACGAAGAGCTCTGTTTTGTCTGAGCTCAAGATAATGGGCAATCATCCAAGATTAAATTTGCTGTCAAAAAAAAACCCCATTGGAATTCTATGTCACTGAATTAAACTTGGAAGAATAACAGTACATTTGGATATGATCAGAGTAGGTGTGATATCAAAAACCAACTCTCGTATTAAGTCACTCTAAAGAAGGATATAAAGGGTAAAGGGTAAAGGGTAAAGGGACCTAGGAGTGAACTTTTAACAATACCATCTGTAAAGGGAAATTTACAATAACAAGAGTTTTTTTAAAGGAAACAGGAAAAGAAGGAGATAAAAAATATAAAAATGAGATGAAAATGTGTCAGTAACCCCCAACAATTCATCATTAGGATGAAAGTATTTGACGGTTAAGAATATTAAGCATAGCTGATTATCTAAGAGCAGCTGCACAGTTAATAGATACTGTACATTGTAGCTATCTCAATGGCTGGACTAGATTAACATCCTGATTGAATGGAATCACAAAGATTATGACGAGCAAGACAGGTCTCTAGTTAAGAGAAAACAACTTCAGAATTGTTAAAGAAAGGAGACATAGAGTGGGAGCTAGAATAGACGTGACAGTTGAAGGAATTTTTTTTGACCAGTGAACAATAAACAGTTCAGTCAAAAATGTAAAATGGATGGAAGGAAAAATGAACAAAGGAAGGATGTAAAATAAAAGCACATCCAATGAATAGATATGGCTTGAATATGCAGGGTTTAAATTGGTGAAAGGATGAGAATATGTCCTTTTCACAAGCCTTTTTACAAGAATTCACTGAAATGCTTGATGAGCAGTTTCTGCTAAAGAGATACAAAGGGAAGTTTTGGCTCTCACTTGTTTACCCAGCTTCTCTGAAACTGTAGAGGAGATCCTTTTAAATGCCAAGAGAAGGAGCAGAGTTGAGCCTTAAAGCTTTGATTTATTCTCTAAACAAATCAACTTGTACAACATTTTTTAAATCTTAAATATAAGCATATTTCTTCAGAAGTCTCCATTGCATTCCTTCAGATTCTGTTCCATCATTCAGACAGTTTCCATATTCACTTATTTGGGGACCAAGTCCTTGTGACTTTATTGGGACTGAGTAAAATACATAGGATTATGCTGTCCATGTCCAAGAATGTGAACTTGTATATGTATGGCCGGTAGAGGCACAAAACCTTTTTAAAAATTATTTATACATGAGATATTTCAAATCTGTAAATCCTTCTACTTTTTAAGCTTCCTAAATAGCTTAATGGCATCGATGCTAATGGCTTGTTAAGCCTGTGTTCTCCAACCAGGGTTAAGGAGACAAGCTAAACAGAATGTGCAGCATTAGTCAGATAGGCATACAGATAAATGTGTGAGATAAGTTTGTATGTTTATTAACATACAGTAAAAATAACAGATACGCTTGTGCTATCAAAAGATAGTTTATTCCATTTAGAGTTTATAGCATAGTCAAAATAATAGTCCATTAGTCATGTATCATTTTAGTCAGTCCATTCAAGGATATTCAGTTAGCAAAGTCCGTGTAGAATATCCAATGTCAGTTCACTTACAATAAATCAGTCCTTTATCTCTCTCTCGTTCCAGTAGGGAAAAATGCAGTCTTGAATCCATCCAGTAATTAGGGATCATAAAGCCGAGAGAGCAAGCTGACGTTCCTTGCTTCTTTTATGGTGCTTTCACAACCACTCCCCTAATTACATTCCTATATTTAAAGTTGCAGACACTTTAACTTATAAACCATGATAACATACTTATTATTTTACCTAAACCAGTTAGGGTAAACAATGTTATCCCTAACATTCTCCCCTTTTAGGAAATAATAATAAATATAACTATTCACATCTTTAAATCATATTTGTTACAACTCTCTTTAAACTTAATTACTCCTTGAACTTTTGTAAATTGGTCTGCAATGTTTTCTTCTGTCATGCAGTATTCCAATTTAATTAGCCCATTCTTAACAGATTCTCCAACATTTAAGCATCTTAAATCAGTATGCTTTGATCTAGATTTTACAGCAATATTAGTAGCTAACCTTATGGCTGCCTGGTTGTCCTCGTACACAATAATGGAATCTTTAACAGTTACACCCATGTCTAATAATAACTGTTTGTACAAAATTAAGTCAGTGCATAGTAATGACAGACATGAAAATTCTGCTTCCATCGTGGACAAGCTAATATGCTGTTGTCTGATTGACCTCCACCCTATTAGTGTCTTACCAAATAATATAGCCATCCCAGATGTTGATTTTCTAGTGTTTATGTCAGTTGCAAAACTTGCATCTGCATAGGCACTAAGACTCAAATCACCCTTTGGTTCTATATACAATGCATGGTTCATTGTTCCTATAAGATATCTTAAAATTCTCTTCAATGATTGCCAATGACATTGATGTGGATCTGAATTAAAACGTGCCAGCTGATTAACACAATAAGCTATATCAGACCTTGACCAATTGCTGATATATGATAAGCTACCAATCAAAGATTGATATATGAACTTATCAAATTTGGGACTTTGATCATCAGTTTGGCAAACTTCCTGACTCATTGGAGTCTTTGCCGGTTTACAAAGTTCCATTTTATACGTTTTAATTAATTGGCAAATTTTATCTTCTTGAGATATCTTAAATCCATTTTTTGTTTTGTTAATTGTCAATCCTAGATACTTTTTAATTTCACCTAAATGCTTTAATTTTATCTTTTTGGCTAATAATGATATAATCTCATTAGCTTCATTATTAGTCTTAGTTATCAAAGCAATATCATCTGTAAATAATAACAATAATGACACCGTTCCATTAGTTTCTCTTTTAAATACACATGGATCTGCTAAACCAGATTTAAAACCTATATTGTTTAATTCTTTCACAATATATTGGTTCCACTCAAAGCCAGATTGTTTCAACCCGTAAAGACTCTTTTTGAGTTTCCAACAATAATTACAATTTACTTTATTGTCTTTTATAAGAACTGGCTTTTGTAAATATATAGTGTGCTGCAATGGTGCATGCAAATAAGCAGTTTCTACATCTAAATGGTTAATGACATAGTTTTTCTTAGCTGCCCACACTAAAGCTGCTCTCAAAGATGTTGCCTTAAGACTTGGTGTGAAAACTTCATCGTAATCAGATGCAGTTTGATTAAATCCTTGAGCTACCAACCTAGCTTTATGGGAAACAGTCCCATCATTTCCAGTTTTTACTTTAAATATCCATTTGCACCCAATGGGTTTTTCTCCTGGAGGTAATTTGGCATCTTCATATACTTTCATTACCTTTAATGAATTTAGTTCTTTTTCCATTGCCTTTTGCCAATTCTCCTGATCCTTAGCAGGATACATCCAAAGTTCATCTACACTCGTTGAAACTTTAGTTACTTGGCAAACTATATTTGCTTGATACCTATCAGGTGGTCTAGTTATACATGTAGTAAGTCTAGGTATTACAGGACTTACAGGTGGACTTTCATTTGTTAACTGTTCTTGATTATCTAACACTTCCTAATCAACTGTTTCCTCTTGTTCTGGTCCTATTTGTTCTTCGTGGACTTCTTCTTTAATTGGACTCTTCTTATAACTAGTCTGTTCTTTCTGCCTTTTGTAGGGTTCAATAATTACTTCGTTATTTAAATCTTGCTCTAATCTATTCCATCCTACATGTTCTAGGAATTTAGCACTAGCACTGGTGTAAACTCTAGATGTACCTGGTTCCCAGAATCTATAAGATCTATGATTAGATGTATATCCTACAAAAAATAATCTTTTAGCTCTATGCTGTCCTTTGTGTCTAAGTTGTGAAGGGATATGCACCCATGCTGGTGCTCCAAATGTGTGCATGTAACTTAAATCAGGTTTTGTACCATGCCACAGTGTGAATGGTAATTCACCTGTTGTTGAATTAACAACATTATTTAATATATGATTACCACACATTATTGCTTCTCCCCACAAATTGTCAGGTAATCCTGAATCAGACATCATAGTTCGTGCCATTGATTGTAATGTTTGGCCTCTTCTCTCTATAAAGGCATTATGTTGTGGCCTATATGGTGCAGACTTTTTATGTTGAATACCTAACATCCTAAGTCTATTTTGGAATTTATTATTTGTAAATTCTGCACCATTATCTGTTATAAGAGTTACTAATTTCTTTTTAGTTTTCCTTTCTGCAAATTTTATCCAATTAAAGAGATTTAGATACGTTTCAGTTTTGCTCTTCATTAAATAGCAAAACCCATATCTAGAATAATGGTCCATTATACTTAGTATGTATCGAGCTCCTCCTACACTTGGTTTTTTCGGACCTATTAAATCAGCAAATACTACTTCTAAAGGCTCTTTGGTAGTAAATCCATCAACTCTATTAGCTGGTATGACCCTGCTTTTCCTTTGATTACAGGCAAAGCATTGCAAATACTTATTACAAGGTTTTAAACTTATTCCTTTAGATAGTTGAACAGTTTTCTTAAGCATTTTAAAATTTAAATGCCCTAGCCGTCAGTGTAACAAGTGAATACATTCATCATGAGGTTTCTTATTATCATAAACCGTGTTAGCCACCTTTAAACCATTATCATATAAAACATATAATTCACCTCTTAAAGATGCAGTCATTTTCTTATCTTCTTTTTCAATTGTGCAGTTATCTCCTTTAAAGATAACTACATATCCTAGTTTAACCAAAATTCTAACTGAAATTAAATTAAACTTAAGTTGTGGTACATATAGCATTTTTACATTCTCTTTTATAAAAGAACAATATGCTATACCTTGACCTTTAGCTTTCAGTTTCCAGCCATTGGCTAACGATATCTGCTGTGTACTCTTGGACATTTTAATAAAATTGTTGTTATCATTTGTTATACAGTGGGATGCTCCATTGTCAACCACCCATAAATTATTTTTTACAGCTCCATTAATATACATGGCTAACTCTAATTTTTTTTTTATCTTTTGATGACTTTTAGTATTCTGGCCAGCGTTCTGGCGCTTTGCTTTTTTACAAAATCTTGCCAAATGTCCTTTTCCTGCACAATTAAAGCACTTTTTAATTGCGTATGCAGTAGGAGATTCATTATTTTCTTTTTGAGGTTGCTCCTTCCTTAACTCATCTCTTTCAAGTCTTCTTCTTGCCTCTTCAATCAATCTGCCAGTTGTATCAGTTAAAGTTAAACTTTCCTTAGGCAAAACTTCAAGGGAAGTGACATAGTTATCATAACTTTCGTTTAGTGGTGATAGAATTATGTAGACTTGGTGTAGTTCAGAGAAAATAAGCTCTTTCTCGTGCAGTTCTTGAAAAATGCTTTTTATAGAATTCAAATGACTCAGCATATCACTATTCGTCTGGAGATGCGTCCTGAAAAGCTTCCGTGTTAGATTTATGTGAGCACCAACGTTATCTCGGACATAAATCCGCTTCAGCTTCTGCCAACACCCAACAGCCGTTTGCTCTCCACGGATATGAACAAGTTGCTGGTCAGTTAATGTTAATCCTATTCTGCAAATAGCTTGTTCATTCTTTTGTTTAAATTCTTCTATCTTTTGTCTATCTTCCTCAATCTCTGGATCCCATTCCTCTATGTTAGGTGGATTTTCAATTATGTTCCACAGACCTTCTCTTCGTAGAAGTAGACTACATTTCATAGACCATGATACATAATTTGTTCCATCCAGCTTGGATATAAGGGACAAACTTTGTAGATTGACTTGTGCCATGTTTTCTTATATGGATATAAAACTATAATAAATAAAACACAGCTGTCTGTTTACTGTAACATGTAACAACACAAACTCTCACTTTTTACATAAATCTGTTTTATCCTAGTTAAACTGACTTTGCAGCCTCTGGGCCCATAACCAGTGTTATGCCTGGGCCCATAACCAGTGTTAAGCCTGTGTTCCCCAACCAGGGTTAAGGAGACAAGCTAAACAGAATGTGCAGCGTTAGTCAGGTAGGCATACAGATAAATGTGTGAGATAAGTTTGTATATTTATTAACATACAGTAAAAATAACAGATACGCTTGTGCTATCAAAATATAGTTTATTCCATTTAGAGTTTATAGCATAGTCAAAATTACAGTCCATTAGTCATGTATCATTTTAGTCAGTCCATTCAAGGATATTCAGTTAGTAAAGTCTGTGTAGAATATCCAATGTCAGTTCACTTACAATAAATCAGTCCTTTATCTCTCTCCCATTCCAGTAGGGAAAAACGCAGTCTTGAATCCATCCAGTAATTAGGGATCATAAAGCCAGAGAGAGCAAGCTGACGTTCCTTGCTTCTTTTATGGTGCTTTCACAACCACTCCCCTAATTACATTCCTATATTTAAAGTTGCAGACACCTTAACTTATAAACCATGATAACATATTTATTATTTTACCTAAACTAGTTAGGGTAAACAATGTTATCCCTAACAATAATCAATTCTCTAGTTATCTAAAATTTGAAAGAGATGTGAAATGTTTTTAATATTTTTGGTTACTTCCTGGAAAAAGTGGGATTTTTTTTCTATAGGAATTTACATATTCCAGAGGACTAAAGGATCTTTTCAGGTACATATTAAGGCATTCCTGTTGACTCCAAGCAGGGCAAAACAATCTTGTACTGCTCTCTAGTATTCAACATATAAAAACATCACACAGGATATAAAAATAGACAAATTCTCCTCTTCATGGGATGGAATGAGGAGCAAGTCATGTAAAACCTCATAAAATCAGAGCACAACATAATATAACATATTTATAATTCTATCTGGACTGTATATAGCATTTTAAAGACAGTTTACATAGATCAAACTAATTTCATACTTATATATCCACAGTCAGAAAGAAATTGCTCCTGAGAATCTAAGAATAACCTAAACAAAGAAAAAAAAACCTTCTATTTAAATGTTCACACTTGTTTTGTGGCAAAAGAGCAGGTTTTTATAACAATGTGCTTACTTCTATTTTACTATAATTTACAGGTGTTATAAATTTTTTTGTTTTATTTATAGAATATGTTGCATAGAAAAGATGCATCTTGCATTTCTAAAGCATACCTTATGGTTGCGTCCATGCTTATCCAGCAGGGAGATGATGGACTTTATATGACCTTCATCTATCAAATTTAAAGCTTCTGGGCTTTCAATCAAGATACAGCGCAACACTTCTAAAATACCTGTTCGAATGCCAGGGACAAAGAGATTATTTTTAGTTTCAGGGTAGAATCTATAACATACAGTATAATTGAAGCACTGGAAAAAATATAAATGATAGAAAAAATCCTTCTTTTAAGCTCTTTAAAAATGCTAAGAATTTAAAAATTGAAGATGCCCAAAATAGGTAACCAGCTTCAAGAAAAACAAAATAACTTAGATATGGATTTTTATTTTATGGTATTTTTATCTGAGGACAGATAACAAATTAAGGAACAACTGAACCGAAAAGGAAGCTATCTTTAGAAATACAAATCCCTTAGCCCTAAAGCTAAATCTAGCAGTAGGATTTCACTCATTCTTAAGAGCTTCTGTTCAGTTTGTGTCTGAGTCGAAATTACAACATTTTTCTCAATATATTTGATCAATAACATTTTTCTTATTAATTCAAGAAATGTGTGTGAATCTCTTATACGAAGAAGTAAAAACAACTTTTATTTGAAAAGTTGTGGTAGAATCTAAATAGCATTGCACTCAAATATCTCAATGCATGATATCATAATAGGAATTAATGTGTCAGATAACTGTTCCTTGAAAATGGGATGGATAGTATGGGGAATTCTTGAATGAAAAGCCATAATTATAGTTAACAGCCCTTTTTTTAAGTTATGGAAAAAGAAACTGGTATATCTCACCTGAAGAAGACTCTAGTCTATCCAATTTACTAATCAACCAATCAAGATTATTGGAAAACTGGGCACAATTGTTTCTGTTACCACAAATGAGAGCAGCTGAAAGATAGATTTGAAATGATCAGTTAACAAATATTTTGGAATAAAAACAAAATATAAAATATGTCTCCATCAACTACATGTTGATATTTAGGATATATTCTTTATATGCTTTTCTGTATATTCTAGATATAAAATGAATATTGTTTACTGGCATCTTCACTAGATGTAATCGATTATTACCATTCCAGTAGGCATTAAATATTTCTGACACTGGATAAACATTTGGTACCATTAACCCATCATCTCCAGCTGGATTTAATCACACAAAACTATTTGTAAAAGTCATTAAAAACTCAGTGGCTTCCAATTACTGCTAGTTATAAATGTAAAACTCAATAAAACTTTTAATTCTGTAACCAATAAATAAAGAATGAATTTCAATACATGTACATTATTTGAAATATTTTGATCTAATCAAGAACCTATTTTTCTATATATTTGTACATCAGAGCCATTGTTTATTTGTATAAGAGTTCATTAGTCAATTGAGTTTTTAAAAAGCATGACCAAATCTACAAATAAAATAGTTGTTTTCAAAACTGTCTCTAACATTCATGCATTTCCACAGATAAAGATTTCATACAACTGCAGAAAATGCTCCAGCTACCCTGTTTCTCCAACAATACGGCCTCCCCCAATAGGAAGTCCCAGCATGTTTTATAGGCATGAAATGAAATTAAGCCCCTCCCCCCCAAATTAAGGCCTATATTAAAACATGCAAAATGGGGGGGAATGGTGGGGGGGGCCTTGTCGTTAGGAAGTACTCTTGTTGCACACCCGGATATGGTGCTGCCTGCGTTGACCCCGATACAAAGTGCCACCAATGCCGAGGTCAACATCCAAGACGTCACCACCACCCGCCTGAAGATGCAAGGGGGGGGGAATTAAGTCACCCCAAAAAAGACAACCTAGCCATTTTTTCAGGGCTCAAAAAAAAATAAGACCCAGCCATATGAGAAACATGGTACTAACTGGAAGGCACTGTAGAAGAAAAAACATTATTCAGCAGTTTCTGCATCACTAAAGCAGATGATATTGAAAAATTCAGCAATCTTCAACAGGAAGAGATAAAAACAGTGAGAGTTACCCACTTTTAATATATTTGTTAATTATTACTAAAGTTCAGAAAGAGAATGGTAATTACAGTGAAGAAAAATATGAATCTGCATGTAAGAATGTGGCCTGGTATCTTTCTAAATTGTCTTCAAATTCTGTTTCTTCTCTTTTTTTTTTCTGTACACACATACATTTCTGAATCATAAAAGGGAACCACATTTAGCACTGATTACATTACCTAGTTTGGTAATGAAACATCTGCAAGAAAACAATCAAGCTCAGAGAGCACCAAGGACCCCACAATTCAATTCTGAATTACAAATATTCTCTTCTATCGAAACCACATTTTTAAATTTTAAAGTACATTATTAAAATTACTTTATTAACATAACCGTGACATAAATTGCAATATATCATCTAATAACATGTTGATTTAGTTTTAGTGTTGGTTTTAATGTGCCATTCGTTGTGGGGAGAATTATTCAGCTCCTCTGATTTAGTTTTAATTCAAAATTTTCTCCAAAATCTCATGGAATTCTGCATGACTTACTTCAACCTATACATTTACACTGTATAACTCACCTAATAACTTGTAAAGAAGATTCAGAATTTCTTTCCACGCTGTGCTATTTTCTTCTCTACCAACCCCTGTAAAATGAGCGGTACTATAGTATACATTTAATCGATCAATGCAATTCAGAACCAATGCCAGCATTCCCTGAAAAAACACAGTTAAAAAACACTCTTTGTATCTTCAAGTATATATTCCTTCACATTTTAAAAGTTTAAACAAGCAGTTCAAATACAGTATTGAACTATAAAATACTGGATATAATACATTTTCTAAAATAACTAAATTTGGGAGAAGATAGATTTCAAAGCTGCCATTGTAACCATCATTTTGCTTAAAACAGCCATAAAGGAAAGCCTTCCCCAGAGCCACTTCACTAGCAAATTGGATTGCTGCACACACTTCCCCTGAAACTCAGTTTGGAATCAACTATTGGTAGAATGTATGCAGTAATGAGAACACCTGTGATAACTAGATTGTCTAATCACATTACTTCTATTTTGCACTGGTTACACTGGTTGGCTTTTCAATTGGAAGTCCAATTAGGGAGCTGGTATTGACTTCCAAACCCTTTGCAAATGCTTTGCAATCCATTTATCCATATTAGAATATTCCCTGCTCAAGGATTGTGATCACATCTGAAGTTCTGTTCTTTGTTTCATGAGAAATTACTTCATCAGAGACAAGGCCTTTTCTTTTTCTTGGCTTCACACCTCCAAATTCTTCTCCTTCAGAAATACTTTTTTGTTGATTCTTACATAAATGACAGACTGTTTTATTCCAGTCTTTGGAATTGTTCATTTATGATCCAGTGGTGGGATTCAAATTTTTTCATTACTGGTTCTGTGGGCGTGGCTTGGTGGGTGTGGCAGGGGAAAGTTACTGCAAAATCCCCATTCCCTCCCCACCCCACTAACTTGCTTTCCAGCTCTGTTCTCCTTGCAGGGCAACAAAAGATCCAGTCAATCAGCAGAGAATAGATGGGGATGGGGCCAGTCAGAGGTGGCATTTGCCAGTTCTCTGAACTACTCAAAATTTCCACTACCAGTTCTCCAGAACTGGTCAGAACCTGCTGAATATCACCTCTGTTATGATCTCTTTACCTATATTCTTTGGAATGATCTTGTTGCTCTTGTTCCTTTTACTGATACATTTGAGGCTCTAGATGTATGTGTTTATTGTTTTCTTCTTTATCATATTATCATGCTTTATCTTTAATGTCTTTTAAACATTAAATTTTATATAATAATTTTGCTTATTGAATACTACAAACAATAGAATGCAAATATGCTCTAAAGTATATTATTACTCTTAATAATAATAAAATAGCAACAGCAATAAAGTGTGAGTTGTTTGAAAATATAATTAATTATTATTATAATTTATTAAATTTATATGCCATCCAACTGTCAGCAAAAATAATGAGACCAGATGGGAACAAAAAATATATCTACCCAGAACATCATTTTTTTTCCCAAATTGTTAAAATCAGTTTTAAAATTGCTAGTTTTTTCTGTGAATTACAAAAGGGAAGATTTACTCCCCCAGTCAGGAAACTCCACAGTTGCTTTTAAACAGAAAATCCCAAATTATATCTCATTGACCAGTCCTTCTTTAAACAAAGTGTCATATTAAACCAATATGATGCTTCATATTCATCTAACCTATCAATTGTCTATGACAGTTCAGAAAAAAGAAATTAGCATTCTGCGGAGCAAACATTCTGATCTTTTCAGGAAACCCTGAAGCATTATTGTATTCTGTTACAGACTAGACCAGTGTTTCTTAATCTAGGTCAGGGATTTCAAACTTGATTTCATTGAGGGCTGCATCAGGGTTCTGTTTAACCTTGGGCATGGGCGTGGCCAGGGTAGGCATGACCAGCTCAATGTGACTTGTGTCAGGGTGCCTCTGCTAGTGAAAACGGGCTCCTGAGCTCAGTTTCTGGTGGCAATGGCCTCCTGAAATCTTCTGCCAACAAAAATAGAGCTTGGGAGGGCCGCATGTGGCCTTCCTGGGCTCTGTTTTGTCTGGCAGAGGCACCATAGGCCAGTCCTTCACTGTTTCCAGGGAAGCCCTGCCAGCCAGATTTAAGCACCCGTGGACTGGATTTGGCCCGTGGGCCTTGAATTTGACACCCCTGACCTAGGCAATCCTTTTGACCCCTACCAATTCCATAATTGTATCATCTTTCCAAGGTCCCATTTGGACCTCACCTTTAAAAGGGTTAAAATATCCAAAATTCTAAGACTTTTGAGTTTTTCAGAGGATAATAACAATGGTTATTTAAGGCATCTTTTAAAGGTGAATCATGTGTACATTTGGCTATCAATCCCAAAACCTGATTAAATGAAAACACTTTAAACACAGCCTTTTGTACCTCCTCTTTGAATAGATTTTGTCTGTTTTTAAGGGAACGAAGTTTGTTTTGTTTATCCTCATGTTCTAGCTCTTCCTCTGGAGGTAGAAAATATGTAATTAAATCTTGGAGAGTCTGAACTACTTCTTCAATGGGAAGAGTGATGGGAGTTGTAACACTGTTGTTTCCACTGTGAATCAAAAGATAAAGCAAATAGTTATAAAAAGAACACATTGCTAGATTCAAAATAATTATTACTATTATATAGTTTCTCTGACACATAGAATATTTTGTATCACATGATCCATATATGCAGAATTTAAAAAGTTAATAGAGTTACATTTAGGAGGACAAAACTGGTCCACCCATGTCCTGAGAATATCATCTGCATATTTGTATTCCTTCTTGGGAAGGAATTGCTAACTTTGCAATATAGAGTGTTGTGAAATACCATTTGTTCCATAGGATGAAGAGAAGGAATGTCAGTCAAACAGATTTTTTAAAGTTGCTTTCATTCACACAAACATGTTATTACAGCCTATGCAAGAAGAAATCTCAAAAGTCTTCAGTCTGTGTAGTACAATCAGTATTAACACAACCAATGCATATTTTGAAGAGAAAAAAAAAATGAATTTTCTGTCACTAATAATTACATTCTAAAGTCTGAGAGTGTGGTAAGAATGGAGAAGGAAGAGGTTAGAGAGGCTAAGCTAGAGCAGCATTTTCCAACCTGCTTCCTTGGGGTTATAAATATAGCCGTGCTGACCGGAATTCGGGGAGTGATGGGTCCCCATACAGCTGGAGGACACCTATGGTAAATGTTGGAACAAACAATGGTCAGTGAAATCATCCTGCCAAAATATCTTTGTAGGTTTTCTGTAGCCTGAACTGCTGAAGACTCTTGATGATTAGCAAATGTGATTTTCTAAGATATGGTACAGGACTCCCCAACCCCTGGACCACACAAGCAGCGGGCAAGTACACGAAGCTTTATTTGCACATGCATGGGATTAGGCTGTGTGCACTTAAACCATCTTCTCTCCACCACTGATCTATGGAGCCAAAAAGGAACTACTGATGGAGTGAATACTTGCAAGACATTTGAAAAAACTGTTAATATCAAAATTAGGCTTTGGAGGTCAATACACCATTGTTTTCTATCTGTAGAAACATATTCGTGTATCAAGATAATGGATTGTTAAAGAACGGTGCTGCAATTTTTTTTTGCAAATTTTATTTGAACTGATTAAAAATAAATCTTCAACAATAATAAATTATAGTCCAATATCAGCAGAATGTATTTCCAAATAGATTCTGGAAAGATTAAACTATGTGTTATAAATGCTAATTGTTAATTATTATATTAAGAAATTATACCTTATAAATTGACTGAATAATTTTGTGGTGTTGAGAATAATTCTAGCAGCCTGGGATTCTTCATGTTGACACCTTTGCAAGGAGAGTCCATCATCTGTGTGTCCTTCTTGGTGTAATATAGCCTAAAATAAATGGTCAAAGCGATATTTAAAATACAACCATTTGTTTGGTGAGCATCTGAAGTTAAAAGGGCACTGAAAAATGTAATTTATGACTGATTTTCACACTTAGGAACAGTGCAGTATTCCCATGATCAAGTGATCAAAATTTAGGTGTTTGGCAACTGGTTTGGGTTTATGACATTTGCACAGGCTCATGATCATAAAATGGGGCACAACTCATTTTACAAGTGTTGTACTAAACAACAGAAAATTGGAGTTCAGTTGTGGCTATAAGTCAAGTACTCCATGTACGTTTTCAATTATGTTCTCAAATATTATTCTACAGCTTGCTAATGATAGTGTGTGAGATTGAGAAGACATTGCAATTTTACTTTGCTGATGTTCTTTTTCATTTCAGATAATATGTCCCAGCTAGATTTTACATAATATGCTATAAAATGTAGCTGAGAAAAATAGCAAGAACAGAAGTTTAGAACGGTGTATATATGCAATTGACATCTTATCTTGGAAAAAATAAAGAAAAAAGAGCAAATATGAAAGTGGTAAACAAAAAAATATTTACATTTATAACTTTAATTTAGAAAAGAAAAATCATGAGCAGAACCAAGAAAAACATTACAGAAATGTATATTCTGATAAAAAAAATAGCGAAAAATCAAACAGTATAAGTAAATTTGTTTTAAAAAGACAATACATTTCCATATTTTTACATGAGTGTGAAAGACTGTCCATTAAGTGATACCATTTACCATGGTAAAGTAAAATGACCAAAATGAACAAAAGTAAGTGTTAAAAATATTGAATCTAAAAGATTGCTTTCTGAAATAAAGGACATATGGTCAAGTTGCTATGTATAAAACTGGGAATAAAACTGCCACCCTCCACCCTTTATGAACAAAATATGGTTTGAGCAATCTTTACATATCAGGATTGCAAACCAGGATGGAACTGTTGTGTCCTATTCTACGATTAGAAGACATCATTGAAATCATACTTCCCTGATTTAAATCGAGGGAAAGTCACTGAGATGGATGGTCATATAAATGTGATAAATAAATATATTAATAAGGAAGGAAGGATATTAGTTTAACTAACCATGAAATGTTCTGCTATGTCTGAATCAGGTATTATGCACCAGTCACACAAGAAGAGCAAGACATCCAAAAAGAGAAACTACCTTCTGGTTGGGGACTCAATTGTAAGGGATTTAAATTTAGGAAAGGATACTGAGGTTTTGAAAGAGGTCAAGTGTCTACCAGGTGCTACTGCCAGCAGAGACAAGAAGCATATTCTTAAGATAGTCAAGAATGCCAGCAAGGACTGGGATGTTGATGCTATTTTGTACATCTTGGTACAAATGATCTATCCCAGAAGGATGTACTTTCAGTTCAGAAAGACTTCCAGAGCTTGGGATATGAACTTAGTAATATGGGCTGTAGGCTTATCTTTTCAGAGGTTCTACCAGTATACAAGGAACAAAAAAAAAAAGGGCAGCGTGTAGCAGAGTTTAATGTGTGGCTAAAGGAGTGGTGTAAAAAGGAAGACTTTGGTTTTATTAGTCATGATGTCTGCAGCTGGTCCAATGAAAAACTGTAAAAAAAGAGATGGTTTGTATTCATCAAAGAAAGGGACTGAGTTACTTGGCATTAAATTCACAGATTTCCTGGATAAACATTTAAACTGAACAGCGGGGACAGAGAATTAATGGATTCACAACATTTCTGTCTCCAGAAACCTAAAACTAATAAGGATACCAGTGCATGCAAAATAGATGTTTGTACAGGTAAGATTATCAACCTTGATGCCAACCAAAACCAAGCATTTAATAATGAGTGCTATCCCATGTGCACTGATCAAACAGGTGGCAAGAAAGTAGGGGCAGGCACACACAACACAGATTATGTAGACAGTAAACACAGTGTGAGACATAAAGATCTCAAATGCCTATATACAAATGCACAAAGTCTGGGGAACAAACAGGGTGAACTCGAACTACAAATACATGAAGGTAAATATGATATAGTTGGAATAACAGAAACTTGGTGGGATGAAACCCATGACTGGAACATACTGGTAGAAGGAAACAAACTATTAAAAAAAATCAGACCCCATAAAATATATAGATATATAGATATATGTAGAAAATATAGATGTTCTTTTTGCCAGCCAACTAACAAACATATGCAGGAAACATACAACAATAGTAATGGGAGACTTCAATTATCCTGATATCAATTGGAAAACTAATTCTGCACCAAATGAGAAATCAAATAAATTCCTAACCAACCTAGCTGACAACATTGTTGTCCAAAAGGTAGAGGGTGAAACTAGAGGGACAGCCACACTGGACTTACAAACAGAGAAGAAGTGATACAGGGAGTTGAAACGGCAGGAACCTTGGGTGAGAGTGACCATGTCATACTAGAATTCAACATAACACAAACACAAGCAACAGAACATAATGACACCAGAGTCTTGGATTTTAAAAGAGCTGATTTCAATAAACTCAGAGAGAACTTGGGAAAGATTCCATGGTTGAAAATCCTAAAGGGGAAAACAACTCAATAATCTTAGGAAACTCTGAAAAGTATGATCATAAAAGCCCAGATCCGCACAATACCACTGAGAAAGAAAAACAAGAAATCCAAGAAGAAACCAGCATGGTTGCACAAAGATCTCCCTGGCAAATTGAAAGAAAAAAAGGACAAGTACAAAAAATGGAAAGAAGGACATACAACCAAGGCAGAATATCAGCAGATAGCCAGAATCTGCAAAGACAAAGTCAGGATAGCAAAGGCTCAGAACGAACAGACTTGCAACAAAAGTCAAAGATAATAAAAAAAAGTTTCTTCCATCATATAAATAACAAGAAAAAAAATCAAGGAAACAGTCAGTCCACGAAAGAGAGAAGATGGCAAGGAAGTAACAGGCAACAGAGAGAAAGCAGAACTGCTTAACTCATTCTTTGCATCTGTCTTCACGCAAAAAGAAACTATACTTCAACCCACCAAAAACATAACTATAAAAGACAGTCCAGAAATAAAATTTAAAATAAGCAAAAAAAATAGTAAGAGAACACCTGTCTGATCTTGATGAAAACAAATCACCGGGGCCTGATGGATTACATCCCAGAGTTTTAAAGGAGCTGGCAAAGGTCATATCAGAACCACTGCACCATATCTTTCAAAAATCCTGGAGCACCGGGGAACTACCAGAGGACTGGAAAAGAGCTGATGTGGTTCCCATCTTCAAAAAAGGAAAAAACAGACCCAGGAAACTATAGACCAATCAGCCTAACTTCAATACCCGGGAAGATACTGGAAAAGATAATATAAAAACAGATCTGCCAACATCTAGAAACAAGGAAAGTAATAACTAGCAGATCATGCCGAACCGATCTTATTTCATTCATCAACATAGTGACTAAATTAGTAGACCAGCAAAATACTATGGACATAATATATTTAGATTTGAGCAAGGCATTAGACAAAATAGACTACAATCTACTTCTTAGCAAGGTAGAAAAAAGTGGAAGAGATAGCACCATCACTAGATGGACTTGCAACTGGCTGGCAAACCGCACTCAACGAGAAGTCCTTAATGGGTCTAAGTCAACATGGAGGGAAGTAAGCAGTGGGGTGCCACAAGGTTCCGTCTTAGACCCACTACTCTTCAATATCTTCATTAACAACTTAGATGAGGAATAGAAGGGGAACTTACCAAATTTGCAGATGATACTAAGATGGCAGGAATAGCTAACACCCAAGAAGATAGGCTCAAGATCCAGATGGATCTTGACAGATTAGAATACTGGGCCGTATCAAACAAAATGAAATTCAGGGTAGAGAAAAGTAAAGTCCTACACTTAGGCAAGAAAAACCAGAGGTACATATAGAGACTGGGTGAAACCAGGCTCAACAGCAGTAATTGTGAGAGGGATCTTGGAGTCTTAATGGACAACCAGCTAAATATAATCCAGCAGTGTGCAGCGGCAGCCAAAAAAGCTAATGCAATCCTAAATTGTATTAACAGAGGGATACAATCAAGATCAAGGGAAGTACTAATACCACTCTATAAAGCCTTAGTAAGACCACACCTGCATTATAAAAAAGATGTTGAGACTCTAGAAAAAGTGCAGAGAAGAGCAACCAGGATGATTAGCTAAAACATACATTGAACGGTTGCAGGAACTGGGCTTGGATAGTCTAGTAAAGAGAAGGACCAGGGGAAACATGATAGCAGTTTTCCAATATTTGAGGGGCTGCCACAGGGAGGAAGGGGTCAATCTATTTTCTAAAGTGCCTGTAGGCCAGACAAGGAATAATGGATGGAAACTGAACAAGGAGAGATTTAACCTGGAAATAAGAAGAAACTTTCTGACAGTGAGAACAATCAACCAATGGAACAGCTTACCCTCAGAAGTTGTATGGAGCACCACCACTTGAGACCTTCAAGAAGAGATTGGACTGCCATTTGTCAGAAATTGTGTAGGGTCTCCCACTTGGGCAGGGGGTTGGACTAAATGACCTACAAGGTCCCTTCCAACTCTGATTATCTGTTAAATTTAAGATAATGTATATCAATTGTAGAGATGAAATTATAGAATTAATCTTTAGGCTTTATAGAAATCAAAATGCTTTCTAATATGATAATATGATATTCCTGGGACCAGTGGTGGGATTCAAATAATTTAACAACCAGTTCTCTGCCCTAATGACCAGCTGGGTAGGCATGGCTATGTGGTCATGTGACTGGATGGGTGTGGGCAACTCGACGCCACTTATGTCAAGGGGTGCTTCACCTCACCCGGCCTCTTGTGACCATGGGAATACTGCCACAGTTATAAGTGTGAAAAATGGTGACAAATCACTTTTTTCAGTGTCATTGTAACTTTGAATAGTCACTAAATGAACTGTTGTAAGTCAAGGATTACCTGTAAAAAAGTATAAAAAGCTTAATTGCTTGAAAAAAGCTGCCCTAAATACCAATCATTAGATTAGAAATGGGGGAATGCATACTGAAGATCAATGATAGCCACAGCCATCATGGAAACCTAAACCATTCTGTCTGAATATGTTCCTTTTCATCAGCAATACCTGGAAGCCAGAATTAGAAATTAGGCAGGGTACCAGAGCATCTTAAGAAATTAAAATAGTTAAAATGCAACAGTAACTATTAGCAGCGAATTCTTGCTCATAAAGTGAAACCCTTTAGCAGAGAGGTCATTTAAAATCTCCAGAAAGTGGGTGAGCACACTTGGGCTACAAAATGCCAAGCTAAACAGAAAAATTAATAAAGTATATAAGGGACCCAAGTTCAAACCTCCCAAGCTTGTCAGGATCGCAATAAAATTAATAAATGCCATAGATATTTAAATAAACTTCAAGCCTGGTGACATGTTACTAAGCCTTATTATCACGAGAGAAAACTGAAATGAATTGGAGGATCCACACCCCTACCTCCTTTTTTTAAAAAAAATCTTGCTAGCGAATAATCATGTGCCTTGGCCACTCCAAAGCAATGCAAAAGAACCAAAGGTGCTTTTTCAAGAAGCAACTGAACTTTCTGGAAACCAAGAACGTACAGTTGCCTCTTTAAAAAAGCATTTTATAACAACCATGACCTGGATGACTGAAGAATTCCCATAGACAAGAGACTCTTGTGATCAGTGAACTGACAAAGTACCCTTTTCAATCCTTAGATATCCATTTGCACTACTTAAAGATACCAGTTGGTCACACTCAGCTCACAAGATATCCTAAGAAAATAATCCAGATTTAAGGAAAGATCATATTGGAAGTACACCCCAAAAGGGCAGTGCCAGGAACCACTGAAGCAGTGTAAAAAGCTTAAAACAACCCTTCCCCCTTAAGAAAGTCAAGCCTCTCCAGAGAAGCAGCTCCAACTAGTCTGGGCATACTGCCAAACTGGGCACACTACCAACTGCTATTACAATGTAACAAGGCTTAGCAGTTTCTGAAAACACTTAAAAGATAAGCAGGATTAGGCTAGAAACACACCAGAACGTTTCATTCCTGCTTTCCTGACAGAATTAACCCTGTAAAGTGGGAAAAGTGTTGGAAGGAGATTTTTTTTCCAACAACCGGTTTGCCGAACTGCTCAGAAAGTTAACAAATGGTTCTCCCAAAGTGGTGTGAACTGGCTTAATCCCACAACTGCCTGGGACTATTAAAAAAATACAGGAGACCTGTAAAGTAAACTCCAGTGCTGAAGAAAACAGAAGCACCTATTGTTAATGGGTCTTAAGAAGGCTGATGCAATTCCTTAAGATTATGTGTCTGAATAAACAGGACCAGTGGGACAAATTAATTAATATTCATAATAGCTAGAACATATGGTGCTGCCTACCTATTTGTACACACAACACACACACACACACACACACACACAAACTGAGCCCAAGTGAGTAGCTCTCAAAAGCCTCATGCCCAAAAACTATTCACACTGCATATTTCTAGGCAACAGTGCAGACAATTAAATACTGTGCAATATTTTCTGGCTGTATGAGCTTCTGCACATCCACATGTGCAAGTTATTCACAATCATAGACGATAAAATAAAAATACACATTTTCTCTTTACCTTTCTTTTCAGTGGTCCTAAACGTGATGTTTTAGCATCCTGTGCTTTGTAAGTCAGCCACAAAGTGCTAGCTACATGTTGCACAAAACAAACAGAATCTCCATACTTTATTTCAGGAAATCCCATGCCCTCTATATCACGTTTGTGGGCGGAATCCAGTTTTTCCTTTATGCAACAGGGGTGAAAAAGAAGAAAATTAGCAAATTATTAGTAATTGATAACAATAGTGAATATCAGAGAAAGGATCTTTTTTGTGGCAGCACCAAAACTATATAGTTCTTAGCCCCCTCCCCAAATACATAGAATAGTGTTTTATCATATAGTAAGACCTCATTTCATTTGATATACAATTTTTCCACATTTAGACATGTGTTTTAATGGTCAGAGAAGTTTTCTATCATACTGTCTAAGTTGTGTTTCTTAACATTTGGGATATGATTGTGTTTTTATTAACTTCAATTGTTAGTTACCCTAAGTTGTGCGCATAAGTGAAGAAAGGTAAGATATATAATTTTTTTGTCCATGAACATTTTTTATATCAGTGATTGATCAAAAAAAATCTTTCTGTACTTAGGTAGTTGGGACTTTGTGATAAACCACTCTAGAATTCAACAGCAACAACCCTTCCTCTCTCTGAGGTCATGGAAGAGGGTACAGTAGTCATCAACATACAACCACAATTGAGCCAACATTTTTTTTGTTAAGCGAGATAGTTGTTTTGTGAATCTTGCCTCATTTTACAATTTTTTTGTCACAGTTGTAAAGTAAATCACTGCAATTGTTAAAACACAGTTAATTGAATCTTGCTTCCTGCTTGATTTTGCTTTTCAGCACATTGAAAAATGTGATCATATAACCCCAGGACACTGCAACCATCAATAAGAGTCAGTTGCCAAACATCCAAATTTTGATCATGTGATCTTGGGGTCAATGGTTGCAACAGTCATAAGTGTGAAAAATTATCATAAGTCACTTATTTCAGTACCATTGTAACTTTAAACAGTCACTAATTGAACTGTTGTATGTCAAGGACTACCTATACCTATATCTTTGGAACATCAATTTATCTGTTGCATTGAAATCTACTGCTGGAGTCAGCAAGGCAAAGTTGAACTATCACTTCCCCATCTTTCTCCAGATCTTGTACATAGACTCAGCATCCTCCATCTTCCATTGTCAATAAAATAAAAAGCTTCCTCTTTTGTGTATTCCAGGTCTACAAGTAGAATTCCTTTCTCCCAATTCCATGGCCTATTTTCATATTTTACACTTGTAGGTTATGGCTGTCAAATTTCAGTATCAATTTAAATATATATACAGATAATTCTGTCATAAGATAAAGTGGAATTTCAGTTTACTCCTTAGGGAAGCCGTTATCCTATCAATAGCAGAGAAAAATTATGTCACTTCTCAGTTCTCAGAGATGGAGACCTGCTATATGAAATAAAAAGTACAAGTCTATCTCATCTATTCAGAAGCAGACACTATTTAACTAATGAATCCTAGGTATTCAGCTTTAGGGAATATTAACAATAAGGAAAAATAGGTTCCTCTGCAAAAAATGTGTTTTGCAACTTGAATGTTCACATTGTAATCAGATTTTTCAATCTCATAAATACAAAACTAATATTTTTTTCACATTCTCAGTACATAGTGTATGCTTTCTATCACTTAATATATAGTACAATCAGTTATTCACTGGTGAGCTTTACTAAGCATATTTGAAAATACAAAAAGTTCATTTAAAAAGAGATGTTAGAATGCAGAAGAAGGCAATGAATACATTAAATTAAGAAAGCAGAGAAATGGAAAATGCTACTGGCTGCTGCTTTTAAGTTGAATAGTAAGCAAGAAAAATACCCTAGCAATGATTTCTCATAGATATTATTTCAATCCAGAAAAAATATTATGTAGAGAAGTAAGCTTTAGTATAGTATATTGTAAAGAAGAATATTCTTCTGAATGTACATCAATATCATTTATTTACATTTAGTCATAAAGTATATATTGATTCCTAGTAATTGGCTGGCAGCATTTTGGAAACAGCTTACCATTGGTTTCTTCTTTGGGTTGAGAGAGAATGACTGGCCCACAAACACTCAGTTATCATCATGTCTAAGGCAGGACTAAAAGTCATGGTGTGCCAATTTCTAGCCTGATTCCTTTAATCATTGTACCATATTGGGACTCTTATCGCAATGTTTAGACTCACTGAATTGGTCAAATGGAACTGCAATTTCTTAGCAGTGTTTTATGTCCTACAGTACAATATATTCAGTACAATATATTAACTTTGAGGGAGGGGGTAAATGAAGACAAAAACAAAATAAAGCTTATAGTTAGTATGATTGCCACCCATGTGTTCAGTAATGATATCCTTATGTCACATTAAACATTTTAAGGAGCTTTTTGAGTTCACTCAAAATTTTGGTATAGTGCAGCTTGTAATTTTTTCCCATCCTTTTCTAGTTTCATACAATTACTCATTTCTTGTTTTTGTTAAAATAAAATAAAATAAAATAAGCAGTGGTCACTTAGAAGTGAGATCCAATAGGAGAAGATCATAAAAAATGACCAATGCTTATTATGATTGAATGTCACATATTTTTTGCATACTTACAAAAATGTAGGTGTGTAAAAAGTAGCTGAAATTCAATCATAATAATTTTTAAGATGTGATAGGTCAATTTAGAGAACAAACAGACATATCAGTGAGGTGCCTCCTAAATCTTCTTCAATGCCCACAGTTTCTCTTCGAGCAGTTTTATGTTCTCCTAACATAATATTTTCTTCAGCGACGTTTGTTGACATTTATTTATTTCTGCTATGTATAGACTTGATTTAGATAGACTATTCATGCTCTTTCCACATTTATTTAATGTAAAAATATTACTTACCTTAGATGCTCTAAAACAAAAAGAAGTTGATTTTGTGTCAGCCTTTTCTCTGTCTAATAAGACAAGACCCAAGTCTTCTGTCAATGCTAAAAACTGTCCTGTTGTAATATGTCGAAGGCGAAATGGTTGTCCCCAGCGAATATGACTTCCACTCCAGCTTAAAAATTGTTTAAAGAATATTTAGTTTATGGTTTACATAGACTATTCTAAGTATTTATTTACTAATGAATTTATTTATCAATGGAACAGAAGTTGTGGATGCTTCATCAGTGGAAGCTTTCAAGAAGAGACTGGACAGCCATCTGTCAGAAATAGCATAGGGTCTCTTGCCTTAGCAAGGGGTTGGAATAGATAGCCTACAAAATTCCTTCTATTATTCTATTCTGTTCTATTTTTAGGAGATATTCATTTTCATGCACTAAGTGCAGGCTTAATTCTACCAGTAAAGTGAAAAAAAAAACTTATATTTATTTGTTTTATGTTTCATTTGGTAAGATCTCAATTTATTTCAACCGAAGATCTTACTTAGGGGCATCTTTTAATAGGTTCAACAAAGTCTAATAACAGTATTACAATTTAATTCAGATTCACATTCATTATTTTCTTAGATGTTTGGAATTTTTTAAGCTTCTTTCTTACTGCGTTTAGTAGTACATTTTTCTTTTCCTTCAAAAATTGAGGTGCAAGCTGTAAAATCACTTTCAGGTTCATCATTACCCTACCATCTAAATTCAGTAGTTATCTCTAAGACTTTAATCCTATGGCTCTGAGACAGTATCCCATAAGACATAATACACACTAACACAACCAACACAAGTCTAACTAACACTAACACAACCAACACAACACTAAGGAAGGATCCAATTGCAGCAAACAAATAAACCAGAGGTTCTGACCAGTTCTGGAGAAAGTAGTGGAAATTTTGAGTAGTTCAGAGAACCAGCAAATACCATCTCTGACTGGAGATTTTACAGTGTCCTTCCCCTGACACAACCACCAAGCCACAGAACCGGTAGTAAATTTTTTTGAATCCCATCACTGAAACAAACTGATATAGTTTCAGGCATGGGTGAAATGAATGGAGACAATCTTAGTTGGTGAACTTTCAGCTCTTTATTACATAGTGACTTAAGAGAGTGAACAACAACAACTCTGCCTTATATAGGTGACCTTAATGTGAAATAACCAATAGGGAGCTGTAAGACGCTAGCTCCATAACCAATGAGAGTCCTTCGTTAAGGGCCAATTGGATTCTCTGAACCCAACCAATCCGATAGAGCCGCTTAATACCCAATCAGAAGTGCAGGGCCAGAACCCTGCACTTTACCCCAAGCTTACTTTTAAACTATTTACATACATAACACCCCTTCCCCCTGGCTCCTCAATTATGGTGTGGTTATATTGTCCTTCAAATAGGATGGTTGTCTTTTGGATCTATTAGATTTTCTTTGGACTGGCTGTGTGCAGTCCTGTTGAGGTAAAATGTTGTTTGGCAGTGGCTCAGCTTCTCGTTCTGGTGTGATTTCCCTTGGAGTGTACGATTCTTCCTCCTGCTCCATTTCCTGAGTTTCACTAGATTCATCGCTCTCTTGGAACAGGTTCCCTGGAATGTCGTCTTCTTCCATTCCTTCCCCCCCCCCAGTTTGGTCGTAGGGGAGTTGCTGGCTGGCCGAAAGGAGTCGTGACCGTAATTGGTCAATATGTCGTTTCCACAGTCTTTCATCAACACATTTTACAATATAGGATTTGGGCCCAGTCTCGCGTATTATCGTTGCTTCAATCCAAACCGGGTCGCCCGATAAATTTCTTGCATAAACGGGGTCGCCTACCTTGAAGGTATGGTAGCGTCTGCTGGATCCTGCAGGCTTTTCTGGCTCATAAGCAGGGTGCAATCGGTTGAGGTGGGAACGGAGTTTTCGCCCCATGAGAAGTTCTGCGGGAGTTCTGCTGGTTACACTGTGTGGAGTGATGTGTTGTAGAAGTAGAATGCGGTTTATTTTTTCGTCAATATTATCATAGTCCACTTTTTGCAAGGTCTTTTTTACAAATTGGAGCATGTGTTCCGCTTGGTCGTTGGTAGCAGGATGCGCCGGCGAGGTGAGCGCATGGCGGATGCCATTATCAGCAAGGTACTGTTCAAACATTAGTGCTGTAAACTGTGGTCCGTTGTCGGACACCAGGATGTCTGGCAATCCATGAGTTGCAAAGAGTCTATTAAGGACTTTAATGACAGCTTCGGAGGTTGTATGTGTTATTCGATGAATTTCCAACCAATTAGAGGATGCATTGAAGTCAATAGTAATGTATGTCCTTTAATCGGCCCTGCGAAATCCAGGTGGATTCTGGACCAGGGCCCACGTGGTGTCTCCCATTCAGTCGGTGCAGCTTTTGGCGGTGTGTTGCTGTTTTGTTGGCACTTGGTGCAGGCTTTGACCCATTGCTTGATGTGTCGGTCCATGCCTGGCCACCAAGCGTAGCTCCGTGCGAGTGCTTTCATCCGCACGATTCCGGGATGTCCTTCGTGCAAAATTTGTAACAGCGAGTTTTGGAGTCGTTCTGGAACGATGACTCTATCACCCCAGATGACACAGCCTTTTTGTGAAAAAAGTTCAGTCTGTCTTGTTTTAAATGGCGCGAAGTCATCTGGGACCTGGTCCAATGGCCATCCACGTTCTACCCAGCCTAGGACTCGAGCTAGGGTGTGATCTCGTCTGGTCTCTCTCGTGATATCTCGAGCGGTCATAGGAGGCGAGTTGAGCATCTCAAGTTGTAATGCCGATACTGTTGGTGCCGGATCGTCGAGAGTTTCTGGTAGCGGTGCTCTGCTGAGTGCGTCGGCGTGGGGAATGGCTTTCCCCGGGTGATGTAACAATCGATAATTATAAGCAGCTAGAAACTCTGACCGAGTCATTCTTGGGGACAATATATAGGGGGTTGGTTTGTCCCCAGCGATTATCCCCAGTAAAGGTTTGTGGTCAGTTACAATGGTAAATGTCCTTCCATATACATACTCATGGAATTTTTTTACGGCTGCCACAATTGCAAGAGCTTCCTTATCTATTTGTCCATAGTTATGTTCTGCCTGAGAAAGAGTCTTCGAAAAGTATGCAACAGGGGCCTCATTTCCATTAGGCAGCACATGGCTCAAAATAGCGCCCACCCCAAACGGTGAGGCATCACAACTTATAACCAATGGTAATGTTTCATTATATTGCATAAGTACAGAATCAGATGTAAGTAAATCTTTTACATTTCGAAACGCTTTGTCCTCCCGGTAACCCCAAACCCACAATGCTTTCTTATCTAATAACCGGTGTAACGGTTCAGCCATAGTCGCCTTATGTGGTAACAACACATTATAGAAATTAATAAGGCCTAAAAATGCCTGGAGATCTGTTTTGTTACGGGGTCTGGGAGCATTTTTTATCGCCCTTAATTTAGTCTCAGTGGGGTGGATACCCTGACTATCAATGCGATAACCTAGAAATTCAACACTGTCGGTATACAGATGACATTTATCCTTTTTTACTTTCAATCCCGCTTCTTGGAATTTCTTAAGAACACATTTTAAATGATTCTGTAGAATTTTTTTACTAGGAGCTGCAATTAACACATCATCAAAATACGGAACCATGCCCTTGATTCCCTGCAATAATCGTTCCATTAAACTTTGGAATATTCCCGGGGCCACACTCACCCCAAATTGCAATCGGGTACATTTAAAATCACCTCTGTGCGTTACTATTGTTTGAGCTTGGGCTGTTTTATCGTCCACAGGCAATTGTTGATAGGCTTGAGCTAAATCTAACTTAGCAAAAACCTTTCCGCCTCCCAGGGAATGAAGGAGGTGCTGTACCACCGGCACTGGATACGCGTTCTGCTGGAGGGCGTGGTTTAGAGTGGCCCGGTAGTCCCCACAGATTCGGATTGACCCATCTGGTTTAATGGGGGTTACAATAGGAGTTTCCCATGGAGAATGATCAATGGGTTGCAGTACCCCTTGTTTAATTAGTTTGTCAAGTTGTTCATCTATCTTGGCCTTAAGGGCAAACGGAACTCGACGGGGCTTTAAACAGATCGGGGCGACCTTAGGGTCGAGGCTAAACGAAATTGGGGTCCCCTTATACTCGCCCAGATGATCTGCGAAGACATCGCTGAATTCAGTAATAAGATCCTCCTCCCACTCGCAATCACCGACTAGGTTCACGCCGGCTACTTCAATGCTGAGTGGCGCAAACCATTGGAGGCCCAACAAACTAGGCCTGTCCCTATCGATGATCGTTAGAGGTAAGTATGCCATATGCTTTTTAAACGAGACATGGACTCGACAAGACCCAACCACAGGGATTCGATTCCCTTGGTAGTCTTTAAGGATGAGACGTTGCATTCAAAGATCTTGGCATTGGATGATAGGAATGAGTTGTTTTAATGTCTTCCATGACACCATCAAGAGGGACGATCCGGAATCGACCTCCATGTGGCAAGGTTGGTTCTCTATGGCTACTGTGACTCGAATCTTCTTAGCGTCCATGGCTGAGGCGTGACCTATAGTGATAGTATGGTGGGCCTCTTCTTTTTGCAATGCTCGATATCTGTAGGAGTGGTTTGCTGGATCTCGCCGATTGGCGAGAGCTGGTTCCCCTTGAGGCCTGACTTGGTCCCGGTAAACTGCGACAGACTCGACTGATGTGGCCTCGTTTTCCGCACTCATGACAGATCGCATCACGGAATTTGCAGTCTGCCCTGGGGTGGTTTGCCCCGCAACCAGCGCAAGGGCGTGAGGGTTTAGAGCGAGGGCCCCGGTTGAACCGCAGTCGATGGACTCCTTCTTCGTCGCTGTCTGACGACGAAGAGAGGTCCTCGTGGTGCGTCATAACAAGCTGCTCTTCTGACTTGGATAAAAGGTTGCCTGTCTGTGAGGTCATTGGGTTTCGGCTTCGCTGTAGTTGCGCTGCGGATTTTTTGGTCGCCTCAGCAGCAGTGGCTTCAGCGATGGCGTCAGCAAGGTCGATGTCGCCTTTCGCCATCAGCTTGCTTTGCACGCCTAGCGCATCTAATCCCAGAATTAAGCAGTCTCTCAGTGCTTCATATAAGTCTGCAAATCCGCAGAGGCCTCCCAAGTGTCGGAGGTCTGCCACGAAGTCAGCCACACTCTCTCCTTTTCGCTGGCTTCTTTGATAGAATTCGTGGCGTCTCACGAGTGTCGGTACGGTTGGCGCGTAATGGTCTCTCAGGAGAGGTTCGAGGTCGTCCCAGCTCATTGCTTTGACTTCTCGAGGTTTTGCGAGTGCCTTTGCCATTTTAAAGACAGCCGGGCTGCAGTACATCAGGAACAGTGCCCGCTTCTTGGCTGGTGTGGCGTCCTTCAGGTTGTTTTTTTCAAGGAACATTTGGAAGCGATCCATGTAGGATTCCCAATCCTCTTGGTTCGGATTGAACGGAGCGGGTGGTACGATGCCGCTGGACATGGTTTCTGTTGGTGGCATCGTCTTGGCACGTGCTGTGTTTTTTTTCCCGGTTCCTTAAGATCAGATGTCTCCAAATCCCATCCTCGTCGCCAGTGATATGGTTTCAGGCATGGGTGAAATGAATGGAGACAATCTTAGTTGGTGAACTTTCAGCTCTTTATTACATAGTGACTTAAGAGAGTGAACAACAACAACTCTGCCTTATATAGGTGACCTTAATGTGAAATAACCAATAGGGAGCTGTAAGACGCTAGCTCCATAACCAATAAGAGTCCTTCGTTAAGGGCCAATCGGATTCTCTGAACCCAACCAATCCGATCGAGCCGCTTAATACCCAATCAGAAGTGCAGGGCCAGAACCCTGCACTTTACCCCAAGCTTGCTTTTAAACTATTTACATACATAACACAAACCCATTCCTGTCTGTCATTCTGGCTACTTGGGATAATTTTCCTAATATTGGATACCCCAGATTGGAAAGGAGCATCAGCAAGAAAGCTTGGTGAGAATAAGGTAGGGGATTGAAAAGGAGAAAATTTGTAGCAACTGAAATATTTAAGTCTAAAAAGAAATACTACACAACAAAAATAGGAAGTAGCAAACTCTTTTCTGGTTTCTGTCTATCAATCTATAAATTGGTAGACAAGAAAGCCTGGTGGATTTCCCAGACCAAAATACTGTATATTCTATTATATAGGGCAGCATAATGTAAAAACAATGAATATAACATAAAATCACACCTTATTCGAAGAGGTTCTACTCTCCAAAGTGATCTTGCACGGACTCCAGCTCCCCCAGTTTCATAAAAGACCCGCCTAGAAATAGATTAAGCATGCTGAGATGCACTGTATGGCAGATTTAGCATTATTAAATGTATGCAGAATTATAATCAGTGACTGAAATATACACAGCATTTGGAGATTGCAGCTTTTTCTGTAATAATTGGCAACTTCTTTCAGTAAGGTTCAGAATTAGACTTTGCTATATAAACTGAATAATTCTAAAATAATTTAATCGTTAAATCAAAACCGGATCTCTTCTAATCCTATTCATTAGAATTAGGAGCGCAGTGTAAACCTCAAATTCTTCTTATTAATAAAGCATTTGAAATTACTGATATTTCCATTAGTTTCCAGATTTTAATGATCAGATATTTAGGAGTAACATGGTGGTTTTAGAATTAAGGATAATCATATTATCCTACTATGTTGGCACTTTCCCCCCCTGAAATTGACTTTGTAATCTTTTACAGTTTTACAAAGTTTTTTTTCTAATGCAAAACTGAAAAAAATGGGTGAAAAAGAGTGAAACAATGCACATTACCAAAAAGATTTCCATTTTATTAAGGGTTTTTATTTGTTTATTTAGACTCTCTGCCATTCTAGTTGACCAGACTCTAAGCACCCTATAATTCTTTCTTCTAGTAACTAAGATTAAAGGAACAAATAATAATATCAATAATAATAGTATCATTGGTAAAGAAAATCCTACCCATTCTACAAAATAATCATCCATAATCACAATAAGTCCATCCCACCACGTCTTCTACCTCAGGAGCCAATAATCACAACTCCATTTCATCCCCAAAGACCCTGAGAAATAGCCCCAACTCAATGCTGTCAGGAAGCCACACAGACTATACAAGTGATACAGTATAAAATTCTTCCCAAACACAACAAGCCTTATTTGTGATCAAAGCTGTGCTATGTCACTAAAGACAGAACTGGTCCAATTACACTTTCAATTATGTCCAACAATAGACCAAACAAACCAGGTAGGTATCCCAAGAGGGAGATCAACCACCTGCTGAGGAGTTTTCATGGAAAAGCTAGCTAGAATCAGTATAAGAACTTTTGATCCTACCTAAGCATATTTTCATCCATTCTATCAAGATTAAATACATCTTCACTTATTTATCAGCATGCAGTGAGTAAACTGTCTTTTAGTTTCAAAATCTGAACTTTTGGCTGATTATCTTTTACAAACTTTGTGAAATATTATATTATATATAATTCTGCTAGGTACATTTTGAACTGCAACAGCTACAAGCTGGTAAATACCACTTATCTCAAATTAAACAATCTTAGTTTGCAGTAGCAGTTAACTACAAATACTTGCTCCAGTTTTTTTTATGTCTGTCACACAATGCCCTTTGCTAACTTTCCCTTTGCTTCCATCCGTGCTTTATTTTATTTGCTTTATTTATCTCACAAAAAAGGGCAAGATGCAGATGTTTTGCCTCACTGCTATTATGTTCATCTCTTTACAGACAGTTGAACAAGCAACAAGGACAAGATACAGCGTAGCCAGAGGGCACTTGGCATGTGATGTGACTATTGATACAGGACCAACAGTGCTAATCTCTAATGCCAAGCATTCTCATCTTTTAACAATAAACAGTGATGTTATTTCAAGGATATTTGAAGGTTCTTACTTAAGAAAAACACGCCTATGGAATGTAGTGCTGAGTAATTAAGTTTGGAATAGGAAACATTTTTCATATATTTAAGTGGACCACGTGATACTAATTCACGTTTTTTGTAGGACAGAGATAGATGATAGATAGATAGATAGATAGATAGATAGATAGATAGATAGATAGATAGATAGAGAGACAGACAGGAGAGATGCCAGTTGTTCTAGTGCATCTAACTTGAATTATATTGCCTAGATATAATTGTCTTGAAAAAGTTTATTAATGTAAAATGTTTATTTTACATTAATAGAAGAATGGCAACAAAAGTCCATCTGATATGTGCCATGTGTCACAAATGCTTGTTCACTGTTTCTGAATGAAGACTGTTTGGGTTTGCAGCTTAAATTAAAGATGGAAAATATGCACAATCTATAGTGCAACTTACTTATGTGGTGAATCGTTCTGTTCTGTAGATGCGATGGTCAAGCATTCATCATGGCCATGAAACAAACGTAGTACGTGACCACCAAGCAGGTATCCTAGAGGAGGAGACAATAATTAACTTGGACAGCATTTTAACAATACAAATCTAGAAATGAAAGTATATCTACCTATTGCATTCTAATCTAAAAGGTCTAGGCTATTTTCTCTTTCTAATGCCCACTCAGTTTCCTTAAGCAAATCACCACTTATAAAATAACAGGAATAAAAATTCCTGTCATCATTTCCCCACTTGGCACAGGAATAGCTCGGTTGTTTTTGCTCCTGCTTTCGATTAGCCACGCTTATTTTCACAAGGGCTCAACAAATCTACTTGATCTACTGTGTGCTTTAATTGTAATAAGGTGGTTTCAAAGTATTGGCTACAAATACAGATTATTTGACGCAATAAGTACAACTCTATAGAATGTAAAAAAAAATGGATATAATTGAAATCCATTTAATACCTACTCCATTCAAAAAAGAAATTCAAAAAATTGCCACCATTCATCCATAAAGAAATCTCTTGAAAAAAAGTCAGCATTAGTTTGACATTTTGCATAACCACTGGTCTCCTGAGGGGGGGAAAAAGACTAAATGCTTATCAATTTCATCCCAATTCCCTATTCCTAGCAACTACCACAAGTATCTGTAAATCAAAACAAGTCAAATTAATATTGACTGCATTTTAAATTAGAATCAACAGAATGCCATGTAATTCAAGTCATATAAAAAATATCCAAGTAGATGTTGGGAATAGTAACTGTTGTGAAAGGGGGTGGGTGAGGGAAAGGGATTTGTGAGATGATGAAGCTACCAATCCAATTTAACAATTGGAAACAAAATTCAATGTCAACTGAAGAAAGGCTGCAGAGAGTGAGATAAGAGTTCCCACCAACTGAAAAATAGACCAGTTATAATCACAAGTTGCTTATGGTGGTACATAATCATAAAATGTCTTACTTGCCATGGGCATCTTCAAGGGGAGCAAATGATGAACCATATTATCATGTAAATGGTGACACACAAACTTGTGTCAGAGGCCAGGATGCAAGTACATAATTACAACATATGCAAGATTATGTCATCATGATTTTCTGTCAACTTGTAGAGTATCGTTACCATAAATAGAACCCTGCCCACCTCCAAAAAATCTGGATTTCATTGCAAACCTGTTCAGCTGCTAAACAATACAGGATGAAGCACAATAATTACAGATTTAGTGCTAACGACCCATGTGGAAGAGCCCCAATGCATATGAAACATTTTTAACATAGCACTATGCTACAGTACTACTCGAATACATGACTTTCATAGAATAAATAACAAGTAATGTTTCATACCACTGATCATGGTATCCAACTGGATTGACTGATTGCCAGTAGGAGACTGCTAATGGTAATGGTATTGTAGTTATTCTCCTCCTGCCTCAAGAGATATTTCTATTTAATACAACAGGACAAAGACTTTGTCTCTCTTGCTTAACATGTATGGGGAACTGCAGCATCAGTTGCCATTAGATATGTTGAGGATAGCCAGCTATAGGTCTTGATCTCAGGTCTTTCAAGTTATGTTGATGAGGCTTGTTTCAACACCTGAGGGCTGTTGGATTATGGAATGGAGATGGGAGGAGAACAATCTTGAACTCAACAATGCAAGACAGTGCATTCCAAGTTTATCTGGAATCATAGGTTGTTCATCTATATTTCTGAATGGGTATACATTCCCCAGACAGAACCGGTGTACAACCTGAAAGTCCTCCTGGACACACATCACCTGTTCAAAATGCAGACTTAGCTATAGCCAGGAGGGCTTTTACTCAAATTCATTCCAGTATTCCAATTGTGCTCCTTCCTGGGTGGAGGATTTTTTCCCCCACATTCACTTGTGCCTTAGTCATTTCTGTAATGTAGTCTGCACGCGACTGCCCTTGAAGACCGTTCAAAAGCTGTAGCTGATTCAGAATGCATGCTGCAGACACTGTATACTTTGGTTTGCTCGTATAATATTTCTGCTATACAGACTGCCCCGATTACCCAGAAGCTCCTGGTATAATTCAAGGTTGTTGTTATCCACAAAGACCTGCATGGCATACAGCCTAGCTATCTAAGGGACTTGCTTACTCCCCATTGTCCCTGCTGCTCAGTAAGATCTGTTCGAGTGGGCATTTTCCAAGGTCTCATTTGACAACCAAAGTCATACTGTATGAAGGAATCCAGGAGAAAAGGTAATGGTGACTTTTAAAAAAACCAGTTTGTCACAGAGCAAATGTGGCAAATGTGGCTTTTTTTCTAAGGAGGAAAGATGACTATATAAATGGTTAATCACACAGTTTATGTTCTGTGCATGATATATGTTTGTAGATATGTGTGTAACTTTGAGCAGCAGTTCTGAAATACATAGAAAGTAAATATCGCTTCATGTCAGGTATCACTTACAGAATATGGTGCTATTATAACAGCTACTTTCCTAGATCAGTGATGGTTAACCTTTTCGGCACCAAGTGCCGAAACATGTGCACGCACACAGAAAACTGGAAGCTCACCTTCCTGCCACACACATGTGCATTGGCCACCTGTGCACTAGAAAACTGTTCTTCCAGTTTCCGGCACTTCCACATGTGCGAAGACCAGCTGGCTGGTGCACATACATGCGCCCGAACCCAGAAGAGCAACAGGAGATAGATAGCTGGCATGCCCGAGGAGATGGCTCTGTGTGCCACTTCTGGCACGAAAGCCATAGGTTTGCCATCATGGTCCTAGATGCTTTAAAAAGACTAAATAAATGCAGAGAAAGTAGCAATATTAATGGTGATACGAGATTTCTAAAAGCCTGGGCAATAAACCCCTGGATAACAGAAGAAACTTTCAGGGAACACTATGTCTTGTGTTCTTCTGGTAGAGAATCAGCTGATAAAAACTAAAGCCATCTGGAAATGTTACTTTGTAATGTATAAATGCAGTAGAAAAATGTTAATTGTATGGCAATGGTACATGATAAACCACTAAAACACAAGCACAAATTGTTGTTGACTGATAAATAACACTACTTTTATTCCATCAAGTTAATCCTTTGTATAAAATCAATACTGCATAAGGTAACAGGTGAACAGGGGAAAGATAAAAAGCTTGGCTTTTCTATAGATTTACATTTTAATGGAACATAAATTTCCAACCCATTAAACATTGAGAGGCCAGGATGAATGGAGGCATTGTCTTGTTGCAAACAAAAGGAAAATGATTCATCAGTATCTCCAGGTGAAATTGTTCTAAACTCACAATCCCATTAATATGTATTGAAAACAAATGTTACATAAGAATACAGATCCAAATATAATGCTGTCAACACAAAATACTAAAACAATTAGAAATTCAAGCCCAGTCCTAAAATTAACCACAAAGGGTTTAACAACTTTTAGACTGTGTGGCTTCCCAGAGATTTTCAGACTATTTCAGGCAAACTCCCCTAAGTTCATGGAATCATGTTCGATCCCACAGAGTTCTGTACCGGAAAAACCTGTGCAGAACAAAAGCCATACAAAGATAAAATAAAATAGCAATTAAATAAATAAATAAATAAATCTAAAAGCACATATGACTTTATCAGAACAGGGCTTGACTTCAACACAAAGGAAGCCAAAAGAAGAAGCAGCAGCAGCAGAGGAAATGGGCTGCTGGGTGTGATGAAAGCCTCAGAATCAAGTTGAAAAGTGACATTTTGCAAACCTTTCTGAAGCAAAAGTTTTCACATTTCACTCATACTGGGAGCAGGTGCTTTCCATTTGGAAATAGAACATTGTCAAAGGATCTGATTTCTTTAGCACTATTTTTAGTCATTTACAAGAAGAATACATACAGTGGTTGTCACATCTCCCTTTTTATTTTTATTTTTTCTTTTCCTCTTTCTTCTCTCCCTGCGTTTCCCCCCCTCTTTTTTTTTGCTAAAAGGTTTTTAGCTGTTTATGGAGAGAAAAAAATACAACATAAAAAATATGATTGCAATACAAAATGCAACTGATGGCCAAACAATAAGATTTTGGCACTAATAAGCTGGTTATCTTTTAAATGAATGGAAAATTTTAACTAGTCTTAAGGAGAACTCTTTTTTCCAATTTCCTGATTTCCCTTTTTCCTTCTGGCTCTTTCCTCAAACCCCCAATTGTAGCAGAGTGTTTCAAGGGGTGCGAAAAATGCTCATTTCCCCCCCAAGCTATCATATAAGTATTCCAAATACAAACTGTCTTTAAGCATTGTTATAAATATGTCATGCATTACTTTTTTAATCTTCTGGCAAAACTAGAAGCTAAAAACATATTGGTGCATTATTCTTCATACAGTATCTAATAACGTATTATTTTTTTCCATTATTCATAATTATATTATTAAAGCTACATTGCTGGCAATGATGTATGAGACTTGCCTGATTTTCTTTCCCCTTTTAGTCAACCCTGAGTTTCCATTTATTGATTTCAAATACATTATTTAAATGTTGAATCTTGACATGCAAAATGCAAAATATTATATATTGACTATTTACCTTTCCACCAATTGCTTACTAAATATGATAAAGGGTTTTTGTATGTGTGCCTACTGAGTTTTCAGAGAAACATCCTGGAATTTTATCTTCCAAGGAAGGAAGGGAGGGAGAGAGGGACAGAGGAATGGAGGGAGAAAGGAAAGAAGGAAGGAAGTTAGGAAGTTTTAAATACCAGTTTGATCCAAAGTGTCATAGAATTAACAGAAGTTATTGCACATACTATCCTTTTATAGGTATACATTTCTCTGACCAGCAAGTGGGAAATAGAAAAGACATGTTTTCTCTTATGAAATAGTTCTGATTGGGAGGAATAAAAATGGAAAGTTAAGACATAATCAAAATATCTTCAAATTCATTAGGTAGCATACACAAAGTGATAACATTGGGAATCTACCCGATAATCACATACACTATTTACTGAGGTCAGTAAGGGCAAATGACACCTGATTTCAGTGAAAAATCAATACTTTCATAGCACATACTTTCTGTAGTAATATCCATGTCAAAATGGAGCCAGGAGGGATATGGTGCTTTCTTTCAGCTCATTTGTAATAAACTCCTTTTTCAACTCATGGTTCTACTCTTTACATTGTAAAAATAATCTATGCACAGACTTCTTTGCTTTAATTCAGGATTCTAAATATTCTGCAAAGATTATGCTAGCACAGATTTGTCACTGGAAACCATACAATAACCAACAGCTTTAAAATTTGAACAGCAACTATTACAATATATTTTAGCTGTAGAAATTACAAAGCACACTTACAAATAAGTAGCAATTTCAACTAGTAGTGTTAAGTTCTGCACATGGGTGCAAGGAACGGAGATGAGGCAGTGAACAGTGAACTTCAACTCTTTATTAATCATTCTGAACAGAGCAAAAACCCTAGGGCATCAGCAGCCCTTTTATAGGGCAGGCTGCTGACCTATTAGCCAATGAGAACATGGAAGTGTTAAACCCTTGAACCAATGAGAGTGGCTCGTTAACAGCCAATCAGATTCTCCAGAACGGACCAATCCGATATCGCTATTATCGGCCAATCAGAAGAGCAGGATTAGAGCCCTGCTTTTTCTTTAAGCTTTGTTAAAACTTTATTTAAGCGCTTTTATTAGTTCATAACAAGTAGCATAACCATAACTGAACAAACCTTCTTCAATGTTGCTTCCTGAACAAGTGGGGTGCACATTCCAGAGTGTTTGCATAAAGGAAGCATCTACTTGTGTGTTTCCATATGCCACAGAAAGATGCTGCAAAGAGCAAAAGTGAAAACACAAGACAACTATTATTCTTATTGCAAATGGAGTATAAAAATACAGCATTTAACTTTTACCTCTTGGAGTTATTAAGAATGAGAGGAAAAAACTAATCCCAATGTTTGCTAAAGTAATGTATAAGTAGCATTCTACTTCCTATTTTTTTAAAGCTAAAGCTTATGTAATAATAAAGAAGAACAAATTTTACCATTCTCAGGAGTCTTTTATTTGATTTTCTTCGGCGTTATTTTTTTAATCTCTCCTATTTCATTATGGGAGCATTTTATTAAAAGAGTTTTAATAATTTATTTCATCAATTTATTTCAACAGAAACTAAAGTTTGTTTTTCACAATCCCTCTTGTGAGACCCTCCTAGGTCTGACTTATCCATTCTTCCCTGACACTTCTTGAAAAAGCTTCAACAAGGAGGGGTTTTTTTTCAAACTCAGATTTATCAAAAAAAATTCTGATTATAATTCTATGGAAACACAGGCAGAGAAAATAGGTATTCTTCTAACTGGAATAAATAAGGCTAAAATTCAACAAAAGCATTAATCAGTTACATTAAAGTTATTATGAATACTTCTAGATGCTTACCAGGTATCTTTCCGAGGATACGCTAACTAGAATAAGATCATCTCCAATCCGTACCTTTTCTCCTTCTGACCTTTGTTTAGAAGCTGGGTGTATGGTCCACCAGCATACTTCACCTATAGTAAGCAGAAGTGCCCACATTACATCTGAGGAAAAAAGCCTGAGACCATTTCAAGCCAGGATATCTAAAAACATGAAACCATATCCACTAAATTCTTAGACTTCTCCATTTGAAAACTGCCAATGACTAAACCAGACATTGAGACTGTCAGCCCTGCCCCAGCTTGGTCTTTTAAGAAAGCAAGACTCTCAAATTCATTTGTAATGAAGAGAATACTTTTACTAAAAGACAACTGGTTACAGTAAAAAAAAAGCCAGAACTGAGGTTTTGCACACAAAAGCATCCCAGGTAACTTTCCCTTTCTACTGCCCCGCTATCTCCTGTTTGTCCAGTCTTATTCAAAGAAGTTGAAGGCAGGATAGATGTTGAGCCAGCATTACATTCCATTTCCCAAGCCTGGGACCTTGGGATGTCTCAGGATGCACTAATTTTAGTTTAGTTTTCCATCCCACCTAGCTCCCTCATCCTGTAATTTATAGCAGGCTGGGTTCTAGGGAAGCAGAGCTGGAGCAAAGGATGAATTCTGACAGAGACAATGAATGGATAACTGTATTCAGAAGGTGAAAGTCTTCCACAGATGGTTCAAAGTAAATTCTCTACAGGATTCTTATCATATGGATGTTCTGCTTAAGGTTCCACAATGAGCCTGCTAAAATACATGTATGCATACTGCATAAGTTAATATATAGCCTGCCACAATTGCCTTTGGATATGAACCCAGTATATATGGCTGAATGTGGCACATATTTAAACATAGATAATTACACTTTTAAGCTCAATAGGCTTTTTGTTTTCATTAAGGCTTTCTCTGCATGCAGCAATGAGTAATGTTTTTTTTCCCATCTTCTCCATGGATAAGAACAAGAATTATCAGCATTCATGCTCACCTAACTGTAGTTTGTTTCCCTAACTGAAATTCATATATTTGTTTCAGAATAATTTTGTATAATGTAATAAGAAAGTATCATCTCTCGGTATAGGTACATGAATGTCGCATGAACGCATAACAGGATACTAATCATATATTGTAATTTGCCAAGGACTGAATAATTATGCTGCTTTTGGCAATTCTAGGCAGGCAGTCAAAACTCGAAGCTACATCAACCCTTAAAATTATGTCAACCTTACATGATTGATAAACTAGATTTTACAAATTACAGATGTTTTAGGCCTTCTAACTTAAGGTGATATTTTATTTGATATAAGATGGAGATTGCATACCTACCTATTGCATTTTCCTGTAGGCCCACATCAAATGCAAGTTTATCTGTCTGAGATCTTGATGTTGTTAAACATGTCAAATACTGAAAAAGATTTTAAAGTTAGTAAGACCCTTCAAATCATTTTGTATGTGTCTCAATGAAGCCTTGAATCTGAATTGAGAGATATGAGCCCACTGTTCTCTTGAATAAGTGACAATATTTCTAATTATTTTGCACTGAAATGAACGGATATCAATTTTAATGTTTATGAATGTCAATTTAATGTCAGTCATTGGCTGACTTCATAAAAGAAATTAAGAGTTAAACCATTTTATTAAAAAAAACCTTTTAAGTTTTTAAAAATATGAATGGTGGAATTCAAGAGAAATGGTATGAAAGCTACAAATTTAAAATAGTTTGTGAAATATAAAATTAGCTATACAATGTCACTCACTCAGTGGTGAGATAGGTGGTATACAAGTTTAATTAATTAATCAATCATACACAGAGCACTATTACAATGAGATTATACTTCAGCCTTTTTGAATTTGAGGTCTTTGAAACTGTACTGAACTTCTCAAAATTGGCCATATCAATTTAGAAGTCTGCAAGTTATACCAATAAATGTCTCAAACTATTCCTTGTTTGAATAGCCACAGAGTACAGCAACAAACTTAAAAAACTGATTGTGCATCTCTTCTCCCTCATGTTATCTTCATATGAATGAAAAAGGGGCCTGACTGAGATGGTTTCTTAAATTTATTTCTTGGATTGGAGTCAACCCATGCTTATCTGATTGTCGCCTTTCTGATGGATCTCCTGCTGTCCTTCAAAGCTTTCACCTATGCCAGAGATGGTATTCAGCAGGTTCTGACCAGTTCTGGAGAACTGGTAGCGGAAATTTTGAGTAGTTCGGAGAATTGGCAAATACCACGTCTGACTGGAGATTTTACAGTATCCTTCCCCTGCCATGCCCACCAAGCCACTCCCACAGAACCAGTAGTAAAAAAAATTGAATCCCATCACTGAAATAAACCCATTCCTGTCTGTCATTCTGGCTACTCGGGATAATTTTCCTAATATTGGATACCCCAGATTGGAAAGGAGCATCAGCAAGAAAGCTTGGTGAGAATAAGGTAGGGGATTGAAAAGGAGAAAATTTGTAGCAACTGAAATATTTAAGTCTAAAAAGAAATACTACACAACAAAAATAGGCCCTCTAGAGTGCCTGGTTGAAATGAATGATTTATTAATTCTGCATCAGGAAAAGGATGTACTGTGATATGGACTTGGAACTTTCATCCCAGTTTAGGGAGCGCTCAAGATGGTATTGGAAAGGCAGTGAGCTCCACCAAATATTTTATTAGTTTTATTCTGTTGCACTTTTTTCTCTCCATTCCTCCACTCTCTTACCATTCCACTGAAAGAATGCCGAAGCAGAATCGCATGGCCATACAGCAGGGTTCTATGACCACCTCCTTGCGCTGCCTGTGGAATAAATGATTCAGAAGCTGAAAACACACTATGATGGAAACCAAAACAGTATTTGCATGTTTTCTTATGGGTTAAAAAAAATAGCACAGTACTTCCAATTCTTGAAAAGAACATTTGTATATTCACACTGACATTTCTCTATTCGTATGCTCTATTTTCTATTCGCACATAATTGTAAGAAAAAAAGATGCTTACAAACTGCTATCAAAGTTGGGAAATGGCTTTTTGCTCAACATAGTTGCATTCGTTAAAATGCATATATCTACAGAATATTAATTTAAAATGCATTAATTTAAAATGTGTTGGAAAACTAAACATTATATCATATAAAATAAAACTCTATACAAAACTAGAAAGTACCTGCATCCAGAAATCCTATCTCACTATACCTAGGAAGTATTTTAAGATACAGAGAACATCATGTTCCCCAACAGATTTCCCAAATATATTGCCCTTTGCATCAAATTCTTTAAAAAAAATGTAGATTTGAAAGGTTGAGTAAGGTAGGCTTAGTATAAGGATTTATTTAAGAAAGAAAAAAAAAAAAATAGCCCATCTGGAAGTTTGCTGAGAACTTTGTTTAGGCTTAGAGTTAGATGGTAAAAGCAATAGACATATCATTTTGTGGGGGAAGGATGTCCAATTAGATAAATTACCAATTCTGAAACTGTATATATAGTTCAAAGCCAAGTGTCAAATATGCATGGAGTTATAATTATTACATTACAAAATAAGTGAGGAGATTTGAACAGTAGCTATCCAAATTTCATTAGTTAATCAGCAGAGAATTTGATGTGTGTATCCCATCCCTCTTTGTACAAGAAAGTACAAATGAAAGAACATGCAGTGAAGAGTGGTTATAGATCCATTATCCATTATTTAAATTTAGCAAGATTGTAGACATTTTCTCAGTGCTACATGGAACAGAGACATCAAAGTTCTGGAAAGGTATTGATCCCAAATGACTGACCTTTCTAGTTTTATTATATGTGTTTTTTCTCTCTCAATGACCTCTCCATACACAGAGACACAAAAGAATGAAGTAATAGAGTTCATTCCAAAATGAAAGATTGCAAGAAATCAAAAACACGCTTTATAACTTATTGACTGACTCCTCGATTGGAATGATCTGGTATTACTTTCCATCTTTTATTTTTTTTTTAAAAAAAGCAATCTTCATATGGCAAAGAGTTAAAAAATAGAGCATTGATAACAAGCCAATATCTCAAACTACAAAATTGCATGATGATGTTATGATGCATGGATCATCTCTCTCCATTCCCCTTTTCTCTCGGCAGACCACTATGGTGAAAAAAAAAGGGAGAGTATCTCTAATATTCAGATTGAGGGCAGTGATCGAAACAGACAAATGTGTAGAGTTATTCCAAAGTATAAACTATAGATATATGATGCAATAATATTACTGAAACTCAAGACTGCTATGGGAAACCATCATGAAATACTGTGTGTATCATTTTGATTTCTATGAGAGGGAAAATAAAATCAGAATATGAAGTAAACAAATGAATAAGAATCATTAGTGTCCTCTTTATTACTGCAAAGCTAGTGACTACATTACATAATACAGCAGATAGTAAGTCAGCAGTTTATTTTCATTGAAAATATTTTGCATGCTGATAAAAAAAACTTAGTTCCAAACTCACAGACAGTAAGTCCAATATGAAATTTTTTGCTGTTTTTCCTGAATCCCCTGCATTTGCCAGATCTGCATCAACTATACTATATATTTGATTACCTGTAAATTTAGAATGTTTTCTGGTGCTATATCTTCAGAACATAAAACTTCTAAAAAAATTCTTACCTTTCTCATAAACTTTCCAGAAGCATTAAAAACAAATGCAAAAAAACTTCATAAGAATATGTTTATAAACAGTCACACCCTGACATGCTGCTGAAATCATTGTGGAATCTTTTCATTGCTATTTTTTATTTTGAAATATTTAATAGCAATTAGCTACTATATAATAATAATAGTAAATATTATTATTATCTGGCTGACCATGCAACCAACCATAACGTTATGAACAATGAATGCTCTTTTTGTGAAACCAGAAACTTACCCAGAAAGAACTGAGAAATAAAAAGGATCTGAGATGTTGAAATATTTTACAGATGCCTTTAACCAGTTGTTAAGTAATATTATTGTGAAAATCTGAGGGAATTACAGGCCAATAATTTCAATTACTGATATCACTTTCAAGGGCATTGCTTTAAACACTTTTAGGCCAAAGGTCGATGAGGTCTTACACCCTCATCTTCACTTTGTACTCAAGAAGCAATTAAGACTATTTCGTCCTTTGAGGTATACTAGCAGGACTCAAATATTTGAAACATGTGACAAATTAATCCCTTGTAAGGCCATCTCTTCTGTTTTATATGCTTTAAGATGAAGAACATTTAAACACAGAACAAGCTGACCCATGAAGACAGTTACAGTGTAGCACCCAGGGTCTCAAAGCATTAGAATCTATACATATCCAATTCACATCAGAATGCCAAATTGGCAATGTTTTAGAAATGAGTTGGCCTCTGTACAAATAACTTATGCTACAGAGATGGCAGGTGACTTTTTCTTAGTCCACAAAAACCGCAATATGCAAGAAAATAGCGGAAAATGTCTGCACATACTCCTTAAAATGCAAAATATCAAGTTGTATGAGGGATCTAGAAGTTCAGTCAAACTGTGACTTGGCCTCATGTCCACAAGAGAACACAAGTTATCAAAGTCATACACTTCCAACATGACTTTCTTCTTTGTACATGCTCTGAACTATGTTCTTGGTAAAACATCCGAAGGGATACCAAAACAATATGACAAAAGACTACAGAATAATATCACCCCCAGGCACAGAAAGAATAGGAATGTGACTTGTCAGCCTTTGCAGTTGTCAGGTAGTATAAAACTGAAACTAATAAAAAAAAAGATCAAATAAAAGCATGACATTCTGCTTGGCCTGTCAATATCAAATTCTGTTCCAAGCTTTTCCAGTTGTATACTTTAGTTCCTTTCTTATCTAGATGTGGCTACAACTGTTTCAAGCCATAATCTGGGTCTAAAATCATCTCCATCACTATAAAACAGTGTGCATGGTCAGTTCATTTGAATTAAACAATTAGGAATATGAAAAGGATTGAAAGGGAGAATCCTTCACCAAAAAATAAACTGAAACATCATTGAATGTGATCTACCACCGTAAAAGATAAAGTAATTAAGGCATCAGGCCAAAGATTGGAACACTGAGTTTTAGAGACCTTGGAATGAAACCAAATGGCTGAGTTTGGGTGAATCATTTTCTTTTGGACCTAGGAAGTACAGTAGGCAATGGCAAACCATTTCTGAAAATCTTGCTAAGAAAAGTGCAGGGACAACAGTAGTTCAGGTAGTTGCCAGGAGTCAACATGGAGGAGGGGAGGAGGAGGAGGAGCTACAATTAAAATCCGGTGATGGCTTCAGAAGAACAAGTCTCAGGTAATATTTCTATGGTTTCTAAAATACCAAGGAAAAGAATATATGTAAGATCGCCATACTGTATCAAATACAGTAGAACCTGTGGTCACGACCATAATTTGTTCCATAACTTTGGTGATTTCTTCATCTTCTAATGTTTCATCTTCAGTAATTTCTGGGTCAGGGTCCTGTTTTATCACCACCTGAGTATGTGTTCATGACCAGATTGAAAAATTTTGTGAATTTTTTGGTCGGAACCTGATTTGGTCGTGATCAGAAGCATTCATGATCAGAGGTTCTACTGTAATTCTATGCAATTAGTAAGGAAAACCTTCAAAATTGAATATAATTAGGACTGGAATTCTTTCCATTATTCTCCAAAAGAATATTCAATTTTTAAAATTCTGAATATCAAATATTATTTTCCTGGAAGAAATAGTAATAGCTATGTTCAACATTAGAGTAAGTCTGACAGCTATCTTTCTAATAGTAACATTTCATGACACAAGAAGCACCTAAACTGTGGTCACAAGAATGAGTTATAAAAAGATGGATGACAGAACACCTTCCATATTATTGAAAACAATAAATAGGTAGTCCTTTTGTACAAAGGAGTAATGAGAAATCTTAGCCCAAGCGAGCAAACTTAGGTTACAAATCCTGTGGGCTATTTAAGAAACAGGTTTAGATCTATCAGTTTGTGTTGCTATTGTGCACTTGAAATGTGGCAGAAAAGGTTGCTGATGTGAACGGAAAAACAACAGCAGTATTAAGATCTCCTTTGCTTTTATGTTTGTCATCTATATGTCTACAGATAAAATGTTATTGCTGTAGTTCAGTGGCATAAGGTTTTTCCCCCACCTGAAGGGCTTATTGTATAAAAAATAGATCAGCAACCCACACAATGGCAATTTATTCTTCCCAATTCGCCTTCCCTGTGGAGGTGTGAACTACAGTATTCTGTAATCTGTGTCGAGTCACACAGCTACATTTTGTATTAAGTCATGGGAAGGTGTTATGATTTGTCACTCCGAGTACATTTTCTCAGTAGGCAGCAATGGAAGTCATACTGATCCAGCTTGCCAACTGAATGACAAGATGTAGGGTTGAAACAATGGTCCACAGAGTTCCTCAGTATTCATCCAACTTCAATGCAAAACACTTATGTTACATAACTAGAAAAATATAGATGCTATAATAAGAATGCCTTATGATCTTTCTTTAGGTCTTTATTGGCCAAAAGAAGTTAAATGAAGTTATTGCTGTAGCAATTTAGGATCAAACTAACAGGTTCTTTTCACAGTTCTCAGGAGTTGCAACAAAAATGTGTGACTTGGAGAAAGGATATTTTATCTTTTCTTTCTCTCTCCAATATATCTTCTCACTCCCAGTTATATAAAAAAGCAGGAATAGAATTACCTACATGTTATCTAGACTGCAAAGTTTACAGCCACCCAGAAACAGGTTTAGATCTATCAGTTTGTGTTGCTATTGTGCACTTGAAATGTGGCAGAAAAGGTTGCTGATGTGAATGGAAAAACAACAGCAGTATTAAGATCTCCTTTGCTTTTATGTTTGTCATCTATATGTCTACAGATAAAATGTCTGATATGGCTCAGAGAGGGAATGGGATACTTTTGCTTCTTTATAGCAATTTGGCCATTTCTTCAAATGTTCATTTTCAGGCTCAATGCCATGTCTTGCCCAACATGCTTGTAGTAAAATACAATCAGGAGTTTTAATCAAGAATCTAGGCACCCAGATCAAGTTACGGTAATTCTTCTGGTTAATTTTGATTAAACAAATTACAAGGTTAGGGAGTATTGTCTGTGGAAAGACGACATTTTTCATAAAACAGGAAAACCAAGAAGTGGATGCATAAACTGCTTGATAAATTCATTAACTGACCCTAGATTGAGATGTACCTAATCCCAGAGTTGATTGCCAGTTTATCATGCTACAACCCAATTTCCTAAAGTGTTTTTCCATTATTGTGATTTGCAATTGAGAATAGGTTACTGGGACAGTGCATTAATATAACCAATGTAATTATAAATAACATTTCAAATTGGGTTTTCTAATTTATTGGACAAAGATTAGGATTATTTATTTTGATCATTAAAAAAAAAACCTCAATCTTTCAACTTTACAGTTGGAGTCATTAGAACAGGTCACACAAGGCAAAAAATTATTTTTCTTTTAAAACTGTAATGGTTAAACTGCTCTACCACAGCAGAGCTTGAAATGGACCATTACAGGAAGTAAGGCTGAAAATAATTAGATGAATACTTTAAAAAGTCTTTACAAAGAGAAAAAAGTCAGATATCATAAAAAGATAGTTTTTTAATTTTCCTTGAGAGAAAAGAATAGTATCTCAAGCCCTTAAGATTTCAGATTGAAAAAAATTCCCAAAAAGATGAAAGACCTGTTCTTTAAACACAGCATGTTACACATATTAGAAGGCAATCACATAGGGAGTCAAACTGAAGTGCCACAATGCAAATGCTTATTTATGAAAACAGTGGTGAATTACATTTCCTGTACCTCACCACCATTGCCATCTCAGCTGAAGTAGAGATCTGAGGACCTTTTGCTTCCTACCTTTCAAAAAGCTGTTTTTAAAAGAAAAAAAGCCAGTTTAACAGCCGGTGTAGTTAATTTCCTCCCACAGAAACTTCCCAGGGACAAAAACGAGGGAGCAACAGCTACCCACCTCAGACATGTTTAGTATTAGATTAGTGGGCCACAGAAAAACTAAGCATCTGCTTTAGAGATCTCTTGATCCAACCTAAGTTTTTTTTATTTGTCAACTGCTTACAAAATAAGAGGTATAAGTAAAAACATAGTTATGAATACATGGATACATATAAGAAAAATAAAAAATATATAAAAGAAACAATAGGACAGGGATGGTAGGAACGTTGGTGCGCTTATGCACGCCCCCTACAGATCTCTTAGGAAAGGGGTAAGGTAAATAGTAGACAGTCTAAAGTTCAAGTTTTTGGGGTTTGGGGAAGAAACCACAGAGTCAGGTAGAGTATTCCAAACATTAACCACTCTGTTGCTGAAGTCGTATTTCCTGCAATCAAGTTTGGTGCGGTTAAGCTTGAGTTTGTATCTATTGTGTGCTCTTGTGTTGTTTATGGTTGAAGCTGAAGTATTCATTGATAGGTAAGTCATTGCAATGTATGATTTTATATACCATACTTAGATCAGGTCGAAGACGGCGTAATTCAAGGTTCTCTAGGTCTAGAATTTCAACGAGTAGAGGAGTGAGAACTCTTCTACAACGAGTAGAGGAGTGAGAACTCTTCTTGCAAAATATTTCTGGACTTTCTCAACTGTGCTAATATCAGATACATAATGCGGGTTCCAGACTGATGAGCTGTATTCGAGTATTGGTCTAGCAAATGTTTTGTATGCTCCAGTTAGTAGTGTGATATTACCAGAGAAAAAGCTATGTAGGATTATAACAACTCTTAATGCCTTTTTGGCAATGTAGTTACAGTGGGCTCTAGCACTTAGATCATTAGAGATGAGTATTCAAAGGTCCTTTACAGAGCTTGAATCATCAACAAGATCTTGACTATTCAGCTTGTATTTTATTTTCTGATTTTTTTTGCCACTATGTAAGACAGAGCATTTATTTGTTGAGATTTGAAGTTGCCATTTGTTTGACCATTCTGATACATAGTCAAGATCTTTTTGAAGATTACCAGTATTTTCTGTGGTATTGAACAGCTTTACATCATCAGCGAAGATAACGCAGTTGCTCTTAATGTGATCACAGAGGTCATTTATGTAGAGTATGAAGAGAGTTGGTCCTAGAACACTCCCTTGGGGGACACCACTATTGACAGGTACAGAATTTGATAGGACGCTCCCAATTTTGACCATTTGTTGTCTGTTTGACTGGAATGCTTCTATCCAGTTATGCAGCTGTCCAGAGATACCATAACATTTTAGTTTTAGGAGTAGTTTGTCATGTACCACTGAATCAAAGGCTTTAGAGAAGTCTATGTAAATTGCATCTATTGTTTTGCCCTGATTGAGTTGTGTAGTCCATATGTTTTTGCAGTGTAAGAGTTGCAGATTACAGGATAGTTTTTTTCTGAAACCAAATTGTTTATTAGAGAATAGGTTGTTTGTCTCTAAGTGGAGGATAATGGATTGGAATATCTTCATTAACAACTTAGATGAGGGAATAGAAGGGGAACTTACCAAATTTGCAGATGATACTAAACTGGCAAGAATAGCTAACACCCAAGAAGATAGGCTCAAGATCCAAATGGATCTTGACAGACTAGAACATTGGGCCGAATCTAACAAAATGAAATTCAATGTAGAGAAAAGTAAAGTCCTACACCTAGGCAAGAAAAACCAAAAGTACACATACAGACTGGGTGAAACCAAGCTCAATAGTAGTAACTGTGAGAGGAATCTTGGAGTCTTAATGGACAACCGGCTAAATATGAGCAGTGTGCAGCAGGAGCCAAAAAAGCTAATGCAATCCTAAATTGTATTAACAGAGGGATACAGTCAAGATCAAGGGAAGTACTAATACCACTCTATAAAGCCTTAGTAAGACCACACCTAGAGTATTGCATCCACTTTTGGTCACCACATTATAAAAAGATGTTGAGACTCTAGAAACAGTGCAGAGAAGAGCAACCAGGATGATTAAGGGACTGTAAACTAAGGCATATGAAGAACGGTTACAGGAACTGGGCCTGGCTAGTCTAGTGGAGAGAAGGACCAGGGGAGACATGATAGCAGTCTTCCAATATTTGAGGAGCTACCACAGAGAGGAAGTGATTCATCTATTTTCTAAAGTTGCTGTAGGCCAAACAAGGAATAATGGATGGAAACTGAACAAGGAGAGATTTAACCTGGAAATTAGGAGAAACTTTCTGACAGTGAGAACAATCAACCAATGGACCCTACGAACCAGCTTACCCTACGAAGTTGTGGGAGCACTACCATTTGAGACCTTCAGGAAGAGATTGGACTGCCATTGGTCAGAAATGGTGTAGGGTATCCCGCTTATGCAGGTGTCCAGAGATACCATAAGATTTTAGTTTTAGGTGTAGTTTGTCATCTGAATCAAAGGCTTTACAGAAGTCTATGTTGATTGTGTCTATTGCTTGATCAAGTTGTGTAGTCCATATGTTTTTGCAGTGTAGGAGTTGCAGATTACATGATAGTTTTTTCCTAAAACCAAATTGTTTATTAGAGAATAGGTTGCTTGTTTCTAAGTGGAGGATGATGGATTGGTTAATAATTGATTCCATGATTTTACAGGTGATGCAGCATAAAGAGATTGGTCTGTAATTTTCAACTAGGCTGGGGTCTCCCTTTTTGAAGATTGGGATGACTGTGGCTTGTGACCATAGTTTTGGCAAGGAGCTGGTCCTGAAAGATTTTTCAAAGATTATGCTTAGAGGTTCGGCTATGGCAGTGGATAGCTTTTTTAAGAAGTTTGCACATATTCCGTCCGGTCCAATAGAAAGAGATGGTTTTAGATTGCGTAGTGCTTTTTCAACATTGTCTTCTGTAAAATTGATATGTATTAGGTCATTGTAATTGTCTGTGATTTGACTAGGAAATATTGGGCATGATCCATTGCTGTTTACAAATACTGAGCCAAAGAATGTGTTAAACAGGTTGGCTTTAATAGTGTCGTCATTGCCGTCTTTACCATGAGGTCCTTTCAGAGGTGGGATGGACCTTGCATCTTTTAGTTTGTGGTTTACAAAATTGCAGAAAGCACAGGTGGAATTGGTGTGTAGAAGGTTTTCCTCTTGTTTAATGCGATAATTGGTGCATTCAGTCTTTATCTGGTGGCATAAATTTTTGTATCGGCTTTTGAAGTTGGCAACGTGACTAGATTTGTTTTTCCGCCAAAATGATCTCTTTTTGGATTGAAGCTTCCTTATTATTATGCGTAATCTGTTTTTTTCTGGTTTTTGGAGTTGTTATTGGTACATATAATTTGATGACTCTTTTGACTTCAAGTAAAAATATGTTGTAACAGTATTGCAACAGTATTGCATCCAGAAAATAGAAATTGCCAATCAAAGGATGAGAGATCGTTGTTTATAAGATCATAGTTGCCTTTTTTAAGTTATAATTGGGGATTCCATCGTTGTGATGATTTTTGTGTGGACGTATGTTGAGACAAAAGTCAATTATGTTGTGGTCATTGTTGGAAAAGGGTTCTTTAATTTGTATTCCGTAAATTGAATTCAAACTATTGCAGAAGATAAGATCGAGGCAGTTGTTAAGTCTAGTGTTGTTGGTTACCAGTTGTTCTAGTCCCAGATTTGTTATTGCATTGTAGAAGGTTGCATGTGTGGGTTCAGTTTTATATTTGTTAAGTTAAGGTCCAGTTTAATATGAGGTAGATTTAAATCACCAAGAAAGTTAAAAGTCCGTGGGCAGGATGCTGCCCATGTTAGTAGTGAATTTAGCTTGTTTACATGTTCGATGTCATAATCAGGGGCTCTGTAACATAGTAAGAACCAAACTGTGACATTTAAGGACAGTTCACAGACGATGGTCTCAGGAATAGCAAGCTCCTTGGATGTTTTTTAGATGTAGGGACTTTTTATAGAAGATAGCAACACCACCTCCTCTATGGATTTCACGATCTGATCGGTAAACATGATAGTCTCTTACTGTGGTAATGGAGTCAGGGAGAGATGCGGTGAGCCATGTTTCACAGACAAATATAATGTCAAATTTAACCATATTTAGTAAGAGGAAAAATTCAGGTATTTTATTCACAAGGCTTCTTGCATTGAGTAGCTTGCATTTAAGGCCAGTTGTGATTGGGATAGGGGTAGTTAGGGACATGCATGCCTAGTTTTGAGTGATGTTGGATTCGATGGGGTGGGGTGGGATGCGGAGTTGTGGTTTGTGTGACTTTCTTTTGATGCAATCAGCTCTGTAGTCAATGTATAGATCCTTTTCTCCATTGTCTAGATAGTTTTTGAGTTCTGCGCGGAGTTCACGGGAACAGATTCTTTCCAGTATGGATAAGTCTGGTCTTGAGCGAACTTTTTTGTGATGGGATTGATTTTTGTAATGGCGTTAATTGTATGAATGAATATGTGTTTGCTGGACTCACTTTTGCATACAACTCTACAAAATCTTGGGGCCACCAAGCCGTCTTTTTATTTGTACCCGTGGTCATTTCTGGTTATTTCAATAATATCTTCAGGAGAGATGTTTATTGTAATTGATTTGCTTATGATATCACAAACTTTGTTGATGTCATCTGATTCATTGGTGTCTGTTCCCTGACTTCTGATGCTATGGAGGAAGAACTAGACTCAGTTGAAAATCTCTTTCTCTTGGGGGGGGCTCTTCATTGCATGCCTGAGAGCATTGTCTTTCTGATTCACTCAATCCTTCGTTCACACAAAGAGTAGGCTGAAAAGGCTGATCTTCAGCGCCCTCTAATGTTGCGCTCCTTTCCTGATACTTTGCTTTTATTGGTTTGCCTGTTGGAGTGCGGGAATTTCCATTCTTCTCCGCCTCCTTTTCCAGCCTTGGGAAGCATTTCTCAATAGCCCTTTGTCTCCTTAATGCCTCCCTCTCATCTGCCTTGGACACCCAGCTGAGAGGCCTTTCTGAAGCTCTCCCAGCCTCTCTGGGTTCCTTTGTGCTTTGCTCTCTGTTCAAACTGGGGGCAGGGGGATTCCTGCTCCTCCAGGCTTGCCTCTGTTTCAGAAAATTCACCCATGGTCTTTCCCTTTGCCTTTTGCTGATAGAGTATACTCAGACCAGCCTGAGCATGGACTCTAGCCTCCTTTTCTCCTGGGTAGGCTTGTGTGACTGTGATGGAAGCTTGCTCAGCCTAAGACTGAGTTTACCTCCAATTAAAGAGAGCCCTGGAGGTTTGTGCAGCTTCTGGTTTGTTTAACGAAGGCTTTGGGAAAGCTGAATTAATTTGCCCTTCTTCTTTGCTAGCCAATCGAGAGTCTGCCTGCTCTTACTGAGGCTGCTGCCACTTATTCTCTTAACACCAAACAGCTATGTGGGCTTTCCCAACTTAGGATGAGGTCCCAGCTCTTTCACTTACTCATGGTTTGCTGACTTTCACTCTTTGTCTTTTCTCTCCTTTTTTCTCAAAGAATCCAAAGCGTTGATCCTATATTTTCTATCTTTCTTTCTGAGCACTCTCTCCTCGTGTCCTCTTTGCATGAAGACGGAGTCAAAAACTAGGCATGTGCAGTGGAAAGGGGGCTGGACTAAACTTTGATTGACTCCATCTTTAAGCAAGGAAGCAGGAGACAGCCCATGCTTTGGATTCTCCAACCCGTACAACTGAGAAAAGATTAATCTCTGTTCCTGAAAAGAAACTGGTTTGAAAAGTCTGGCTAGTTTCTGGGTCTATTTGTTCAGGTAATTGGTTTAACAAGCAACAGCTACTGTGATTTAATTATTTGTATTGTGTTTGAATTTTTTCCTGCCGCATGGTTTCTTTTTCTATCTGGGTAGGGGGTCTTCCTTCATTGTTTTAGTGGTATCTGGCACTATCCTTTTGGGGTGTACTTCCAAGAGGCAGGATGCAAGCTTGGCACTGAATTTTTTTTACTGCCTTTCTGGGGGCATGTGGCCTTTCCTTAAATCTGGATGATTTCCTTAGGATATCTTGTGAGATGAGTGAGACCAGCTGTATCTTTAAGTGGTGCAAATGGATCTCAGGATTGCTTTTCCTAGGTGTGCTCTTTCTGGAGAGCTTAAGTGACCTCTAAAGGGTCCGCTAAAGGGTTTCACTTTATGAGCAAGAGTTGGCTGCTGATAGTTATCATTGCATTTTAACTATTTTAATTCCTCAAGGTGCTCTGGCACCCTGCCTGATTTGAAACTCTGGCTTGCAGATATTTTTAATCTAATGATTGGTATTTAGGGCAGCTTTTTGCAAGCAAAGAAGCTTTTTGTATTTTTGTACAGGAAATCCTTGATTTACAACAGTACATTTAGGGACCATTCAAAGTTACGATGACACTGAAAAAACTGACTTATGACAGTTTTTCACATTTACGACCATTGCAGCATCCCCATTGTCGTGAGAGGCCAGGCAAGGATAAGCACCCCTTGATGTGAGTGTTGTCGAGTTGGCCACGCCCACCCAGTCACATGACCACCAAGCCACACCCACCAACTAAGCCATGTCCACAGAACCCGTTTTTAAAAAATTTGAATCCACCCCTGCCTCTGGTCTATGGAGATTCTCAATCATCCAGGTCATGGTTGCCCCAAAGGTGCTTTTCCAAAAGGCAATTGGACTTCTCTTCTAGGAAGCTTTAGTTCTGACTAAATGGTGGGGAATGGGTTTGCTGTCCTTTGGGAAAATACCTTTGGAATATGGCATGTATTCATTTTAAAATATACAGGCCTTGAGGGAGGAAGAGACTTCATATGGTATCCACCTTGCATGTACTAAGTATATATTTTTCCAGACTGCATCTTACATTGACCATATTAATTGTTCCTTTGTATTCTACCTGTGACTCAGATTGAATCACCCCAAATGGTTGAGAGACAAAGCTTGCAATTGCTAGGCAACTAACACAGCTTTCCCCCATTGTCCACTCCAAAAATTACAAATGATTATCTGATCAGGCCTGAAATGGAAAAGGCATAGGAGGTACTTAGCAACGAAGTAATAGTCAGGGCAATTTTGCCTTAATAGGAAATAGAGAAGAGTAGCTATATAAATTATTTTTGCATAACATTTTCAGAAATCCTAAATGCAAAATGGAGGTGCATGTTCCTTCCATGGCACTTGAGAAAATTCAAGTTAGGTCAAGCTGAAACTGTGCATTTCAACAGCCATAGAGCTGCTGAAAATATTAGACAGCATTCTTTGAAGTGGCATTGCCAATAAACATGAGCAAAGGCACTGATTTGTTTTTTATAGGGTGGTGATAACTCATTATGGTTTAACTATCTCTGTATGTTATATGGAGCTGATAGATAATGGGAAAGATTTGTTTTAAAGGAAATAACAAGATAGGAAACACAATAAAGGTAATCAATAACTACAATAATGTCTGCATGAAACAGAGTAAAGAAACTGAAACTATATTTTACAGCACCGAGCTCTGTTACCTCTTGCAATAAATCAGATAGGAAACACAACAAGATGAGTAAATTCTTTATTGTAAAGCTACATTAACAGAATCTTGCAAGTCTGAATGTACAGATTCCCCACCACCACTTTCAACTGTGTGAATCTATTAGGAAAGGGGTGTCAAACTCATATCATCATGGCGGCGGCATGTGACGTATCATGATTTTTTTCCCTCTTCATTAAACTGGGCTTGGGCGTGACCAGTGTGTGATGCATCCGCCCTGAAGGCCGCAAATTTGACAGCCCTGCATTAGGGTGTTTCCTTCCTAAGATTCTTTCTCTGATTGTTAAGCCACTGGGGGGTCCTGGCTCTCTTGTCTGATGGTTTCCTAGGCAGCATCTCTTCCCCTTGTTCTCAATGGTCATCCACACATTCCATTACAAGTTCTGACTCACAGTAGATGCAAAAACTATTTCTATATAAAAGGGTTTTTTTCAACATTTTTATCATAAGTCATTAAAAATGTTAATTCTAACATCCCTCCGAGGTGCTAAACTATTTAATGCTTTGCACAACAATGGATTATTTTATATAGTGATCAGATTGCTGATCCCAAATATTTTTTGGGTGGAATGAAACAATTTCAGTTTTAATGATTCATTCTTGAAGACTATTTTTCTCTGCAAATTGAGTCAATCAGCCCTAATGACTTCTGCAAAAGTATGGATACCATTGTTGCCAGAGGTAGTTAACCAACTGATGTGTCAGTATGTCTGCGTTGCTAATGATAGTAACTCACAATGAAGGCACAAATGACCTTAAGTAAAATGGTGAATTGGACACATCTGTGAAAGAAAATTATAGAAAATTACAGAGGGATGTGAATCCTTTTTCTATTGATAGTCCCTTCTTGAAGAAACTAGCTCTGATTCTTGCTTTAAATCAACTTTCTGCTTAAGAATAAGGCTTTTTTTTTCCTTAAGAAAAGAACACTAAACCTGTGCTTAGGAACAATCTTTAAAAATGGCTAAATTCACATTATAAGAATAGCACAAAAGGATTAGTGAGCTCTATAGAAGCTCAAGAATTATGTAGGCAGGGACATCTGTAAAAGGCAGGTGTGCAATTTCTCCTACAGGCCAAACCAAAAGGATTATGGCAGGGAGTGATTAAAGACAAAACAGAAGGGTAAGGACCACAGAACTAGAAGATAGGCAAATACTATTTCCAGACAATATATACAGAAGTACTTGGTCAGTGAAGCATGCCAAGCAATGTGCACAAAGGATGAGAGAAGACCCCACATTCTAACTAGAACATCTAAGAGTGATTATAAACTGCTTCAACTATGGACTGGAGATTTGATGGGGCTTCATCATGAAAACATGGCAGAAAAGAAGTAGACATATTGTGGTTAGGGGCAACAAATAAAGAACCTGTACACAAAATCCTGTATGAAAAATAATCTTACAAAATTTAGCAATTCTTTAGCAAAATTGCTTGGTTCAGGGAATGGCTTTTGCCCATTTTCTCTGTAATCCATGCACCTGATTATCCTTTTACTTTGTCCCTTCCAGCAGCAGTCCATCTTTCCTTAGGCAGAACAAATTCAGAAGCATGTCATATAGAAAAACACACATTTAACTCTCAATTTACAAATTCCAATTTAATGATAGAAAAACGAGGTCCTAGACAAAGAAAGACCAGTTCCTAGAGAAAACTTGTTATTCAAAATTAACCATTTAAATAGTTCACATTTTGCTATCATAGTCTTTCAGTTCTTTGTTCTTATCAGAATCTTCAGTTCTTTGTTACAAAAGAATATAGGTTCCCATAAACACTATAAGCTAATAGAATAGCTTGCTTTATGGAGTCATAAAAGCTTCACCACTGGAGGAAAGCCATTTTTCTAGGATTGTATGAGGATTTTTACAAAGGGATGGGCTAGAAGACCTTCAAAGTCCCCTTCAACTGTATGATTCTCTGTTTTTCTTTTGAAGAGGAGCACAACAGGATACCTAGTACTGATAGTACTGGAACCATTTACCTTCATCTTGAGATAGATTTAAGATGCAAAAGAGAAAAACAGAAGTATGCAGATAAGAGAATTCAGTTAATGAGAATGAATGTCACTTCTAATAATGGATAGAAGTAATTGGTATGGGGGGGTATTATTGCATGATTGACAAGATTGCGGTAGTGATGAGCATGATAGTCCCTATAATGGAAACATAAGGAAAAGAAAAAGTTTATGCTCGATAGCTTTGAAATGCTGTATCAGTAGAAAAATAAAAATGGAAAACTGGAAGTTGGAGCAAAAAGCCCTGTCTGAGCTCTTTAGAGAAAGGCGTGGCTAGTTGGTAGAAATTCTAAACAAAAGCAATCCTAATTGTATGATTACATACTGTAATATTTAACTGCAAGTTCACTTGTACCACCATAGGGAGAAAAATGCATTTTTCTAGAAAATTAATGGACAGATTTTCATGCCATTCTTTTGAAAGTTTAGCTACCCCTTTTATGTATATTTAAGGAGGAATAAATCCTATGGAAATAAGTAAGCTTTACTTTTTTATAACATGCTTAGGAGTAGAGGATTAACTTAAAAAGGTCAGTGGGTTTAATAAGTGTAGCTTTAACAACAGTTAACTTAAAAACAAAACTTCAGCAAAGACCAGCATTCTAATGGTTAGTCATTAGCTGTAAAAGTTTTATAAGAAACTTTTAATAAGAAAGACTATAATAAGAAAAAACATGAGAAACAATCAGCATTAAGAACACTGACACAGTGGAGGTATTTAGGACAACAATAAATGGAATGAATTCCATGCAGTGGCTGAGATGGCATGAAAACAAATGATTAACATACCCATTCAAAGACATCTCTAGGCTAGCAAAAGTGAATACAAAATGGTAAATGAAAATTTAGTCTAACACATATATTGTTATATTGGTAAGATTCAGCAAAGTGGATGTGCTTCAAGTCCCCTCTGTTAAATAATGGAGATTCCTTCTCTGTTGTTGTAGGCCCTGCCCTCTGGAATAATCCCCCCCTTCTTCCCCCCTCATCCATTCCCAACTTGATGATGACATTTCTTAAGAAGGCATGGAAAATTCAAAGAGTTGGTTGGATAGTGAGATGGGCAGCATGTAAATTGCAGCACATAAATTTAAGAAATTAAAAATTAACAGCCTGGCTCTTTCCCAAGCTTTGGGATGGGATAGTAGGTGAGCCTCTGTAAGATTAGTTGTGATGTGATTTTTTTTATTACTATTTGATCCTTCTGGGTGCATATAATCTCTCTTTTCTTGTTCTGTCTTTTTAATTATGTAAAGTGCCCAGTTGGGCATTTTTTTAAATCAATACCAATAAATACATTTTAAAACTATTTAGGAAAGTACTGTATCACCATAACCAACAGTGAAATACAAACTTATACTTGGTTTTCTTGAAGTAAGTCAGTTGAACTGAACATTTTGTTAATTTTGAACTGAATAAAACTTTGATGGTGGACACCATCTATAAAATAACACTCCAACAGAACCCATTGCTTTGGCAAAATAGATAAATCATGAAAATGATCTGTGTAAAGAGTAAGTAAAGGTGTAAAATGAGATATTGTCTAAGATATGAAATGTGAATTCTCGTTGTGTGAAATAAACTAGCATGCAGCAAACTAAATGTAAAATTGAGTTACAGAGAAATTCTTGCCAAAGTACTGCAGTAACTTTATATAATCACATTTGGGAGACCAAAGAAAATGGTCAGCATATAAGTTAGCTGGTTGTGCTTATTTACCAAGAAAATCCACTGGGAGAATTAATTTAGCTGGCATGCTTCTTGTCCAGTACACCTACAGTTCTTAAGTGTTTCCCCTCCCCTACTAACAGTGCATTAATCAAATATTTTTGGGTTAATCTTTTATTTGACAATTGATGTTACAAGGCCAGCTTGCTAATGAGGACTTAATATTTACTGTAGTAAGAGAGATATTCATATGAGTGTTTATTCCACCTTCAAGCATTGGATCAAGTTCAAACCTCTTTGGGCAACGCAACAACTGCATGGCTTGCTACACAAAACAGCCTTTCACTTACACCCGCCCAAAAGATAATTAGTTGCCAGTTTTCCCTGCATGGTTTATCATCCCAATTCAGGAATTGGCAGTTCCTATTGGAGGTGGATTGTCCCAATCTTCTCAACATAAAAACCACTTTATTGATTTTCAGAGTATTTATTCCTTGTTTCTACACATTATAGACTATTTAAAAATAATCAATATATTATAACATAACACATATAAAAACAATTTCAATGCACTGGTTGCAACGTAAGTTCTAACAACAACATTACTTTTAACATTAAGCTGTGAGAAGAAGATGGATACAAGCACTACAGGTTACAAAATATCTGATCCTGTTTTTCTGCTGAACTGTTCAGATCACATTTCCATTATTCTACTTACTGAAGGTAAAAAAAATAGTGCAATGTGTTATCTTTTCACTAATGAAAAAAATATCTGAAAACTAAAAGTTTGTAGGTCAACACTAGGAGAATCTCTCTCTGTTTCTACAAGAGTTGGAAAAATAATTTCACTAGCTGCTGGAAATTAGATTCAGGGGCAGTCCTCTATGTACTATCCTCAGAATAAGTTCTATTAAATTCAGCATAGCTTATATCAAAGTAGATTCATATGGGATAAACCTGTAAAGTCTTTTCCCAACTTTAGTTCCTACTTTTCACAGATCTTTCCTACAGTTTGAAATCAAATGTAATTTGTAATCTTTTTTGCACCCCTGATTATTTAAATATCTGTGGTTGTGATCCTCTCAATAGCTACAGGCGTATTAAAGATTCTGCAATAGATGTTGCAGTTCCTCCTCTCACTACATAATTACAATGGGAAAGGGCACATCCATTAATCCTTTGTCTAACACTTGCCTATTAAAAATCACATGTTTTTCCCTAGACTCTTGGAGACAACCAATCTTTCATCTATTCTAAATTCAATTTTATATGAGATTTTATGTGAGATTAATCTGGGCTGTTTCATTATTTCCAGATATATTCTGATGTCAAAACACTTTTAATTTATTCTTTATCTCTCTTGGAAGCATGAACTTGAAAAGAGCTATCAGATAATCATTGCTTGATTGATCAATAACTAAGCACAGAGTACTTCCAGTCATTCAGTGTTTGTTTCTTACCCTTTAAAGGTGGCTAATTGCATTCATTCATCCACTTCTAAATTCCCGGGGGGCCACCCACAAATGAGAAAGCCAATTACTAGCATTTCCTCTTTTAACTATGTGTTTGTGTGCATGTGTCCATTCAGTGTTTATTCCTGTTTCACAAGATCCCAGTGACAGAACAACAAGGCAGGTTGTTAAAAACAAGTAAGTCCCCATGTATTATAAATTTTCAGAATGTTTCTGCTTACCATAAATAAGAAATTTTATGGTAAGCAGAAACATTCTGAAAATTTCTCAACTCCTAGTGTTGACCTGCAAACTTCTGCATTTGACCTCCTTTTACCAAATAAGCAAGTATGCAGCTGCTGCTTCAGAAACAGAATTTACTAGATAAAAACAGCAAAGCCCCATTCAGAAATACAAATTCACTGACCCACAACTGCAACCCCCCCCCCACATTACATCTTCTACTGAAGAGTGAGAAGGGAAAGTTGTATTTATTTAAATATGATTGATTTCACAAGATGATGGGATGCATGTAAGCAATGTTATAGATGTACTGTATATTCTGTAATGTATATAAACTTTTCAACCTGAAATTAATTTTCAGAAAGGGAAATTAGAAGTTGGCTCTACTGAAGATTCTGTTTTAAAAAAAAGGGTTAGGGATAGGGATAAAGAGCATTAAAAAAAAAAAAAAAAGCCCAGGAAAGCATGGACATTCCCATCAAAGATTCTTTTTTGTTGCTTTTTGGTAATCATGTACCATAGTAAGCGTGCAATAATTCATCACTTATTCATAAAGAATAATTCTGCCAGCATTTATGTTTGTGTAGTCTATTTTTTTGCTTTTCAGAACTCTCATGTTCCAATGCATGGTTTGTCCATCACAACTTGCCTTTTCTCTAACACTGATTTGGACAGGTGTCTTTTAGATCACGGATTCCCAAACCCTGGGCTATGGCCCACTATCAGATCATAGCCTATTTGGAACCAGATTGCACAAGTGATGGGCTCATGCACACATGCTGCTCCACCACTAACCCGAGTGGAGCTACACACGTACATGTGTGCTGGTCTACCCCTCACACAGCCAAGTCCCCCTTTCCCCCCAACCCCCAGCCAGGCCACCAAGCCAGAAAGGTTAGAGACTACTGTTTTAGATGTCTTATAACAACAAAACTTTTGTGATATGTCATCACAGGAAAGATCATGTGCATAATTATACCTTCTTTCCATGTTTCTGCAATAACTAAATTCCTTAGGCTGTCTTTATAGCCCATTTATTTCACAATTAAGTATGCAAATACAAATATGAAAATACTAAACTAATTTTGCAGAGGGGAAAAAGAAAAGAAGAAAAGTGTCCTTGATAAAATAGACTAGTTCTTATAAAAGAGAAGATTTCTAGCTCAGTGTTGAACTGTGGGGTCTTAGCATTTCCTGAGCTAGAAGATGGTAATGAATGGTCTTCAAGAAAACATCAGAGGTCAGGCAGCACCAAAGATCCCATAGGTTTCAACCACAGAGGTTGGAGAATCTGGCAATTTAGACAGAAATGAGGAGGCTTATTTAAGTTTCAATGTATTATGACTCTCAGATTCCAGTTTTGATCAAGATTTGTTTGCTATGCAAATGCATTAATATTTTTCTCAGGTAACAAATTGATTTTTTTAAAAAAAAAAACAAACATACACCACATCATATAAAGTTAAGTATGGAACAATGTATCAACTGCAACAGCTGTCCCACTGAGGTTTTTTTTTGGTAAGACTATTTTAACAAGATGAAAAAGATTGGGGGGGCAGGGGTGCTTGTTTTAGAAGAAGGGGGTTTGTTTCAGGAAAGCAGAATTAGACAGTAAGCATGGGAGGCAGATTGAAATGAGATCCAGGAAACTTGGAGTAGACATTAAGTTAGAGAAAGAAAACCAGAAGAAAGAGAAATAGAAGGAGTAGGGTGGCCAGCAAAAGTTGGGCAGCATGAAAAATGTTTGAAAAGTATATAGAACAGCAGCAGGACAAACAAAACCTAGAAGACACTTTAACCTATTCTAGGCTTCATATTATGGGTTGGAAGTCAAAGGCTATGAAAGGTCCTAAAGTCAGACTGCATGGGAATATGATCGACTAGTGATCAAACATAATTTCTTTTTCCACATCATCCCTTTTACAGGGAAAACGAGGGATTCATCACTTAATTATCAAAGTGGGTAAATCTGAAGTCTCAGCAAGACTAAACAATGTTACCGTGATCCAAGGGTTGACAATCTCAGTGGGAAATGCATAGTTTTTTTTTTATTTTGATTGTATAATTAGTCTAAAAGTAACCAGAGCAGCTTAGTCATAGTTCTGTTTCTGTTCAGATGTTTTTAATTGTTGCTGAATTTCTCAGGAAGAGATTAAAAACTGGCTTTTCTTTCAAACCATTCACCCTGGGTGGAATCCATATACAGTTGATTTCCAAAAAATCAGAATTAATAGTCTCTTTTCACAAATCTTATTCTGCTTTTACACTGGCTTATTTCATGTTCAAGGAGTTCCTGCATGGATAATCTGACCAAGATCAGGGAATTTTTCTATCTGAAATTCACAGTCATTGAAAGGTACCAATCATTTAAGCAATTATATGAAATTCCTATTGCAATGTTTGGCACACATATCATTACTTGCATATACAGTATGAAGCCTTTAGCTTCCATTAAGTTCATGTATTTTAGACAACATGTTTGGTCTAGTGGTTAAGGCACCAAATTAAAGAGCAGGAGATCATGAATTCAAGTCCCACCTTAGCCATGTAAGCCAACTGGGTGACTTTGGGCCAGTCACTCTCTCTCAGCCCAGCCCATGTCACAGGGTTGTTGTTGCTGTTCTTGTTGTGGGGAAAATAGGAAGAGGAAAGTATGTTGGATATGTTTGTTGCCTTGAGTTATTTGTAAAAATAATAAAGGTGGGATACAAATATATAAATGTATTGGCTTGAGTCATTTCTTCAAATGCTTAGTTGCTGTTTATGCAATTCTATTTAAAGCAGAGTGGGGAATGATACAAAAACATAATTTCAAAACCTGTTCTTATTTAAGTACAAAGTATTAAAAAATAAATTCACCAACTTATTCGACGGAAAAGTAATGCTATTCTGCAAATGACCTACATTCAAAGCAACTAGACATCTAAACATCTTGGATTGTCAAAGGATCGCTATATCTTCAAGAATATGCTTTACCTTACAATAGCCATTTGTATTCTGGTAATGACTGAAGAAATGAGTACAGTTTTTATTGTGCTGTATATTTTGTAGCTGCTTAGTAAATTAAATGCATTTGTACTGAAATTAAGACAGGTTGAAACTTAGAAAAGTGGAGAGATTGGAAGATTTCCAAACAAAATAAAAAAATCAAAAATATTATAAAACTTGTTATTAATAGTCTTTATTTTGAAAGGCTTCTGAATCCACAGAGAAAAGTAAAACATTTGCTTTTGTAAGACTGAAATCTCACAATGCCAAAGGAAAACAATTGTACTTACCCCTTCCCTGGAAGCGTCTCTTGTGTGGGCAAGCATTTCCTGGAGGGCTCTGACAGATAAAGACTGCTCCAGGACAAAATTACAGATGCAAAGATCAGGAGGGACGTACTGGGGAAAAAAATTGCAACAAAGATCATAGCTTCTTTTGTTTTAGCTACAGAAGGTTTACTTGCTGACAACTTCAGTGTAAGGCTGTTAAATCAGTTAAATCAGTAGATAGATTAATCCATTATACATCTGTGATGGACATTCATTTTGTGCACCATAAAATAAATAATAAACCAATCTTATAGATCCAACCTGCCTTTCTCAATATGACACACTTCATATGAGCTGGGCAATGTGTGTTTTTATTCCCAATCCATCCTAACTGCACTGTGTGCTATGCTTTGAACAAAGGCCTTGCAAAACCATTGTATATAAAATACAGGTAGACAATGGGTATATAGATCAATTGCAAAAGCAAAAAAAAAAATTCATTATACTTTTTATTTTCAGGTTAAGTCCCATCCCAAACAATGTAAAAATAGCAATAAGAAGCATTTCAAATGTAATTAGATTATGCAAAAGACCAGTAATAGAAACAGTAATTTGGGGAAAAAAACTAGTTATAACTATGAAACCTAATAAGGGAGATACATTTCCTCCATTTCTATGTTCAAATACCATTTAGAATTGCCAAGGTATATGATTTAAGTTACCCCGACTCCACCCCAGTGCAGAGGATTACAGGGTCATTAAAAGAAAAAATGATTTAAGTTGTTTTGGGAATTTATCTGAAAAGATCCTTTAAGAATTTACTAAAATTTTAATCTCAAGTGTCAGTATGAGTAGCCTTATTATTAATATTTTGCTGGCATTTCTTGTTGGCAAATTGTAATTATGATATTAATTATAATATTTATTATCACAGTTTTTATAGGAATGTCCTACATCAGCCTTCTACATCATAGTTAAGATGGATTGTATGGGGGAAATTTACATGAGAAGGAATACAGATGATCTTCCTTCATGCTCTTTCTGCCAATCCATTGTACTTTTATAGGTCTAGGTTAAGTTTCATCCCAAACAATGTAACAATAGCAATAAGAAGCATTTCAAATAAAATTAGATTATGCAAAAGATCAGTAATAAAAGTAGATGTGATTGAGGAGAATGGTCCCTCAAATATCTAAGCCCTATGCCATGTAGGATTTTTTCATCACCACATTTTGAAATGAATCTGGAAGCAAACTTCCATTGGGAGACAATGCTTCTCATGGAGCAGAGGTGTAACTGGTTCTGATCTAATTACAGACATAACTGCATGTGCTATATTTTGTACTGTTTTTTTTTAAAAAAAATTTTAAATTTATTTTTAACATACGGCATGTTTTAGCCAGGGATCACTGAGGTGGCTGGCTGCCTCTGTAAAAGGAATTTTTTGGGGCCGTGTTTTCTTTACCTGCAGGATGCCTGAACGCTGGTAGGCAATCGAGGGAGGCTCCTTTCTTGCCCTTATGCAGTTTATTTGCTCATGGGAATCGAGCTGCTGACCTCAGTGGTGCACCATGCCCACCAAGCCATGCCCACAGAACCAGTAATAAAAAACAATTGAATCCCTCCACTGCTGTGCAGGCCTAGTGTCTTACCACATGAGCCACCGCAGCCCATTAGGGTTAGAGTTAGGGTTAGGCTAACCTCCCATGTACTGTTGAAGCTTGTGGATGGATGTTCTTCAAATGCAACCCCATGTAGAGCTCATTACAGTAATCCATATGGAGATGTCCAGAGCATGAGTGACTGAACATGGGGCTTCTTGATGTAGGAATTGTTGTGAATCAATAAATACTTAATAAAGATTATTAAGAGCTTGAAGCAAAGTGCAGGGTTCTGGCCCTGCACTTCTGATTGGCTGATAATAGCGACATTGGATTGGTCCGTTCAGAAGAATCTGATTGGCTATTAACGAGCCTCTCCCATTAGTTAATGGAGCTAGAGCTCCCTGTGTTTTCATTGGTTAAATAAGTTAAGAGTTGCCTATATAAAGGGGCCCATCGTGGCCGTTGAGTTTGAGCTGTTTCACATTTAAATAAAGAGTTTGAAGTTCACTGTTTCACTGGCTCGTCTCCATCCTTGCACCCATGCACAGAACCTATCACTGGTGACGAGGATGGGATGTGGAGACATCAGAGCTTACTGAACAATGAAGAACCATAACCGAGCACGTGGCTGAATGCACCAATGGCGGAACCATGTCCAGCAGTGTCATACCACCCGCTCCATTCGACCCGGCACAAGAAGACTGGGACTCATATATGGATTGCTTCCAGATGTTTCTGGAAACCAACAATTTGAAGGATGCCACTACCGGAAAGAAACGAGCGGTATTCTTAACTCATTGCGGGCCAACCATATTCAAGATGGCCAAGGCATTAGCAAAACCGGCAGAAGTAAAGTCTATGGACTGGGATGTCCTTGAACCACTGCTGAGGGCTCACTACGCACCGACCGTGCCAACGCTCGTGAGAAGGCATGAATTCTATCAGAGAAGTCAGCGGAAGGGCGAAAGCATTGCTGATTTCATCGCGGATCTCCGGAATCTGGGAGACCTATGCGAGTTTACTGACTTAGAAGAAGCCCTAAGAGACCAAATAGTTCTGGGATTAGATGCACCAGGCACTCAGAGTAAACTAATGGCGAAGGACGACATTAGCTTTAAAGATGCCATAGCTGAAGCTACTGCAGCAGAAGCAACCAGGAAGTCGGCTGCGCCGCACCCACGCACCAGTTCGCCAATGAGCCTACGAAATTTCACCTCAGTCAGAGGGACAGCTAGATACAGCCCACCATGAGGACCTCAAATCATTGTCAGAAAGCGATGAGGAAGAGATCCATCGACTTCGGTCCAAACGAGACCAATGCCAGAAATCACAGTACCAATGTGCCGGGTGTGGAGCAAGCCACCCCTGGTCAGAATGCAAATTCCGCAACGTGCTCTGCCATGTGTGTGGGAAAAGAGGCCATATAGGATGGGTCTGTAGAAGCAAGCCAGGACCCAGCCAGCCCTCAAGGGGGGCGAACTATCGTCAACCAACGGGAAGTCATCCCATGAAGCGAGAACCCGTGAACCACCAATGGAACAACCACTCCTACAGAAACAAAACCCTAAACCACCCAACGAAGCGAGAAGAGGCTCACCAAACGATCACAATCGGTCATGCCTCATCTCTTGATGCCAAAAAGATCCGAGTGAAAGTGGCCATCGAAAACCAGACCTGCCTGATGGAAGTCGATTCAGGATCGTCCCTCTCGATGGTTTCCTGGAAGACCCTCAAGCAGCTCATCCCCACTATCTGGAGGCAAGACCTCAGATTCCAAAGGCTCATACTCAAGGACTATCAAGGAAATCGAATCCCGGTCGTTGGATCCAGCCGAGTACAGGTATTGTTTAAGAACCGTACAGCATTTCTACTCCTGACTGTAATCAACAAGGATCGGCCTAGTTTGTTAGGCCTCCAATGGTTCGCTCCACTTGGTATTAAAGTAGCCAGCATTCACCGAACCTGCAGCAGCGATTGGGAAGAAGACCTCATCCACGAATTCCAGGACATCTTCGCAGAAAAATTAGGCAAGTACAAGGGGACCCCGATATCGTTTAACCTCAATCCCGAAATAGCTCCCATCCGCCTTAAGCCTCGTCGAGTTCCATTTGCCCTTAAACCAAAGATTGACGAGCAGCTTGATAAATTAATAGCTCAGGGTGTGTTAGAACCAACCGATCACTCTCCCTGGGAAACCCCAATCGCAACACCCATCAAGCCGGATGGATCAATAAGAATTTGTGGAGACTACCGAGCCACCCTGAACCACGCCCTTCAACAAAACGCTTACCCCGGTACCGGTGGTGCAACACCTCTTCCATTCTCTGGGGGGCGGAAAAGTCTTCACTAAACTAGACTTAGCCCAGGCATACCAACAACTGCCTGTTGACAAAAAAAACAGCAGAGGCCCAAACAATCGTTACGCACAGAGGTGCGTTTAAATGTAACCGACTCCAGTTCGGAGTGAGTGTAGCCCCGGGGATCTTTCAAATCTTGATGGAAAGGCTATTACAAGGGATAAAAGGTGTTGTCCCATATTTTGATGATCTGTTAATTGCAGCCCCAACTCAGAAAATACTTAAGGAACGCCTGAGGTTGGTTCTCCAGAGATTTAAAGACTACTCAGGTCTCAAAGTTAAAAAAAAACAAGTGTTATTTATGTACGGATCGTGTAGAATTTTTGGGATATTTAATTGATAGTCAAGGCATTCACCCCACTGATAACAAACTCAGGGCAATCAAGAACGCCCCAAAACCCCGGAACAAGGCCGACCTCCAGGCTTTTCTGAGCCTTATCAATTTTTATAACGTTTTCCTGCCTCACAAAGCAACCCCTACATTGTTTATTGGACAAAAACAATGTCCAATTGCTGAACCCCTACATTGTTTATTGGACAAAAAAGCAACCTGGGTATGGGGACACAGAGAAGAACAGGCGTTTCGACATGTAAAAAATTTATTGACTTCTGATGCTGTTCTGATGCAGTATAACGAGACTTTGCCTTTAACGATCACATGTGATGCATCCCCATTCGGAGTGGGCGCCATTTTAAGCCACGTTTTGTCAAATGGAACTATTTTCCCAAAAGGGCTGCATTATCTGGGGCGATAGAGTTGTCGTCCCAGAGCAGTTTCGACCAACGATATTAAGGACCTTGCACGATGGCCACCCCGGCATCGTGCGTATGAAAGCCCTCGCACGAAGCTACACGTGGTGGCCGGGTATTGACAAGCAGATAGAGACATGGATAAAAGCCTGTCACAAATGCCAGGAAGTAAGCAACGCCCCGCCGAAAGCAACCCCAACTGAATGGAAAACACTGAGGGGACCATGGTCCCGTATTCATCTGGACTTTGCGGGTCCTACCAAGGGATACACATTCTTATTAATGGTGGATGCCTGCTCGAACTGACTTGAAATCCATGAAATGAGGAATACAACGACCGAATCAGTCATCAGGAAACTAGACAGACTCTTTGCGACACACGGATTACCAGACGTTCTTGTATCCGACAATGGGCCTCAATTTACCGTGCTGTCCTTCGAACAGTACCTGGCGGACCGCGGTGTTCAACATGCGCTAACTTCGCCGGTGCATCCTGCGGCCAACAGAAGGGCCGAGCACATGGTACAATTCGTCAAGAAAACCTTGCATAAAATGGACTATGGCGATATAGAAGACAAGATTAAACGGATACTCCTTTTGCAGCATATCACTACACACAGCGTCACCAATAAAACTCCCGCTGAGTTATTAATGGGATGGAAGCTCCGCTCCCACCTCGACCATCTACATCCATCATATGAACCTGAAAAACCACACAGTTCCAGCGGGAAATGTCGCAATTTCCAGGTAGGTGATTTGGTTTTCGCTAGGAACTTTTCGGGCGATCCATTGTGGGTCAAGGCAACTACAGTACAAGTAACCAGCCCTAGATCGTACCGCGTGAAATGTCGCGACGATAGAATATGGAAGCGCCATATTGATCAGCTGTGTTCAAGACTACAGTCGGGGATCTCCGATCACCCTGATTTCCAAACCGAGGGGGGAGGAGATAGCGAGGAAGCTGAATTCGAAGCGGCAGAAAGTTTAAGCAGTAGTAATGACCGCTCAGAGGCAGCACGTGATGGATCCGGAATGGGGGTGGCCTCACCTCAAAGAGATGCCGAGAGCAGTAGCGATGACGAAAATTCAAATGCGGAACGGGAGGCACCCTCTTCACCAGATAACCTCCTACCCCAACAAGACTGTAGCCAAATACCGGGAGGACAGCGAAAATCTAATAGACAATCAAAACAACCTGCCTACCTCAAAGACTACGTGACTGCACCCCTTAAACGGAACCCAGGGGGAAGGGGTGTTGTGAATCAATAAAAGTACTTGAATAAAGATTATTAAGAGCTTGAAGCAAAGTGCAGGGTTCTGGCCCTGCACTTCTGATTGGCCGATAATAGCGATATCGGATTGGTCCGTTCAGGAGAATCTGATTGGTATTAACGAGCCTCTCCCATTGGTTAATGGAGCTAGTGCTCCCTGTGTTTTCATTGGTTAAATAAGTTAAGAGTTGCCTATATAAAGGGGCCCATTGTGGCCGTTGAGTTTGAGCTCTTTCACATGTAAATAAAGAGTTTGAAGTTCACTGTTTCACTGGCTCGTCTCCATCCTTGCACCCATGCACAGAACCTAACAGGAATGGCTACAGCTTGTACTCAATGCAATGGAGTGCAAAGGACCTTCTAAGCATGACTGCCAGAGTAGGGTATCTCACACTGAATTTTTTCCCATAGATTTAGATAAGATATCTATTTTTTTCATTCCCTGTCTCTTGGAAATATATAATGATGTCTTTTTTGAATAAAATTTTTTCCTACTTTTAATGAACATTTTATAATTGTGATTTTTCAGAAAGATTTTTCTGCAAATTATCACCCAATTTCTTTGTTAAATACAGATGCTAAAATATAGACTGAAACTCTGGCGTAAAGACCTGAAACTATGATATCTTTAACAATTCATCTTATGCAATTTCAATTTATAAAAATGTGTCACATGTAAGCTATTAGACTGTTAACTGGATTTTAACTGCTCTATCAGATAAATTAGATTTAATAGTGTTTATCTCACTGGGGATGAAGATACATTGATATAGTGCAGGCTGAATTTTTGAGCATGTCTTGCATAAGATATGATTCTGCTTTTCTTTAATTGGATTAAAATGTGTATTTTAATCTATCTCCCAGGGTTACTATAAATGGAATTATTTCTTCTTGGTTCATCCAGATGCTTTATGAAACTCATCAAGAACTCTACTATCTTACTAATTCAATTTTGGAATCACTGATCTGTTTTATTAAACAATTGAAGGACATTTTGGACTTCAAAATGGCTGCAGTGGAACATAAAACTGATAATATATGCTGAACATTTATGTATTATTGACAACTATCAGTGTTGTTTGCCAAATTTATATATATATATATAAATGGTATTCAGCTTTGTTCGCGTATTTTCCCACGTCAGTATAGTTGTGCAAGCACAACTATAATGATGTGGGAAAATACCCGAAAAAAGCTGAACACCATTCATGTAAGTACCCACAAAAACTTAAGAAAACACAAACACACACACATACACACACACATATATGGCATTCAGCTTTGTTCGGGTATTTTCCCACGTCATTGTAGTTGTGCTTTTAAAGTTGTAGTAATGTTTCGGCAGAATCTCATCTGCCATGGCAGATCTTTGATCATTTCCAAGAAGTGGTATGAGTTTTTTGCACAAGCAAACCACCCAAAAGCAACTTACAGCAAAATGAAATTAAAGCGCTACAAACCCTGAAAAGAGAGCAGCATAATCATCCTCCCAGCAGATAAAGAGAATGCCACTGTAGTAATGGACAGAAAAGACTATGAAACTAAATTGACAGACCTACTCCAAGACTCCACATACAAACCCATAAACACAGACCCAACCACATATCTGGAAAAATTAACCAAGAAGAAAATTATAACCAGCCACATGAGCAAAGAGATCCAACACACGATCATACCCAGAGAGAAATCTTCCAGATGCCCCAAACTATACGGCCTCCCAAAAATACACAAAGAAGGCATTCCTCTCAGACCCATAGTCAGCTCCAGAGGAGCACCACTACAAAAACTAGCTAAACACCTAGCAAAAGAGCTACAGCCCCATGCTGAAACAGCAGCTTCTCATGTACAAAACTCATACCACTTCTTGGAAATGATCAAAGATCTACACATGGAGCAAGAAGATCTGCTTGTAAGTTTTGACGTGGTTTCACTATTCACTCAAGTCCCGATAAAAGAGACCCTCGAAATCATCAAAAATAAATACCAACCAGCTAAACACCTCATGGAACTAACAGAACACTGCTTAACCAACACATATTTCATATACAAAGGACAAAGATACAAACAAATTGAAGGAGCCCCCATGGGATCACCACTGTCACCTGTCATTGCAAACCTGTTCATGGAAGAATTCGAATCCAGAGCGCTGGCTAATGCCATACTCAAACCCAAACTATGGTTAAGATATATCGATGACACATTCGTGATTTGGCCCCATGGACAAGAAAACCTAAACAATTTCCTAACACACTTAAACAGCGCACACCCCAAAATCAAGTTCACCATGGAAACAGAAACAAACAAACAACTACCATTCCTAGAAGTACTAATCTACAAGAAAACAGATGGCACACTAGGACACACCATATACCAGAAGAAAACACACACCAACCGCTACCTCAATGCCCAATCCCACCACCACCCAGCACAGATAAACTCCGTGGCTAAAACACTAATTACTAGAACCAAACGCCTGGCAGACAAGACACACATTAAGACTGAACTATGCACCCTGACTAAAATATTGACAGCCAACGGCTTCCACAAAAGCAAAATCACCAACTTGATCCACAAAAACACACTGAGACATAATAGAGACCCAGATGATGAACAGACCTATGGAACAGCTGTCCTGCCCTACATAAGAGGCACTACAGACAAAATTAGTAAGATTCTATACAGACACCACATCAAGACTGCCTTCAAAACAGACAGAAAAATAGCAGCCATCCTCAGGAACCCCAAAGACAAAATTGACCTGGAAAACTAAGGCATATACGAAGTCCCCTGTGCATCATGCCTGGCCACATACATTGGACAGACCAATAGAAGAATAAGCACCCGCCTGGATGAACACAAAAATGCAGTCAAAAAGCTGGAACACACTTCCTCACTAGTCCAACACATGGAAGCCACAGGTCATAACATCACCTTCAATGGCACCAAAACCCTAGCCACCATACAAAATCCTAGCCACAGAATCATCAGAGAAGTCATAGAGATTGAAAAAAGACCAGAAAGCATGAACAGAAGAGATGATTCCACCAGGCTGTCAATCATTTGGAAGCCTGCACTCACAAACAAAAAAATCTCCACACCACAAGCCAGGCAAACACCTGGGCACAAACAGATCCCCCCTGATACCTCCAGCTCAAACACACCCCAACCAGGCACCCAGATGAAACCCAGCTTCCTAACTAATGATAGCCGTCCATTTACCCGAAGCCAAGCTGCACTAAAGGCCTCCAATAAAGTAACACAATGTTGCCAGCCAATCAAGATACAAAAAGAGCCCCCCCCCAAAAAAAAACCAGACAGAAGATATTAGTAGCAGAACACAGCAAACTCCAAGACCAATAAACACAGACCAAGACTCTCAACCAATCAGGAGGAAGAAAAAACCATTCTGACACAGCAATAGGCTGCCCCAAATTTAAATCTGAAACCACTGTAAAAGTCTGACTCACAGACAAACACTGTACAGAAGCCTGATGATGGCAGATGAGATTCTGCTGAAACATTGCTGCAACTTTAAAAGCACCACTATTATGACGTGGGAAAATACCCGAACAAAGCTGAATGCCAGACGTATATTTATATATATATATATTCTTACGTTTTCGCGGGTACTTACATGTATGTGTATATATATATATATACACATACATATATATATATATATATATTACAAAATAAATACAGTTCCTACATGTTCTAAGATGGGATCCTTTGTTGTCTGAATTCTTCTAAACACTTATTCCAAGGAGTTTTTCTTTATTTTCTTTACTTGTTTATGGAGGCAATTATTTCAAACTATTTCACATTGTTAGATTAATATTCAGGTGGCACTGACATTTAGGACTTGAAGTTGTTCTAGGATTCTCCCATTTTGACTTAATATTCTTACATTTGTTATTATGACATAGGGAAGATGGTATTATGGTATTTATCTATTTTTCATTTTGTAAAGCTGTTCTGTACAATGTATGAATCAAGTGATAATCAGATTAATTAAAGTACTTTAATAAGCCCGAGTAATGAGATAGGAGTGGATACTGTTAATTACAAAATACTTTCCAAATGATTTGGGCCTGTTAAGTTTATTACCAATTTGTGGAATAATTATTCTTAAATCTCTGTGTTAGGTTTTGACCTTTTATTTTCCAGCTTTATTTATAGCATCATGTTCTTTGTTTTAATTTAATTGTGATTTTTTGGGGACAAAATAATTAGCGGGGAAACCCAGAAAACAAGGTATTTTGACCTTGTTATATGGTCTACTGTTAATATCATTTTCTACTTCAATTAGCATCTAACACATATCTAATTTTTAGGCCTTCCTAGGAATATCTGTCACTACTAAAAACACTATTGCAAATAAGTGACTATAAACAGGTTAAATAATCACAATGTTTCAGTTTCATTTTTCAGATAAAAGTGAAACAGAAACTTAAAACAAGTACTTTGGCCAAATCAATTCAAGGCTGTAATTCTAATGTGTGGGAGCCACTAGTCTTCATGTAATGATCACAAATGGGACTAGCAATTCTGTCATTAACCAACATGGTAAACATGGTTGTTAAGCGAGAAAACTTGAAAGCACAACTTGAGATTTCACTGCAAGCTTCTATGTTGTTTTGCTATCTCTGCAGATTTTGACATTTTCACAATCCATTTCTTTACTGTGGGAATTTCATTATTCTTCCATCAATGAGAAAATCAACTGACTGAGGTTTTTTTTCTAATTCATTGTCCATAAGTCCCCCCCCAAAAAAATTGGTTTCTTTGCAATATTAACCTTTAAGATCCTTTACATCATTGTGTGAATTTTGTAGCCAAAAATGTCTTAGGGTTGGGGGGGTTTTTTTGTATATGTTTTATTTGCAGTTTTTTCTTTAACAACCAGCATTTTTGTGGATAGTGCAATGATTGGGTTGACATATTTTTCACACAGTGCTCACAGTAATAATACAATTTGTATTATTATCCCCTAGGATGACCCGATGGTCAGAATTCTTGGCTGCTTATAATTATCGGCTGCAATACCGCCCGGGGAAAGCCATTCCCCACGCCGACGCATTGAGCCGAGCACCGCTTCCAGAGATTCTCAACGATCCCGCACCAACGGTAACCATGTTACAAATTGAAACACTCCACTCGCCGCCATTAATTGCTCGAGATATTGCGAGAGAAACCAGACGTGACCCCACCTTGGTGCGAGTCCTAGGCTGGGTAGAATGCGGATGGCCATTGGACCAGTTATCAGATGACTTCACACCATTCAAGTCTCGACAGACCGAGCTCTTCTCCCAGAAAGGCTGTGTCATCTGGGGCGACAGAGTCGTTATCCCAGAATGGCTCTGAAAAGCGCTACTGAGAACTTTGCATGATGGCCACCCCGGCATTGTGCGAATGAAAGCCCTTGCGCAAAGCTACGCATGGTGGCCGGGCATTGACAAGCAAATCGAACAGTGGGTTAAAGCGTGTCCCAACTGCCAAGAAGTCAGCAATGCCCCACCAAAAGCCATGCCTACTGAATGGGAGACACCACGTGGACCCTGGTCCCGAATTCACCTGAACTTCGCAGGGCCAACCAAAGGCCACACTTTCCTGCTTACCGTCGACGCCTACTCGAATTGGCTCGAAATTCATCGCATGACGACTACGACCTCCGAGGCGGTTATCAAAACTTAAAACAGACTCTTTGCAACCCACGGATTACCAGACGTCCTGGTATCCGATAACGGCCCACAATTTACTGCACTAGCATTCGAGCAGTACCTCGCTGACCGCGGCATCCACCATGCGCTCACCTCGCCTGCGCACCCTGCGACCAATGGCCAAGCAGAACACATGGTCCAATTTGTGAAGAAAACATTGCAAAAGGTAGACTATGACAACATTGACCACAAGGTCAATCAAATCCTCTTCTTGCAACACATCACCCCACATAGCGTCACCAACAAAACTCCCGCTGAACTGCTAATGGGACGAAAGCTCCGCTCCCACCTCGACCAGTTGCAACCAGCTTATGAACTGGAGAAATCACTAGGATCCAGCGGCCGCTGTCGCACCTTCCAGGTAGGAGACCTGGTTTATGCAAAAAACCTATCGGGCGACCCGTTGTGGGTAGAAGCGACAGTAGTACGTGTAACCGCCCCCAGATCCTACCTTGTGCAATGCCTTGATGATAAACTTTGGAAACGGCATATCGACCAATTACGATCGCGGCTTTCAGTGGCCAGTCCACAAATTCCCTTTGACCAAACTGAGGGGGGGGAGGTACGGAAGAAGATGAATTCCTAGGAAACCAGTTCGAAGGAAACGACGGTTTAATAGAAATTGAGGAAGTGGAGCCAGAGGGAGAAACGGTTGCACCTCAGGGAATTGCAGAAAATGTGGGCAACGACGTAGAAGTGAACTCTGAACCAGAAACAGCCCCACTGCCAAACAATGATCTACCTCAGCATGATTGCAACCAGCCGATACAACGAAAATCAAAGAGACTAAAAAGACAACCGTCCTACCTAAGGGACTATGTAACTGCGCCCTGAAATAAGAAGCCGGGGGAAGGGGTGTTGTGTATGCAAAAAGATTAATAAAGTGTGAGCTTGGAGTAAGTGCAGGGTTCTGACCCTGCACTTCTGATTGGCTGTTAAGCGGCCGGACCGGATTGGCCCGTTCCGGGGAATCCGATTGGCCCTTAACAGAGAGTCCTTATTGGTTATAAGAGCTAGCGTTCCTAGCTTGTTATTGGTTAAACGTTACAGGGTTTGCCTATATAAGGCGGGTTTTACTGCTGTTGAATTGAAGAAGTCACTATGTAAATAAAGAGCTGAAGTTCACCGTTCAGAGGCTTATCTCCATTCTTTCTCACCCATGCTCAAAACTTAACAGCTTGCTCTGCAAGTAAGCTATAAAGAAGATGAGATAACAAACATCAGCTTCCAATTTGTCTTCAGGACTTGGGACTATGCCCATTCCATCATCCGTCCTTCAAAAAAAAAAAAAACAACAACCTCTAAGTATCAATCATGACAACAGCTAGAGTGGCTGAATCCAGTTCATGCAATCTTACATAAAAGAACAAATTACACCATAATGTCAAATTAGACCCATAATTTGCACTGTGAAGCCTTATATAGTGATATGAGAAAGGGGCTTCAAACAGTTGTGCTTGACAGATCAGTGTCCCAAAAATGCTTTTTCAAAAGGCAACTGGACTTTATTTTTCCCTGAAGATATTTTGTTTCTCATCCAGGAAGCAAAACTAAAGAAGCTTCTTTCTTCTTTTGAAAAAGTACCTTTGGGACAACCATGAATCTCCATAACATTTGATAGCTCAATCCATAGCACATTTTCACAACTGCAATGAAGAGAAAAGCTTTCGCTTCACTATTTTCTTCACATTCTAAACAGCAGACATGGAATCAACCACAATTCGTACAGATTCAGTGTGGCTTACTCCATCCTGCCTACACAGTAATTAGTTATTAAAACAGCAACAATTACAACATCAGATTACATATCACCCAGTGGTGGGATTCAAATTTTTTTACTACTGGTTCTGTGGGCATGGCTTAGTGGGTGTGGCAGGGGAAAGATACTGCAAAATCCCATTCCCTCCCCACCCTACTAACCTGCTTTCTGGCTTCGTTCTCCTGTGCAGGGCAACCAAAGAAGACCCAGTCAATCAGCTGGGACTCAGGAGGCGGGGAATAGATGGGGGTGGGACCAGTCAGAAGTGGTATTTGCTGGTTCTCCAAACTACTCAAAATTTCCACTACCGGTTCTCCAGAACTGGTCACAACCTGCTGAATACCACCTCTGATATCACCCCACCCCAAATGGCTCAACACTCTCAAAACATGAGAGAAGGAACATTTCCAATACTGAGGGACAATAATGAGAGATTAAGGGAAAATAGTCTGCATATCTCTCAGTTTTGTAAAGCAGCAGGGACAGCCATCTCTCAGCAGGGACAGCCATCTCTTCTAACTCTGGGATTTAGATCTCTACTGAACCAAATCACCCTTCCAAAAACTTACTATGGATGGACACTAAAAGAAATGTTCAGAGATCAAATGTATAAAAATTAAAACACAGACTGAATCTTTTAAATCAGAATGACATCCACTGGGGGTGGGGGGAATACTAGGAAATATAAACAGTCCTCGACTTATGCCAAAATTAATCTCAAAAATTTCATTGCTAAGCAAGATAGTTGTTAAGTGAGTTCTTCCCCATTTTCTAACCGATCTTGCCACAGTTATTAAGTGAATCACTGCAGTTCTAAGTCCAGGGTTTCCTGTATTTTAATTAGAAATACCAAAAAAAGCAAAGAATCAAACAGCTGGCCTGACGGGAAAAAAAGAAATCATTGACTGATGCTATCCAAAATTTTCATCAGTTTCTCAGATAGGAAAGAAACCAGAATAAAATGATTGAAACTGCAAGGATTTTCCTACTCATATATGCTTAGGATATTTTTACCAGTTTTTTGATAAATTAATCAATATATTGCTATTACTTTTAATGAAACACCCAATATTTGAAGAAGTTAAGCGTTTTCTTTTGTATTATGAAGTTTTTTTAAGGACTGATGAAAAGTGTAGTGACAGAGAATATCTGATCAGGCAAACTTGATTTTAGGATTACTTGAGAGATGATTAGAGAGTAATTAAACTGGAGCTCAATTATGATCACATCAAAGAATAACATTACTTTTAATTTGCTTTAAAAAGTTGTTCAAGACTATCAAATAGTCCATAAATAAGCATGCAATTTAAAATTGAAAATAAAGTTTAAATTCTTAATTTTTTAATTAAGAAAAAAAAATTGTTTTCTTTGAGATTGTCAGCTTTAAAATTCAGCTGCCACATTTTTTTAAGAGAGTTGGAGGAGTTGAAAAGTTCAAGGTTATTCTGTATGTCATATTAAGAAATTCCAGTGGCAGTTAATTGGTTCTCGTGATTTATGAAGTGTAGAAGTGGGAGGAGAGAAGGGAGGAGAGAAGGTGGATTCTGTGTAACGCACGAAAATAATTCCACTTGGGATGCCAGATCTGTTTCTAAATAAGCCAATTGGAGAGAAATGTCTTGGAGTGATTGATATCATGGATACTTTCTGGATGCCTTACATTGATAAGACTCCACTATCTTTTTCTCTCCTTGCCATCCTCACCTTGGGAAAAAAAAACTCTTGGTTATCTGAGATATTTTCTGGAACAGATCAGATGTGAATGGAGGTAACAGGCACAAAAGACAAGAAGAGAGAATGGATGATGTGTGGGATTCACCCTAAGTTTCTATCCACTTTCCAGCCCTCACTTGTGAGAACTCTTCACCCAATCTCAAAAAAAAAAAAAAAAAAAAAATCACATTCACTGAAGATGAGATATGCATTGAGATTCTGTTTCAATTTTAGTAGCATATATTTAGATGAAAGGAATATTCCTTCTTCAAAGAAAAGTTTAATATTAGAACAATCTGCCAACAGAAGATGTAAGATCATCCTTTTAGAACAGTGTTTCTCATCCTTGGCCATTTTAAGATATGTGGACTTCAACTCCCAGAATTCCCCAGCCAACCAGGAGAATTCTGGGAGTTGAAATCCAGATATCTTAAAGTTGCCAGGGTTGAGAAACATTTCTAAAGGGTTTCACAAAGTTTTTCACAATGACTAATTTTAGGGATATTTTAGGTAATTTGTCACATTTACACATTTTGTCTATTAAAACAGTGTTAGATTTGCTTTCTAATTTGCATTCAGCTCCTGTTGTTTCACCAAATTTGATTAGTAATGCTTCTTTCAATTGTCATGAAAATCAAATCTTCAGAAATAATTTGCAAGGTTAATAACATTTAAAATTACAGAAAACATAAGAAAGAAGATTGATGGCTTTGAAGTTTCTTATACAAAGTACTGATTACATGTGGAGAGTTGTTGGAATCCTTTTCTCTTTTTTGGGCTGGTTGTTTGCCTCTTTTGCATAGTCTATAGATATTGTTAATGTCTATGTGTATTGATGGCTAATTTGTCAGAGTGCCAGGCTTCGAGAAACTTGCTGGTATTTTTGGACTTTGCCTGGTCTAGGATTGTCACATTTCCCCTATTGAAACTATGGTTAAATCTGTCTATATGTTGTAAAATTGAAGAATGTTCATCATGTTTTCTGACTGGTTTCAATGAATGCATTTTGCCAGTCTTCTGCCTGTTTGTGCTACATAGTGACTATTGCAGTTCTTACATTATATTTTTACTTTTGTGATTGGTGAGTTTTTTGTTTTTGTTTTTGTTTCCTTAGGATATTTTGAAGGGCTTTAATTGGTTTTAGCACTGATAAATGAAACATTTATAAGAAAACAAGCAAGCTCAAGAGCATTTCAACCTGAGCTAAAATATTCTCCTTTACTAGTAGAACATATTCTAATTGCATTTCTCCTCAGAGTTCTTAAGAAACAAAATAATACAGATTTAAAAAGTTGTATTAGAACTATTCCAAAGATGGTTTTTCAAGAAGCAACTGGAAAAAACAGAAAGTCCACTTGCCTCTTGAAAAAGCACCTTTGGGACAACCATGATCTGGCTGAATAGACTTGTATTAGAACTGTTTCAGGAAATCAAATATATAGTGGCATGTGACAGAACCCCAATAAAATATTTTACATCTCCTTCCACTGTAATGATCTCTAAAAACAGAGTTTTGTCAGTCTGTTAAAAATGGAATGTTGAACATATTAGGTACCATCAATGCATAGTGATTATTATCAAAATCACCAAGAAAATTACTTCAGGTTGTGAACAAACATTTTGGTAAAATATATTTTGACAGATTAATTATTCTGCTATCTGTGGAATAATTAGAATGAATTGTAACTACAACTGTATTGGCAGCCGTATCCTCTTAATGTCATTGATTTTAATATAAGTTAAGTATATGTCTAACTGTGCCACAAAAGTCAACGTGCCTTCAGAGTGCTAAGATCAGTCTCAGTAGTGGCCATTAAAATTAGCAAGAGACCATAAATCTAATTATAAAATTACCATGTGCAGATAGGAGGATTGATATCCCAGTTATATGATGAACATACAGGCAGATACACACTCATACATTCACAGACACACACAAAGGCACAATTTGGCCGGAAGCAATCTCCATTTAGATTCCAATAAGAATCTAGGTGGAGATATATGCTATTAAGAAATATGATTTTACTTAATGTTATGCTATTAAGTAACGTGATTTTAAAAATGAGGGCTTTAAAGGCATATTTAAACCAATTTCCAGTTCAACTATTGGTACAAGAATGCTGTACAATGTTATATACGGGCATTATATTTATTGCCCTTTAACTGATTGAGTAAAAATAAATATTAGAAGGTAAGGCATAGAATCATATGGCTAGATTTCCTTATTTATTGCACTGCACTGCAACAAATATCATTTGAAATAAACAATGTAATCTACAAAATCAACTGTAACAGTTGCAGCCAATTCTATGTGGGACAAACGTCACATCAATTAAAAACCAGGGTCCACATCAATTAAAAACCAGGATCTAGCAGTCAAACACCACGACCCTAAATGCTTAATCTCTACCCACACCAACACCAAACAGCACCAGTTTTATCAGAGAAACACAAAAATCATCAGCCACGCTACCACTTACCATGCTTGGGAGTTCATTGAAACCTGGCACTCCACAATTCCATCAATAGACACATTGACCTACAACCAGTTTGACCCCTTAGAATCCAATCAACTGCACAGCTAACCAGAGACAACACCGCTCCTCAACCAACCCATGCAAGCACCCGCCAATCAGCATTCCACTCCCAATGACCCTTACCTGATGTAACCTCCTCTTCACAAGACCCATTACAAGACTCCTGATGCCTCACACCTGACCCATTAAAAGACCCTCACTTGACACATTTACAAACCATCTTTTCGTATTACAAACAGTGCCGTCATAACACTGATGCAAAGCAGCAACAAAATAATCCAAACTTGTTTTGCGTCAAGTACTTTAACTTAATTTATTTAAATAGATTTATAAATTAATAAACAGAAACAATTCAGTGATAAACATGGTTCTCTCTTAGAAGGAATTTCCCTTGATTATTTATACAGTATTCTTGAGTGAACTTGATAAATTTAAATTAAATGGTTTCATTATTCATTTAAAAAGGACATAGTTGTAATAAAAAGCAGATTATATTTAGAAAAGAAACTTTTCAGATATAAATTCCACTCTTCATGCAATTTGAATCATGGGACAGATGGAGCCAACAACAAAGCAATTTAGAAGTAAAAATAACATAGATATTATCTGTCCGTAAACAATAATAAATGCATCACTATTTAAAGTCATGCATCCATAACTTTAGGCAGCTACAAAGTTTTCATTTAATTTAATAAACTAGCATAAATTAACTGCTGAATTTCATTTCATAAAATTCAAGAATAACGCTGTCATTGAGGCATAGACATAGACCATTTTTGATAGGTTGCAGGTTTCTATGAAATATAAAACTTTACCTTTTATGCATGAAAAAACTGTCTTCCATTTTTAATAACGAAGTCACAATTATTTACTTTTAAGTACTAGTTTTATTTTCATTACAGGGAAAATAAGCTGAGCAGCTAGAGAGGTTTTACATGAAGGCAGGATATGTTTTCTTGCTAATGCAAACAAGCTTTTTGACAACTTGATTAGTAGCTTTGAGAAAACTCTAATTCCTAAGTTCCCTAAATTTGTTCATGGAATAGCTGGAGGAAAGTTGAATTCCTAACTGAGATCCAAGGAACCTCTACTTCAGTATTTATTGAAAATAAGAAATATATGTATACAGACAAAGCCTTTTGCTGGTTAACAATGACCTTTTGTTGGTTAAGCAACATCATGCAAATACAGAAAAGGAAGGTAGGCCAAATAAATTAAGGCATGAGGTTGAAAAAAGAAAAAAAATATATAGCTAAATTTGGTTTATATTAATATTGTTCACTATGCATCTCTGAGTCTCTGTCCTTGCAAACCATGCTTGTTTCTACCTCATCTGTGTACTACTCCATATATTGCTTTTTGTTTGACTCACCTTATTCTTTTTGAGAATGCCATTAATTCAATCTAACCACTAATGTTCTGGCTCCCCCCACCCTCTTGATCTATTCATTCTTTCCTTAGTGGTTGTGCAATTTGCTCCCCAGTTATTCTTTGTAATATGACCAAACCACCTTTTGTTCTTACATTGATAGCTTCTGTCCCTAGGAATTGTTCTCAGACTCTGCAAGCCGTTTTCTGCATTGCCAAACTTCTGAAAGCCAAAGTCAGATTAGTACAGTTTTCAGAGATAACTTTCTTAAAAGCAAAAAAAATGGCCTTTCTTACTAGTGCCCTCCAGATATGGCACTTGGCCATTTTGGCAGCAATAGACAAAGATTGATATTTAATATATCTGAAGGAGATCAGATTGGAGAAGATCAACTAAGAAGTTTCATATCACTTGGAAAATGACCGATTAAAAGATTAATTTAAGACCAGGCCTTTAGCATCGTTCTACATCATTTCTCACTGTCTCTGTTTCTTGTGCTGCATCATAGATGACTTCAATTAGACTGCAGTTTCTTATATACTGAGTCAGCTGTTACTGAAGCTAAGCTTTAAGTCAGCGATTTTTAAAAAGAGTTTATTTTTGGCAGAAACAATTCCGTGGACTAAAAAGACAAATACAAAAGAATAAAACATTTTTACAATACCACATTAATTCTTAATTTATGATTAAACTTTATTTGAGAAATGAAAGGATATTTGGTATAAATCATTCACTTTGATACTAGAAATCTGCTGGGTTTTTTTAAATCTATGCTATGAAGCTAACCTAGAAAAAATAACTCTTGTCATTGGTATCTCTATTTTAATATGGAACAGTAAAGAAATATATATATATATATAAAAGTGAAATACTACTTACGCATCATCACAAAATCTCCAGAACCGTAAAGCCTACAAACCTGAAATTTGGCATGTATGCTCCTCTTGGCTTCTAGGTGCTCACTAAGAAAGGATTTTTTGAAATGACCATCACAGTATTAATATTTCATATATTATTATTATTGACACTCTCTGATGCCAAGGAGTTCTACTCCTCCTCCCCACCTGAAAAGAAATCTGTTCCAAATGCAAAACACAAGCAGAGGAGTTTCAGTTTTAGTTTCACAGCAGCAACCAGGCTTTAGTACAGAAGAGTTGAGCTAAACTACACCCAGGCTCCTTGCTGTCTCCTTCTTGCTCACGCAGCAAATGTTTTAGTTTCCAAACAGCATTCAACTCTCTCACACACTGATAGGACGCTAGCCAGATGAATACCAATGGATGCTGGTAGGCAGAGGTAGAATTTTTTCCCTTATTTTTCTCCCCAAAAACTAAGCCCAACCACATAGTTTCATAGTGAAGCACGGGTATTGAGCTAGTATAATATACAAATATTACAATTATTTATTTACTTCCATTTCAGGCTGAAGAACATGTACTACTTCAGCAAGAAGACATCATTTAATGACTCTTGTGTAATATTACTATGGATATCACAGTTTGTAATTTGATTCCTACCCTCATCCCAATTCCAAGAATAATTTTCTTTGTAAATTTCCAAGGGCACTTTCCTTATAAATTTTCATGTAGCTCACAGGATAGTTTTCCATTTTTGAATTTCAAAATCAGCTGTCAAGCAAAACCTTAATTTTTGTGAGAACACGACGCAGCAAAACAACTCAGGATTTTGCATGATATATGTTCTATAGCCAGAACAAAAGCAGACTCGAGACCGGAACTGAATTTAGCTCTTTATTTAACAACCAAGTAACTTCAACTAAAGATGAGCCATGGCAGCCCTTTTTATAGTGGCTGCTCGTGGCTCGCAACCAATGGCATCTATTTAAACTTCCCGCCGCTTAGGCAGCCAATCAGGTTTGTTGTTAATGACCAATTGTCCAGCGATGGCATTTGTCCAATAGGAATATAGTATTACAAGTCTCTAGAAACAAGCACACTACACCCCTCCCCTCTTGGTTTGATCCAACGTTACGTGATGCAGTCACGTAAATAGGTGGGGCTTCTGTGTGTCCTAGTTGACCTGCGCAGTTCAGTCTCTGCGTTACCTTTGGCCGGTTCAGTCAGGTCCATTGTCTTTCTCGTTCTTCTCTCTGGAACCTCCTGAAAGGACAATTCAGCCATGCCGCTCCTACCGTGCCTCCTTGGGTTTGTTGCATGGGTGCTGCCGTTCCCTTCTGATGTGTGCGGGCTGGTAGAGTCGGTTTGGCTGCTCCTTTCCTGGATTTTCTTCAGCTCTCTTCTTTGGACTTCATCTATTGGTAAATAGTTTTTGTTTCTTTGTAGGTGTTCAGTTTCTGATTGGTGGTTTGTTAAAGGGAAGTTTTCTTTTGTTTTATTATTTAAAGGTCCCCCCCCTCTAGTTTTGTTATTATTGTCCGTTTGTTCTTGTGGATGTGACTTTTCTGTGCTATGGGGTGTGTTGGTGTTTCGTTCAATGTATCAAGACCGTAATTGATCAATGTGCCTTTTCCATGATCTGCTGTCTGATGTTTCTAGCCGATAAGATTGTGGGCCTGTGATTTGGGTGATTTTGGCCAGTAGCCACAATGGTTCTCTGGTAAGATTTTTTTGCATATACCAGGTTGCCTGGTATAAACGTGCGGTACTTACTTGAGGAATCTGGAGGCTTTTCGGGGTTGTAGGTCGGGTGTAGTCTGTCAAAAAATGAGTGTAATTTTCTGCCCATTAATAGTTCAGCTGGGCTCTTGTTTGTTGATGTGCATGGTGTTATATGTTGGATGATGAGCATGGTGTTGATTTTGTCTTGCATGTCGCCTCCTTCAATTTTTTCTAATGCTTCTTTTTTGTAACGAACATGCGTTCTGCCCTTCCGTTCGCCGCTGGATGAGCTGGCGCTGTCAGAGCATGTCGTATTCCTTGTTCTGTGAGGAATTGTTCAAAGGCTAAGGCTGTGAATTGTGGCCCATTGTCCGATACTACTACATCTGGTAGACTGTGGGTGGCGAAAAGTTTTTTTAGTAGTTTGGTGACAGCTTCTGTTGTTGAGCTCATAATGAGCTCATTATGCTGACTTCTAACCAGTTCGAGTATGCGTCAACAATGATTAAGTATGTATACCTCTTTGTAGTTCTGGCGAAGTCTATGTAAATCCTTGACCAGGGGCCTCTGGGTATCTCCCAGTCAAGGATTGGTGCTAAAGGGGGGGTAGGTCTGGACGACTGACATGTATGGCAAGTTCTTACCCAGGTTTTGATGTCCTTGTCAATTCCTGGCCACCAAACGTAGCTTCTGGCCAGGGACTTCATTTTCACCATGCCAGGCTGTCCCTCATGTAGCATGTTCAGGACATCTAGTAATTTTGGTGGAATAACTACCCTATCTCCCCGCAAAATGCATCCTTTTTCAATTGACAGTTCAGTTTGCCAGTTTTTGAAAGGTTTAAAAGTCTCATTTTTTATGTTTTCTGGCCAACCCCTCCCTACCCAGTTCAGCAGCTGGGTCATTAGTGTATCTTTAGTGGTTTCCCTTGCGATGTCCGATGCAGTGAGTGGTAGGTTCGATATCGTTTCAATTTGCAGGGTACTTGTTGTGGTTGCTGGGTCATCATCATAGTCTGGTAGGGGTGAGCGGCTTAATGCATCGGCGTGGGGTATGACTTTTCTTGGCCAGTGGATAAGGTTTTAATTGTAGGCTGCTAGAAATTCCGACCACCTTGTCATTCTTGGAGAAAGGATGTTTGGAGTGGCCCTGTCTCTCGCCAGGATTCCAAGCAGTGGTTTGTGGTCGGTAATTAAAGAAAATGTCCTACCATAAGATATTTGTGAAAACGTTTTACCCCCGAGATGGCAGCCAAGGCTTCTCTATCCAGCTGATTGTAGTTTCTTTCAGCTTTGGTTAATGTTTTGGAATAAAAAGCGATCGGTGCCTCTCTGCAATCAGGAAGTGTGTGACGAAGTATTGTGCCTACACCGAAAGGTGAAGCATTGCAAGTGACAGTCAGTGGAAGCGTGTCACTATATTGGATCAATACTGATTTAGATGTAATTAAGTCTTTAATTCTTTGGAACGCAGTCTCTTCTTGTCGACCCCATTTCCAGATAGCTTTTTTATCAAGTAGTCTATGCAGTGGTTCCCCAATTGTTGACTTCTGTGGCAAAAAAACATTATAAAAATTAATGAGTCCTAAGAATGCCTGTAAGTCCGTTTTGTTTTTGGGTCTGGATGCTTCTTTAATCGCTCGTATTTTTTGTGTGGGGGGTGGATTCCTGCTTCATCTATAAGATATCCCAGGAACTCCACCTGATTCATGGTGAGTTGGCATTTTTCTGTTTTGACTTTCAGTCCTGCTTCTCTAAACGTTTGCAAGACTGCCCGCAGCCAGTCCTTCAGTTGTTTTTTATTTCCGGCTGATATTAACACATCATCGAAATAGGGGACTACCCCTGTTAGTCCCTGGAGGAGGCATTCCATCAGGCTTTGGAAAATGCCAGGGGCCACGCTGACACCGAATTGTAATCTGTTGCATTTAAAAGCCCCCCTGTGTGTTACGATAGTCTGTGCCTCTGCCGTGTCAGGATCAACCGGCAATTGTTGATATGCCTGTGCAAGATCGAGCTTTGCAAAAAATTTTCCTCCCCCCAACAAATGCAAAAGATGTTGAACCACTGGGACAGGGTATGCTCTCTGCTGTAATGTGTGGTTCAGGGTGGCCTTATAGTCACTGCAGATGCGCATGGACCCATCTGGTTTTATGAGGGTCACAATCGGGGTTTCCCATCTTGCATGGTCCATTGGCTCTAATACCCCTTGTGCGATGAGTTTGTTCAGTTGCTCATCGATCTTTGGCTTTAACGCAAATGGAACGTGTCTGGCTTTTAACCTGATGGGGGCTACATTTGGGTTTAAGCTAAATGAAATAGGGTTCCCACAGTACTTGCCTAAGGTCCCGTCAAAAACATCTCAGAATTCTTTTATCAGGTCTTTTTCCCAGTCTGTTTCAGCGATGCTGTTGATTCCTGTCACTTTGATTCCCAATGGCGTGAACCATTCTAACCCAAGTAGGCTGGGGCGGTCTCGGTCAACAATGGTCAGAGGCAGAATTTCAGTGTGTTTCTTGAAATTTACCTTAAAATGTCCCAATCCAACTACCGGGATTCTGTTTCCTTGGTAATCTTTTAACATCAGACTTTACTCTTCGAGTTCTTTCTGTTGTATGTCAGGTATCAAGTTTTTTATTGCATTCCATGATACCATTGACAAATATGAGCCGGAGTCCACTTCCATTTTGCAGGGCTTCCTTTCTATCTTGACATTTATTCGAACCTTCTTGGCAGCTGTTGCTCTGGCCTTCCTGATAATAAGCGTCTGATGTGTTTCTTCTTTCTCGTGTAGTCATTGGCTTCTATTTTCCCGGTTCCATCGACTTCCGGTTTGCTTCTCCTTAGTTCTGGGGGGGTACTGCCTCTCCTCTTTGGACTATAGCTCTTTTTGTTTCAGCAGACCCTTGCAATGTGCCCCCATTTTTCACAGTGCCTGCAGATGGCATCTAAAAAATGGCACTCTGAACGTGAGTGATTCCCTCCACACCCTGCACATTGGAAATCAAGTTTTCTACTTCTCCTTTCTTGTCAGTTTATATCTGATTGGAGTCTGTTTACCTCCTTGTCTTCTTCTTCCAAGTCAGTTGATGACTCGATGTCTTCATGGTGGATAGTTGCAGTGGCATGTTTCTGGGTACCTTCCACTTTCTTCTCTCTATTCTGGTTTGGGCTGTTTGCCGTATTCATTTGTTTCATTTTTGCTGCAGATTTTTTTGCTACTTCGGCTGCAGTTGCTTCAGCGATGGCTTCGTTAAGGGTAATGTTGGGTCGATTAAGTAGTTTGCTCTGCGGGGTGGCATCTCTCAATCCGAGGACTATGCAATCCCTCATGGCTTCATCCATGTTGAGGAATTCGCATGCTCCCCCAATGTCCCTCAGTGCTGCTATGAAGTCACCAATACTCTTGCCTTCTTGTTGATCCCATTTATATAATTCGTGTCTTTGAATGAAGTTGGATACAACAGGCACGTAATGGTTTCTCAGCATTTGGTTCAGGTCTGGCCATGCCATCTGTTTGATGTCGTTTGGTTTCACCAATGCCTTTGCTATCTTAAAAATGGTCGGGCCACAATGTGTCAGGAATACAGCTCTCTTCCTCTGGTCAGTGATTCCTTGTAGTTCGTTGCTTTCCAGGAACATCAGGAACCTGTCAATATAGGATTCCCAGTCTTCTTCAGCTGGGTTGAATGGTGTGGGTGGCGAATTGTTGCCGGCCATCTTGTCGATTTCTTGGCTTCTTTTGGCTACATGCTATGGTCTTTGTTCCTCCGATCCCACCTTTGTTGCCAGTATTCTATCGCCAGAACAAAAGCAGACTCGAGACCGGAGTTGAATTCAGCTCTTTATTTAACAACCAAGTAACTTCAACTAAAGATGAGCCATGGCAGCCCTTTCTATAGCAGCTGCTCGCATCTTGCAACCAATGGCATCTATTTAAACTTCCCGCCGCTTAGGCAGCCAATCAGGTTTGTTGTTAACGACCAATCATCCAGCGATGGTATCTGTCCAATAGGAATGTAGTATTACAAGTCTGTAGAAGCAAGTACACTACAAGATACACCTCCTACAATAAAAATTCTAATAACTGTTTATAGATTAATGACTATTCATTTATTTATTTATATTGATTTATACAGTTGTTCACTTCTCCAATGTGATTTTGGGCAGCTAATAAGAATTAAAACTACATTTAAATTAAATTATAGTAAGAAAGGAGTCTTACTTTAGCTTCTGAGGTTGGTTCCAAAAAACAGAGGCGATTTCCAAGTCCCTCAGCTGCCAGGCAGAACTTGCGCTGTTCTTTATGAATGTTGGCTACACACTGAAGTACAACTTCATCATCCTGTCATGAGATACAAGAAGCATGTGAACAAATAGGAAATATTTGCAAGATTTAGATCGGAAATGAATTGGTTCATTTTGACAAATCTCCAGATAAAGCATTTGTTTAACACTGGCACTGTATTATATATATTTTTAACATAAAACTATATGAAATTTCAGTTACATAGTCCAGTTTTCATATTGTTATGGGGAGAGGTGTCTACGTCGTCAAAAATTCAAGCATTCCTTTCTTTTAGCTTCCTTTTTTTCCCCACCTCAGCCCATTTTAAATCCTGGATCCCTAACAACAACAACAAAAATAGTTTGAATATAATGCTAATTCTTTGCAACTGAACAGGAGTAATTCCTATACAATCAGAGAATAACTGTTGCTAAAACCAAACAGCCAGTGGACTGAGTGAACAGAATAAATTCTCCCTTCCCCAGATTATCTCAGGATTTTCCTCAGATTCAGTGGGAGGCAGAATAAAAGGGAGCTGATAGTTGCTTGACAATTCTTGAATGTCTTTATATACGTACTTTTGTGGATGTCTTGAAGGAAAAAAATGGGTATGGCATGCCAGATGAGCGAGCAATTCAAAATGATGGATATTAAAGATGTCATGGGCAGAATGCTTATGCCCTAATACAGCCCAAGGACAACTAATTTCTTTTGCTCAGGCCTCAAAAAACCTTATATTTCTAAGCCTAATGCCTCTTATACTGCTATATTAAGAAATAACAACAGATCTGGTTTTCCTATTTGAGTTGGTTAATCTTGCCATATTTTATTTGCTATTAACATGTGAAATATAAAAACATTATCATCATCATTTATAATGCAATTTTTCCTGTGTTTCAAATGCTAAAATTCATTCTACTGCATCTGTTATTTGAGTATTATTTTTATATAAGTCACACAAATGGATTTTACAGCTATAAAATATTGCTTGCAGGCTTGACAATAACTTCAGTGGATATCAAGACTAAAAACTCCTTAAGAATATTTTCCAACTACTACAGTCATGCCATTTTCTGTGTTGTATAAATACATCTTTGTCCAGAGCATACAGTACTTACAAATGCAAGCTTATGATTGGAAGACAGATAGCATATCTGATGCTTTCTTTGACACCATTAATAGCCTTACACTTTCTGAAATGTTATACTCTCTGAAAATCATGCAGTAACGTAAGTATATGTGCTTGATTGATGATGGTGGAAAGTATACATGAATAGAAGAACTGAATATATTAGAAAGAGTATTACATTTTTCAGAATTACTCTTCTTTCCCAGAAAATAAAATTTTAGCTACATCATATTTACTTGAAAATATGACCTGTACATTATATAACCACTACAGAAATTCAACATTTGACATTTGGAACCCAGCTGATATCCAATATTATGCAGGTATATATTTACTTTTATTTAATCTGATATGTAGGTGTATATTTATTTGTATTTAATCTGATAAACAGACTTTATTGGATTTATTTTGCATTAGAAAGGCAAGAGACATATTGCGCTATTTATGTAATCAAAACCATTGATATTATATTCCCATTGTCAGTCCTGAAGCCTTTTTGAGAGCATCTTTAGGGCTGCCACACAAGGTCAGTCGGAGCTAGTAGGAGATAGAGATAGCTGGATATGTGTAGCCAAAATAGCTTTCTTTCCCGTGGAAGCCAAGGACAGTCTACCAGGTGTTGGAGAGGTGTGGACCTAAGCCAGCCAGGATTGGTGCTGCAACCTGATTGGACTATGTAATGGACATGTGACCTGGGGAAAAGAACTTTGGAGTTTTGATTTGGGTGGGGAAAACCTCGTATCCTTCAGAGTTGGGTTTTCCCCAGATGTGCCAATATGACCTGCCTTGGAGTTTTGATTCCTTTGGGTGTGTTAACTGGAACCCTGATACCCATCAGGAATGTCTGAGACAAGTTCAGATGCCTACAATAAACTTTGTAGTAAGTTTTGTATGCTCATAGTCATAGAAATAACTTAAGGAGACTTTATGATGAGATCTATACATGCAAGCTTACTTCTCCTATTGATGAAAGCAGATATACACCCTTATATATCATTGAATTATTTGTGCACATTGTGATTTCTTTCCTGGAATGGGTTCCTTAATTGTATTAAGCTTACAAAACTATACATTGAGAGCTCTTTTTGAAGTGTGTTTGGCACAGGGTGGAATTTTCGTTATATTAGCAGAATTGGAAATGTGATTTGAATTTATGATCCATATTACTTCCTTATAAATTTATTCATAAGCATATTGTTAATCTACATTAGACTGCATTAAAAGATTCCCCATAAAATTTGTAATTAAATATTAAATATAATTAAATGCATGTTTGGTGAAATATTATTTAAAGTTATTTTCTTTCAAAATAAGCAAATCTAAATGCTTTTGATCCTAAAACAGATTTTTTTTACATTTTTTAGTTTTATACACTCTTTGAAATAGGATATTATCTGGGACGGTTTTAATATCAGATATTTACTAAATGTGACCAGAAGGAAATATAGCAGAAATAGAATAAATTATTTATTTTTAGTGTATTATTAATTTTTGTATATATCCGATGGGAAATGGTCAATTATGAAGATGACTACACATTCATGCAGATAAATAACTTAGAATGGGAAAGAGTACTTATCAATTTCATTTCTATACTAAAAATCAGAAACAATATAATGAGTGTCAGGATGAAAGATTTCCCATCTTTAAATATTACTAAGTAAGCTCAAAATTGAATGACAGGTGTTTTCTGTATAGACAATCAATGTTGATTGAGAAAGTCCTATTTTCTCCTGCAGTTGTAACTGATTTCAACCTATTCAATAAAGGAGAAATAATGTTGCAATCTAACAACATCAAAAAACAACCATCAAGGAAAAAAATTAAAACACATAGTCTTAACAATGGAACACCTGAAAAGTCTTTTGTTTCATCATTTTTTTCACCAACATTAGTTAAATAAAAGCATGCTGTGTTTGTACCATTTCCCATTTACTGTTTGTAAATAGTTAAGAAAGATGTATACATGATGGAGATTTTGGTGCTCTGAGCTTGGTTGTTTGCTTACTGGCATTTATTACCCAATCTCATAATACCATCTTGATGATTTGGACATGATTTGTAAATGGCTTGGTTAGCGTTTCAATATGCCTTAATAAGTGTGTTCAGATCCACAGATGACTTATCTCTTGCTTCTCATTTAATTAGACTGTTTCTGTGGGTCAAGACAGTTAATTAAAAAATTATTGGGAAACATGAGAATTAATGGAAAATATAAACATAATGCCATTTAACTGTGTTACAAATCAACTAGCTCATACAGACTGTAAGCAAAACAATTCATTTATCTTTATGCAACTAACACTGCACTGCAGTAACTGAAATAATCAGTTGGTGAAAAATGATGATTGCCATTGTAAGTCATCAGTGCACTTATATATAAATAGTTACATGAATGATGTAAAAAACAAACAACCACCAGAAGTGATATATTGTAGCAGACTTTTTAAAATTTGTGCCCTCCACAAATTTTGATGTTGACTAAAATCCTCTAACTCCCAATTATGATCTTTTAAAGATACCATGTTCATTTTTGTGTTTAATCATCGAAGTGTTAGAAAGTGGGTGGGAGGAAGAGTTATTTGAAGGCACAACTTTGGGGGGAAGAAATCTGAACCCTGTTAAATAATAAAACAACTAATAAAACATGGAGGATAAAAACATATGGAGAACAGTTGCAGGAATTGGGTATGTCTAGTTTAATGAAAAGAAGGTCTAGGTTTGACGTGATAGCAATGTTCCAACATCTAAGGAGTTGCCACAAAGAAGAGGTTATCAACCTGTTCCCCAAAGCACCTGAAGGTAAGACAAGAAGCCGTGGATGAAAACTAATCAAGGAGAGGCCCAACCTAGAACTAAGGAGAAATTTCCTGACAGTGAATACAATTAATCAGTGGAACAACTTGCCTCCAGAAGTTGAAGGTGCTCCAACACTGGAGATTTTTAAAAAGAGATTGGACAATTATTTGTCTGAAATGATATAGAATTTCCTGCTTGAGCAGAGGATTGAACTAGAAGCCCTCCAACTCTATTAATAATGTTAACTCTCTAACCTAACCTTCCCATACTTGCATCTCCCAGATAACTTAGTTCGCAGCTCTTGGGAGCATAGAAGTTAGAGATAATGCTGGCAAGGATATGCCACATGGTAAAAATAATTTACCCAGAAAATTCAGTTAATTCTACTCCCAGAAATGTAATGACAAAAATCCTCTACTCTTTAGTAACAGCAGTCCCAACATATCAAGATGGAAGAAAAATATTGTAATCTTTCCTGTCTTCTCTCTTATGTGTAGTTTTCTCATCTAATCAAGATGAACAGGAGAACCATGTTAGCTTATTAAAAATAGTAATAACAGAACTGTGATATATAATTCTACTCTCAGATATGCACAATGGAGATTTGTGCAAGTTTCATTAATAGCAGCAGGTGCTTTGAACAGCTTTGTTGTGTTTGTCGATTACAACGCTACTTACACTTTTCTCAATGTCATGCATAATAATATATCCAACATGATTCTTATAATGCACTCTATGAGGGGCTACTCTTCAGATGCTTCAGTTCTTTTATAAGTGAGAGAGACCATTTTATTAATAAACATAATTTATTCTACACAAATTGTATTGGATGTTTATTGATTTCTAGGTCCAATTATTCTTGAGGTGATTGAATGAGAGAATGGCAATCCATTATTATTATTTTTTATTTTTTTATTTTTTATTTGGTTTGTCAATTGTTTACAAGATAATAGGTATAAGTAAAAACATAGTTTTTTTACATGGATGCATATAAGAAAAATAAAAGAAACAATAGGACAGGGATGGTAGGCACATTGGTGCACTTATGCATGCCCCCTACAGACCTCTTAGGAAAGGGTGAGGTCAATAGTAGACAATCTAAGGTTAAAGTTTTTGGGGTTTGGAAACCACAGAGTCAGGTAGAGTATTCCAGACATTGACCGCTCTGTTGCTGAAGTCATATTTCCTGCAATCAAGTTTGGTGTGATTAACCTTGAGTTTGTATCCATTGTTTTCTTGTATTGTTATAGTTGAAGCTGAAGTATTCACTGACAGGTAGGACATTGCAATGTATGATTTTATATACTATACTTAGATCAAACCGAAGGCAGCATAGTTCTAGGTTTTCTAGGTCTAGAATTTCAAATCTGGTGGCATAAGGTATTCTGTAACGAGTAGAGGAGTGGAGAACACTTCTTGTGAAATATTTCTGGACTTCCTCAACTGTGTTAATATCAGTTACGTAATGTGGGTTCCAGACTGATGAGTTGTATTTGAGTATTGGTCTAGCAAATGTGTTGTATGCTCTAGTTAGTAGAGATGAGTACTCCAAGATTCTTGACAGAGTTTGGATCATCAACAAGGTTTTGACTATTCAGACTGTATATTATTTTCTGATTTTTTTTGCCAATATGTAAGACAGAGCATTTATTTGTCGAGATTTGAAGTTGTCATTTGTTTGACCATTCTGATACATAGTCCAGATCTTTTTGAAGGGTAGCAGTATTCTCTGTGGTGTTGAATAGCTTTACATCGTCAATAAAGAGAATGCAGTTGCTCTTAATATGATCACAGAGGTCACTTATGTAGAATATGAAGAGAGTCAGTCCTAGAACACTGCCTTGGGGAACACCACTGTTGACAAGTGCAGAAATTGATAGGACGCTCCCGATTTTGACCATTTGTTGACAGGAATGCTTCTATCCAGTTATGCAGGTGTCCAGAGATACCGTAAGATTTTAGTTTTAGGAGTAGTTTGTCGTGTACCACTGAATCAAAGGCTTTACAGAAGTCTATGTAGATTGCGTCTATTGCTTTGCCCTGATCAAGTTGTGCAGTCCATATGTTTTTGCAGTGTAAGAGTTGTAGATTGCAGGATAGTTTTTTTCTGAAACCAAATTGTTTATTAGAGAGTAGGTTGTTTGTCTCTAAGTGGAGGATAATGGATTGGTTAATAATTGATCTCATGACTTTACAGGTGATTTGTCTGTAATTTTCAACTAGGCTGGGGTCTCCCTTTTTGAAGATGGGGATGACCGTGGCTTGTGAACTTAGTTTTGGCAAGGAGCTGGTCCTGAAAGATTTTTCAAAGATTATGCTTAGAGGTTTGGCTATGGCAGTAAATAGCTTTTTTAAGAAATAGGCACATATTCTGTCCGGTCAAATAGATAGAGATGGTTTTAGTTTGTGTAATGCTTTTCAACATTGTCTTCTGTAAAATCGATATGTATTAGATCATTGTAGTTGTCTGTGATTCGACGAGGAAATACTGGGCATGATCCATTGCTGTTTACAAATACTGAGCCAAAGAATGTGTTAAAGAGGTTGGCTTTAGTAGTGTCATCATTGCAGTCTTTACCATTAGGTCCTTTCAGGGGTGGGATGGACCTTGAGTCTTTTAGTTTGTTGTTTACAAAATTGTAGAAAGTGCAGGTGGAATTGGTGTGTAGGTTTTCCTCTTGTTTAATGTGATAATTGGTGCATTCATTCTTTATCTTGTGGCATAAATTTTTGTATAGGCTTTTGAAGTTGGCAATGTGACCAGATTTGTTTTTCCACCAAAATGATCTCTTTTTGGATTGAAGCTTCCTTATTGTTATGGATAATCTGTTTTTTTATCTGGTTTTTGGAGTTGTTAGTTTGATGACTCTTTTGACTTCAAGTAAAAATATGTTGTAACATATTTTTGCAACAGGATTGCATCCAGTGAATAGAAATTGCCAATCAAGGGATGAGAGATCGTTGTCTATAAGATCACAGTTGCCTTTTTTGAAGTTATAATTGGGGATCACATCATTGTGTTGATTTTTGTGTGGATGTATGTTGAGACAAAAGTCAATCATGCTGTGGTCACTGTTGGAAAAGGATTCTTTAATTTGTATTCTGTAAATTGAATTCAAACTATTGCAGAAGATGAGATCGAGGCAGTTGTTAAGTCTAGTATTATTGGTTACTAGTTGTTCCAGTCCCAGGTGTGTAACAGCATTGTAGAAGGTTGCATGTATGGGTTCAGTTTTACATTCATTTAGGGTCCAGTTAATGTGAGGCCGATTGAAGTGACTAAGAAAGATGAAAGTGTATGGGCAGGATGTTGCCCATGTTAGTTGTGAATTTAGCTTGTTTACATATTCGATATCATAATCAAGGGCTCTGTAACAAAGTAAGAATCAAAATATGATATTTAAGGACAGTTCACAGATGATGGTCTCAGGAATAGCAAGCTCCTGGGTAACTTGGATGTTTTTTAGATGAAAGAACTTTTTATAGAAGATAGCAACACCATCTTCTCTATGGATTTCACGATCTGATCGGTAAACATGATAGTCTCTTACTGTGGTGATGGAGTCAGGGAGAGATGCGTTGAGCCATGTTTCACAGACAAATATGATGTCAAATTTAGCTATATTTAGTAAGAGGAGAAATTCAGGTATTTTATTCACAAGGCTTCTTGCATTGAGTAGCTTGCATTTAAGGCCAGCAGTAGTTGGAATCGAGGTAGTTAGGGATGTGTGTGCCTAGTTTTGAGTGATGTTGGATTGGATGGGGTGGGGTTGGATGTGGAGTTGTGGTTTGTGTGACTTACTTTCGACACAATCAGCGTGGTAGTCAATGTAGAGATCCTTCTCTCCATTGTCTAGATGTCTTTTGAGTTTATTGCAGAGTTCACGGGAGCAGATTCTTTGCAATATGGATAAGTCTGGTCTTGAGCAAAGTTTTTTGTGGTTGGGATTGGTTTTTTGCAATGGTGTTGAATGAATATGCGTTTCCCGGACTCATTTTTGCAAACAACTCTACAAAATTTTTGGGCCACCGAGCCATCATTGTATTTGAACTCAGGGCCATCTCTGATTATTTCAATGATATCTTCAGGAGAGATGTTTGTTGTATTTGAGTTGCTTATGATGTTACAAACTTTGGTGATGTCATCTGATTCGTTGGTGTCTTCAAGACCAAATAAGATGGCATTTGGACATTTCTGATCACATTCAGTGGTGTCTCTGATGAGTAAGGAGATATCATTTGTGGAATTATTTAATGGGATAGTTATTTTTTTTTTTTGTGGTTTGGTGGTTATCTTTGGTTGTAGTTGTGATTGTAGTTGAGGTAGTAGTTGCGGTAGTGGTTGTTAGGTTAGGATTTGATTTTGAGCTGATAGGTAGTCACTTATCGGTGCTGTTTTTTTTTTTTTCAAGAGAAATTAGGCTTTCTTGTATAATGGTTTCAAAATGTGTTGCTTAGCATTTTTCTATGGAGTACATGAGTGATTCTATGCTATCAACTCTGTCAGGCAAGGTACTTGGTTTGTTTAGCTTAGGAAAACATGATGGACATAGACAAGGGAATGTATCTGATGCTTTTAGGAGATCAGCCACATCTTTGTTTAAGTTTAAGCAGGCAAGGTGGGCTTGATTGTCACATCGGTAGCATTTGATGTTATTTTCGCTTTCATTGATGGTTTTAAGACATCTGAAGCATGTACAGGAGTCTGGGAGTATTTGTATTAAGAACTGAAAACCATTGTCCCACATTGAGATTGGGAGGGTGTTAGCTCTGAGTTTATTAGAGCAGAAATGATAATATCACCACTGTTGGGATTTCGGTGAAACTTAACAGTAGGAAGATAAATAAAGGAAGATTGAAAATTTATCCATAATATTGTACCTACACAGCATTCTACCAATAAATTTCAAAATCAAGGGATAGAAGAACAGAGCCTATTTTCTATCTGACAATGAATTCTTGAATCAGCAGATGTAAGGTTAGTGGTAACCTGCCCAGGTGTCACAGAGAGGCATCCAGAGAGCAGTCTTTCTCTATAACTCAGCTATGGTCACCTCATGTTTCTGTAGAACAGGGCTGTCAAACTCCTAGCCCATGGGCCACATGCATCACATGCTGGTCATGCCAATATCCAGTTTAGCGAAGGGGGGGGAAATCCCAATATGTCACATGACGCTGCATGATGGTGTGAATTTCACACCCCTGCTGCAAAATAAAATTTCTTTTTTGCTTATTTCTTCATCAGCCTTGCAGCTGTGCAGTGATTTAGCCTTTTTCTTCCTAGAATGTACCTTTCTACAGTTTGTGGCACATAGAATGCATCTAGTGTCCTTGTTGTTATGTTTGGAGCATGGGCGAGAAAGAATGTAGACGAGCCTCTGGAACGGTGAACTTCAACTCTTTATTTACATGGTGACAGCTCAAACTCAATGGCAGTTATAGCCCTCCTTATATAGGCAACCCAATAACTATTTAACCAATAACAATCCAGGAGCGCTAGCTCCCTGAACCAATATGAACGCTCCGTTAATGGCCAATCAGATCCCCCGGAATGGGCCAATCCGATCCTGCCACTAACAGCCAATCAGAAGTGCAGGGCCAGAGCCCTGCACTTGACTCCAAGCTCAAGATAACTTTATTAAACCTTATGCATTCACAACACCCCTTCCCCCTGGCTTCTGTTTGCAGGGCGCAGTTACATAGTCCTTTAGGTAGGACGGTTGCTTTATTAGTCTTTTTGATTTTCGCTGTGCGTTTTGCATTTGGCTGCAATCTCGCTGAGGTAGATCATTGTTTGGCGAAGGGGTTGCCTCTGGTTCAGAGTTCACGTTTCCATCGTCACCAATATCTTTGGCAACTCCCTGAGGTGAACCTATTCCCATCTCTGGTTCCAGTTCCTGTGTCTCTATTCCGCTATCATTCCCTTCGAATGGGTTTTCTTCTAGTTGAAATTTGTCTTCTTCTGTATCTCTCCCCCCCTCAGTTTGGTCATAAGGGAGTTCAGAAATGCCCAACCAGAGCCGTGATCGTAATTGATCGATATGGCATTTCCATAGTCTATTGTCAAGGCATTGTACAAGGTAGGATCTCGGGCCAGTTACATGAACTACTGTCGCCTCTACCCACAGCGGATCGCCCGATAAGTTTTTAGCGTATACCAAATCGCCTACCTGGAAGGTACGACATTGGCCGCTGGATCCTAGTGGTTTTTCCAGTTCATAAGCTGGGTGTAACCGGTCGAGGTGGGAGCGGAGCTTTCATCCCATTAGCAGTTTGGCGGGAGTTTTGTTGGTGACGCTATGAGGTGTGATGTGTTGTAGAAAAAGGATTCGGTTGATTTTGTCGTCGATGTTATCGTAGTCTAATTTCTGCAAAGATTTCTTAACAAATTGGACCATGCGCTCAGCCCTGCCATTGGTTGCAGGGTGCACAGGCGAGGTGAGCACATGTCGGATGCTGCGGTCAGCCATGTACTGCTCAAAGGACAGCACGGTAAATTGGGGTCCGTTGTTGGATACCAGAACGTCTGGTTGCAAACAGTCTTTCCAATCTTTTGGTAACCGCTTCGGTGGTCGTGTTCGTCATGTGGTGAATCTTGAGCCAATTCGAGTAGGCGTCGACGGTGAGAAGAAAGGTGTGGCCTTTGGTCGGCCATGGTGTCTCCCATTCGGTAGGGATGGCTTTTGGTGGGGCGTTGCTCACTTCCTGGCATCTATGACAAGCTTTAACCCAATTCTCGATTTGCTTGTCGATGCCTGGCCACCATGCGTAGCTTCGTGCGAAGGCTTTCATTCGCATGATACTGGGGTGGACATCGTGCAAGGTTCTCAGTACTGCTTTTTGGAGTCGTTCTGGGATAACGACTCTATCACCCCAGATGACACAGCCTTTTTGAGCAAACAACTCCGTTTGTCGAGTCTTGAATGGTGTGAAGTCATCCGATAATTGGTCCAATGGCCATCCGTGTTCTACCCAGCCTAGGACTCGCGCTAAGGTGGGGTCACGTCTGGTTTCTCTCACGATATCTCAGGTGGTTAATGGTGGCGTGTGGAGTGTTTCAATCTGTAACGTGGTTACCGTTGGTGCGGGATCATCGAGAGTCTCTGGAAGCAGTGCTCGGCTCAATGCCTCGGCGTGGGGAGTGGCTTTCCCCGGGCGGTATTGCAGCCGATAATTATAAGCAGCAAAGAATTCTGACCAGCGAGTCATCCTGGGGGATAATATGTAGGGAGTCGGCTTATCTCTGGCTATTATCCCCAATAACGGTTTGCGGTCAGTCACAATAGTAAAAGCCCGGCCATACATGTACTCGTGAAATCTTTTCATGGCAGATACAATTGTGAGGGCTTCTTTATCGATTTGGCTATAATTTCGCTCAGTTTTTGAAAGTGTCTTTGAAAAATATGCAACAGGGGCTTCGTTACCATTAGGCAGTACATGGCTCAAAATGGCGCCCACTCCAAAAGGCGAAGCATCACATGTGATATTTAACGGCAAAGTCTCATTGTACTGCATGAGTACAGCATCAGAAGTCAGTAGTTTTTTTACATTACGGAACGCCTGTTCTTCTTTATGACCCCATAACCAAATTGCTTTTTTGTCTAGCAAACGATGTAACGGCTCAGTGACAGTTGCTTTATGTGGTAGAAATACATTATAAAAGTTGATGAGGCCTAGGAACGCCTGAAGATCGGCCTTGTTCCGAGGCCTGGGAGCGTTTTTTATTGCTCTTAATTTACTGTCGGTAGGGTGAATACCCTGACTGTCAATTAGGTACCCTAAAAACTCAACACTATCTGTACACAATTTACACTTATTCTTTTTCACTTTAAGACCGGCGTCTTGGAATTTTTGTAGAACTAATTTTAAATGATCCCGTAAGATTTTTTTTGTAGGTGCAGCAATTAATACATTGTCAAAGTAGGGGACCACGCCTTTAATCCCTTGTAGTAGCCTCTCCATAAGGCTCTGAAAAATCCCCGGGGCTACACTGACTCCGAATTGGAGCCAGGTACATTTAAAGGCACCTCGGTGCGTCACAATCGTTTGTGCCTGTGCTGTCTTTTTATCAACAGGTAATTGCTGATATGCCTGAGCTAAGTCTAATTTAGCGAAGACTTTTCCGCCCCCCCAGGGAATGGAGGAGATGCTGCACCACCGGCACCAGATATGCATTTTGCTGTAGGGCGTGGTTCAGGGTGGCCCGGTAGTCCCCACAAATTCGAATTGAACCATCCGGCTTAATTGGTGTTACGATTGGGGTCTCCCATGGTGAGTGATCGGTAGGTTCTAGCACCCCTTGAGCTATTAATTTATTGAGTTGTTCGTCGATTTTCAGCTTTAAGGCAAATGGAACTCGGCGGGCCTTAAGGCGGATGGGAGTTATCTTTGGATTAAGGCTGAACGATATTGGGGTCCCCTTGTACTCGCCTAAATTTTCCGTGAAGACGTCCCTGAATTCATGGATGAGGTCCTCCTCCCAGTCACTTCCACTGACTCAGTTTGTGCCTGCCACTTTAATGCCAAGTGGCACGAACCATTGGAGACCTAGCAGACTAGGCCGATCTTTGTCGATCACAGTTAGCAGTAAGTACGCTGTGTGCTTCTTGAATGAGACCCGGACTCAGCTGGATCCAATGACAGGGATTCAATTCCCTTGATAGTCCTTAAGAATAAGTCTTTGGGAACGAAGGTCTTGGCGTTGGATCATGGGGATGAGTTGCTTGAGGGTCTTCCAGGACACCATCGAGAGGGATGATCCTGAGTCGACCTCCATTTGGCAAGGCTGGTTCTCGAAAATCTGTAATTCAGATTTTCTTGGCATCCAAGGCAGAGGCGTGACCGATAGTGCTAGTCTGGTGAGCCTCTTCTCGCTTCGTGGGGCGATTCAAAACTCGGTTTCTGTAGCAGTGGTTTACTGGTTCTCGCCTTACAGGATGGTTTCCTGTCGATTGGCCATAGTTAGCCCCTTTTGAGGCCTGGCCAGGTCCTTGGAAACTTCGGCAGACCCGTCCGATGTGGCCTCTCTTCCCGCACTCATGGCAGAGCACGTCGCGGAATTTGCATTCGGACTGCAGTCGATGGACCTCTTCTTCGTCGCTGTCTGGCGATGAAAAGAGGTCCTCGTGGTGGGCCGTTGTAAGCTGCCCTTCTGACTTGGGTAAAATGTCGCCTGTCGGTTGGTGTACCGGAGCGCGGTTGTGGCATAATTTTGCAGCCGACTTCCTGGTTGCTTCTGCTGCAGTAGCATCGGTGATGGCATCGGCAAGGCTGATGTTGCCTTTCGCCATCAGCTTGCTCTGCACGCCTGGCGCATCTAGTCCCAGAACTATTCGATCTCTCAGTGCCTCTTCCAAATCGGCAAATCCGCAGAGGCCTCCCAGATTTCGGAGGTCTGCTATGAAATCAGCGACGCTTTCTCCTTTTCGCTGGTTTCTTTGATAGAACTCGTGCTATCTCATGAGCGTGGGCACGGTCGGTGCGTAATGAGCTCTTAGTAGGGGTTCAAGGACATCCCAGTCCATTGCCTTCATTTCTGCAGGTTTGGCTAGTGCTTTAGCCATCTTAAATACGGTTGGTCCACAATGCGTTAGGAATACCTGTTAAGCCTGGGTTCCCCAACCAGGGTTAAGGAGACAAGCTAAACAGAATGTGCATTGTTAGTCAGATAGGCATACAGATAAATGAGTGAGATAAGTTTGTATGTTTGTTAACATACAGTAAAAATAACAGATACGCTTGTGCTATCAAAAATATAGTTTATTCCATTTAGAATTATAGCATAGTCAAAATAACAGTCCATTAGTCATGTGTCGTTTTAATCAGTCCATTCAAGGATATTCAGTTAGCAAAGTCCGTGTAGAATATCCAATGTCAGTTGACTTACAATAAATCAGTCCTTTATCTCTCTCCCGTTCCAGTAGGGAAAAACGCAGTCTTCATCCAGTAATTAGGGATCATCAAGCCAGAGAGAGCAAGTTGACGTTCCTTGCTTCTTTTATAGTGCTTTTTACAACCACTCCCTTAATTACATTCCTATATTTAAAGTTTCAGACACTTTAACTTATAAACCATGATAACATATTTATTATTTTACCTAAACCAGTTAGGGTAAACAATGTTTACATTACCCTAACATTACATTACCCTAACATTACCGCCCGTTTCTTCCCGGTTGTGGCATGCTTTAAATTGTTAGTTTCCAAAAACATTTGGAAACGATCCATGTAGGACTCCCGGTGGTACGACGACGACGGACATGGTTCCGTCGTGTAGCGCTGTCAGCCATGTGCTTGGTGTTTCTTCTTAGTTCAGTCAGCTCTGACGTCTCCACATCCCATCCTTGTCGCCAGTGTTATGTTTGGAGCATGGGCGAGAAAGAATGGAGACGAGCCTCTGGAATGGTGAACTTCAACTCTTTATTTACATGGTGACAGCTCAAACTCAATGGCAGTTATAGCCCTCCTTATATAGGCAACCCAATAACTATTTAACCAATAACAATCCAGGAGCACTAGCTCCCTTAACCAATATGAACGCTCCGTTAATGGCCAATCAGATCCCCCGGAACGGGCCAATCCGATCCTGCCATTAACAGCCAATCAGAAGTGCAGGGCCAGAGCCCTGCACTTGACTCCAAGCTCAAGATAACTTTATTAAACCTTATGCATTCACAACACTTGTGATGCCAACTATTGCAATATTTAAAGCCCTGAATGATTTGCTTAGCAGTAGGATAGCAGTTTTCCAATATTTGAGAGACTCTTTTACACCTGCTGGCAAGAAAAGAACTAATGAATAGAAACTTACCAAAGAAAAAACCTAGAACTACGGAGAAATTTCCTGACAGAACATCTGATTGATAAAACAGCTTGTCTTTAAAGGTTGTGGGTGTCCCACCATTTTTCAGTTTTATAAGGAGATGTGACAGTCATTTGTCTTGAATGGTTTTGGTTCTCCTGCTTGGGTGGAGGGTTACACTAGAGATCTCAAAGGTCCTTTCCAACTCTGTTATTCTTTAATTTGTCCCATTCCAACATCTTTACTATACTGACTTTTAACTACAGTTGCTATTATTTTCTGTCATTTCAATGTGGAAACACAGGCCCCTCACTTACGTTTCTTAACTGTTTTTTTGAAACAAAGGGAACTTCACAATTCCAGGGGGAAAAGACACATTTCCTTTCTCTTAAACCTTCCCCAGCTGACACTTGGATATAATTTGAGGGTTGTAGGATCAATTATATCGAGTCATGGAGAAGGGCAGGTGTAAATGAACTACTCAGAATTCTTTTTTCATTCCAGATGACATGCTGTTTCTTTTCATGGGGATGATAAATGGCTTAGCTCCAGACCAATTTTACAGTCCTTGGCATGAGGCTAACATCATATAAAATTATGTGACCCATATATCCTTGGGTTTTGCAATGTTAAAAAAGGGAATTGGCCAAGGATAACTCAACGAACCACTATTATGCATTGGGCACAGAAGTACCCAAAAATGTATTTTGCAATGCAAAATACAAGAGAATTGTTTCACAATATAACTAAGCATTGTTTTCAGAAAAATTATGGTTTATTTGGAATCATTTACCCTGTTCATATCGGATTATTTATGCGAATTGTTTTAAAAAATCAAAATAAAAACCTAGATAGATATAATGAATTATATACAAATAGAAACAGAAATCAGAAACAAAAATTAGTTGTGACATAACAACAAAAATATCTGTTAGATTGATTATCGGATGCAATATTTCTCTCCTACCTACCTAGATCAACAGTTACACTTACAATTTTTAGGGTCTGTAGGAGCTCATCACACATTTAAGTGGGCTGGAAGCTGCCTTTAGAAGTATGTTTATTCCAATTTGAAAGCTTATATTATATTTGTCTTGAATTTTTCAAGTCAAAATGGCGGAAATTAATCAGTGTTACTACTTATGGTCCCAAGAGGCTCTGGGAGCCACAGAACATGGGCAAAGATTTCATGAAATTTTTGGGCCACAGGCTACCAAACCTGGATATAGATATTATGGTCATTTTCAAAGTTCCTTTCTCAGAGCCTAGAAAAGAAGGCAAAGCAGGTGGTAGTTAGAAAAAAATGCCTTTTTGATGGGGTTTGTCAATAATAAAATGTCCTCTAGAGCAGTGGCCCCCAACCTTTTTTGTACCACGGACCGGTACCGGCATCACAAAATGATCCACAGACTGGTACCGGCATCAGCATGCATGACCAAGGCAAGGCAACCTAAGCGACTGGCCAGCCAGCCGTCCCCCGCTTCTCCCCGCCACCTTCAACTCCTCCTTTGTACCTTTTTTGTGCTTTTCGAGCTCTTTCTTAATCTCCTCATGAGTAACGTGAGACTCCACTGCCATCGGGACGGCTCTTCATTCGAAGCTGCCCCCCCTTCGATGAAACTAAGGCAGAAGGATTCCTTCAGCACCCAAACAGTGCTTTCCAACAACCGACAAGCTCACCCAGAAACACTTTCTCAAGCGCCGTCGAAACAAGATGGCAGCACCCAAGCAAACCAGTGGCCTGGTAGAAAATGATCCATGGACCGGTACCGGTCCAGGGCCCAGTGGTTGGGGACCACTGCTCTAGAGTCTCACCAGGATGTCATCAAATGAAGATTTTTTTATTCTCCTAGACTCTTGAGTCTGTCAGTTAAATAATAATAGTGGACTGCTGCTGTAATCTCAGGGTGAGTTTTATTTTCTTCTTTTTTTCTGAAGGAGAGCTCTTTTTTCTCTTTCCCTCAGAAATGTGATACAGTTCAATTAGCTGGGCCACGTGCACTCCAGCAATCTTAACAAAGTTAACTTAGAAAAGTTCTGGACCTGGTATAAGTGTGCTAGGAGGAAAAAAACATGGTAGCTATAATGTGGATCACAGAGAACAACATTAGGAGGTGCTAATAGGATTTGGCACAAGTGAATTAATGTGAAGAGGGTGACCAAAAGCATAAAAAAAAAATTCAAGAATGAAGGGGGAAGCAGAAATGACCAAATTAATGGGCCAATTTAAAGGAAATCATAGACCCAAGAAAAGTATATGAGTCCAGAAAAAGAAACAAGAGCCAAGGCTACCTTCAGTGGCAATGTTAGCAACCAGCCTTTGGTGGTAAAAAACAAAACAAAACACCTGTCTTCTGAACAAGTGTTAGTCCCACCAGGCAGGCCTTACTAGGAATCAGCTCCACAGGAAAAATAAGACTATAGTGTGGCTATAGTGACAGAATCTTGCAAGTTTCATTGTGTAAGATTCCTCCCCTTCTTATACCCATGGGAATTACAGAGGTGTCTGTCTGAATTGCTTTCTGCTTGTTTGGGGCTTAAAATATGTTTTCCTCCCCATTGCTCTGGTAATGGGTCTGGCCCTCTCCATCAAGGTTATCCTTACTTTCTGCATTGACCCAGGTATCAAAATCCTAGAAGCAGCTTAGGCCATAGAAAATACTAACCAAGTTTCAAAAATACCAGCAAGCAATCAGGAGAGCCAATTCCTGAATGACTCAAAGATGGCTAAGACTCTAGAAAGATACAACGGATTTTAATTATTTTGTACTGAAAAGAAGAAAGTTAGTCCAGGGTCAAGGATGATACCCTGGTAATTCCTAGCAATGTCAAGCAAATCAGGAGAAAGAAGATGGAATTTATAAGATAGGCAAATAAGATATAAAAATAGCTATATAGTGTAAAAAAGAACTAATTTGATTAAAGCATTGGGCTAGAAAATGGAAGAGTGTGAGATACACTTTGTCTTGAAAGACAAAACCAGATGGGTGACCTTCAGCCAAGCATTCTAGGAAGGAGGAAATGGCAAACCATTTCTGAAATATTGTCAAGAAAACTGCAGGGACATCTCCAGGCAGTAATCAGAAGTCAATACGTATTCAAGTATTGAATACACTTGCGCTCACATACACATATACTATAGAAATAAGAAACTGTATCTATTTCTGTATTTAAATGAAAAATGTATAGAAATTTAAATATGGATATGAGATAAACAATGGATCAGAAATTCCAAGATATGTAGAAATGTAACATAGCCACATAAACTTGGAACTAAATGAATATGTCCATTTTATTTGAGAGGGAAATATTTATTTTTGTGTAGTAAATCCTTTACTGTGACAGAGGTGGAGATGTCTTGTCTGTGGTTTGTAAAGAGATATTAATAAATTTACTCTGCGACAATTTAAAATTATTTCACATTATTCTTAATAATGTTTTATATCTCTAACATTCAAACTGAATTTTAAAATTGAAAATAGTAAACAAACCCCTTTTTTGTTCCCAGGTAAATATAGTTTTCATGGGAGTCCTCTTTCTATATAGCCAATCTCTTGTCTTTTTTAATATATTAACATCACTGGTCCCCCTCATGCTGCTCAGTAAAGCAGAAGAGGAGAAAATTCTCTCATTAAAAAGTGAGACTTTTATAATTTCCCCAAAGTGCAGGAAGTAATAATATTTCAGTGATTGTGTCAGTTGGGTGACAATAATAACAGCACCAATTGTATAAAGAAAAGTGAGGGAATAAAATGGCTTTTGATATTTATCTCAGATCTTCTTCCCTTAAAAATTGCACAAATAACTTTGGCACCTTTTAATTCTCACAAGGTGTTTGACTGCTATGAAAAGAGAGCTTTATATAGTTGACCTGGTTTCATAACAGATTTTTTTTTTTTTTGGACTACGATGAGGTGTTTTATGCAGTCCCTTCAGCTTTGCTAGCTGTTTGTTGCTGTGTAGATAATCTCTTTTGTGGATTCAGCACATTAATTCATCTATTGATCCATTTGTCTTTGCCATAACTGACTCAAATAACATAACTTTTCCCATATTTTTCCCATATGAACCATAGTTCTGAATAATAATGGGAAGCAACATTCATAAATATTACTACTATAAGATATTATTTTATATTAAAAACATTTTTAAACTAATGTTATTTTATTTATTAAATTTATATGCTGCTCATCTTGCTATCTAATGACTGCTTATAGTTTATGGAAACAATATAGTGTTAGTTCAAATACTTTTAGGTAATGCCAATTCTTCAAATATCTTATTAAAATAATTGGATATGTCAATATACTATAGATATTATAAATTTAGTTTATTTGATTTCAACTAATGATTTTAAGATTACTGAGATTTACTTATATTTATCAAGAGTTAAGGGAAACTTTTCTTTAAAATACCGGGTAAAATAAAATGGGTTCAGAAATCTCAGCATCTAAGTTTTTCTCCTTACTATGATTTAACTCCTGGAGATAAAACTCGCAGGTTATCCTATAATTCAATTCAGCTAGAAATAAAATTGTAAAGTAGTAGCATTCTTCTGTTCAGTATACATACTTCTTTACCATGTATGCTTTAGAATTAAAAATGTTTTGAGAGATTTTAACATTTTATTATAGATTATTATTGTAAATAGAAATAAGAGACCCATCTCATGATTTAAAGGAAGCATAGGATGTTTTATGAAAATTCAAAAGAGTGGCACTTATGTAATACCCTATCAAAAACAAGATAGTTCTCTTTTCATTCTACATACTAAAGCCAGGTAGATAAATATCATTGTCTCACTAGAGATAGGATAATGTCTACCACACAGCCTAGAGGAAGTAAAAAACACAAGCCTTATTATACTGTCACCTCAGTTCAGTGACACCTTTGTATTGCCACTTCCAGCTCAGGAAGAAGCTAATGATAAGGGCATATCAAAAAGCAGAGGAAAAAGGAGATGATCTCATACTTAAGCAAAATGAGAAACGAAAAGGGGAACAGAATGAATAATGTGCTAACAAGTATAGACCTGGATTAGAAAATTCAAGAAATGCTAGAGAACAGATATGAGAAGGGGGCAGGGAAAAAATGAATAGTTTGTCACATACAAAAATGTTTGTGGAGCTTTTATTCTTGCAGGAAAGCAGTGAACAAGCCTGGATATTTTTGAATGGAAATGGAGAAGAGGACTGAGAGCAATGGAACAAAAACATTAAGAATCAATCAAACACATTGATTAAATTTTAGGAATTATTTGAATTATCTAGGCAAATGTTTTCACAGAAGCAACCATAATACTGTATATCTCGAACAGAAATCTTCCAGTCACCAATTACCAATAAACAATTGGCTACAAAAAAGCCTGCTGACATTTAGCTATTTCACTTGGCAATTTATTGTTTGTACCATTAAAATCTTTCATAGATAATTAAGCACAGGACATGGCAGATGATCTGTACATGATATAGATCACAAGCTTAACACTTGAATATTTTTTCCTCTTGTGATACTTTATAACAGTGTTTCTCAACCATTGGCAACTTTAAGCAGAATCGACATCAACTCCCAGAATTCCCCAGTCATGTTGAGAAACACTGTTTTGGAGAGCATTTTTTCTCATGAACAGAACTTCCAATTATTAGGGTACCATTCTTTGTGGCTTTAATAATCTACTAAATTATTTCCTATTTGATAAGTGACCCTCGATTTATAGATTCCTGTTCATCTTCTCTTTTCAGATGTTTTCTCTTTCTATCTGCTTCAAAATCATCAAATTAAAAAAAAAAGAAATGAATAACAATTTTAGAGGAGAACAAAGGTAATGGATGAATGGTGGCAATGGAGAAACTGCCTGAAGAGGATATTGAAAGCTTGCCTCTCATTTTGAAAAATAGCATTTATCTTTGCAACTAAAACACTATAAAGGTTAAGCAGGAGGTTCAGTATCCTCCTGCCCCCCTACCAAACTCCAACAAGGAATAATATATTCAACAATAAGACTGCCATTAAGTGGAAATTTAAAAGATATTGAAAAAAATATCTGTAGTGAAGATCAAATTGGGACAGTCCTGAGTTCTTATACTGGAGTATAAGTCCTTCTTTCTTCCCTCAGATTTCACAAAAGTTGAGCGAGCAAACAATTGTTTGCATCATTTTTGATAGAAAGGTACTTCTATACCTTTCACACCTTCAATTTGATTTTTCAACAAACCATTTTTTAATTCACTAAATAACATTGATTTCAAGGCTGCTATTAAGAAATACAAAGCAAATGCAAATACAAATTTATTCCACTTTTTTATATCTTTACATATGTTATCAGAAATAATAGCTGGATTTTGTTGTTTTATTAGATTTTTATTACATATATAAGTTAACTCTCATCATGACCTTGAAAGCATTTCCCACAAATTAGTACATTCAGTTCAAAAATTAAAAGACAAAAGACAACAGTAAATCAAAATACTATTCCCTGAGAGTTCCTTCCTATCAATAGGAGCAAAATCTTCATGGCATAGTCTCCTCCCTCAACTTGTGATTTATAAACAGGGACCAGGAGCAAGATCAGCACAATTTCTTTCCCACTATCTCCTTTTATAGGACATTTATCAGGGTGACCATAACTGACTGTTTCATGCGTCTTTAACTTAAAAACCTTAGAAATCTATATAAAAAAAACACCTACACTAAACAAGTGCTCCATTATCAAAGTAACAACAACATTATTCAGACAAGCACAAAGACATTGCAGCAACCCAGAATACCAGAAAAAGGAAACAGACCACTAAACATTTTCTAACAAAACAGAGGCTCATGTAACTTTACCAAAAAGTGTCTGACCCATTACAGACACTTAATTACAGCACAACAAGTTATAAAAAAGATAACACTGCCATACATCAACAATATTTCAGGAACAACTATTACAAGTATATGGCATTACCATAACACACAAATCAATAAAGTTCTCCAAAAGGCTTTAAGTAAAAAAAAAAAAGACTCAGTAGCCCAAGAAGAAAAAACAGAAGTCATCTGCAACATAGAGTGTAAGCACAGTAACAACCACAGTGTACAACAGACAAGCAGAAGACTAGAAGTTCATAACCATAACACTAGATAGCAATCAGAAGACTTTATGAAAACTCCTTAATTTTACAACATATGGATAGACTTAACCATAGTTTTAACTGGCAAACTGGAGCATCCTAGATCAAGCCAAATCCAACAATGCTACAAAACTCCTGGAAGAGGGGCAGTCAGACAAATCAGCAACTAACAGCTACATAAAAATAAACAACATTTATACAGCATTCAAAAGACAATAAAAAGCTAAAAGGGAAATGAAGAGAACTGAACATCTCCTTATCAGCAATCAATAGCCAATAAGCAAGAACTAATACCAAAGAAACAATCAATTAACAGCTTAATCAAGCAACTACAAAGGAGAAAACCACTTCCCCACCAATGCTGAATTGGGCAATTTACTGAATGTAGACAAAGAGGAAAACCCATTCCCATCAATCATTTAATATGTTACCTAGTCGGGTAATAAAAAGTCTGCAAGCACGGAACCAAGCTCAGAGAGCATCAAGAACTCCACAGAGCACATTATTTCTGTTAAGTTCTTCGCATGGGCGCAAGGAATGGAGACGAGACAGTGAACAGTGAACTTCAACTCTTTATTTATCATTCTGAACAGAGCAAAAGCCAAGAGCAACAGCAGCCCTTTTATAGGCAAGCTGCTGCTCTAGTAACCAATAAGAGACGTGGAGTGTTAACTCCCTTAACCAATGAGAGTGGCTCGTTAACAGCCAATCAGATTCTCTTGAACGGACCAATCTGATATCGTTATTATCAGCCAATCAGAAGTGCAGGGCTAGAACCCTGCTATTTTCTAAAGCTTTTGATAAACTTTATTTAAATGTTTTATTAGTTCATAACACCCCTTCCCCCCGGGTTCCATTTGGGGGGTGCGGTGACATAATCTCTGAGGTAGGAAGGTTGCTTTGACTGTCTATTAGATTTATGCTGTCCCACCGGTTCTTGTCCGTAAGCCTGTTTTGGTGGGGCATTTTCGGGCAAGTCAGGTGCCAGCGGTTCCTCGTTGGAAGACTCGGTGCCGCTAATGTCCTCGTCGTTGTCCTCTGGCCCTTGCGGGCTTGCCTCTGTTGAGGTGTTCCTCTGTAGTGAGGCCATGCCCTTCCTTGATCCTTCTTCATTAGTTACACCCGATTGTTCACTTCTTTCATTCCTGCTTTCCACCATCTCGAAATTGGTTTCTTCGACATCCCCTCCCCCCTCAGTTTGGGAGTTACCAGAGTCGCGGAAACTAGGTTGTAGCCTCGAGTGAAGCTGATCTATATGGCGTTTCCATATTTTTCCATCGCAGGTTTTCACCTGGTACGACCTTGAATAACAGTGGCCTCAATCCACAACGGTTCGCCAGAATGGTTTCTGGCGAAAACTAAGTCGCCTATCTTGAACTTGCGGCATTTTCCGCTAGATCCACAGGGATGAAGATGGGTGAAGCCGGTCGAGGTGGGAACAGAGTTTGCATCCCATCAATAGTTCCGCTGGAGTCTTGTTGGTGACGCTGTGCGGAGTGATGTGTTGGAGAAGGAGTATTCTATTTATCTTATCTTCAATGTCCCCATAGTCCATTTTGTAGAGGGTTTTTTTTTCACAAACTGTACCATGCGTTCAGCTCTTCCGTTAGCCACAGGGTGCGCTGGTGAAGTTAGCGCATGGCGAATACCGCGGTCCACTAAGTATTGTTCAAATGGGAGCACAGTAAACTGGGGTCCATTGTCGGATACCAGAACGTCTGGCAGTCCATGCGTCGCGAATAATCTGTTCAATTTCCAGATGAGGGACTCAGTTGTGGTATTCTTCATTTCATGGATCTCGAGCCAGTTTGAATAGGCATCCACGGTCAATAGGAACATATGTTCCTTAGTAGGTCCCGCAAAGTCAATATGGATGCGGGACCATGGTCCCCGAGGTGTTTCCCATTCTGTCGGAGTTGCGTTTGGTGGGGCATTGCTAACTTCCTGGCACTTATAACAAGTCTTTACCCAGGCTTAGATCTGTTTGTTGATGCCCGGCCACCACGCGTAGCTTTGTGCGAGCGCTTTCATACGCACGATGCCGGGGTGGCCCTCATGCAGTGTCTTTAATACTGCTCGTTGTAACCGCTCTGGGACGATGACTCTATCCCCCCACAGGATGCAGCCTTTTTGTGAAAAAAAGTTCTGTTTGCCGATTCTTGAAGGGGATGAAGTCGTCAGGAGTTTGATCTACTGGCCATCCTCATTCGACCCAGCTAAGGACTCACTTTAAGATAGGATCACGTTTTGTTTCGATTGCGATATCTCTAGCTGTTAGCAGTGAATGTAGCGTTTCAATATGGAGCGTTGTAAGGGTTGGAGCTGGGTCATCGACGGTTTCCGGAAGTGGTGCACAGCTCAATGCATCAGCATGGGGAATGGCTTTCCCTGGGCGGTGTTGCAGCTTATAATTGTACGCAGCCAAAAACTCCGACCAGCGAGTCATTCTAGGTGATAATATATAGGAGGTTGGCTTGTCTCCTGCTATAATAATTTCAAGATCAATTCAATTTCAGGTCATTCAAATTGAGAAAATGACAAGGAATTGACTCTGATAATTTATTAGCCTCCAAATGCTGAAGAAAAAAATGGTGAAATAAAATGTAAAATGTCATTTATATCTCACAGTTTGTTAAGTATAAGGGAGATATTGAAATTTTAATAGAAATATACATCTGCAGGTGAGATCAAATCTACTAAGAAGGTAACTATGGCCATGCAATTAAAATTCTATCCCTAAGAATCAAGAGTTCAATCATGTGGTCATAGCAAAATCTTGATTTTCCTACTTCTCACCTGCAGGTACCACTGCAAAAAGGATTAGATCCCATATTATGTCTCATATGTAAGATATCTTCTGATATAAGACAGTTACTTTCTTTCTCATGTTCACCTGATTTAGAGCAGGGGTCTCCAGCCTTAGCAACTTTAAGATTTGTGGACTTCAATTCCCAGATTCCCTCAGCCAGCAAAGGCTGAGGAATTCTGGGAGTTGAAGTCTACAAGTCTTAAAGTTGCTAAGGTTGGAGACCCCTGATCTAGAGGGTATCCAAACATCTACAGCAAATTTGGGTAAGATATATAGAGGGTGAAAACAGAGGAAATGGAAAAAAATCTGTGCTGTTAATGGATGTCATTCCACTACCAACTGAATGCTACAAATGCTTTTTGCTCTAGATCAGTGATTATCATCAATACACAAACCAACCAGCAACTCAATCCTAAATCTGCTACTTTGCGTGGCAATTGATTTCTTTTTCAATGCTTACTTATTTTGGGATGTTGATTTGATTATGTGCCATCAAGTCAGGATCAACTCTTAGTGACAAATAGAGTACCCTACAGTGTACCCATTACAGCAATAACTGAGTCACTATATCTGGCTGACAATAACCCTCTTTTCTTCTACTTTTCCCAGGATTATAGACTTCTTCAGAGATCTAGGTCTTTCTATAATGTGATCATTTGAGCCTGGTATGCAAATGAGAATTTTGAATTGATTACTTGCTTGTTTTCTTGGCTATTCATAGTATTCTCAGGAGTCTTCTCCAAACAAGTTAAAAATAATATTCCATTCTTTTTAAATTTTAATTATAATATTAGTATTTGGTTGGGGATTTATTATTTATATAGATGTATATGTACTGGGTGGTACTATGTTTCAGATTTGATATCCAAAAGATGTTTCAATTCATGGATGTAGCAAATGTCTGTGACTAAAGATAACTGCTTAGCATCAGCTTCATGTATGCTCCAAAGCACTTTTGGGAGTTTGAATCCAAATTATTATACAATTATCTGTTACTGCTATCTCTTTTTCCAATAGAAGTGCATATAAGATTGAATCCATCACTTCACAAGGACAGATTCAGAAAATGTTCATATAATTTCAAACAGATATACTTTCCAAAGTTGATAGTTTCCTTATTCAGCTAAGAATTGAATACTGAGATATCAACTACCACACATACATCTGCTATTCAGACATAAGTAAAGGCTACATGACTTTATTGTGATGAATATTTTCATATTTTAAGAATCCTGTTCAGAATAAATAGGATAACATTTAAAGGGTTAAGTATAAGTAACTGCCAAATCAACTGTTCTAGATCACTTGAAGCTCAGCTGTCTCTTATCTGACTTATCTATTCTGCAGCTCTTCTTATTGCTCAAGGTCATCCCCACACAGTATTACATTCAAATCTTAGCAGGTTTCAGTATCATTATTTTTTTAAGCTAGCTGAGGTTGTTGGAAGTGGGATGGGAATTACTAGTGGCTCTACTCCGTCCTTTGAGATTGTTTCTAGTTGGAGGTGTACAAGGAAGAGTCTGACCATCTTTCCATTCCTATTTAATATCTACTGTATGGGAAAGTGCTAGTTGAGGTCATCCATCAGCATTGGATTAAGAACCATCATGAGGCTGATGATGTCAGCTGTACACTCCTGCCTCAGGCTGCTCAAATGATACGATCAAGATCCTTTCCCAGCTATGCAAGCCTGGATGGAGAATAACTGCCTTTTGTTCAACTCTGACAAGACTAAAGACTGTGGGCTAGAGTCCCCCATATCTAATGATTTGCCATCTTTATCTCTGGCTGAGATAACTCTTCACAATCTGAGTTCTGCTTGTAGAGCAAGTGAAAGCCATGACCAGGAAGGCCTTTGCACAAATACATCTTGTTTACCAATTGCATCCTCTCATAGATTGGGGGGAGTACATTGCTCAAAGGCGTTACTGCCTTAGATACATCCCAATTTCATTATTGCTATTATTCAAGATTGCCCTTGAACTACAAATCTATAGGGAAGCTGCAACTGATCAAGAATGCAGCAGCTTGGGAAGTAGGGAGCACAATTCATTAACACATATAATATGAATATTGTATTAGCTGCACAGGTTCCCAGGAGATTTATAGGAGCAATTCAGGGGTGGGATTCTACCAGTTCGCACCTATTCGCTAGAACTGGTTGTTAACATTCTAAAACAGTTTGGAGAACCAGTTGTTAGAAGAAATTACTGACCTAATCCTGTAAGGAAGGCAGGAAGGAAACATTCTGGTGTTGTTTACAGAAACTGCCTCTCCATTAACCCTTGTTATATTCTTGGTAGGACTACACTTCCTGTCTCAGGAACCTCTCTGGAGTTTTTCCCCTCCTTTGCTGGTACTTTGCTTGTGTGGAGTGTCCATTTAAAGTTACAATGGCACTAAAAAAAAGTGACTTATGACCATTTTTCACACTTCCAACCTTGGAGCAATTTAAGGTGATAGTTGTCATATTTAGAGCCCTATCCCATATGGTTTCTACATATCTTAAGGATTTGATGAGGTGCACGTATTTCTGGTCCCATTGATAATTAATTCCTTCAGGAAAGTGGTAAAGACATGACTTCTCCCAGAGGATGTTGATAGCACTGTCATAGTATGATTGGTAGATGCAAGGTTTATTGGGCCTCATTGTGATTTATTGTTTTAAATTTGTTTTATATTTTTTTAAAAATGCCACACCCATGATTGGAAAGGCTCCCACAACTCAGAGTCTTTCTTAGTCAGAGTTTGATTTGTCATTTTGAATTGTTTATGTTGATCTTCTGAAATATTATTTTTGCTCATCTTTGATATATTTTATGCTGCTATTATAATTCATTCTCTTCATAATACACTAATCAAAGAATGATGGATGCAGGCCAATAGTTAATGATAACATTGACTCTCATTAAATTTCCCCAAATTCAATCAAGAATGATGACAACTCCTCTCCAAGACTAAGATGCAAAGTCAAAACAAACCAAATCTCTGCATCAAACCCATATATTATAAAGTAGGCAAGTGGGTAGGTTCTTTGACTGGAAAAAAGCTGCTGAAGTCAAGCTAGATTATGTTTCCATGGAGGCAAGAACTCCCACAGGAAAAATTACAGCATTTTAAAGCACTTATTGAAGAGTTTAGGCAGCCAAATAAATGACATGGGAACAGTTTCAGACTGTTAGGTCACTTAAACTTTACCTGCAAAGTTGTATTTCCAAAGCTTCTCTCTTTTCTCTCCTTCCTTACTCCTCTTCTTTTGATAGTTTTTTTTTAATTGCCACCCAAGATAAAGCTCTGTTTAACTTTCACTGGAAAAATAACTTTACCAATAAATGTAATGCTTTTTAAATATATACAGAGAGAATTTAGGTCTCAGCTCTGTCTGCCTCTTGCAACAGGTAGAAAATAAACAATCCCAACACTGGATAATTTATCTCAAGTGTATCACATATCATTTAGCAATGACTGTTGTAGAGGCAGGATTCATTCAATAAAAGTTAGCTGTTTCTTCTTCTGAAATGCTCCAATTTTCCAGGTGCTCAAAATGATTCTGAAGCTCATGAGTTCTTAAGAATAAAATCATTTGCTTAGAAAAACTTTCTGCTTCAGGTACTAGCTAGTGAATGCCTTTAATTTAACTACACCATAAATTCTATATAGGTGATAAAAGCTATGGCTAACCAGGTCTACATCCACCAGATTCTTTTTCCATTAGAAAACTCTAATGCCAATACTAACTGTGCCTCTCTTGTCACTTCTCTGAGTGTGTCTGTGTTTTTATACCTGTGCACAGAAAGCTGGAAAACTGACAGCCTGGGTTCGAGACCCAAAGATTGCATGATGGAGTAAGCTCCCATTACTAGCACCCTAGCTCCTGCCTGCCAACATCGCAGTTTGAAAAATGCAAATGTGAGTAGATAAATAGGTGCCACTTTGGTGGGAAGCTAATAGTGTTCAGTATGCCTTGGCATATATTTATGCTGGCCACACGTCCATGAAAATATCTTCAGACAATGCTAGCTACCTGAGCTAGAAATGGAGATGAGCACACCCACACCCACACCCAGAGTTGAATCTGACTGGAAAAGGGAAATCTTTACCCTTACTTTTATGGGACAGAGTGTTTATGAGAGATTTTAATTCGCTTTTTTTTTTTGGCCTGAATATCACTTAGTTTATTTTCAATCTGGACATAAATAAATATGTATTCAGCTAGAGCCCAATAACTATCAGGATTGAGTTAGTTAAAGTTAACCAGTGAACACAAATATTTTATAAATGTATGCCACTACTTGAGAAGAAATTATAACATAAGAAAGATTTAGCAGCTAAAAAGAATTTTGACTATTAATAGGTGACTAAAATGGAAACGTTGAAGATATGTATGAGCCTAGAATTATAAGAAGACTTGAACTAGTTAAAACAATCCAGGAGACAGGCTAATTTTGAAAAGATAATTGTTTATTATTTTCCAACACATGAAGCTCTATAAATGCAACTCCACAGCAGGAAGTAATTGAATGGGCAATTTCAGAATCAGATCAGCAATAAAACAGAAATTGGAAAAATGTTACCAAAATGTGAGGCATGATACTTCCATACCTATGATTATTTGTATTTGATACGTATGTGTTAATCTTAAAAATTAAACAGACTTGATGAACAACCAACAACATATCATTAGGAAATTATGCAGTCAGAATAGAAGAACATTATACAAAAATTTGCAGTACATGTAGCCTAACTGAAACAAATAAAACAGGCTGTGAAAACAAAGATGAAAAGCAAAGTCCCCAAATTTCAGAGGAAAAGATCAAAGTGGTTTTCAGAACAAGCTGTCATGGTATCAGAACATACACATGAAGTCAGAGAGAAAGAGGGAAGATTAAAGTCTTGGAGAATAATAATGACTAAGCATTGACTTCTAACTGAAAGCGAGAAAAGTATCTCAATCAAGAACACTGACAAATAGAATAATACAAGGAAAAGAAAATAAGAGTTTCTTTACAAAAATAATTAGACAAACCACAGGAATATTTACAGATAAGTAGGCCTAATCAAGAATAATTATGAAAGAGGTCTTATTCAGAGGTCTTATACAAAAAGGATAGGAAGGTTGTAGTGAAATCCTTTACAAATAGAGCTACAGAATGACTGAAGCAATTATTGAGAAAGAATATAGTCTGGAACAGGCTGAACTAGAAAATTAAAAATTTAGACAATAGACTAGCTGTAAAAAGAAAAACGCAAGACACAAATACAGGTGGTCCTCAACTTACGATCACCACTAAGCCCCACATTTATGTTGCCAAGTAAAACATTTGTTAAGCGAGTTTTGCCCCATTTGATGACCTTTCTGGCCATCATTGTTAAGTGAATCCCTGCAGTATTAAATTAATAACCCAGCTTTAAGTAAATGTGGCTTCCTCATTGACTTTGCTTGTCAGAAGGTTACAAAAGCTGATCACATGACCCCAGGACATCGTAATCATAAATATTGAATTCTTTTTTTTATATAATTTTTATTTTTTTGACAACAAACATAAACATAAAAAACAAATAAAACCTTCTTTCAATTGTACAGTGTGTCATTTGGAATATATTTCTTGTGCATAATATATATAGTCTTTCCCTCTTAGATTTAAATTTATATTCAGATTATATTAATCAACTTTCCATGTCATGATATATTATTATTAGCTCATCATTAGATTTTTTGTTTTCTTGATAATGCAAGGCTTTAACTTCTGTAAATATGCCAGTGTTTGAATTGTATTAAGGTTAAAGACACTGGGTGACAGAACATATTATTATTTTTTGAGTACCCTTATAATGAACAAGAAGTTATCGTACGTTTGGAGGAACGTATTGATCAGTTTATTAAGGTAACACTGGCAGCACACAAGAATAGATAAAAAGCAAGAATATCAAAACATCAAAAACAAATAAGACCATAATAATAATATCTTAAAAATTGGAAATAAAACCCACAGTTGAAAGAAATAAAAATTACACCTTCAGCAATAAAGCCATCTGAATAGATCTCTGGTTCCTGTAACCCAGGGCCAGATTATATAACCAATTCTTTTTAGAATAGAGTGATTTGGAATAGAAAAACAACCACTGAGTACATATTGAGTACATATTGTACTCAAATCTATTTTAACTCTACATCAATTATATTGATGTATTAGAAGAACTGGAAGTGATGATACCTGAAATCAAAACTGTTATGTATGTAAATAGTTGAATAAAGGCAAGCTTGGGGTAAAGTGCAGGATTCTGGCCCTGCACTTCTGATTGGGTGTTAAGCGGCTAGATCGGATTGGTCGGGTTCTGAGAATCTGATTGGCCCTTAACGAAGAACTCTTATTGGTACTGGAGTTAGCATTTCACAAGCTCCTATTGGTTATTTAACATTAGCATTACCTATATAAGTAGAGTTGTTGTTATACAAGTTAGAAGTCACTATGCAATAAAGAGTTGAAAGTTCACCAACTAAGACTGTCTCCATTCATTCTACCCATGCCTGAATATATGTTACTGGCGACGAGGATGGGATTTGGAGACATCTGATCTTAAGGAACTTGGAAGAAAAAACAGAGCACGTGTAAAAAACGGCGCCACCAACAGAAGCCATGTCCGGCGGCATCGTACCACCCGCTCCGTATGATCCATCCCAAAAGGATTGGGAATCCTACATGGATCGCTTTCAGATGTTCCTCGAAACGAACAACCTGAAGGACGCCACAACCAGCCAAGAAGCGGGCGCTGTTCCTGACGTACTGCGGCCCGGCTGTCTTTAAAATGGCTAAAGCCCTCACGAAGCCTCGAGAAGTGAAAGCAATAAGCTGGGACGACCTCGAACCTCTCCTGAGAGACCATTACGCGCCAACCGTACCCACACTCGTGAGACGCCACGAGTTCTATCAACGAAGCCAACAAAAAGGAGAGAGTGTGGCTGACTTCGTGGCAGACCTCCGGCACTTGGGAGGCCTCTGCGGGTTTGCAGACTTAGATGAAGCATTGAGAGACCGCCTAATTTTGGGATTAGATGCACCAGGCGTGCAGAGCAAGCTGATGGCAAAGGGCGACATCGGCCTTGCTGACACCATCGCCGAAGCCACTGCTGCTGAGGCGACCAAAAAGTCTGTGGCGCAACTACGGCGAAGCCGAAACCCAACGACCCCACCGACTGGCAACCTTTTATCCAAGTCAGAAGAGCAGCTCGTTACGACGCACCACGACGACCTCTCTTCGTCGTCAGACAGCGACAAAGAAGGGGTCCATCGACTGCGTTCCGACCGGGACCCTCGTCCTAAAACCTCACGCCCTTGCGCTGGTTGCGGGGCAAACCATCCCAGGGCAGACTGCAAATTCCGCGATGCACTCTGCCACGAGTGCAGGAAACGAGGCCACATCGGTCGAGTCTGTCGCAGTTTATCGGGACCAAGCCCGGCCTCAAAGGGAACCAACTTTCACCAATCGGCAGGAAACCGTCCTGTAAGGCGAGACCCAGCAAACCACTCCTACAGATATCGAGCGTTGCAGAAAGAAGAGGCTCACCATACTATCACTATAGGTCACGCCTCGGCCCTGGACGCTAAGAAGATTCGAATTACAGTAGCCATAGAGAACCAACCCTGCCACATGGAGGTCGACTCGGGATCGTCCCTCTCGATGGTGTCGTGGAAGATATTAAAGCAGCTCATTCCTACCATCCAACGCCAAGACCTTCAAATGCCTTATTCTTAAAGATTACCAAGGGAATCGGATCCCTGTGGTCGGGTCTTGTCGAGTCCGCGTCTCGTTTAAAAAGCATATGGCATACTTACCTCTAACGATCATCGATAGGGACAGGCCTAGTTTGTTGGGCCTCCAATGGTTTGCGCCACTCGGCATCAAACTAGCCGGCATGAACCAAGTCAGTGATTGCGAGTGGGAAGAGGATCTTATGTCTGAATTCAGTGATGTCTTCGCAGATCGTCTGGGCGAGTATAAGGGGACCCCAATCTCATTCAGCCTCGACCCTAAGGTCGCCCCGATCCGTTTAAAGCCCTGTCGAGTTCCGTTCGCCCTTAAGGCCAAGATAGATGAACAACTTGACAAACTAATTAAACAAGGGGTACTGCAACCCATTGATCATTCCCCATGGGAAACTCCTATTGTAACCCCCATTAAACCAGATGGGTCAATCCGAATCTGTGGGGACTACCGGGCCACTCTAAACCACGCCCTCCAACAGAACGCGTATCCAGTGCCGGTGGTGCAGCACCTCCTTCATTCCCTGGGAGGTGGAAAGGTTTTCGCTAAGCTAGATTTAGCTCAAGCCTATCAACAATTGCCCGTGGACGATAAAACAGCCCAAGCCCAAACGATAGTAACGCACAGAGGTGCTTTTAAATGTACCCGATTGCAGTTCGGGGTGAGTGTGGCCCCGGGAATATTCCAAAGTTTAATGGAACGATTGTTACAGGGAATCAAGGGCGTGGTTCCGTATTTTGATGACGTATTGATTGCAGCTCCTAGTAAAAAAATTCTGCAGAATCGTTTAAAATGTGTGCTTAAAAAATTCCAAGAAGCGGGATTGAAAGTAAAAAGGGATAAATGTCATCTGTATACCGATAGTGTTGAATTTCTAGGTTATCGCATTGATAGGCAGGGTATTCACCCATCTGAGAGTAAATTAAGGGTGATTAGGAATGCTCCCAGACCTCGTAACAAAACTGATCTTCAAGCATTTTTAGGCCTTATCAATTTCTACAATGTGTTTTTACCGCATAAGGCGACTGTGACTGAACCATTACACCGGTTATTAGATAAGAAAGCATTGTGGGTTTGGGGTTACCGAGAAGAAAAAGCGTTTAGAAATGTAAAAGATTTACTTACATCTGATTCTGTACTTATGCAATATAATGAAACATTACCCTTGGTTATAACTTGTGATGCCTCACCGTTTGGGTTGGGCGCTATTTTGAGCCATGTGCTACCTAATGGAAATGAGGCTCCCGTTGCATACTTTTCAAAGACTCTATCCCAGGCAGAATGTAACTATGGACAAATAGACAAGGAGGCTCTTGCAATTGTGTCAGCCGTAAAAAAATTGCATGAGTATGTATATGGAAGGACATTTACAATTGTAACCGACCACAAACCTTTATTGGGGATAATCGCTGGGGACAAACCAACTCCCTATATATTGTCCCCAAGAATGACTCGATGATCATCCCACTTGATGGTGTCCTGGAAGACCCTCAAGCAACTCATCCCCACGATCCAGCACCAAGACCTCCGCTTCCAAAAACTTATTCTTAAGGACTATCAAGGGAATCGAATCCCTGTTGTTGGTTCCTGCCGAGTCCGGGTCTCATTCAAGAAGCACACAGCGTACTTACCGCTAACTGTGATCATCAAAGATCGGCCTAGTCTGCTAGGTCTCCAATGGTTCGTGCCACTTGGCATTGAAGTGGCAGGCATAAACCGAGTCAGCGGAAGTGACTGGGAGGAGGACCTCATCTATGAATTCAAGGATGTATTCGCTGAAAAATTAGGCGAGTACAAGGGGACCCCAATATCGTTCAGCCTTAATCCAAAGATAGCTCCCATCCGCCTTAAGCCTCGTCGAGTTCTGTTTGCCTTAAAGCCAAAAATTGATGAACAACTCGATAAACTAATAGCTCAGGGGGTGCTAGAACCTACTGATCACTCTCCCTGGGAAACCCCAATCGTAACACCCATTAAGCCGGATGGTTCAATCCGAATTTGTGGGGACTACCGGGCCACCCTGAACCACGCCCTACAGCAAAATGCATTTCCGGTGCCGGTGGTGCAGCATCTCCTCCATTCCCTGGGGGGGCGGAAAAGTCTTCGCTAAATTAGACTTAGCTCAGGCATATCAGCAATTACCTGTTGATGAAAAGACAGCACAGGCACAAACGATTGTGACGCACCGAGGTGCCTTTAAATGTACCTGGCTCCAATTCGGAGTCAGTGTAGCCCCGGGGATTTTTCAGAGCCTTATGGAGAGGCTACTACAAGGGATTAAAGGCGTGGTCCCCTACTTTGACAATGTATTAATTGCTGCACCTACAAAAAAAATCTTACGGGATCATTTAAAATTAGTTCTACAAAAATTCCAAGACGCCGGTCTTAAAGTGAAAAAGAATAAGTGTAAATTGTGTACAGATAGTGTTGAGTTTTTAGGGTACCTAATTGACAGTCAGGGTATTCACCCTACCGACAGTAAATTAAGAGCAATAAAAAATGCTCCCAGGCCTCAGAACAAGGCCGATCTCCAGGCGTTCCTAGGCCTCATCAACTTTTATAATGTATTTCTACCACATAAAGCAACTGTCGCTGAGCCGTTACATCATTTGCAAGACAAGAAAGCAAATTGGTTATGGGGTAATAAAGAAGAACAGGCGTTCCGTAATGTAAAAAAACTACTGACTTCTGGCTCTGTACTCATGCAGTACAATGAGACTTTGCCGTTAAATATCACATGTGATGCTTCGCCCTTTGGAGTGGGCTCCATTCTGAGCCATGTACTGCCTAATGGTAACGAAGCCCCTGTTGCATATTTTTCAAAGATACTTTCAAAAACTGAGCGAAATTATGGACAAATCGATAAAGAAGCCCTCGCAATTGTATCGGCTGTTAAAAGATTTCATGAGTACGTGTATGGCCGGGCTTTTACTATCGTGACTGACCATAAACCGTTATTGGGGATAATAGCTGGAAATAAGCTGCCCTACATATTATCCCCCAGGATGACTCGCTGGTCAGAATTCTTGGTTGCTTATAATTATCGGCTGCGATACTGCCCGGGGAAAGCCATTCCCCATGCTGACGCATTGAGCTGAGCACTGCTTCCAGAGACTCTCGACGATCCCGCACCAACGGTAACCACGTTACAAATTGAAACACTCCACTCGCCGCCATTAACCGCTCAAGATATTGCGAGAGAAACCAGTAGTTCGTGTAACTGGCCCGAGATCCTACCTTGTACAATGCCTTGACAACAGACTATGGAAACGCCATATCAATCAATTACGATCACGGCTCCAGTCGGGCAATTCTGAACTCCCTTTTGACCAAACTGAGGGGGGCGGAGATACAGAAGAAGACGAATTTCAATTAGAAGAAAACCCGTTCGAAGGGAACGATGGCGGAATAGAGACACAAGAATTGGAACTAGAGAAGGGAATAGATTCCCCTCAGGGAGTTGCCGAAGATATTAGTGACAACGGAAACGTGAACTCTGAACCAGAGGTAACCCCGTCGACAAACAACGATCTACCTCAGCGAGATTGCAGCCAAATGCAAAACACACAGCGAAAATCAAAAAGACTAATAAAGCAACCGTCCTACCTAAAGGACTATGTAACTGCGCCCTGTAAACAGAAGCCAGGGGGAAAGGGTGTTGTGAATGCATAGGCCTTAATAAAGATATCTTAAGCTTGGAGTCAAGTGCAGGGTTCTGGCCCTGCACTTCTGATTGGCTGTTAACGGCAGGATCAGATTGGCCCATTCCGGGGAATCCGATTGGTCATTAACGGAGCATTCTTATTGGTTAAGGGAGCTAGCGCTCCTAGATTGTTATTGGTCAATAGTTATTGGGTTGCCTATATAAGCAGGGCTATAACTGCCATTGAGTTTGAGCAGTCACTATGTAAATAAAGAGTTGAAGTTCACCGTTCCAGAGCTCGTCTCCATTCTTTCTCGCCCATGCTCCATATCTAACAAAACTCATTGACTTAGAACTACCGTATTTAATAATTGTACACTGAGGCAAGCTTCAATTTACTTGTTTCATTTGGGATGTTGATTGATGATAAGAAAGGGAACTGAGCATGTAATTCATGCAAAAGCCAATTTATTTTTCTAGTGTAGGACTGAACATTCAATTAGTTCAATTATTGATCTTCTTACAGAATCACTATGAAGATTTATTTTGTCTGTATGTGTATATAAGTGTGTATGGGTAATTCTCTCTCTCTCTCTCTCCCTCTCTCTCTTGTCATCTTGATCTGCTGTACTCCTGAAAGGAATGTCACAGTACATGTATTATTTTAAATCTTATCATATAAACCACTGGAAATCTATCAGAAATTTAATTTTTCCAGTATTAATGTTTAAAATTGTACAAATTCCATTCTCTCATTTTCCCCACAATAACAACCCTGTGAGTTGTATTGGGCTGAGAGAATGTGACTGGCCCAAAGTCATCCAGCCAACTTTCATGCCTAAGGCAGGACTAGAACTCACAATCTCCTCCTTATTAGGCCAGCACCTCAACACTACACTTAACTATTGTGGTTATGATCAGGATTGACAACAAAGCAGGTGAAAGTGGTATGGCAGGAGAGTGCCACTCTTTGGTCAAGAGTAAACAATGCCTTTGCTTCCTGCTAGGATCTCCAAACAAACTCAAATCCATTAATTGGTGGTGAGAACGACCAAATTTATGAACCATAAGTGGATTTTAGTTTCTTTTCCTATATTATCACTAAAATTAATATTTTGTTTGGATTCATAAATCACATTTACTTCAAAAGTAAAGCAAATATGTCCAGTTCCTCCTCTTAGAGAGGAGACTATCACTTAATACTTGTACTACAGCTCTGAGATTTTCTTAAAATTGGATAAAATCAGGGTAGGCTAAAACTGTCCTTTACAAAATGGGACAAAAGAGTAAATCATGTGGAAGAAGTCCATATAAACGATTTGTAACATTATTCCATCCTAAAAGTCATCAAGGATTTCTTGCATAGAAAAGGGGATATTCATTATGGAGCTGTAAATGAATGGGGCTATTCTAAACTTTTATACACAAGTAAAATTCAAGTGCATCATGATTGATACTTTCTGCTAAGTTACAGTAGAATTCATTAAATATATTTCTCTTTAGAACAAAAATAAAACAAATAACCTGTGGTCTTGTAACCATGTTTTTGGAGGTAACTAGAATATCTGATATTTTGGGAGCAGGCCTTAGCAAGAAAGACAAGCCCTAACCATAATCCTCCTAACTGATCCTGAATTTAATTATGTTTATTTATTGGCATTCACAAACAAAGCACTGAGGTGCAACCATCCTTTATCTTCATTTTCTAACAATGCAGATGTGGCTTAGGTGGAACTAAGGGCAGCTTGAGAAATAAAAATTATTCAGGAGGCTAATGCTTTACTTGACAGCATAGCAACTTCCTTTCATTTTGTTTACATTTTAAACGCAATTCTAAACTGTTTTTACAAAACGTTAAAAAAGAAGGTGTGGACAAACTCCAAGCTTCACAGTGATCAATGTGACTGATTTCTTCCAGAAGACATCTATGTGTGATTTGTGTATGATTTTCAGAGTTTTGTTTCTGCAATATGATCCAATAAAATCATGAGCCAATGCATGATTATTTATTTGACCCTACGTTTTTTAAAAAAGCTGAGTACCGCTTTTGAAATGTCATGTTATATAAGGAAATGTCAGTCTGAATTTGTCCTCTAGTTACCTGCAAGTCATATATGATTTGGAAAATCACCATGAATCGCCAATTCACATTATCAAATGCCTTCTGTGCATCTAGAAATATCAGAGCCATTTGTTTCTCAAGATGTGCCTTGTAGTATTCCAAGGTGGCCAAGATTACTCTCATATTGTCTTTAATTTGTCTCTTTGGCAGAAATCCATTTTGATCAGGATGAATAAAATTATTTAAATATTTTTTAAGTCTTTCTGCCAATATTGAAGCAAAAATTTTATTATTTACATTTAGTAGAGAAATGGGTCTATAGTTCTTAATTTGTAATGGATCGGCCTCCTCTTTTGGAATAAGTGTAATATAGGCTTCTGACCATGATTTAGGTATCTTCTTCTTTAACATAACTTCATTCATAACTTCTAGCAATGGAAGATTCAACGATTCTTGTAATGTTTTGTAAAATTCTGCCGGAAGTCCATCTGGGCCTGGTGCCTTTCCATTATTTTGCTTCTTGAGTGCTTCAGTTAACTCCATCATTATATTGCTTTCTAACATTGTTTCAATCTCTTTAGGTTTCTGAGGTAAATTAGCATTCTGTAAGTACTGTTTAACTCTTTCCTCATCAATATTCTCTTGCATATATAATTTCCCATAGAAGTCTTAAATGATTTCCTTCCTCTCTTTACTACCATAGCAAACTTGGCCTTGGTCATCTATTAATTGCAATATTTTCTTTGATTCTTTCTCCTTTCTCAGTTTGTATGCTAACCATCTACCTGGTTTGTTTGCGTCTTCAAAGTAGTTCTGTTTAGCACCTCTAATTTTCTGTGCTAATTCTTCTTTTTCTATTTGACCCATTTTATGTTTAATTAGATCCATTTTTAGCTTGATGTCCTTTTTCTGTGGCATTTTCTGTAGCTCTTTTTCAAGTCTTTTATACTCATCCTCTAAGGTCTTAGAGGCTAGTCTTTTCATAGTATTCCTTTTCCTTGTATAGTCTATTATCAAGCCTCTAACATATGCCTTCATTGTATCCCATACATTCTGAATTGATGTATCTTCTTTTTTGTTTTCTCTAAAAAAAAAAAAGCCAATTCTTTCTCCATCCACTGTGTGAAGTCTTTTTCCTTTAAAATAGTATTATTTAATGTCCATCTAGATCTTCTTTTTTGTCCTTTCCATTTAATTGTCATTGGATTGTGATCTGCCCAAGTACTTGTTTCAATATTTATTTCTTGAATATTAGGTATTAAGTCTGTTGACATCCTTATCATATCTATTCTAGACCATGATAAGTGTCTATTTGAATAGAAGGTGCATTGTTTAATTTTAGCATTTCTTTCTCTCCATGTATCTTTTAAGTTTATTTCATCTACCATTTAAAAAAAAGATTTAGGGAGAGTCTTTCCGTTTTGCTTTATTGTTTTACTGTATAGTCCAATTTATTGTCTACGATTCCATTAAAATCTCCCATCTTGACTATATTAGCATAGTCCAGTTCAATTATTTTCATATGTAATTTTTTGTAGGATTCTTCTTGTTTGTCATTCGGAGTATAGATTGCAATCAGGAGTGTTTTCGTATTATTGTCCATTATTTCCACCATTAGTATTCTTCCATCATCATCGGTATAAATCAATTTTGCTTGAGTGGTCTCTTTAATATATAAAACCAATACTCTTTTCTTACATTGTGTCAAGGAAGTAAATATTTTCCCTAATTTTGGCTGTATCAACAATTGTTCATATTGTTTTTTAATATGTACTTCTTGTAGACAAATTATATCAAATTTTAATTTCTCTAATTTATGGAAGGTTTTCCTTCTTTTAACAGCTGAGTTAAGTCCATTTATATTAATTGTAATCATTTTTTTCTCTTCCATGGTTATATTTTGTAGTTAAGTTTAGCAGCTCTCGTAGATCTTAGTTCATGTTGTTCTTTGGCTTCCACCTTTCCACCTAATGCACCTTCTTCTTTTTCAGTCGCCATTTGGCAGTCCTCTTGGAATTCAATTAGTGAGATCTCTTTTTCTGCCTCTTCCTCTTTCCCTCCAAAAAATTCTGTATAAAATAATGCCATTTTCTCAATTGAGTCAATTCTATGCCTCTGTTCTTGCCATGTGAACATTAAACCTTCTGGAATCAGCCATCTATAATTCACCTCTTTTTTAAGTGGCATGAATTGGTATTCTCTTCTCTTCTCATCTGTCTCACTCTTCTGGGTATTTGTTTCAAGATTATAATCTCCTTGTCTTTATATTTCAATGTTTTCTCTTTTGCCACTTGCAATATTTGCGTTTTAATGGCTTTCTTTGTAAATCTAATGTGAACTTCTCTTGGTAAGCTATTTCTCATTGCATATTTTGTGAAAACTCAATAAACCTCATCTATTCCATCCATCATCTTCTCTTGAGCTATTTCCAAAGCTTCAGCCAGTATATCTATCATTATCTCAGTTAAGTTTTGTTCTTTTTCTTCTTCTACATTTTGGAATCTAAGATAGAATTCTGATCTATCCATTTCCCACCTCAACATACCACTTTGATCTTGTTCAACCATCATTAATCTATTATCAATATCACCAATCTTCTTGTCTCTTTGTTTATCTTCTTCTTCAATTTTTTGGAATCTCTCATCATACTTCAACATCATTTGTTGGATATTCTCCACTTTTTCATCAGTTTTCCCTGTTCTTTGTTCAATATTCTCTATTCTCTTTTCAATATTCTCTGATCTTGCTTGAATATTTTGAATTCCTTGCATAATCATCTGCAGAGTCACTTTTTCTTGTTCTTTTTCTTGCTTTAACATTGTCTGCATTGAACGTTGTCCTCCAGATGGTGGAGAGGAAGAAGTAGAAGTTGAAGAACCAGGAGCTGTAAATTTCCTACTCATTTTAAGTAACTCAAAATCTTCGGGTTCTTCTAAACCTTAATCCAATTGTGAAGTAACCAATTATAGTTCAAAATAAAAATAGTAGAAAAAAGAAGCCCAATAATAATAATAATAAGAAAAAAAAGGGAGGACAAAATTTCTTCAGATTCTTGTATACCTTAATCCAATCAGTAGTTAGATGAAGAAAAAGGCTTGGGAGAAAAAAGGAAAAAAAAGGAAAAGGAAAAATTCTTCAGGTTCTTCAACACCTTTATCCAATTTAAAGGTCTCAAATAGAAAAGAGTGCATAAGAATAAACCATAAACATTACCTTGACATTCCTGTTTAAAATCACTGCTTAATCACTTCTGTCAAAACTTTTACAGATTCTTTCTTTTCCTTAGGGTGTCCTTTCAGATCTTAGAATAAAGAAAAAGTTCTCACCAAACCGGCACACTCTCTCTTTCTGTTCTCTTCCATTTCGGAGCTGTCCCAACTTCAGCAGCTTTAATGGCTTCCTCTTTGCCGCCGCTGGCAAAAAGAGCTTCTCCTGGATCTACCAGGGACTTTGCGATATCCCTGGGATCGACAGGATGTGCTCTTTACATTCACCGTCTCTTCGGGATGGTTTAGATCTGATAGGACTGTCCAGGAGCAAAGGTATCGGCAGCGATCTCAGACCTCCAAGATCGCATGCTGTATCATCGGGACACCAGCTCTCCCTCTCAAGATTATTTTCTTTCATTTTTAACAAAGATACACTTTAATTTTCTAATATTTCACTAATCTTTTTATTGTTGCTGATTTTGTATGTCCAGAAAAAATGAGATAATAAAGCTCTACAAGCAATAACTATTAGGAATGGTTTTTTTTTAATCTTTCCACCAAAAGGGGTAACTAAACTCTTTGTCACAACAGTTGGCAGTTTGTAACAACTTGGTTCTAGTTCTCCAACATCATTCAAAATAAAATTATTACAGTTTTTATACTAAATTGTTACTGAAATAGATTTAAAAGGAATTTTATACCATATGGATTTTTAGGTTTATTGATCACTATCTTAGCCAAGGAGATGAACAGAGAAGTGTAACATACAGACCTCAACTGTAATTGTTTACCTTTGGGATCTCAAATTGCATTCAGAAACTCTCAAAGCAACAACAAAGACAAGGTAAGTATATGTGTATCCTGTTACCTAGTAAAAATGACAATCAGCTACTCTAGATTAAAGAATCTAGAATATAAATGTATTTCTGTCTTGGACTTTTAATTCTGTGTTAATTTTTTCTGCCCTTTTGTCATAACAGCCTGCTTCTTGCTAATTTTTTTGCCCGGATTATTGAAGGTAAAACAGTCTTTAGGAACTATCTTTAGGTAAAACTTATCTGTTTCCAGATTGCTATTTCCAACCTTGCCAACCCCAGGTCTCACTCAAATCCTAACAGAAATGTGATGAATCAAAGCATCTTCCCAAACCAAGCACCTCAAACAAACCAACAAAGCAAGCTAACAGAATACAACTAATGTTATGGTAGATGTGAAACAAGAATTAATGACTCCTGGCATCAAATACATATGAATTACACACAGTGAATGGTGTGAAAGATGCCAGATGGCTGCTGTAAGACTAATAAGATATTTCAAAAATAAGAAGGCAAATAATTAGAAGCATTCAGTAAGGATTATCAAATAATGTTGAACAACTTGTTTCTAGTTATCTCCAAATCCCTATTATGGATGGCATTAATTGAAAAGAAACCTCCCAACAGCTATTAATGAAGGAAGATAGCAATAGATCTCCTTTGAACAGAAACTCTGTCCATATGATGGAGGAATAATTTTAAAAAGTAACATTCTGTATTACCCTCTCTACATAGCCACACACACACACCCCAACCCCCAGGAATTATTATTTTCATTCTTCACTAAATATCCTGGTCATTCTGATTTGTTTTATCTTAAGTTGTTATAATTGAATCAATCTGGTTTTATTTTCTAGTCAGGAACTATTTTATAGTTTGTACAGTGTGCCAATTAATTAGGATGAAAAATGAAGAATATAATTGTTCATACTTTTTAGATAATCTAGAATAATTATATTTTTCCTTTTCATCCTAATTAATTATGACTTTTGTGTTTTATCTGATCTTCTGTAACTGAATAAAGATTGATTGGTTAAGAAGAAAACATCCAACAGTCTTATTGGAATATCCTATTAGACTTAAGAGATATATCTTCATTATTAGAATAATTATATCAAATGCAATTTTTAGCATGCCTTATCAGCTTTCCCAGCTATTACTAAGGTGGTACTTGGGACACCAGAAGTTCCAATGGATATTTTTATACTGAAAAGGAGCCAAATCTTACATCTGAATAACATTTGAATAAGAATTTTGATTACAGTAATAAAAACTAATACAAATTAAGCATAGCAAAAGAGAATAGAAACAATAAAATCTTCAGGAAAAAATGGAAAGAAAAGGGAAAAAGTCAACCTTTGTAATCATACTCTGGTTTTTTTGGATATTACAAGGAGTCATTTATCCAAACATGATGTATTATTCCTAGGTGGATCACCCCTATGCATCTTGAAGCATTTTTTTGAAATTCAATTCAAAGCATTGCATAATTCTGATTAATAATTTGGGACAGAAATTAAGAAGAATTAAGAAGCTCCTTCTAAGCAAAATAAACATTTTTCAGACTAAACCTTTAAGATTCAACCATTGCTCTTAAACAATGAAAAAAAATCAAAGTTGCCTGAAACTCTTGGGATCTGTTGTTATGCAAACTGCAGGCAATAAGGTTGGAGGACCCAATAGTCCAATTCCTTATAAAATAGTTTCCTAGATTCCCAGACTGTAACATTGGTTGGTTAAATTTATTTTCCAAGTAAGGAAACAAGCATTAAGTCTTATTAAATATTTTAATACTCTGTGCTAAAGTTAGACTGTTATGTTGTATGAAGAACGCATTCACTTATTTCCTCTCTTTTTCTTTTGTTTCAATTTCATTGCACTGCAGAAAATAAATTTTGAAATAGTTGCTCCTTTTTAGATTACTTGGTTATAGGCATTTTTTACAACAATGCTCAAAGCATAAAGAATAGAATAGAATAGAATAGAATAGAATAGAATAGAATAGAATAGAATAGAATAGAATAGAATAGAATAGAATAGAATAGCTTTATTGGCCAAGTGTGATTGAATACACAAGGAATTTGTCTTGGTGCTTATGCTCTCAGTGTATATAAAAGAAAGATACATTAGTCAAGTGTCAAAAATCATAAGATATAACACTTAATAATAGTCATAGGGTACTATAAGCAACCAAATCATACTAGAAAACAGTCAATAAAAATTGTTAGGAAACAAGCAACAAGGTTACAGTCAAACAGCCATACGTGGGAGGAGATGGGTGAAAGGAAGGATGGGAAGATTAATAGTAATAATAATGAAGACTTAGTAAATAGTCTGACAGTGTCGAGGGAGTTATTTGTTTAGCAGAGTGTTGGCGTTCAGGAAAAAAACTGTTCTTGTGTCTAGTTGTTCTGGTGTGCTGTGCTCTATAGTGTCATTTTGAGGGTAGGAGTTGAAACAGTTTGTGTCCAGGATGTGAGGGGTCTGTAAATATTTTCACAGCACTTTTTCTGACTTGTGCAGTATACAAGTTCTCAAGGAAAGGCAGGTTGGTAGCAATTATTTTTTCTGCAGTCCTAATAATCCTCCGAAGTCTGTGTCTGTCTTGTTGGGTTGCAGAACCAAACCAGACAGTTATAGAGGTGCAGATGACAGACTGAATAATTCCTCTGTAGAACTGTTATCAGCAGCTCCTTGGGCAATTTGAGCTTTCTGAGTTGGCGCAGAAAGAACATTCTTTGTTGTGCTTTTTTGATGACATTTTTGATGTTAGGTGTCCATTTTAGCTCTTGTGATATGATAGAACCTAGAAATTTGAAGGTCTCTACTGTTGATACTGTGTTGTCTAGTATTGTAAGAGGTGGTAGTATAGCAGGGTCTCTCTTAAAGTCTACCACCATTTCTACAGTTTTGAGTGTGTTCAGTTCCAGATTGTTCCAGTCGCCTCATAAGGCAAGTTGTACAACCTCCCATCTGTATGCAGATTCATCGTTGTCTCCGTTGTCACCCTTGTATCATCTGCAAACTTCATATTTTAATAGATGGATCATTTGAGATGCAGTCATTGGGGGAGTCATATAGCAGTCATATAAGGAGAAGAGAAGTAGAGAAAGCACACAGCCTTGGGGGAGCCCTGTGCTAATTGTACAGGTATCAGATGTGATTCTGCCTAGCTTTGCCTGCTGCTTCTTGTCTGTAAGGGAGCTTATGATCCACTTACAAGTGTGTTTGCGTACCATTAGCTGATTTAGTTTAGTTAGAAGAATGTCTGGAATGATGGTATTGAATGATGAACTAAAGTCTACAAAGAATACTCCTGCATAGGTATTTGGAGATTCAAGGTGTTTTAGAGTGTAGTGCAGAGACATATTAACAGCATCATCTATCGATCTATTTGCTCGGTATGAAAACTGCATGGGATCTAACAGCGGATCAATGATGGTTTGCAGATAGAACAGCACTAGCCTTTCAAAGATTTTCATAACTAGAGCTGTTAGAGCAACTGGTCTGTAGTCATTCAGCTCCCTGATTGAGGGCTTCTTTGGCACTAGGATGATAGTAGAGCATTTGAAGCAAGAATGAACATAGCATATCTCTAATGATTTATTGAAGATTTGGGTGAAAATGGGAACCAATTGGTCAGCACAGACTTTTAAGCAAGAAGGAGTTATCTTGTCTGGGCCTGGTGCTTTTCCTGGCTTTTGTCTGCAAAATAGATCTTGCACTTCTTTGTCTGTGATCACAGAGGTTGTGAACCCAATGGGTTGGGGTCAGTTGTGGGAGCTTTGGCTATTGTTGGTGTGTTTGAGATGGGGGTTGTGGGGATAAGTGGCTATAATTCCTTTCAAACCTGCAGTAAAACACATTCAGGTCATCTGCTAATTGTTGATTTCCTTCTCCCTGGGAAGAAGGTTTACTGTAGCCAGTGATGTTTTTAAGAGTTTTCCACATGTTTGCTGGTTCATTTGTTGAGAACTGATTCCTTAACTTTTCAGAGTAACTTCTTTTTGTTGCTCTGATCTCTCTTGTTAATATGTTTTGTAGCCTGATTGTACAGCATTCTGTCACCTTTTCTATAGGCTTCCACTTTGGAACTATGTTATGCTATGTATTCAAAGTAAATTACACTAGAGCCTTGGTGGCGCAGTGGTTAGAGTGCAGTACTGCAAACTACTTCTGCTGACAGCCAGCTGCCTGCAATTTGGCAGATCGAATCCCACCAGGCTCAAGGTTGACTCAGCCTTACATCCTTCTGAGGTGGGTAAAATGAGGACCCAGATTGGGGGGCAAGAGGTTGACTCTGTAAACTGCTTAGAAAGCACTATAAAGTAGTATATAAGTCTAAGTGGTATTGCTACTGCTACTGCTCTTGCAATAGCTCTTCTGGAGCTATTTCTCAGCATAATACAGATTCTAATGTTCTACCATTCAAAATCTGCTCAGCCAATTGGGGAAAGTGGGGAACCTGAGTGTTGAGATCCTTAAGTCACTCATTCTTGCTAATTTAAGCATTGCTCAATTGTGAGCCATATCCAGGAAGATCTATAATACATCATGATTGGATACTTGCAATATACATCATGGGGATACTTGTAATATCCCAAGAAACTAGATTAAGATTACCCTAAATATCAATATAGATGGTGTGTTGCAGATCCTTGGAACAGGACTCAAAAGCTGAAACTAAATGACAGGAAGAACAAGGAGGAAGCTTAAAGAATCATTGATGCTTAAGGGTAGGATATCTCCAGCAAAGAAGGCTCTCAACAGCAAGCAGAAGCTGCAGTGGAGGTAGATGTCTCCATGTGATCACTGGGACTTGAGCTCAATTCAAAGAACATGTTACCTTAAACATTGAAAACTTGTACTTATGCAAATTTCACTGGATGTTCCTTTTGCATAAGAAAACTAATGCTAATTTGATTATTGATACCTATGAGATATTCAATCCATAAATTGTTTCCAAAATGATCATACATCCTACAAGACACATCTGATACTCAACTCTCAACAAAATAAAAAGAAATCCTTGCATTATATATCACTTAGAGATTATATATATCACTTAGAGTTGCACTGTGAAGTCCTTGGTATTCTCTGAGCTTGATGGTTTGCTTACATTTTATTATCCACTTAGGTAAAACTGATCCAAAATTAGAACACTATTTCAATTGCAATTGGTTGTTCACCAGCAGGTACAGACTGATCACCTATTAGGGCATTGAAGATGTTAGGTAATGAAACGTCTGCAAGCAAACAACCAAGGCTGAGAGAATACCAAGGATTCCACAGAAATCCTTTGAATTTGAAAAGCTAGCAATTGTCAAGATTTCTCACCACCTGCCACCACCACCACATGCCTTACTCAATTTTGAAATGGAGGTGATACAAGATTCTTCTTGAGCATTCTTCGGTCATATTGTAATTGAGAAAGAAATTTACAGAAAGAGAACCAAGGTCAGAGTATCTGTTCATTAATGAAAGGTATGAACTGTGCAGTTGCTGCAAAATAGGGATATTCCAAACGTGAGGCTTACTATAAAGCCTGGAGCCTCTGTTCAGTTAAACAAAGCTTGCAAGGTAGAATGCAATTTTAGATATATATATATATCATAAATGTCAAGTTAGCTTTTCAGTTATTCAATGAATCTGAATCAAGGTTAAGATTAGGAAAAAGACTGTAAATCCAATTCTTATTTTCATATAGAGCGGTGTATTTCAATTATGACAACTTTAAGATGTATGGATTTCAACTGGTTTCCATCTTGCTTCATCCTAGATGAGGAATTCTAGGAAATGGTCCATACATCTTAAATATGCCAAGGTTGAAAAACACTGATATAGAGCATAGCAGCATAGCAACAAAGTGCCTGACAATAACAATAGGCATGGCACCTTAACATATAAGGGCATATCATCTGACAGTTCTTTGCAGATCATTATTTTGCTAACAAGCTAAACAAGCATAAAACAGTGCAGTAAAATTCTTAACAGGAACCCAGACTTTGCATCCTTCAACTTTGTTCTGTAGGTCATATGAAGATAAGAGACAAAATGTCTTAAGAATATTACTAAAACTATTATCCAAAGCTCATGATTAAGCTCTCCCTAATTTATAACAGCATTATAAAACTATTACTTTTCCAGAAAGAGATCTAAAACTACCCACCATGGGAAAGGCATTGATTAAATAAATGTATGCCCAAACTCTTCACTCTTGCAACCCAGGGTACAATGTTCTCATGAAGAAGCTTTATCTCCAGTCTTGCCCTTGTCTGTTGAAAGAAAATGAGGATGTGCAGAGCAAAACAGCAACTGTGAGGATAAACACACTGTTTGTGAAGGAAAGCTGTGTGATCTGTGTGACCTATGAAAAAAGAAAGCTCTGTGACCCATCCATGTCATGATCCTACACTATTTTCAGAAATCAAGATGTCTGCATCATCCTTAAGTGAGAATCAGGACTTGAGGACTTGCTCAGGATAATTTTAAGCTACATATCTTGGAAATTGAAAATTGCAGATACAACGTAGCATGATACTTCAAAATCAAACACAATCAGTCCAGTAGCTGCCACACAACAGACTTTTCTGAGATGTTATGTTGTAATTACGTTGTCAGTTCGCGGTTATAAAACAAGCTGTCTCAGTCCATATTTCCTAGGGCAAGATAAATGCCAAAACAGTCCTGATCCTGATGGATTTTTTTTAATGTTTCGGGACTGGCCTTGCAGCCAAAAAGTTGCTCATCAAACACATGGCAATTAACTTGGAGATAGCCTAAAAACCCTGACTGACAAGTTGCTTGCCCTTTGCTGTTATTGGAACAGAGTGGCTGTGTTTAGAGGCAATACTAATCTATCTAATCTGTAGTTTAGCAGATTTTGTAAAAATGAACCTGGCCAACTCCTCTGCTCATGCTTTTCTCCTCCCCTATTTCCTTTGGTTTGGCTACCCAGAGGAGAAACTGTCACATATATTTTAAATGAATCACTATTTAGCATGTCATCTATACCCACCATTTCAGTGATCAATGCAATTGGTCATTGCATTGTGGGACCAGGGCTGCAAGACTTATGCCCATGTTTACTGATAGATATTCAGCCTCTACAAGAATTAGCAATTTTGCTGCAGCTAAAATCACTAAAAGAAAGAAAATTAAAGATCCTTTTGCACCATTGCACCTATTTACCATTGTTATTCCAGCTGATTTTCTGGAAACCCTCATTCCCTAAAGTCCCATGACTGTGAAGCTCTGCCAGTGTCGAAGCTAGAATGTCATATTTGTTTCTATATTGATGGATTTTTATGTACTCTGGAACATCTGATTTTGGGGGATGTTTTAGCAACATTACTCTCAGTGCAAGTGAATTTTCTCTAGGTCTCTGGTCTTTAAAAATTGGAAAATAGATGACATGAAAATATTACTTAAATATATATTGCATATATTTCCTCTTAGAAGTGATTACATCAGATTTGATCACAAAATGCTTTGTGATGCTGAGCAGTATCTGTGATATTTGTTAAATAAATGGCACAATTTACAGCCTTTCAGTCAAGAATCTTCTATCTTCATGCCTTTTCCCTCATGATATCAAAAAAAAATTTTTCAAAAAAAAAATCTAGCTGGTTCTGTAAGTCTTGCCTTCTGAATTTTACTGCTCCTTATTGCTCTTTGGGTCTGACTCTTAGTTCCATAAATATTTTATTGGAATAAGCTACTCAGATTCTCTGGCAAATAAAATTCTACTTTTCTTTTCTTTTTTTAAGACAGTAGAAGTTTACTGTTAGAAATTTTCTTTCTCATTATTCTAGATTTTCCTGCAATCCAAAGACCTGTCTTCTTGGTTTTCTTCTTCCTTACTCTGCAAACTTTGTTATCTGACATTTCTTGATTGCATGACTCTACTACTCTACTGTTGGATTATGCTTTTATCAAGCCTCATTTTTCTTCTTTTACATGGATACATTAACAATCCTGACTTGAATAGATATATAGTATAATTATTTTCATTGTAACTTTTATTGGCTCTATTATTATTCCCATTCAGTATTAACCAAATACATGATGATTCTGTGGAACTACTTACTTTTCTGTGAACTACTTACTTTTCCTTTCTTTCAATTTTAATGAAATATGTATGCACTAAACTCTAAATTAGTGTTTCTCAAACTTGATAGCTTGAAGATATGCTGACTTCAACAACAAGGCTGGCTCGAGAATTCTGGGAACTGAAGTCCAGTCCACACATCTTCAAGTTGCCACAGTTGAGAAACATTGCTCTAAATGCTTCATTAACACAATAATCAAATGGAAATTTTCAAGTGATGTGCAATATCTTCAAGTTTAACATACCATTCCAAAAGTTAAATTCATACACCTACTCAAACACTTATCAGCTATAAGAGTATTAACAATTTTTGAAATTGTTCTTCCTAATTTTTAAAATGTCCTTCCTAATATTTTTTAAATATTGCATGTTTTCTTCTACCTCATCCTTTCCATTTAATTTGTTTAATATTTTGAACTTTTATTCATATAATTTTTTATTGTGCTTCTCTGCTACAAGGGAGAAATAAGCATGAATCAGGAAAATAATCACTGCTTTCATTAAAAGAATAAGGTACTGGGGATCAGGTCATAAATCAAAAGGGGCTCACAATCTGATCTCCCCCCAGTGTCACATTCAGTGCGGCCAATTTGTTGGGCTTAGTTCCCAGAACTCCTGCAAAATTTATCAACCAGCAGAGAGAAAGTATTATGTATATGGGAAGTAATTGCATTAACTATATATATTTCATTATATTTAAATTTTAAAATACATTTTTTTTTTTTGTCCTGGATGTGGCTGTCAGGGCTGTCAATGGATGGAAGATGTTTCCTTAACTCTGTGCCCTATTTCAATGGTCAAAAAGAACAGAGGATAGAAGCAATCTAATGTTATTAATGGATGCTATAGAGCTAAAGATAATAGTAAATCTGTTTCCTCTTCTGAGGTTATACTTCTGAAAGACAGAATGAAACATCAAAATCTGATTGGGTAGAAATTTGATTTTATCATTATTACTCATTCAGAAACTATCAAGGATCTGATAGGGTTGTCATTTCTGGAACACAGCAGATACAATTTATAGCCATTTTCATTCTTGTCTCATTGAGCACCTGATGGTTTGGCCCATTTGTTTGTTGAAGTGTTACGCCAAGATGTCACTTGAAGGCCAAGTGTGGGTTTTATCCTGAAAATATTTGTGTAGCACCATGATTAGCTTTGACTTTAAGTGCTATGTGAATTCATGATTTGCTAATCAGAAATGATGTCTTGTTTTCTAAAATTGTTGTGAACGTTCTGAAGGTACATCCTTTTTCCAGCTGTGGCCAATAAGATGCCCCAGGAAAACTCACACATAGAACAAAATGACAATATCTGTCGTATCTGATTTATCGCCAGCAAAAACAAAATTCTTTCTCTCTCTCAATCTGTCTCTTTGGACATTGGGCTTCCAGCAATTATGGCAAATTTACTTCCATGTAATCTTTCAGAAAGTATTAACATCACTAGTTCATTGTCAAATGATGGCAAGTTAATTTCATGAGTATCATTTTAAATGTTTATCTGAAAACAGTTTCCCCCACACCTAAAGTTCTAAATTGCATTCTTGGGCATGTATATTTATTTGTCTACAGTAGATACAACAATAGTCAATTATCTGTATAGACCATGAGTATGGCTTCAAGGCTTGGGATTGCAGGCATGGAATAAGCAGAAAAGTAGCTTTTTTTTCTTTTCCCAAAGCTTTGCCTATGTTCCAGGAAGGTAAGCCAGGAAAAATGGAAACTCTGCATGCATATAAGCACCACCACCCCCCCCCCGCAATTCTATTTGTCTATATGGAACATGTATAATTCATTTTCAGCATGGTGCAATATCTTGATTACAATATAGAATTAAATTTTATTTCTTATTTCCACAGCCTTTCTTGCAGTTTCTAGTTTCCCAATAATTTCCCAAAGTCTCAGTATAGAAAGAAATACAAGGCTGATTCCCAGCTTGATCTTAAACACACTAATGGTAATCCAGTAAGTCAGCCAAGCATATAAATAACATTAACAATGCACTGAGTAAGTTCAGATTGTTTCATCTGAAACAATGGACGCATCAGAGACCCTACATCAAAATCTGTTTTACTGCCATCAAACATCTATTCACGATTTAAAGTTGAAGGGACATGTAAGCAATAGTTGAATATTTACAGAGTCTAATTCAAGTCATCTCATGGCATAACTCCAAAAGTTGTTCTCAAGACAGTTGTATTGTAGCAGCTAGATAACAAGATTCTTATTTTATACATACATAATTAGAGATAAACTCCACTGGACACTGTGGGTTTATGCAATGTTCTAAGCCATGGTTTTCTTCATTATTTGTGACTAAGCAGGGTCCCCATATTATGCTAAACCATTAGCATAATCCCTAAACCACAATGCTGGGTACATATAATACACTAAATCAAAGTCATATTATGCCTTAAAATATTGAATAAAGCAAGTCTATAAGACTTACTCATAACTAGATATGTATTAATTTATGTAATGTGTACCAGAATGTCTCCAATTTAAAATTAGTTTTTCCCATAGTCCATTTTGTGGCCTTTACAAGCCATTATCTGAGAATCATGTTTTCTTTGCAGTAATAATGTTTTACTCCCTGACTTTTTAAAGTAATATTGAAGAGAATATAATTTCAATCATGACTTCATATGTACCAGTATATGATAAGGGAAAAAAAAGTTTCCAGGACACAGCATTATAGAGTGTTGAAATATGCTGAGTTTTGGTTCACACATAATTGTACTTTGTATCTGCTATCAGCATCCTTACATTTTGGCCCCCAAATCTTTACAATTCTCAAAAACTGCAGAACAGAAGCCTGAAAAGTTCTTAGGAATTCAGCCAAAACAAAATAGTCAAAGCCTAATTGTTTATGAGATTTTCCCCTCAATTAAACTAAAAAGAATTATGTGCTTCTTCCAATGATTAAAGAGAACTTCTTATACACAGAAGCATTTACAGTGAATCAAAGTCGAGATGACATATATGTAGTAACACAAGAACACAACATATTTGTGCCCAATTTCTGATGCAAGTTGTAAGTTGTGGGTTTCGTGTTCTGATGTACATTTTCTCACTTTTTGCCCCTTCGAGGGCTCTGCAAATAAGTATCTATGAAATCACCACTCAGGCAGCTAAGCCTATAAATTAGCCAATAAGAGATTCAATGGAAGAAATGGTCCAATCCTGAAGCATATTCACTAACAAAAGAGATTCACCTGTTTGAGTCTCACTTAGGTAGCATTGATCATAGGTGGCGCAGTGATGAAAACACAGTATTGCAGGCTAACTCTCTCCACAGCACAGCCTGAAATTTGATCCTGACGAGCTGAAAGTTAACTCAGCCTTCCATCCTTATGAGCTTGGTAAAAGGAGGATCCAGATTGTTGGAGGCAATATGCTGATGTTGTAAACTGTCCAGAGGATGCTGTAAAGCACTATGGGGCATTATATAATTCTAAGTGCTATTTCTATCACCATTGTCACTAGCACTAGCACATAACAAACCCACTCTACCTGTGGTGCCTGAATTTTTGCCTAATTTTTAAATATTAGCTTTTCTAATCTTTAATACACCTTTTTATCAGCCTGTTAATTGTGCTATCCTTATAGGACACAGCAAATGTGCTAACCAATTTACTTTTGTTTTTCAAATATGTGATCCTGAGGGTGTCTGTTTACAAAATCTGCAATGTTAATTCAAATGGTTGATTGTCCATTAATTCCCACTTTAGAGGACTTATTTCCCACTTCGTTGAACTGTAATCCATAATTTGCTTTGTGCTTCATATGTTTTCTCCACATTTTATATGAAATTTGAGGGGTAAAAGCATATCAGGCATACAGCAAATTATGTATAACAGTTCAACAAAGTGGGAAATACCGGAAAGTCCTTTTAAATATATTTAAAACAAAGTGATGAAATCAAAAGGTCAAAAGTATCAAAATTCCCTTCCAATGTAGATAGACAAGTTCCAACAGGTTTAGCTGGTACTGTATTAACCTTAGGAGCACCATTTAAAATCCTTAACTGCAGAAACTTGACACATGTATATTTTTGACAATAACAGTTTCTGAACATCAAAATACACAATCAATGTAAAGCTAAACAGAAATGTTTAGTACAATATATGTACAAATGTTTAGTACAAATGTTTAGTACAATATATGTACAAATGTTTAGTACATATATATCCACTTCTAAGGCAGAAAGCAACTGATTCCAAATGACATCAGAAAAATTAAGTGTCTTAAGTACAATTAAATCATATGGGTTATTTTTACTCAATTTGGGTAATAAATCAGAATAAAGACTTCAAAGCATGAGACACGATTGCTGATGCTGTCAATAAGTGGAAAAATGTGGAATCCTGTTGTGTATATTTAACAATTATCTGTTGAAAAGAGCCCTTCTCAAGGTTATTACTATGAATCTTCTCTCTAATCAGACTTGTCACGTCCACAGTTACATTGCCAATCTGAGAAGAACTGGAGTATATTGCACATAAAAAGCTATTCCTTAATATTTAATCCAAAATCAGCCCCTATAAATTAGAATGTCACAAGTTTAAGGATTGCTATGAGTTACTCAAATAAAGAAGCTAGAAACACATATGCAAATGTGTTTTAATGTTATGGACATGCCTTAATACATGGTTGCTGTGCCCAGGGAATAATTAATATTGATATGATTGCAGCAATCAAAGTAATGTGCCAGAGGTTAATCAATCATACCAGCTCCTTTGGTATGGTATGAAGAATTAAAAAAAAAAAAAAGTCTTGCAAGTCACTATCTCTCACTGAACAAGATTTTTCATACGGGGAATGGAAAGGATACTTACAGTTTAGATTTTATGATGGAAATTAAGACTGGAGGGAGCAGGGAGAGGGGAAAGAGAGTACTGTTAATGGAGAAACAGCAGTCCAATCTCTGCACTATCTACTAGTGCCAAGATATACTTGCTTCCTAAAAGCAAGTATATCTTTCCATCATATGCTGAACAGGGAAAAAATATATTTCAAATTCACTGAAAGATGGAAAGAGTTTCTACATGCTGGGTAAAGAATACAGAGAACCATTTCATCAGAAGCCACTTCAAGAAGCAGAAGATATACATTATTTGTCTGGAAGGTGGGGGGTTCTTTGGGCTTTATTATTCAGTGGGGCTATTAAAGGAAGCATCTTAGGTGTTTGGAAGAATTTTACATCAAAGATATACTTTGGAAAGTGCAAAACTAGGGGAATAGCAAAAAGAAGTGCAATATTAAATACAAAAAATCATCTGATGCCTAGGAGAGAGAGAGATATATATATATTTAGCTTCTTCCCTGTACAGACAGGTGGCTGTTCCATCTCATAAAGCCACTGAAAATATTATAGAACAAAAGTGCTCTTCACCAAAATTAGCTCTTCCATCAGGAGATTTCATGAAGCAAGCAAGCGTGATATTTTATCGCAGCTGGCATCTTTTTTTTTTTCTTTTTTCTTTTTCTTTTTGAAGAGCCCTGGGACTTTCGTCACATCTCTCTTATCCCTTGCTCTAATACCAGCTGACAATGATATGGTGCTGATTTTGGACATTGAGAAGATCTATTCTAGAAATCCACCTTTTAAAAAGTTGCGCTGCAAGCTCAACAGGGCTACCAACTTGACTCTGATGGAATTGCTCCTACTGAAGGTGAAAAATGGAGAGGTGAACAGGACTCTTCCCCAACCAATAGGGGAATACATCAACCCAGAGGATTTCACCTGGAGAGCAGAAAAAAAAGTATTTTCCACCACAGGCTAATAAAAGTTAAGGTGTGGATCAGATCTTTGTTCCAGTTTGTTTTAAAAGCTTTATGGCAGGATGTGAAAGCTCTTTTTGGAGCATTCCGAGAAGTACATTCGATTCTTTCACTGCCCAGCACTCCTCCACTCAGCATTCCTTAAAGCAAGGGGTCTCCGATCTTGGCAACTTTAAGCCTGGCAGACTTCAACTCCCAGAATTCCCCAGCCAGCCTTAAAGGAAGCTTCAGAAACAATACTGGTTTTACTTGGGAAGCCCTTGCGTTCATGCAAGTTCATCCTTTCAACTTGCTCTGAAATGGGTGGGAAGTTGCAGGAGGTCTGTTCGCAAATTGCACACCGGATCTCTTCGCCCCTTGCCAACCTCCTCGGATTTCTCAGAGCAGAGAAGCAGAAACCTGGAGAGAAGTTTCAAGGGGGGCAGGTATCTGGCGTGCCGCATTTCCAAAGCCCAACTACAAAGTTGACAAGGATGCTGGGGGGGGGGGGGGGGAGGAGAGAGCCAAGCCAACTCTGGCTTTCTAGGCAGTCAACTCGATCCGAGGAGATCGGTGGACAGATCTCAGGCGGGAGACCGAATGCTCTCGGGGGTTGGTCTGATTCCGAAGGGCTAATTAATAAGATTCTCCGAAGACTCACTTCCTAAGCAAAAGCCCAGGAACTAAGGAGAAACCCCATTTAGAAATCCGCTCGGAAGACCTGGAGGGGAAAAGAACCGGGTTCCTGATCTAGAAACACCGACGCAGATGCACCCACGGATACTTACAGTTCGTAGGAACTGTATCTCGTCTTCCCCTCCTTCGCCCCCTTCAGCCATGGCTCTGGAAGTGGGGTCGGTTGATGGTGGAGTGGGGGGGGGGGGGTGGCGGGCGCTCTGCTCAGCCTCCGATCGCCTCTTCAGCGGCAGCTCGCAGGCTCACCTCAGCTCCTTTTCCCGATTGGCATTAGCATCTAGCTAAATCCTTAGCCATATAGGGAGCCCCGCCAACTCCACTGCACTGCAGACTGTCAGTCAACCCCCTCAGCGCCAGAACCAACGGAGCTGCTTCCCCAATTTCACAGCAAGCTCACACACCCCCACCGCTTCCGCCTTGCCCCCCTTCTCTAGGGAGAAACCGATCGGGAAGGCATTACAGGAAGCCCTCCCTGCATTTCCAAGGGTCTCCCTCCCCCCCCCCCCTTTTTAAAGGTCTTTCACTAGCGCAATCAGGGGATGAAAACGACAGTGAAAAGCGAAGGTCTCTTTCTCTTTCTCTCTCCCCCCCCCTTTGCTTGGTGGCTTCAAATGTCTGCCTCCTCCCGGTGTTAGAAAAAAGAAAAGAAAAGAAAGTATCGCAATCAGCAAGTCTTCCCTTATTGATGAATATTTCAGAGGATTGAAATACGGACTGTCCTCAGCTTGGGAGAGTGATTATTTTAGCAGCAGGTTTCAGGCATGGGCAAAATTATCTATTTATCTAAAACGAGCAGCAGCAATTCTGTCTGATGATACAATTCCATCCTCTAAAGGAACTGCGTGTCACTGTTAAATAAGCTACAATTTCCACAAAGCAATTGCTATGAAGCCCAATCTATCTGGGATCTATGCTAATCTATAATTACCAACATGGGTACTGGAATTCCCATCCTATGCATGTGTAGGAGGATGCAAGTTCTGCTGAAGTCCGTGGAATTTATGTCTCAGTACAACTGATTAATTTGATTGCTTTTATTCCCTACACCTCCAGTCTTCTGTTTCTGAAGTTGGGTAGGAAGAGTGAATCAAAGCTATTATTAAAACCTACAACATAACCTTTCCCGAAAACCAAAAATGTTACTTTGAAAAAGGAAATGAAGAATGCTCCAAAACAGAAGAAGAAAAGTTACAGTATATGATTTTCAGCAGCAATGAAGATCTTTCCACATGCTCAACCTTGAGAAGTTTCATAGATTAGTTTAAGCATCCCAAAAAGCTTATATGTGCTTAAATTCCCTTGCATGTCGTCCTTGCCCCATCAGTTGTGTCCACTTGCTTGTCCATTCAGCATTTGCACTGCTTGTGTCAACATCCTTCTGCTTGTGTCCCACAGTCAGATAGAACTGGACGAGATCAAGTATTTTTGTTGCTCTGGAAATAGAGGTTTTCCCCTTAAGCCCATACAAGATGCTCCACTGAAGGCAATGCAGCATGCATAAATGCATATAAGAAATATGGCCTGGTTGTAGGGGGGGGGGCTTCCTGTGGTGCTCTGTGTGCTGTTCCATCTGACCACTGCATGTGATATTTCAGAGTTCTGCCCGTCATTCATCCTTATATTGACAGCATGGCCAGGGAGTCAATCTAATGGAAGGGCTGCCTGGGACAAGGGCAGCTATTTTCCCAGGTGCTCCAGTGATGCAGCACTTTGAAAGTCATTCATGAGCCACTTCCCATCACAATGCAAATGTCTCTCTAATAAAGGAGTCCTGAAACTTGGCAACTTTAAGACTTGTGGACTTCAACTTCCAGAATTTTGGAGAATTCTGGGAATTGAAGTCTACAAGTCTTAAAGTTGCCAAGTTTGAAGACCTCTGCTCTAAGAGAAAGTGTGTTCAAATCACACAGCTGCCCAGAAAGGGGCACTCCAAGTACTTTCCTCCACTTTTCTTTTCCTGAAGTTCAGCAATGGGTTCAAAGAATGAGATTTCTCTGCTGTATGAAAGATATTGTCAGATGTCTTGTCCTAATCCACTTCCCCCTGCTGCCACTGCAAATAGTTGTGAATGGAAATATATTGTATCCCATGCTATTTTAGGAGACCACCAACCACATGAATGCATTTTGGATGCTTGGCAACCAGTCCACATTTACAGCTGTTTGCAGAGTCCTGTGGTCAGGTGACTACAATTTATGATGCTTTTGCTGGATACTGGCATTTCCTTCCAGTTTTGGGCAAACCCCACCCCAATAGCAAACAATGGGTTCTCAATGACCCCAAGCTTTACTTTACAATCATGGCATTACTTTACGACCATCATATTTGCTCTAGGATCACATTTGCTTCATGACTATCACAAAAAAATATTGTAAAATTGGTCACTTTATGATCAGCACCAGTTCTGAGAGTTCACTTACAGATGTAAGTTGAGGGTATGGGTGTTGAATACATACAAGTCTAGCCAAATGGCTGGGTGCTACAAATATAAAATTTTGCCTTTTAAATATTTCCTAAAACGTTTCATTCTTCTGGGAGAGGTGAGTGCTAACTTTCGCTCATGTTAAAAGCAGCTGGTTGTTGTGAAGCCAACCACATACATATTCCCCTGATTTGGGTTCTTCAGTTCCTTCTGCCGCACAGCTGTTGCAGGTGTTTATTTTCTATCTTTTTATGTGTTGTGCAGTGCATTAGAATAACTGCAATAAAGACATTAATTGAGTAGCATTGAAGTACATTTGACTTGCTGTATAATATTGATTCAGATGATAGAAAAACTTTGGGCAGTCCCAAAGTAAGCATTTAAATACAAATGAGGGATGGGGGAGATGAAGGAATAGAAGAGAGATTGGGAATTTTGGCTCCTTTATGACTTGGGAACTTCAACTCCCAGGATTCCTGAGCTAGCATGGTTGGCTTAGGAATTCTGCAAGTTGAAGTCCCCAAGCCATAAAAGTTCCCCACCCCTGGAATAGAACAAGGTAAGAATGGAAAGGCCTGCACAATGGGAATATATTACTCCTTGCAATCAGAATCCATTCCCACACCCAGCAGGGTTCATTGTGGGATTTTTTAAAAATCAATATGGCATTTTCAGCAGTTTAACTGCAGCCCCGCTCCTTTTACCTTTGTGTAATGAAAATACAGCTACAAGGAAGGAGCTTCAATCTCACTGTCACAATTTTTAACTTGACCTTTTTGATCCCTGATGGGACTTGCTTTTCCTATGAAACTCCTGTACAGCATCTCCTCCAGATCAGCCAGTACTCCCCTCCATTATCTTCAGGCCCATACTCTAATCTCCTAGTTGAAATCCTAGTTGAAATGAATTTCTCAACCACAAGAGATGAACTTTCAGAATTACATGTTTGTATAGCTTATATGGGCTAGTAGATAGATAGATTGGCTAGTAGCTGTTTGAATCTGAAGAAAAACTTTTTTCCTGATTCAGTAATGCTACAATGCAATATTATCTCATTTCCTTCCTTCCCTCCCTCCCTCCCTCCCCCCCCCATTTTTAGCACCATCAAAGCTGACACCAGCCAAAGCATAAAAAAACTCAAGCAGTGCAAGATCAGATGTGGAGAGACCTGGCCCAAAGAATACCCAGAGCTGGACACAACCGTCAATGGTTAACATCATCTGTCTTTGGACACCAGTTGAACAGTTCTTAAGTAATTCCATGACACCTAGTCCAAAGTGTTATATTTGTAAGTTTGAATACCAGTATTCATGTGCATTTTTATACCTCTTCCATTTTAAAAGACTCTTTAAAATAGTAATTGTGTCAGAACTGAGCAAATAAATACTGGCTGCCATCCAATCTGATCTTATGAACAGGCAGATTAAGCCTAGAGCTGATAAGTTTCATCTGGAGAAAAAGGTAAGAGTGGAAACTATTCACAAAAATACATGTAGGTTCTTCCACATGAAAGGAAATGGGAGCTGAAATAAGGTAAGGAGGTATCAGGAAAGGAGCTATGCATGGAGTTTGAACAACAGAAAAGTGAATTTATAGTTAGAAGATTAAGTTAGATGCAGGAAGCTTGGGCTGCAGGTTCCAGAGTAAAAGGAAATTCACCAAGGATGGAGGAGAAGGAAGATGCTTCAAGGGATCATATGTACTTGATATAGAGGGGGGAAATATTGGAATTCTAGATCACAGGTTGTTACGTTTGGAGCATGGGTGAGAAAGAATGGAGACAAGCCTCTGAACGGTGAACTTCAGCTCTTTATTTACATAGTGACTTCTGGCATCTATAGTAGTTGTAACCTGCCTTATATAGGCAAACCCCAGTAACTATTAACCAATAACCAACAAGGAGCGCTAGCTCTCATAACCAATAGAAACTCTCTGTAAAGGGCCAATCGGATTCCCCGGAGCGGGCCAATCCGATCCGGCCATTTAACAACCAATCAGAAGTGCAGGGCCAGAACCCTGCACTTTACTCCAAGCTCACGCTTTATTAAAACTTTATACATTCACAACACCCCTTCCCCGTGGCTTCTGTTTGCAGGGCGCAGTTACATAGTCCTTTAGGTAGGACGGTTGTTTTATTAGTCTCTTTGATTTTCGCTGTGTCATTTGGCTGTAATCACACTGAGGTAGATCGTTGTTTGGCAGTGGGGCTGTTTCTGGTTCAGAGTTCATTTCCCCGTCATTGCCCATGTTCTCTGTAATTCCCTGAGGTTCAACTGTTTCCCTCTCTGGTTCCACTTCCTGAGTCTCTATTATACCGTCGTTCCCTTCGAACGGGTTTTCTTCTTGGAATTCATCTTCTTCCGTACCTCCCCCCCCTCAGTCTGGTCATAGGGGAGTTCAGGACTGCCCGCCGGAAGCCGCGATCATAATTGATCGATATGGTGTTTCCATAGTCTATCGTCAAGGCATTGTACAAGGTAGGATCTTGGGCTGGTTACACGAACTACTGTCGCCTCCACCCACAATGGATCGCCCGATAGGTTTTTAGCGTATACCAAATCTCCTACCTGGAAGGCACGACAGCAGCCGCTGGATCCTAGTGGTTTTTCTGGTTCATAAGCTGGGTGTAACCGGTTGAGGTGGGAGCGGAGTTTTCGTCCCATTAGCAGTTTGGCGAGAGTTTTGTTGGTAATGCTATGTGGTGTGATGTGTTGTAAAAAAAGGATTCGATTGATCTTGTCGTCAATGTTGTCGTAGTCTACCTTCTGTAAGGTTTTCTTCACAAATTGTACCATGCGTTCTGCTTTGCCATTGGTCGCAGGGTGCACAGGCGAGGTGAGCGCATGTCGAATGCTGCAGTCAGGGAGGTACTGCTCGAACGACAGTGCTGTAAATTGGGGCCTGTTATCAGATACCAGGACGTCTGGTAGTCCGTGGGTTGTAAATAGTCTTTCCAAGGTTTTGATAACCGCCTCGGAGATTGTAGTCATCATGCGATGAATCTCGAGCCAATTTGAATAGGCATCGACGGTAAGTAGAAAGGTGTGGCCTTTGGTCGGCCCCGCAAAGTCCAAGTGAATTCGGGACCAGGATCCGCGTGGTGTCTCCCATTCAGTAGGAATGGCTTTAGATGGGGTGTTGCTCACTTCCTGGCATTTTGGACAAGCTTTAACCCAATATTCGATTTGCTTGTCAATGCCCGGCCACCATGCGTAGCTTCGCGCAAGGGCTTTCATTCGCACGATGCCGGGGTGGCCATCGTGCAAGGTTCTCAGAAGCGCTTTCTGGAGTCGTTCTGGGATAACGACTCTATCGCCCCAGATGACACAGCCATTTTGCGAGAACAACTCGGTTTGTCGAGTCTTGAATGGTGTGAAGTCATCTGATAATTGGTCCAATGGCCATCTGCGTTGTACCCAGCTTAGGACTCGTGCTAAGGTGGGGTCGCGTTTGGTTTCTCTCGCGATATCTCGGGCGGTTAATGGCGGTGAGTTGAGTGCCTCAATTTGCAACGTGGTTACCGTTGGTGCAGGATCGTCGAGAGTCTCTGGAAGTGGTGCTCGGCTCAATGCGTCGGCGTGGGGAATGGCTTTCCCTGGGCGGTATTGCAGCCGATAGTTATAAGCAGCTAAGAATTCTGACCATCGAGTCATCCTAGGGGATAATATGTAGGGAGTCGGCTTATCTCCGGCTATTATCCCCAATAATGGTTTGTGGTCAGTCACGACAGTAAAAGCCTGGCCATACACGTACTCGTGGAATCTTTTAACAGCTGACACAATTGCGAGGGCTTCTTTATCGATTTGTCCATAATTTTGCTCAGTTTTTGAAAGTGTCTGAAAAATATGCAACAGGGGCTTTGTTCCCATTAGGCAGTACATGGCTCAAGATGGCGCCCACTCCAAAGGGTGAAGCATCACATGTTATATTTAACGGTAAAGTCTCGTTATACTGCATGAGTACAGAGTCAGAAGTGAGCAGTTTTTTTACGTTGCGGAACACCTGTTCTTCTCGGTGACCCCATAACCAATTTGCTTTCTTATCTAACAACGGTGTAACAGTTCAGCGACCGTTTATGCAGTAAAAATACATTATAAAAATTGATGAGGCCTAGGAACGCCTGGAGATCGGCCTTGTTTCGTGGCCTATGAGCATTTTTTATCGCCTTTAGTTTACTTTCAGTAGGGTGAATACCCTGGCTATCAATTAGGTACCCTAAAAACTCAACACTGTCAGTACACAATTTACATTTGTTTTTCTTTACTTTAAGACCGGCCTCTTGGAATTTTTTTAGGACTAATTTAAACCAGTCCTGTAAGATTTTTTTTGTTGGGGCCGCAATTAATACATCGTCAAAATAGGGGACCATGCCCTTAATCCCTTGTAATAACCTCTCCATAAGGCTCTGAAAAATCCCCGGGGCTACACTCACTCCGAATTGAAGCCAGGTACATTTAAAGGCACCTTGGTCCGTCACAATCGTTTGTGCCAGTGCCATCTTTTCATCAACAGGCAGTTGCTGATATGCCTGAGCTAAGTCTAATTTAGCGAAGACTTTTCCGCCCCCCAGGGAGTGGAGGAGATGCTGCACCACCGGCACTGGATATGCGTTCTGCTGTAGGGCATGGTTCAAAGTGGCCCGGTAGTCCCCACAAATTCGGATCGACCCGTCTGGCTTAATGGGTGTTACGATTGGGGTTTCCCAAGGGGAGTGATTGATGGGCTCTAACACCCCCTGAGCTATCAGTTTGTCAAGTTGTTCGTCGATTTTTGACTTTAAGGCAAACGGAACTCGACGGGGCTTAAGTTGGATGGGAGCTATCTTTGGGTCTGGACTGAACGAAATCGGGGTCCCCTTGTACTCGCCTAAGCTGTCCGCAAAGACGTCCCTGAACTCATAGATGAGGTCTCCCTCCCAGTCACTTCCGCTGACTTGGTTTATGCCGGCCACTTCAATGCCTAGTGGTTTATGCCGGCCACTTCAATGCCGAACCATTGGAGGCCTAGTAGGCTAGGCCTGTCTCTATCGATGACAGTTAGTGGTAAGTACGCTGTGTGCTTCTTGAAGGAGACTTGGACTCGGCAGGAACCAATGACGGATATTCTATTCCCTTGGTAGTCCTTGAGGATGAGTCTTTGGAAGCGGAGATCTTGGCGTTGAATCGTGGGGATGAGTTGTTGAAGGGTCTTCCAGGACACCATCGAGAGGGACGATCCCGAGTCGACTTCCATGTGGCAAGATGGTTCTCAATGGCTGGTTCTCAATGGCTACTGTGACTCGGATTTTCTTGGTGTCTAAAGCTGAGGCGTGACCAATAGTGACAGTATGGTGAGCCTCTTCTCTCTGCAAAACTCAATTTCTGTAAGAGTAGTTTACTGGCTCTCGCCGTACAGGACGGTTTCCTGTCAATTGGCGATAGTTAGTCCCTTTTGAGGCCTGGCCAGGTCCTGGTAAGCTTCAGCAGACCCATCCGATGTGGCCTCGCTTCCCGCACTCATGGCAGAGCGCGTCGCGGAATTTGCATGGTTGGCCCCACAGCCAGCACAAGGGTGTAAAGGCTTCGGGTGGTGGTCCCGATCGAACCGCAGTCGATGGACCCCTTCTTCGTCACTGTCTGACGACGAAGAGAGATCCTCATGGTGCGTTGTTGCAAGCTGCCCTTCTGACCTGGATAAAATGTCGCTTGTCGGTGGTGGTACTGGAGTGCGGTTTCGGCGTAGTTGTACAGCTGACTTCCTGGTTGCTTCTGCTGCAGTAGCATCAGCGATGGCGTTGGCAAGGCTGATGTCGCCTTTCGCCATCAGCTTGCTTTGAACGCCTGGTGCATCTAGTCCCAGAACTATGCAATCTCTTAGTGCTTCTTCTAGATCGGTGAACCCGCAGAGGCCTCCCAAATTTCAGAGGTCTGCTATGAAGTCGGCCACGCTTTCTCCCTTTCGCTGGCTCCTCTGATAAAACTCATGCCGTCTCACGAGCGTAGGCACAGTCGGTGCGTAGTGATCTCGTAGGAGAGGTTCGAGGTCGTCCCAATCCATCGCCTTCACTTCTCGGGGTTTTGCTAGTGCTTTAGCCATCTTAAATATGGTTGGACCGCAATGCGTTAGGAACACCGCCCATTTCTTTCCTGGTGTGGCATCCTTTAAGTTGTTGGTTTCTAAGAACATTTGGAAGCGATCCATGTAGGACTCCCAGTCCTCCTGTACTGGATCGAACGGAGCGGGTGGTACGACGACACCGGACATGGTTCCGTTGTGTAGCGTCGTCTGTCACGTGCTCGGTGTTCTTTGAAGTTTCGTTGGTTCAGATGTCTCCACATCCCATCCTTGTCGCCAGTGTTACGTTTGGAGCATGGGTGAGAAAGAATGGAGACAAGCCTCTGAACGGTGAACTTCAGCTCTTTATTTACATAGTGACTTCTGGCATCTATAGTAGTTGTAACCCGCCTTATATAGGCAAACCCCAGTAACTATTAACCAATAACCAATGAGGAGCGCTAGCTCTCATAACCAATAGGAACTCTCTGTTAAGGGCCAATCGGATTCCCCGGAGCGGGCCAATCCAATCCGGCCATTTAACAATCAATCAGAAGTGCAGGGCCAGAACCCTGCACTTTACTCCAAGCTCATGCTTTATTAAAACTTTATACATTCACAACACAGGTGTCAAACTCGATCACATCAGGTGACATTGCAACGTTTTTTTGCCTTTGTAGAGCTGGGGTGGGTGTGGCCTGTGCATGATGCATCCTGGCCACAGGCCACCAATTTGACAGGCCTGATGGATGTTGCTAGCTGTGAGATCTTTCCAGTTACGTTTTAGCTGAAACCTTGATTAACTCTAAGGAATATTTAATATAGTTACATACGTAACGACAGTTGGGGTACATTGACATAAGAAGCATTATTTTGCATTAAAGCATTATTTGAATCACCAAATGGCCGACCATTAGAATCAAAAAGTGAAAACTGATTTCACTCCATTCTAACTTCTGGGGTTACCATTACACCAAAAAGAGGGAAAGAAATTCAAAAATAGGTTTGTTTAATCTGTTTTAGCTGCATGCTATTTAGCTATAAAGGTCAAATTTTCTGAGAAATTTAAGTTGTTACATCGTGCAATTTTTCAAATAAAGAGCTACCATGAGCTCTTTTACTTGAAAGCTCCTGCATGATGAGGTTTTATCTATTTAGTCTTGCGCTCCTCGGCACCTCACCTCCCCCCACTGTGTCACTAATTCTCTTAATGTTCCTGCCATTTTCTTTTTCTGTAATTTGTTCAGAGGTTTACAAATAGGAGCAGTCGATGTGCTTTTGAGTTGGCTGCTACACTGTGCTGCAATTCGGTTTCTCTGGATCTTTCTTAAGCTTTCTAATTGTGCTCCAAGCTTTCTTGATGTTAGTCAAATCTGTGCTCTCAGTTAATTCCTTCCATGTCATGAATTTCTGCTAACCAAGCACAGCTGCCAGCTCTTTTCCTGTAGAGATATTTTCTGCAAATGACTGTAATTGTATGTTTGAAGGTAGCTACCAGATAGCATGGCCAATTGGGATGTTACACCAAAATACCTCCCTCCTACTCCCCTTGTTATGAAGAAAATCTAACCCTGTGATTGCTAAAGTTCACATTGACTTGATGGTACATAACCAATCAATTCTATATTCCTGCCAAATCATATTACATAATAAATCTCCTTCTTAATAATTTAAAACTACCAGTATACTCACATTGGAAAATATAATAATCTTGGCTGATAGAAGTTGAAGGGTTTTTCTTGTACATGTAAACATTCCTGAATATGAATTTGTGAAGCAGGTTTAATGAATGCAACATAAAGTTTTATTTACATTATATCTATCATCTATCATCATCTATCACCTATCTTTCATCTATCCATCTATCAGTTTATATGGCTGCCTATCATAAAATAGGACTCTGGGTTGCTAACTAGTAATAAAACCATCACAACAAAACAATAAGCTGAGATAAAGCCAAACCAATCAACATAACCACAACACTGGCTTAATAAACCATCTTGGGCTCCAGATTCAGCAACAAAAACAGGTCCTTAACACCTGGCTAGAAGTGGTGGGTCAAATCTAATCTCCTGGGGAATAATGTTACAAACAGCCAGCACTATGACAAAAAAAAAGGCTCTCCTCTGGAGATGCACCAGATGATACTCCCTAATTACATAGATGGAATCTGGAACATGTCTTTATTGCTGGAATCTCACAGAATGGTTAGATAGATGAGAGAGAGATGACTTTGGCTCCATTGCATTATAGAAACAAACAAATGCATCCTATCCAGTGGGGGGATTCAAAATTTTTTACTACTGGTTCTATGGGCGTGGCTTATTGGGCGTGGCTTGGTGGATGTGACAGGGAAAGGGTACTGTAAAATCTCCATTCCCACTACTGGTGTGATTCAAATATTTTTACTACTGGTTCTGTGGGCATGGCTTGGTGGGAGTGGCAGGGGAAGGATACTGCAAAATTGCCAGTCAGAGGTGGTATTTGCCAGTTCTCTGAACTACTCAAAATTTCTTCTACCAGTTCTCCAGAATATCACCTCTGATTCCCAGTGGGATGGGAAAGGATACTACAAAATCTCCATTCTCTCCCCACTCCTGGGAGAAGGTTACTGCAAAATCCCATTCCCTCCCCACCCTACTAACCTGCTTTCCAGCTCCATTCTCCTGTGCAGGGCAGCAAAAGAAGATCCAGCTGATCAGCTTGGACTCGGGAGGCAGAGAATAGATGGGGGTGGGGCCAGTCAGAGGTGGTATTGCTGATTCTCCAAACTACTCAAAATTTCTGCTACCGGTTCTCCAGAACTGGTCAGAACCTGCTGAATACCACCTCTGATCCTATCATACTATACCATTCGCTGCATCCTGCCATAAGAGTCAAAACAAGAAGTAGTCCACACATATATGTTTAGGCAGAAGGGCAAAATAAAATGACTTCAGCAATTTCACAAGTAACAAGCAGGCAGAATGTTAGACAAAGAAGACACAACTAACTCCTCAATTCTCTATCTACAGAGAATTATTGCTTCCTTGTGGTCAGTACTGTAAGTTATTTGGTGCTAAAGAGTTCATGCTACTGAATACCACCTCCAACATGAGCTTTGTAGGAAAAATGGGAAGGATATCTTATCTTTCATGCAAATACCTCTGTTTTTCTCAATACTGTATTTTTGTACCAAGTCAAAAGCCTACACAGTACTTCACAATTTAAAAGAAAACTGTTTAGAAAAATTCATTTTCTCGATATTTTTGTCCAATCATAAATCAGGATGGAAAAAAGTAGCCTTTTGATCTAAATTTTCACATTATTTCTCAATGTCAACAACTGATAACGTACTCAGAAATGAAATCCATTTTAATTTTTCCTCTCTCTTTTTCTTTTCCTAGCCACTGCTCAAACTGCTATTATTGTAAAGACATGTTAGTAATGTTAGTAAGGTAGTTCAGTAATCCAGAATCCAACTAGATTAGAGCGAAGTGAATGAAAGCCTGAGGAGAAAAAAAAAATCTCAGTACAACATTATACATTCTCCTCAGGAAAAAACAGCAGCAGGTGAAGTGGCTGTTATTTCATGCATCCATCTGTAGTTTTACACTGATTAGGAAGCTTGGCACATTCAGTGGGAATTTTTCAATCACCAGCTCAAGTTTTGCTATGAGATGTATTCCACTCATCAGGTAGTCAGTAATAATAATAAAAAAGGAAAAGTATGTAAAATAAAAAAGAATAAATACAAGTAAAATTGTTAGGCAATATCTCTCCATACTGAAATATAGAACTAATATTAAACTGTGTAGTCCAATACATATTAAATCCTATTATATTCCATATACTCTATGGTGCTATAGTACAATCCCATATATTACCTTTACTGTTAAAAAGAGGTAAATCTGATTATAGTCACAAGTGTACTTTAGCTTTTAGTAAAGTAAACTTTAACAAAGTTGTTAGGAAAAACAGACTTGAAAGACAGTATCAATGATGAAAAAAAATGAAAGACAGATCTGAGGTAGGAACAAGGGGTAAGTGATGAGAAATTTCCTCATGATGTTGTGATATCAGCTCCATCTCTTCTGTACTTGGGTTGTGAGGTCTCACAATAACACAAGAAACAGGACAGTTTGTACCTGGAGGTCTTGGCACATGATTTGTCATTTTGACAAAAATTGCTGCCAACACCTGTGTCAGTGTTTGGTAGAAATTTGAAAACAAAAACAGGAACATGTTCAGGTTATCAAATAAGAGCACACAGAGACAACATGGAAATATTGTCAAAGTGTCAGAAAGACAGAATAAGTTAAGGCTGGCAAAGAATCCTAAAAAGAAAAAAATTCTTTAGATACATTCAAAACAAAACAAAAGAAGAAGCTGTGCATCAACTGTTGAGTGAAACAGCAAATGCAGTGGGTTGAGAAGAACAGGCAGAACCATTCAGCTCTACTTTGGCTTAGACTACTCCAACAGACTTTTCTCCCCAATAAGGCAATCATAAAGAGAAAGATCAAATGGAAATCTTAAAGCTTGAGACTGACAGAAACATAGCCAAGGAATACTCCATTTACTTTGAATGGGTTTAAATCTCCAGGGCCAAATGAACTGCATCCTGGGATGTTAAAAGAATGGATGAAGTGCAAGACTTCTTTTTACAAAATGGAAAAAGAAGGATCCAGAGAACATTTTATCATCCTGCTTGGCATCAATACCTGGAAAAATTCTCAAATACACAAAAGCAATAAATCTGCCAAAACCTTGAAAAGAATATCATGATTACCAGAAATCAGCATGGATTTACCAAGATTCCAAGATAATTTACTGATTATCTTCTCAGATAATTTGTTTATTATATTGTGGGAATGCTGCAAAAAGAATATGTCTTGATTTCAGCAAAGGAGTAAACAAATAACCCTATTACATCTTAATTAACAAGTCAAGTAGATTCATAGCTGATTTAAAAGTCACACTTTAGTCCATTTTCCTTTAACAGGACTGAGGAATCAATTCTTTGCTTCGATACCTTTATTCATGCCGTGATTAAAAAGATGGGAAAATGTGGAAAAATTTAGATGAGATAGCTACTGGGTAATACCCTAGAAAACTAAAATAAAATTCAAAAGTCTTAATAATATCAAAATTAAATGTACTAGAGACAGATGCAAATGGTGAATTTACAGTATAGAAATCAAATGGTGATAGGAGTCAAGTATAAAATAGAATAATGGAAAGTCTCACTAAGTTAAGTACTATATGACTCACTCAGAATGTAGAGAACATGTACTGTACACGTTTTCTTTAAAGCAAAAAAAAATCAATTTGTCATTGCCTTTTTCCAGGATTTTCCCACCCCACCCCCAAATTCCTAGCTTAATCTAAATGGTGTCCCAATATTCTCCCATCCATATACTATCCAGACCCAACTCTGTTTAGTTCCCTTGAAATCTATCAAGACTGGCTAGACTCTAATTTGACAATAGAATTTGTGAAAAAGATCTTGGGATAGTAGCTCATTATAAAATAATGCTGTAGCAATACTATATTCTTGCAAAAAGGGGGATAATGCATTTTATTCTACATTAGTCAATCCTGATTTTGAGTTTTCTAGCCAGTTAAGTACATTTTAAGATGGATTGAAACACAGTTCAATAGCAAAATGTTGATTAATATATGTTTACAGTCAGTATATTTATTTGCTACCCAGGACTTTATATGATATTTTTACCTGCCCAAGGAAATATAATATTTAGCCTGATTTCATATATTTAACAACAAATTAAACTACAATCTTATTCTACTATATATTTGATGAATGTTTCTACATTGACAATAGTTTTAAAGTGCCAGAGAATTGCGGAATTTCACATCCTGTTTCCAGTTTTTCTTAAGATCAAGGTTACTTGTATGTACACCAATCCATTGTAAAACTACTGATATATCTACAGTATCTGCGTGCCTAGGAAAACAGTCATAGAAAATCGAGTCGCTAGAAATTAAACATTCAGAATGTTCCCCTGGCTGTAATTACATAGGAAATTGAAAATCTTATGTAATGCTTATGCAAACTGGGAGCTCAGGCTACCTTTCCCAATCCTGTAGCCTCATCTCAGGTTTTAGGTAAGCATAACAGTGAGTTCCTGTAGCTACTATATTGTTCCCAGACACGTATGAAAATTAAAAATTGAGTCATTTCATCATCAGAATTCCCAGATTTAATCCCTCCGAATTCCACCTTTATAATTTTTATAAATAATTCAAGGCAGCAAACATACCTAATATTCCTTCATTCTCCGATTTTCCCCACAACTACACTGAGAAGTGAGTTGGGCTGAAAGAGACTAACTGGCCCAAAGTTACCCATTATTCTTCTCTGTATGCAAAAGGCAATGTTGAGAATGGGGCACTTGAAATAATAAATTTATTGTTTTATTTATTTATTTAATCCACATGTGTAACCGTACAATTCAACAAGTGATTCATGGAACGAATATAAATAGTGCACACAACAAACAAAATTATAATTCTATTTCAGAAATAAGTGCAATCTCAACTATAGGCTGAGCCAAGGATAGTATGGAAGCTTGAACTAATGTCTGCAGTTTGCCAAGTATCTAAATTACTTTGCCATAGGCAAAGTAATTTAGATAAATGCCTTCTAGACTGAGATGCTATATATCATTAAACATTAATCATTATTCCTGGAAGAATATCTTAGTAGGGATTCTGAATGGAATTGCAGCTCCCCAAAAGAATTGGTTTATTACTTAAGGATCCTCTTAGACCAGGGGTATCAAGCTCAAGGCCCGGGGGACAGATCTGGCCCTGGGGTACTTAGATCTGGTCCACAGGGCCACCCTGGAAACAGTGAAGGACCAGCCCAAGGTGCCTCTGCCAATGAAAATGTGGCCCTCTTGAGCTCTGTTTTTACTGACAGAGGGTTTCAGGAGACCGTCGTAAGCCAAAAACAGATCAGGAGCCCATTTTTGCTGGCAGTTTGCTCAGGCAACCACAGGCATCCTTGGCATCAGGCTGGCCATACCCTCCGGCTATGCCCCTGGTCACGCCCCCCCCAAGGTCAAAGACAATCCTGATTAAGCCTTCAATTAAATCAAGTTTGACACCCCTGTCTGAGTTTAGTTTAGTTTACCCTATTGTCATTGCACTTCGTACAATGAAATTAACAGATAACAGATCATCAGAGTTGGAAAAGACCTTATAGGTCATCTAATCCAACCCCCCACCCAAGTGGGACAGATGACAGTCCAATCTCTTCTTGAAAGTCTCAAATGATGGCGCTCCCACAACTTCCGAGGGCAAGCTGTTCCATTGGTTGATTGTTCTCACTGTCGGAAAGTTTCTCCTTATTTCCAGGTTAAATCTCTCCTTGTTCAGTTTCCATCCATTATTCCTTGTCTGGCCTAAGGGAGCTTTAGAAAATAGCTTGACCCCTTCCTCCCTTTGGCAGCCTCTCAAATATTGGAAGACCACTATCATGTCTCCCCTGGTCCTTCTCTTTACTAGACTAGCCAGGCCCAGTTCCTGTAACCGTTCTTTGTATGCCTTAGTTTCCAGTCCCCTAATCATTCTGGTTGCTCTTCTCTGCACTTTTTCTAGAGTCTCAACATCTTTTTTAATAATGTGGTGACCAAAACTGGATGCAGTACTCTAGATGTGGTCTTACTAAGGCTTTATAGAGTGGTATTAGTATTTCCCTTGATTTTGATTGTATCCTTCTGTTAATACAATTTAGGATTGCATTAGCCTTTTTGGCTGCTGCTTCACACTGCTGGCTCATATTTAGCTGGTTGTCCACTAAGACTCCAAGATCCCTCTCACAGTTACTGCTATTGCACCTGGTTTCACCCAGTCTATATGTGTACTTTTGGTTTTTCTTGCCTAGGTGTAGGACTTTATTTTTTTCTACATTGAATTTCATTTTGTTAGATACGGCCCAGTGTTCTAATCTGTCAAGATCCATCTGGATCTTGAGCCTATCTTCTTGGGTGTTAGCTATTCCTGCCAGCTTAGTATCATCTGCAAATTTGGTAAGTTCCCCCTCTATTCCCTCATCTAAGTTGTTAATGAAGATATTGAAGAGTACTGGGCCTAAGACAGAACCTTTTGGCACCCCACTGCTTACTTCCCTCCATGTAGACTTAGACCCATTAAGGACTACTCATTGAATATGGTTTGTCAGCCAGTTGTGAGTCCATCTAGTGGTGGTGCTATTTCACTTTTTTCTACCTTACTAAGAAGTAGGTTGTGGTCTACTTTGTTGAATGCCTTGCTGAAATCTAAATATATTATGTCCACCGTATTTTGCTGGTCTACTAATTTAGTCACTGTGTTAACGAATGAAGTAAGATTGGTTTGGCATGATCTGTTCTTAACAAACCTGTGCTGACTGCTAGTTGTTACTTTACTTGTTTCTAGATGTTGGCAGATTTGTTTTTTTATTATCTTTTCCAGCATCTTCCCAAGTATTGATGTTAGGCTGATTGGTCTATAATTTCCTGGGTCTGTTCTTTTTTTTCTTTTTTGAAGATGGGAACCACATCAGCTCTTTTCCAGTCCTCTGGTACTTCTCTGGTGCTCCAGGATTTTTGAAAGATATGGTGCAGTGGTTCTGAGATGACCTCTGCCAGCTCCTTTAAAACTCTGGGATGTAATACCTCAGGCCTCGGTGATTTGTGTTCATCAAGATCAGACAGGTGTTCTCTTACTATTTAAATACCATCATGAGTTTACATTATGACTATGAAAATAAACACAAACACACATCCTTCACATTCTATACATTGAATTGAAAACCCCTGATATTACATTGATATTGCACTATACAGTAGAATTCAGTAGAGTTATTGCCTGGCATAGAAGCTTTTTTTCAGCCTATTTTTTTTCAGCCTATTTGTCCTTGTTTTTATTATGCTGTCCCGTCTACTGATGGTAATAGTTCAAAAAAAAAGGATGCCCAGGTTGAGATGGATATGTTTGATAATGTTCTGAACTTTCTTAAGGCAGCAGAAGCTATAAAGCTCTTCTAAAGAGGGAAGAGGGCAACCAACTAATAACTTAATAGCAGAATTAGTAGTATTAAACAGCATGTAGAGCTGTGGCTGGGAGGATCTACTGTATGTCCAGGTGCAGATGGACCAAGATGCTCTACTAATTGCAACTGATATCTTAATCAATACATGTTTGGATTGCGGAAGCACTCTGTACATGGGGCTGTCTTTGGAGATAACTTGTAAACTATCACTGATATAGTAGCTATATAGTAGTATATAGTAGTAAAATAGCAATGGTAGAGTGATAGTGCTGAGCGGTTAATTCTGCCAGTGCAGACTAACATCATTGCTACAATGCTTAGAATTCTGCATCCAATTCAGAGAGATCATTATTATTTATTGTGTTAGCATTGGGTGATATCAGGCCACCTTATTAGAACTGAATCTACACATCCAATAATAATTTCTGAAGATGGACTGCTTTAAATACTTCTCCATATGAGTTTAGAGAGATAAGGGTGAATATTCAGACTTTTTCAATTGTGGATACATATTGCCTTTTTTTTTAATTCCCCCCCCCCCATGGATTCCCCTGTTACAATGGCAGCCTGATGTTTTCCATATATCTAAAGGCTATAGCTTTAGTGAAACATCTTCAAATATAACCTATATTTTTGTATTCTTTGTTTTATCCCACAGATTTCCTACTGTACAGATACTGTGCAATGACAGTGAAAAAAATAATTTCATTAAGTTTTTCTGTTGGTTGTGTTTTCAGCTCTCATCTCATTTATTATTGTTAATGTTTAAGATAGCTAGTCAAGAGATATGTGTGTGTGTGGGCGTGCATGCATACACATATGCATACACACATACAATTATACACATACACACACATTCACATAGAAAAAAGATTTTCTTTTGCTTTTATCATGGGCAAACATTTCCTTATTTAGATTCCAATTGCATAGATGCTACTCTCCAATTCAGGAATTTGGATAGTGCTTCGCCTGAGATAGTGTTTTAAGCTTTTCTTTGGCAGGTTTTATAATAATTCTTGCCAGCTTGTAAGAGTTTTGCTTTTGTAAGAATATGGCAGGAAGTAGCAACAGCAGCATGATGGATCTGTCAACAGGAAATCAAACTTACACCATAGTTACTGATAAAAAAAATTAAGTCATGCTTGAGTCAGTTTTAATGGTTTGATTTCCATCCTTATAAGGGAATGCCATGTTCATATCCAAAGATAATTTTTGGAATAACATCATTAATCCCTGTAGATTATAGAGTTGAAATTCTAAATTGAAATATTATTTACATAACAACATATCTTATGATCACTGGTAGAATTTCCTGAATGTTGTTAAGAAGTAAATATACCATTCTATTAAAAAAAATATATTCCTATCTGTAGCTCTTATATTAACCCTGTGGGTTTTTTAAAAAAAATAAAGGGACATTAAAAATTACATCAAGACATTTAAAATATATGATTAGATCAAATGGTGAATTTCCAATAGCAATTTATTTTTATACAACTGCACCAGAATTAACCTTGTTTCTAAATAGATGAAAATCTCTCTTGAAAAACTGCCAGCATCCATTTTGATATTAGGGGAACCTTTACTGCATTGTGTCACATCTTAATAGACCAATGAATGCTACATCCCACCTGAAGCAGCTGATATGTCCAAAAATGAACGGTGTAAATCCTAACAGTGCAGATCCTTCCTAACCTTATTGCCTCCAGCACAATAGCGTTGCTATCAATATCAATGCGTTTCACCAGAATTTAGCCCACAAAGCTGCAGAAACATTCCATAATTGGGAGAGGATGTCAGAGTTTCTGCTCACTAAATGCCTATACAAGGTAACGCTACAAAGTGGGTAGATGAAGAGACAGATGTAGATTTGCATAAATTTACATGTGGTAATTTGTGTGCATGTATGCCCACATTTAGAGATGATTGTCCTCATTTATGTTGATACAGAATAGATCCTTTGCACAATGAAAGACTATTTGTTAATATGTGGGGCTGAATCTCTTGTTCACTCCGTCTCCGCGTTCTGTTGTCTTTCAGTCAGACTTTTCACATCCCTTCCAGTAGCCAATATTTTATGATGTAGAACACATGGGCAGCCTAATTTGAAATATTTTCCTATTCTACCAATATTATGGCCTTTGGGCTTTCTTTCCTGCTCAGCTGCCAGCAATATGAAGATAGTGCCAAGGCCTCAGGCAACCTTTGTTTCTGCTCTGAGCATTTTTTAAGGTGAGATAGCACCTCATGTGCTATAGATCTTGCGCTCCTCAAAGAGACAAAGCAGCTTAAATTGTTTTTTATCTTCTCCAAAATTTGATTATTTCCACATTAATTTTCTAAGGCATTATTACCTTTTTACTTCGTGTTATTTATTGATTCCATTGTTTTTACAAGTTATTGTGTTTATTTTTTGTAATGTAATGCACTGTTTAAGTAGATACTTCATTGTTAATAAATTAGAATATGAATTGGCTGAAATTACTTAATTATCCATTATTACATAATATTTCATTATTTATTCTATTGCATTTATCTTTATTGAGGCAGAGGATTTGCTCAAAAGACATATACATGTCTTCACATTTTGCAGTGTTCCAGCTTATTACATTCACTCAGATTTGATCCTGCATCAATCCATCATTCTTTTCTTTCTGCTGCCAACCTTCCTCTGATATATTGGAGTATGGTTCCTTTTAATGCAAGGGAAAAATGATATTTTCCCTCCTTCTCTATGCTTTTTGTCTATTCTAGTGCCAAATTAAAATGATTATCCTTTTTTCTGAGTACTTGGGAACAGCCTGGAATTCTGTTGCACTTGTGCTGGGGACTCCTAGTATTTTGACTGGAATTGCTTGCTTGGGTGGTTTTGGACTTTACGATCACCATGGCAACTGATAGTCTGTGTTAACTTGGTACTGACTATTGCATCCCACATCCTGGATTTCTTTATGTTTTGGTTATTACTGGGCAGAAGGATGGTAGTATAAAAAAGGAGATTTTATAGCATTGCTATTAAATGTTATTTAATACCCATTAAATGTTTAGGGCGGTGCAATGACTCAGTGGTTAAGATGCTGAGCTTAGTGGCTGGAAAGCCAACAGACTACATTCAAATCCAAGTGTTGTGCAATGGAGTGAGCTCTCATCTTCACCTAGCTCCTGCTCATCTAGCAGTTTGAAAGCATGCAAACGTGATTAGATTAACAGATACTACAGTGGGAAGGAAACAGCACACTGCAAATTCATGCTGGCAACCTGACAATGGAAAATTTTGAAACAGAGATAACAGATAATCAGAGTTGGAAGGGAACTTGTAGGTCATCTAGTCCACCACCACCCCCGCCCAAGCGGGAGACCCCACACCATTTCTGACAAATGGCAGTCCATTCTCTTCTTGAAAGTCTCAAGTGATGGCGCTCCCACAACTTCCGAGGGCAAGCTGTTCCATTGGTTGATTGTTCTCACTGTCAGAAAGTTTTTCCTTATTTCCAGGTTAAATCTCTCCTTGTACAGTTTCCATCCATTATTCCTTGTCTGGCCTAAGGGAGCTTTAGAAAATAGCTTGACCCCTTCCTCCCTGTGACAGCCCCTCAAATATTGGAAGACCACTATCATGTTTCCCCTGGTCCTTCTCTTTACTAGACTCGCCAAGCCCAGTTCCTGTAACCGTTCTTTGTATGCCTTAGTTTCCAGTCCCCTAATCATTCTGGTTGCTCTTCTCTGAACTTTTTTCTAGAGTCTCAACACCTTTTTTAATAATGTGGTGACCAAAACTGGATGCAGTACTCTAGATGTGGTCTTACTAAGGCTTTATAGAGTGGTATTAGTATTTCCCTTGATCTTGATTGTGTCCTTCTGTTAATACAATTTAGGATTGCATTAGCCTTTTTGGCTGCTGCTGCACATTACTGGCTCATATTTAGGTGGTTGTCCACTAAGACTCCAAGATCCCTCTCACAGTTACTGCTATTGCACCTGGTTTCACCCAGTCTATATGTGTACTTTTGGTTTTTCTTGCCTAGGTGTAGGACTTTATTTTTTTCTACATTGAATTTCATTTTGTTAGATACGGCCCAGTGTTCTAGTCTGTCGAGATCCATCTGGATCCTGAGCCTATCTTTTTGGGTGTTAGCTATTCCTGCCAGCTTAGTATCATCTGCAAATTTGGTAAGTGCCCCTTCTATTCCCTCATCTTAGTTGTTAATGAAGGTATTGAAGAGCACTGGGCCTAAGATGGAACCTTGTGGCACCCCACTGCTTACTTCCCTCCATGTAGACTTAGACCCATTAAGGACTACTCATTGAGTACAGTTTGTCAGCCAGTTGTGAGTCCATCTAGTGGTGGTGCTATCTATTTCACTTTTTTCTATCTTACTAAGAAGTAGGTTGTGGTCTACTTTGTTGAATGCCTTGCTGAAATCTAAATATTATGTCCACAGTATTTTGCTGGTCTACTAATTTAGTCACTGTGTTAACGAATGAAGTAAGATTGGTTTGGCATGATCTGTTCTTAACAAACCCGCGCTGACTGCTAGTTATTACTTTATTTGTTTCTAGATGTTGGCAGATCTGTTTTTTTATTATCTTTTCCAGTATCTTCCCGGGTATTGAAGTTAGGCTGATTGGTCTATAGTTTCCTGGATCCGTTTTTTTTCCTTTTTTTGAAGATAGGAACCAGATCAGCTCTTTTTCAGTCCTCTGGTAGTTCCCCAGTGCTCCAGGATTTTTGAAAAATATAGTGCAGTGGTTCTGAGATGACCTCTGCCAGCTCCTTTAAAACTCTGGAATGTAATCCATCAGGCCCCAGTGATTTGTTTTCATCAAGATCAGACAGGTATTCTCTTACTATTATTTTGCTTATTTTAACTTTTATTTCTGGTCTGTCTTTTACAGTTATGTTTTTGGTGGATTGAGCTATAGTTTCTTTTTGTGTGAAGATGGATGCAAAGAATGAGTTAAGCAGTTCTGCTTTCTCTCTGTTGCCTGTTACTTCCTTGTCATCTTCTCTTTTTTCATGGACCGACTGTTTCTTTGATTTTTTTTTCTTGTTATTTATATGTTGGAAGAAACTTTTTTTTATTTTCTTTTACTTTTGTTGCAAGTCTTTGTTCGCTCTGAGCCTTTGCTATCCTGACTTCGTCTTTGCAGATTCTGGCTATCTGCTGATATTCTGCCTTAGCTGTGTGTCCTTCTTTCCATTTTTTGTACTTTGCCAGGGAGATCTTTGTGCAGCCATGCAGCCATTTCTTCTTGGATTTCTTGTTTTTCTTTCTCAGTGATATTGTGCTGATTGGGCTTTTATGATCATACTTTTTAGAGTTTCCTCAGATTATTGAGTTGTTTTCCCCTTTAGGATTTTCATCCATGGAATCTTTCCCAAGTTCTCTCTGAGTTTATTGAAATCAACTCTTTTAAAATCGAAGACTCTGGTGTCATTATCTTCTGTTGTTTGTGTTATGTTGAATTCTAGTATGACATGGTCACTCTCACCCAAGGTTCCTGCCGTTTCAACTCCCTGTATCACTTCTTCTCTGTTTGTAAGAATTAAGTCCAGTATGGCTGTCCCTCTAGTTTCACCCTCTACCGTTTGGACAACAATGTTGTCAGCTAGGTTGGTTAGGAACTTATTTAATTTCTCACTTGGTGCAGAATTAGTTCTCCAATTGATATCAGGATAATTGAAGTCTCCCATTACTATTGTTGTGTGTTTCCTGCATATGTTTGTTAGTTGGCTGGCAAAAAGGACATCTATATTTTCTGCTTGATTGGGTGGCCTATAATATACACCTATGGCCATGTCATTCTTTTTTCTTTTATATGCATTCTAGGAGGTTTTCATCTTTCGTTTCATGCATTTCTGTAGCAATATAGTGGTCCTTTACATACAGTGCAACTCCACCTCCTCTTTTATGGGGTCTGGTTTTTTTTGAATAGTTTGTATCCTTCTACCAATATGTTCCAGTCATGGGTTTCATCCCACCAAGTTTCTGTTATTCCAACTATATCATATTTACCTTCATGTATTTGTAGTTTGAGTTCACCATGTTTGTTCCCAGACTTTGTGCATTTGTATATAGGCACTTGAGATCTTTATGTCTCACACTGTGTTTACTGTCTACATAATCTGTGTTGTACCTGTCTGCCCCTACTTTCTTGCCACCTGTTTGATTAGTGCACATAGTATGACACTCGCTATTAAATGCTTGGTTTTGGTTGGCATCAAAGTTGATAATCTTACTTGCACAAACATCTATTTTGCATGCACTGGTATCCTTATTAGTTTTAGGTTGCAGAAATGTTGTGAATCCATTAATTCTCTGTCTCCGCTGTTCAGTTTAAATGTTTATCCATTAAATCTGTAAATTTAATGCCAAGTAATTCAGCCCCTTTCTTTGATGTATGCAAACCATCTCTTTTGTACATTTTTTCATTGGACCAGCTGCAGACATCATGACTAATAAAACCAAAGCCTTCCCTTTTACACCACTCCTTTAGCCACACATTAAACTCTGCCATATGCTGCCCTTTCCGTTTTTGTTCCTTGTATACTGGTAGAACCTCTGAAAAGATAAGCCTACAGCCCATATTACTAAGTTCACACCCCAAGCTCTGGAAGTCTTTCTGAACAGAAAGTACATCCTTCTGGGATAGATTATTTGTACCAAGATGCATAATAGCATCAACATCACAGCCCTTGCTGGCATTCTTTGTGATCTTAAGAATACGCTTCTTGTCTCTGTTGGCAGTAGCACCTGGTAGACACTTGACCTCTTTCAAAACCTCAGAATCCTTTCCTAAATTTACATCCCTTACAACTGAGTCCCCAACCAGAAGGTGGCTTCTCTTTTTGGATGTCTTGCTCTTCTTGTGTGACTGGTGCGTAATACCTGATTCACACTTTTTCCTTTCCAAAGTAAGTTCTTCTTCTAGGATCATGATCCCCAGCTTACCTGAGTTATCATTATCACAATTACCTTGACCTGTCATTTAGTGTCCCTATTAAGGCCAGCAAGGGCACTGTCTGTTATGCTGGGACACAGCAAAAGCTTTGCGTTTATGGTCCACAGCTCTCACCCTGCCAGATGCCATGGTTGTCCATACTGCCCTTTTCCTGTAGGATCTTTGTGGTAGTGAGGGCTGGTAGCCCAATAGATATAGCTCAATAGATGGCTGGATTGAGCACCTAATTTCTGCTTGGAGAGCACAAATTAGAGATTCTAGATAAGTAATCTGTCCATGTAGACTGGTAATTTTTTTACAAAGAGGACAGTATCCAAGTTTGAAAAGAGTACTGCAAAAGACAGCTGTAAAACCAGTATTACACTGAACTAAGCCGGTCATTTTGAAATAAAATAAAATCACAATCTCAAGTGCACTTACCCTAAATGTATTATTGGTATTCTTGGTTTATAGTTATATGATTCTACTCACCTTCTGCTTCCTTCACAAGCAGCCAGCAGCTCCTTTCACAACCTCTGGGAATTTGAAATGCAATGGAAGCAATTCAAACTGCCTCTTTCTTTTCTACTCACCCTCTGCTTCCTTCACAAGCAGCCAGCAGCTCCTCCCACAACTCTGGGAATTTGAAATGCAATGGAAGCAATTCAAACTGCATCTTTCTTTTCTACTCACCCTCTGCTTCCTTCACAAGCAGCCAGCAGCTCCTCCCACAACTCTGGGAAATTGAAATGAAAATGGCCTAGGCAACGGTTTGTTTAGAGACAGTTAAAATTCTGTTGAATGTAACTTTACAATAAAGACAGTGATGATGTGCCTGATTGAAGGGCTAACACGTATTTGTGTCAGATGTTGAGATGCAAGTACATAAGGGACAGATTTTGCATTAAGTCACCATCAAGCATTCATTATTATTTTGATATGAACTGTTTGCTCTAGAGCTCTATTCCTTGCCCATCATATCTAGCTACATCTAGTAGGAATGGCATTTTCAATAGTATATAAATCTCTCCCTGCACATCTATTTATTGGTATGTTCCAATAAAGGGAATTCATTGGATTTTCAAGGCAGTTTGAAATTAGATACAACACAATAATTCAACCTAACTAATCTTATGGAGGAATTGGATTCTCACTATGTTCAGAAAGACTGAATGATAAGGAGAATTCTTTATCTTAGGGAGTCTCAGAAGATGTTCCAGATAGTAGAAAGGGACAATGACAATCTCTGTCCTATTAGGCTATCCTCCCTCAGATACGGTATGGGGGCAAGCCAACTCTTGGCAGAAAGGTTGATCCTATAGGTCCCTAAGTCCAAACCACATCATGAATATTTTCTTGGCAACTGCTCAAGCAGTAAAACTGGGTTTTGATATTCAAAGGAGTTTTTGCTACTGCAATCAAGTATAGGTAAGTTGGAGATGGATGGGATGACCATATAAAAATCCTGTTTCTTCCTTGTGCATATTTCTGGTCTTCAGCAACAAGAACTTTTTTATAATGACATAGATTGAACCTTTGTAAATAATACTGGACACAACACACAGAATTAAACAGTTCTCCAAAGTGGATTCTCCAGTTCTCATTCTCAGGCTTTTAAAAGATGAATGCCCATAGTTTGTGTTATGCTGCCACCTGGCAGCACCACTAGGAGTGAAAAACCTGTTGTATCTACCATGGGACGAAATAGATGGGATCAAATCCTTTGCTTAAAACTTTAAAGAGCAACTTAAATGAGCAATAGTGGTAATGGGACCTTTATCCTTCAAGCCATTCTTCAAAGCTTTATTGGATCCACTAGAGAAAAGACATGGATATAATATTGTTGCTTGGATAGTATTTCCTAAAGCAGGTTTGAATTGAAAGCACTTGGAAAGAATAATAATGCAGGGCTCCTGCCTTGATTAAAGTGCAGCCTATTTATGTTTTTAAAACTGAAAATAAGTCACTCTTCAGTTTAGGATTTTACAACATCCAGTTTGGGGATCTGAAAATATAGAAGATAATATTATCCAATAGAAGATAATATTTGTAGCTCAGGGCTGAAATGCAGAGTCCTTCACTGTGTTACACAGTCCTTTTCAGCATGCATTGTAGGTGACTCCTGTTTTTTCTTCTTGAGATAGTGGACCTTTTGGGTTACTTACAATGTTGTGAAGAGCATTAATTGGTTTGTGTCCTACAATGATGCATGGAAACTATTGTAATAGTCTCTTGGTTCTTGTATCTAATATGTTTCTGACATATAGCAGTGTTATCCTTTCCTTAGCTTTTGTTGGTTGTGCTATATTGGGTTGAGGGGCTCAGGCACCTTTTGATAAAGTTTGTTGTTAGAAGATGTTACCTAGTCAGGTAACAAAATGTCTGCAAGGCAACTAACCAAGCCCAGAGAATACCAAGGACTCCACAGTTATATATATATATATATTTTTACATGCACACCTTCCTATTAGGGAAGAAAGAATCAATGCATTTGTACAACAAATGAAAAGATCTGAGCTATTTTAATCAAGAGCTATTTGTTAAAATTCACTGATGTATTATTGGAAAACATTTTTGTCATAAGGCTGAGTTGGGTTCTTCTGCAACAATAGTATCAACACACATAAGCTCTTGATCACATTGGGATTCATTCCCCTTGTCAACAATGAAAGCTGTCACCAATTATTGCTTTCCAACATTCTTGTTAAAAGGAGAGGGACAGAACAATAGGATGGATCTGGGATTGAATACTGTTTGATTGAATTACAAACAGTACCTTTGGGGTCATGTACAGTCCAAACGTAATTCTGTCTCTCAGCAACTTGAGTTTGTTAGGAATAACATTGTTTACCCTAACTGGTTTAGGTAAAATAATAAATATGTTATCATGGTTTGTTAGTTAAAGTGTCTGTAACTTTAACTGTAAGAATGTAATTAAGGGAGCGGTTGTAAAAGCACCATAAAAGAAGCAAGGCACAGCAGCTTGCTCTCTCTGGCTTGATGATCCCTAATTACTGCATGGATTGAAGACTGCGTTTTTTCCCCTTACTGGAACGGGAGAGAGAAAGGACTGTTGATATATCAACTGTGAGAGGACTGATTTATTGTAAGTGAACTGACATTGGATATTCTACACGGACTTTGCTAATTGAATATCCTTGAATGGACTGACTAAAAACAATACATGACTAATGGACTGTTATTTTCACTATGCTATAAAACTCTAAGTGGAATAAACTATATTTTTGATAACACAAGCGTATCTGTTATTTTTACTGTATGTTAACTCACATACAAACTTATCTCACACATTTATCTGTATGCCTATCTGACTAATGCTGCACATTCTGTTTAGCTTGTCTCCTTAACCCTGGTTGGGGAACCCAGGCTTAACACTGTTCAATGCTGCAAGCTCAGTTTGCCAGATATCTGACAAGTAATCTCTTAATGCTGAGATCTGCCACCTGAATCTCACCATGTAAGGCACAGGCTCAACCTTCCAAAGCACCAATAACTAGAAAAATCTTATATTCTGATTGCATCTCAGGCATGCCCATAAAAATTAAATACTCAATTATTATAATTCATTTATTTTGTCAAACAAATGGCCAATACATAAATTTTCCAAATTTATATTGACATATCGGTTTATGTATATATGTGTATGTATATAGCTATGTTTCTCTAAACATACATACACATACATTTTCTTTATTTATTCTTAGCTGTGGCCTTTATAATCCAGGAGTGGGGTGCAAATATTTTTACTACCAGTTCTGTGGGCATGTCTAGGTGGGCATGCCCATGTGACTGGGTGGGTGTGGCTTCTTTTTGTGTAGCGCCCACCACGTTCCATTTTTTTGCCTCCTGGCCTCAGGGGCATTTTTGTTCCCAGGAGGCTTCCCTGAGGCCCAGAAGGCCAAAAAAGGAATGTGAGGGGAGACACGCAACATCCCCCCGTGCTCCATTTTTTGGCCTCCTGGGCCTCAGGAAAGCCTCCTTGGCAAAGTAGTAAGACAGTGAGAGGGATCCCGGCACAGCTGATTGTCAGAACAGCTGATGGTGGGGAGGAAAAAAAGAAAAAAGAAATACTGCTTAACCCAAAACAGTAGCTGTTTTTTACTATTAGTTCGGCCAAATGGTAGCATTTTTTACTGCCGGTTCATGTGAACTGAGCCGAACTGGTAGAATCCCACCACTGTTGTAATCCTATCAAATCCAGTTTGGGAAAAAAAAATCCGCCAATGTTCTAAGTAACAGAAGGTGCAAAAGGCTGCAATGGATAGTGAAGCACATATGGACAGGTCAAAAATTTGTCTTTTAGGATCGCAAAAGAACAACACTGAAAAAAAAGTTTCTAGAACATTTGGCTAGATGGGGGAAGGAAGTGCATAATTACTCTTCTTTAAACTTTGCTTCAATGGTAATATTTGGAGAAAGAGCAGTAATTAGTTGAAAAACCAGCTTAACAAAATCAGCTTTATTTGAACAAGTACTAGCTGAAACAATTGAGTAGCTAGCCTTCCATTCTGATGCAGTCAAAACCCTGCCTGACTTTCACAGCTAGGAAATTCAAGAGTTTCATTTTGAATAGGCATCTCATATATTATCCATTACCTACTTATCTTCTCTTTACTTGTAAAATGAATCCAATGAGGGAAAACAAAACTGCTTTTGAATTTCATCAAGTTTAACTGCAACTTTTAAATCAACTGGAGTCACATAGCAGATAATGTAGGTAGCTCAGCGTTGAACTGTGCATGCTTGCTCCTCTCTGAACTTGGTTGTTTGCTTGCAGATGGAACTTTTTCCTTGCAGAAGGAATTACCATGGAGAAAACCACTGCCACCACTATCCCACTATCACTGGCAAGATAAGCTACTGTACATAACAGGGAGCAAACCCCTCACATACTATGACTGGTGATATTGCCTACTTGGATAATGAAGCATCTGGAAGCAAACAAACAAGCTCAGAGAGTGCCAAGTATAGTAGCAATGTAGATCCTATAAGGGGTGCAAGCAGCACACTGCCACAAATCCTACATGCCTTAAACATTATCTCACCTAGTTTACATCACCAGGATGTTGCAGAGCTATCCCGAGCTGATATGTGATCTCACCTTACTAACATCACCACTATTCTTAAGGATTGGTGGGGGGTTTCACCAATCCTAATGCTGTATCTATGTTGTCTTTGTCTGCTTGTAAAAATCATATAAAAAGAATAAACACTGCCCAGGCAGTTGGACATCTTGACACACTGGAAATGACTGGTCATTGAACTCCATCACCAAGCATTTCCCAATACTTGATTGTGCATTGGAAATAATTTGGCATATACCGTTTATACCTTTAAATACAAATATTTTCAGTTTAAATAATTATTGTATTTGTAAGGCTTGGAGGTTCAAATCAAATTCAAAGCCAAGTAATTATAACAGATACAATTTAAACAGATGTAGATCCTCTGTGGAAAGGCTATTAGAAGTATGTGCAAATTGAGCCAGTTGCCTTTGACCCCTGCCCTGCTCTTCCTCATCTACCTTTGGGGAGGGTGGTCAAAAATGGTCAAGCTGGTAGCCATCACCACTTGACTAAAGCTCTGTCTTTTTTAATCTTTGTCAAAGCAGTTTAAAAAGGGGGTGGTCTTGATCTTTTTCTTCACTCCACCACAGATATCCCTGCTTCTTTTTATCATTATATTTTTAAAAATGGATGTTAGGAATGAAAGTCACCTAACAGTTGGGTTGGCAATATATAAACCAGGATAGTCATTTAATACTGTTGCATCTTTAAGAGAATGCTGTAACTGTGATTGGCTGAGATTCCCCTGACAGCCATAAGATGGAGCCAAAAACCTGGTTTGCCCTCTTCTTGCATTTCTCTATTGCCTTTTGACTGATAGTCATTCTGCTTGGATTGCTGTAAGTCTTGAAAACTGTTGATGATACTGGACTTCGTTTTTGGATTATCCCTGGCCTGATTGTATTGAATACTACCTGCTTTAACCGTGTATGATTTGGACTGTTGGACTTTGTTTACCTATTTACAGGAAGTAAAACTTACATTTTACTATTCAGTGTATCTGTATGCTGGTTGTGTGTTATTCCTCACCACTCTCACTACATTTCCCTGAGTGCACTCATTCTCCTAATGGGGAATACCTCAACAATGGGAACCCTAAAATAGACACTCTTCCTTGGTAAAATAAAATATAATGAACTTCCTAAAATTGACATTTTTTTCCTTTATTAAATAATCTAAAACAAAGGTCTCCAATCTTTGCGGCTTGGTGGCCCAGCTTGTGTGATGAGGGAATGGAGAACTGGACTACCCGAGTGCAGTTGGTGGGCCGGCACATGTACAGCTCCACTTGCACAAACAGCAGATGAGCCCACGTACACACTGGCCTCTGCTCGAGTGGGTAGAGCTGCACATGTATGCACCATCCTGCCTCTCATGTGGCCTAGTTCAGAATAGGCCATAGCCTAGTAGTGGGTCACGGTCCAAATGTTGAGGACCCCAGATCTAAAGAATCTCAGTGCTGCCAACTCTCACGCAATCAGAGTGAGACTCACGCAATTCAACCAATTTTGACTGTCTCACTCTGATAAACGAAATCTCACGCTAAACCCCCAAAATGGAATGTACAAAAATAAATATATCTCTACATTCTCTGATATTCCGAATATTCCCCTTAGGAGAAGGATGAGCTCCCAGCGCCGCGCCGCCCTGCCCAGCCACCCCACCGCGCCTCTTTTCCCGCCTTAATCCTCGTTCTGCCTCGGCGTCCCGTAACTGTGCATGATGCCGATTAGCAAATTCGCTTCAGGAAAGCGAAGAGCAAGAGGCTTCTTCCCGCCCGGGGCGCTCGCAGCCACTTTGCCCCGCGCTCTCCCTCTCTGCAATGTCCTTCGGGACAAGCCAGCTGCTCTTTTCAAAGAAGGACACGAGGGGGCTGGCAAAGCCTCTTTTGCAGGCAACAGCCTCGGCCAGTAATAACCCTGGTAAGCAAAGCTGAGAATTGTCCGCTGCCAGAGATGTAACTAGAAGCTGGGGCATCTCTCTCTCTCTGAAAGACATTTGTTCCAGAGGATCACATCTTGTCAGTCCTCCAACTTTCTATTTTGCACAAAGCTGCCCAGCCCCTTTATAGATCAGCCTGGCGCGCTTCTCGCCTTTCTGGTTTGGGAAGACTCTTTTGGATCAGCTAAAAGAGAGCATAAGGCGTGTAAAGGGGTGGTGGTGGTGGTGGAAGTTTGCTCATACACCCACATGCTAAAAGCATTAGGACAATGTTCTGTTAGGACAATGGGATCAACCAGGATGAAAGGTTATGTATTTCCAAGCGATCGCATGACACTCCAGCATTGACAGTGCAGTTGGGTTCCTTTAATAACTTGGATTTGGTTTAGTAACCTTCCCCCTCTCCCCCTCCGGTTTACTCTGGGCCTTGGTAGCAGGTGAGTTTTCAAGACGGCATTTTTGAAAATACTTTAAAAACAAGGTTAGGGTTTCCCTTTTTCTAATATTGGAAGCAGTCTCCTCCAAATGGTAATTAATTAAACATCTGCTTAATTCTTCAGCCAAATAAAGTTGCTATAAAAAAAAGTAATTTTACGAGCACCACCCTGGGGTTTACACTGTGTAAGATACAAGGAAAGGAGAGGAAGGTGGAAGAAAAGAAGACTGATGCAAAATATAATGTTCACAGAATTTTATTCAGAGTTGTGTTGGATCTCTTTTTTGGGGGGGGGGGTTGTCCCATTCTTTCTTAGTGTTCTTTCTGTTCTTTCTGTCCTTTTTGCTTTTTTAAATGGTCTTTCTCCCCTGGGTCAGAAATCCAGCCAGAGAAAATAAAGAAACATCTTTGGTGGTTAAATGGAAGTCACTCCGTAATGGCTTTGTTTCAGAAGAAGGAATCACTTTTTCCTCTTTCTCCTTTGAGTTTAAATCCTAGGTCTCCATGCACCAGATCGACAGGACTGTACTACATTATTATCATATTTTCAAACCCTTAGATAAGGACTCAATAAGGACTTTTTTTGATGCCAGTAGGCTTCTCAGCCCCAAATTGGGATAGCCCTGACTCAGCTAGAACATATTCTAATCTTAACACAATTTACCATCCAAAGAGCAGTAAGACCATTAAGTTCAGAATCTAAACTTACCCAATAAATAATATACTGTTTCCTCACTGTGCTCAAGCTTCAGAATACAGTAGATGAGTTTTACAGTTAACAATATGTATATTTATATGAAGCACTCATTATTCGATTAAATGTTTAGTTTATACATGTCTGAAATTATGAACCCCTATTTCAGTCAACAAGTTAGTATATAATTAAAGACTGAGACTATAGCATTTGATATTGGCATGTAGTATGGTATTTGATACAGAAAGAAGAATACCCATTGATGTATTTGCATTATCTCTGTAGTTGTTTCGGGTTTTTTGTCTTTTTGTTGCACATTGAATTCATCCTATAGTGGTCTATAGTACATCACTAAGCTAATAAAGTCAGTTGAGGTAGAATACTGCAGTTACAAGTCAGGAACTTCAATTATTCATGGTCAGTGAACTGCATTATTAATATCTTACAAATCCGGTTCAAGTACATTGGTGCTGCTTGCATGTATGTATGTATGTATATGTCCAAATCATGACTAAAGTATGCATCAGATTGCACCATTTAAAATGTAAAATTGTCAAAGCTCCCTACCGTGGAAGGGGGGACACCCCGCTTCCACACCATCCCCCCCTCGGTCGCTTCACTCCCTCGGGCTTGGTCGCTCCACTCCCTCGCAGTGTCTCACTCCGAACTATCACTCAAGGTTGGCAGCCCTGGAATCTAAATAAAGAAAATTCTGAAGAATATGTTAATCATATGGAGCAAACATTTCTGAATTGAAAAATATACAGATGGTCAGTAAGGTGAGAACAATCAACCAATGGAATAGCTTGCCCTCAGAAGTTGTGGGAGCGCCATCGCTTGAGCCTTTCAAGAAGAGATTGGACTGCCATTTGTTAGAAATGGTGTAGGGTCTCCACTTGGGCGGGGGTTGAACTAGATGACCTATAAGATCCTTTCCAACTCTGATTATCTGTTAAAGAGCAATAAGAAACCCAATTTTTTACTGCCTACTATTGGCTATTTGGACTGCCAAGGTAAGGTTTAGTAACCCTAAGACATGGTTTGTTGAATTAGCCACAAAGACTCATTTTACATAACTTAGTCAATCATAAACTGTGTTTTACAATTTACTATGGTTACACAACTTAAAAAGTTATAACGCTATCTAATTTTAACTTGATATGTAACATGATGGAACAGAAAAGTTCCAATCCACTGACTCTTCAGCGTCTCCTATCCTATTGAGTGCAAGGCATAATAGGGTATAGTCAGAGACTTACAAAGACTGACTCTGTGTCCCTTCTTTGCTCATCATTCCACCTGTATACTGCCTATGAGATTGCTTGCTTATCTGTTTAATTAATTAATTTAGGCACCACCCATCTCACTCACAGATTTATTCTGCTTTTATTCACAGGCATGCATACTCTTTTGACTCTCTGACTTCTAGGATGTACCTAGTTTTCATTAAATTTGTTCTATCTCTGTCATTTATTTCCTTAAGATGCTTCCTTTCTGTTAGAGTTATAAAACCTGCCAATCACTGCTCAGATTAGACTCCTATTCTCAGGGATGCTCACATGCCCCAATCACTCCCACCACCAAGAGAGAACAAGCCTCTGTTCACCATTAGAAAATCTTCTTACCATTTAAGTATTAATGCTTTGAAGCTTAAACTCTTACCTAAAGCAGGTAAAATCCACAACAATCTGTGCCAAGCCACCTGGAATTTCAGTGGATTGTAATTCAGTCAGGCAGTCAGAAAAGCCTTACACCAGTTCGTTTTTAGCAGAAATAAAAACATGCCTCATTATTTTAATCACTGATTGAGGTGGAAACAAAAACCAAGGAACAATACTGAATAAGTGTCTCCCTTTCTGGCAATAAATCAGTAGCATAAATTAAGAAGTCAATAATTGGCAAAGAACAGGATGGGATTATGAGAGTGAACATGTAGTTACAGTTGTTTTATCTGGAATCTATTTCTATGTAGCTTAAATTATTGCTACATTAACTTTGAAACTACTGCAGAAAAAATAATTTGACAATGAATAATTTGACAAACTTAGCTTGTTTTTCCTTGTTAAGAATTTACAACAAGGGTACATTACCTATTTAAAAGCTGTTTGTCCCTTTTTTTTACTGAATTATTTTTTTATTTTCTATACATCTCTTCAAGTGAGCAATGTGATTCCAGGTTACAACATACATACATAGTCATAATTACATTTATAGCTTTCTTATCTAGTTTCATATCAAATCATTATCTGTTCCATTTTTCTTTTAATAAATTTTTACTTCATATTTTTTCATTCATTAATCCAGTAACAAAAACATTTTCATCCTAAAATACATTGTCCACTATTTATCCCCTTTTATTTTCATTTCCATCTTACCACCTATTTTGTTTTACATATTTTCTTTTTTTTACTTTCTCCATGCTGATTTAGAGCGAACAAAAAACAAAAATAAAATAGAACTAACATCAATATAGTCATTCCTAATTATTACCTTCCAACTAACAAGAAGTCTGTTGTGGTAATTACCTGTTAAGAGAATGAGCGCATACAGGAAGTTGTAGTGAGAGTGGTGAAGAATAACACACAACTAGCACACAGATATACTGTATAGTAAAATGTAGGTTTTTACTTCCAGTAAACAGTTAAGCAAAGTTCAAACACAGTCCAAGTCATTCACGGTTAAAGCAGTCAGTTTTCAGTCCAGGGATAATCCAAATAACGAAGTCCAGTATCATAAACAGTTCAGTAACAGATTTACATCAAATCCAAAAATAACGATGATCAGTAACAGTCAATAAGGAACGGCAACACTCTCCAGAACAACAGAACAGAACAACCCAGGTTTCTGGCTTCATCTTATGGCCATTTGAAGAACCACACCCAATTACAATTTTAGCATTCCCTTAAAGAGACAGTATTAACTGGTTTATATATTTTCCAACCCAACTGTGAGGTGACTTACATTCCTAACATGTTCCCCTTTGGGTAGGACAATATATACAACCTTACATTTTAAGTCCATAATCCTCACAGCAAGCCTTATGCTTTACAGAGCCTTGGGCCTTTGTAAAGTGATCTGCAATGTTATTTTCTGACATATAGTATTCCAGCTTAATCATCTTACTTTGTCTCACATTTAATATCTTAAATCTGTGTGTTTTGATCTTGCCTTAACAGCAATATTTGAAGCCATCTGTATTGCTGATTGATTATCTTCATAAACAATAATAGAATCTGTTACATCAATTCCCATATCAATTAATAATTGCTTATAACAAATTAAATCTGTACATAATAAAGACAAACATGAGAATTCAGCCTCTATTGTTGTCAAACTTAGATGTTTCTGTCGAATAAAGCTCCATCCTATCAAAACTTTTCCTAATAATACAACAATACCTGATGTAGATCTATGTGTATTTATGTCTGTAGCAAAACTTGCATTGGCATATGCAGTTAAACTCAGTTTATCTTTAGGCTCCAAATACAATGCATTGTTTGTTTCAGATATCTTAACACATGTTTAGCAGCTTGCCAGTGCCTTTCAGTTGTCTCAGTATTAAACCTCGCTAATTGATTAACATTGTATGCTATATCTGGAGATAAACTACCAATCAAGAACTTATAAATGTTCTTATCAAAAACAGGACTTTGAACATCACTATTGCTAAACTCCTGGCTCATCGGTATTTTAGCCAGTTTATAAAGTTCCATTTTAAAAAAACATAGTAATTGGTTAATTTTATCTGCCTGTGAGATTTTGTATCGTCCCCTAGTTTTATCTATCTTTAAATCAAGATATTGTTTAATTTCTCCAAACTGTTTTATCTTAAATTTCTTCTCTAACAGTGAAATTATTTCAGTGGCTTCTTGTTCAGTTTTGGTGATTAATGCAATGTCATCAGTAAACAATAGCAGCAATGAAATTACGCCATTACTTTCTCTTTTGAACAAACATGGATCAGCCATGCCAGCTACAAAACATATCTTGGTTAATTCCTTAACAATGCACTGATTCCATTCATATCCTGATTGCTCCAAGCCATAAAGACTTTTTTTCAATCTCCAGCAATCAGTTGTATTATCATTTTTTATAGCTAAAGGTTTCTTTAAATATATAGTGTGTTGCAACGGTCCATGCAGATATGCCTAAATGATTTATAATGTATTTCTCCTTAGCTGCCCACACTAATGCTGCTCATAATGTGGTAACAATTCAGACTAGGCACAAACACCTCATCGTAGTTATTTGCTGTCTGATCGAATCCTTGTGCTACTAACTTGGCTTTATGGGTAACAGTCCCGTCCACACCTTTCTTAAGTTTATAAATCCATTTATACCCTATGGCATGTTTACCTGGTGGTAACTTAACATTTTCATATACCTCCAACTTTTTTAATGATTCCAGTTCCTTATCCATTGTTTCCTGCCAAGCAGCCTGATCCTTAGCAGGATACTGTTTAAGTTCATTATAATTACTTGGAACTGTATTCACTTGGCATACAACACTAGCCTGATATCTATCAGGTGGCTGTGTTACACGGGTTGAACGTCTTGGTAATACAGGGCTTACTGGTGGACTCACCTGTGCCACCTGCTCCTGTTCTCCTACCTCCTCCTGTGCCTGTTCTCCTACTTCCTCCTGTGCCTATTCTCCTACTTCCTCCTGTGCCTGTTCTTCCTCTTTAATGGCTATTTGTGGTTTACTTAATTCATCTTTAGGGACTATTTGGATGTCAATAATAATATAATTGCTGGATTCCTGTTCCAGTTTATCCGACCCAACGTGCTCAAGAAATTTTGCACTAGCACTACAATAAACATGAGCTGTGCCTGGATCCCAAAATCTAAACAATCTATGGTTAGCCTCATAATCTATGAAAAATAACTTCCTAGCTCTATGTTGCCCTTTCAGTCTTACTTGTGAGGGAATATGCACCCATGCTGGAGTTCCAAATGTGTGTAGGTAACTTAAATTTGTTTTTCTGCTATGCCAACGAGTGAATGGCAATTCACCAGTTGTTGTGTTAACTACATTATTTAACACATGAGTGCTACACATTATGGCTCACCCCACAGTGTTTCAGGTAAACCTGAGTCAGATAACATAGTACGAGCCATGGCTTGTAATGTTTGCCCTCTTTGTTCTACAAACGAGTTATGTTGTGGTCTGTAAGGTGCAGAACATTTATCCTCAACACCAGCCAATTTCAGCATTGTTTGGAATCTCTTGTTAATAAACTCAGTCCCATTATCAGTAACTAAAGTAATTACTTTACTCCTCATTTTTCTCTCAGCAAACCTTAGCCAATTAAAGAAATATTGGAATGTTTCTGTTTTGTTTTTCATGAGATAGCAGAAACCGTACTGTGAGTTATGGTCCATTATACTCAAAATATAACAGGCACCTCCTAAACTAGGTTTCTTAGGACCAATTATATCAGCAAACGCAACCTCTAAAGGGTCTTTGGTCTTAAACCCATTTAGTCTGTTTGCAGGAGTAACCTTGCTTTTCTCTTGGCTACAAGCATTACAGTTTAAATACTTGCTACAGGGTTTTAATTTTATTCCCTCTGACAATTCAACAGTTTATTTAAGCATTTTGAAATTAATGTACCGCAAACATCTATGCAGTAAGTGTATACATACATCATGTGGCTTAACATTGTTATAAACTGAGTTAGCCATCTTCTACTGGTCATCATGTATCACATATAAATAATTCTCTAAAGTAGCAGTAATACTTTTAACCTCTTTCTCTATTATACAGTTATCTCCCCTAACACTTTTACCCTCTTTCTCTATTATACAGTTATCTCCCCTAAAAGTTACTACATAACTAATATTAACTAAAGCCCTTACTAATAACAAATTAAATTTAGTTACATATAACACAGTTAAATGCTCATTTACACAAGAACAATATGCAGTACCTTCACCAGATGCTTTCATCTTCCATCCATTTGCCAATGATACATGTTGCTTACTTGTAGACATCTTTATAAACCTCTCTCTAGTTTTAGTAATGCACTGTGATGCTCCACTATCAACAACCCACAAATCATGGTTTACAGTTGAATTGCTAGACATAGCTAAACTAACATTCTTCTTAGCCTTCTGATGATTACCAGTATTCTGTCGTTTTCCCTTCTTATAGAATCTAGCTATATGTCCCCTAGCCCCACAAGAAAAACATTTCCTAATAGTATAGGCAGTTGAAGACAAATCCTCTTCTTGTGGTTGTTCCTTTCTCAGTTGGTCCCTATCCAGCCGTCTTCTTGCCTCTTCTAACAACCTTCTGGTTACGTCAGTCAATGTCAGTTTATCTCTGGGCAGGACTTCCAGTGAAGATACATAATCATCATAACTTTCATCCAATGAGGAAAGAATGATTGAACTTGATGCAGCTCTGAAAATATCAGTTCCTTTTCATGTAGCTCTTGAAAAGTTCTTTCCATGAAGTTCAAATGAGATAACATATCTCCACCTTTCAGAAGATGTGCTCTAAACAGTTTACGTGTAAGATGTATGTGTGCACCTACACTGTCACGAACATAAATCCTCTTCAAATTCTCCCAACACCTAGCAGCAGACTCTTCTCCGCAAATATGGACTAGCTGCTGGTCACTGAGTGTTAGTCCAATTATACAAAGAGCTTGTTCGCTGTTCCATTTAAAGTCAGCAAGCTTCTTGGCATCATCCTCATTTTCTGGATCCCAAGCATTTACATCTGGTGGATCTTGAACTACATTCCATAACCCTTCTCTACACAGAAGTAGACTGCACTTCATAGACTAGGATACATAGTTTGTTCCATCCAACCAGGTTATCATTGATAGACTTGTTGACGGGTCTTGTGCCATCTTTACCAGGATAGTAACCCACAATTAAACAGTAAACAGCTGTCTGTATATAGTACTGTGTATTCACACCAACTCTCAGTTATCTGAGCCTGGTATGGACTGGGCACATAACCAGTGTTGAGGTAATTCCTCATTATGAGGATGAGTCCATACAGGGAGATGTAGTGAGAGTGGTGAAGAATAACACACAACCAGCACACAGATACACTATATGGTAAAATGTAGGTTTTTACTTCCAGTAAACAGTTAAGCAAAGTTCAAACACAGTCCAAGTCATTCACGGTTAAAGCAGTCAGTTTTCAGTCCAGGGATAATCCAAATAATGAAGTCCAGTATCATAAACAGTTCAATAACAGATTTACATCAAATCCAAAAATAACGATGATCAGTAACAGTCAGTAAGGAACGGCAACACTCTCCAGAACAACAGAACAGAACAACCCAGGTTTCTGGCTCAATCTTATGGCCATTTGAGGAACCACACCCAATTACATTTTTAGCATTCCCTTAAAGAGACAGTATTAAAATGTCTATCCTGGTTTATATATTTTCCAACCCAACTGTGAGGTGACTTACATTCCTAACAAAGTTCTATTTATTATTTTATATACATGTGTTTCGTTTTCCCCCATTCATGATCCACATGGTATTTCCCCCTGATCTACAATGAATCTTACACTTATTCCAAAGATATTAATGTAACAATTTCATATTTCCTCTTTGTTTCCATTTAGCCAAATTTTACCCATGGAATTATATTTAATGTTCATTTATCACCTTTTTAATCATAATATAATAATCTCATTACAAATACTTTACTTTACAATATAATCAATAATAATTTACCATATTCTGTTTCCTAATATCATTTGTATAATCAATTGCATTTTCTAATTTCATATATAATATAAAGATAAAAAACAATAATACAAGCATTTTAATTTATCTTATTCAATAATCATTTTTCTCATCATATAATTATATAATATTCTTGAGGTGAATTCTTATTTCCCTTTAATTCCAATTAAGCTTATTTCTTTATTTTTGAAAATAATTTCCAATGAACTTTTAACTTCAAAACTCCCTAATCTATATTTCTAAAGAACCAAATACATTTCCATGTGGAATTCCCCCCTTTATTTTATCTTAACCTTGCTCTCTTATTCTCTTGGCCCTGTAATTTCTTCTAATTTTGGCTGGTTTTCCCTTTTCTAAGCTTTTCCAATCCTTTCTCTTAGTTCCTCTTTTTTCCCCTATTATTATTTTTGTTTTCATCTCCCATTCATTTATTTTTCTCCCTCCCTCTACTGATTTCTCTTCTGTAGCTTCTTCTTGTATAGCTTCTTCTTTTGTTTAATTTTGAAAATGTTCTCCCTTTTGTTTATCACATCTGTCATTAAAGTCTTAATTTTAATTCCTTTTGTGCCTTTTTGCAATGTCCATTGTTCTTTTTGCTCTTTTGAGCTGGTTACCTCGTTCTTTAATTCCTCTTCCTTAGGCTTTCTTTGTTCTTCTATGAGCTGCATCGCCATTTCTAATTTACCTGTCATTATACCCCATAGTTCCATGCTTTCTTTTATTATTCCTCTCACACTTTGCAGTTCCAATCTGAATTCTTCATACATTTCATTCATTTTGCTTATTCAATTAATTTATTCTGTATTTAATTTAAAAAAAATCCAGCATCTTTTATTTTAATCTGGAATAGAAGTATCCATTTATCTTAGTTTCCATTGTTAATCCTTCTGTTTCCTTATCACAGTTCCAATCCATCAAACAGTCCCAAGATAATATCTTCACTTGTCCCTTTGCTGTAGTCTTTTTTGTGTTTCCGAGGTTATTGTTATATTACAATCTTTTATTTCATTTCCAAGTCACATATTTACTAGACCAGGAATTTTCCATAAAATCCAGAAAAAAGAATTCCTTTAACCATTATGTATTTATTTATTTAATTTATATTATCACCTATTCACCCATTTGAGGTGGCTTACACAATGTAAAACCATATTTAAAACAAAAAATAGCAATAAAAACAATAAAAACTAACAAAAAGAATAAAATAAATTAGTAAATTACAAAATTTGGGAAAACAAAACAAAAAAATCAAAAAAATCAAAAACCAACTCCCACCCCCTCCCCAAGGTGGAGCTTTAACATCAGTTTTCACGTTCTACTTTTTAAAGTTCTTCTTTTTTGCTGCTTATATTGATTCCGCTATTTTTTAATCATTAGCTATTATATCTTTTAATTATAGTCAATTCCAGAAATTACAGCATTCTAATCAATGCCTAATTAATACCAATTTCTGTATAGTATTCCAAATTTAATTTCTAATTCTGTTGTTTAAAAAATTTTCTCTGAATAGTATCACTTCTGTTTCAGTCCTTTTAGAGTCCAATTTTATTTATCTTACAATTTTCCACTTCTTTCCAATCACCACTTCCACAATCTTTAATAAGGGCTATTTCCTTCTGTTTTCTGGGGTTTCCTTGAAAAATCCAAAGTATTTTGCCAAAGTATTTTGGTCACACACCGCTCATCACTTCACCGCTCCAGCACAAACTTAGTTCTCAGCTAGCTTCCCATCTTCAGGGAGCCATTAAAGACTGCTACTACAGCCTGTCTTCAAGGGGAGTGTACCTAGCCAGGGAGGGGAGATGTGGCTCACCTCAACCCAGCAGGTGGGTTCCCCCTCTTTCACCACCCCTCCAGGTTGCATCCAGTCCCATTTGGGACCCACCAACAGGTAGAGCACATATCGAAGCCCTGCACAATCGCGGACTCTGATCTATATTTGACGGAAGTGCCACCGGAAGTCCAAAAGCTGTTTGTCCCTGACTAACAATTCTGGATTCTTTTATTCAATTATCCATTTGTTTATTTTCTTGGCTATTCACAATATTCTCTGAAGTCTTCTCCATCACAAAGTTCAAAGGCATTAATGTTTTTTCTATATTTTTTTGAAGTCTAACTGTGACTTTCATAGTAATATCACTGCTTGTGCTAGGGTGGATGGACTCAGAGAATTTGTTGGTGCATTGTTGAAGGAGTGAAAAACCAGATTAGAGACAGATAGTCATGGAGATAATCTATATATTCGCTGAGTCAAGATCAACTTGAGGGCAAATAATCAATCAATCAATCAATTAATAATATAATCCAGGGGTAAATAATATTTTGACCTTTTCTTTGTTCTTTTTAAACTCTAAATCATAATATGATTTTAGTTCTGCCTTTCACCTTCTCTTCATTTTTCTGGGATCCCACAATATACAGCTCTTAGTGTTCAAGAATTTATCTCAAATCCATGAGCATCTGCAGAGAAAGTCAGCAGTGGTTGGAAAAGTAAATACAAACCCTGATTCTTTTTTGCATGATCATGACAATATGTACATGTTCAAAAGGGATGGACTTTGGAACTTGACACTGTTTTCCAATGAAAGCATTGAGAGACTGAAGACATTACTAGTTGGCTCTATTGTAAGACCGGTACAATGATAAAGGATAACCTTCCTCACCTTCCAGTTGTATCTGTCTGCACCTTGCATAATTCCCAGTCAAGATTATAAGAACAATCTGTTCTTTAATCCAATTTAATACTAATCATGGGAGCTGTTCTGGGAAATCTAAACGAACATATGGAACAATACCTTTGCTCTTCCCATACTGATCTATAAATATTCACCAGATGGTATACATCTGTCAACCTTAGAAGGAAGACCAGACAATTAGCATGACCAAATGAGCTTATTCTATTTTATTTATACTAGTTTTTTCAACTGGCAGGAAAGAATGGAGTCAAATTATTGAGTCACCATCTCTTTGGAATTAAGGGGAAAATTTGTCTTTGGCTCTTAATGATCATAAATAAAGATATTACCAAAGATTTTCTCAGACAACAACACAGTGGGTTTAACTTTTAAAAGGCTCTTTCAGATGAAGATTGACTGAGATGCTCTTACAAAAGGAAAGGTAGTAGAGAATTGCAAAACAAAATTAAAGATTTTTTTTTTTTAGAATAACCTTCATAAAGATACAAATGTATGAACACTGGGGTTGCAATGGAAGGTATTTCAAATAATGTTACAGTAGATTTAATAAAAAAATGCAAGAGAAAATACAAATAATTTTGGATAAGATTTTTTTTAAAAAAGCGAGGTGTTAAAAAAGTCACCAGAGAGAACAATTATTAGCCACAAAATTAAGCTTCTATAGACCTATACAAAAAGAGAAGCTTGTGCTGCTATTGCAAAGACTAAAACAGGAAAATTACCTGATCCAGATACTCTGACAGCCTCTTATTATAAATGTTTCAAGGATTAACTTTTACAACAAACAAGGATTATTATTTTACAGAATGGAAAGATTTTTGACAGCTGGAAAGAGACCAATATACAGTAGCATTAGTACCTAAAAAAGGAGCAGGACCTGACTTTAACAAGAAATATATTGACCAATATAATTCTTGAGAAATGACTATAAGTTGTTTACAGTGATTTTGGCTGAAAGGTTGAGAAGACTTAATAGGACTTTAGTCATGAAAATTGATGTGGGTTTTTGCCTAAATTTTAAAAACCATTACAGGATAATATTAGAAATGTGTTGGATATTCTGGAGTATTTGAAGTAGCAAACAAGCTGAAAAGCAAGCTGCATTGATCTTAGAGAAGTCCTTTGATAATCTGAGCTGGACATCCTTATTTAGTGTTCTAGAAGATACAACCTTTGGTGTTGTTAAATGGGTAACATTGAGTTAGACTTCACAGAAAGCACATATCTCATGGAGAATTTCTTGTGAGATTTAAAGAGACAAAAAAAGGAAAACTAGCTTCACCACTCTTGTTCATTATAGTTCTTGAGAAACTGAATAGAGGCATAAAGCCAGATGAGAAAACTGTGGGAGATTTAAAAACATATAAATTAAGGGTGTTTGGTGCTGACCAGATGATAGTTTAGGATAAAGGACTTTAATATGCTAGCAGGTTTTACGATTAATAATCAGAAGACATATATGATAACAAAAATATGAAAATGGAAGATCAAATAGTACTGATGGAAAAAATAATTTTAAGATTGAGAAAAAAGTAAAATACTTGGACATTACCATGACAAATATGAATTGCATATTATTTCAAACTAATTATGTTAAGATAGAAAAAAGTTAAATTGTCATTGTTAGGGAGAATTTCTGAGATAAAAATGAATATTTTATTTCAGACAAAAATATCTTTTGACAACTGGTATTCCATTCAAGCAATGGCAAAAAGATATATCTAAATTTGTATGACAAAAGAAAAAAAACCCACAAGTTAAATATAAATCTTTACAACATTTACAAGGTACATAGAAAATATGCGGCTGATACCCGATTATATATCTCCACTCTTGGTGAATTAAGCAATTGTGTGAATGTCTTATACCAGTATCTGGAGACATGAGAGTCTGGATGGAGAATAACAGACTTCAGCTGAACCTTGGAAAAACCGTGGACCATGCCACCTTTATTGTTGGACCATGCCATCTTTTGTACTGGATGGGGTTACACTACCCCAGACTTATCCAGTGCATAACTCAGGAGAGTCCTCCTCCTCACAGTCACTCATGTCTAATGACCTACAGATTGGACAATTGCAATACACTCTACATGAGTTTGCCTTGAATAGTACACAGAAGCTTCAGCTGGTACAGAATGCAACAGCATGGGTAGTTAGGTGTGCTCTTAGAAAAGCCCATGTTACCTCTGCTGCATGAACTGCATTTGTTGCCAATTTGCTTCTGGGTATAATTCAAGGTGCTGGTTTTGACCTGTAAAGTCTTTCATGAAATGGGACTAGGCTATGTGGGGGACTGCCTCTCTCAATTACATTAGCCTGCTCGATTAGATATTCCAGAGAAGGCGTGCTGTGGGTACCATTAGCAAGGAATCTACATTTAGCAACTTCCAGAAGACTGCCTTTTTTTTTTTTTTTGAAACAAATTTTTATTAATTTTAAAGATAAAACAACACATCATTAACCATTAAATACATAAACACATAAAACCTCTTAACATTGTAAATCCTTACAAGTCAAACAAAACATTATTTTTATACAGCATAATTCCAATTTATCCCATCTCCATATGGACACACAAATATCTTTCAGCAAAGATATTTCATTATTTCTCTTTACTCCTATTCAATTTCATTTCTCTTCCATATTTATCCATTTTATAGTCATCATATTCTTTTCTTTCTGGCTTGTTTAAATTATTCTCATCTAACATTCCTCCAAGGTTTTATTGATTCTTTTTTCCTTTTTTTTATAAAAAACAAATTTTGTTAGTTTTACCATAAACACAATACACAAACATACAAACACAAAACATAAACAAAACTAAAAGATATTTTCTGAAGGTTGTCTGTTCCCGGGTTAAAACTCTTCACACAGACACAAATTCAAACATCATATTCAACCCATATCTCCTTCCATATCTTATTATCATTTTCTTTTATATATATATATATATATATAAACCATTTTTATCAGTTTTATAAAAACAATGCACAAAGAATCAAGGCATAGCAGCATATAAATTCTTTTCTAAGAAAAAATAATAATAAAAGATCAATAAGGCATAACATTTCCAGATTATAATATCAATATTTCATATAATATTAACTTCATATCTTGTCCCTACTTCTCCTTTCCATCCAAATTATTTATTAATTAAAATTTTATTGCCTTTTATCAATATACAAAATCCAAAAAAAAAGCATATATATCCTTCCATATCTTATTACCATTTTCAACAACATTCTTTGTCTGTTCTATTTCCAATTATCCATTCATCTTTTTTTTCTTTTACCATACTTCTCCTGTACACCAATTGGAGTAATATCTATAACTCATTACCCTAACTTAGAAATACTACATATAGCAATCTTTCTTGGGATTCTGTTTAAAAGATTCTAAAATTACATAATAAATTTTATATTCTAAATATACATATAAAAACACACTCTTATATACCCTCCAGAATCCCTCTTTTAATCTAAATTAAATTCACCCATTGTCTCTAAATAAACTTTTTTTCTTTAGGTCTTGCTTCCCCCCATTAAGGCTTCTCCTCCCCCCCTTTCTCTCTTGCTTATTCTTCTCCTTGCCCTTTCTACCCCTTTGCTTTTTCCCTTCGCTTTTCTTACTCCTTTTCCTTTGCTTTCTAACCTTGCCTCCATCTTTTCGCTCATTTTTCTCTCTTTCGGTTGTTTTTATAATTCTTAAAATCCCCTTTTTCTTATCCTTTTTCTCCTCCTCTCCGGAAGGGACCCATTGTTCATCAAAGATGGCTTCTTCTTCCTCTTCTTCCTTGTCCCAGTCCTTCTGCTGCGTAATCAACTTTTCAACAGAACATAACGCCATTTCTAAGAATTGAAACAAAGCGCCCAAAGTATCTTCTTTTTTATATTTTTGATATTCAATCTCTAGTTCATCCACAAACGATGCCATTATAAAAAGGGAAACTTTTTCCAAAACAACCACAAGTATTTTTAATCAAAGACAATCAAAAGCAATTTAAAAAAAAAGTTCCAAAAGTTAATACTTTTCTTCCTTCTTCTCTTTCTCTTTCTGGATTAATTTTTAATCAAAGAGGTCCAATTACCATATATCTTCCTTTGGGATCCACAAAGACGTTCTAGACAATCTCCTCCTTTTTCAGCTTCTGCTCCAATTTTTTTTCTCCCTTCCCACTTGCAATGACAATTTTAAATAATCAGAAATCCATACCTCCAGCAAAGATTTTCCAATTTCTTAAATTTTTCAATGTCCAAAAATCCCTTTGTCTCTTAGCTTCAACTTTCAAAGCAATCCACTTTCAATGTCTAATATATCCAAATATTTCTGCTATTTCTGTGGGGTGGGAGAGTAAAAAAAAAAAAAAAAGTTCCCTTTAACAGCTTCTCCGCCGCTTTTCGCTCTTCTTAGGGATACAATGTATCCTCCAGCAATTCAAGCAGCTCAATTCCAGGCAATTTAAAAGATGTTACTTGACCCGGCTCAGACAGAACTTTCACTCTTCACACTTCCTCCAGCACAGTTCTTACCCGGTTGCTGGCTTCTTCGTGGCGGCCATTGCTGACCGCCGCTCCACCACCTTGGGAAAAAGGGGTTTTCCCGGAGAAGGGGGGGGTCTGTGACACCCCCACCTCCCTATCCGACTCCCCTCTCTCTTCAGCTGTCCCTACAGGGCAGCCATATCCCCCTGACCCATCTGGATCGGGGGTACCTCGACGGCTAGCACAGCAGGAATCGCGAGCTGTCGCGAATTCCTGCTGCCCCGAAGCCACGCGAAACCGGAAGTTTCAAGACTGCCTTTTTTGATGTGGATACCCACCTTATGAAATATTCTTCTCCTGAAATTAGATTGGCTCCATCCCTTTTGATATTCCAGAATGCCCTTATGATCTGGTTAGATATCAAGCCTGGGGCGCCCAGGGAACTGAAGATATGCTCAGTTCATTGCTGAACTGCTATTTTTATTCCCTCTTTGCCTAGGGTTTGTATATTTTATAATATTATAAAATAATATTATAATGTTTTTATAATATTTTATAATACATTAATGTGGTTTTTTTAAAAAATACTGTATATATCTATGGTTTTTATACATATCTTTTTCTATTTGATGTGCACTACCCACAGTGGCCTTCAGTAAGATGGGAAGCTGTATAAATGTAATTAATTAATTAATAAAGAGGATGACATTTGAAATTTTATTTTGTAGCTGGTTGTTTGATTTGGATGAATGGATGGATGTTGATGAAAAGCAAAATACTTTTAGAGTTAAAAGAGCATGACAAGATTTGGATGGCATAGATATTTGTGGCATGATAGAGTTAATGTGATTTTTGAAAACAATTTTATCAAACATGCCAAAATAAACCACAAAGAGCAACTAAGGATCGAGCAATATTGTTGTGAATGGTTTTTCTATTTACATGTATCAGAAATATTTAAAATAAATAGACATACTTATGGTATGAAGAAAAACAAAATGTGAAGTAAAATTGTATATAGATTATGAACATGTAATTGCTAAAATGTACAATTGTGCTATAATAACTGACTCATGAAAGCCTGTGCGGTATCTGCCATCCCGCATTAGATGGGCGCCTCATGAGAGGGAGCGAAGGAGGAAGAAACGACACGAGACGAGGTTTCTCGGGATGAGCGCGTGCCAAATGCCTCGGCACTGGCTCTTTTATTATGCTTTTTCACAGGGGGGTGAAATTCTTCAAAGCCCAGGGTAAACAAGACATTCATGAATTATAATAGCTTAGGTCAGCAGGAAATACATAAGATTTATAATAGCTCAGGTTAGTAAAGACAACAGGGTATCAGAAAGCGTAATTTATAGGAATTCAGGTCAATTAAAACATCATTCTGTATTGACAGCTGTTTAAACTCCTCTTCTCTTTTGCATGCCTGGCAAAGATCACTGAAGAGATAAGAGTTTAATGTTTACATGAGAAAGATACAATGCAGACAGGAGTCTGATGTTTACAAAAAGATACAATGCTAGGATGGTACAGAATTGCACTGATAGTTACAACATCTCCTCTGTTTTTATTTTTTTTTATGACGAGTCTTCTTCCTTGTCCAAGAAAACAGGAACTACTTTTCTGAAATGTTCTCCGTCCCCGTCATCTAGGCAGGCGTGCGACCCGTCAGCATCAGGGTTGTCCAAGGAGCAGTAACTCAGCAATGATATTTCTTCATCCGATGTTAAAGACATAACATGAGCTTGCAATAACACATCAGCATCAGTAGTCATGGAAGATAATTGATTTTTAAAAAATTGCAATATTCTATTAAAACAACAAGGTCCTATAATACATATCAATATAATGATTATTAATGGTCCTGCCAATGCAGTTAAAAGGGTTGTAAGCCATGGTGAAATAGAAAACGAACCTTGATACCAATTATACATGTTTGATCTTTCGTATTCTCTATCTTTTAAGCGTTTTTCTAATTCATTCATAGAATCCAGCACGACTCCACTGCTGTCAGCATAGAAACAACATTCTTCTTTAAGCGCAGCACACAATCCCCCTTGTTTTAAAAATAACAAATCTATACCTCTACGATTTTGCAAGACTACTTCTGAGAGGGATGTCAAGGAGTTTTGCAAAGCTACAATTGATTTTTCAATACGTAATCAATCATCATCAATGGCTGAACCCAGAGCTGTAATTCTTTTGTCAGAAACAGCTAGTCCTGCAATGCCCGTGGCTGCGCCCGTGGCGCCCAGAGCAAGCAGTAGACCTAAAGTGAGAGTACTAATAATTTCCCGTTTTGCTCTGAGGGGGTATTCCATGGGTGCCTGTAAGGATATAAAATCATCAGAGTTATACACATTAATTTTTGGTACAAGCCATTCTTGAATACAAAATGATTTGGATTTAACAAGTTCATCCCCATAGACACATGCTGTGAGACCGGTGTTACAAGCCCAGACAGAATTTTTGCCAGGGATAAAATACATTCCTTTTAGGCGTGATGTTAAATTTCCTCCTGAAGAGGTGTAGACTGGAGCATATCCCCCAACGGTGTGGTAGCGGCCAAGGTGATGCTTAGGAAGATATAAATTACAATGATAGCTATTAGAAACATTATGACAATATTGTGAGTAATTGGATGGAATATTTCCCAAACAACAACCAACCCCAGTGATGGAAGAAACAGTAATAGTGGAGTTTCTCCAACGGCAAAGTTCATCTGATGTGGAATTAACGATGGGTTCTTGGGAAGCGATAGCTTCGTAAAAAGGTGGAGAGGCAGAAGCACAAAGCCAACATGTGGAGGCAATTAATGAGTTTGAGGAGTTCAACAAGGCATAGGAAGCTTTGATCAATGGAATCAATGGGTTAACTTCTTGTGCTATGGGTTGCAGGAAAGGGGATTTAATAGTCTTTTCATGTGGTCCCACTGGGTCAAAGCGAGGGAGTTCAATGTGACGTTGAATGTAAAAAATATTTCCATAATGCTCTCCTGGCCAAGGTAATTTTAAGCGAGCACCCCATTTCAAGCCAGTGTCCCATAAAGTACTTTCCTTGCCTTTGTCTGTGAACCATATGGTTACTGGGTTGCATCTGGGCCATTTTCTATCACTACATGGAATATTCCGTGTGGTGCGAGTGACAGTAATGAGATCACCCTTAGTGCCCGGATCCCAATAAATGTGTCCAGTTGAAACACACGACCAGTCTTTGCAAAAGTAATCTGATAACCCCCCGCAGTCAGAAAGTCGTTGAGCAGGGGACTGAGTGTTAGAAACAGGCTGTCCAGGGCATACATAAAACCTATTTTTTTTCACAAATCTATGATTAGGCTCCGTTGTATGAGAGGGTGAATTGTAATCGATGGAGCCTACAAGCATTTCTGCCAAATCGAATTGAAGCGGTGGGTAAAAGTCTTCTATGCGAGAGAAATTGGTTGTGAAGTTTAAACGAACGCCTTGAAAGTCAGTTATAGTCCACGTAATATTGTATCTTCTATAAGGCTTCTGTGGATCGTCATGGGCAGTTCTTTTGAAGCGTCGTTTGTTGACAGGATCAGAGTTTGGGTAAATGAAAGCATGACAGGTAGGAGAAAGAGCTAGGGACAAGTTAGTTGTGGAACATTTACGATATGAGGAAGGAATATAATTAGTAGAAAAAGGATAATAATTACAATAATGACAATGAAGATTAACTTGATCATTCATTAAGAACGTTAAGTGGGGTGGGGAAACCCTTGATACAATATAAGGACATTCAGATCCCCCTTTGTTTAGATTAAAAAGAGGAAAAGATTTTAAGGTTCCTTTCCATAGGAAGAGTAAAGGAGAAAAAAAAGAGCGAGTGGTAGAGTGTTCTGTAAACAAAACAGAAGTGACAGAGTGAAAGCTACAGGTAGCATTTTCATGACGTACCCTCATGGAACAAGTATAAGAGCCTTCTGTTAAAGGAGTAGCTTTAACACGAATAATCTTTTGACAGGAAGCATGTGTTTTGTTGAAATATGTGTGAATATAAGGAGATATATTTGTGGGAAGATTATTATGCCAACAAACAATAGGACAGTCATTATCATATTTACTAAAGCGAAATTCTAATGTGGTCCAATGACCATGTTGAACAAAAGTATAAGTAGGATATGAATAAGGTATAAATTGCAAGGAGGGTATAGGCAATAATATCAGGAAGAGTTTAAGATGCAGATGTATCGGAGGATTTCCCATGATAGGGTCTTACCGCCCGACCAGGGATCCAGCAAGTGGTTTTGTCTGGCAGTAAGATCGCAGCGTATCCTCTCCCCCAAGTAATAAGTTCAGCAGGACCCTGCCAGGTTGGATCTGGCAACCTGCGGTAATATACCAAAGGTCTGTTAGGAGGGGAAAAGGGGGGGGGAAAAAATGACGAACAGCAGCAGAAGTAGGAGGAATTCCAGTTAAGTTTAGGAAGTTTAGAGTAAAAAGACAAATGTTAAGAGAGTTTTGCAATGCTGGGAGGTTCGGGGGTTTTTCCCGCAATGAATATCTATCAAGAGCATTTTTCAGGGACAAATGAGCCCGTTCTACAAAACTTGCCCTTGGCTATTGTAGGGAATCCCAAACTTGTGGATTACATCCCATCTGTTACAAAAATCCTGAAAAGCAGAACTTGTATAGGCAGACCCATTATCTGTTTTTATTTCTTTTGGACGTCCCAGCGAAGCAAAGGTACGAATTGAATGATTGATGACATGTTTTACAGCTTCTCCCCTTTGAGGAGTAGCCAGAATAAATCCTGAATATGTATCTATTGAAACGTGTAAATATTTCCATGGGGCAAAAGGTGGATATTGAGTTACATCCATTTGCCAAATTTCACAAGCTTTTAACCCTCTAGGGTTAGCCCCTATAGGAATGGAATGTGCTTGCTTGCTACATGTGGGGCATTGTTGTATTATTGCAGTAGCCTCTGCCTGGGATAAGGAAAATTGTTTTTGTAATGCTTTTCTATTTTGATGGAAATAGCTATGACTTTGTGATGCTGTCAGATTACAAATTGATTTTCCTGATGCTACTGAGGCAGCGGCAGCGGCCACCTTATTTCCCTCCTGTAATATACCAGGAAGAGGTTGGTGGCTCCTGATATGTGCTACAAAAAATGGATGTGTGCGATTGTTGATATATTGCTGTAGAGAAAGCAATAACTTTAACAAAGAATCAGATATGCTAGGAGATAAATAGGCTTGATATATATTTTTCAAAATCTGAGAAACATATAAGGAATCTACTATTAAATTAAAAGGAGTCTTTTGAAACTGTTGAAAAGCAATAAGAGATGCAGCAAGTTCTGCCTGTTGAGCAGAAGATTGTGGAGAGGTAATTTTAGTTTTCCACTCTCCCTCCTGGTGCCATGCACAAGCGCCATACATTTTTCCTCCATCGGCATAAAGTGTAGGTGCATCTACTAATGGAGATAATGAGAGGGGGGAATGCCATTCAAAAGGGAGAGTTTTAAGAAAAATGAATCGTGGGTCAGCTGGTAAATGGCAAGAAATTTGCCCTGGCCACTCTTCTAAAGAGTATTGCATTTCTTCTGAATTACACCATAGCATTTCCCAAGTAGTCAATGAACAAGGAGTGAATATGCAAACAGGCTCAAATCCCATGAGTTGTTTACATCTTTGACGACCTTTAAAGATCAACTGAGAATATGCAGAGGCTTTATTAGTAATTGTGGTCCTTGGGGTGTGAGACAAATGCAGCCATTCTAAGATCAGAACCTGTGTCTGATGAATTTGCATAATGACAGCTGTTGGTCTCTAAGCAGTATTTAGCAAAGCAATTGATAAAGGACAATTTTCTATAGCCCGATCCACCCATCTAATAGCCATTAAATGGGAAATGTCTTTCAATGCCTGCAACTGCTCTTTGTTTAGAATGATAACATCAGACGGGGCTTTACCTTGCGTTAGAGCGTTAAAGAGAGGAGCTAATGTAGCTGTAGTCAAACCCAAATAAGGACGTGCCCAATTTAAAGTTCCCAGGAACTGCTGTAAAATCACAAGTGTTGGCTTCGGGGGAAGAGTGGGGAGGGGAAGAGAAGGAATAGCAGCCGAAGCGAGTAACTTGTGACCTAAATAGAAAAAAGGTGGTTTGGATTGAACTTTTTCTGGGGCTATAGTGAGACCTGCTTTACCTAAAATAGAGTTCAGGCATGGCAGAGTTTTTAATACCGTGCCCTTTGGACCAGGTGCAGATACCAATATATCATCCATGTAATGATAGACTAAAAAATGAGGATATTTGTCTCTATAGGGCTGCAATGCTAAATCCACAAAAAATTGACACATAGTTGGACTGTTTAACATGCCTTGTGGTAAGACTTTCCATTGATATCGTTTGGTAGGTCTCTGATTATTTAAGGTTGGTACAGTAAAAGCAAATAATTTTCTATCTAACTGGTGTAATGGAATGGAGAAAAAACAGTCTTTTAAATCGATAATGATAAGGTCATATTCTTGAGGAATTATGTTAGGATTTGGAAGACCACATTGCAGAGGTCCCATTGGAAGGAGGACCAAATTCACAGCCCTTAAATCCTGAAGTAGGCGCCAAGCGCCGTTTTTCTTTTTGATAACAAAAACTGGGGTATTATATGGACTCAATGAGGGTTCTAGATGACCTTTATCTAATTGTTCTTGAACAAGAGAGTGTAAGGCTTCAAGTTTTATAGAAGGGAGAGGCCACTGATCAATCCACACAGGGTTATTGTTAGTCAGACATAAGCGAAGCATGGTTAATGGAGAGTAAGCTGCGCATTAAACTGTGACATAAGGTCTCTTCCCCACAAGTTAGTATACAGAGGAATTACAGCTGGTTTAATATAAGCAACACATTGAGACTCAGGGGAATGGGCTTTTACCCAGTTTCTGCTAATGCGAGTCTCCTGGAGTCCCCCCACTCCTCTCACCGCTGGTGCCACATCTGCAGGCCAGGTGTCCGGCCACTCAGCGGTTCGGATGACGGAAATATCCGCTCCAGTATCTAAAAGACCAAGAAAGGATCGACCATTCAATAAGAATGTCACCGTAGGTTTTGGTTGACTAATTGGTCTTTCAATTGCATAGAGTTGCTCTTGTTGTTGGTCTAAGAGCACAATCATTTTTGCCACAATATCCCCCTCATTTATAGTAACTTCTGTATTAGCTAGTACATACAGACAGACATCAGACAATACAGTGGGGTCATGCAGAAAAGGAGAGGCAAGAATACCTTGTTCAGCTAAATCCCTTACAGGAAAGACTAGCACTGGGATATCGGGGGGCATATGAAAAGGCTGAACAGGATGTACAAAGAGAAAGTCAGCGACACCAGGAAAATAAGTAACAGTATCATTAGCAACAAGATCGTAAGTGAAAGAAGAAAAGTTGCAAGTTTCAGCAGCCTTTGTTGTGGGGCTGGCTGCCTGCCCCGTTTCTAGTTTCCCTGATTCAAAAAAGGTTTTTGTGTGATTGCAGGGCTATTCTGCTGTTCATTCTTTTGGACTCTGCACTGACTAGCCCAGTGATAGCCCTTTTGGCATCGAGGGCATGGTGTCATTGGGCGAGCAACCTGGTTTCTTGGCATATTTGCTCCCCTGCCCAGGACCCTGCATTGGCTCTTAAAGTGACCTGGCTTGCCACAATTAAAACAATTTCCCATTTTGCGAGTATTTTGTTGGGAAATGGGAAGAAGAGAGCCCATATTCTGCTGCATGCCTTCAGTAATGGCTGTAGCCAGCGTAGACATGGAATGGGATGTGGTTCCTATGATTCGGCAGGCTGTAAGATAATCTGCCATGGTAACATTTTTCTTATTAATTAATGGTTGCAAAACTTTCTGACAATCAGCGTTTGCGTTTTCATAGGCAAGTTTCATTTGTAATTCAGTACAAGCCTCTCTATTATCAATTTGTCTCTCTAAGGCTTCTGTGAGACGGTTTATAAAGGAGGAAAAAGGCTCAGAAGGTCCTTGAATAACTTTAGAGAAAGAGTTGGGCATGCATCCCGCATTATCAACCTTTCGAGCAGCTGCCAAAGCACACTCCTGTATTATAGGGAAAGCAGCTGGGTCTGTGGCAACCTGTTGGGCAATGGTAGACATGGTGCCAGTACCGTTAAGCATATCCAAAGTGACATTTGCCGGTAAGCCTCTAGCGGCTGCGGCTGCGGTACGTTTAAGAAATTCTGACTCCCAGACCAAAAATTGTGAAGGCGTGAGGATCATGTTAAATAATGTACGCCAATCAGCATTCACCAAGTCAGCACCTGGCTGGGTTATTGATCCTAAAAGTCCCTGTACATAATGGGATTGAATGCCATTTTCCTTACAAGCTGCCTTTAAATCCTTAATTATTTTATATGGCATTGGGGTATACTGAGGAGCTGGAGGGTTGCCAGCTTGAACAATAGGATAAAGGGAGGCAGCTGCAAGGGTTTCCTCATCTGTTTCTCCTTCACAAAAGGCTTGTTGAATAGCTTTTACAACACACCCTCCTCCTCGGAGGGGGGGTGGAGGACACGAGGGCTCTACATTTAAAGAAGTGGATTGAATGGAAGGAGGCTCCCGTACTGCTTTACAATCATCGGGAGCAGAAGGTTGAAGGATAGAAAAGTTCTCATAACTTGGTGGGGGAGATTCAAACACACTCCCTGCTTCTATTTTATAATGAACTTTTAAAGCCTCCATAATTTTCCTCCAAGTGACCAAAATGCCAATAGGTGCACGAGGAGGATTATGGAGATATTCACCAATTTTTTGCCAATTGGAAAATTTTAAGGACCCTCTCTCTGGATAATTGGGGCAGTGTTGCCACACATAAGCCAATAATGCAGCAATAGATTTCTTTTTTATGGGAGAGCCCTTTAAATTAGCAGAGTATTTAGAAGAAGAAGCGACTAGCTCTCTCATTTCCTTCAGATGCTGCGTCTGCTGTTGAGAAAAGCCTCCACCCATACTTACTAAAGTCGAGACCGTCTTTCAGATCCGATGAGGTGCAATTCGCTCAGGCGCCTGGCGATGCACAGCTCCAACCGAGCTGATAAGTATGGGCGCGCCGCTGAGTATCCCCCTTAGGGAATCACGTCGGGGTCACCAAAATGTAGTATCTGCCATCCCGCATTAGATGGGCGCCTCATGAGAGGGAGCGAAGGAGGAAGAAATGACACGAGACGAGGTTTCTCGGGATGAGCGCGTGCCAAATGCCTCGGCACTGGCTCTTTTATTATGCTTTTTCACAGGGGGGTGAAATTCTTCAAAGCCCAGGGTAAACAAGACATTCATGAATTATAATAGCTTAGGTCAGCAGGAAATACATAAGATTTATAATAGCTCAGGTTAGTAAAGACAACAGGGTATCAGAAAGCGTAATTTATAGGAATTCAGGTCAATTAAAACATCATTCTGTATTGACAGCTGTTTAAACTCCTCTTCTCTTTTGCATGCCTGGCAAAGATCACTGAAGAGATAAGAGTTTAATGTTTACATGAGAAAGATACAATGCAGACAGGAGTCTGATGTTTACAAAAAGATACAATGCTAGGATGGTACAGAATTGCACTGATAGTTACAACAAGCCTGACAACATTTGTTCTTTTTCCCATCTTATATTAAAGAGACTAAAAGTGGGATAATTAGAATTTCTCATACGTTCTTATTTTTATTAACTGAACTCATATTTTACTAATGATCACTACATGCCTTCTCCAAGATCATCTTTCTGGTCCTCAATAGAAAATGGCACACATATAAAATGGAAGAGCTTACATCATGTCATCACAATGTACATTTTGCTATTTTGACATCATTGTGACTAACTGCAAACACTTCTGCTAATTGGAGTCAGGCCCATTCCACTGACCCTTATTTTAACAAATCAGCTGATTAGTAGACCTGGCAGTGTTAACTCTATATTACAAAAAAGGAATGGGGTCAGTCCTCAAATCATGAAAACCTAAAATAAGAGGATCATATTAATCCCTTAGCACAAGGTCATGGAACAATACTACATGGACAGTGGTTGAAAGAATCTTAGACTGTGCTAATTAGGTCTGCAACAGTATAAGGTTTACTTAAGGAACATGTGCACAACACTAACTTTCCTACCATATGTATTTATTTAACTAAAGATTCCGGCTTGTTGTGTAATTCAAATTCTAAATGGCTGCCATCTTGGACTGTCTTAATTTAGGTGCTGTTCCTAGATAAGACTATCTTACCTGGGTTGCAACAATGAAGACAGCCCCTAGATAACAACAAAGAGATACAAGTCTCTGCTGCTATCTAATAGTTATCCAGAATTTTGCAACATTAAGTGGGAATCCATACTTTCTTTGTTGGACATTGAACCTGAAGTAAGAATTAACATGATGATAGCTCTTTAGGACTCAAACAACATAATGAATCTTAAGCCTCAAACTGAAGGGACATATGCAAAGTAGAGTAAGATAATGCCGTACAATAATTGGTTTTTATGGTAAAAATGCCTTGTAATGCTCTGCCCATTGGATAGTTTCAGGCTAAAATCTCCTAAGGTGACCTTGCTGTCTGGATTGAATTAAGAAGCTAAGCAAGTGGACTACCTGGGAATTCCAGGATTTCCAGCTACAGTTGTGGTTCGCCAGCAGCCTGTACAGAAAGCAGTGGAATCAGACAGTGAGGAAGAACGGGGACCAGTCAGGGAGTCTGGAGAGGACTTGGATGAAGGTCCTGTGTCTGATGCAGAAATGGGGCCAGGACCATCTGGAGTGGGGTGCTGACTCTGGAGGCTCTGGAGTCTGGGAGCAGTGAGGCCGAGGAACAATGGGAGCCTGTTTCCAATGCGTGTGTGTGCAGAGCTGCTAGAAGGCAAGAGCAGTTGAGTCAAAAGGGGCGACTCAGGAGTAAGGTTTGGAGGTAATTGCCCCTCCCATAAGTTATAAAGGACAGGCAAAGGTGACAAAACTTTTGTAGGAAGCAAAGACGTTCATTCCATTCGGATTAATCCTTGAAACTCTGTGTGAACTTTGTACTTTGGGTGGTTTTTTTATAATTCATTTGGCACTCTAGTTGTCGGCAGCAATTCAAAGGAAAGCAAGGTGGGTGCTTATCTCATAGGGACTGTTTGGGACTCATTACCGGCTGGGAATGAAAATAATTCCCAGCATTGAAATAAAACAAGAGTTGTTTTAACTAAGTATGTGCTTAATTGTGGTCTTGGGAAGCCTTGGTCAGAACAGCTACGCTAGGAAAGTGAAACATACTGGAAGAAGGTAGTGGCAAACCAATAATGTAAGCAGACCCCAAAATCGATTCACTAAGAGTTGAATTCCACTCAAGGATCTTGATGTCCCAAAGAAGGATGACAGGATGGAAGGAGAGATTCAAGATAAATGGAAATCCCTGAATCAACAAAAGTTTGCAAGTACCCAGTGGCATCATATACTGATAAATATAGAGCAATTCCACAGGTAGAGAAATGTAATTCTTGAAATTATATCCTGCAAGAAATCATATAAAATTATACAAATTATGCACATAATTATATATTGATTTGCACCATTACACCCACTCATGCACAATGTCATCCCTTAACATTAAATAATGTTCTACATTGGATTGTTCTTGATCTCTCATCAGACATCAATATTACTTATTGTGAAGTCTGAGTAATGTGTTAAGAATACAATCGACACAGAATGTTGAAGCAATAACAATATTTTGAGAACTACTTGCAATAATTTTTCAGCCATTTTAAAGTTCCTTCCCTGCGGAGTTATTAGGTGAATAAACTTCTTTAGAAATGTAAGAATAGCATCTTTTGTCTGAGAGCCATGGATACAGACAACCAATTTCAGACAATGCTAAAACTATCCAGTTACAAGGACAAAGTGCTTAGCACTTTGAAATACATCAATCTTGCCTAACAGGCATGTTTCTGAAATACACTGAAAAGGATAAGATCACCAATAAAGGAGCCATAGTTTGGTATTGTACATCAAAAGGTGTACTATATTATATTTAGATACTGTTAAAAATCCCCTTTGGGTATTGAGTGGAGTCTCCAATATGTAAAATTTAAAAATATTCACTTTTGTTTGCCATGTTATGGATTTATTGGTTACAATGGGCTATACTGTTTTGTACCATTATTTAGGGATTTTTCTCTTTTTTGATGCCACACAGAGTCATACAAATTGAGTTGAGCAGTCATATAAGTGAATCAACAGATAAAACTTAATGTCAACCAACTATTACATCTGAATCTTCCAAATAATTATCTAACATAATTACATAATATTACATTACCCACAGATGCAGAATGTTGCCTAAGGGGGAAATGCTATTAAAATATCACACAAATTTCTGATGAAGAATAAAGTCAGTGCTAATATAATATTTGTGTTGCACTTACACTCAAGAATAAATAATAAAACATTCTTCCTTATTTCTGGAATTTGCATTTCTTAGTATTTAAGAATGAAGTTACATACAAATAGCCATTTATCTAAAATGAAGAAAAAACATAGCCTGAATTCTAATAGGTGATTGATTTCTAAAAATATTATGAACCAGACAATAGTACAACTATGAGAAAGAACTATATAATACAATATAGAAATGTCTTTCTTTTGATTCATTCACTTAAAATCCTCATTTGGTCCAACTCAGAATTGTCAATAATTCTTACTAAATTACTCTGCAAAAGTCTGGATGACATTTATGTCAATGCATTTCACACAAGTAATTTTTTTTAGAACTTAAGTAGTAGAAAGTATGACTTAGAAAGTCATAATATTAGCAATTGTGGAAACATCCCATGCAGCATCTTTGAAGGTTTTTTTTTTTCAGGCAGGCTGTACATTTTTGTACATGTTCAGCTACTACTTCTACTAGAATGGCCAGAAAATTGAACTGTCTGTGCACAGACATTCCCATGGGAACAAGGCAGGGGCAATCAGTCAAAAGATGCAGCCTCTATAATTTGCATTTAAGGTTCACATATCAGGATGGAAATATGTAAGGGTACATTTTGCATCATGATATCATGACACATATATTATAATTTTGAGGTAATTTTGGTTTGATAGAGAACCAAATTCATGCATACATTCCAACAGGTGGAGAACTTAGCTGCACTAACCCTTCTAGAAACCATAGGTTTTTATACTATACAAAATGCTTTGTGATGGGTCCATTTTAAATGCTTTGCACAGTCCTTTGAGTTGGAACTGAATCAAAGAACATTTGAGCCGTCACCACTTCTGAAAAAAAGATCAATGACCAGGATGAAGAATGAAGCAAAAGAGCAGGTTTTCAGAACAAATAATTTATAATTAGAGCAAATGCATTGTGAGCCAACAACTCTCTAAGACTTAAAAGGAGATAGATTTTACTATAGGCAGAGGATGTTACACTTCATAAATATGCTTGGTATTGCACTGATAATCACTGCTCCATAGAGATCAAAGATTTTCTAAATAATACTTTCAGAATAAATTACAATTAAGAAATTATATTTCAAAAGCTTTGAAAACAAACTCATATATTTTTGCTTTTCTGCTATAAGACATCCACTGACTTTTCATTAAATTTCTTATGAAACTAGCAGCATTTTTTTAAATTCCCCTGGATGCAGCATAAAGCTGATTATTATTGCCCAAACTTAATATCATATGAAAGGGAGATCTATCTTTAGTAACTAGTATTAACTGAAACTGCTTCTGTTTTAAATTGCATAAGTGTTCTATTTACTACTCTTCGAAGCTAATTCATATGATCATTTCCACTGTATGACAATGGTGGGAAAATCACGCGACTCAACTGCACAGTTGTTTCAAGATTCGATACAGGGGAATATTAGTAATTCAAGGTTTAAATGAGGGCTCCTTGGTGCTGTCTGAGCTTAGCTAGAGTTTGTAGACATTTTACTACCCAAATCAGGTAATGTCATCAGTACATTGATGTTTGGATAATGAAACATCTGCAAGAAAATAATCAAACTCAGAGAGCACCAAGGACCCTTCCCATCAAGATGTCTTCTTTACTGTTTTTTTCTGGTGATTCAGAATATGTAAAGTTCCAATATGCTGAACCAGTGAGATGCACCAAGGTAGGAGCTGGCAAGCTAATACAGAACATACAACTAATTAGTTTAGCAATAGCAATAGCACTTAGACTTATATACTACTTCACAGTGCTTTACAACCCTCTCTAAGCAGTTTACAGAATCAGCCTATTGCCCCCAACAATCTGGGTCCTCATTTTACCAACCTCAGAAGGATGGAAGGCTGAGTCAACCTTGAGCCAGTCAAGATTGAACTGCTGGCAGTCAGCAGAGTTAGCCTGCAATACTGTAGTCTAACTACTGCACTATCATGGCTATGTCGTGATGACATTTTACATGAAACATGGTTTCTTTTCACAGATTCAGTCTTTCCATTAAAACCTCAGTATTGCTGAAAACATTGGACATAAGTATGTTAGCTTGTTAGCATTTATTTATTTCCACAATGGTTGTTAGTTTGGGTAAAGGGAAAAATCCTCAGGTACTCTTTTTTTCTTACTGTTTTGTTGTAAATCTTAATATTATTTGCACAACATTAAAATTATTGACATGTTATTGTTTAGATAACTTACAGTATTAGAAGTAAAGGAAACAGAACTATTCCATCAGTATTCATTACAATTTAGGATATCAATACAGGTAATCCTTGAGTTACAACTGTAATGGAACCTGTCATTAAATGAGGCACCCACATGATTGGCTCACATAATGATCCCCATTCCTGCTCTCCCTGATAGTGACTACATGGGGTGGGGGAGGGGTGGGGAGGCACAGACCAAGTCTAGCACAAATCAAGGTCTGCCTGGACTCCAAGTTCTCCTCTGCCATCTGGGAGATCCCATCCCTCAGGGCTCCTGTTGGCCTTAGCCCTGCTTCTCCAGGTCACATCCCCTCTTCTCTAATCAACCACCCTCATCACCAATTGTGCACTTACCTCTGGAAGATCTCTGGAGCTTGCATTGGATAGGTAAATAGGCTGCTCCATTCCTTGGCATCCCTAGGCTCCATCCCAGAAGCAAGTAATGTTTTGTAAGATTGACCAAGATTGATATTTTCCATTGTACATTTCCACAACATAATTGGAAAGAATAAGATTTTGCAAGAGAGGGACTTCCCTCTCTTCTTCGGCGTCAGACCAAAACCACGACTCTGCACGGTTTTGATCCGTGCTCACCGCTGGAGCGCCCCGAGTTGGCTGGTTTCAGGGCTAAGCCACCCCGTAGAGGTGGTGAAGAAGGGGGAGACTGCCTGCAGGGTTGAGGAGAGCCGCATCTCTTCTCTTCATCTGGCCATTACCCCCTTTCCCAAAGGCGGTTGTAGTGGTGGTCAGAAATGGCCACCCCAAAGAAGAACTCGACTGGAAAAGAATGTACAGGAGGAAGATAAGAGAAACTTTTGGTTGATCGGGTCAAACAGCAAAAGCAACAAATAAGGTACCCTGGAATTTAAACTATAAAAAAATAACTGTTCCCTAAGAAGATTTTCAAGCAGCGAAGGAGAGAGAAAAGGGAAAGGATTTGGTTTTTTTCCTCCTCTCCCTTTCCCGATACTGACAGCTAAGAGACTTAAGCAAGAAATTGGAAAAAAAATCCACTTTGACATCAACAGGCATTTAAGCTGAAAATAAAATGTCAAAGGGAAATAAAGATTTCTGGATACTTTTGAAAGCAGGAAAGGAGAGAAAAAGAATAAAAGGGCAAGATCTGGAAGGGAGGAGACTGCCTGGAATTAAAAAGAACTTACAATAAAATCTCAACAATACTTCTAAAAGATAAATTTTAACTGAAACATGGTAACAAAATAGTAAAACTCCAGGAAGAGAAAGTGAAAAAAGAAGTAAGAAGAAACAGCTCGGGAGTATTTGGATTACTTGGTGACTTCTGGATCTTTGGTTACTGCATTTGAATGACTAAAATCAATCAGGTGGTTGTTTAAAAGAGTTTAAAATGGCACCACTTTTAGAAGAACTGAAAATGGAACTTTAAAAGTACAAAGAAGATGCACAAGAAGGGAGAGGTTCTTTTGGCTTCGTATTTCAATTCTTAGAAATGGATATTTAGAACTATGAGAAACAACAAGAAATGCCTGCAGAACAAAAGATTGGAACAAAGAAGAAGTCATCTTTAATGAACAAGAATTTTTATGTGGGAAAAAAAAGGAGAGGAGGAAAAGAGAATGGAAAGTTTAAGATTTGGAAAAACAACCCCAAAAAAGAATAGTTTGAAAAATAAGTATAAAATTAGAAAGCAACAGAAGAGGGAAATTCAGAAGAGAGAATTAGAAGTAGAGAGACAAGGAGGTAAAAAGGGGAGGGAGAAGAAGAGAGGGAAGAAAGGAAGAAAAAGAAGTTATAAAGGACAGAAACAAGATATAGAGAAACAGGGCCTATTTAGAGATAATGGGTGAAAATCTAATTGAAAAAGGGATTCTGCAAAGGTACTATTGTTATATTAGAAACAGAAATAACTTCAGAAAATATGAAACAATGTATGATTAAAATGATGGATAAAATAGTTATCATAATTTAGTGGAACATTTGTTAATAAATAAATGTAATAAAATGAATATTTAATGATTTATAAAACACAAGTGAAGAGAAATAATTGTTTTTGTGGGAAAAATTAATTGTATATCTATAATCCTTTTTTAAAAAGAATATAGTGTGTATTTTAAGAATGTACCAAGCAGAATTCGATTAGAAGTTATGTATTATGTATTATATTGAATGTTATAACCTTAAGGTATACATTGAAGTTTATATAAGTGTTGAATGGATATAATTAAAAAATATAAAGGTTTCATACTCCAATTAGTAACTGCAGGAGAAAATTTGTTTAATGAGAAAACATAATATGAAATTGAAACAGGACAGACAAAAGTATAAATATAATGATTTGAATTGAGATGAGATAATCAAAATAAAGTTGAGAAAATTAAAAAAGGGGAAAAACTATATAGAAAATGCAAAATAGTAATAAGATATGGAATAGAACACAAAAATGAGCATGAAATTGAGTTTGTGTCTGTATAAAGAAGTGTAATCCGGGACCATGCTATTTTCAAAAAAGATGTTTTACTTGTATTTTGTTTTGTGTGTGTGTGTGAAAACCCAAATAAAACTTTAAAAAAAAAAAGATTTTGCAAGAGAGAAAAAGTAAATTGGGAGTGAAAGTCAAGAAGGTAATTGAAAATGGATGACATAACTCATCCGTTATAAGACAATAAATGTAAGTAAGCCCTCTGTATTTTATCTCTTCTGATCAAAAACTCTTTATTGTACAAGATAATTATCAATAACTCCTATTATAATGCCTGGCGATAGATGCACACAGAAAATCTTTAAATTATCAGCATTTAAATCCCAATAACGTCTTGAATATTTTTCTTCAATAATCATCAGAATTTTTTTTCATTTCTCAAATATTTGGTGATAATCTGAAACTCTAGAAACTACAATTTTAATATATTTGAAGGAAGTAGGATTAATGACTGCTACCATAAACTAATATTAATGAGCCTCGGTGGCACAGTGATTAGAATGCAGGCTACTTCTACTGCCTGCGGGCTGCCTGCAATTTGGCAGTTTGAATCTTACCAGGCTCAAGGTTGACTCAGTCTCCCATTCTTCCAAGGTGAGTAAAATGAGGACCCAGATTATTGGGGGCAATATGCTGACTCTATAAATTGCCTAGAGAGGGCTGTAAAACACTGTGAAGTGCTATTGCAATTAATTTAAGAAGGCAATCTTAAGAATTTTTCAGAAAAGGATTTCTTCTTTGAATATGTAAACAGCTTTCTTCATGCTTTGTAGAGTAAGAAGGTAAACATAAAATTTCTTATTTAAGTTCAATGATTTTAAAGAGGGTCTGCCTAGCCTTCATAGTTTTAGGAAATTCTCTGAATACTCAGAGGGAATGCAGAATCTTATACTTTGTGGTCTATCCATGATTATTAAACCTAAGTGCTATAAATGCATAGGTACCAGTGCCATGAAATAGTTCACCTCTCATTCTGAAGAATGGAAATTGATAAGGCAGAGAAGGGGCTTCATTATTGTTTATAGATAAGAACAAATGGAGTATCTCTTCCCACAACTTGAGCTATTGCTGCAAAGTACAATACAACTGATGGGAGGAAGAAGGTGTTCTGTACCTTCATTAGCATTCTTGAAACCCCGCGTTTTGATTGGTTAAAGCACGGGGTGATCTGATTGGTTCAGTGAGCCGCGCTGATTGGCCCGCTAAGAATCTCCCGCGATTGGCGGATGCGAATTGCGGGAGATTCAAAGTGGTGCCATTGGCCGCAGCCACCGCGGCTTGGGAATAAAAAGCTGCAAGTTTTCCCTTGGAGCCAGATCGGTTCCGGGGGCTAAATAAAGAGCTGAAACCACAGTCACTGCCTCCTGGTCTCCTTGCTGAACGGACATGACACTGGTGACGAGGATGGGATCCCGAGGCAGAACCCCATCGAGCACGTGTCCGACGGAAGCAAGACAGACGAGATGGCCAGCATCGCTCTGCCCGTGCCCTTCAACTCCGCTAGCGAGGACTGGGAATCCTACACGGACAGATTCCTCATGTTCCTTGAATGCAGCAACATGAAGGATGCCACCGGGCTGAAAAACGAGCCGTCTTCCTGACACACTGTGGGCCCGCAGTGTTCAAGATGGCGAAAGCCCTTGCGAAACCCGCTGACATCAAAGCGATGGACTGGGATGACCTCGAGCCCTTGCTCCGCAACCACTATGCCCCCACCATGCCCACCCTCATCAGGCGGCATGACTTCTACCGGCAGGACCAGAGACCGGGCAAAAGCATCAGCGACTTTGTTGCCGAGTTGCAGAACCTAGGAGGCATGTGCGGATTCTCCGACATGGATGAGGCCCTACGGGACTGAGTCATGCTCGGACTTCGGGATCCAGTCCTCCAGAGTCGGCTGATGGCCAAAGGCAACATCGCCCTCGCCGACGCCATCGCTGAAGCCACCGCAGCCGAGGCTACCCGGAAATCAGCGAACCACATGCGGAGATCGGACGCAGGGGACCGCACCGCGACCACCAACTCAGGACGGGCAACCGAGGCCAAACCGGAAGCAAGTCACCGTGAGACCACCACCCACCATGGCGAATTCCATTCCGCCTCCGACACCTCGGACGAGGAGGAGGAAATCCACCGGCTCCAGGCGGGATGCGACCAGCGCAATCGGCGGGGTCGTAAGTTGGGGACCGCGTGTGCCAGTTGCAGAGGCAACCACCCGAGATCGGAGTGCCGTTTCTTCGATGCAGTCTGCCAGCACTGCGACAAAAAGGGTCACATCACCCACGTCTGCCAACTAAAGAAAGCCTACAGCCCCAGACGGCAGGACCACAGCGAGCGGAGACGGGACAGCACACACTCCCAGAGCCAGAGATCACCCAGCCAACAGCCGAGGGGACCGGAGTGGGCGAACCCGATGAGGTGGCAAGACCTGGCGGAAGGAGGAAACCCACCAGACGGTCATCATCGGCCATGCATCAACCACCGACACCCGAAAGGTCTACGTGGAGGTAGGCATCGAAGGCGAGCCATGCAAAATGGAGGTGGACTCCAGGTCCTACCTCTCCATGGTTGTCTGGCAAGAAATCAAACATTTGGTGCCTACCATCCACAAGAAGGGACTGGAGAACCAGAGACTAATCATCAAAGACTACCAGGGAAACCGCATCCCGGTAGTCGGAACCGGACAATTCAAAGTGACATTTAAGGGCCGCACGGCGAAGCTTCCCCTGACAATCGTGGACCGAGACCGACCCAGCCTTTTGGGACTGCAATGGTTTGCGCCGCTCGGCATCAAAGTCACGGGCATTAACCACATTGCCGAGACTGATTGGGAACAGCAACTGGCACGGGACTTCCAGGAAGTGTTCAACGGCATCCTAGGCAAGTACTGAGGGCCCCCCATCTCCTTCAGCTTAGACCCTAACATTCCCCCAAGACGCCTAAAGCCACGGCGGGTACCTTTTGCACTCCGGCCAAAAATGACAAGCAAATGGACAAGCTCGTCAAGCAAGGGGTCCTACAACCAATTGATCATGCCCAGTGGGAGACCCCAATAGTCACCCCAGTCAAGCCCGATGGGTTGGTGAGAATCTGCGGGAACTATAAGGCCACCCTAAATTGCCCCTTACAACAAAGCGCCTACCCCGTCCCAGTAGTGCAGCATCTTCTATACTCACTGGGGGGAGGCAAGGTTTTTGCGAAACTCGACCTGGCCCAAGCATACCAACAGCTGCCGGTCGACGCAGAAACCGCGGAGAGGCAAACCATAGTCACCCACCGGGGAGCTTTCCGATGTAACCGACTCCAGTTTGGAGTCAGCGTGGTGCCTGGAATTTTCCAGAGCCTCATGGAGAGACTCTTGCAAGGTATCAAGGGGGTGGTGCCCTACTTCGATGATGTGCTGGTGTCGGCAACCAACCAGCAAGAACTAGAGGGTCGGCTAAGGGAGGTGTTAACCAAATTCAAGGAAACCGGGCTAAAAGTGAAGAGGGAAAAGTGCCAACTTTACACAGAGCGGGTCGAGTTCCTGGGGTACCTCCTAGACCGGCATGGCATCCACCCTACTGCGACCAAAATCAGAGCCATTAAGGAGGCCCCCACACCCAACCACCCCAACCACCCACTAAAACGGAACTGCAGGCATTTCTGGGACTGCTTAATTTTTACAATGTTTTCCTGCCCCAGAAGGTGACCACGGCGGAGCCTTTGCATAGGCTCTTGGACAAGGCGGCTACCTGGACTTGGGGGAAATGCGAGAAAGCCGCCTTCAGGAAAACCAAGGACCTGCTCACCTCGGATGCCGTCCTCATCCAATACAATGAGACCCTACCACTTGCCGTCACATGCGACGCCTCACCCTTCGGCGTCGGTGCCACTCTCAGCCACACAATCCCGGATGGAAGAGAAGAGAAGCACCCATCGCTTTCTTCACCAAACCAGAGCGGAACTACAGCCAGCTGGAAAAGGAGGCCCTAGCCATCGTCGCAGCAGTGAAGAGGTTCCACGAGTACCTCTATGGCTGCACCTTCACAATCATCATGGACCACAAGCCGTTGCTGGGCATCCTGGCAGGGAACTGGGCCACCCCAAACATTTTATCTCCCAGGATGACAAGGTGATCCGAATTCCTTGCCACCTACAGCAACTCACACACCGACCCGGTAAGACTATCACACATGCAGACGCTTTGAGCCGCTCGCTGACACTGACCCAGCACCCACGACACCGACCCAGCACCCACGACGAGCACCCTCAGCATGGAGACTCTGCCCGATCTACCCATAACCGCGTCAGACATTGCCCAAGAAACCAATAAAGACAAACGTCTGGCACGGGTGTTACATTGGGTAGAGAAAGGGTGGCCGGAAAAGGACAACAATGAAGCATTCAAAACATTCCGGAACCGGCAAATGGAACTCTCGCTGCAAAAAGGGTGTGTACTGTGGGGGGATAGGGTGGTTATCCTGGAAAAACTGCAAGGGAAGGTATTGGGTTTGTTACACGAGGGGCACCCGGGCATAGTTAGAATGAAAGCCCTGGCCAGAAGTTACGCTTGGTGCCAGGAATGGATAAGCAAATCGAGGCCTGGGTGGCAAGGTGTCAACGCTGCCAAGAAACCACACCGAGCCCTCCCGCGACACCGATCCTGGAATGGGAAACCCCCAGGGGACCCTGGTCTCGGGTCCACATAGAATTGGCCGGGCCCACCAAGGGACATACATTCCTAGTAACCGTAGATGCTTATTCCAACTGGCTGGAGGTAAGCAACATGAAATCCACCACCACAGAGGCCGTAACCAAGGAACTTTGCAAACTGTTCGCAACCCACGACCTCTCGGATGTCATCGTATCGGACAACGGGCCCCAATTCACCTCGCTGGAATTTGAAAAATTCCTAGTGGAACGGGGCATACGACACGCACTGACAGCTCCGGCGCATCCAGTGGCGAACGGAAGGGCGGAACGGATGGTTCAATTCATGAAAAAAACCATCCAGAAAATCGAACACGGGGAAATCCAAGACAAAATAAATAAAATGCTTTTTATCCAACATATAATCCCGAACACAACAACGAACAAAAGCCCGGCAGAGCTACTAATGGGGAGGAAAATAAGGTCCCCACTCGACAGGCTATACCCCACATACCACCCGGAAAAATCCCCAAACTCCTCCAGCAAGCACCGGTCTTTTGCACCAGGCGACGCTGTCTATGCAAGAAATCTAACGGGAGACCCACTATGGGTACCAGTAACCATAACCCAACTGACAGGTCCCCGCTCATACCGGCTGCAAACAACCGACGGACGAGCATGGAAATGCCACATCAATCAAATAAGATCGAGAATGGCCACAAGAAACACAACTGACACGCAACCAGACACAGAAAATCCCCTTAACACAAGCCAAGAGGGGAGGAAATACCCTGGGAACCAAAACCCAGAAGGAAACCCACCATACTCACCAGCAAGCAGCCAGCTCGAAGCCTCACCAGGGAGAAGCAGCCAGGCCAGCTTGACCAGCCTGGAAAGACCGGGTGGGAGCGGCGAAAACCGCAGCTCAACCAGCCCAGGTAGACTGGGAGGGAGCTGCGACAAGTGGCCCGGCAAGGCCTACCAGGCGGTTCCATCGATGAGGCCGAGAGACACAGAGAACCCGACTGAACCGGCCGGGAGCCAACCAACGACTGACCTGCGCAGGTCCAGTAGGCAAGTACGGAGCCCCACCTACTTACGGGACTACGTTACGTAGGACCAAACCAAGAGGGGAGGGGTGTTCTGTACCTTCATTAGCATTCTTGAAACCCTGCGTTTTGATTGGTCAAAGCGCGGGGTGATCTGGTTAGTTCAGCGAGCCGCGCTGATTGGCCCGCTAAGAATCTCCCGCGATTGGTGGATACGAATCGCGGGAGATTCAAAGCGGTACCATTGGCCGCGGCTGCCGCGGCTTGGGAATAAAAAGCCGCAAGTTTTCCCTTGGAGCCAGATCGGTTCCGGGGGCTAAATAAAGAGCTGAAACCACAGTCAGTGCCTCCTGGTCTCCTTGCTGAACGGACACGACAGAAGGAGTATTAGGAATGTTTGCCATCTAGAGTTTTTTTATAATAAAAATAATAGTGGTTGGATAAAATGAATGAATAATAAATAAATAAATAAAAATTAAAACTATTTAAAGCAACACTGATGTTCTCACTTTTACTCCTAAAAATATACCTTAATGTTAGCAGCAGTGTTTCTTATATGTAAGTACTGTATAAATAAAGGTATTAACTTTAGTTGTCCTATAATATTCTGTGGCTGTGTAATTCATATAAATCTATCTTAAACATAGGATAAGTGAAGCAGAAGGCACGAAAGCTGATTATGTTGCTGAGCGTAGATGAAAATCTCTTAGATTAGGATTTGCTTGCCACATGCCCTACATTGCTGATTCACATAACCATTTCACAAAGTTACTTTTAAAACTTTTTATTTATTTTAAGCATCAAGTCAGGTTTTGACTCCTGGTGATTCCTGGGCTTGCAATTTTTCTTGGCAAAATTTTTGTTTGTGGTTTGCCATTGCCTACTTCCTAGGGCTGAGACAGAGTGACTGGCCTTTGGTCACCCAGCTAATTTTGTGTTTAAGGCATGCCTAGAATTCCCAGTTTCCAATCTGATGCCTTAACCACTACATTAATCTGGTGCTTTAAAAACTACTTAAAAATAAAGCATATAACAATAGCCTTCCAGAAGGTTACTTTGCTTGAAGATCTTTAAAATATCCAAACAGCAATACTGTGATAAAGTGCTTTTAGGGTATTGTTTCATATCTATATTAGAGAGATGGTAGTTACAATCAAAGATATTTATATACTCTGCAAACATACATCCTGACTTTCCATATACACATTTGATACTTATATATGCATATTCCCAAATACATGAACTGTCAACAGAAGCTGGATGGCTGCAATAACTATTTCCTATGCAATGTGACTCTGTGTGTGTATGTGTATGAGTGTTTAAGCAGATGATTTTCAAAGATTGCAGTCATCTCTCTGACATCTATTTCATCTGGTTCTTGAATTTGTTTAAAGTAACAAGATACTGTAGAATAGTATCATAGCTTTATTAATCCTTGGTTGCATTTCCCATTCCCAGAAGAATCTCTTTCTTCTAACTTATTAGAAGGGCTCCTCACCTACCTCTGGAAGAATTCAGGCACAAAAGCGTTAAATAAGTCCACTTTCCTTTCCCTAACATTATTTTACACTATCCCATTATCAACAGCATTCTTAAAACTTACTTTATATATACCCCTCCTGCTCTTATTATCAACCACTTCTTAAAATAAACAGAGAATTTGAGGCTAACGAATATGTTCCTTATTGTAAGCGGGGAATAGCAGTGTGGTGTTTAAATATTTCAAGAATTAATAAGATTGTAAAGCACGAAGCATGTCAATTTCATCGTACACATTTTTTAAAATGCACAATAGTGTAACCAAAGTAACTGCCAAAAGTAGTATATATAAAATCCAAAACTTTTTAAAAGATTCACTACAGTTGTTAAATCTCACCAGTTGCTTTTATTACCTTTGAAAGTGTTTATCATCTAATGTTACAATTATATTTTCATGGGAAGAAATCTGTTGAATTTCTAAATAAACACAGCTGCAGCTGCCTTGCATTTTCCATGTACTGTACTCTTTTATTTTATGAAACACCTTTCACATGCTTTATATACTTTGGAAATGCTGTAATAAAATAAAAGAGAAGCCCTACACTTTAAATAGCTGTTCTTTGAAAGACTTCAGTCAACTCTTTTGATTGACCATAACGCTAAAAAAAAAAGATAAACCTTTTTTAAAAAAATCTGCCTCTTTGGTTTTGAACTTCAAAGACTTGCACTTTACAGTACAAATGGAACGTATCAATTGCTTTGGCTTCAATTGAAAATGAGATCTGTCCAGCCCAGAGGAAAAACTCTCTGGAGAGGAGCAATTACGGAAAGAAATAAACAAGAGCAGCCTGCCGCGCTCACCTAATGCGCCCTCAACTGAATGACCAGAAACAGATGCCCATTTGCGGTGTTAACCCGCCCTCCTCCGTTGGTATAACCGGCGTCTTATGCTGTTGTTCTATTGGTTTCCGCACCAAACCGGCAGATTATTGAGGCTTCGGATTGGTCAGGTGCTCTGCCAGTTTTCTATCTCTTGAAGCTGCCGCACAGCGCCCGGTGAATGAACTTACCAAGTGAAGGGGACTGAAGGATCCAGCAGATGCGAGGAAATGCCAGCAAGAGCGGCGGAGGGAGACATTCAATAGCAGGAGGTAGCTGCAAAAGCAGCCCCTTAGCATCCTCTCTCGTTCTGCGTCTAGATCGCCGCCAAGAACTGCGCCTAGGAGGACTGTCACTTCTTGTAAGGTAAATAGCTTGCGTTGCGCCTTGTGCCGGGTAAGGCGACTTGTCAAGTTCTCTGCAGGATCATCTCTTTGCAAAAATAACAAGACTGGCTATTATTGAACTGCCACAAATACTTTACTCAAATAAGAATATTCTATAGAGAAAAATAAACTTCTGTCTTTCACTTTTGCACCATCAACCTTTTCCCTTTATCCAGCACCTGCAGAAAACGTTAAATCCATTTATTTGTGTGTCAAATGTATATGGCTGCCCTTCTTACAAGAAATGACACTGGGCAGAGTACAAATTTTAAGAAACCTTTTGCATCTGGCAAGTATATTTTCCTCTCCCTCCCTCCCTCCCTCCCTCCACAACTTTGCAGGTTTAGGAGCTGCTTTAACTCATACAAGATATAAATTGCTGATGATGATTCTCCAAACAGTTCTGAAAAACTGCCCCATCTCTTCCTGATTTTGGTATGCTATTGACTGGAAAGAAATGGTCACGTTTACAGTTGTCTTTAAAGTTGTAACCAGTGGAGTGGCCGCACTGTAAAGGCAAGCTTTGCTTTTAAATACAGTATATAATTCTTTTGTTTTATACACACACACACACACAAACATACACATACACACACACACACACACACACACACATATATATATGGTATTCAGCTTTATTCAGGTATTTTCCCACGTCATTATAGTTGTGCTTTTAAAGTCGAAGCAACGTTTTGTCAGAATCTCATCTGCTATCATCAGGCTTCTGTATTGTGTTCGTTTGTGAGTCAGACTTTCACAGCCCTTTCTGTTTTAAATTTGGGGCTAGCCTACTGCTATGCCAGAATGGTTCTTTTCTTCATCTTGATTGGTTGGGAGTCTTGGTCTGTGTTTATTGGTCTTGGAGTTTGCTGTGTTCTGCTTGATTGGTGTTTCTAATATCTTCTGTCTGTTTTGTAGTTGTTGTTTTTTTGTCTTGATTGGCTGGCAACATTGTATTCCTGTATTGGAGGCTTTTAGTGCTACTTGGCTCCGAGTAAATGGACGGCTATCATTTATTAGGAAGCTAGGTTTTATCTGGGTGCCTGGTTGAGGTGTGTTTGAGCTGGAGGTATCCGGGGGATCTGTTTGTGCCCAGGTGTTTGCTGGCTTATGGTGTGGAGATTTTTTTGTTTGAGAGTGCAGGCTTCCAGATAATTGACAGTCTGGTGGAGTCATATCTTCTATTCATGCTTTCAGGTCTTTTTTCAATCTCTATGGCTTCTCTGATAACTCTGTGGCTGGGGTTTTCTATAGTGGCTAGGGTTTGGGTGCCATTTAAGTTGATGCTATGACCTGTGACTTTCATGTGTTCCTCACTAGTCCAACACATGAAAGCCACAGGTCATAGCATCAACTTCAACTTCAATGGCACCAAAACCCTGGCCACTATAGAAAACCCCAGCTACAGAATTATCAGAGAAGCCATAGAGATTGAAAAAAGACCTGACAGCATGAATAGAAGAGATGACTCCAGCAGACTGTCAATTATCTGGAAGCCTGCACTCTCAAACAAAAAAATCTCCACACCACAAGCCAGGCAAACACCTGGGCACAAACTGACTTCCCCTTACCTCCAGCTCAAACACACCCCAACCAGGCACCCAGATAAAACCTAGCTTCCTAATAAATGATAGCCATCTGTTTACTCGGAGCCAAGCCGCATTAAAAGCCTCCAACACAGGAACACAATGTTGCCAGCCAATCAAGACAAAAAAAAAGCCACAAAACAGACAGAGGATGTTAGAAACACCAATCAAGCAGAACATAGCAAACTCCAAGACCAATAAACACAGACCAAGACTCCCAACCAATCAGGATGAAGAAAAAACCATTCTGGCACAGCAGTAGGCTAGCACCAAATTTAAAACAGAAAAGGCTGGGAAAGTCTGACTCACAAATGAACACTATACAGAAGCCTGATGATGGCAAATGAGATTCTGCCAAAACATTGTTACAACTTTAAAAGCACAACTATAATGATGTAGGAAAATACCTGAACAAAGCTGAATACCATACATATACATACCTACGAAAACTTAAGAAAATATACACACATACATATATATATCAAACACATACATATATATACATATATGTGTGTGCATTCATGCAAATAGTAAGTTGAAGCTTAATGCTTTGAGATAGTTCTTGCTGCTGACCGTACCAGCTTCAAAGTATTTTAACACTAATACTATAAGATTTTTTAGATTTTAATTCATAGGAATCTCAGTTAGCATGGCTACAGGCTAACTGAGGAGCCAACCAGTCTATCTAGCTCTGTTGTAAGCATGTAGAAAAGTTTAGTGCAATTTAATATTCTCCATGTACATTTGGGTACAATACTGATAATGTCCACATCACATACAGGCTAGGTTTTAGTGGAAATTCTAGCTTAAGCATTTGACCTTGGAAAGAACATCAATTTAAGAATCAGAAATGTTTGTATGATCTGATGGTGATGGTGATTATTTGAACAAGTAGGTAACAACCAACTTTCTTTGCTACTATCTAGCAGTGGTATGGATTTTTTTGCAGCTCAAATATGGAAGGTTTAGATAGTGTTGATTTCACGTTAGCACCCATATTAGAAACGACTTTATTATAGTTGTTGTTAAAAATAAGTTTTGAAATTAAGAATTAAAGAAAAAGGTAGGCAAGCTTAACTTTTTCTTAATCAAAACTTCTTTTTTTCTTTTTTCCCAAATGATGAGCAAAGACAGCTGAATAAAAGCAGTGAGGGAGGTAATTAAGTGGAGAAACATTATTGTGGACAAAAGTTAAACCGTGATATCATTCATTGCTTCTCTATCTAGAATTGCTTCTCTTAAAGTATTTTTGAAAACAATTAAAATTCTTAGGCTCTATATTTGGGCTTCTAGAATCTAGACAAGTTCTATTTTTTTTAGTGTCTTCATTGCCATCTTTCACTCCTACAATTTTTTTTACATACCAGGCCTCATTCTTCAACCTTATTTGTCACCATAATCTTATTGAAATCTTATGTTATTTGAACAACATTGTTCAAATTATGACATGATGTTTTCATTCTTGACACTTGCACATGCTGCCACCAACTTTATGATGGATTTTTTATTTTAGATCAACATAATTCCAGTGAAATTACTTCACTTTTTATTTGATTTGTCCACATCCTGTTATCAACAAATAACTATTGAATTTGTACAGAATTTCTTGAATGTTCATAGTTCCACTTTGCTGCACTCAAATTATGAAAATGTATGAGTTGGAACCAAGTATGCTTTATTTTTCATGTCAGTGAAAAAGATTACATAATTTATCTTTTTTTCCCTTCTGGAAAATTCTTGATAATTTTATAGCCTTTGCTTTCTTAGGGCTGGGTGTTGCATTTTTCAGTAGTATTTACTTCTCAGACAGCATATTGCATAGAGAATTGCAAACATAGCTTTCAAATAATATTATTTCATAACTTCCAGATACAATTAGAGCCGAAAAATCTATCTTTGAAGGTAAGCAGTTACAATTCTATAGTGCAAAATAATGATACATGTGTATTCATAGCCAAAAGTTTTGGATAGTATTCATACACTGAGTTGCATATCAGCTTGTTTGAATTGAACCTCTGGAGGCAACCATTCCACTGGTTAATTCTTCTCACCATCAGGAAATTTCTTAGTTCTAGGTTGGCTATCTCCTTGATCAATTTCCATTTGTTACTTTTTGTCCTATCCTTAGGTGCTTTGGAGAATAGGTTGACCTCCCCCCTCATCTTTGTGACAGCCCTAAAATATTGGAACACTTCTATCATGTTGCAGTGTGCATATGTTTGGTAACCCTAAAGGAAAGGACTAGTGCCTTGCTTTAAATAGAATATTCAGAATCTTCTGATGGGAATCATTCAGTCTTTTTATGGACAATTACATTGCACTGAATGGCAAACTATTCTAACTAATTATACTTAGAATATTTCTGGGGAAATTTACACATACAATGGCCATAAATAATTGCTGTATCGGCCAAGAAAGAGCATATAGATTTTTTGTCCCTACTTGTCTGAGACCAATAGAACTTGGATACTCAGAAGAATTGGAAGTATGGGAAATGAACATTACTGCTATTCCTGTTCTGTCAGAATAATGCAATAATGTAAGTTCTTATATATCAATCTGCCCCAATGTGGTGCCTTTACATTCTGCTTTTGGACTTTTCCATTTTTATAACTTTTATGAGAAAGGATGTTGTCCTGTAGGAGTCATTGATTCAATCCAACAGAATTCTGCTTGTATTCTTTGATAATACCAAGCACTGAACAAGGGACCATTAATTACCAAACCATTAACTATAGTTTGCTCTTGTCTTTTCTCAACACAATGCATTTTTAGATTTTATACCAAAATTTCTCATTGGAAGAAATCGAAGAGTTTTGAGTTGTTAAGAATTAAACAAGCAGTTGTGGAAACGAACCTGTACTACTCTGTAAATCTTTTGAAGCAAGGTACTTCAAAACACAGAGATATTTGAATAAGTAGTGATTCTGAATCACTAAAGCAGCCATGTCATTTTTCAGGAACATATGGCTGCTGTTATAGATGCTTCTAGATGTCTCAGCATGTGCATGGATCAAATGTATCACATTATTTTTCCCTAGCAAAGCTAAGCAATTATGTATGCATACATATTGATTGAAAGTGATTCATATATATACAGAACTTCTTTGGTTGGGCAGCCTTAATATTGAACATTGAGGATGTTCAGCAACTATTTTTCTCTGCATTGTATGTCCTTTATCAAACCACATTCCAATGATCACATCTCATCCAAGCTACTGATTTGATTCATTAAACAAGCTAGAACTTGTTGGTGTCAGTTGTTTTGTGACTCACTACATTATTCCTTATGGCAAAATTTCTTTGATACTCATCATTTTTGATACTCATCATGCCTCCCAGAACTAATTAACAGAGAGGTATCACTGTACTTGAATTCATGGAGGGACATGTTTAACTGGCTTAAAACTTGTACAGACCCCTTGAACTAAGACTGGCATGTATTAATTTATTTATTGGATTTATATGGCATTGAATCGTATAAAAGATATTATCTTTTGATGCTCAAAGAGTTTTGAAAATGTATGTATATAGCATGACTAGTATAATTCTAGCATAGAGTGGTTGATTGTAAATGAAACAAAAACTACTGATCTAAAATAGAATGAAGCTATAGGCAATGGAAACAGAGTGACTCAGAACAGCCTATCAAAAAGCACACAACCAAACCCCAGTTTAGCCTTTCACAAATTGTCACAGAGCCTTCCACAACCTATGGTGCTATTGAGATAGTTGAAATTGCAAATCTTAAAATTCTAACACTCAGGGACTGTAAGATGAACCTGTTGGCTGGAAGAATGTGGTAGAATATCAATAGGCTTTATATGGCTAATTACTTGGCAGAAAATAAAATCACTAATGTGGCTGAACCTCTGTACCCTCTGGATATTTTCTTTTGTCCGTAATTACTTTTTCTTTGGCTTTCAATTTGCAGTTAATATTTTTCTTGTTTCTGGACCAGCAGAAACACTGTGAAACAGATAAATGTGAGCTTTTTGTTTGTTGGAAGCATTTTAAATATTCTGCTTAAGTAGATAAGCAATACATTAGCAAATGATGTATTTTGGAGAAGAACGAGCTTTAGAGATTAAAATGAGTTATTTTTATCTATTTTCATTAATTAACTTATTAATCTAATGAAACTGATCTGAATTTCAGTACCCAATGAAGACAGAATCAGTAGAAGTTAGAGCTATAGGTACTGTGCAAATCTGTTTCACATATACAGAATCATCATTGGTGGGAGGGGGATTGCTTTCACCTTAATAAGTTCCACGAATTTAACCACTTTGATTCATTCTTTAGCATGGAAACCCAGCCCATTGTGATTTACTCAACAAAATATGGTCAAAGAAAGAATGTTTTTATATCTAGGTCATCTCCTGTTACAGTATCTATATAATTCTTTATGAATCATTTTCTTTTCTTTTTTTAAACTTCTCTATCCAACCAAAAGCTCTAAAATTTCAACAAATTCCAATCCACAAACTAAGTATAGCCAACCCTGCTTAGCGGTCAAGATCAACCATGTTTAGCTAATATTGGTAAATAAATAAACTATATTTAAAATTTAAAAATACATAATTATATTTCTTAGCTGTTAATTGTACAAAATAGATTTCCCTACAATGTCAATTTTCCTCCATTAAACTGACATTTGCATATATGCAGTCAACCATTGAGAAGAAGTAATTTTATACTTTGAATCTGAGTCAGCTTATGAGTAAGATTTGGTCAACCTATGAATAGGCAGAGCAAATTCATTTAAAACTCTGGTTATATTAGGAGTTTTTGATTTTTTATACATAGGATTAGTTTTTATCTGTACTATACTAAAAGGCTTCTTTTTTCTTTTAGCTTTCTTTAATCATTATTTACTAACTAAAGTTAAGATTTAGAATTAGGCAAGGAATATCTAACAAAGAAAAGAGTAGAACCTTGATCATAGATTTTCCCCACATATTTTTTAAAATGCCCTCTAATCAATGTCTGGTTGAGGCAATTTACTATCCAATTATATGAAAGGACAAATTGCAACCATTTCCAGCAATCAAAAAGAGCCTGGTTAAATTCTATGTCACAACAAAATGAAGCATTTCTTAAGTTAAGGAACAGGAGTAATCACTGATTTTTAAAAAATGTGCCATCTTCACATGCTTCTGGAAGGTAACTAAGTCAGGGCTAGTCTACATTCCAATGGGAGGCCAAGAGTTGGCAATGCTACAGAAAAGCAACCCATTTGTGTTTTGGTTTTCCATATGTCCTGAGAAACTACCAATAGCTTCCCTGGCAAGATTGGCCAGGTTGAACTGGCCAAGATAACTTGGTGCTAAGCCATAAAGTGCTTAAGCAATAGCAATAGCACTTGGACTTATATGCACTTCATAATGCTTTACATACCTCTCTAAGTGGTTAATAGAGTGGCATAGTGGCCCCAGTGATCTGGGTCTTCATTTTACTGGCCTCAGAAGGATGGAAGGCTGAGTCAATCTTGAGCCAATCAGAACCAAACTCCTGAAAAGCCTGTAGGAAGCCTGCAGTTTGTGGTAGTGTATAAAGTTTTTTTTTTTTTTAAGCCTCTAGAAACCCCTTCTGAACTCAAATGGTTATGTCTATGCGGTCTCCAGAAGTCAAGCTTGATGGGATTTAACAAGACATCAAACATTCTCTTCTATTTTATCTAAGTAATGGTTAGCGGGAGCTTAGTACATTTTTTCTATGGATCTTGCTTGCCCTGCTATAAATAGCTTTTTGGAAAAAAGAGATCGATGCAGCTTCCACCTGGATGATATTCAGAAAGTCTTTAAAAACTTGGCAGTTCTCCCAGGCTTTGAGCTACATCATTTGTTAAGCCTATGTGTGGTAGAGTTGATGTTATTGTTATTTTGGTGTATGGGATATGGTTGTTTGGATTCTTCAGATTTTCACTTTATTGTTTTTCTGTATTTTAAATGGTAAGCCGCTCAGAGTTGTTCTGGAATCAAGTGGGCTGTAAATCTGATGATAATTAAAATTATTCTTCAGCCTTCTGGATATTCATCACTTGGAGGAAAATGAAGAGTAATGCATCCTCATGAAAGGCAGTGGCAAATCTTACTTGACAAAATATGGATGTCAAAACAATGGAGTGTGTCTGCCTTTGAAAAAAATATGATACACAAGACGTACCATCTCCTTTTTAATTTCTTTTACAAAAAATAATCGCCTGTCAATTTTGCTGTGATGGAAATAGTCTGAGGAGTTCATTAAGTAACATATACAATGTTCCTCAACATGAAGTGGAACTTTATAAGATAAAATACATATCTGTCGGATAAATTAAATTAAAAGAAGCATAATATGATTACTCTCTCTGTTGCTTCTGCCATTCTATTAGCACACACTCATATATCAAATTCTGTTATTTTTAACTAGACAAGAAAAGAAGCAGATAATAAAACTATGGTTGAATCACCATCAGAAGTGAGATGCTTCTTTATTAAGTTTAGAAATCAAAACATTTTTACTCATGGCCACTTCAAATTTATTTTTAAAAAAACATTCAATTTGCTGTTTTTGGTTTCTGTGTGATACAAGGACCAAGTTTGCCCCAATAGCATTTAAGATATAGGTAGTTTTTGAATTAAGAGGTGACAATGGATCTCTCTGGGGATACTTATGACTTGGTTCTGAAATTCTGATGGTCACATGACTATTTCAGAAGCTTGGCACCTCGTCACATTTACAACCATTTTAAACATCTCACAGTCAAATGTTCACCTTTTTAGGATGTTTTTGCCAAAAATCGGCATTTACTTCCAATTTTCTGTAAAATGGCCCATAGTGAACTATTACTTCGATTAACAATCACAGCATTCATTTAACAGCCACCACAGAAAAGTTTGTAAAATTGGGTAAGTCATGTGGGTGGTCTGCTTTACTATTGTCACAATTTACAACCATGATGGACAGGGACCATTGTGGTCAAATGTCAAAGACTACTTGTGGTCACCATAATTATTTTTGAAAAGAACTTTATGGAGAAGGGTATAAAAATTGCCGAACTGAGCATAATTTAACTAAGAGAAAAGTAGTTTGTACTTGTGAAACTAAATTGCATGCCTGTATTAGGCATAATATCTACAGTGTTTAGGATTTACAACACATTTTAAATGAAAAAAACATGAAATTAATAGTAAAATCAACATTGGCATATCTTTTCCTAAAAATAAGTATATTTAAGATATTATTCCTATATGCATATACTGTATGTGTCTGTGTACACACACACACATACAGTATATACACATAGGAATAGAATAGAATGTGGATTTTATTCACTGTAATGTATTAAAATAATGACATTTAGAAAAACCCTTATAACCCTCAGCATCCAGATGATCACTACAATGACAAACTACAGCGATGATTGTGCTTAGGACCTCCAAGAGTCTTAATGCGCTCCTGGTAGATTATTTATGATAGTTTTTCATGTGATCAGATGAATCTAAATTGTTTACTGAGAAGTTAAATTTAGAATCCTTACAAATTATGTACAGCAAGCTGCCTAGCATGCCCATTAGGTCATAATAAGAACTACTGTAATATTTTTTACTGCAAGTTCTGAATGCAGTGTGGAAAGGAAAGTCATGCTGCATTTATTACCCAGTTATATAGCTGGGGGGAAAAAACTAATGATAAATGAAGGTCTGATAAACATTCAACTGTTATCCATGCTTACATAAACTTTTAAAGTATTTAAGTTTGCACAGCCAACTCATAATATGAATGCAATAGTTATTTATTCATTAAACAAATTTATATGACCACCCTTCTCACACACACTGACTCTCGGCAGCTTACCAAATTAAAAAAGAAAACACTGTACAGAAGTCCACAAACCTCTACCCCAGTGGTGGCTAACCTTTTCAGCACTGAGTGTCAAAATGGGAGCATGTGCGTTGGAAACCGGAAGCTTAGTTTCCCAGCACGCACATGTGCACCGGCCACCTAGTCTTGCAATTTCTAACACACATGCACATGGGAAGACCAGCTGGCCAGTACATGCCTGTGTTTCAGGGAACTGCTCTTCCAGTTTCCGGCGCTCCTGCTCATACAAAGACCAGCTGGCTGGTGCACATTCATGTGCTGGAATCCAGAAGAGCCACAAGCAACAGCTGGTGTGCTCAGTGAGATGGCTTTGTGTGCCACTTCTGGCACATGTGGCATAGGTTTGCCATCACAGCTCTACCTCCTTCCCTACAATTAAACCAGTCACTTGATCAATTTTGCGTCAACCTGGGTTTCCCCAGATCAATGGCAAACCATATCTTCGGGGCTTTTTAGAAAAGTGTTAAGTCAAGGCTAATTTTATCTCCAAGAGAATGATATTCCATGGGGAAGGAGCCACCACTGATGAGACCCTTTTTCTGGGATCTGCTAGATGTACTGTACTTCTCTACTAGATGGGACTTCAACATACCGTGCCTTCCTGCTAAAGTAGGTTGGATAAGTGGGGAGAGGCAGATCTTCAAATAACCAGTGCACAAATCATGTAGGGCTTTAAAGTAATAACAAGCACCTTGAATTGCACCCAGAAACAAATCAGCAGCCAATACAACTGCTGCAAAGGAGCTGAGAAATGCACAAAACTATGTGGGCCACTGCATTTTGAACCAGCTGAAGTTTCTGAATGCTCTTCAAGGCCAGCCCCATATGGAACACATTACTATAGTCCAAACAGGAGTTGATTGGGACACCTGGACTGTGACAAGGGCATATTGATCCAGGAATGGGCCTAAGCCTTGAAAGGTCCAGATAATCCACTTCGTCCAGAATCCTCCGGAGCTGCAATGTAACCATCTTCTCAACAATCTTCCCCAGCAAAGCAAAGCTGGAGACAGGATGAAAATTATCCATCAGGGCATAGAACTAGCAATGGCTTAAACAGAGGGTGAACAATAGCCTTCTTGAAGGGCTGTGGCACCACTCCCTCATCCAAAGATGAATTGATCATTGCCAGTACCCATCCACTTGTCACTTTCCAGGAGGCTGTTTCCACCCAGGAATATATCTAAACTCGGTTAGCTCAGATCACATTCACTAGGATCATGTTCACTTCCTCTGGAGCAACAGAGTCAAATCATTCCCAGATAACTGGGCAATACCCCAGGGATCTCCTCTAGACCAGTATGCATGCAAATGTCTACCCAAAATTAAATCCAAGTGACTTTAATTGCCACAAAGTCAGCATATTCCTCAGTACATACCTGCAGATACAGACCTCTGAATCCTCCTTACCAGGAGGAATCAAATCATCTTAATCACCTTAATAACTTGTGTGATTATTGCAGATGCAGTTGGTGTGGAGAAGTATTTCTGCTTCGCTGCCACAAGATAGTCTTTAATAAAAGCATTTACCCATATTCAATCAAGTTAATACCTTGTCTTCTACCAGCAGCCCTCTAGATGACTCTTGTTTCATTTAATTCTTTTCAGTTTCTTCTTATACCATAGAGCATGACAAGGTCTACGGATCAGGGGAGGTCATGGGCACAATCCTATCTAAAGCCTCATTCATCCTAAGTCTTGGCAGAACTGTGCAGCAGATCCTCAGTTATGGTTCTTATCTCCCTGTGAAACCCATCAGAGTCCATCAGTTGTCCTGGGTGGACTGATCTAATAATTAAAATCAATTACAGATTTAATCATTGCCGTTTATTTAAATAATTAATAGGTTAAAATTGCTCTACTTGATTTTCACTGTAGTATCAAGTAATCAGAAGGCTGTTCTGTAACCAAGTTACAATTTCTAAGAATATCATTTTCTATGTTGCTGAATTATAGAGAAGGATCTTGGCAGAAGAACTTAAACGTACAAGCAAATTAATATGAAATGAATTTATTCCTTCAAGTCTCTCAATTCCAAGATATTTAAAAGTTTAAGGATATAAGGATCTTGAATTTGATCCAGAAGTGAACTGACAGAAGTGAAGACTTTGATATAAACCCACCTTGATATAACTGTACCAAGTCAACATTTTGCACCCTCTAAAATGTTTGAGCAATTTTCAATGGCAGTCCAATGTCTAAACATTACTGTAAATAATGTTGTTCCATTTGGTTCTGATGTTGCTAACTGTTGTTAACCACTACAAACTGAATTAGCAAACAAATGTCATAAAAAAACATAGTAGCATGCTCCATTGTATGCGTGTCCAATACATATTAGCCTGCTATAAAGATTGAAAATATATAGATAATAATGTCCTCTAGGTTCTATTTCAAGAGGCAACTAGACTTTCTTATTTTTTATGAGCTGTGGGGGTGCAGTGGTTAGACTGCAGTACTGCAGGCTACTTCTGCTGCTGCCAGCTGCCCGCAATTTAGCAGTTCAAATTTCACCAGGCTCAAGGTTGACTCAGTCTTCCATCCTTCTGAGGTGAGTGAAATGAGGACCCAAATTATTGGGGGCAATATGCTGACTCGGTAAACCGCTTAGAGAGGACTGTAAAGTCCTGTAAAGCAGCATATAAGTCTAAGTGCTATTGCTATTGCTTGTTTTTTCTTTGAAGTCATTTCTCATCCAAGAAGCTTCTTCCGTTCTGACAGGATAGTGGGGAATGGAAGGAGCTAAAGAAGCTTCTTGGATGAGAAGTGAAACGTCTTCAAAGAAAAAACAAGGAAGTCCAGTTGCCTCCTGAAAAAGCATCTTTGAGACAACCATGATCTGGATGCTGAGAATCTCTACAGATTTACAGATATATAATGTAAAATTCTTAGTTCAAAACTTTGCTCCACTATGAACTCACTTTTACTTTTTTACGGTCTCTTTTTTTCCCTTTCTTTCTGCAGGAAACATCACTGTGGAAGATTAGTCAGAAAGCCTCTTTTCTTTCTTTGCATCACATGATGTGTCATGCAAAATTAGAAATGTTGATCTCATAACTTTAATGCATGATTAATTAGGTAAGCATAATGGAAGGCACTCACACGGTCCTCCGGTTGCATAGACCCATTATGGAACTTTGCTATGTCAGTTTCTACCTTCCGAGGGGAAAAATCACAGGATTCACATATAAGGGCTGTGTAACTCTGGATAAATCCAGTAAATGTTTTCATAATTGCTATCAAGTGAAAGAAGACTCGGAAGTGGTTGGATCACAAGAGCAGAGCTGCGAACATATTGATGAAATCTTCTTTAAACAAACAACTACTGAGAATATTCTCACTGCATTGTACAAGCTAAATGCTGAAAAAGACAGAATCTTGACAACTCTGCTCAGTTCAAGCCACATACTTGGAGTTAAAATGGGAAACCAGGATGGGAAACTACAAGAAGTTTCAGAACATTTTAAATGTAAAGAGGAGAAGCCAGATTGCAATGATCAGTCAGACTCTTTTTCTGGATCCACACCGAAGTCTAGTCTGAAAAACAAAAAAAGAAGAAAATCTAGCAAACGAAGAGAGAGCATTGAGGAATTCATAAACAAGAATATTAAAAGGAAGATATCTGCAACTTTGGAGCCTCCGGCATTACACTACAAGGGAGCTTTATCGGGAAATGACAGATATCATTTTGATGATTCCTCCAGATTTTTCATGTGTTCTGATGAGAGAAAAGTGGAATACAAAAGTGAATTATCAGATGTGAATAAACCTCCAGAACTATCAAAGAGAAAACAGTGTTTACTTGAGGACTGTCAGGTATTGGAATCCGATTCAGATCTCTCTGTTTCTTTCTCTGAATATGACAATGTTGTTTTTGGGCACTGTTTTTCACATTCCAGCCATAGTCTGTTGGATGAGATAGAGGGCACCTTTAAAGTGATTCAGCAGAGCAGCCCTTTGCCGAATACTTTCCAAGATAAGTTAGCATCTGAAGAGAGGTGTGATTATAGCCATATTGCAGGGATCTGCCAGGGTGCATCTGAAATTGGAAAGCTGTTAAAAAGACAAGACATAAAAGATACTGCAGTATACAATCAAGTGTCTTATGCCACCAGTGAGGAAAACAAAGTGTCAACTGGTTTAGGTGCTACCAGTGAGAAAGATAATGAAGGAGTTCCTCAACAATCTAAAGCAGAACAAGATTATTCTTTTGAGGAAGCATGTAGCCCAGTGAAAGCAGTCAACAAAGCCTTGCAGAAAGTTTTACAGATTGACAGATTAGACGAATCGGCCGAATGGAAGACGTTACAGTGTGCTACAAGCCCATCCAATTGCTCATGTGAAAAAAGAGAAAAAAGAACTGCCCTGCCCCAGAAGAAGAAGAATCACTTGACCTTAGACTTGCAGACACTGCCTGAGATGTGTCAGCAGAAAACTAACAATAAGCAGGAGGAGAAAAAAACACCCTCTCCATCTTTAGTAGCTATTAGCAATGTTTTTAATCGGTCATATCCTCCATCTAATACACATACACAAATGTCTCCCCTGCCTTCTCCTTTATCCTCAAGTCCACCAAATATGAAGCTACACCACCGAATACTTCCATTGACTGCTCTTGATGTTGAAAATGAATCTGTTGGCCGTTGTGCTTCGAGACATTCTTCTTCAGATTTGTCACTGTGCAGTGATTTGGAAGCACAGAGGCACCCCAAGGTTTCTGAAAGTGGAGATCCCAGCTTTTCTACAAGACAACAAGGACTATGTGGAGATACCTGTAAGGAGAACTCTGAAAGAAGCAGTCCTCAGGAAAAAAACAGTGTTCACTCTCCGCATCAACTGCTTTCAGGTTAGTCCAATTTTACTATAGCTTTAACACCAAGATGAAACACATCTGCTCAGAACCTTTTTAGCATATTCTCCAGATTAATTATTGGAGATGAGCAATTAAAAAACAAATGTGTTTCCTTAATAGTACAAGTGACATTCAGCTTATTTAAACTGTTTTAATTGTTTTTTCCCCCACATTTACTCAGTGAATTTTTCATTTGGGCTGCTATTTCATTTATGTACTTATTTAGTTTACATCTACAACTTCTCTTCAGGTATTGCAATGATGTTGTTTGGGTATATAGATACAGATACAGATACAGATATAGATATATATGTATGGTATTCAGTTTTCTTCGGGTATTTTCCCACGTCATTATAGTTGTGAGTCACAGACAAACACAATATAGAAGCCTGATGATGGCAGATGAGATTCTGCCGAAATGTTGCTACAACTTTAAAAGCACAACTATAATTATGTGGAAAAATACCCAAACAAAGCTGAATAACATACATACATACATACATACATACATATTTCCGCTTTACAAAACACAGAAAAATTGAATTACGAAAATGTTTTTAAAAGAAATGGATCCCCAACCAATTCTCAGCTCTATTTAAAATCAGTGTTGTTGATCATATAGTGCAGTGCTTAGGCGGACGTAGAGGGTAGAAGTTGTGCAAATAAAAGTGTTGTTCTCCAGTAGTAGCACTTTGAATTGTTTGTACATCATCTTTTTTCAACCTAACAAGTTCCAAATGGATATTATATGTTGGTCAGGAGTTCTCAGACTTTTATTTGTTTAGCCATTCATTTGCTTATTTATTCATTCTATTTATATCCTGCCTTTCTGCTCTGGCATATATTTGCTATCTGAAATTATGTTAAAGCACTGGAAATTGTAAGTAATTATCTGAGCCATCTAATTTAAAATGAGTGTTCTGGATATGTGTGCATTTCAGGGTAAGTTCCATTCTAATCAAGGAGGCAAGGGTATGAAAAAAGGGAAAGCTTTGATCTTGCAGACTTTGACACATGGATACACAAACACACCAGGTGGATGCGACTGAATGAGAAAATTGGCAGAAGTGTGATTGGCTGCTTGACATTGGGCTATGTTGGCCATTGTCAAAATCAATCTCTTTATAACCTTCACAAACAACTTGTCCTAGGTCTTTTCCTGAGTATGATTAGCTTCCTAATTTTGCTCTTGAGGTATGCTTCTTTATTTTATTTTTTTCAACTTGTTTTTCTATAGATCGCAATCAACATATGCAGAATCATAAAATAATGTGAACTTATCACTGTAAGAGCTGACAATAATAGGGCCATTTTGCCTGTTAGTCAGCTTCTTCCTCTTTTGGCTGTCCTGTCTTGTGTCTTGTAAACTACTTGCTTGCTTGTGTACCCATTTAACCATTACTCTTTGGGGGATGAGCTTTGAGCCTCCTCTTCTTCTATCTCCTGCCTAGCTGTCATCTGAGTGTTCTTTAGATTTAATGCCTATACCTCATCATTGATCATTGGTGCATGAAGATTATGATCATTCATTCATGTATTCACACCTAGATGAAGCATGTGAATCTTGCAGATCCAACCCCTTTCTATCTGGATTTTCTAGATGGGTGCAGCTAAATCATATATATTCCTGGTCAACAGCTGAGAAATAATTAGGAACTCACACAAATCACTTTCCACCAACAATTCAATACACAGAGACTCGAGGAAATCCAAGTAGCAACAAAACTAATGACAAAGTACTTATGCTCTCTCTCACTCATGATGGTTCCATGGTTTCTCACACACACATATATAGAGAACATCATGTCCAATTACTCACCTCCTTCTCAAATAGGCTACTAGACACTAGCTAGAAAGATGGAAGTTGGCAAGCCTAGATCCAGGACAACTGAAGAGAGGACTAGCATCAAGACCCACCCATTTTATCCCCAAAATTCATCATTTTGTTGATTTACAAGCTTGGTAGTTGACAGTGGGATTGGGCAGTGGGTTCTGTGTTCTCAGACCTAGCCTCCATTGTCTGCTTCAGGTGACCTCTCTCCTTTGCTTCCTCAACAACTTTTCTTATCTACCTCCTCAAAGGGATTTCGTCAACAAGAGTCTTAGTTTTTCTTCTCTCAACTTACATTTGCTTCATTTTAGATTTTGATAGTTTCATCCTAGTCTCATATAACCATGAATAAAAGTTCAATGTCTTGTCTCCGAAGCACTCATTACTTTTATAGTTTTATTAATTAAATGGATGGTGTTTACAGAAGAATTTTTCACAAAATAGTGGAAATTCATTTGCCAAGAAAAGGGGCTATTTGAATGAGTGTGGAGGAAATGCTGCTCTGAAGTTGGGCTCTGTTGCCTGCCACCCTGCCTTGGTCCAGCTAGCATTTCACTCCTTTTGTTGTTGCTAGCATGTGAAACTGGATCTTTGATCTCCAAAGAAACAAGCTTAATCAAATGAAGTTCGTCACTTGTCTTGTGATAAGTTTATAAAACAAAAAAGACCTTTTACTGGCTCTGTGGAAAGCAGACAGCTGATATGATGTTGGTTGATGTGTTCTGAACAAATCCTGTGAGGCAATGTCTCTGGTTTTAGTTTTCAACAAGATATCCTTAAGCAACAGTTGGCATTTTTCCCCTATGTAAAAATGCCTTTCTGATAAAAGCCAATTATGGAAAGGAACAAAGGGAATGAAAATTGAGTAAAACTCAAATCTACAATTTTTCACATAATCACTAAAGAAGTTTATAAATATCCTTTTTGCATTGTTTGAATGTATGAAACATACTTTCGAGAATTGAGTATATTAATCAAAAAAAGCGTAAGAGAGCCAGTTAGCTCTAGTAGTTAAGGTACCATGCTAGAATATGGGGGACTCTGAGTTCTAGTGCTACCTTAGCCAGGAAAGCCAGCTGGGTAAATTTGAGCCAGTCACTCTTTCTCAGTTCAACTCGCCTCACAGGGTTGTTGGGGTGAGGGAATAAGAGGAGGAAAATGTGTTGAATATGTTCGCCACCTTGAGTTATTTGTCCAAATAATAAAGGTTGTCAAGGTTCCAAGTAATGTGTCCCCAGAATAAAAGTCCAAGGCATCCATCTTTCTTCAAAGTCTGTTTATTAGGAACATATCAAATTGTCATGGTCTTGGTACAATTCCAACTCTGGCCAGACTTCGGAATTACATCCAGTAAAATGACACTTTCCCCCATAGTCACAATCTCCAATCAGTTCACAGTCCATCAGTCCAATGACTCCAAACTCCACCTTCCTCCAGCTGAAGGCACCATGTCATTCTCATGGGAAGGAATGCCACCTAGTCATAACATTCCCCCCTCTTCTCTACAACTCCCTTTCCTGTGGCTAGAATGTGGAGAATGGGCGTTGGTTCTTACCTGACACGCCATTTCTCTGAGAGCTGTGAGGATCGTCCAGATAGTGGGTGGAGCTTCAGTCTCTGCTGTCGTAGGCTGAGCTTAATTTCTGAGGAATGCCCCTCCTTCCATCACATGCTCGTTACCTCGTTTCCCAGTTTATGCGAAGATGAGAGGAAACAGGAATTTGTGCTCTCATCTTACTAGACTTACAAGTGCATTGGCTAAAACAAGACCCCACCAGACGGTGAAAGAAAGAAAGGGAGGGGCTGGACGATCCTCGCAGCTCTCAGAGAATTGGCGTATCAGGTAAGAACCAACGCCCATTCTCCTTAGAGCTGCTCGGATCGTCCAGATAGTGGGACATACCAAAGCTGGGTCCTGTCCTACGGGATCTGGTCTGTAGACTCTTCAGGTTCCCTGAGTACCCTCTGAAGGACCCTTCTGCTGAAAGAAGCCTCCGCTGAGGCATATGTGTCAATTCTGTATTGCCTAATGAAGGGCAACGGGAAGGCCCACGTTGCTGCCCAGCAAATGTCGATTATTGGGGCCTGGGTAGCCCAGGCGGTTGAAGTTGCCGCACTCCTAGTGAAGTGAGCCGTGATACCCCTGGGTGCTTGGAGGGCCTGAGCCTAGTATGCCTTGGAAATGGCCGCCCTTATCCAACGGCCTATGGTGGTTGAAGGTACCTTGAGCCCTTGTGACTTTGGTTGGAAGGATATAAACAGGGCCTCAGATTTACGGAAGGTCTGAGTACATTTAATATAGATCCGCAAGGCACGTCTGACATCTAGAGTGTGCCATAGTCTCTCCCTTTCATGAGTTGGCCTGGGACAGAAATTGGGGAGGATAAGTTCTTGCGCCCTGTGGAAAACTGAATTAATTTTGGGTAAAAAGGAAGGGTCAAGTCAGAGGACCACCTGGTCGGGATGGAAGACGCAAAGGTCTTTCCTAACAGACAGAGCAGCGATCTCTGAAATCCTATGGGCTGATGTGATTGCTACCAGGAACACTACTTTGTAGGATAGGAACTGGAGAGAGACCTCTCTTAGGGGTTCGAAGGGTGGCTTAGTGAGAGAAATCAGGACTCTGTTGAGGTCCCAGGTCGGATAATGGTGAAGGGACGGTGGATGTAAGTTTGTGGCCCCTTTCAGAAAAGCTCGGATGCGGGGATGGTGAGAGAGGGAACTGACACCCTCACAGGAAATGACGGTGGATAAGGCTGCCACCTGACGCCGTAGTGTGTTGGGGGACAGAGTCTTGCTGAGACCCTCTTGGAGAAAATCAAGAATTTGGGCAATAGAGGGGTCAGTTGGGTCAATGAGGAGATTGGCACACCATTTGCGGAAAGAAGCCCAGGTGGCGTCGTAGATCCTTCTGGTGGAGGGATGCCTGGCTGCTAAAATGGTATCAATGACTTCGTTAGAGAGATTTTCCCTCTTCAGACATTCCCGCTCAACCTCCAGACGGCTAGTTGGAGCCATTGGGGGTCCGGGTGAATGAGGGAGCCTTGAGACAAGGAGATTCTGTCTGCTGGGATCCTCCATGGAGGGGCTACAGATAGGCTGCGGAGGTCCGCGAACCAAGAGCGATGGGGCCAATAAGGAGCTACAAGAAGCAGTTCCGCCCTCTCGTGGAGTACCTTTTGAAGGACTCTGGGCACCAGCGCCAGAGGAGGGAAGGCGTAAAGGAGACCCGAGGGCCACGAGCATCAAAGGGCGTTGTGGTCCTCTGCCCCTAGGGATGGGAATCTCAAAACGAACCTTGACAATTGGGTATTGAGGGGGGAGGCAAACAGGTCTACTACTGGCAGACCGAATACTGCTGTAGCCTCCCTGAACAGGGATGGGTGGAGGCGCCACTCTGACTGGTCTATGGTGGCCCTGATCAACCAGTCTGCTCGGGTGTTGTCGATACCCAAAATGTGGTCCGCCCTGAGTGAAAGGAGGTGAGACTCTGCCCACCGACAGAGGCGCTCGGTCTCCCTCATTAGGCGTGATGACTGAGTGCCCCCCTGCTTGTTGACATGAGCCTTGGCTGTTATGTTGTTGGTGAGAATGAGAACGTGGCAGCGCTGTACCTGAGGGAGGAAACTGCGGAGGGCCAGGTGGATGGCATGAAGCTCCAACCAGTTTATGTTGCACAGCCTTTCTGTTGCTGACCATCTGCCCTGAGCTGTAAGGGACTGTAGATGGGCGCCCCATCCGGACAGACTGATGTCTGTGGTAACAGTGAGTCGTGGGGGCTCCTGGAGGAGGCAGCCCTTGTTGATCAATGCCTTGCTCCACCAAAGGAGGGAGGTGAGAACCCTTGGTGAGACCTTGACCTTGCGCCTTGAGTTCTTGATCCGGCTCTTTGGTACAGGAGCAGGAACCACTGGAGGGATCTGAAGTGGAAACAGGCCCTGGAAATAACGGAAATACAAGATATCATTTTTCCTAACTACTTGGTTAGATCAAGGAGGGGGACCCTCTTAAGTCATCTGATAAGTTTGACTGATTGTTGGATGCTGAGGATTCTCTCCAGAGAGATGAACACCCTCCCTTTGACTGTGTCTATTACCGTCCCCAGGTGGGTTATCCTGGTGGAAGGAGCCAGTTGGCTTTTCTTCCAATTGATGAGAAACCCATGATCCTGGAGAGAGGTGAGGGTAATTTGGGTATCCCTGACGGCTTGTTCCCTGGAAGAGAAAAGGATGAGGATATCATCCAGGTAACAATGGAATCACACCAGGATGGTTCTGAGGTGGGCAGCCAGAATGGCCAGAACCTTGGTGAAGGTTCTGGGGGGCAGAGGCCAACCCAAATGGAAGGGCCACATATTGGAAGTGGAGGTTGTTGTAACTGAAATGCAGAAATTTGGAGTGGGAGGGTCAGATTTGGGATGTGTAGGTATGCCTTAGAGAGGTCAATGGATGACAACCAGTCTCCCTGTCTAACTCCCAGGAGGATGGATTGCAGCGTGTTCATTTTGAATTTACGGTATACAAGATGGCAGTTTAGGCGCTTTAAGTCCAAAATCGCCCTCCATCCCCCCGAGTGTTTGGGCACCACAAATAAGTGGGAGTAGAATCCCTGTCCCCTCTGGGATGGAGGCACGAGTTGGATGACCTGTATGTCAAGTAGGTGCTGAATTGCTGAATCCATGAGGCTGTGTTTGGTGTGATTCTTGGAGAGGGGACATGCCATGAAGAAATCGGGGGGGGGGGTAGAGAGGAACTCGAGGGCAAGGCCAAACCTGATGGTGTCCCTAGCCCAGGCGTCCGAAGTAGAGGAGTCCCACTGGTTGGCAAAGGTTTGAAGTTGCCCGCCAATGGGAATTAAGTTAGGTGGCTTATTTGGAGCGCCGGAAGGGCCTTCTGCTAGAGCCACAAAAGGGCCTCTTGAAGTTACCGCCTCTCCTGTGCCTATCGGGGGGGGGGGCTTTGGTACCTGGGTGGGAAGGAGGATTGATAATAGGGATGAAAGGGGGCTCTCCAAAAGGGCTGCAGGGATCTGGGTTCTGACTTGCGGATGAGTGATGGGAGGAATTTCTTCTTGTTCCTTCCCTCAACTAGAAGAGGATCCAGAGATGGACCAAACAATTTATTTCCCACGAGGGGGGCAGAGGCTAGTTTCACCTTATTCTTGAGGTCTGCCTGCCAGTGCCTTAGCCAGAGCAGATGGCGGGCAGAGATGTGGGAGGAAATGGCGTGCGAGGAGAATTTCACGGAGTGAAAGGTGGCGTCGGCCGTGACCTTGGCTATGTCCTGGAGGCCGGGGCATGTTGCTTAAGCTGGCGAAGCAGCGAATGGATGACCTGATGAAGAATGAAGCGGCCGTGGCCGATCTGATCGCCCACGCATCCAACTGGTGAGCTCGACATAAGGCCAGTTCCGACCGTTTCGCCTCCAGCCTCAAGGCCTCTAAGTGGTCGCTGAGGGTGGAGGAAGAGGCCAGGCCCACGACAGGCTCATCAACCTCCGGGGTGCCCAGTAGGTTGGAAAGCTCTGGGTCTAGGTTGAAGGAAGCTGAAAACAAAATGGCGCCCGGCCACGAGGCGGCACTCAAAATGGCGGCCGCCTGCTACGTGGACTTGCAGGGCCCTTTTGCAGTGACCAGGAGACTCCCCAGGGGCAATCCAAGGTCCCCAGGGGAAGGACAGAGAGAAAGAAATCAAAAGGAATCCAAACAGCAGGAAACCGGAGTCTGGTGGGTGGGGGGGAAACGGAACGAAATGGAGCGTTTTAATAACGCGGAGAAAAATGGCAGTAAGGCAATGGAAATAGGTGGGGGGGGCAGCTGTACAGGTTTGCTAGCCTTCCCCCTGGCACCCCCTGGGACCAGGAGAGCCTCCCAGGGGACTCTAGAAATTAAAAAGAAGGTACCAACTGTGCAGGGCTAAACAAGAAAAATAATTAAATGAATTAATACAACTTGGAGAAGAAAGAATTAACAAATCAATTAGGGCTTTCCTGAAACGGCCAAGAGCATATCCAAAAACTGCCTACTCTGCACGAAGGCTGAGCATAAACTGAGAAACGAGGTAACAAGCACGTGATGGAAGGAGGGGCATTCCTCAGAAATAAAGCTCAGCCTACGACAGCAGAGACTGAAGCTCCACCCACTATCTGGACAATCCAAGCAGCTCTAAGGAGAACCTGAAGCATCATTAAATTCCTTTGCAGAAAAGCTAAAGAAAGCTAAGAAAAGAATAGACAGAAAAGAATAAACAAAGGCTGCAATAAAATACGGCTACGCATATGTCAGCTTCAGGGTTTACCAAAGTTGGATACAAATAAATAAATAAAATGTCATATAACTAATAAAATAGAACCTAAATTGACCTAAATTAATTCTAAATTAATGATGATACTATCTTAAACCAGCTAGACTAAATTTCTGATACATTCTAAAACCATGAATTCATTCAAAGATCCTAAGAAACAAGTTCATGTAATAAATGTTTTGTTGAACGCTCCAAGAATTCAATTATTTCTTTGATAGGCAATGATGATCTGATAGAGTAGTTTAAAATCAGCAACATTTATAATGGGAGTCTTGATTGCTAGTCATTCTCAAGACCAAAGGCTGTATAAGAAAAGAAAGAATCCACGAAGCTTCAAATCAGATGAAGAAAACATCATATGAACTTGAATATTCTGCTTTTAGGCCTATAGCCACAGGGTTTTAAAGACAGAACTAGACTCCAAAGTAATCCAAGATAAAACTCCTAGCATTGTTTGGATTTACAAGAATGCCTTTCAATCCATGGTGGTGTTAGATAGCGAGGAGATTATGTCATTTACTTCACAATTTGTGGCTGGGTGTGTCTTCCATAATGTGACTATGCTAATCTCTTATGGCTATTCTACGTGCTCTCAACAGATCTAAAAGGCCATTGGTCTGCTTATCTATCTAAAATTTATACTGCTTGTCTTTCCCTTTGTTTCATTTATTAGAAGCCCATCTTTTTTTGGTCTCTCAATAAGTTTTGGTTTTTAGGCATAGTTCTAGCCTAGCAATAAATTGCCATTGGAATATTTTCTGTATAGGTAAAGTGTTTATTCTAACAACTGTTGTAATTCTGGTAATTGAAGTCCACGCATCTTAAAAGTAGCAGAGGTTAGAAACACTGTTCTTATGTGAGGAGGATTTATTATTATTTTGCCGAGTTTTACATTCACATTATGTTTTATGTAATATAATTTTAAAATAGCTGCTTTCTAATTGTTAGAGCAGGTTCTTGGTGATGCTAGTGTGATTTTTGTCAATCCTTTAAAGAAGGGAATCACTACAATGACCATTGGAATTCTCATTTATTTGTTATTTATTATTATACTAACCAAATATTGAAAGCTTGACAGAGTTTCTCTTTCCTTGCTCCTATAAAAAAAGGAATCAAGACAAGTCAATAGCTTTCTCACTCCCTATTTTATTTCATAAGCTGATGTGCATATTAACCATCTTCTAGGTAGAGATTTCACTTTTTAAAAAATTTACAGTAATAAGAATTGGTCCTTGGTTTCCAGTGACAAAACATTCAGTTTCCTTTTAGAGTATATACACAGGAACCATGGCTTCTGCAGGAGGGAGTCAAAAAAGTCAAGATGTATTTATTTATTTTATTTATTTATTTGATTTGTCAATTGCTTACAATATAATAGGTATAAGTATAAGAATACAAGAAATAGATATGAATAAATGGGGACAATAGGACAGGGACGGTAGGCATGATTATGCACTTATTCACGCTCCTTACACCCCTTAAGATGGCAGACAGAGCATCACAATCCAAATTCCACTGCTTTTATATGTGCATTGACATCACAGGAACATACAAAATATGTTAGATGGAGATGCTGCATCTGTCATCTTGCTGATTTTGACCCCTTACCGTACCACATCAAAGGAGCAACATCAGAAACCACTTTCCATTGTCATTTGTTTTTTAAAAAAACAATTACAAAAAAAGGAAGCTTGTAAATTAAAATGTCACAATAAAATATGATTGCATGGAAGAAGAGAAACAGATGTCTAATGCTGAAGAACAAAGGGAATATGTTTTCATTCATATGCATTTATTTAAAATCATATTCAAACTTTTGTTTAAATACTTTGATTAAGTTTAGGAAAATTTCTTTTGTGCAAAATTTCAGAGTAAAATAGTGCATACTTCTCTACTATTCATTAAAAAAGCTGGAATCTTTTTTCATCTTACTTATTAAGAGTTAAGGTGACTCCTAAAGGATCTCTTTTTTTTCAGGTTCACGGGCACTCTTGAATTAGAAGAGAAGTGCTAGCTCAGAAGCCCTTCTGACCAAGTTCTGCTTTGCATTGTTTTGCGTGCAGTGTACATTTTTCATTTTCAAAGCCTAGGAAAAGCACTAGGAAAAGGAACAAAGTTAGGCTTTTTGTATTAATTATGTAAACCACAGGATTATCAGGCTCCTCGTGGATTCCTTGGGCTCTGTCTGTATTGAAGAACTTGAAATATGTTGGGTTGCAAATGTTCAAAAACAGTTTGTGCCATCTGGGTTCTTTAGTTCCACTAAAGGAAATTTTCTGATCATATCCATACCCTGAAGTCAGATCATATCCATACCCTGAAGTCACACCCTGGAATAAAGTCTTTAAAAAAAAAAGAAAATGGCTTCTAGTAGATGTACATAATATTTCATTTTTCAGTGCTTAGATCTGTCTTTCTCCATCTCATGCCTATAGACTTGTCTAAATATATTGGAATCATAGATGCACAATTCTTAACACAAATAGATAAAACAAACTGAACTGATCAGTTCAGCACAGATTCAGATGTTTTCCAAATTAAAATTAATCATCAAATTATTTTTGAACTGTTTTGCTTTGATGTCACTTTGAATTACTAGTTTAGATTGCTATACAGAATACAGATACTCATAAATACGCTATGGTTTTCTGCTGAGTTTTTGTGATTGTTAGAGTTCCATGCATAGTACATTTACTATGGTGACAAATAAAACACTGGTACAAATTATTAAGTGGAATCCCACTTACATTTTTGTATCATTTCGGTGAAAGATTTACTGAGATGAATGTTGCTATTACGATAGATTTTTTTTAGTCCTTGAACTTCCAGTGGTGACCACTATGCTTCTCTTGGGTGTAATAATATAATAGCTAGCACATGGAGAGCATGAACTAACTGACAAAACTATTTGAAGAGGTCGGAACAAGCTGATTTGGCAGAAGGTTAATTTAAAATTTTAGAAAGTGATTTAGTTGTGCCATAATTTGCTAATGACTATAATTGTGAATAAATGTGAAACATTGTTCTTCAGTGTTCTGGAGAAGCAACCGTGACCGTTTCTTCATTGGGACAATGACTAATGGCAGTCGCTCTAGAATAATGGAGATAAAGATGAAGGATCCTGTAAGGCACAAACCTTCCCTATTCCAATTTTTTTCTCTATTTCATCCCATCTATTAGGGCATGTTGGAGACTGTGAAGCATTGTGATACAAGCTGTGCCTCTTTTATACATGCATAGTGATGTTGCCTGCAGAACTCTGGTAGTGATGCTATAACTATGCTTTCATTATTTTTGGGATATTGTTGAATGAAAATATTGTATGATAACAATCAAGTGGATCATCTAATCTACTCCCAATTCCTCCCCAGTATTTTGCCTCATTGTAATTTCCTTTAATCTGTTAATACTATATAAATAATCATAACTTCAGTTGTTTGAAAACAGTTGGGATGGGTCAGATAAACAGATAACAGATAATCAGAGTTGGAAAGGACCTTGTAGGTCATCTAGTTCAACCCCCCGCCCAAGCGGGAGACCCTACACCATTTCTGACAAATGACAGTCCAATCTCTTCTTGAAAGTCTCAAGTGATAATGTTCCCACAACTTCCCAGATCAGATTGCAAAAAAACAGGGCATTCTTTAATATACAAAACAGTTTTCAGTATTCAGGGCCTTCCCTCTATCTATGCACAACTAAAACTCTCTTATTTCTCACTTTCAATTAGGCAAAACATGGGACAACAACTTTTGAATAAAAGTACCTAAAATGGGCTAATTTAAAGAATGTGTCCAAAATCCAGGACCTATTATTCCTATTGGACTGAAATTTGGCAAAGATGTGGCTGCTTCATTTTTCTATGTCCCATCATACAGATTCTTCAAAAAAATCAATATAAAAAAAATATCCAGGTCCTTTCTTGGTCTATCGTTTGTATTTCCCTTTTGAATTTGAATTTTTTAAAAAACATAAGCCAATTTCTCTTCTAGATCTAGTAAAGAATCCTTTTCCAAGTCATTCTTTTGGCCTATCATTTATAAATCCATTTTTGATACCATCTCTATCCTGCCTGATAAATGTTGTTCTCTTTGCCATTTCTTCAATAATGTATTTTGAACATAGTCTGTCTATTGAAACAAACATCTTTATTAACATTGTTGATATTGTGGCTACTAATTTCAGAGCCCATTCTTTAAAAATCTCCTTCAATATTTTCATTGTTGTAACTTTTGCATCGTTTTGGAGGGTTGGGTTTTTTCTCTGTCTAGACCCCTCTGGTGTCCAGTTTTTTAAATCATGAAGTTACATATCTGTTTTGTCTTACAAAATCAAAACCAGATCTATTTTCCTGAGAAGCTGTTTGTTCTTTATAATTAATTCCAAAATCTTCTTATAAATGTTCCAATATTCCAAGTACATCTGGACCTTGGTCCATTCATAGCTTTCTAAAATAAAAATCTTAGCTTTCTGCTATTTATTTCAGATGTTTTAAATTCATAGGATTATAATTCAAGTTTTCTTTCATTCAGGATTAAAGGCACTCTCAAAGGGCATTTTCAAACTTGTCACTCTAATGGCTTAGAAGTAGTTAATGAATAATTTCCTAAAGCAATTAGCAAGTGAAGGTTAGCAAAGTTAGTACCTTTTAAAAGCTTCCAAACATGGTTAGGAACAAAATGGCTATTCCCATCATCTCTAGTATTCAAATCCATGAGAAACTATTGTCCTGCAATCTCCTTGGGTGGAATAGCCATAGGACACACAAAGGCACTCTCCAAACCTCTCCTCACCTATAGATATTCCCAAAAAAACAGTGTACTTACTATCTCTTCATTCTTTGCCACTTTTGCAGAAATGTCTTCAGTCTGTCATTCTGGAATCCATCAAACTATATTTTAGTCATTGAGAGGGAATAGCTCATGATATCTTATTTTTATGGTGGCTGTATCTTTAAATAATTCCTGGAGTTAATCTCTTTATTTGTCAGTAACAACTGACCAGGGGTGGGATTCTATTGGTTTGGACGGGTTGTATAGAACCGGTTGTTATGATTCTGCACACTTCAGAGAACTGGCAAATCATATCCTTGGCTGGCCCTGCCCCTCTCTGCCCACCCTTCCTTTTCCCCATCTAGACAGTCCTTATCATGCATGTGTGACATCGTGCACATGCCCGACATCGCTGACTGTGTTCTCCCCTGCCCAGTCACTCCTTACGGTATTTCTTTTTTTTCCCCTTGCGACGATCAGCTGTTCTGATGATCAGCTGTGCCGGGATCCCCCTCGCTGTCTTACTGCTTTGCCCAGGAAGCTTCCCCGCGGCCCAAAAGGCAAAAAGGGCATGTGGGGGTGCTGCCACTCCTACACACTCCCTTTTTTGCTTTCCTGGACCCCAAGGAAGCTTCCTGGGAGCAAAAAGGTACCTCAGGAGGCTTGCCTAAGACCCAGGAGGCCAAAAAATTGAGTGTAGGGGGAATGCTGTGCCCCTCCCATGCTCTGCTTTTTGACTCCCAGAGAAGCTTTCTGAGAGCAAAAATGCACTCCCAGGAGACTTGCCTGAGGCCCAGGAGGCCCAAAATGGAGCAGAAGAGTGATGTGCGCTGCCCCATACTCCATTTTTTGCCCCAGGGAAGCCTTCTGGGGGCAAAAATGCCTCCCATGCTTGCTTGAGGCCCAGGAGGCAAAAAAAAAAAAAAAAATCAGAGGGGGAAATGCTGCTGAAAAAAAGTCACGCCCGCCCAGTCACGTGGCCACATCCACCTATCCACGCCCATAGAACCAGTTGTTAAAAAAATTGAATCCCACCCCTGCCACTGACTATATTTCAAATAATAACCATCTATAGCAGGACTGCCAAACTCTCATCGTCACGTGATGTATCACAATTTTTTTACCCTCACTAAACTGGGCATGGATGAGGCCAGCATGTAACACATCTGGCCCATGGGCTGCAAGTTTGACAACTCTGAGAATTCTGTGCTGCAGTCAATATCAATAAAGTACATTTTCCTTTCAGTTTCTAGAAAAACATTCTGTTGAGTTTTTTTCAGTAATAATCTAGCTATTTTATTATATGCACAATCATATGACCCAAAGAATCACAGCTTGCTTCCTGTAGCATCATGCATATTTTAAACTGCTAATGATAGGTTGCCAGAAAGATGAAAAAAAACAAACCTTCTCCTTTGGTTTCAAGCGGGAGAGGAAACATATTTAATTGCAACACTTACTTTTACCAGAACTTTATCTCATACATTGTTTTTAATGCTTATTCATACATTGAACAGTGTTGTTTTTACCACTTTTCCTACTCAAGCAGAAATCTTTCACAAAATGCAGTCTGCCTAATCCTTCTTCTCTGTTAGTGAAATTCATAGAATCCATACATCCCTTATGTTGATAGATTTTGTGATTCTAAACATGACATTATGTTTTTCTGTGTTGCTGTTGCCTTTTACGCATGACATTGTTGCACCCTTCAAACTGTAGAGGGCACCAGATCTTTTTTAAAAAAATTCTTAGGATGATAACCTACCTTGTCTTTTTTTCCCCCTCTTTTTAATGACATTTTAATGACAAAAGAGAAAAAATTCAATATTTCATATGGCAGTTTTTAAATAATACAATAGTGAAAAAGTGACCATAGTGAAGACGTTTTTAACAAAAAATAAGAAAAAGCAATAATTGTAAATGCAAAAAGTCTACAGTTGATTACAAGTGTTATTCAAGTTACTCTTGAATATTTAATATATAATTTAGTACTCCAAATATAAACATTACTTACATAATGTTATGCAACATTATGATAAGATCAAGATAAGATTTGATAAAATCAAGCAGGGCTGGAACATATATATATATATTTTTGTCTGAAAATTCAGCCTTTGGTATAGCTGGTCAAAGTCTAGGAAAATATTTCATAAGAAGATACTGAAATTGTACATAGGAGCAGCTATGTCTGCCTTTTCTTAAATTGCAGCAAAATCCAATTATTTTAAAGCATGTGAAAAGTTCTGCTGGATCAGCTCAAAGGCTTCTCTAGTTTAGCATTTTTCTACCCTTAAAGGACAACCACATGCCCGTGGGAAATCCACAAGAAGGACACTGGGAACTTATTGCAGGTGGGTGCTTCATGCATATGCTTAAATCAGTTCACGCTGTCCTTAAGCCACGTGTCACAAATGATGCTGTGTACTAATTGAGTTCAGTGCTGATTCAAGGAAAATGTTTCCTTTGCTATTGATAGCCACATCAGCTGTTTATCTGGGGCCATATAATAAAAGCATCACAACAGATCAATGAACAATGAGATGGATTCCAAAATCAAATGACTGCAGTGAATAGGCTTGGGAAACAGCATCTAGAAATTGACCAAAGCTATGTTATCATTAATGCTCAGTTGGGATTTTTATCCCTGGTTTATTGAACAAGTTTATTGCTGAATTGTATATTATGCTAAGCCAAAAACCAAGCAAACACTCTGTTGCATAACATTATGTAAGTAATGTTTATATTTGGAGTACTAAATTATATATTAAATATTCAAGAGTAACTTGAATAACACTTGTAATCAACTGTAGACTTTTTGCATTTACAATTATTGCTTTTTCTTAATTTTTGTCAAAAACGTCTTCACTATGGTCACTTTTTCACTATTGTATTATTTAAAAACTGCCATATGAAATATTGAATTAATATATAATTCTGATGAATAGCAGTTGTAAAGCTATTGTATTTGAAACATAACTAAATTATATAATCAAGAAAGTAACTTTTCTGATTCTATTGAATTCAGTTGTTTATGCTACAGGTCAGTATCTTATGGTAAGCCTCTGATTGTGGTCATCTTATGGTAAGCCTCTGATTGTATATTTACTGGTGACTGTTGACATTCTGAAGAACTGTCCTACATGTATGTATGTTTCAACATATTGTATCAGTTGTTAGGTATGGTATGCAAAATTCCTATGAGTGAAGCACATTTTAAACTAAATGCTATATGTCTCTTCTGTGAAAATTGTAGTTAGCAAATCTCCAAATTTTGACCAGTTGCACAGCAAAGATGGTGTACCAGAAATTAAACATTGTATTGTAGTTGTATTGGCTAAATAAGCATATACTTGATTTATGAAAGTAAGCCATAAACAGTAGTTTGGAAAGAAGGAGAATATTATGTCTTTTGGATTTACCTTAATTTCAATGTATTGTGAAAAGTCCTTCGGGTAAGCTAAATTGTATACCGTATATAGATTCATTCAAAAGTCCTGCTGGTTATGAAGTAGACAAAATGTTTTATCATATTTGTGTATGATACATGTGTTATTTAGATCAGACAAAATGAACCTAATACTCACCTGGTGTTTCAGGTCATAACTGGCCAATCCCAAGCTTGATCAGAAGTGATCTGAAGTGTTATTAGATTGTTCACCTCATATTTAGATTATAATTTAATATATATACTTACATCAATCAATCATTTTAATGTATTTTATTAATGCTTGGCCACCTTTATGCAGGTTTTGTTATGACTGGCAGGCAAAACTATAAGTATACATATAAATATATACAGTATATTTAGATAACTTATTTTAAAATTTCACAAAATCAGTATGTTTTCTGAATAGAACAAATTTCAACCAAATACTTTTAGCAGAATTCTGGTAAGCATTTGTAAAAACAACCTTCAGGAAGAAACTGAGTCTATATTGTTTTGGTATTGCACATATCAAAATTGAACAATCTTTCATTCCTTGGTAGATAACAAAAATTTTGATTTTATAGAATCATTGAACTGGAAGGAATCTTGAAAATCTTCTAGTCCCCTGCTCAAAGCAGGAGACCTTCTATCATCCTGGACAAATGTCTATTCTATCAAATGTCTATTCAGTTTATTCTTGAAAACCTCCAGTGATGAAGCACCCTTTCCTTCCTTCCTTCTTTCCTTCCTTCCTTCCTTCCTTCCTTCCTTCCTTCCTTCCTTCCTTCCTTCCTTCCTTCCTTCCTTCCTCCCTCCCTTCCTTCCTCCCTTCCTTCTATTTTTGCCGTTAAGTCAATATTAATTCCTGGCAACTGCCAGAATGAATCCCTGCAGTTTTCTTGGCAAAGTTACCGAAGTGGTTTGCCACTGCCTGCTTTCCAGAAGAATTGCCTGCTTCCGGCTGAGATGGAATGACTACCCTAAGATCACACTTCTGGTTTTATGCGTAAGACAGAACTAGAACTCATGGTTTTCCAGTTTCTAGCCTAGTTCCTTAATCACTATATTCTTCAGTGACAAACAAATGAAGTGAATGAAACAAACATTTTAAAGCTTATGTGCATAGTAATGAAAATGCCTTTGAAATCAAAGGCCATGTTAAGTATACGATAAGAAACTTCTGGGTCAAAGTTACAAATCTTTATCAAGCTAATATATTATTTCATCTTCATTGCACGATTCTGCCATTAAGCTTTCACTTACCAGTCAAAATGTCAAACAGAAAAGTGAGTTGTGTTAATATTCAATCTTGCAATAAACTAAAGGTGTAAAGCTGCTTTTCTACTGAATTACATTAATAAGGTAGTGTGAGTGGTTGAATTGAATCTAATTTTTAAAGTGTGTGTTGTTTATCATACAATCTGGAAATTAGAAATTGAAGGATAGTCATATACACTTAAAGGGCATGCAATAGGCAAGGGGTGTCCATATGTCACAGTACCTATGAATAGTTAAGGAAAGTCCATTCCACAAAGTATCAAGATTTCCTAATAAATATGAAAATACAGCTTCTGATTTCTGTCTGCCTGTCATGTTGCCCTTCTTCACAATAAACAATTAGAGGGGCAACATCATTTTAATGATCCAGTCCCTAGTTACCTAAGCAAAAGAACTGTATAAACGAATAAGCTGAATTACAGCTCTCAAGTAAGCCACATACATAAGCTCTCAAGTAAGCCTCATAATATTAGTAGGCAGGATTAGGGAATCCATCTGTTGGCTGGTCGCAGGGACAGGATCCCTATCATGAATGAAAAGCTATCACATTGCCTCATTCAAGTGTGATACGGAAAATAAATTTAGAATGCAGATCCAAGCAGATCTATTTTTCCACATCATATAAATAAATATGCGGCCTTGGTTAAGATCACCATCCCAAAGAATGACAGTTCTGTTCTGAGAAGGATAGAAAATACTAGAAACAGGTCCATCTATTTTTCACATACTTCTCCTTAAGAATCCTCAATGTTTATGAATAAAAAAAAAACCTTTCCGCATATGGGAAAAAAACTGCAGTATGGCCGATGCCATTCTTCCTATGGTGGCCTATTTGTCTGAAGAGACAAAGTGGATTTTGAGGCATCTCTTCAGATACATCCCTATGTTTGAAATAGCTCACTGCTTCCTGTCAATGCCTACTGTGTTGTTTTAATTCTTTACTCCATGTTCAGAGAATGAAATCACGGCTCAGTCTTAGCTGTGTATTAAGGATGTCCTCATTTGTAAATGGGGGAGAATGTTGGTTCTTAAATAAAATAGCAATAGTGCTATTTTAAATCTGTCAAGTTGAGAAAAAGTAAATTTTATGTTGTTGCAACAGCTATTTTCTAATGACCTGCAGTTTAAACTTTTTTTTTTTTTGCAGTTGGAGATAATTTTCTTTCTTCTTCATTATTTGTTAAAACCATATAGGTTTTCCAATAGAAACTGCTTGGAAGAAAAACTCAGAACAGGCACTTAAGACACCTGTCACATATAGAGATGATGATGCCTGGGTTTTAGCTTGCAGGTTGAGGCAATCTGATCCTTCTGTCTATTTCACTGAACCAGAAAGAGTGGACAGAAGTCTATTACATCTTGACCTAAATGTGAGTACCTTTATGAAATACGTTATTGCTATTGTTTATTTATGCTGTTATAGGTCTGCTTACTGGGTTGGTTCTCCATAGTTAGGCAATTCTTTTTTCATTTGTTAATATAAAAGTTATTTATTGCATTTATTGCTTTTACATTCTTACATCAGCATGATTAATTGTGCTGAAAATCAGTAACTGTTGGTTGAAAATATTTATTATTTAAACTAACTGCTAAATCTATACCTCTAATTATATCAAATATTAACTTCCCAACAGCTGGATAATCATGGAGCCTTGGCAAGTTCTTATTAATGGTGGAGAAGAATTATTTTAGGGAAAAGGTGGCACATTCTCCTTCTCCTTTCCAAATTAGCTGAAAGAAACCCTTAAAGGTAATATTATATAAAAGCATCGAACTGCCATCTTACTCTTCCTCTGAAATAGCAACCATGTGAAGGAGACAAGCAACAATAGAGAGGCCTGTTAGGGATACACCCTAGCAGAATATGCACGGCAGTCAGGCAAGCAGGCAAATATGTGAGATAAACGTTTTTGTAGCTTACACTCAGTAAAACAGATACACTGTGCTAGTTAAATAGTTTATTCTAGTAAGAGTTTTAGCATAGTCAAACAGTCTATATATCATTCACTAGTTCAGTCCGTCCGGGGATTATTCATTTGCAAAGTCCAGTGTCGAAAAAAAGGTCAGTAAACTTACAAATATCAGTCCAATAATATATCTCCTCGCAGTAGAGATATGAAGAAGTCAAACCTCCTTTCTTCCTTCGACATTCCAAAAACTCAGCAGCAGGGAACACGTAATTAGCAAACCATCAATCCAGCATAGCCAGTCAATCCAGCAAGCAAGCAAGTTCTCTTGCTCCCTCTTATGGCGGTTTCACAACCGCAACCAAAATTACATGCTTTGCAGTTTAAAGTGACACACACTAAAACTCACTATCATAGTTTATATATATATTTTACCCAAACTACGTTAGGTAACCTTGTTATCCTTAACAAGGCCATACTCTTCTTTATCAATAAAATTAATATCAGGAGTTTCACATTGGATGTAACCTAAACATTGTAGATTGTAATAAATAAAAACAAATATCCAAACAATGTGACAAATTAAAGTACTATGTAGCAGGATACCTTAGAAATATTTCAGTTTTTTTTTTTCAAATAATTGTTTTTACATTACTTCTATATTTACTTACATTTGAACAGACTTTATTTTTTAAAACAGAAGTCCACTTATGTTTGCAAAACTTCAAAAAGAGCAGGGATGGAGGTTTTCTATCTCTTAATTATAGCAGGGGAAACTTTCCTTCTGTTTTAAGAACCTCCTAAGTAGTTGCAAGTATTCCTAAACTTAGAACCATTCATTTAGTGTCCATTTGATATTAAAATAGCACTGAAAAAAGTGATTTTGACCAGTTTTCACACTTAACAACTGCTGTAGCATCTCCATGGCCATGTGATCAAAATCCGGACGCTTGGCAACTGGCATGATTTTATGACAGTTGCACCATCCCTGGGCCATGTGATCAACATTTGTAATCTTCCCAGCTGACTTCCAACAAGCAAGGACAATGACAGAAGCCAGATTTGCCTGGCAACCTCATGTTTCACTTATAACCGTGGCAAAAGTATCATAAAAGGGAGTAAAACTCATTTTTGCTTAGCAAAAGAAATTTGGGTCTCAGTTGTGGTTGTAAGTCAAGGACTGCCTATATTTATTTACTCTGTAACTTGATATCCTGCTTTTCTGTCAGTTGGGCTTTGAAAGGAGCTAATAATATAAAATGTCATCTATTAACCCCACCCCACCCCAGCGAACACTGAACTATTATTAGTACCATTTCTTAAAAACCCTAGCTGAAGAAGACAGTTATTTCTTTTCTTGACTGGGAAAAAAATGATAAGTTGAAATTATGACTCCTTAGTTTGTCATGAGACATGGTTCATTGCATCATGAAATTTGGTAACAGCACTTCTGCTGCCAGTCCTAAACAAGTTTATGTCAAGAAAAGCATGTTCTGAGATCTACATAAAAAAGAGTGTCTCTATCCTGACCCTTGACTTGGGCAGGGGTTGGATTAAAAGACCTCCAAGGTCCCTTGCAGCCCTATGACTCTGTGATCCTCAGGACCTTTCATATGAGTGGACCTCAACTTCCAGAATTTCCCTTCTAGTAGGCTGGCTGGGGAAATCCTGGAGTTGATGTCCATGCAGATTAAAGTTGTTGAGATTGAGAAAAATTAATTTAGCTGATCTTGAAAAGCTAAACAAGGTGAAATCTTACTAGTACTTAAATGGAAGCCTGAAAGTTAAGTTGGAAAGATAAAAACATCCTAGAAAAAAACAGTTGCAAATTACTTTTGTACTGTTGCCAAGAACATGACATGTCCACATAGACAGCAGGAATTAAAGTTTACTCAAGGAGATTATCTTTTTTTACTCCTGGCTCATCAGTTGTCTTCCCCATTTACCAGGTGAGATGAATAGATAAGCCTGAAAGAAAAGCATAAATGCTGAGATAGAAAAGGAGATCACATTTTTAAAAAAAGCTTTCTCAGACAAAATAGGCTGCCAAGCCTAGAATGAGTTTTGAATAATAGCTAAATTCTATCCAATTATCAAAACCATATTCCATAGCAAATTATTATTTTTTTAAAATATTATTTATTATTTAGATGTTTAACAAAAGGTGCTGCATAATTCATTTATTATTTTACATGATAGGGTATTGCAAAGTTTGATAATGACAAAGAGAATGAGAGAGAGTGACCGGCGAGGTACCTCCATTCTATCCTGCAGTATGCTTTTTATTAGCATAACTTAGATGTATTTTTTTTTCAGAGAAGGTGTTCCTATTTTGAAGCAAACAACTGGATTCCCACAACTACCTTTATTTTCTAAGAATATTATTTATTAGTTGAAACATCTCTAGTCAAATTATAGGTTTGAATGAAACCATGAGTAAACTTCCTCTACATTCAGTACAAAATCTTTCTGCAAATTTGAATCCATGCTTGCTATTTTATGAATAGTTTAACACACAATTTGACTTAACATTTGTATGCAACTGTAAATACCCAAGAACTCCAGGTTCTTCTTATTCTCATTAAGGGTCATCAATATGTTTTGCTTCCAAATAAGCTCTCAATGGTTTGAATTTGTTGTAAGAGGAAGCATATAATCTAATTGATTCTTACGTTGAGTCCTTCTAAATACAGGAAGCATTTAACTATAACCTTGTTCCAGTAATATCCTAGGCTTTGATGTGTGAAGCACATTCAGAGATGATATCTTACAATGAGATCATTCCATTAGAATCGTAATTCCTTTCAACAATATAGTAAATAGAAACTACAGTATACCTTTGTAATGTAATATTACATATAAAGGAAATAATTTGCCATCAATACAATCCTTTTCTTAAATCTATGCCAATCCCCTGCTGTTTTTCAATTTATTAAATTAATTGAAATCTATAGTTTAGTTATATCATGGTATGAGGAACATGGCCTTGGCAATTATATTTGAGAAAGACAAAAACTTAGAACCGTGATGGCGAACCTATGGCAGGTGAGCTGCAGGCAAACTTACCTCACTGTCCATGCGCGTGCCTCACAGCTAATTTTCGGCTGGTTTGAGGCCTTTTTTGGTCTCCGAGAGTCTTGAAAAAAAGCCTCTGAGGCCAAATAGGTCCATTTCATCACTTTCTGTAAATACCAGAAGTGACGAAGCAGAGGCTCTGGGAGGCTGAAAAAGGCCTCAAACCAGCTGAAAATCAGCTGTGAGGTGCAGTGCAGGTAAGGGGGGGGCAGGGGATTGTGTGCGCAGGGGTGGGGGGACACACATTGCCTTCTGGATGCTGGCATGCAAACACGCATGCGCCAGTACATGCACAATTTTTGGCACAGGAGCCCAAAAAGGTTAGCCACCACTGCCTTAGAGTATGTACTTTTCCAGTGCTAGAATGTAATGGAGAATGATATATTTATTAATTTTACTCACTCTCCTTTAATTTAGTCTTCTGATGGAACTTTAGACAAAAGACATTTTTCAGATGGCACAGTCCAAAAGTTTAAAGATTTCTATGACACTAATAATCATTTTTACTTTATTCATATCAACAGCAGATACTGCTTGCATTTATCAAGTAAGCATATACTGTGTATATGTAAAAGCCGAATAGGTGGAAAGAACTGTGTGACCTAATTAATCAAAGCAAATAAAATCTCATTACCCTGTCTAGAAATATTCCACTTAAGATATTACATCACTGTTTTTATTTTAAAAGCATAATAATTAGCCTATAATTTTTTACATTTTGAATAGTAGGGTGTTCATCAAGGTGAGGCTATGACAGTGCTCAGAAAAGGGAATTTGGGAAGGTATAAAGGAATGGCCATGAAAGAAGAAGTAGAGGCAATGATTAGACTAAGAAACTAATTTGAGAAAATGTCTGAGGCATATCTTTTCTAATTCACACAAAAATAAGGGTAAGAAAGAAAACTATTCAGGCTTCAGGGTTGTAGGTTTCCTTGATGGCTGTTATAATAAAAGTAGTCGTCTTTAGAGCACTCGTTTCTTAGCCGGGTCTACCTTATAGGGTTGACAACAAGGCTTTCTTTCTTTGTATAGAGTTGGAGGTTTCTCTCCCCGTGTAAGGAAACTCCATTCTCAAGTACATAAACAGATACTGAAGTGGGAAGGAATGAAGAGATTTAATATTATACCTAATGGAATAAACAAAACATATAAAACTATATTTTCAAAACTGGTTGAATTTCCAGTTTTTGCAGCCACCAAAAGCTGTGGGTGAAGTTCCTCAAACAGCCAAACAGCCAAATGTCACTAATTTCTAATGTGTTTGAGTGTATGGATTATATATGAAAAAAATAACATTAGCTTCTTTTAATTACTCTGTTTCCATTTAAACTAAATTAATATTTATTTTTGCTTTGGCCTTGTCTGGTTTTTGGAAGGTGGTTCATGGCATTCAATTCAAAACCCAGTGCATACTTCCAATGTATTTTGTATTTTAGAAAAAAAATATTGATAAATGTTAAGCAAGTAAGCTGAAAACCGGCTGAAAATAAGATCCATCGCAAGCCCTTAAACTACAGAGGTATTCAGAAATCAAATAATTGTGTGCATAAAGTATATGTGCAAACACCCAAAGACAGCAGAAATACATATTTATATCTAAATGTCCTGTTCCTCAGAGTTAATGAATATTCTCTCTGTTTACTTTGCCCTCCCATATAACTTCTAATCCATGGGTGTGGTGAAACTGCCTGATTAGTACCTGTTTGTGGGCCACAGAAATAGTTGTGGAGTTTGAAACACGGTAATATGAAACCAGTCCTCTTGGTAGATGTTCACTCGCTGCAAGCTACATTCCAGACTAAACCTGCACCAAAAGCGGAAGAGTGTTTTCTTTTTATTATTATTATTCAGCTTCAAGGGCAGTACAGTCAGTTAATTTCCACTCTTCAACATTTGAAATTCTCCAGAATACAAGGCACGTTTTAGGAAAGAACTTCAAATAAATTCCAATCCATCAAGATTTTCCGCATTTCTGATACATAGCTGCTCTGAAGATTCTGCTAAAGCAGCTTTTGACCACAGTGGGGATCTTTCTGAAATTTTCTGCTGACAGATTTTTGTGACTCCTGAGCCAGCATAAGGAAATAGCAAACTGCAAGTACCAGTTGTTCAGTACTAGCCTTTAACTCTATTTTCTAGAAAGTAAAAAGCTTTGGAATTCACAGAACAGTAGGAATTAATGCAACTGTGCCACATGCTTTTCAGTCGATTAGTTTGCAGATTTGCCTTGACTACAAAAAAGGCCTTTTCTGTAAAAAAGTAAGTTGTGTTGCTGCTTAGAAAACGTGGCATGCAAAATGAGTGAAATCTTCCTATTTCTTCAGTACTAAAGTTTTAAATGTTGGCAGGAATTTGCATTTCATACCACTATGTTGTAGGAAAAACTGCGTGATTTGGAGAAGCAGCTTCCCTCCATAATGATTCAATTTACTTAGTGAATCCAAAAAACATTTCTTGGAAGTAATTATATAGAAATAAATAGTTCTTGTTCCAAGAATATATGTGTGTTTTGATTTGCCCAACATGGAAAAAAATTGTGATTTCAGTAAGCTGTCTAATCCAGGGAAAGAGAAAGAGACTGAAACAAGCCACGCTTTCTTAACTAAATTTTCCATGAAAGCACTGTTTCGATTTACAGATAAATTAGAACCAGGAGCTTCAAAACAGCAAGTGGTTTTAAAAGGGCTTCCAAATATCAATGGGGATATTGATAGCCATGTGGACAAAGAAGATGAGAAGAACAGAGTAAATGAAGAAGCTGATCTAAATACAGCTGATCTGCTTCCAGAAACAATGCATGAGGAAAGTAATGTTCAAGCTGTTCCAGAAGCTGACACAAGAGACATTTTTGTTTTGGGGACAGTCTCAGGAATGGATGACCCAGCTTCAAATGACTCGGAAGAAATCATTACCGGTGCTTCAAATGTGTGTAGAATTTATTCTGGAAACTTTGTTCACTCTGAAGATAATGACAGTATAGATAATACCTCTATCGACTTTGCTTTTGTCTCAGATGATCATCAGGCTGATGTTTATGGCACAAGAGACTTGGAAACACAGCAAAGGGAGCAGAAGGAGCTGTCCCTCTCCAATTCCTATTCTAGCCACTCTCCTTTGTGTGAATTCAGCAAACAAGATTATAAGGATTCCATTCTTGTTCAGGGTACTTTGGCTCATACAACAAGTGACACAGAATTAGACAATGAGGCTACAGATCTAGATGTGGATGGAAATGTAACAAACTACCGTGTGTTAAATTGTGCTGTATCATTGGAGGATAATGATCAAAATGAAGATACAGAACTATATACAGAAATTGGTAGTACTATACCAGGGAATAACACAGAATCAATTCTACCAAGTTCCAAGTGGCCTTCAAAAGAAATGGGGGATACAATACCAGAAATGTATTCAAATTCAAAGGTTGGAACACCAGTCAAGGAAAATATTAGTTCAATTGCTACAGCAAAGGATATTCAGGAACCTGAAGAAGAGCAGAAATCTCTTTCAAGTGACTGCAGCTCTGATTCTCCTACAAAACCAGCTTCAAGTGAAAAGTCCTTTCAGCTCCCAGCCTTCTTTAGTGGATTACTTGTTCGAAAGAAAGGGTTGTCTGCAGATTCAGAGGAAACTATCACCGAAATCAAACAGAAAGACAGTGATCTAGCTATGCTCAAACTAAGACAGCCTGTTAAGAAATCATATCTTGCACCTGAGCCGATAACCAAGAAGAAAATATCAGAGCCAAAAGGTTCTCCTACGTTTCTAGAACAGCTTTCTCAGTTGTTAGGGTCTAAAGCTGGGGAGAAAGGTATTGATGAAGTAGTACAAGCATCTAGAGAAGTCCAAGAAAGGAAATCTTATGAGAAAACAGATCCATGTGAAGAAATGAAACCAAGTCCTGCAGAATCTGCACTGGATTCATTTAAAGCTTTATTTACACGTCCTCCCCAAAAAGAAACAACTGCTGACATTTCAGAATTAGAAGCAATAAAACGCAAAATGAAACATGAAAAGGAATCTTTGATGGCAATATTTGAGAGGTCTAAACCAAAATCCGGTGACGCAGCCACAGAAACAAAACCAGTAGGTTGATTGATTCTCTTGTGTGCTATGTCTAGAATATAGTTGCAAAAGACTGGAGTTTTTGATAGTTAGGTTTCGTCAGTGGGTAGAGTTAAAATAATGGTAGTAACTTCTGATGCAGAAAATGTACCACCAAACTGAGGCTGCCCTCCATTTTATTTTTCTCACCACAATACTAGATAATCTTGATAAAAGTTGTGCATAAAACAATATTGTATAAAATAGCAATGTACATTATATAAATATAGATTATCATACATTAATCGGCAAAATCTTTTATGCATGAATTGTCAGATTATATTTCAGAGAGAGAGAGGTAATAATTGAGAGGCATATTTGCCTATAATTTATAATTTGTGACTTATTCATTATTTTAATTTGTTTTTTAAAAGAAAATTAACTATTAGTCACTGTATTGGTAGGCAAATACTCATTGTAAAAACATTTTAAAAAATTTGTTTATATCTAATACATTAACATTTTGCTTTTATCCAAGAGATTTAAACTAGGATCATAATATATGTTTACTTTTATCTTTAAAATATAAATTTACACTGTAGGGTAGTGTAAATTGACGATTATTATCCTATCCAAATTCACACCGTGGATATTCAGAACCTGTTATTGGACATCTACCTAGTTTGAAAATAAGGAAAGAAAAAAAAGTGTACGTACAATAATTTATAGAGTTAATATTGAATAATGTAATACATTTTTTTGTTTGTGTGGTTTTGTTTTATCAGGCTGTTGTAATTCCTTCAGAACAGGATGACAAGACTCCAGGAAGACTCCAGACTGTCTGGCCCCCACTCAGAGCAAAGGATGAAGAAGAGAAAATAGGCTTAAAATATACAGAAGCAGGTAATTGAAAGCAAGGATACATAGAATTAGTAATGATAGATTTCTTACATGAATGTTTATACAATGTGCTTGAAAACAAAAGTTATTGTATCATTTCCGGGATACAATTTCAAAGGTTGAAATAAGTAAATGATTTTGAGGTTAGTTCTGTTCATTATTACAATGCTTATCTCATGATAAGTTCCTCTTTCAAATATTTTTTTTTGTTAAGCAGTTATAAGGAAACAAGTATAAGTATGAACATAACATATATACATTTAAGTATAAATATGTATAAGTATATACATAAGAAATTAGTACGAATAAATGGATAAATGGGAATAGTTGGACAGGGCGGTAGGCGCACTGGTGCACTTATGCATGCCCCCTTACAGACCTCTTAGGAATGGAGTGAGGTCCATGGGAGACAATTTAAGGTTAAAATTTTGGGAGTTTAAGGATGTAACAACAGAATCAGGTAGTCAGTTCGAGGCATTGACCACTTTGTTGCTGAAGTTGCATTTTCTGCAATCAAGTTTGGAGTGGTTTACTTTGAGTTTGTATCTATTGTTGTCCGTGTATGATTGTGGTTGAAGCTTAAGTAGCCAATAAATGCAGCTATATTAACCCGTTGAGAAATTCTCTACAATCTGATTTTAAAGTATTAAAATGATGTTTGAATACAGTTAGATTTCAGTTCACCGATTGTGTTTAAAAATGTTTCTTTTGCAAGATTATGAAGAAATGCAATGCCATACTTTGCAGCAACAGTCAATCAAATTGCTCTATTCTGTTTTCTTACTAAAGAACTATTTTTAAAAGTGCAATAGTTGGTAATTTGTGAATATATATATATGTATATGTATATGTATATAGTATATCTGTAATAACTTAATTATTGCCATTGGCATGCATTTTGTACATTTTTTGTAAGAATTACAAGGCTCAGATTAAAATACAGAAACATTTGCTAGAAAATTAATAGAAATAAGCAAAATGGTTCAAAATCTTAAACACCATAGATACAAAAGGCATACTCTTTAAAATCTTCATTTTTTTCTGTGTTGATCTTTTTTATTAGTTTATAATACAATAAATACAAAAATACAAAAGTAAATAATAGGGGAGGGAGAAAAGAAGGGGAGGAGAAAACACATTGACTTCCAACTCCCTTTGCTGCAGTAGAACAAGATAGTAACATCAAACCTCAACTTTTTACATTTACATAATAGTATAAACTAGCCATTTTTATAACAACAAGTCTATCTAATTGGTAAAGCCCAAAATCAAAGTTTCATTTTTTTCTATCTCAAGCACAAAGTTCAGAAGCAGTTTCCAAGTAGAAACAAAAGTAATTGTGTATTTTACTTTTATCAAAACAGTCAATTTAGCCATCTCAAATAACTCCATCAACTTTTGTAGCGATTTGTCCATTGTGGAAATTAAAGTGTCCTTCCATTTTTGTGTATATCTTGCTGCTGACATCAAAGTTCAAAAAAAATCAAGTCTTTTTTCATTAAACCCCCGAAAGAAAAGTTTCTCTTTTATCTTTATATTCACTTTAAGAATCTTCTGTATTAGAATATTAATTTGTTTGCTTTATCACATGTCCACCATAAATAATAAAAAGTCCCTTCTTTACATTTGCATTTCCAACATTCATTTGAAATAGCTTTATACATTCTTAATAACATGTCTGGTATACTATACATTATCTTATAAATTTTTTCTTCTAAATTGTAATTTAATGTAAATTTTAAACCTTTCTTCCACATATTCTTCCATTGTTGAAGCATTTCATTAAATCTAAAGTTTCTTGGTTACGGAATCAAATGCTTTATATATTCACTTTCCAAATTCAGATTTCATAACATTTTATAAATCTTAGCAATATGTTCATCATTACCACACAGTGGGTTTTCCAATTCATTTTTAACAAGTCAAACTCATAACTCTTTTTGTCTAATTTAAATCTTTCTTTCAATTATAAATATGTAAACCAATGGCAGACATGTCCTTATGATTCTAGGTCTTCTTTACATTTGAGGATAGAGATCACCAAAATTAAAATATATTGTTTTACCATAAGTCTCGCTCTAGGTTCTCTTCAGGTTGTATAAATCTTTTGCTTTTTAACATTCTAAAAAAATATAAATGGTGAAAACTGACTAAATTATAAAATTACTTTGTGAATAAAGTACTAAAATGTTAACATCCCAAATTATTAGACAATTAGGTGAGTGTCTGTGATTGTATTTCTATAGGTGCTTATATGTGTATATTCTCTGTATATATGTTACTGACAATGTCTGAAAAGCTGGCATTGTATAGAATGCCTAGAAAATCTATAGAATGTGTCATGTTTTTAGACAAAGAACAAAATGTTTGCTATTTTAATATGCTATACACTTTTACTAGGCTTTGTATATAATATTATGTAGAATTACAAGAATCTTTTAGGCAAAGTATGAAAAGGGAGTAATGAAAAGGGTTAGAGTTAGTGTTAACCCTCTTTTTTGAAAAAAAAGGTATATAAAAAGGAAAAAGGAAATGCAAAATAAAGTGTGGAACTTTCTTACTGGAAAAAAAATCAGGAGGAAAAAGACCAGCATTGACCTACTTGTTGTAATAAGGAAGACTAGAATGGCAATTTAGCAGGAGTATTTTATACCTTGCTGTTTGCGTTTTGGCATTGTATAGAATGCCTAGGACATGAAATATTAAGCATTTCATACTTTGACATCCCAGTTTTGACATTTTATGGAATTCCTAGACGTTCTATAAAATGCCTAATTTCACATACTGATGGTAGCATATATAAAACGTTATCATGGTCAAGTGAGACATAATGAAAGACATAGGAACATAACACAGAATGCATTAAAATGAATATTTGCAAGGTTCTAAAATTAGGAGATAATAGCTTTTTGATATGTCATGTATACACACACACACACACACACACACACACACACTCTTAAGCAAATCTTTTTCAAACCATGCACCAAACTTTAAGAATCACAATGATTCTACTGAGAATTTCAGAAAGAACCCATAGCATCCTGGGAAACAGCTTTTTTCTTCCATAACTGTTGGTTTGAGCTAGGAAAAAGAAACAATATCATGCTCCCTTGGGGAAAATTTTTGATTCTATAGAATGTGCTCTAAATGGCATTTTCACTGTTCGCTGTGCACTTAACAAGGAGAAGAGAGTTTAGAATGCATGGGGCTGCACACAAAGATTTCTCACCTAGTTGGAGAAATGCAAGAATTAGTCACACTTCAGTAAGAAAGTAAAAAAATTATTCATAATATCTTAATCCACCGATCTTCAGAAAAGGGTCAATATGTTGTAATGTGGGCTGCTCTGGGTGGATGCATCCACTGTACATCTTCAGTGGATAAATTTAGATAAGTTCCAATATCCCAAAGACTTGAAATATTATTACTTATCTAACATATGCAGATTCTCATCATGGCTATTCATTGTTTTGAGCTTAAAATGTTAGCAACTTATTTACAGTCACTTTGAAATCAGCCATTCCCCTCCTAATGAGGGAATTTAGGTTGGCTTCCAGGTGAACTTTTAATCCTAAATGACACAATCAAAACCATCAGCTGATTTTTGTCCTATAATAACTTCTAGAAATTTCTCCCAGGCGATTGTTGTCACAGAACATTCTACTTACATAACAGAAAAGCACCAAGCTGGATCCTACTCCTTTTCTGAGAATAGGATCATTTCCTTGGTTGCCATCTGTTCAGGATATTTTTGCCAGTAAAAAAGGAAACATTCATTATTAATACCCTTTTTCAACTTCTCTCACTATAGCACATAATCATGGACATTTTTAAAGTTAATTATGGAAGCATGGAAAGGTTAACAGAACAGAATAACAGAGTTGGAAAGGACCTTGGAGGTCTTGTAGTCCAATCCGTGCTCAGGCAAGAAATGCTGTACCATTTCAGACAAATGATATCTTATCTCTTCTTAAAACCCTCCAGTGATTGAAGCATTTGCAACTTCTAGAGGCAAGTTGTTCCACTGATTAATTTTTATAATTGTCAGGAAATTTCTCCTTAGTTCTAGGTTGGCTTTCTCCTTGATCAGTTTCTATCCATTGCTTTAGAGAATATGTTGACCCCCCTCTTATTTGTGGCAGCCCCTTAGATATTGGGACACTGCTATCATGTCAACCCTAGTCCTTCTTTTTATTGAACTAGACATACCCAATTCCTGAAACTGTTCTTGATCTGATTTTGCCTCCAGTCCCCTAATTATTTTTATTGCTGTTCTTTGCACTCTTTCTAGAGTCTCAACACCTTTTTTATACCATAGCAACCAAAACTGGATGAAATATTCCAAGTATGCTCTTATCAAGACATTATAAAGTAGTGCTAACATTTCATGTGAATTTGATTCTATCCATCTCTTAAGCAGCCTAGACTGTGTTGGCTATTTTGGCAGCTGCGGAACTATTTAAATGATTGTCCACTAGGGAAAATTATCCATTTGATTTACGAGGTAGAGGAATATCAACAAAATTGCTGTGCCATCCTTTCTCCCAGTGGACCTCACCTTTTAATCCCATGGATATCCACTCAGGCAGATTTTGAATCTAATCCAATATTTGATTTATATTATATGCCTATTATCCTAAACGTAACTTCTTGATCTTCGCAACTTTAAAATGTGTGGACTTCAACTTCCAGCATTCCCCAACCAACTTGCTGAACTAGAGTTTTCAAAAAATATCAGAAAAGGACAGTGTCATTCCTGACCTGTCTGGTTTGCGTCAAGAAAATTGCAGACATGACTATGTATTTTCCAAGACTCAAGCTTGATTGAAGAGCAACTTTCCCTTTTTATTGTAAAAAACTATGTAAAGATTCAGTAGAAATTTAGAAAATTGGAATTTAATGAGACAGTAGGTACAATATTATTAGGTGTCACTACTTGCTGTTGCTCTGCGATAATTATTATATCAAATATAATTTGCACAGACCTAAACTTCAACAATTGCATGCTTATTCACTATGTGATTGAGTGAAAAGGAAATTTAACTCAACATAGAAGAAGAAGAAGAGAAATGTTCAATAGCAGTTGGTAAAAGTCACTGCCATTTATACAGACTATACATTTTACTTTAAAGCCGTATATATGACTTTTGAATCTTTCCTATTTTTGCTATAATTGCCTTGAATTCTACATTTTTTCTTTATAAATATCATTAATGATCTACTTGACCTAACCATTCAGGTTCTAACCCAAGGGTCTTCAAACCTGGCAAGTTTAAGACTTGTGGACTTCATCTCCCAGAATTCCTGAGCTAACATGACTGGAAGAGGAATTCTTGAAGTTGAAGTCCACAAGTCTTAAAAGCTGGAGTGGGATTCTACAGGTTTGCACCTATTCGCTAGAACTGGTTGTTAACATTCTAAGCAGTTTGGAGAACCGGTTGTTAGAAGAAATTACTGGCCTAATCCTGTAAGGAAGGCAGGAAGAAAACATTCTGTTGTTGCTTACAGAAACTGCCTCTCCATTAACTCTTATTACATTCTTGGCAGGACTAGACTTCCTGTCTCAGGAACTTCTCTGGAGTTTTTTTTCCTCCTTTGCTGGTACTTTGCTTGTATGGAGTGATCATTCAAAGTTACAATGGCACTGAAAAAAGTGACTTATGGCTGTTTATCATACTTACGACTGTTGCAACATCCCCACAGTCATGAGAGGCCAGGTGAGGAGATGCGTGCCTCGATGTGAGTGATATTGAGTTGACCACACCCAGCCAGTCACATGACCATGAAGCCACACCCACCAACTAAGCCATGCCCACAGAACCGGTTGTTAAAAAATTTGAATCCCACACCTGCTTAAAAGCTGTCATGTTTGAAGAGCCCTGTTCTAACCACTAGTCCTATTGGTTTAGTTTAGTTACATAACATCAATTTAGTTACAGATCACATAAAAAGTTTATTATGGTCATGGCATTATGGTCAGGAGCATGGGATAAATTAAAGTAGATTTTAATGACCATTTATTTTATTTATTTATTTGATTTGATTTGATTTGTCAATCGCTTACAAGATAATAGGTATAAGTATAAACATGAGTAAGAATACAGGAAATAGGTACAAATAAATTTAATGACAAAGTAATAATAAAAATCTAAAAAAATATAAAAATCTAGAATATACGAACAATATACTAATTTAGATATAGACAGTATAGATATGATATAGATATAGATGCAAATACAGGTAAACAATTTTAAAAAGTCTAAAAGAAGAGTTAGAAGCCATAGGAAACTGACTATAAAAGGTTAGTATATGGAGGACTATAAAAAACTACGGAGCACTCTAATATGGTCAATTGGGTGCTCAATAAATCTAGTTCAGAGCAAAAGACATCATCATTTTAAGGGAAAACACACATTCTTATCAAATGTGTCTTTCCTCCCTACAAAATAAAAAAGGACATAACGACTGAGCACTTATCAGATTAACTGCTCTAACTCAGTACATAAATTTGTACTCTCCAAGTGGAAACATTTATGTACTACCTCAAATAGTTTTTTCAGCTTATGGAAAGAAACAATTGCATCTTTAAAATGTTTATATAAAAATAGTACACAGGCAAAAAAGAGAGGTTCTTCATTATATTATTTGTCAATATATAAGTATTGTATTTCATATTACAACCACTGCTTGTGCCTCTGACAATGTACTGTGCTCAAAATGATGCTGTGCATTTCAATTGTGTTGAGCTACTGTTGTATCTAATTATTTACTAAAATGGCTTTCTGTCTTCCTACTCTGAACAGTGGCAGTAATTTGATTTTTTTTTTCTGATACAAGTAGTATAAAAAGAGAACTATGTTTAGCTGACAGTATTGGAAATAATCACAGTAATATAATTTATTTCATGTTTTAAATAGCATTTTCTAGTAAGTTTATATGTTTCATTTCTATTTCATCACCTTTTACAGTTATTTAATCCTGCAGCAAAGTCACGCTGTTTCTATGGCACCTCAATTTCCATGGCAACAGACTGTGAAGCTAATACTATTTTTAATTTAGTGTGAGAAAAAGAAGTAAGGTTGTGAATGAAAACAAAAGTACCTTAACTGAAAAGAGAAAATAATAGTATTTCTCATAAAAAAGCAGATTTCAGTTGTAATATTAACTGTGTTACAGTATCTAACAACATGCTTTAATTAAAATAACCTGTTTTGGGTTCAAGTGATGCATGATCTAGCATTTTGAGTGATTTCAGGTCACAAAATCACAAGTTTAGTTTTCCTTTTATTCATGACAAATGGAAGATTTTGAAGACTTGCCCATTGCCTTGTTAATCTGCAGATTTTTGTGCAGCTCTGAGTAACATTGTACTTTCCTCATTCTTTAATAATATTTGTGGAAATTACATTTTAACTGGGAAAAATAAAATCCTTTTAAAGAAATTGATTCAGATGGTACTGTTAATTTAACCTTTTTTCTCAATATGGCACTCTTAGAAATCAAACCCCAAGCAAGCAAGCGGTGAGGCCATTTTTGGGAAACACTTAATTGCAAAATAGTACCAAATAACTCTACTATTTGTGTTATAATCAGTTTAACTTTACATTCTGTAAGCTGCTTACTTTGGAGAAAGTAGATTTCTGTCAAAAAGGTTCCATTAAATCTAATTTACTTATTTATATAACCTATGTAACATTATTTGAATATCCTTTATTATCAAATATGTAACAAATATACTATCTTTTACAATTATATCAATACAGTGCTGAAAGTCCTCTTTTCTTGCTCAAGAAACCATTCAAATGATAAACAAAAGCAAGTGAACCCTTTTTATGGTATAGTTCTGGAGCAAAGAACCTTCTAAATAAGCTTTTCAGTTATTCATTTTGCAACTTTTATGAGTAATCTAAAAGTGGGCATAGAATTTCCATGATGGGATCTTGCATGCATCCTGTTGTAAACCTTTGTAAATATTCTATGAGAAGATCCAGAATTAATTTAGATGATGTCATGAACTGAAATAGCAATAGCAGTATATCTAAACTATAATCTACTGTTTGTACGTGTATCCTCCATGCTGAATGGAAAACCACTTTTGTGAATTGCTTTGTAAATTGTATTTGTGGAACCCATGTGGACAATTATGTTCTAGTTGAATGCAGTGATCAATAATGTTTGTACTAAATATAAAATAACCAAGTGAATCTAATTAAAAGAATAAAAGAGATATGGGTGGCTATGGCTATGACATCCTATAATACAAATAAAGTTTGCATCTGAAATGACTCATTAACAGAAAACCATGTTGTATGACACAAAGTAAACATTCCATTATTATCATTCCTTTGTTTAAGATGGGCAAATGGGAGTGTGAAGCATATCAAAGGCATGTTTATTTAACTTTCTTCAATCTTTGCCAGTTGGGTGTAATTATTTGCTGGACTCTAATTTGGAATGTTTCGCCTTACAGCGGAATAATTACTCAGTTTTATCAAGTGATCTGACAATGGGTTAATTTTTCTCTAAGTTATGAGGCAGCCAGACAATTACCAAAATAAAAAGAGGAATTATGGGGCCTAGTTAGTGTTGTCATGATAAATGAATAAGCATGAATGTGTTGTGTATGGACAAGGGAGCAAATGCTTCATAAATGAATGTAAATGTGGTTGAGTATTTACAGCTAAACTAGGCAGAAACTCAGGAAGAGGTTTGTTTTGACTGATTTGCATTTATGCAAAATTATCTTCCTGTGTTTTTTTTTATGAAAAGCTCAATATCTATAGCAATAGCATGTTGCCTGAATTGTTTCTGTAATGTTTATAAAATTAAACTCGAATAGCAAAGTGCCAAACTTGCCAAACCTTGAACTTCCACAATCTCCAGTACAAAAAATCATTGAACTATGCCCAGTTGCCAGCAATGGAATCTTAGTTATTCTTTGTAATTGTTGTGACCCTTGCTTTCCTTTTGTTGTACTGCCTTGTTGAGACACTGGTCTCCAGCAATTTTTAATTTCAGAAAGATTCCATCATCTGACTATTTTTATTCCTGACTGTTATTAATATTGAATACTAATAGTGTATGTAGAGCTGTCCATGAAGATAGATTAGAAACTGTCTTCAATGTTCTCGACTACAGCAAGTTTAAGATGCATGAATTTTAACTCCCAGAATTCCCCATCTGGCAATGAATCCCGCTTTCTGAGTTTGAGAAATATTGCTTTAGATTGTTAGAAGTGCAGATTTCCACTGCTATCTGCAAGTACGTGTAGTTGCTTGAAACCTTTCAATTTAATTGAACCTATGCCAGTGGCTGGTGTTGATTTTTAGAAAATTGATATGAACTTAATATGGCATACCTAGAGTTGTTTGGACTTGGAGGGGAAATAAGATCAGCTCTGGTTAGTGTTTGGATGAGAAACTATGAGAAAATACCAGAGCTGTCATCTAGACTGGGAAGTTTTAAACTTATCCTAGAAGGTAACATGGAACAATTTATGTATTATTGCCAATAATGCATATGCTTGATTCAAAAGAGACCTTGATTTAAATAAATAAGGCCATATAACTGTACCTCATGGAAGACTAAGTTTCCCTACAATGCCAGGATAGAGAAATATCCTGTGCAGAGAAAAGCATATAACAGATAATCAGAGTTGGAAGGGACTTTGTAGGTCATCTAGTCCAACCCCCACCCAAGCGGGAGACCCTACACCATTTCTGACAAATGGCAGTCCATTCTCTTCTTGAAAGTCTCCAGTGATGAAGGTCCCACAACTTCCAAGGGCAGCTTCTGTTCCATTGGTTGATTGTTCTCACTGTCAGAAAGTTTCTCCTTATTTCCAGGTTAAATCTATCCTTCTTCAGTTTCCATCCATTATTCCTTGTCTGGCCCACAGGTGCTTTAGAAAATAGCTTGACCCCTTCCTCTCTGTGGCAGCCCCTCAAATATTAGAAGATTGCTGTCATGTCTCCCCTGATCCTTCTCTTCACCAGACTAGCCAAGCCCAGTTCCTGCAACTGTTCATTGTATATTTTAGCCTTCAGTTCCCTAGTCATCCTAGTTGCTCTTCTCTGTACTTTTTCTAGAGTTTCAACATCTTTTTTATAATGTGGTGAACAAAAGTGGATGCAGTACTCTAGGTGTGGTCTTACTAAGGCTTTATAGAGTGGTATTAGTACTTCCCTTGATCTTGATTGTATCCCTCTATTAATACAACTTAGGATTGCATTAGCTTTTTTGGCTGCTGCTGCACATGGCTGGCTCATATTTAGATCCCTCTCACAGTTACTGCTGTTGAACCTGGTTTCACCCAGTCTATATGTGTATTTTTGGTTTTTCTTGCCTAGGTGTAGGACTTTATTTTTTTCTACATTGAATTTCATTTTGTTAGATACGGCCCAGTGTTCTAATCTGTCAAGATCCATCTGGATCTTGAGCCTATCTTCTTGGGTGTTAGCTATTCCTGCCAGCTTAGTATCATCTGCAAATTTGGTTAGTTCCCCCTCTATTCCCTCATCTAAGTTGTTAATGAAGATATTGAAGAGTACTGGGCCTAAAATAGAACCTTGTGGCACCCCACTGCTTACTTCCCTCCATGTAGACTTCGACCCATAAAGGTCTACTCGTTGAGTATGGTTTGTCAGCCAGTTGCGAATCCATCTGATGGTGGTTGTTAGGGATAACATTGGTTACCTAACTTAGTTTGGGTAAAAATAATGTATAAACTATGTTAGTGAGTACAAGTGTGTGTATCACTTTAACTGCAAAACATGTATTTTGGGTGCGGTTGTAAAATCACCATAAGAGGGAGCAAGAGATCTCACTGTTAGCTGGCTTTTACTGTAGTAGCTGACAATATTGGATTGATGGTGATTACTTTGTTTTTCCCTGCTGTTGCTGAAACGAAGAAAAGGGGTTTGATTTTCTTCATATCTCTGACTGCAAAAGAGATATATATTGCTGGACTGATTATTTGTAATTTTACTGACCTCTATTTTCGACACTGGACTTTGCAACTGATTAACCCCTGGATGGACTGAACTAGTTTACGACATATGGACTGTTTTGACTATGCTATAACTCTTGCTGGAATAAAAAACTATTTAACTGGCACACTGTATCTGTCTTACTGAGTGTAAACTACAACAACGTTTATCTTACATCATTTGCCTGCCTGCTGGACTGCCGTTGCACATTCTGCTAGGGTGTGCATCCCTAACACTGGTTATGGGCCCAGAAGCACAGTCAGACTAACCAGGATATAACAGGCTTAGATTAAAGTGAGATTTTGTGTAGTTACACAATACTGTAAACAGACACCTGTGTTTTATTAATTATAGTTTTAATATCCAGATAAAGATGGCACAAGTCAATTTACAAAGTTTGTCTCTAATATCCAAATTGGATGGAACAAACTATGTTTCATGGTCTATGAAATGTAGCCTACTTCTACGCAGAGAAGGTTTGTGGGGTATAATTCAAAACCCACCAGAAGTAGATGCATGGGATCCGGAGGATGAGGATGATGCCCAGAAAATACAAGAATATCAACTGAAGAATGAACAAGCTCTCTGTATAATAGGACTGACACTCTGTGATGAGCAGCTTGTACATATTCGAGGAGAAGAAACAGCTGCCAAATGTTGGGAGAATTTAAAGAAGATTTATGTTCGAGACAGTGTAGGAGCACATATAAATCTTACACGGAAACTGTTCAGAACACATCTTCAGAAGAATGGAGATATGATGACTCATTTAAATATAATGAAGAGAATTTTTCAGGAACTGCATGAAAAAGAATTTATCTTCACAGAACTACACCAAGTTTATATAATTTTATCTTCTTTAGATATTAGCTCTGATGACTTTGAAACTTCACTTGAGGTTCTGCCAAAAGATAACCTCACATTAACTGACATTACTGGCAGATTAATTGAAGAAGCCAGGAGAAGGCTTGAAAGGGATCAACTCAGAAGGGAACAACCACAATGTGAACAAGAGAAAATATCTTCGTCAGCTTATACAATTAGAAAATGTTTTAATTGTGGAGGAAAAGGACATTTGGCAAGATTCTGCAAGAAAGCAAAAAGCCACAATGCCAGCCAGAAAGATAAAAGGCATCAAAAGAAAGAAAAATGCTTAGAGTTAGCCATGTATAGCAACAAAACTGTGAATAGTAATTTATGGGTGGTAGATAGTGGAGCATCGCACTATATAACGAAAGATAAGAAAAGATTTATTAAGATGTCCACGAGTTCACAGCAGATATCGTTAGCTAATGGATGGAAACTGAAAGCTAAAGGTCAAGGTATATCATATTGTTCTTGCATAAGAGAAAATGTAAAAATGTTATATGTACCACACAACTTAAGTTTAATTTGCTTTCAGTTAGAGTTTTAGTTAAACTAGGTTATGTAATTACCTTTAGGGGAGACAATTGCATAATTGAAAAAGAAAGTAAAAAAGTGACTGCAACTTTAAGAGGTGAATTGTATGTGTTAAATAATCATTCAGAGATAGCTAACACAGTTTATAATAATGTTAAACCTCATAATGAGTGCATACATTTGTTACACAGACGTTTGGGGCATATAAATTTTAAAATGCTTAAACAAACAGTAGAACTATCAAAAGGTATAAAACTGAAGCCTTGCAGTAAATATTTGCACTGCAATGCATGCAGTCAGGAAAAAAGCAAGCAAATGCCAGCAAATAGAGTTAATGGATTTAAAACAAAGGAGCCTCTAGAGTTCGTATTTGCTGTTATTATAGGTCCTAAAAAAACAAGTGTGGGAGGTGCTCGTTATATTCTAAGTATAATGGACCATTATTCCAGATATGGTTTCTGTTATCTAATGAAGAGCAAAACAGAAACATATCAAAATTTCTTTAATTGGCTTAAATTCGCACAAAGAAAAACTAAAAGGAAGTTAGTAACTCTTATCACTGATAATGGTACAGAATTTATAAACAATAAATTCCAAAATAAACTGAAGATGGCAGGTGTTGAACATAAAAAGTCTGCACCATATAGGCCACAACATAATGCCTTTATAGAAAGACGAGGCCAAACAATTCAAGCAATGGCTCGTACTATGCTGTCAGATTCAGGATTACCTGAAACTTTGTGGGGAGAAGCAATAATGTGTGGTAATCATATATTGAATAATGTTGTTAACTCAACAACAGGTGAATTACCATTCACACGGTGGCATGATAGAAAACCTGACTTAAGCTACATGCACACATTTGGAGCACCAGCATGGGTGCATATTCCTACACAACTGAGAAATAAGGGGCAACATAGGGCTAAAAAGTTATTCTTTGTAGGTTATGAATCTAATCACAAATCATACAGATTCTGGGAAAAAGGTACATCTATAGTTTACTGTAGTGCTAGTGCCAAATTCCTAGAACATGTAGGATGGGAAAAACTGGAACAAGATTCAATTAAGGAAGTAATTATAGAAACCTACAAAAGACCAAAAGAAAAAATCAGTAATAAGAAAAGTACAATTAAAGAGGAAGTACAGGAAGAGCATATAGGACCAGAACAGGAAGAAATACCAGAACTGGAAGAAATAGATAATCAGGAACAGGTAGAACATGAAAGTCCACCTGTAATCCCTGTAATACCGAGACATTCTACACGTGTAATCAGACCACCTGACAGGTACCAAGCAAGTGTAGTTTGCCAAGTTTGTAAAGTTCCAACTACTGTTGAAGAGCGTAGGATGTATCCTGCAAAGGAACAGGAAAATTGGCACAGAGCAATGGAGAAAGAATTAAAGTCATTGAAAGAAATGAAAGTTTATGAAAATGTCAAATTACCTCCAGGTAAAAAGTCCATTGGTTGCAAATGGATATTTAAGTTAAAAACTGGTAAAAATGGGACTGTTACCCATAAGGCTAGGTTGGTAGCTCAAGGATTTAATCAAACTGCATATGATTATGATGAAGTATTTAAAGGCAACAACCTTGAGAGCAGCTTTAGTGTGAGCAGCTAAGAAGAACTATATCATAAATCATTTAGATGTAGAAACTGCCTATCTGCATGCACCATTGCAGCACACTATATATTTAAGAAAACCAGTAGGTATAAAGGATAATAAAAATAATAATGACTGTTGGAAACTGAATAAAAGTCTCTATGGATTGAAACGATCAGGTTATGAATGGAACCAATATATTGTAAAAGTGTTAAACAATATTGGATTTAAAGAAGGTTTAGCTGATTCATGTTTATTTAAAAAAGAGACAAATGGAATGGTGGCATTATTATTGTTGTTTACAGATGATATTGCTTTAATTACTAAGACTAATAATGAAGCTACTGAGATAATATCATTATTAAGTAAGAGGATAAAATTAAAGCAATTAGGAGAAATAAGACAATATCTAGGATTGACAATAAACAAAACCAATAGTGGATATAAGATATCACAAGAAGATAAAATTTACCAATTGCTTAAAATGTATAAAATGGAATTTTGTAAGCCAGCAAAAACTCCAATGAGTCAGGAATTTTGCCATACTATGCTCAAAGTTCCAAATTTGATGAGACCATTTATAAATCATTAATAGGTAGTTTAACATATATAAATAATTGGTCAAGGCCAGACATTACCTATAGCATTAATCAATTGGCAAGATTCAATACTGAACCCAATGAAAGACACTGGCAAGCGCCAAAGCATATATTAAGGTATCTTAAAAGGACAATGCACTATGCAATGTATTTGGAGCCAAAAGATTATTTGATTTTAAGTGCATAGGCTGATGCAAGCTTTGCAACAGATATAAAAACTAGAAAATCAACTTCAGGTATGGCTGTACTATTAGGTAAAACACTGATTGGTTGGAGGTCAATTAGACAGCAACACATAAGTATGTCCACAATGGAAGCAGAATTTTCATGTCTATCTTTATTATGTACTGATTTAATTCTGTATAAACAGTTGTTGTTAGATATGGGAGTAAATGTTAAGGATGCCATTGTAGTTTATGAGGACAATCAAGCAGCCATATGGTTGGCTACAAATATTGCTGTAAAAACGAGATCTAAACATACTGACCTAAGATATTTGAATGTAAGACAATCTGTAAAAAATGGTTTAATGAGATTGGAATATTGCATGACTGAAGAAAACATTGCTGATGGATTTAGAAAAGCCCAAGGTGCAGTCAAGCACAAAGAAAATTGTGAAAACTATGGGTTGAAATTGTAAATAGATATATATATTATCATATTACCCAAAAGGGGAGAATGTTAGGGATAACATTGGTTACCTAACTTAGTTTGGGTAAAAATAATATATAAACTATGTTAGTGAGTATAAGTGTGTGTATCACTTTAACTGCAAAACATGCATTTTGGGTGCGGTTGTAAAATCACCATAAGAGGGAGCAAGAGATCTCACTGTTAGCTGGCTTTTACTGTAGTAGCTGACAATGTTGGATTGATGGTGATTACTGTGTTTTTCCCTACTGTTGCTGAAACGAAGAAAAGGGGTTTGATTTTCTTCATATCTCTGACTGCAAAAACGATATATTGCTGGACTGATTATTTGTAATTTTACTGACCTCTATTTTTGACACTTTGGACTTTGCAACTGATTAACCCCTGGATGGACTGAACTAGTTTACGACATATGGACTGTTTTGACTATGCTATAACTCTTGCTGGAATAAAAAACTATTTAACTGGCACAGTCTTACTGAGTGTAAACTACAACAACATTTATCTTACATCATTTGCTTGCCTGCTAGACTGCCGTTGCACGTTCTGCTAGGGTGTGTATCCCTAACAGTGGTACTATCTTTTCCACTTTTTTCTAGCTTACTAAAAAGTAGGTTGTGGTCTTCTTTGTCAAAATCTTTCAGCCTTGCTGAAATCTAAATATATTATGTCCACAGTATTTTTCTGGTCTACTAATTTAGTCACTGTGTTGAAGAATGAAATAAGATTGGTTTGGCATGATCTATTCTTAACAAACCTGTGCTGACTGCTAGTTATTACTTTACTTGTTTCTAGATGTTGGCAGATCTGTTTTTTTATTATCTTTTCCAGTATCTTCCCAGGTATTGATGTTAGGCTGATTGGTCCTGGGTGTTAGGGATAACATTGTTTACCCTAACTGGTTTAGGTAAAATAATAACTAAGTAATCATAGTTTGTTAGTTAAAGTGTCTGCAACTTTAACTGTGGGATAGTAATTAAGGGAGTGGTTGTGAAAGCACTTTAAAAGAAGCAAGGCTGCAGCTTGCTCTCTCTCTGGCTTTGATGATCCCTGATTACTGCAAGGACTCAAGACTGCATTGCTCGAACGAGAGAGAAAACAAAGGACTGACTTGTAAGTGAACTGACATAGGATATTCTACACGGACTTTGCTAACTGAATATCCCTGAATGGACTGACTAAATGATACATGACTATTGGACTGTTATTTTGACTATGCTATGAACTCATAATGGAATAAACTATATTTTTTGATAGCACAAGCGTATCTGTTATTTTTACTATATGTTAATAAACATACAAGCTTAGCTCACTCATTTATCTGTGTGCCTATCTGACTAACGCTGCACATTCTGTTTAGATTGTCTCCCTAACCCTGGTTGGGGAAACCAGGCTTAACACTGGGTCTGTTTTTTTTTTTTCCTTTTTTGAAGATGGGAACCACATCAGCTCTTTCCAGTCCTCTGGTAGTTCCCTGTGCTCCAGGATTTTTGAAAGATATGGTGCAGTGGTTCTGAGATGACCTCTGCCAGATCCTTTAAAACTCTGGGATGTAATCTGTTAAGTGTGGAGCATAGGTGTGAAGAATGGAGACGAGCCAGGGAAAACAGTGAACTTCAACTCTTTATTTACATGGTGTGACAGCTCAAACTCGATGGCTGCTGTAGCCTTCCTTATGTAGGCAATTTATTAACTATTCAACCAATGAAAACCTGGGAGCGCTAGCTCTGTTGACCAATGAGAACGGCTCGTTAACGGCCAATCAGACTCTCCTGAATGGACCAATCTGATCTCGCCATTTAACAGCCAATCAGAAGTGCAGGGCCAGAACCCTGCACTTGACTTCAAGCTCTAGATAACTTTTAATACACATTTATTCATTCACAACACCCCTTCCCCCCGGGTTCCATTTACGGGGTGCGGTCACGTAGTCCTTGACGTAGGACGGTTGTTTTGTTAGTCTTTTTGATTTTCGTTGTGCACCCGGTATTTGGCTGCACTCTTGTTGAGGTAGGGCGTTGTTTGGTGAAAGGGGTGTCTCTGATTCTGAGTTCGCGTTTTCGTTGTCACCAACATCTTCGGTATCACCCTGAGGTGAATTCACTCCTATCCCTGATTCCTGTTCTCATGTTTCCGTTCCACTATCATTCCCTTCAAAAAGGTTTTCTGCTAATTGAAGTTCATCTTCCTCTGTATCTCCCCCCCCCCTCAGTTTGGTTATTAGGGGACTCAGAGATCACTGACTGCAGCCTTGATCGTAGTTGATTGATATGGCGCTTCCATAGTCTATCATCATGGCATTGTACATGGTATGATCTCGGGCCGATTACACGGACCACAGTCTCTTCTACCCACAAGGGATCGTCCGATAAATTTTTAGTGAACACCAAGTCGCCTACCCGGAAGGTACGGCATCAGCCGCTGGATCCGAGTGGTTTCTCCGGTTCGTACGCTGGGTGTAACCGGTCGAGGTGGGAGTGGAGCATTCGTCCCATTAGTAGCTCGGCGGGAATTTTGTTGGTGACTCTGTGCGGAGTGATATGCTGTAAAAAGAGGATTCGGTTTATCTTTTCTTCAATGTTGTCATAGTCCACTTTCTGTAGCATTTTCTTGACGAATTGTACCATGCGCTCGGCCCTTCCGTTGGCCGCAGGATGCGCAGACGAAGTCAGCGCATGTCGAATACTGTGGTCCGCCAGGTACTGTTCAAAAGACAGTGCAGTAAATTGGGGCCCGTTGTCGGATACCAGAACGTCTGGTAATCCGTGGGTTGCAAACAGTCTTTCTAGTTTCTTAATGACCGCTTCGGTTGTTGTGTTCCTCATTCAGTGGATTTCGAGCCAGTTTGAGTAGGCATCCACGGTTAACAAGAAGGTGTGGCCTTTGGTTGGCCCAGCAAAATCCAGATGGATACGGGACCAGGGTCCCCGCAGTGTTTCCCATTCAGTTGGGATTGCCTTTGGTGGGGCGTTGCTTACTTCCTGGCATCTATGACAAGCTTTGACCCAAGTCTCGATTTGCTTGTCGATGCCTGGCCACCACGCGTAGCTTCGTGCGAGGGCCTTCATGCACACGATGTCGGGGTGGCCATCGTGCAAGGTTCTCAGTACTGCTTATTGGAGTCGTTCTGGGATAACGACTCTATCGCCCCAGATGATGCAACTCTGTTTGTCGACTTTTGAGAAAACAACTCTGTTTGTCAACTTTTGAATGGTGTGAAGTTGTCTGATACTTGGTCCAATGGCCATCCGCATTCCACCCAAGTGAGGACTCGTGCTAAGGTGGGGTCGCGTTTTGTTTCTCTCACGATATCACAGGCGGTTAATGGCGGTGTACGAAGTGCTTCAATCTGCAACGTTGTCATTGTTGGCGCAGGGTCGTCAATTGTCTCTGGAAGCGGTGCTCGGCTCAATGCGTCGGCATGGGGAATGGCTTTCCCGGGGTAGTATTGCAGCCGATAATTATAAGCAGCCAAGAATTCTGACCAGCGAGACATTCTGGGAGATAATATATAGGGGGTTGGCTTATCCCCTGCTATTATTGCCAACAAAGGTTTGTGGTCAGTCACTATAGTAAAAGCCCGGCCGTACACGTACTCATGAAATCTTTTGACAGCAGACACAATTGCAAGGGCTTCTTTATCAATCTGACTATAATTTCGCTCAGTTTTCGAATAGGCAACAGGGGCTTCGCTACCGTTAGGCAATACATGGCTCAAAATGGCGCCCACTGCAAAAGGCAATGCATCACACGTGATAGTTAACGGCAAGGTCTCATTGTACTGCATTAGTACAGTGTCAGAAGTCAGTAGTTTTTTCACATTACGAAACGCCTGCTCTTCTCTATGACCCCATACCCAAAGTGCTTTTTTGTCCAGTAAACGATGTAAAGGTTCAGCGACAGTCGCCTTGTGCGGCAGGAATACGTTATAAAAATTGATAAGGCCTAGAAATGCCTGGAGGTCGGCCTTATTCCAGGGTCTGGGAGCATTTTTTATTGCTCTCAATTTGCTATCGGTAGGGTGAATGCCCTGACTGTCAATTAGGTACCCTAAAAATTCGACACGATCTGTACACAGCTTACACTTATTTTTCTTCACTTTAAGGCCTGCGTCTTTGAATTTCTGGAGAACCAATCTTAAACGATCCCGTAAAATTTTTGAAGTTGGGGCAGCAATTAACACATCATCAAAGTAGGGGACAACACCTTTAATCCCTTGTAATAGTCTTTCCATCGGGCTCTGAAAGATCCCCGGGGCTACACTCAATCCGAATTGGAGCCGTGTACATTTAAAGGCACCACGGTGCATCACGATCGTCTGTGCCTATGCCGTTTTTTCATCAACCAGCAGTTGCTGATATGCCTGAGCTAAGTTTAGTTTAGCGAAGACTTTTCTGCCCCCCAGGGAATGGAGGTGTTGCACCACCGGCACCGGATATGGGTTTTGCTGCAGGGTGTGGTTCAGGGTGGCTCGGTTGTCCCCACAAATTCTAATCGAACCATCCAGCTTAATGGGTGTCACAATTGGGGTCTCCCAGGGAGACTGATCAGTTGGCTCCAACACTCCCTGGGCTATTAACTTATCAAGCTGTTCATCGATTTTCAGCTTTAGGGCAAATGGAACTCGACAAGGCTTAAGGCAGATGGGAGCTATTTTTGGATTAAGGCTAAATGATATCGGGATCCCCTTGTACTCGCCTAGCTTTTCTGCGAAGACGTCCTTGAATTCATGCACGAGGTCCTCCTCCCAGTCACTGCTGCCGATTCACTGCCTGCCACTTCAATGCTGAGTGGCGCGAACCATTGGAGGCCTAACAGGCTAGGCGGGTCCTTGTCGATCACAGTAAGGGGTAAGTACGCTGTGCGGTTTTTGAACGAGACCCGGACTCGACTGGATCCTACGACTGGAATCCTATTCCCTTGATAGTCTTTAAGTATGAGTCTTTGGGAACGGAGGTCTTGGCGCCGGATAGTAGGGATGAGTTGCTTGAGGGTCTTCCAGGAAACCATCGAGAGAGACGATCCCGAGTCGACTTCCATTTGGCAGGGCTGATTTTCTATGGCCACTTTAATCCGGATTTTCTTGGCATCCAAGGAAAAGGCGTGACCGATAGTGATAGTTTGGTGAGCCTCTTCTCGCTTCGTTGGGCAATTTATGGTTTGGTTTCTGTAGGAGTGGTTTACTGGTTCTGGCCTTACAGGACGGTTTCCTGTCGATTGGCGATAGTTAGCCTCCTTCGAGGTCTGGCTGGGTCCTAGGAGCCTTCTACAGACCTGCCCGATATGGCCTCATTTCCCTCACTCATGGCAGTGCGCGTCGTGGAATTTGCATTCAGACCGGGAAAGGTTGGCCCCACAGACAGCGCATGGGTGTTCGAACTTTGGGTAATGGTCCCGATTGGACCGCAGTCGATGGACCTCTTCTTCATCGCTGTCTGACGACGAAGAGAGGTCTTCGTGGTGGGCCGTCAAAAGCTGTCCTTCTGATTTAGGTGAAATGTCGCAGGTCGGTTGGTGTACCGGAGCACGGTTGCGGCGCAGTTGGGCAGCCGACTTCCTGGTTGCTTCTGCTGCAGTATCATCAGCGATGGCATCGGCAAGGCTAATGTCGCCTTTCGCCATCAGCTTGCTCTGCATGTTTAGCGCATCTAATCCCAGAACTATTCAGTCTCTCAAAACCTCTTCCAGGTCGGCGAACCCGCAGAGGCCTCCCAAGTTTCAGAGGTCCGCAACGAAATTGGCAACGCTCTCTCCTTTCCGCTGGTTTCTTTGGTAGAACTCATGCCGCCTTATGAGCGTTGGTACGGTCGGTGCATAGTGGGCCCTCAGTAGGGGTTCGAGGACGTCCCAGTCCATAGCCTTCAATTCAGCTGGTTTTGCTAGTGTCTTGGCCATCTTGAATACAGTTGGCCCGCAATGCGTTAGGAATACCGCTCGTTTCTTCCCGGTTCCGGCATCCTTCAAATTATTGGTTTCCAAGAACATTTGGAAACGATCCATGTAGGACTCCCAGTCTTCTTGTGCTGGGTCGAATGGAGCGGTGGTATGATGCTGCCGGACATGGTTCCACCGTTGTGCATTTTTAGCGACGTGCTTGGTTATCTTTTTCGTTGTTCAGTCAGCTCTGACGTCTCCATATCCCATCCTTGTCGCCAGTGTGAAGTGTGGAGCATGGGTGCGAAGAATGGAGACGAGCCAGGGAAAACAGTGAACTTCAACTCTTTATTTACATGGTGTGACAGCTCAAACTCGATGGCTGCTATAGCCTTCCTTATCTAGGCAATTTATTAACTATTCAACCAATGAAAACCTGGGAGCGCTAGCTCCGTTGACCAATGAGAACGGCTCATTAACGGCCAATCAGACTCTCCTGAACGGACCAATCTGATCTTGCCATTTAACAGCCAATCAGAAGTGCAGGGCCAGAACCCTGCACTTGACTTCAAGCTCTAGATAACTTTTATTACATATTTATTCATTCACAACATAATCCATCAGGCCCCGGTGATTTTTTTTCATCAAGATCAGACAGGTGTTCTTTTACTATTTTCTTTTTTGCTTATTTTAATTTTTATTTCTGGTCTGTCTTTTACATTTATGTCTTTGGTGGGTTGAGCTATAATTTCTTTTTGCATGAAAACTGATGCAAAAAATGAGTTAAGCAGTTCTGCTTTCTCTCTGTTGCCTGTTTCTTCCTTGCCATCTTCTCTCTTTGGTGGACTGACTGTTTCCTTGATTTTTTTCTTGTAATTTATATGTTGGAAGAAACTTTTTTTTATTATCTTTTTCTTTTGTTGCAAGTCTTTGTTCGTTCTGAGCCTTTGCTATCCTGACTTTGTCTTTGCAGATTCTGGCTATCTGCTGATATTCTGCCTTAGCTGTGTGTCCTTCTTTCCATTTTTTGTACTTGTCCTTTTTTTCTTTCAATTTACCAAAGAGATCTGTTGTAACTATGTATCATTGCAACTATGTATCATTCATGTGTTTGCAACATTGTATCATTCACGTGTAATCATTAACTTCTGTCTCTTCAGTGACCTTTGCAAGGCACGTACAAGGGACAAGGAGCTAGACGGTTGTTAATAAGCTTATCCACATTGTAAATGATCTGTCTGGTATGCAGCTTTGTAAACATGCACATCCTGATGAGATTATCATGTTTGACTTGAGCTTTGATTAAATCATCTTCTTGTAAAAAAGCACAATAAAAGAGCGTGTGCCAAGACATTCGGGGCGCGCTCATCCCGAGGAAACTTTGCCTCCTGTCGTTTCTCTCTCCTTCGCTCCCTATCATGAGCCGCCCATCTGATGCGGGATAGCAGATACCTCAGAGATCTTTGTGCAACCATGCTGGTTTCTTCTTGGATTTCTTGTTTTTCTTTCTCAGTGGTATTTTGCGGATCTGGGCTTTTATGATCATACTTTTTAGAGTTTCCTAAGATTATTGAGTTGTTTTCCCCTTTAGGATTTTCATCCATGGAATCTTTCCCAAGTTCTCTCTGAGTTTATTGAAATCAACTCTTTTAAAATCCAAGACTCTGGTGTCATTATGTTCTGTTGCTTGTGTTTGTGTTATGTTGAATTCTCGTATGACGTGGTCACTCTCACCCAAGGTTCCTGCAGTTTCAACTCCCTGTATCACTTCTTCTCTGTTTGTAAGAATTAAGTCCAGTATGGCTGTCCTTCTAGTTTCACCCTCTACCTTTTGGACAACAATGTTGTCAGCTAGGTTGGTTAGGAACTTATTTGATTTCTCACTTGGTGCAGAATGAGTTCTCCAGTTGAAGTCTCCCATTACAATTTTTGTGTGTTTCCTGCATATGTTTGTTAGTTGGCTGGCAAAAAGGACATCTATTGTTTCTGCTTGATTGGGTGGCCTATAATTTACACCTATGGCCATTTTTTTTTCTTTTATATTGACCCATATGCATTTTAGGAGGTTTTCAACTTTTGTTTCATGCATTTCTAAAGCAATATAGTGGTCCTTTACATACAGTGCAACTCCACCTCCTCTTTTATGGGGTCTGGGGTTTTTTTGAATAGTTTGTATTCTTCTACCAGTATGTTCCAGTCACGTGTTTCATTCCACCAAGTTTCTGTTATTCCAACTATATCATATTTACCTTCATGTATTCGTAGTTCAAGTTCACCCTGTTTGTTCCCCAGACTTTGTGCATTTGTATATAGGCACTTGAGATTTTTATGTCTGACACTGTGTTTACTGTCTACATAACCTGTGTTGTGCCTGCCTGCCCCTACTTTCTTGCCACCTGTTTGATTAATGCACTTGGTGTGGCACTCACTATTAAATGCTTGGTTTTGGTTGGCATCAAGGTTGATAATCTTACCTGTACAAACATCTATTTTGCATGCATTGGTATCCTTATTAGTTTTGGGTTGCTGGGGACAGAAATGTTCTGAATCCATTAATTCTCTGTCCCCGCTGGTCAGTTTAAATGTTTATCCAGGAAATCTGTGAATTTAATGCCAAGTAACTCAGTCCCTTTCTTTGATGGATACAAACTATCTCTTTTGTAGAGTTTTTCATTGGACCAGTGCAGACATCATGACTAATAAAACCAAAGTCTTCCCTTTTACACCACTCCTTTAGCCACACATTAAACTCTGCTACACGCTGCCCTTTCCCTTTTTGTTCCTTGTATACTGGTAGAACCTCTGAAAAATAATCCTACAGCCCATATTACTAAGTTCATACCCCAAGCTCTGGAAGTCTTTCTGAACAGAAAGTACATCCTTCTGGGACAGATCATTTGTACCAAGATGTATAATAGCATCAATATCACAGTCCTCGCTGGCATTCTTGACTATCTTAAGAATATGCTTCTTGTCTCTGCTGGCAGTAGCACCTGGTAGACACCTGACCTCTTTCAAAACCTCAGTATCCTTTCCTAAATTTACATCCCTTACAATTGAGTCCCCAACCAGAAGGTGACTTCTCTTTTTGGATGCCTTGTTGTTCTTGTGTGACTGATGCATTATACCTGATTCACACTTTCTCCTTTCCAAAATAAGTTCTAGGACCATGATCACTGGCTTATTTGAGTTATCTTTATCACAACTACCTTGAACTGTCACTTTAGTGTCTCTATTAAGGTCAGCAAGGGCACTGTATCTGTTATGCTGGGACACAGCAAAAGCTTTGTGTTTATGGTCCACAGCTCTCACCCTGCCAGATCCCATGGTTGTTCATATTGCCCTTTTCCTGTAGGATCTTTGTGGTAATGGGGGCTGGTAGCATGGCAGCTCAATAGATGGCTGGATTGGGTGCCTAATTTCTGCTCGGAGAGCACAGATTAGAGATTCTAGATAGGTAATCTAGACTGTAGACTGGTAATGTTTTTACAAAGAGGACAGTATCCAAGTTTGAAAAGAGTACTGTGAAAGACAGCTGTAAAACATGTATTACACTGAACTAAGCCAGTCATTTTGAAATAAAATCAAATCACAATCTCAAGCGCACTTACCCTGAATGTATTATTGGTATTCTGGTTTATAGTTATATGATTCCCTTACCTAATGGCATGGGCCGCTATCTCTCTCCTTTCTACTCACCCTCTGCTTCCTTCATGAGCAGCCAGCAGCTCCTCCCACAACCTCTGGGAATTTGAAATGCAATGGAAGCAATTCAAACTGCCTCTCTCCTTTCTACTCACCTTCTGCTTCCTTCATGAGCAGCCAGCAGCTCCTCCCACAACCTCTGGGAATTTGAAATGCAATGGAAGCAATTCAAACTGCCTCTCTCCTTTCTACTCACCTTCTGCTTCCTTCACAAGCAGCCAGCAGCTCCTCCCACAACCTCTGGGAATTTGAAATGCAATGGAAGCAATTCAAACTGCCTCTCTCCTTTCTACTCACCTTCTGCTTCCTTCATGAGCAGCCAGCAGCTCCTCCCACAACCTCTGGGAATTTGAAATGCAATGGAAGCAATTCAAACTGCCTCTCTCCTTTCTACTCACCTTCTGCTTCCTTCATGAGCAGCCAGCAGCTCCTCCCACAACCTCTGGGAATTTGAAATGCAATGGAAGCAATTCAAACTGCCTCTCTCCTTTCTACTCACCTTCTGCTTCCTTCATGAGCAGCCAGCAGCTCCTCCCACAACCTCTGGGAATTTGAAATGCAATGGAAGCAATTCAAACTGCCTCTCTCCTTTCTACTCACCTTCTGCTTCCTTCATGAGCAGCCAGCAGCTCCTCCCACAACCTCTGGGAATTTGAAATGCAATGGAAGCAATTCAAACTGCTCCTCTCCTTTCTACTCATCCTCTGCTTCCTTCACAAAAGGCAACAAAGATGATTATGCTAAAATATATAAAGAACAGTTGCTGGAATTTGATATGTCTAGTTTAATGAAAAGAAGGACTAGGGTTGACATGATAGCTGTATTCCAATATCTCAGGGTTGCCACAAAGAAGAGAGAGTCAACTTATTATCCAAAGCACTTGCAGGCAGGACAAGAAGCACTGGATGGAACGTAATAAAGGAGAGAAGCAACCTAGAACTAGGGAGAAAGTTAGAACAATTAATTAAGTGGAATAACTTGCTCCAGATGTTGTGAATGCTCCAACACTGGAAGTTTTTAAGAAGAGATTGGACAACGATTTATCTGAAATGGTATAGGGCAGTAATGGCTAACTTGTTTGGCACTGAGTGCCCAAAGCGTGTATGCATGCATCCCCAAAATGCAATATGTGCACATCCCTGTACGTGCACTCTGCCCCCTCCATTCACTCCCACACATGCACACGTCCCCCCGCATGCGTGTGTATCCCCCCGCATGCACCTGCCCCTGGATGCATCCCATGTCCATGCATGCACAGCAGAGATGTGAAGACCAGCTGGCCAGCGGGAGGCTCATGTGCGGCAGAGCTGAGCTGAGATGACAGCTCGCATGCCCACAGAGAGGGCTCTGCATGCCACCTCTGGCATGTGTGCCATGGGTTCGCCATCATGGATATAGGGTTTTCTGCCTCAGCAGAGAGTTGGAGTAGAACATCTTCAAGGTCCCTTCCAAGTCTGTTACACTGTTCCATTCTGAATATATATATCTGTTGCCAAATAAAGGCCTTGCCTGTAGCTTTTAAGATATTTTCAGAGACTTACATAGGTTCTTGGAAATATATTTCAGAATTAAAACACTGTTTCATTGAGGAATATATAGGAGCACAGAATGTAATAGCATTTAATTGGGAAATATGTAGGAGACATGGAACATTAATATGTAATCCAGATAAATATGTAATCCAGATAAATTAATATTTTCTAGGCTATAGAAGCTGTAGCTTTCAAGATGCAATCAGAATGGATTCCTCAGCCTTTCTACCTGAGTATTTTATACTGCATATTAGAGGGATTGAACCAGGGACTTTTCTGTAGGCAAAGATGACATGTAACCATGGGACAGAATTAGGATACAACTATGGTGTCAATATCATTAGTACATTACAAAGTTGAAAATATGAGTTCTACTTTGCAAAAATTTGATTCAGTACAGTACCGTTGGATGCACTTCCAATGAAAAATCTTTTAACTGCCATCATGAAAAACAAAAGATTTATTTTTCAATCTTCTTTTCCCTGTCTGGATTTCATGAAGTCTTAATATGAAAGAGATTTTATCACCTTTTTATTGACCTATTCGCTGCATTATAATTACTTGATACTAGGATGCATAGTCTGGGAGAGTAAAGTGCAATCATTCTACCAAAATTTCTTAAAATGTTTAAATTTGTTAAGAGTCTATCTGTTATTAGTCAATATTTTATGTATATATTGAAGCCTCTGATCTGGAAATGATACTGAATTTACCATGACAATTTTTTTGCTCATACTCACTAATTCTATAGATAATCACAAATTGTACACATCATAGATTAATCTAGAATGCTAGGATTGCTAATTCTAGAACAGTTGGAAGCATTATCATTTAATCCAGTACAATTGCCTGGATTAAATGATAAATCAATATATTCTGGTTACAATAACTATATGTTGTGTTGTAGTTAGTTTTTCCATCTCTTTCAACATATCATTGTATTCTCTGTCAGTAATTACTATTTTGAATTGTTGTAACATGATGCTTGTGTCATCAGTGATAGTAGTTGGCCATCTTCTCTTCTGTCAGCCTTTTACTGCCTACATACTTGCAAATGATTTATTTAAATATGTTTAAAGTACTCCTAAGTAGATCTTTTCTATGCCTGTATTCTGACTTTCACTTAAGCTTTTTGCATTTGTTAGAAGAAGAAAAATGTTCCAAAATGTTGGGCATTGTACCATGTACAGTTCATCTTTGTTGATGCACCTTTGTTGATTTGCAAAGCAAAACTTTATCAAAGCTTTAATAGAAATAATTCACTTCAATGTTTTTAACCATGCAGTTCAATTTCAACAAAGCATAAACTACTGACATCTAGTGGCTAAATCAGAAACTTGATGAATATTGATAATGTATCTCAATATATCCTCAATATAAAAATGAATATGAAAATTAAACTGAAATGGGAAGATACTTTTAAACTGTACCCTTACATCACTTTTTCTGTTGAAAATTGTCTTTCCATTTGATTTTCTCCCTAAGAAGAAAGTTCCTAGGTCTATAAATTTTTAAAGCTTGTATTATTATAAATATTTGTATGGTTACTGTTGGTTAGTGACATCCCGTTCATTATTTTCTTTTAAGGTGCTGGCTGCTGCTAGCTGCCATTTTTTTTGTATTACATTTTTTGTTTATTAATATTGTTGTGAATTTTATGTTTTATTCACCCACCACCTAGGATTATTTTGGTGAGAGGTCTGGCTATATAAATAGAAAATAAATAAAGAAGGCCTCTTCAGATGTTTTGCCTCTCCAAATACTGTATTTTACTTAGAAACTGTGGTAAGGCAGAGTAACTGTGGAAACATTTTATAAAAGGATAGCACTGTACATTCAAAACAAAGACATATTGAGAAATGTTCTCAGTCTCTCTCTGTTCATCCCCTACTTCCAAGTGTTGCATTGGCTGCCCCTGCTATCCATGTTTAAAACACTACTTATTTTTTCAAGGCCCAGTAGTGCAGATTTCTTTCAGGGTTTGAGCATTGCACGCTGTAGTTATTACTACCTTTCTACAAGACCTCTTAATATTTGCTGCACTGATGACTTTATGGCTGCTGGGCTTTCTCCAAAATTAACAGTTTTCAATGCTGGTAAGTGAGGAGGAAACAGACAAGCGGGTGGAGGAGCAGGTTTTACCTCCTCTATCTAGCTATCTCAGCTACACTGAGATCATGGGAGGGAGTGTCAGCTTGTGTGTTCACAGGTAAATAAGATGAAAATATCTGTGTAGAGCCACTGTTGCATCTTTCCGCACTACTATGATGTGTGAGCTGGGGTGTTTGGCTAATATTAGGGAAATCCAATCTCAACTTCACCCAAAGTCATGAAGCCTCAATGAGTGATTTTTGGGCAATCATTCTCTCTCATTCTCCTTCACAAGGTTGTTATGGTAGGAAAGAGCACTGTTTATTTTATTTATTAATCAGAGTTGTCTGGCTACCCATCTCACAGAAAGTGACTTTGTACTCTGCCTTGAGATCCTGACAGAAATATGAGGAGTAATTCTAAGAAGCAAGCAAGTACTGGCAGCCTATGGGTCCCAAAAGATTCCCCACCCTTGTTGTAAAGAGCTACTTCCTTTAACAAGCTGTGTGTTGTAGAAGGAGTTTTTCTTCTAGTTCTGCCCTCCACTAGTGAAGCTCTTAAGGAGATGGAAGAAGAACTCTGTTTTATCTGGTTCCCTTGAGGAGGAAGTTTTACTGTATAGAGATGATCAAGATGATAAAATGACTGGCAATCAAATCCCATTTCCTTCTTCATACAGCTATGAATCATGAAACAAAACGGTAAACATGTTGGCAAAATCCAAAATCCAAATTATAAGTTATTAATTAAGTCAGTCAAGATTTAATAATAACTCTATAAACTTTTGAACTTCTGTAAGGTATACCGCACTATGAAATTGCAGTTCTCATTTCCAAAATTGCTGTAAAATAGATTTTTCAGTGAAATTCTGTACTGTAACCCTCATGTTTCTTTGCAGAATCCTGCAGCCAATTCTTGCCTATATATAGATTAGTTTATAATACAATGCTCTGTTTTCTATTAATCTAATTTACAATAAGGATTGAAGTATATGTTTTGACAGATTTCTGGAAAATATTTCCAGCCTGCTTTAAATGTAGTAATCCTGAATAATGAACTTATCAAAGGCAAATATATGAATCCACAGTTTCTTGTTTATCATCTGAGCTTAGCTGATATTTAATGTGCAACAAATACTGAGCTTCTGCTGTCTTATCTAAAAACAAATATGTACTCTTCATCTTAAATCAGATTAAAAAAAGTATTTTTGTCCTATAATATGGTTTGATTTCTAAAAGATTCTCTCATATATTTACATCTTGTAAAGATCTAAAATATATATGCCCCTTTCAGTAGAATTACCAGCAATAAAATCGGCTTAAATTCCATTATTATTATTATTATTATTAAAGTTTTTTATTTAAAAAAAATAAATCCATCTTTCATTTATACAGTGCATCTGTGTACATATATCTTGTGCAAATATTGATATTTGTATACATTTCTTGCTAAGTTTACATTCATATTACAATCTATTCATTATTTTTTATCATTATAACAATATCATTTAATTTCTTATTTTATTTTCCAACCATTTATCAAATAAATCTCAAATCATATAATACTTTATTCCTTCTTGTTCTCTAATTGCCAATGTTAATCTACTCATTTCTGCACATTCCAATATTTTCTTAATTACCTCCTCCTCCATCAGAACCTTTTCATTTTTCCAATTTTGAGCAAATACAATTCTAGCTATTGTTAATATATGTATAATTAAATACGTTATTTTTTTTACTATAGTTCTTGGGTAAAATTCCCAATAAAAATATCTCAGGCTTTACATCTATATGTTGTTTTGTCATCTTTTCCAACCAAGTATGTATTTTTGTCCAATATCTTTTCGTTTCTGTGCATGTCCACCACATATGGTAATATGATCCAGATATCTGATGACATTTCCAACATTTCTCTGATTTGTCTTTCAACATCTTTGCCAGTCTTGCCAGGACAAAATTCCATGTATAAAACATCTTATACAGATTTTCTATATAAGCTGTTGACATTGTTAATTTATAGTTTCTATCCCATAGTTTCTGCCTATCCCATTAACCAAAATTTTCCCCTAGGCTATCATTGTCTCCTCGACTTGTTCTTCTAGTTTCACTCCTAGTAAATAACCATACAATTTTTAAATCATCTTTTCTTCCATTCCTGTTAAAATTTTATCTAATTCAGTCAATTCATTATAAAACCCATCTGCTTTAACGTCTTTTTCATATCTAGAATGTATTTGCATGAATGAGTACCAATTCATATCAATCCCTTGTTCATTCAATTCTTGCTTTGTTTTGAGTTCACCCCTTTCATTTAAAACATCATTATATCTAACAATATATCCCATTTTAAAAACATTTGGATATATAAAGGCCTCCATTGTTGATAACCAGGCTGGTATTTTCATATAATGTTGTTCTCTTGTTTTCTCCCATATTGACAATAAAGCATCTCTTACATAATATCTTTGAAAATAACCATGTATCTTGTTTTTCTTATACCATAAAAAAGGGTGCCAACTCAATTGTAAATCATGCCCCTCCAATGTTAAAAGCCTAGTGTTTCTTAATACAATCCATTCTTTCATCCATGTCAATACCGCGGCCTGATAATATAATTCCCAATTGGGTAGCCCAAAACCTCCTCTTATACTTGCATCCTGCAGCAGTTTTAATTTAATCCTTGTTTTCTTCCCTTGTCATATATATTTCAATATTATTTTATTTAAATTATCAAAGTACTTTTTTCCAATTTTATTGGAATTGTTTGGAATAAATATAGTACTCTTGGTAATATGCTCATTTTAATCATTGCTATTCTCCCTATCAATTATAGTTATAAGTTTTTTCCATTTTTGCAGGTCTATCTTAATATGTTGTTTTAATCTATAACAATTATCTTATTTAAGCACCCTACATCTTGCTGTTAGTTGGATTGCGAAATATTTCACCTTTTTTGTGATCTGGATATCTAGTCTACCCATCAATTCTTTTTTGTGTGTGTGCTTTTCCGTAATATTCTTCACTAATACCTTAGTTTTCTCCTTATTTATTTTCAATCCTGCAACTTCCCCATACTCTTCTATCTTTTCTATTAATTTAGGTCCTGTTTCTAATGGTTCTTCCAGTATGAAAACCAGATCATCTGCAAATGCCTGCAATTTGTACTCCTCTTTTTAGTGTTCATTTCTCACCATACTTGCTGGATACCTAATTCTTCTGCCATCTTAAAAAAAGATTTCTGCAATATTTTTCTTTTTTTCCCTTTTTTTATCTTCTGTGTTTTATAGTCCAATTCTGTATCCACTATTGCATTGAAGTCTCCTAAGATGCATATATTATCATATTCCAGTTCTATTATCTTCTTGTGAAGTTTATTATAAAAATCCTCTTGTTTCTCATTTGGTGTATATATTGCTACTAAAAGTATTTTTTATTATTCTCCATTATCTCCACCATCAACATCCTCCTATCTTCGTCTGTAAAAATTGATTTAGCTTTTATTGTATTTTTCATATATAAAACTGCTCCACTTTTACTTTGTTGTGCCAATGACATGTATAGGTTGCCAATGATGTGTTGTGCCAATGACATGTATAGATTGGATTATTAAGTATTTTTGCCTTATAACATGGTTTGATTTATAAAGAATTCTCTTGGACAGTTAGATCTTATAAAGATCTAAAATATATGTGCACCTTTCAGCAGAATTACCAGCAATAAAATTGGCTTAAATTCTCATTCACTTAAATGAATTCATGAGTGTTTCTTTTGATTGGCATAATGACATTTGGAGACCTGTCATCACAAGTAGCTTCAGCTCTTAAATCCAATCCCCCATCCAAGTATTTGCAGGGCCAGCCAGGAGTGGGATTTGGGGGTTCTCCAAACTGCACAGAATGTTAGCTAGGGTCTCTCCCAAACCCCCAGCATTCCACCCCTGGTTGAGAGGCTGTGGACCAAGCTGCAGAGTCAGAAAAATGCTGTGGGAACTAGTTCTGCTTCAACCCACATTCCTTCAGGGGAACTCTCAATCAGAAGCAATCTTGGCTCTTCATTGTTCTCTTCTTTTCCTTGAAGCAAAAGGAGAAAGAAGGGAAAGAAGAACCCCTGGCAAACATGACAGAATCTGTAGGATATACCCATGGAGTAGTTAAAGAGTTAGGTAGTCCATGGGTCTCTCCTCCCATCCCTCTGATTCAAGAGCTAAATGAATTTGTAGCTGCCAATTATACTTTTTTTTTTTTTTGCAAAAGCCTTAGGAAACTCTATAACAATGCCTATGAAACTGACTTGACTTTCCCAGTAACCAACTTTAGGAGATAGTGGCAAGGGGAGGAGGAAGTCAGTAAAAAATCTGTCCTTTCCACAATCATATTGGCTTCTGGATTACAGTTCTATCTATAAATTTAAATAGCCCTCCATTCATGAAGAAAGCACCTCAAGATCCAGCCTCTTATCTATAGCAATAGACATGATATTCAAATATAGAATAGAATATAATTCTTTATTGGCCAAGTGTGTTTGGACACACAAGAAAATTTGTCTTGGTGCATAAGCTCTCAATGTACATTAAAAAAAAGATATATTCGCAAGAATCATAAGGTACAACACTTAATGATAGTCATAGGGTACATAAGCAATCAAATCATACTAGGAAACAGTCAATTAAAAAAGGATACAAGCAACAAAGTTACAGTCATACAGTCATAAGTGGGAGGAGATGGGTGAAAGGAAGGATGGGAAGGTTAATAGTAATAGTAATGCATACATAGTAAATAGTTTGACAGTGTTGAGGGAATTATTTGTTTAGCAGAGTGATGGCGTTTTGGAATAAAAATTGTTCTTGTGTCTAGTTGTTTTTGTGTGCAGTACCCTATAGTGTCGATTTGTGGGTATGAGTTGAAACAGTTTATTTCCAGGATGTGAGGGGGTCTGTAAATATTTTCACAGCCCTTTTTGATTCGTGCCGTATACAGGTCCTTGATGGAAGGCAGGTTGGTAGCAATTGTTTTTTCTGCAGTTCTAATTATTCTCTGAAATCTGTATCTGTCTTGTTGGATTGCAGAACCAAACCCGTTATAGAGGTGCAGATGACAGACTCAATAATTCCTCTGTAAAACTGTATCAGCAGCTCCTTGGGCAGTTTGAGCTTTCTGAGTTGGCGCAGAAAGAACATTCTATGTTGTGCTTTTTTGATGACGTTTTTGATGTTAGGTGTCCAATTTAGGTCTTGAGATATGATAGAACTGATATGATAGATATGATAGAAATTTGAAGGTCTCTACTGTTGATACTGTGTTGTCTAGTATCGTAAGAGGTGGTAGTATGGGAGGGTTTCTCCTAAAGTCTACTTCCATTTCTGTGGTTTTGAGTGTGTTCAGTTCCAGATTGTTCCAGACGCACCACAAGGCAAGCTGCACAACCTCCCATCTCTATGCAGATTCGTGGTTGTCTCGAATGAGACCAATCGCTGTTGTATCATCTGCAGACTTCACTATTTTAACAGATGGATAGTTTGAGATGCAGTCATTGATATATAGGGAGAAGAGAAGTGGAGAAAGCACACAGCCTTGAGGGGGCCCTGTGCTAATTGTACAGGTATTAGATGTGATTCTGCCTAGCTTCACCTGCTGCTTCCTGTCTCATAGGAATATTACAAATTAGGAACATAAAAGAGACAGAAGATGTCAAAGTTCCCTTTTGTATAGCTAGTTAATCTCATAGAAATATATTCGTCATCTGGATAAAAGCCAGTTGTAGAGAAAAAAAGTTCCTTTAGGTCAACATGAATTTATGACAATATGCACAAACTTTGACAGAGAACAAAGAATACACCTTTCTTAAATAAGACTGAGGAGGAAATGGTAACATTTATTTGTACTTGGGATAACAAAAAGTATGTTGTCCATCTTTAACTATGTATTATATTCACACGTAAATGCATACAGTATATATACATACAATATATATATATATATACCCCCTCACATACATATGGTAATTATACTGTATATGCAATATATATACATACATACTGTGTGCATGTAGTTAGATAGATAGATAGATAGATAGATAGATAGATAGATAGATAGATAGATAGATAGATAGATAGATGCAAAAAATTTCATATATACACATACTTATATACATATTTAGAGAAAATATGGCAATTTTGTCTAGTTCTATTTTGGCTATGATCATTTGTTTGATGTGGGAATACTAGCATTGTACACAATTTTATCTTATTTAATTGAATTTGCTGTGAATTTTTATTTATTATTGCTGTGTCTTTCAGCAATCTATTCACTACGACTCCAAAATAATTTACCGAATAAGTATATTGAATTTAGATTAAATAGCAAACAATTTATTAAAGTTAGCAGCTATATTTTGGGAAATGCTATTTTAGGATGTTTCTGAATTATTGAAGTGAAAAAGTGGGAGTTTCATATATAACTATCAAGATTATGATAGAATATTGATGTTCATTAAGAAACAATTTAATGTGCATTATTTCATAAGTATGTTTTGATTGTGACATGTATGTATAGATTAACTGTCACTTCCATTCTTTTTTCCCCATTTTTTCCCCATTCTAATATCATCTTAATTTTTTCTTTTCATAAGATATTTTTTTCTAATTCCTCTACTTCAGGCTAAGAGTTATAGAATGTATGTATATCAATACACTTTCTATTCCATATTGCCTTTTTGTGTTTTAGAAACCATGGTTTTGTTCTATTTGTACAATATATAGCAGAACAGCAGACAGTTCTATTACTAAAATAATATTATAATAATAATGTAGTAATAACATAGATCCTCCCTCTTCCTATGTTCCATCTCTAATACATTATCTGGATTATTTTTAAGAATTCTCATTTCAGGAAATGGGTGAGCACTAAAGAATTAATCACCCACTAACCACAATATTCATCCGCACATCCACAAAAGTCCATACATTGTGCTGCCTTGAGACTAGGCTAACAGTGTTGTGGGAGGTCTGAACAGAGTTAGAGTCATTCAGTGCCTGTCTGCTTTCCTAAGATACTTGATTTGAAATAGCTTTTCTGAGTACCTTTATAGGTGTCTTAGTTACCCAGCACATAGAGCAGGGGTGTCAAACTCAAGGCCTAGATCTGGCCTGTGGGGTTGCCCTGGAAACAGCAAAAGACTGGCCCGTGATGCCTCTGCCAGTGAAAACAGAGCCCAGTGCCTTCTGCAGCCCTCTGCCAGCAAAACCTCCCTGAGCAATATTTTCGCTGGTACTGAGGTCAGACACAACTCTGATACACTCCTCAATGAAGTCGAGTTTGATATCCCTGACATGGATATACCACTCCATTATGTTCTACTAATGAGAGCTATTTGTTCACTCATTCAATACATTCTAACCCATGTATTCATTTTTTATTTACTTTCCAGACATAGTAAGGTATAGAAAACATGAAAATGCTTATATTACCCTAGAACAGTGGTTCCCAACCTTTTTTTCGCCCTGCACCCCTAAAAAAATTTCACTCGAACCTCGCACCCCTGAAATTTAGACTTTAGGAACTACTGAACGCGTTAAATATATGGTAGGATTGAATCTTTTCAGCTATGTATCTGACAGCCACTAAATAATGATACTTAACTCTAAAATGAAAACAAAGTTAATCCATTGCATAATGAATGAATGAATGAATGAATGAATGAATGAATGAATGAATGAATGAATAAATATTACCTGGACTTTTCTTGCACCCCCTGGAATATCGTCTCACACCCTCAGGGGGTGCAAGCACCACAGGTTGGGAACCCCTGCCCTAGAAGCTATGACAGATGTTTGTTTTTTGTGTGTGTGTGTTTTTTTTCACTGTTTTTTCACTGTTTTCTTATAACACGTTTACATACTATTTTTTTCTTCTTTTTGCAAATGTATATAACATGATCACTATAATTTTTGTGTTTCGCTATTTTTTTTGCTTTTAATTAAAAAGCAATAAAATATAATTAAAAATATTAACAGCCATTAATACAAAGTGAAAAGCAAAATAATTTATTTTAGAAATGTAATCAACTGTAGTGAGTTGTGCTTCAAAATATTTTACAATTTCCACTGTATCATTTACTGCATTGCAGCCAGGAAAAGCTGTATGATATCAGATATGGTAGTTCCTTTGATATTTATGCTAGCATCTCAGGAACCTTTGTAACATTGGTCTGACATATTATTTCATTTTTTGTAGAGTACCATGCTGTGATTTTGCAGTTAAAAAGGGAACATAAGGATGAAATTGAGAAACTAAAAGTAAGTATTTTTGGCATTTATTTCTATAAAAATATTTCTTCTTCCACTGTTGAAATGTTATATAAATTTGTTGAATGTTCTTATTTGGCATCTTTTGTATTGAAAATATTTTTCATCTTCAAATATTGTCAGAATTTTTGAACAGTCTCAAATAATACTTCCTTACAGACATAGTAGACCTCTGTGAATGCCAAGCTTTGTTAACTGTTAAAGAGGCTACAGGATAATATAAATCAATCTTGTCCTATCATTCATGCTGAACTGTTGACTTCATTCATCTTAAAGGAACCATCCTGGTATTTAAAGATTAGGAAAAATGTGAGTTTTAGGTTAATATATTTGGATTTCTTTGGTTAGCTATTTACTGCATTTGGATTTTCAGGAACAAGGATTTAAAGTCTGTTATGTAAGAGTCTTCTTTTTTATTATTCAGTAACAATATAGTTAAACTGATCCATTGCTTCAGAAACCCACACATTTGCCTGATCTGAAAATAATAATTACATTTACAAAAAGTAATACTTCTATTATTCTATTTTCCTTCTTTAGTAAATATTCCTAACATAAGAATAAGTTAAATGAAAAACAGAAGCATATGTCATTGTGTATTGCATTTATATCCAGGTACTGGATGTGTACATAAGCTTTTTTACAGTCTTGGTTGATAATATCTTTTCTCTAATTGTCATTAAATATTTCCATTGAATTATGCTGTAAAAAATAGCATCCAGTATACCTATTTGACACTGGACTCAGCAGTATCAATTTTGCGGTGAGTCCAAAACCATCTGGGTCTATACTATTTCATCCCATTGATTGAAAAAAAAGGACAATGCATTTATCAGTTACTGGTTAATGCAACCTTGGGAAGATCAACTCTTTCATCCTCTGAGACATTTAAAACAAAATGGTTGGGACCTTATAGTTCTCCAGATGGTGTTGGATTGGTCCTGATCATTCCTAACCATTGACCATGTTGGCTGCATCTGATGGAAGTTCATTCTAACAACATCTAGAAAACAAAGGGGTTCCTTACCTGTTACATATAACCAAATCTTATAAAAATTAATTAAAAAAAAAAAACACTAGAGGTCAGTTAAGCATTTCTTTCTTTTACTGTTAGACAAAAAAAATGTTACAAGGTTAGTTGCTGGTTTCTCCTATCCTAGAACTATTAACATTTGATAGAATGTTTTTTACATGGTACTTTGCAGTGATTATCTTATCCGGTGTCCAGGCCTCTGGCTATATATTTTTAGTTTAGTTTAGTTTAGTTTACTTTATTGTCATTGCACCTCGTACAACAAAATCAGACACTGTGTTCAGTGTATATCATAACCATGACCATGAAAATAAACACAAACACACATCCTTCACCCTTCACTCATTGAACCGGAAACCCCTGACACCACACCAACACTGCACTATATAGCAGAATTCAAAAGAGCTACTGCCCTGGGATAGAAGCTGTTTTTCAGCCTATTTGTGCTTGTTTTTATTATTCTGTACCGTCTGCCAGATGGTAATAGTTCAAAAAAAGGGTTCCAAGGATGAGATGGATCTTTGAGAATGTTTTGAACTTTTTTAAGGCAGCGGGAGCTATAAAGCTCTTACAAAGAGGGGAGAGGGCAACCAATGATCTTCTGGGCAATGACATTAACCCTCTGGAGTGCTTTGCTATCTGCCACTGTGCAATTGGCAAACCATACAGAGGTGCAGTATGTTAAAATGCTCTCTATGGTGCAGCGGTAGAAGGTCACCAGCAGTTTTTCATTCAGTTGTTTTCTGAGAAGTCTCAGGTAATATAATCTCTGCTGGGCCCTTTTGACCAGGGCTGCAATGTGGGCACCCCAGGTCAGGTCCTCTTTTAGGGTAACACCCAGAAACTTAAAACTGGCCACTTGCTCCACTGGTCTCCATTGATAAGCAAGGGCTGATATGTTTCTTCTATAATCCACTATAAGATCCTTGGTCTTATTGGTGTTGAGGACCAAGTTATTGTCTCCACGCCATGAAAGCAACCGGTCCACCTCATCTCAGTAGGCAGACTCATCCTCCCTGGAGATAAGTCCCACCACTGTTGTATTATCTGCAAATTTAGCAATGGTATTACTAACGTGAGTGGGAATGCAGTCATGCACATAAAGAGTATAGAGTAAGGGACTCAACACGCAACCCTGTGGTGTACCAGTGTTAAGAATAAGGGCTGAAGAGGTATGATTACCTAATCTGATCCTCTGTGAGCGGCCAGACGGGAAATCCATAATCCAAAGGCAGATTGAATTAGAAAGGCCAAGCTTCAGAAGTTTAGACACTAATCTATGTGGAAGAATTGTGTTAAATGCAGAACTAAAATCTACAAGAAGCATCCTCACATAGCCCACCTCCCGCTGTTCTAGATGAGTCAGAGCAATGTGAACAGTGATGGCTATACCGTCCTCTGTAGATCTATTTTTTCTGCATGCAAACTGGTGTTTATCAAATGTATGCGGAAGACCAGAAATGATGTGCCGGCAGACCAATTTCTCAAAGCACTTCATGATGATAGGAGTGAGTGCCACTGGTCTGTAATCATTGAAATTATTGATAGGGAACTTCTTTGGCAGTGGAACAATGGTGGAATCCTTCAAAGAAGATGGAATAGTGGACTGGGATAAAGACTGATTGAAGATCCTGGTAAAGATTCCAGCCAACTGATCAGCACAGTCTTTAAGCACTCAGCCAGAGATACCATCAGGACCGGCAGCCTTTCTAGGGTCCACAGCCCTCAGAATGGTCCTCACCTCCTGTTCCTTCACAATGAGGTGGGGTCTACAATTGGCTGGCAGTTGTATTTTATCTGTCTCTGATGTCTCCATTTCAAAGTGAGCAAAGAAATGATTCAGTTCCTCTGCCAATGAAGCATCTCCCTCAGCAGGGATGACATTAGTCAGTTGATGGTTTGCAATTTATTGAATCCCTCACCACACCTGCCTCATGTTATTGCTATAAAAATTATCCTCAATCTTCCTCTTATAATCAGTCTTGGCTTTCCAAATATTTTGCATCAGAGGAATGTACAGATCGGTCCTAATGGAGTGGAAAATTCAGAACTTATTTACAAACATTCAAATGAATTTTCTTTATTGAATATGAGCAACCAATTGCAAAGCAAAGCTTGGTGTTACCGTGTTTCCCTGATAATAGGGCCCAACTGAAAAATAGGTCCTAGCATGATTTCTCAGGATGCTCGTAATATAACCCCATCCCAAAGCTAAGTCCCAGTTAAGATCATCAGCCAGATGGACACATTTAGTACCATACTTCCCCCAAAATAAGACCTAATCAGAAAATAAGCCCTAACGCATCTTTTGGAGTAAAAATTTATATAAGACGCAGTCTTATTTTTGGGAAAATACAGTAGTTATCATAGTGACCTCTTGAAAAGAAGGTGAAAAGAAATAACATTTCTATAGAGTGAGCAATTGGGTTAAGAATTGGGGTGGATTTTCATTTAAGTAAGAGAATTACAAATTTAATTCTTTGTTAATTAAACAAATCAGCCTTTTCCAGAACATCTTAGAGAGTGAGATCTTTGTATGTTTATCTGTAGACTGTTTTATAGTAGATGTCTTTAGATTTTAACTTTAATAGTTAATACTAATTAATATTTACTTAAATTAATATAATAGATTACTAAATATTAATTTATTATTATAAGTGGTTTTCAAATTTAACAGTAAGGTAAGTCAGCATCCTAAAATTCAAGCCCTATATAAATGTTAGAAGTAAATATTGAATTTATAGTACAGCTAGTCTGACTTAAAACCACAGTTGGGACTAGAATATCCATTTCTGCGTAAGGTGATTGTTAAGTGAGCCGTGCTCACTTTTATGATTTTATTTGCAGTTGTTATTAATTATGTGGTCATTAAATGAATCTGCCCCCCCCCCCTTTCACTTTGCTTGTTGGAAGTGAGTTGGGAAAGTAGCAAATGACAATCACATGATCTGGAGACACTGTAACTATTCTAAATACATGTGGTTGCCAAGCACCCAATTTTTAATCCTGTGACCATGGAGATGCTGCAATGATTATAAGTATGAGAACTGATCGTAAGTCATTTTTTATAGTGTCATCGTAACTTCAAATAATCACTAAGCAAATAGTTGTAAGTTGATGACTTCCTGTATTTGAACAGGAAATTCTCCTTGGACAAATAACAAGAGCCAAAGTGGGGTGGCAAACTATAATAGAATACAAAAACTACACCTTATATTTCTACCAGTTTTGTTATAAAATAAACTTTACCAAATGTCCTTCTGTAAAACTTAGTGGCTAAGACAATAAGTTTGTCGATCAGAAGGGTCAGCAGTTCGGCGGTTCAAATCCCTAGTCACGCGAAACAGGATGAGCTCCCGTTACTTGTCCCAGCTTCTGCCAACCTAGCAGTTTGAAATGTAAAAGTGCAAGTAGAAAAATAGGGCCCACTTTGGTGAGAAGGTAACAGCATTCCGTGTTCCTTCAGCATTTAGTCATGCCGGCTGTATGACCACAGAGATGTCAGAGACGCATAGTGCTGGCTCTTCAGCTTTGTAATGGAGATGAGCACTGCCCCCTAGAGCTGGAAATGAATAGCACATATCTGTGAGGGGAACCTTTACCTTAACTATAAATCATAGATGTGTATAGTATCCTACATGTGTAGGATTGAGCTATAAAAATGTGTATTTTTTTACAGCTCAGATCTGGTTACTCAAGCACACCCATTTGTTTATTTACTTTGCAAAACACAAAGTCTCGTTAGGCAGTGCTAGGAGGGAGTCATGATGAGACATGAGTCACTTCCACCTGCTAAAGAAATATATTGCTAGTGGCAGAACAAGCTGTTAGGAGAAGCCAGAGATCTCCCACTGTTAGGACTAAAAGTAGAACTGTTAGGACTAAAAGTAAAACTAAAAGCTGTGTCCAAAGAAGAGATGAGTTACACCACATCAAAATTATGGACACGCAAACGGCCTCTCAGTATGATAACATAAAGTTTGTTCAGGCTAAGAGTCCCTAGCTAATTTCTAAGGTTGTGAATTCATTGGGGACTCTAAAAACACCACCTCCCTCTATATGATATAAATATGTATATCAATGTATTATCTTTCAATATATTCAAAATATTTGTTCAAGGTTAGATATTAGATACACTATTGGTTATGTGTCTTAATTACTAGAAGAGGTTTAAAGAGATAAATTTCTAGGAAGAAGATGATTGGAAATAGATGCCTAGATATTTAAATGCCTTTATAGGGCAGTTGTCAATTTTCCAATTGTGGGGTACTAGCATATATATCAACTTTGGCTTTTGTATGGTTAATTTCCAGCAGTTTGGATCAACAAGATGCTAGCATCTGGAAGCTGTGTGCACAGTCCCACTTGGGATACACACACAACATTGACGGACTTGGTATAATAAAAGAATGAAACTGTTTTGCAAGACAGAGAAGAGGCTGAAATTCCCATAATCTGGGTTTTATTTTAGAAACAGCCGCTATCACTTCTCATTCACTCCACATTTATTTGGGATCAGTGTTTGCTGTTTAGAACAGCAGCTGTAGAAAATGCTTACTTCATTGGCTAGTATGAAAGGCAGGAGCACTCTCAGAAGTTGCCCTGGACTTTTACTTGGAAAAACTGGCAGAGCATGAGAAAAGCCAAGCCAGAATCTTATTAGATTTGTGTGTTCTGGGCTTTGGTCTCTGCTTTGCTTGGATAAACTAGCTTCTTGCTTGTGCAGCTGCTGCATAAGCAGAGCAAGAACAATTTTTGACAGCAATCCAGCTATGGGTGCACAAGCCATGAGCCTTGCACATGCACAGCTGGATTCAGAATTCTGAGCTAAGTGAGAACATGTTCTGACAGCAGTCACAAAAAATTCAATCATGCTTCCTTTTTCTTCTTCCAGGCATTATTCCCGCGCTATGGCGGGATCCGCTTCCAATCATACTCCCTATTTCCCCCAAATTCCCTGGTGACTCATAATTCACAATTTGAAAACACCCTGTCAAGTATCCCACTAAGTTTTACATGGAAGGATATTGAATCCTATCTTGGCTATTATCAGTTGTTTATCAGGAGGCAACATAGTTTGATGCCACAAAATTTCAAGAATCCAAAGTATTTCTAATAGCTCAATTTTATTGATTGTTGGAAGCTCTCCAAAGTTGTGGAGAGTTGAACAGCGTGCAAGTTTAATAAATTATTATAACATCAATGTGACATCACAACTACCAGTTCTTTAGTTGGTATTGGCCTTTATACACACAGAAGAAGCGAGTTTGTCATAAAGTATCAGCTTGGGCAGAGCTAAGCAATGGCCCTTTGTAATAGAAAAATGAAAATAGTTACTTTGTGATTTATTATTATTATTTGAAATTCAAATCATTTTTACCGATTTACGAGATGGCTAGAGGAGAGAAAGCATTACTTCTGCTTAACTGCAGTCCCAAACTAGAAGATAATTGAAAGGTTTTCCCTACCTTGATTTGATAATCCTTTCTGGATCAGAACCTTTATTCTTGTATTCCATTAATGTTTGACAAACTTACATGAATAACAATATTTTGTTATTGTACTTAATATTTTGCTTATTTGTCTTTTGATTTAGCAAGGAAAAAATGCACATATATGTAAAGGTGACTTGCCCTGAATTAGACCTCCCATATGCAATAATTTTCAGGTCTGTGAAAAGCTGTGTTTATAGAAGCATAGAATAAATGATCATTGCAATATATTTTGTGCTGTCCCAGACTAGAAGATAATTTAAAGGTGTACAATCCGTAGGGAATATAAGGGGGAAATTGTTTAGAAAATATGTCATTATCAGCTGCATGTCCTTTAATGTCTATAGTGCTTTAATAATATTTTTGACTGGTTATAAACTGCTGCATCATACATAATGTATTCTATTTCTTAATTATTTGATATGCTTGAAATAAATGTCAGTAGCATTTTCATTATTCTGAAGAGGAAGCTCTGCTGCTTGCATGACTGAAGATTTATGCTATATTTACTTGTCATGGAAGGCATATATTGATCCTATTATGAATTTAGGTTGCCTAAATGTTTTCATACAGACTATTGGCTTTTCTTCCAGTTCATACCTGACTAAGTGAAAACAACGTGACATTCTCCAAGATGGAGAGAATGGTCTTCAGAATGTTTACAGGATTCTTTAATTGTCTTTGATCTTCAGAGGAAATTATTTCTGATAACTTTTGATATTGTCTCAGAATCCCTTTCATTGCAAAGAAGAATGTCTGATGTAGGACATATTGAGTTTATTTCAATGCCTCTTTTTTTTCTTATGAAGTAATATGCAACATTTTTGTTTTGGTTTCAAGGAAAGTAGAAATGATACAAACTAAAAAGTCATTAATTTTTTCCCTACAGTCAGAAGGCAGCACATCGGATTGTTGTACCAAGATTATAATGTATAGATATTTTATCCCAGAATACTCAATATATGAATAAACTCTCACATTTTAAGCAGAAAGCTCAATATGCGGCCAATATGCTCATTAATGAAAGCTGTAAAATTAATAAGACTTTTAAATTTTTCCTGTGTAAATACGTTGCTTGTAAATATACCTGTTTTTGTATACAGAGCACAATAATCCAACCAATATCCCATGGCATTTTACTTATCCTAAGCTCATAAGACAAAGAGTGATTAAATGGTTCAGATTAGCTTCTTAAAGTCTGGTATCTTCCAGATACATTGGAGAGATTCTCTTGTCAAGAATATTCTTTTGCTTTATGGGGAGAAATTTAATTCTGACATACCCGGAGAACAGTAGCTTGGGGAAGACCACTGTAAACCATCATACATTGTATGCACAATAAATAAGGCAAAGGTTCCCAATGGTTTATACACTGACTTTTCAATATTCTTTCACAGTCTGAGTTTGAACTCCAAGTCTTTCATATTCGAGGAGAACACGCTCTATCAATAACAAAGCTTGAGGAACACATTTTATATTTAAAAAATGAACTGGAAAATAAGTTATACAAGCAAGATGAAGAAGCAAAGGATGCTTGTGTATCCACTGAAGATGACAACCCACCAAAGACATACAGAAATGTATGCATCCAGACAGATAGAGAAACTTTTATAAAGCCAAATGAAGATGAAACATGGACACCAAAAAATAATCAAAAAATTCCAAAGAAACTTTCCAAACCCTATTTGAATAACAGTGCTTTAGCTTCAGCTGATCGTAAGGAAATATGCAGTTCCAGCCAAACCTCAGGGAATGTTTTTTCGAAGTTGGACCAAATAGTGCCACCGCCACCTCCTCCACCACCTCCTCTTCCTCTCTCACTATCTGATTCAATCCTACCACAACCACCATCGTTGCCCACAAGTCTGAGATCTGCCCATCCGCCGCTGCCGCCACCACCGCCACCACTTCCTTCAGCTTTTGGTGTTCATCAGCCATCTCTACCTCCCCCATCAGGGTCACCTCCAACAGGAACGGGACCTCCGCCGCCGCCGCCACTGCCGCCACCACTGCCACTTGGCTCTATTTTTTCTTCAATGAGTCAAGGTCCTCGAAAACCTACAATTGAACCTTCTTGTCCCATGAGGCCACTCTACTGGAACAGAATCCAAATATCACATAGCAGGTATAGTTATATCTTCTTGCTTATACATAGAATATATTGGTATATTGTATAGCCATATATATACCTGTGCATAGGTGTGCAATTCACCAAAGAAAAAGTGAACAAGAGGCAAAATTATGAGAAATAGTCAAATAGATTAAGAAAAATTTCTATTTGTTTGGACAGCTTCATGTTATCAAATATTTTCCCCCATAGCTCCTGTAATGTTTTTGTTCAGATCTATACTTGTGGCTTACATAACAATATCATTTGATATAAAGCATTCCTGGGATGACCTGTGATATATTGCCTCAAATATTGGGCCTCAAAGAAAAAAGTGAAGGGGTTCTTGCAGCTTCTAACAATATTTTGATTTTTTTTTTACATTTTTGCTGCTATATTAAATGCATGTTAACTCTTGAAAAGAGTGAAACATTCACAGCAAAGGAAGATAATACTATAACTAACATCTTGATGAAATATGACACTTTGCAATACACTCCTAAAGATACATTTTGAATGGGGAACTGTCTTCCTTATCTACTCTTAGCAATCACCCATACATTTCTTTTTAAAACATTTTAAAAAAATACCTTGAATATAATAGAATGTCAAACCTGTTTCCCATTTCCCTGCTAATACTCTTAGTTGAAATCTCACAGAACAGCAATATCCCTGCTCTATAGAGCTTAGAAGTAAATCCCACAGCTTAGAAGTAGAGCTTAGAAGTATAGAGCTTAGAAGTAAATACCACAGAGACTGTAGAAACCTTCCCACTCTCTTGGTATGAATATGACAGCAAGTTTAATTATTTTTAGCAACTCAACTTATTGTCATAGACATATTGACATGCTTGTCAATAATATCTTGTCAGTCTATTTGCCACATTGGCTTCCCCTTTGCTTTTCCTTCTTTCTTTCCATGACTATATCATGGGGAAGAAGACTAGAAACTGTATTACATGACAGGGATAAGTAGAATGTTGTTTGAGCGACCCCTGTTGAAAGGAAAATGTCAGTTGCTGCTACTGAAGAAAACATTTTTTTTCTTCACAGAAAAGCAATCTGTCCGAAATAATTTCCTTTGCTAAAAGGCAATGGAAAATAGATGGAAAAATAAAGACTGTTTTAAATTATAGATTTCAGCATTCAGCAATAGGTTTTGTGAATTAAATGTTACAAAAGGACTGTGGACAATGCAAGAGTATTCTGTGAGATAGTCCTTTCCTTCTGCTGATAAGGTTTTCTTCATCTTGTATGTATTCATCCACAACAATAGTGAGGAAATATTGATTGGTTTCAAATATTGTGATACATTGCTAAATCATGCTTTCCTTTAATCACAATTTATTGAAGAAGACATAGTGCTGTCATACAAATTATTCTGATTTAATTCATATGTCACACTAAACTGAGCATGACATATATACCCAACTATAATAATAAAATATTTTGAGTTACATTTCTACTCCAAGCTTTCCTAAAAAGAAAAGTAGTATGTAGAGGGGACAGAAGAGAGAAGAGAATCTTGTTGTTGATAAAATAATTTAAAAAATATTTGTAATCTATGCAATACCATTATTTTATTTATTTATTTAGTGCATGGACTAAATAGTAGTAGTTCAAATATTAATGTCCAGTCCACCCAGCCATTCAATGATGGTCTATGTTGAAAAAATCAGATATTGGGTCAGTGTGAACTCTTGATGGATATTTGGACACAATGTGGTGGATATTTTGTTGAAGAGCACCACAGTTACACGGGGGGGGGGGTTAGAGACAAGACCCTACTTAAACAATGAGTCCTGGACACCATCTTGGATATGGATCCTGTTCAGAGTTGACCAATGCTGGTGAGGAAGATCAAAACCTGGCAGACCCTTCTTCTACATGATATCGTATGCTGCAGTAAGATTGATGAACACAGCTGTGGTTTTTCAGTCCCACTAGGAAACCAGCCTCGATATACCTTGTTAGGCTCATCCATTGCTATGTATTTAGAGAGCCAGGAGTTCTATAAGCTGTCTGTTGATAACTGCCAATTCTTCAATGTAGTCTGGCTGCCACTTGTTGCTAATCATTTGATTCACGAACTAGCATCACACCCCTATGCAATACCAAAACAATTGAGATAACTGTTGAGCATTATACAGTTCTTCATATGAAACATTTCTTTCAAAAGTGATCTAACCCATCTGGAAAACATCTGTACCTTTAAATGACAATTTATGAATGTTTCTCTTTTTTTCTTATTTTAGTCAACAGTCGATGCCAACTCTTTGGGACTCATTAGAAGAACCCAATCTTTGTGATACAAATGAATTTGAATACTTATTCTCAAAAGAAACAGCTCGGGAAAAGAAAAAAGCATTAGCTGACTCTTATGAAAAGAAAACCAAAACCAAAAAGGTATTTTTATTTTCCAATTACTGTATTTTGAAAAACCTAATTTTATTTTAATAATTTTGATTTTAGCAGAGAATAAAAATTACAATAACATCTACATTTTTCAATCTATGGCCAAGGGTTACAAAATTGGACAAAAGTAATCTGTTTCTGATTCGCCAAGAATTTTTATGAAAGCCAGCATCTGGGATTAATTTTTTTCAGACTTGTTTCAGGCTGTTAATTAGCCCTTTAAAATAGTACTTCCATCATATAAAGAACACGACTGTTAGTATCATATCCTTTCATTTCACCTAAACCTAAAATTAAATGTTCCTTAGTACATATGCCATGCTATTTTGGCATTGCCCTTAACTAAGTGTATGAACCTGCTTTTACTTTTAATACAAATCAGGCAACAGGAATTCAAAGTTATTTTAACAACACTGTTGCATATTTTACAATCTTCTCTAAATATTAAATGTGAATGATTTTGCTTTGAAAGAAAACAAAATTAAAACAAATCTATATTTTGCACAGAAATCTTACATATTGCAACAGATTGGTATTATTCTACCTTTCCTAAAATAAAAACTGGATTCACACATATGTGTTACCTGATTGTATAATAAAATGTATTTAGGCAATTCACTAAGCCATAATTTACATTGAGACCAAGCTACATGTATAGTTTTGGTACTAATCACTAAAAGTCTAAACAGCACATGATCAGAAGTTAAATGTGTTCTTTTGGTTTGAAACCATTCTATGATCTACTGTTCCCCTGGAAACAAGTCATACACTTGTCTTATTTTTTTTTTAATAAAGTTTTATTTGGGTTTTCACACATACAAAATACAAGTAAAACATCTTTTTTTGAAAATAGCATGGTCCCGGGTTGAACTTCTTTATACAGACACAAATTTCATGCTCATTTTTGTGTTCTATTCCATATCTTATTACTATTTTTCATTTTCTATATAGTTTTTCCCCTCTTTTAATTTTCTCAACTTTATTTTGATTATCTCATCTCAATTCAAATCATTATATTCATACTTTTGTCTGTTCTGTTTCAATTTCATATTATCTTTTCTCATTAAACAAATTTTCTCCTGTAGTTACTAATTGGAGTATGACACCTTTATATCTTTTAATTATATCCATTCAACTCTTATTTAAACTTCAATATATACCTTAAGGTTATGACCTTCAATATAATACATAATACATAACTTCCAATAAAATTCTGCTTGATACATTCTTATAACACACACTATATTCTTTTTTTAAAAAGGATTATAAATTTATATAATTATAAACCCTCATTCCATTCCAGTTCAGATCTATCATTAATAATCATTGAAGTCTTAACATCTTTAACATTTCTTTTCAATTAAATATCATACTTTCTTAAAGACACATATAATCTCCATAATTAATTTTTCCCTTATTTCTCTTCACATATATTTTATAAATCATTAAATATTCATTTTGTTGCATTTATTTATTGACAAGCATTCCACTAAGTTATGATAGCTATTTTATCAAACATTTTAATCATATATTGTTTCATATTTTCTGAAATTATTTCTATTTTTAATATAACAATACTATCTTATATACCTTTGCAGAATCCCTTTTTCCATTAGATTTTCACCCATTATCCCTAAATAGGCCCTGTTTCTCTATATTTTGTTTCTGTCCTTTATAACTTCTTTTCCTTTCTTTCTTTCCTCTCATCTTCTCCCTTCCCTTTTTACCCCCTTGTCTCTCTACTAATTCTCTCTTCTGCATTTCCCTCTTCTGTTGCTTTCTGATTTTATACTTATTTTTTCACTCTATTCTTTTTTTTTGGGTTGTTTTACTCAATCTTAAACTTTCCATTCTCCTTCCCCCTCTTTCCTTTTTTTCCCCCACCTAAGATTACTTGTTCATTAAAGATGGCTTTTTCTTTGTCGCAATCTTCTTGTTCTACAGGCATTTCTTGTTGTTTCTCATAGTTCCAAATCTCCATTTCTAAGAACCGAAATATGAAGCCAAAAGAACCTCTCCCTTCTTGTGCATCTTTTTTGTACTTTTTAAGTTTCATTTTCAGTTCTTCTAAAAGTGGAGCCATTTTAAACAGTTTTCAACAACCACCTGATTGATTTTAGTCATTCAAATACAATAACCAAGAATCCAGAGATCACCAAGTAATCCAAACAGTCCCAAACTGTTTCTTCTTATTTCTTTTTCCACTTTCTCTTCCTGGGGTTTTACTATTTTGTTGTGATGTTTCAGTTAAGATGTATATTTTGGAAGTCTTGTTGAGATTTTGCTGTAAGTTCTTTTTTAATTCTAGGCAGTTGCCTCCCTTCCAGATCCTGCCCTTTTATTCTTTTTCTCTCCTTTTCTGTTTTCAGAAGCATTTAATTATCCAGAAATCTTTATTATCCCTTTGACTTTTTATTTTCAGCATTAAATGCCTATTAATATCAAAGTGGATTTTTTTTCCAATTTCTTGCTTAAGTCTCTTAACTGTCAGTATAGGAAAAGGAGAATAAAAACCAAATCTTTTCCCTTTTCTCTCTCCTTCGCAGCTTAAAAATCTTCTTAGGGAACAATATTATTGTTTTTTAAAAATAGTTTCAATTCCAGGGTACCTTATTTGTTGCTTTTGCTGTTTGACCCAGTCAACCAAAACTTTCTCTTCTTATCTTCCTCCTGCACATTCTTTTCTGGTCAAGTTCTTCTTTGTGGTGGCCATTTCTGACCACCTCTACAACAGCCTTCGGGAAAGGGAGTAATGGCCAGCTGGGGAGGAGAGATGCGGCTGTCCTCAACCCTGCAGGCAGTCTCCCCCTTCTTCACCACCTCTAGGGGTGGCTTAGCTGGCTCGGGGCGCTCCAGCGGCAAAAACGGATCAAAACTGCACAGAGATGCGGTTTCAGTCTGTCACCGAAGAAGCTCAAACCGAAAGACACTTGTCTTATTTCAACTGGATTCTAAACCATTTTACTTGTCGTATCATTTGACATCTTAGAATGATTCCATTTTCCGAGCCATGACCATTTGTTTATACAGTTTTAATTTTTAATAAATTGTTCGATAGGAAAAAGAGAAGGAGATGTAACTGAAAAGCAGATAGTTATAAGTACATTTTGAATTGGGGAGCTACAGACAATCAACATGTATTAGTTTTCTTGGTGAGGTTTTTCAGAGATAGTTTGCCATTGTCTCCTTCCTAGGGCTGAGTGAAAGTGACCAGTTCAAGGTTATCCCTTTGGCTTCATGTCTAAGGTTGGACTTGAACTCACAATCTCCCATTTCTAGCCTGATGCCTTAACCACTAGGCAGAACTTCCCTTCTCAATGTATTGTAATGAGGCTTTAAGGAAGAATATCTGCTATTCACCTTCTGCTGTGAGAAAGTATATATGTTTTCAGTATGGTTATTACCTGAAATGTTGAGTGAAAATTGTCAAATACATAGCTCAGATAATATTTTTTGAAATTTAAATGACTCGGTTTTGCTGAGGTTTATTATTTGCCAAATGCCGGTTTCTCTTATGGAAGCTAATATTACCAATCTGAGGCTATTCTACTTTCCTTGTACAAAGAAGGGGGGAAAATGTGATCATCTGCATGATATAAATAAGGCTCCATCCATCATTTTTAGCTTTTTAGTCCAGCAATTACTATATCAGTGACAGAAGATAATGGGTTTTCTGCCTCTAACTGGCTTCATATACTTAGTAACATGTGTTCTTATTTACAGTAAGTCAATATTTTGAATAAGGAACATTTTTATGTTTTAAGAGAATGACTTCAAGTCTGTTGCTTATTTTATAATTATGAAAGATTGTAAATTACTATTTCATGGTATTTTTTAAAATGATTTGAGAAGTCTGCATCAGCATTTTATAACATCCTCTAGCCATCAGTACCAGAATTTGACCAGCGTAACCTTGCTGTGAGTTTCAGCAGCTTTTACAATTTAGGATCATTGCCAGATGTCATATAATTTTTCAAACGGTATTTATTTATTCAACCATTTTCTAAACTCCCTGTTCTTAATACATGACTTAAAATATATTCTTTGGGCAGTTTAATATACATCAGCATTTGCATTCCGTGGACTTGTAACCATGGTTTTCAGATGAGAAGTTATTTATAGACTATGTGACTTTAATACTGTTGTATTCCTGCAAATTGCTCTTATGCTGCTGTAATACTGGGAAAATATTCTTTCCCTGCTAGCAATTTTTGTTAGGAAGTTGTTTTTAGTTGTTGATTTATTTTTTTGCACATCAATACCAAACCATGTTAGTGTTGCAAGAGTTCTAGATCTTGGTTCTGATAAGCTATTCCTTTTGAGCTTTAGCTATTCTGAAATCAACATCTGTGGTTTTAAAATTATGTTAGAACTAAACCTCAATAATTATTTGCAATTTCAAATGGGATATATGGGGAGAGGCTATGCGAGTTCATTCTGATCGTACATCTCAGGCATACTTATGATTTGGAGAGGCATTATAATAATAGTTCATTCAGAAAATATTTTACTTCAAATATTAGACATGCCTAATGAGGTTTATGATAGCCTAAGAAGTTTCTTCAGTCTAGAAGTCCCTAAGTACTATACAAATTGTATTCTACTTTAGATAATAATTAACTTTATTAGACATTAACCTGTTTTCAAGTTCATTGTGTAACATGTATAACTTCAGAAAGATATTTGAAAAAACTTCCCCTGTGAAAATATTTACTTCAAGGCAGCTTTTCTTAATAAGAAAAAAAGAACCCACCAATATTTTGTTCCCAGTTATTCATTTATCTTCATTAATTCCCCAAATTATTCATTTATTGAATTTTTATTGTAAATTTTAATAAAACTAAGTTTGTTACAGACAAACTTAGATCTAAATTCTACTAATTTCAGTGAAAAAAATGAGTATATGGTTTAATGGTCTATCGGTGACAATTAAAAGTCCTTTGATTTCTCTAGCTGATAAGTATAAAATAAGTATAATAAGAATGATTCTTGAAAATCATTTGTGTCAGATTAGGACTGTATAACTTCTAAATTGTGCAGAAATAATTTTGCATTATGTCAGAACAATTTAAAAATTACGAGCTATATCCATTAAATAAATAAATGAATAAATAAATCTTGATGAATCTAAAAAGAAGTGATGATTGGTATTTAGTTACTAAATTAATGTAGAAAGTTCATATTTTTCTGACATCATTGGGTATTTTTATTTCCAGATTATCAAGTTATTGGATGGGAAGAGATCTCAAACTGTAGGAATTCTGATATCTAGTTTACACCTGGAGATGAAGGACATAGAACATGGTAAGTGTTGCTTTTATTTCAATGGGAATGATATGCATGAACATTTTTTTTAATTTTATATCTCTTTAATAACTTGACTCAGTGTATCCATGTATAAATGTTATATCATGCATTACATCTCTGTTGAATGTTTATTACATTTTAAAGTTATTAACAGTTATTCAATATATGTTTTCTCCCTTCCATTAGAAGATCCCTGCTTATCTACAACAAGAGAACATCTTGCTAGCATCCAGTCATCTGGAGATTAGCCAAAATGCCTTGAAAACATTTAAATCATAGCAATTATTATCTTCTGCAACTTCTGCAATTATCTTCTGTTTTTCACATATAACTGAAATTCAGAAATTCTTAGTTCTACTTGAAGTTATCTCCAGCTTTTTCCATATAGTTCATGTTTTAATAAGTTTTCTGCTCTCAAATCATAGTTGGCTTAGTGATAAAAATAAATATCTAGTATATGTAAAGGTTCTATATTATGTGAAATTAATATTTAGGAAAACTAAAGTTTGCTGTAGAAACCTAACACATCTAAAATTAAAAGAGGAATCTTAAGGGTGTTTTTCTTTTCTATTCTGACACTATTCTTCTTCCAGTCATCTCTAACTATTCTACTTCCAGTCATTTCTGACATATTTCACAAATTCTATATAGTTAAGCAATATGTTGCTCCATACATCTGGGAGACAGATGTTTAAGTTTGCATTTGATTACCAGCCAACAAATTGAAGACTGCCACATTTGTGAAAAAATCAGCCACGGATGTTTCTTAAGAGAGAGAGTGGCATTTGTTGTTAATGCAAAAGGTGCTGTCTGTCTTGTTTAAAGGGAATAATGTTAGATAAGGAAAGTACATAGTAATTTTATACTATGAAATTTTATACTTTTATGATTTGACTTCCAAATCATAAAAAAAATGAAATTAGTTCTAGGCCAGTTTAAAATAGGGTTTATGCCTCATAAAATGAGATATGTAATACAGGTTAATATATCATACCTCAGTAGGTGGTTCATTTTCAGTTTACTGTCTTCTCAGTTGGAATCAAAATGATTCTCCTTTACTACTGTTATTTCCCTGTTGACAAGAAATCACCTTGTAATTCTTCTTGTTTCAAACTGATACTTAATATAAAATTTTAAAATGCTTTTTAACAGTATTTGGACATTTTTAAGGAATGTTCATTCCAAAAGATTTGCCAGAATTCTTGTTGTGGATCAGCTGAGATTCAATAATGAAGGTTTCCCACTCAGCTCCCTGCTCTTTTCGACAATCTAAGTGTATTGCCTCAATCTTTGTTTATGAATTTATAAACCTAGCTTTTAAGACCACATTTATATTTAAAATAGATTGTTGTGTTAGAGCATTTTTATTAAACAATAAAATAATAGAAGGAACTTTTGGTGGTACTGTGTTATTAAAATGCATCTGAAACTACTAATTGAATTTCTTTTGCATATTTTGCTCATTCAGAATTTAGTATTTAATGATAGAATATCTGCCTTACACAAGTTTGGAGAGGATGTGTTGATTGGTGACATTGTTTCTTCTTTGATATTTGGGGGGTGTCTGGTGCTGGTTTCTGCTTTTCTGGGTTTGATTAATAATAGTTTTGTTAGAATTACTAATTGGTTTATTGACTATATCAATTTTTGGAAGCTGCGCATAACCAAATATTTTGGCAAAGATTTTTCTGATGTGATTCTGGATCTGATGTAAATTATAGACATGTGGGCTCCAGTTTGGGGAACTAGTAGATAACCACATATTTTTAATGATATTTATAGCTCTTAAAACTATAGAACCCTAAAATGTTATTTCCTTTTGAATGAATGTATAGTAAACTTTAAATCTTGTCTAGTCATTTCTTATCCATCTTCTTTGTATTGGGTTTAGAAGAAAATAGTGAAAGTTTACAATTAAAAAGTCCTTCTATTAATATATTCAGAGGAAACACTTGAATAAAATTATATGCTGTTCATATTGCCTTCTTGTGCAATACAGTTGCCAAGTATTATGTCTGATTTTGAATTTGTGATTCTGATCTGCTTTTTATCCATGCTGTAATTATGTGCTAGTGGGGACAATACTGCACTAATTATCCTTATGTCTATAAATTATTATGAGTGGTGAGCAGACACCATAGAGCCATATAAAAATGCTTATCCTAATTTCCTTACAGACATGGTGTTCAGAAACCACACTGTGGTCATTCTGTCCCAATAACAGAGTTTTAGAGGTAGAGGAACCCAATAAAATTACTGGCTTCTCACAGCTTGTCTTTTTTCATCTTCTTATGAAGTCTATATAATATATTCAAATCAAGCTGCCAGAGTCAGAAGAAAAACTCACCAAGATTACTGTAAATGCAAAATAATATTTCAATAGTCATTTCAGGATCTAACTTCTAAATATGTCTGTCCAACTGCCAAAAAAAGTTTTGATCAATATTGATATGCAGTTAATTCAAATTTAAGATTATTTCACTAGGAGAACTTTCTGTCAATATAGTCATTTTATGTTATCCAAGATAGCTTAGTATCACTTTATTTTTGAAAGGAACATCAGTTTTAAAAAATGCCCCAATCCAAATGCAATTAAATTAGCCTTCAGCAGAAATGCTATTTACTGATTCCGCCTGAAAGAGTAATGATCAAGTTGTTCCTGAGCTAACTGATGTTATGGTCAGTACAATATTGCATACATAGCATGGGATCATTCTGCAGTAATGGGTCCATAAATTAATCAATTTGTTCTACAGAAAAAAAATATGACTGAATCAGGATTACCTAATATAAGTGCAAGTAATTTCATAACATTCATATATGCAGTGTAAGTTCAGGCATAAGCAACCAGGAACAGGAGATGAGTTCAAAGCACTTCAAGTTACATGCTATATATACAAAAGAATCTAATTGATTAACAGTCAGTGCAAATTGGCATTAGATAAAAGTCAACAGAATTCACAAAGGATGGACTTAATGGGTAAAAAGGGACTCCCAACTGAAGGAGTATTTGACCTCACACTCGCACTCAGCCTGCAGTAAATATCTCCTACAGTAAATATCTGCTCCAATGTAATTTATGTCCGCTGAAACAGATATAATATTTATTTATTTTCCACCGTTATTATTGTTTTATTCATAATACTCTTTCCTCCAATTTTCCCCACAACTAAAGTGGGTTGGACTGAAAGATATGATAGATCTTCAGAGAGACAGAAGGATGGATAGAGGGAGGGAGGGAGGGAGGGAGAGAGAGAGAGAGAGAGAGAGAGATGACCCAAGAATTTAGAAATGGCAGGGGAAAGTTGATTTTCTCAAAGTTCTCTTGCTTACCCCTCAATCAATACCATTTGAAAAAGTCCCTTGTACCTCAGATGGTTTGATTGAGGAACCTCATAGACTGGCAAGTAGGAAAAGGATAAGAAAATCATTATACTCATAACTTTCCGATGTATAATTATTTATATAAACAATTTACATTAAATAGGAGTGCACAGTTTATATCAAATTCTACTTTTTCATCTTTTCAGAACAATAAAAGCTCTATTATATGCAAAACCTCTATTAACAGAAAAATTGTCTTTCAGACTGATTTTCTTGGCAGGGTATAAATTTGTTTAAAATAATAGATATTAGGTAAGTCTATTGTGAATGATGTCTCAAACTAATATGAGAAGATGATCAATATCCCACAAAGTTGAGGAAAGAACAGTCAGCAAGAAAAGGACTATTTCTCATTCTTTTTTCTGTTGTATTTCTCTTACAACTCTGATTTTCTAATAAAGAACATTTTATATGCAAATGATATTTAAGTAACCTATCTGGGCAGTATGCAGATAGCTACGATGTATATGTTTATTTATTTATATCCCATCTTTGTTACTTTTACAAATAATTCAAGGGAGCAAACATATCCAGCATACCTTTCCCCTTCTAAACAACCCTGTGAGGTGAGCTGAGACAGAGTGATTGGCCCAAAGTTACCCAGTTGGCTTTCATGGCTTGAACTTGAACGAGACTTGAACTCACTTTTGCTTCTGTTTCATTAATATTAAGTATGTTACTAATTATTATCTCATAGTTAATAATGATAAATATTAAATATATTGATCATGAAATAAATTGATCATGAATATATGAGTAAAAATGTTCAGAGCATATTAATATGTCATTGGTTCAGAGTGAATTCTTGCCTGTAAAGACTTATAAGTGATTAGAGAATCACAATACTTTTATTTGCTTTTGTGTCATTTATGCTCTCTGCTACATTGTAAATGATCTAATCACCTACCATGTATCCTACTGTTCCAATCTCCAGAGAAAATGGTCAGTAAAATATGTATTTTTAAAAATAGAGAACTGTAGCCTTTTTTTTTTTATAGTGGGAGAGTTAACTCAGGGAGAGTTATGACATTGGCAGCATACAAGAAGCATTCAACCAAAAAAGAAAATTATTCTCCAAGTGTTTTCAGTGCATGGCAACAGATAAGCAACAAAGTCAGTTAGCATATTAATGTGTTATTTTATTATTTCAACAGCTGTACTAAATATGGATGATTCAGTAGTTGACCTAGAAACATTGGAAGCACTATATGAAAATGTAAGTAATGCTGATCGTTTATTTGAGGGTTAGAAGTAAAACCAGATGAATCTCTCCCTTTGTCACAAGGCTTTTGACCGTTTTCTTTCATCAAAAAGCCTATGAAGAGCAGTTCATACAAAACAGCAGCATTAGTGTAATACAAAACACTAAAAACTGCTCACAAAACTGCATTCTAAACCAGCTGCAGCTTCCAAATATTCTTCTGGGGCAATCCTATATACAGCATGCTACAGTAATCAAAACCACAATGACAGTCCTTCTTCCCAGTGGTAGTTGTTACCTGTTCGTCAAGCAGTAGCCCTAAATCATTCTAATTGGGGAAGTGCACCCTCCAATGCAAAATCACTGGAGCCAGGCAGTCTTAAAACTCATAGTCACTCATTTTGCCAGGGTTAGTCTGTTTAGCCCCAATCCAGACCTTCACAGCTTTCAGGCATTGGAAAAGGTGTTCATAATACAGATTGGGCCACTTTGTGTATTTTGTAATAATCTGTATTAAATTACATGAAGTATCTTCATCATTTTAGAATATTTTAGAATTAAGTACATGCACTTAATCACAATAATTTAATAGAGCAACAGAAATTAATATGCCTATGTATCATGGTTTAAGAATCCAAATTTCTTAAATGACTGTTGAAGTTGTTTCTCTGTTTTGTTACAAAACAACATTTTTATTAATAATAAAGCATTGAAATTGGATGATTGGTTTAATAGATATCTCTGATCACATCTTGAGAAGAATGAAAGAGGAAAATAGTTCCTTTTTTACAGGAAGCTTAAGAAATCTAATTACTTGAATTATTATTATATATATCTTTGTGCAGCTATACAAGCTCATCAATTTATCAAGATTTCCAAACTTAAAGTTTGTATCTATGTTTCCATATTTATGGCAATGAATTGAAATATATATCATAGAATAACTTTTTGTTATTCAGACATCAGTGTGTATATGTATGTTGACAGTAGTTTGTAGAACAGAACAGAAGATTTTACAAACAATGCAACTGGTGCAATCTTGGAGAAGAAATGTGGTCATGGAAGACATCTTTTCTTGTAGGTCAAAAACAGTATATAAGTATGTGCTGCATATATTTTCTTTCTTTGTACTTTTAAATATGATGCAAAGATGTCCAATCTTTGCACCATGTAAATGTAAGATGATCTCAGTTTTTATTGTAACCAACTATACTTGTCGAAGCTAATTCAATTTTTCATACTTCCAAAAGTAGAAATATTACGAGCTGCCACAATAAGAAAGATAATCTCACTGATATTTTTGTCACTGAATCTACAGAGAGCACAGAAGGATGAACTGGAAAAGATAAAGCAGCATTATGACACTTCAACAGAAGAAAAAGTTAAGCTTCTGGACAAACCTGAACAGTAAGACCAGATGGGCAAGGTGCCCCAAATATTTCCTAGTCATTCAAAACAGTCTTGAAAATCAGAATGCTTGGTCCAGCATTATGACAGAACAACATGTCTGAAGGAATTCCCAAATGCCCTATTGTTGTTTTTTCATTTCCCTTTTGTTGAGTATGATTCTCAGTGACTTCATAAACATGTTCACATACTTTTCTTGATAATAGTATAGAAGTGGTTTGGCCACTGCTGTGCTCTGCAGGCTTTAATGCGGGCTTTAATATTTCCCAGTCTAGCCTACAATCCTGACATTTTTTCCTGGTTTCCTAGCAGTTTCCTAGTCTGACTCTCCTTAGCTTTCACAGCTAAACCAAGATCAGCTTCAGGCTGCCACCTGATGTAGATAGCCCAGTCTTAGAAGTGTCTACCTGTGCTTTTGCAAAAAAAAAATATATCTCAGAATGCAGAAATTCTGGAAAAGTAGGCAGCTTCTTCCGTTGCTAAATCTGGGAGGAGAATTTCTTAATTAATCAAAATATTTGCTATTATAATTTCAAACCATTACCTTTTTTATGCCAAGTAAGGTGAATGAGAGTTCAAGTTACCCAGGATTATTTCTTGAAAGTAGGAAATACATATTTACAAACTAATCCTGTCAGTTAAAATATAGATTTAACAATCCTGTTAAAATTAAGTTGGAATCAGGCTATATATTTGGTTAAGGACACCCCTAGTTGCTATCACCTTTTTCCGTAAACCAAAAAAGCATTGGAAATTCAACCCAGATTGAAATTCTGTGTTCTTGGGAAGTTTTTCTTATACCCCAGTCATCTTGGCTGCAGCCTTTTGAAGATGGTAGAAACCACCACAAAAGTGTTGTACGGTAATTGCTACTGTTGTTGCTCCTGTTACTGCTCCTGCTCCTATTACTAAAATAACATGTTTGATGCCATGTAGCATCACGAGAAGAGGCAACTTATCTTTCCCATGCTGTCAAGTGGAAATATTTCATCCATTTTTTTTAAAGAGGGTGAAATAGGACAGAACTTTATGCTTTCATAAAGAAAAGCAAGAAAAGCATTAAAGTGCTATGGTATATGGCATTACATTAGAGATGTATCCTGGTTCAAGGATTGGTATATCAGTATCAGTATATCTGCTACAGTAGGAGAAAATATTCTTATTGCTGCTAATCAAAGAGAGCCATCATAGCCACAGAAGGAGATGATCAAACCCTGCTGCTGTTCAGATGTTTTGAAACTGCAAAAGCTAAGTTGGGAAAGAATTCAAGGGTTGGAGTCTCAGTGCATCTGGTGAAGATTGCAACTTCTTTTTCCCCATTGTCAGCAATGAAGTAGATACTTCCAGTTTATATGGCAACCTCCCAAACTTGCTTTTTATTTAAGAAAGTCCACAAATATGTATGTAACATCCAGTTTGGCTTTCTAAACTATTCCTACTGAGTGAGAAGCCTAACACGAGACAACACTTATATTTTACCAATTATATTGCATCCACAGAAAGGTAGAACAAATATGAAGACTTCCAACATGTTTAATCCTTATATAAATACAAAGATCACAACAAAGGAAGATGCTACACTAAATTAGAGCCAGAATTCTACTTCAGCTTAATTAATGCATAACTGATTAAAACATTGATATCCTTTGTCTCTATGGAAATCTTCATGATTTATATAATGAGGTGTGGTTATTCTCAAAATAAGAATTGTTCTTGAAAGCAGTAAAATAATCTCAAACAGCAACCAATTCCCAGCAAAGTAACATTAGTAAAATGATTTTCTAATAATAATAAAAACTAAATTTCAGATAAGGAGCCTTCACAGGATCTAAAGCAAAGTAAAAGCATGGCATACTTAGTATATCAGCATCAGTATCATCTTAGCCATTGTTGTCATCATTTTTAGCCATTGTCTATCCACTGCAGGATGAAGGCTTCTTCCACATGTTTCCAACCAATACAGTCCTGAGCTTTCTTTGGCCAACTGGGCCCACAATACTTGCTGATGACATCGATCCATCTTGTTTTAGGTCTCTTTTATGGATGCTTTTTATCAAGTGGGATCCATTCTATGATTGCCTTAGTGGTCTGCTTGGCATCTATTCTTCTTGCTATGTGACCAACCCATTTCCATTTCAGTTCTTTTACTCTCTTGATGACATCTACCAGCCAAATCTACTAGTCTGTTGCCTCTACTATCTTGTTCACCACCTCCATATGGGACAGTTGCTTTTTGTCCAGGTATTTTTTCCCTGTTCTTGCATTAAAGTCACCCATTAGTATTTTGTATCAGCTTTTTTCTTTTGTCTTGAAGTGAGACACATCATCTCAAAACTCTTCAATCTCATCATCACTATAGCTTATTGTTGGTGTGTAAGCTTTGATGAGTTGAAGCTTGTATTGTTTGTTCATTTGAATGATGCAATGGGCTACTCTGTCTGATATACTTTCAAATCTTACTGCAGAGTCTTTCAGTTTTTGATTGATGAATAAACCAACTCTGCCACATTGTCCATCTTCAGTATCTCTAGTGTAGAGTAAATGCCCAGTTTTTTTAAGTTCAACTAATTTTTTATCTTTTCATCTTGTTTCACGTAATCTTATGATATCCCAATGCATATTGTTAGTTCAATCAGCAGTTCTTCTAGTGAGCATCCATTTTCATTGTTCAAATGTTGACTGTTCCTATATCCAAAGTCCAGCCTGATTTAATCCTAGCCTCTGGAAAATGAGTAGCTATGTTTGAGGTTGTATTGGCATGTGGAAAGATTAGACCATAATCTGCCATGTTAGTTCAGTGTGGGTTGGCAGATGTGATCAGTTAGTCTGGAGTATCCATCATGGCCTGTGCGCCTTGGGAGACCCTTCTAGACATATACATGTCCGACAACAATGGCCCTGATTTCATTTACCCACACAAGCCCCTTCACCTTGTCAAGGCCCCAATCATAGAAGGACAGAAGGAGACTGAATATAATTCCAGTGATCCCCAACCAAGGCAATTAACTGTAATAGTATGGATGATTAATGTTGTTAACATCATACCTAAAGGTGTTATGTAGAGTTAGCCTCAAGACTCAAAACATCAACTTTTGATAGAAGTTTAAGATATAATCTTGTATCTACTTTGCTACCCTATGGAAGTAAGCAGGATTTACTTTTGAGTAGATCCATATTAATGAAAGTAGAATGGTTATGTTATATTAAATAGAACAGGATCAAAGTTTTTTTTATTCTGAGGATCAAAGTTTTTTATTCTGAGGATTAATTATTTTTAGGAATAAGCCTGAGAATGATAAAATTGTCGTGGGATGCTTACTGAAATGTCATATAACCACAATGGAACTAGAACTTTTCTTTTTAGTTTTGTTTCTCTCCAGCAGAGGGTGGTATCTCTATCTTTCTATTTCTTTCAGACTGTATTGGTGATAAACTGTGCTGGAATATTGAATTTATCTTTTTCAATAAAGATCAAAAGATTGTTTATTTTACCCGCAATTTAAATCATAGCAAGAACTCATTTTATGTATTGTCAATATTTCTCTGATATGTTGAATTATATAAGGTAAAATGCAATTACTTGATTGAAATATATATATTTGCTCCTATTTTCACAGATTTTTATATGAGTTATCTCAGATCTCCAACTTTGCTGAACGTGCCCAATGTATAATCTTTCAATCTGTCTTCAGTGAAGGGATAATTGCAGTTCATCATAAAGTTGACATTATTCATCATGTTTGTAAGGTACTTGTGATACAATTTGTAACACTCTAAGGTTTATTTTCTTTCATTGAACATGACTATTTCTGAGTAAAGATGACAGAAAATTGATTCAAGTCTAGTTAAAGTAATAGATAATGTTGTGCTTCCAAACAGATATCATTTTCTGATTTTATAGTCTTTATGAATACCAAATATTTTAAGTCAAAATGATTTTCTATCAAAAAATGTAAACACCTTAAATATTTCTATATTTAAATTAAATTAATATCTTATTTATATAAAATACAGTAGCACAAAAATGTATGTAAAATCATAAATGAAAAAATATATTCCAAATTGTTACAATTACAATAGGGAAATCCAGCTCATTTATTATGGCATAATATAAGCTTTCTCTTACATCTATGAACGCTTACGTCATAATAAATGGATCTTGCAAATGTTTATTTTCAAATGCCCAAAGCAAAGTTCTGTATCGGTTTCAACACTGACAGGCTCCAAAGAGATCCAAGGTCAGAACAGCTTTCATGAATCTACAATAGCCATTTGGTTCTCAGATAAACTTTTAAAACAGAAAACAATGTTCTTTTTTTTTTAATTTTCCTTATTTTTCTGAGTTTGAATGTTGTTTTTGCAGATTTATTTTAAATTTGGTAATGTAGGGATACAATATTTTTTGTGTTTATACTTGGTTGGATCCATGACACCAATTATTACATTACTTCAAAGTTGCAGTTTGAACTTCATTTACTTGTCTACTGCATAAAAAAGGGCTGAGGCCTAAGTCACTACCTAATGGTCCCAAAGTAAATTTATTTATCTAACTTAACCTATATTCCTCAATAGGGTTAAGAAGGGTTTGCACTGGTCACCACGCAACAAACTTAGTGTAATCCTACATACCTACCAGCAGAGGGAAGAGAATAGGGAGGTTCTTGCCCTTTTTTTGTGTTTGCACCTCTTTTGGAAGTTAACCCTCCCTTTGAATCCCAATCTTTCAAGTGGATTAAGGTGGAGGAACTGACCTGGGACTTGTCAGGAGAGCAAAGAAAGTAACACCACGTCAAGACTTAACTCTTGATGCAAAAGTATTTTGTACTTCTGGTACAAAATGCGGATCTTCAAGTGAGATTCACATAACACAAGCACCTTTCAAGTTTTTTTTTTAATTTTTAATTTTTCTTTTCTTTTATTATTTTTTTAAAGTTTTTATTGGTTTTTAAAAACAAACATAAACAAACAAAACAAAAAAACATCAAGCTATCTTCCATAGTGTATATACAGTGTGCCGGTTGGTTTACAAATTGTTTTGTGCTTCCATTTCGTAGTCTTCAATTGCAATTACGTTGCATATAATCTCATATTTTCAATCAAAAATTAAATACCTTAGTATCATTATTAATCAATCATTTGACTATACTTTTATTCATTCATGTTTTACAAGATAATCATAATTTACTTAGTTTATTTTATAACAGTTCATATTATCATCCCAAATCTAATCCTAAAATCATTTTGTAGATATAATAAGAAAGAAGTACATCTTTATATATTTATTATTTTCTAAAAGTCTACATATTTCATTACTGTATTTTATTGTCTAACCATTGATAGAATAGATCCCAAATTTTATAAAATTGTTTATCCTCTTGTTCTCTAATTTCAAATGTCAATCTAATCATTTCAGCACATTCCAATATTTTCTTAATGATTTCCTCCGGGGATGGTGTTTTCTCATTTTTCCAGTTTTTGGCAAATACAATTCTAGCCGCTGTTAATAAATTTACAATCAGATATTTCAAGTCTTTACTATATATTTCAGGTAAAATTCCCAATAAAAATATCTCTGGTTTCAAGTCTATATGTTTTTTTGTCATTTTTTCCAACCACATGTGGATTTTCGTCCAGTATTTTTTAGCATCTGCACAAGTCCACCACATATGGTAATATGAGCCCATAGAAACATAGAAGTCTCGAATGATTTCCTTCTTCTCTTTATTATCATTGCAAACTTGGCCTTGGTCATCTATTAATTGCAATATTTTCCTTGATTCTTTCTCCTTTTTCAATTTGTATGCTAACCATCTACCTGGTTTGTTTGCGTCTTCAAAGTAGTTCTGTTTAGCACCTCTAATTTTCTGTGCTAGTTCTTCTTTTTCTATTTGACCCATTTTATGTTTAATTAGATCCATTTTTAGCTTGATGTCCTTTTCTGTGGCATTTTCTGTAGCTCTTTTTCAAGTCTTTTATATTCATCCTCTAAGGCCTTAGAGGCTAATCTTTTCACAGTATTTCTTTTCCTTGTATAGTCTATTATCAAGCCTCTAACATATGCCTTCATTGTATCCCATACATTCTGAATTGATGTATCTTCTTTTTTGTTTTCTCTAAAAAAAAAAAAGCCAATTCTTTCTCCATCCACTGTGTGAAGTTTTTTTCCTTTAAAATAGTATTATTTAATGTCCATCTGGATCTTCTTCTTTGTCCTTTCCATTTAATTGTCATTGGATTGTGATCTGCCCAAGTACTTGTTTCAATATTTATTTCTTGAATATTAGTTATTAATTCTGTTGACATCCATATCATATCTATTCTGGACCATGATAAGTGTCTATTTAAATAGAAGGTGTATTGTTTAGTTTTAACATTTCTTTCTCTCCATGCATCTTTTAAGTTTATTTCATCTACCATTTTAAAAAAAGATTTAGGGAGAGTCTTTCTGTTTTGCTTTATTGTTTTCTGTGCTGTATGGTCCAATTTATTGTCTACAATTCCAATAAAATCTCCCATCATCACTATATTAGCATCGTCCAGTTCAATTATTCTCATATGTAATTTTTTGTAGAATTCTTCTTGTTTGTCATTCAGAGCATAGATTGCAATCAGGAGTGTTTTCGTATTATTGTCCATTATTTCCACCATTGGTATTCTTCCATCATCATCGGTATAAATCAATTTTGTTGGGGTGGTCTCTTGAATATATAAAACCAATACTCTTTTCTTACATTGTGTCAAGGAAGTAAATATTTTCCCTAATTTTGGCTGTATCAACAATTGTTCATATTGTTTTTTAATATGTACTTCATATTTTTTAATATGTACTTCAAATTTTAATCTCTAATTTATGAAAGGTTCTCCTTCTTTTAACGACTGAGTTACGTCCATTTATATTAATTGTAATCAATTTTTTCTCTTCCATGATTATATTTTGTAGTTAAGTTTAGCAGCTCTCATAGATCTTAGTTCACATTGTTCTTTGACTTCCATCTTTCCACCTACTGCACCTTCTTCTTTTTCAGTCACCATTTGGCAGTCCTCTTGGAATTCAGTTAGTGAGATCTCTTTTTCTGCCTCTTTCCCTCCAAAAAATTATGTATAAAATAATTCCACTTTCTCAATTGAGTCAATTCTATGTCTCTGTCCTTGCCATGTGGACATTAAATCTTCTGGAATCAGCCATCTATAATTCACCTCTTTTTTAAGTAGCATTTTAGTCAGGAATCGGTATTCTCTTCTCATCTCTCTCACTCTTCTGGGTATTTTCTGAATTCTGATCTATCCATCTCCCACCTCAACATACCACTTTTATCTTGTTCAACCACCGTTAATCTATTATCAATACCTCCAATCTTCTTGTCTCTTCATTTATCTTCTTCTTCTTCAATCTTTTGGAATCTCTCATCATATTTCAACATCATTTGTTGGATGTTCTCCACTTTTTCATTGGTTTTCCCTGTTCTTTTGTTCTTTGAACAAAAAACAGAGAACACTTTGTTCAGTGTTCTCTGTTTTTTGTTCAATGTTCTCTGTTCTTTGTTCAATGTTCTCTATTCTCTTTTCAGTATTCTCTGATCTTGCTTGAATATTTTGAATTCCTTGCATAATCATCTGCAGAGTCACTTTTTCTTGTTCTTTTTCTTGCTTTAACATTGTCTGTATTGAACGTTGTCCTCCAGATGGTGGAGAGGAAGAAGTAGAAGTTGAAGAACCAGGAGCTGTAAATTTCCTACTCATTTTAAGCAACTCAAAATCTTTGGGTTCTTCTAAACCTTAATCCAATTGTGAAGTAACCAATTATAGTTCAAAATAAAAATAGTAGAAAAAAGAAGTCCAATAATAATAATAATAATAAGGGAAAAAAAGGGAGGACAAAATTTCTTCAGATTCTTGTATACCTTAATCCAATCAGTAGTTAGATGAAGAAAAAGGCTTGGGGGAAAAAAAGAAAAAGGAAAAATTCTTCAGGTTCTTCAACACCTTAATCCAATTTAAAGGTCTCAAATAGAAAAGAGTGCATAAGAATAAACCAGAAAGGTAGATGAAAAAACAAAAATACCAGGAAAGGGGGGGGGAGGCTATTCCCTTAAGAAAAATTAATACTAAAGCTTTCCCTTTAAAATAAAAAGCAGATGTAGAGATTGGACTTCCAAAGAAAAAAAGAAAACCAAAGACAAGCTCCAACAAAGCCAAAACCCCAAATAGTTATTACAAGAAAAAAAAAAGATAAAATGAAATACAATAAAGCTGGTGAAGAGGGATAGCACAACTTCGAAAAAGTAAAAAAAGCACACTGCACTTTGTTTAATTATCCAAGGCTCTTATTATAGCTCTCTTCTCCAAAAACTTATCACCTTTTTTTCCCCTAGATTTCAACACCAGACTCCAGCTGTTGATAGAAACCCAGAAGAGCACCTGCAATAATATTCTCTCATGCTCTTCCCTCTATCTTATCAAATAGCAATGTCCTTGAAAAAAAGTCTCAGTTCTTTCTTTCTTAGCTTTGTCTGGTCACAGGGAAATAGAATATTTTCAAACCTCTAGTTGGCAGTGTTACAAAGATTCTTTGCTCTCTCTTTCCCCCTCCTTTTCCAAGCAAGATATAATAAGAATTAATAAAAAAGAAAAGAAAAGAAAGAAATAACTAAAAGGGAGCCTCTAGCCTAAAATATTACAAAATCAAAAAGGAGAAAAAAAATAGATGTAAAGGAAAAAACCAGTCCAGTTTCAAAATATAAGATTGTGTACAGAAAATCCAGCAATGAGAAAAAAAACATTACTTTGACATTCCTGCCTAAAATCGCCGCTTAATCACTTCTGTCAAAACTTTTACAGATTCTTTCTTTTCCTTAGGGTGTCCTTTCAGATCTTAGAATAAAGAAAAAGTTCTCACCAAACCGGGACACTCTCTTTCCGTTCTCTTTTGTTTCGGAGCTGTCTCAACTTCAGCAGCTTTAATGGCTGCCTCTTTGCCGCTGGCAAGAAGGGCTTCTCCTGGATCTACCAGGGACTTTGCGGTATCCCTGGGATTGACAGGATGCGCTCTTCACTTTCACCATCTCTTCGGGATGGTTTAGATCCAATAGGACCATCCAGGAGCAAAGATATCGGCAGCGATCTCAGACCTCCAAGATTGCATGCCGTATTGTCGCGATGCCAGCTCCGCCCTCCCAAGCACCCTTCAATTTTGTCTGTGCTTTGTTCACTTTTTGTTGAAGTCTGGGATTGCTATATTCATTTATTATGCAGAACATTTATCAGGTGTTTCCTTTAGCAGCTAATAATGTTAAAGCAGACTAAATATCAACATTTTAAATTATTTCTATATGCTGCAGTAGGTGTGATATATATGGCCCTCCATTTTTATCTCTTAAAATGACTGAAATAATTAAAGGTTTAATAATAGCAATAGCACTTAGATTTATATACCGCTTCATAGTACTTTATTGGCCTCTTTGAGTGGTTTACAGAGTCAGCATATTGCCCCCAGCAATCTGGGTCCTCATTTTACCAACCTTAGAAGGATGGAAGGCTGAGTCAACCTTGAGCTGTTCAGGATTGAACTCCTGGAAGTCAGCAGAGCTAGCCTGGATTACTGTATTCTAATTACTGTGCCACAATGGGTCTATAATAATAATAGGCCCAAAGCCATTCAATTAACGTTCTAGCTAAAAGATATTGGATTCAATATTTTATTAACTTGAGCAATGTGGGCTCTTAAAATAATTTCATGGCCCAGAATTGATTTTAAAACCTTCAGCATTACAGCATTTCTGTTAGTATATTTCACTGTGTAGATTTATAAAGAAAAACTAACATTAAAATATTTCTTCATGTAATATTTTTTTGATATTATAAATTCTAGCTATCTTTTTCAGGAGTTGATTACAATGAAAAGTGTGAAAAATATTTTAGCTTTGATTCTGGCTTTTGGAAATTATATGAATGGAGGAAACCGAACACGTGGTCAAGCAGATGGATTTGGCTTAGAAATACTTCCCAAACTAAAAGATGTTAAAAGTAGAGTAAGTACAGCATGCAGTTTAAATCAATATTTTTAATTGTATTCAATCTTTCAATTAGCAGGCAATGTTTTGTGGACAGACGTCTGCTCCTAACAGAAATGACAAAAAAATGACGAAATATATGTTATGACATCATAATGCACACTCAACTCTTTTGTATTTGAGTGATAATGTCACATACATGTATATAAGGATTGGAGTTTATGTTTCAGCATTGTGCTATGTGCTTTGCCATTTTTCTCCTTCCCCTTGCTGCAAATCCCTAAAGGTCTATGAAAGAAGAATGCTCTCCTTCTCTTTGCTGTTGTCTTTACTTACAAGTGAGACAAGTACTTGTCCATGATGTCAGCCCTATCAGGTAGACCAAACCTGAAAATTAATTCTGGATGAAGGATAAAACTACTTCTATTGAAATTGGCTATAATAACATACTCTTACATGTCAGCCATATTTTTTTTTCTCAATAATAGTTCCTGTATATTTCCATAAAGGTAGTCTTCCTTCGTCTATACATATGGTAATTGAGGCATATCTTTTATTACTCTATTTTACTATTAACAGTTGTTGTGAATCTGGCTTCCCCATTGATTTTGCTTGTCAAAAGATCACAGAAGGTAATCCTGCGACACTGCAATCATCATAAATATGAGTCAGTTGCCAAGTGTCTGATTTTTGAACAGCGATTATGGGGGATGCTGCAACAGTTGTAAATGTGAAGTCACTTTTTTCAGTGCTGTTGTAACTTTCTCTAAACAAACTGATGTAAGTTGATGATTATTTGTACAAAACTGTCATTAATCCAAAATGCTTCTTTTGTGGGGGGACTGATGATGGTGGAGTGGAATTTCTATGTTAAATTAAGCAATGGTGTGAAAAGCATAGTGCCTCCCCCTGACACTGCATCATTGTGAATGTTCTAAAATTTTTGATATTGTTTACTTCTACATTTTAAGATAGACATATCAGGTAGTGATTTGAAGCAAGGGGGCATGGGCAAGGGATTAATAAACAAGAAGCCATTCAGGATGAGGTCAGAAACTAAGCCTGCTGAAGGACATATCCTTCAGAACCCTGGACAGATCCTAGGGAAGCCTACAGTATTACTAATGAGGGCTAGTTGTGACTGAATTCTTGGGAGTAGAAATGAAGAATCCATAGATATCCCTCATACTGGCCTTTCTCTAGGTCCTTCCCCTCTATGATAATTTAGACTGTTAAAAACTGGCAATGGTCCATAGAAGGCTTTATACACAATTCATTGTTCATTAGGTGACCTTTAGATGTTTTTATATCTCACCTTTATTAATGTTATAACTCAAGGCAGTGAACATACTTAATACTCTTTCCTCCCCCTGTTTTCCCCACAAAAAATCAATCCTGTGAGGTGAGTTGGGGTAAGAGAGAGGGACAGGCCCAAGTCACTCATCTGGCTTTCATGCCTTAAGTGAGATTAGAATTCCTGGTTTCTAGCCTGGTGCCTTAAACCATTAGACCAAACTGGCTCTCTGGCCTTGATGGTGCAGTGAAGTTGGAAGGAGAAATGTCTATAATTTTTTGAAAATGACTTGTCCTTCATGGCAATTGTATTACAACAGAATCATAGATCACGCAGTGTAAACTTTGGAGATCATCTAATCCATTCCTCTGCCATGGCCATCCAGATTCTATTGCAGCACCTGCATTATCTTACGGGTACTTTTTTTTTTCTCTACGCCCAGTTGAAATCCAAATAGTTTCCTGTACTATTTTTTGGAACAACTTTGAACACATCTGCTTCACCTTTTACATGCCAGTTTTTTAGATATTCAGAAAGAGATAATGTCTCTTTGCAGATTTCTCTTCCCTAGGCTAACCATGCCCAGCTGATTCTTCTAACCCTTTAATGTCTTGGTTTCTTTTCTCTGGTAGCTTCCCCCCACAACCTAATATTTCTGCAAGAGATCGGAGAAGAATTAAAATCTCCATCATGAATTCTGTGATCTCTACCATGTTTTAAATTCAGATGGAAAAATAATTTCCATTGATACTTATATGTCAGCCATATTCTTGCCAAGCCCAATTACTTAGTGTGTGTACATACCGAACAGGCAAGGAGAGATGAGCCTGGGAATCCCATTTTCTGGGCTTCTGACAAGTTTAGAATGGTGCTTTGGTGGATGATGTTACAGATTCAGATGGCCTCATTTCAACTGAGGCTATGTCCAAGTCATTACTGATCATGACAAGCAACACTTTTATATGACAGAACTAGCCACAATATGACAAAAACTTTATAATCCTATTGATTCTGTATTATCCCCATTAAGAGATAAAAGTTTCTTGGATGATTTTCTTTAGACTCTTTAAGTTGTTGAAAAGAGAGTGCCTGAAAATACAACAATAATAGAAAATAGTAGTAATTTACTGTTAGGGATAACATTGTTTGCCCTAACTGGTTTAGGTAAAATAATAACTATGTAATCATAGTTTATAAGTTAAAGTGTCTGCAGCTTTAAATATAAGAATGTAATTAAGGGAGTGGTTGTGAAAGCACTTTAAAAGAAGCAAGACGACAGCTTGCTCTCTCTGGCTTTGATGATCCCTGATTACTGCTTGGAATCAAGACTGCATTGCTCGAACGGGAGAGAAACAAAGGACTGATTTGTAAGTGAACTGACATAGGATATTCTGCACGGACTTTGCTAACTGAATATCCCTGAATGGACTGACTAAATGATACATGACTATTGGACTGTTATTTTGACTATGCTGTGAACTCATAATGGAATAAACTATATTTTTGATAGCACAAGCGTATCTGTTATTTTTACTGTATGTTAATAAACATACAAGCTTAGCTCACTCATTTAACACTGGTTATGGGCCCAGAGGCTGCAAAGTCAGTTTAATTAGGATAAAACAGATTTATGTAAAAGTGAGAGTTTGTGTTGTTATACATTACAGTAAACAGACAGCTGTGTTTTATTAATTATAGTTTTATATCCATATAAGAAAACATGGCACAAGTCAATCTACAAAATTTGTCCCTTATATCCAAGCTGGATGGAACAAACTATGTATCATGGTCTATGAAATGTAGTCTACTTCTACGAAGAGAAGGTCTGTGGAACATAATTGAAAATCCACCAAACGTAGAAGAATGGGATCCAGAGGATGATGAAGATAGACTAAAAATAGAAGAATTTATGCATAAAAATCAACAAGCTATTTGCATAATTGGGTTAACCTTAACTGACCAACAGCTTGTTCATATCCATGGAGAACAAACGGCTGTTGGGTGTTGGCAGAAGCTGAAGAGGATCTATGTTCGAGATAACGTTGGTGCACACATAAATCTAACACGAAAGCTTTTCAGTACGCATCTCCAGAAGAATGGTGATATGCTGAGTCATTTGAAAACTATGCAAAGCATTTTTCAAGAACTGCATGAGAAAGAGCTTATTTTCTCTGAACTACACCAAGTCTACATAATTCTATCTTCACTTGATGAAAGTTATGACAACTATGTAACTTCCCTTGAAATTTTGCCTAAGGAAAGTTTAACTTTAACTGATATAACTGCCAGATTGATTGAAGAGGCTAGATGAAGGCTTGAAAGAAATGATTTAAGGAGGGAGCAACCTCAAAAAGAAGATAATGAACCTCCTACTGCATACGCAATTAAAAAGTGCTTTAATTGTGGAGGAAGAGGACATTTGGCAAGATTTTGTAAAAAAGCAAAGCGCCAGAACGCTGGCCAGAATATTAAAAGTCATCAAAAGATAAATAAAAATTTAGAGTTAGCCATGTATACTAACGGAGCTGTAAAAAATAATTTATGGTTGGTTGACAGTGGAGCATCCCACTGTATAACAAATGATAACAAAAATTTTATTAAAATGTCCAAGAGTACACAGCAGATATCGTTAACCAATGGCTGGAAACTAAAAGCTAAAGGTCAAGGTATAGCATATTGTTCTTTTATAAAAGAGAATGTAAAAATGTTATATGTACCACAACTTAAGTTTAATTTAATTTCAGTTAGAATTTTGGTTAAACAAGGATATGTAGTTACTTTTAAAGGAGATAACTGCATAATTGAAAAAGAAGATAAGAAAATTACTGCATCTTTAAGAGGTGAATTATATGTGTTAAATGATGATGGTTTAAAAGTGGCTAACACAGTTTATGAAAATAAGAAACCTCATGATGAATGTATTCACTTGTTACACCGAAGGCTAGGGCATTTAAATTTTAAAATGCTTAAGAAAACTGTTGAATTATCTAAGGGAATAAGTTTGAAACCTTGTAATAAGTAATGTAATGCCTGTAATCAAAGTAAGAGCAGGGTCATACCAGCTAATAGAGTTGATGGATTTACTATCAAACAGCCTTTAGAGGTAGTATTTGCAGATTTAATAGGTCCGAAAAAATCAAGTGTAGAAGGAGCTCGATACATACTAAGTATAATGGACCACTATTCTAGATATGGGTTTTGCTATTTAATGAAGAGCAAAACTGAAACGTATCAAAATCTCTTTAATTTGATAAAATTTGCTGAAAGGAAAACTAAAAAGAAATTAGTAACTCTTATAACAGATAATGGTACGGAATTTACAAATAATAAATTCCAGAACAGACTAAGAATGTTAGGTATTCAACATAAAAAGTCTGCACCATATAGGCCACAACATAATGCCTTTATAGAGAGAAGAGGCCAAACATTACAATCAATGACACGAACTATGATGTCTGATTCAGGATTACCTGACAATTTGTGGGGAGAAGCAATAATGTGTGGTAATCATATATTAAATAATGTTGTTAATTCAACAACAGGTGAATTACCATTCACACTGTGACATGGTACAAAACCTGATTTAAGTTACATGCACACATTTGGAGCACCAGCATGGGTGCTTATCCCTACACAACTTAGACACAAAGGACAGCATAGAGCTAAAAGATTATTTTTTGTAGGATATACATCTAATCATAGATCTTATAGATTCTGGGAACCAGGTACATCTAGAGTTTACACCAGTGCTAGTGCTAAATTCCTAGAACATGTAGGATGGAATAGATTAGAGCAAGATTTAAATAATGAAGTAATTATTGAACCCTACAAAAGGCAAAAAGATCAGACTAGTTATATGAAGAGTCCAATTAAAGAAGAAGTCCATGAAGAACAAATAGAACCAGAACAAGAGGAAACAGTTGATCAGGAAGAGTTAGATAATCAAGAAGAGTTAATAAATGAAAGTCCACCTGTAAGTCCTTTAATACCTAGACGTACTACACGTGTAACTAGACCACCTGATAGGTATCAAGCAAGTATAGTTTGCCAAGTAACTAAAGTTCCAACTAGTGTAGATGAACTTAGGATGTATCCTTCTAAGGATCAGGAGAATTGGCAAAAGGCAATAGAAAAAGAACTAAATTCATTGAAGTTAATGAAAGTTTATGAAGATGCTAAATTACCTCCAGGAGAAAAATCCATTGGGTGCAAATGGATATTTAAAGTAAAAACTGGAAATGATGGGACTGTTACCCATAAAGCTAGGTTAGTAGCTCAAGGATTTAATCAAACTGCATCTGATTATGATGAAGTTTTTGCACCAAGTCTTAAAGCAACATCTTTGAGAGCAGCTTTAGTGTGGGCAGCTAAGAAAAATTATGTCATTAATCATTTAGATGTGGAAACTGCTTATCTACATGCACCATTGCAGCACACTATATATTTGAAAAAGCCAATTATTTTAAAAAATAATAAAGTAAATAGTAATGATTGTTGGAAACTCAAAAAGAGTCTTTACGGGTTGAAACAATCTGGGTTTGAGTGGAACCAATATATTGTGAAAGAGTTAAACAATATAGGTTTTAAATCTGGTTTAGCAGATCCATGTGTGTTTAAAAGAGAAAATAATGGAATGGTGTCATTATTGTTATTAATTACAGATGATATTGCTTTGATAACTAAGACTAATAATGAAGCTAATGAAATTATATCATTATTAGCCAAAAAGATAAAATTAAAGCATTTAGGTGAAATTAAAAAGTATCTAGGATTGACAATTAACAAAACAAAAAATGGATTTAAGATATCTCAAGAAGATAAAATTTGCCAATTAATTAAAACGTATAAAATGGAACTTTGTAAACCGGCAAAGACTCCAATGAGTCAGGAAGTTTGCCAAACTGATGATCAAAGTCCCAAATTTGATAAGTCCATATATCAATCTTTGATTGGTAGCTTATCATATATAAGCAATTGGTCTAGGCCAGATATAGCTTATAGTGTAAATCAGCTGGCACGTTTTAATTCGGATCCACATCAATGTCATTGGCAATCATTAAAGAGAATTTTAAGATATCTTAAAGGAACAATGAACCATGCATTGTATATAGAACCAAAGGGTGATTTGAGTCTTAGTGCCTATGCAGATGCAAGTTTTGCAACTGATATAAACACTAGAAAATCAACATCTGGGATGGCTATATTATTTGGTAAGACACTAATAGGGTGGAGGTCAATCAGACAACAGCATATCAGCTTGTCCACGATGGAAGCGGAATTTTCATGTCTGTCATTACTATGCACTGACTTAATTCTGTACAAACAGTTATTATTAGACATGGGTATAACTGTTAAAGAATCCATTATTGTGTACAAGGACAACCAGGCAGCCATAAAATTAGCTACTAGTATTGCTGTAAAAACTAGATCAAAACATACTGATTTAAGATACTTAAATGTTAGAGAATCTGTAAAGAATGGGCTAATTAAATTGGAATACTGCATGACAGAAGAAAACATTGCAGACCAATTTACAAAAGCTCAAGGAGTAATTAAGTTTAAAGAGAGTTGTAATAAATATGATTTAAAGATGTAAATAGTTATAGTATTATTATTATTACCTAAAAGGGGAGAATGTTAGGGATAACATTGTTTGCCCTAACTGGTTTAGGTAAAATAATAACTATGTAATCATAGTTTATAAGTTAAAGTGTCTGAAGCTTTAAATATAGGAATGTAATTAAGGGAGTGGTTGTGAAAGCATTTTAAAAGAAGCAAGACGACAGCTTGCTCTCTCTGGCTTTGATGATCCCTGATTACTGCTTGGAATCAAGACTGCATTGCTCGAACGGGAGAGAAACAAAGGACTGATTTGTAAGTGAACTGACATAGGATATTCTGCACGGACTTTGCTAACTGAATATCCGTGAATGGACTGACTAAATGATACATGACTATTGGACTGTTATTTTGACTATGCTATGAACTCATAATGGAATAAACTATATTTTTGATAGCACAAGTGTATCTGCTATTTTTACTGTATGTTAATAAACATACAAGCTTAGCTCACTCATTTAACATTTACTATTAATTATTTATACTATTTACTATTATAAATTAGTTTTCACAGAGTTTGTGGTCACTTCATCCTTATTAAGAGTTTAGGAAGTATAAATTACAATAAAAATCTTTTTCAACCTATATTTTTTACGTTCATATTCCACATTTTCTGATATTTTGAAATCTTATTTTTCATTTCTCCCTTTTTTAGGAAACAGGAATCAGCCTTGCAGATTATGTTGTTATTTATTACCTAAGACATTGTGATGAGGTAAGTTTTTATCAATTACTGTGTGTTGTATATTATTTAAAGAAGGTGTTGTAGAGTTAGGTTTATCCCATTCCTATATGATAAAAGAAACAGGAAGGGTAAGGATAGCATGCTATCACATAACTGAGAAAAATTAAACCTATTGTCTTATTTTGACTTTTCTTTTTTTCATGTATCTTGGATTAAAGTTGGAACATAAACTACATGAATAGTTTTACTTGTCTTCTTATGTCTCCTAATTCCAAAAAAAAATCCTTGTGGGTGTGGGATCCTTGTTGAAAAGAATAACAAATGAAAAATTGTTAAAAATAGCAGAGCCACTTCACTAGTTTATATACTTATTTTGAACTTATATTTAAATTTATGTACCACTCCTAGACAATTCTGGGCCACTTACAAACAGTAAAAAAAGAAATATAAAAACAATTAAAATTACATTTACAATTATAACTCTATCACCGTTCTCCTGAGGTCCCAAACCTGCTGGCATAATCAGTCTTGAGAGACCTCAAGTTCAACAGGGACAAGGCCAATCTCATCTCAGAGGGGAGAAGATTTCAACCGTGCTGGTACCCTCACAGAAATTTTTTTTGTCACTTAGGCCTGCTAAATATAACTCCCCATTAAGAGATAAAAGACGATGGAACCCATAACATCTCTGTACTTTGATCTGGTAGAAGAGGCAGATGAGACTGGAAAGTGGCTGTCCTTCAAAGTGGGACAGAATATTATCCAGGTTCCTAATTAACCAGCTACGCTACTCATTAGTCTCATTAGATTAGACTGGTCCCTACTCTAACACTCTTTTGTAAGGCTCTGAAGATATTGTTCTGCCAGTGGGCCTGGAGAACCCAGAGCAGACTGAAAGCCCAATTAAACAGTTTGTATGAATGTGTGTTGTCGCCAAGTTGGAGAGGGGGGCTGTTATTTTGTTAACTTATTATTTTATTATTTTTCTTTTATTATCTTTATTTCTTTTATATGGTGTCTTTATATCCGTGTAAGCCACCTTGAGTCACTATGTGCAAGTAGGCAGCCATATAAATTTTCTAAAATGAATTACACACACATATATATATATCAGAATATTCAGATTAATAATGCATAGTAGTATGAATAAACAGTTGAATGATTTTACATTGCCTAATAATTCATATATATATATTGATTTACAAAGAAGACTATTGTTATCCTTAAAAATGTATTAATAGAAATTCATTTATTGATAACAAATAGGTTAAATAATACATATTAAAAAGTATGAGACTTGATAACATTAAAATATTTTTCAAAATTCTACTTTTGCAAGGAAGTTTAATTTAATCACACTTGCAATCTTTCATAATTTTAATACTAACTATATTTTTAAGGGAGCAATTTGTAGATCTAGTCACATAACTTTTTGGATTTTTTAGATTCAAGAAACATTTAAAGCCTTTATTTGAATACTTCACTAGATGTTCTGTCTCCTTACCCTTTCCCCCAAAAGGTAAGGGATTATACACACACACAAACACAGACAGGCAAGCTGGCTCGAACTTCACAGAACAAATCCTCTGTAACTGAAAATATTTTTGGCATCCCACTACGTCCTGCCTGCCATGTCTGAGCTGGCAGCAATTGTAAATCAAAGTCTTACTCACACAGAGGGAAATGGGTCTTTTACTTCACAAAATACAAGGCAGTCCACAAAACAATCGTTCTTCCCACATAGTCACAAATAAAGTATAAAGTAAGTTAAACTTTGTCCCGTACAAAGTTTAAGGAGAAGCACACCCACTTTTATCCTGTGGGGTGTGGCTCAGTGACTCAGCTCACTCTCTGACCCTCCCACGCCTCTTACGTTGCTGCTTGCATTTCTCCCTACGACGCTGCTTGGGGTCGAGCCAAGACTCCTCCTCTACACTCCCTGTCAGGGGCTGCTCCGACATGCCTTCCTCCTGATTCATCTCAGGCTGTTCCTCTCGGTTGTCTGATGGAACCTGAGGCATTACCAGGGAGGAAGGCATTGGCAGGGAGGAAGGTCCTGGGGAGGAAGGCATTGCCAGTTCCTCCCCCTCATCTTCCATGTCCTTTTCCTCTGACAGCATAGGCTCGGGAGTCAGAGCCACAACAACTAGATATACAAAAATCAGATTAATAATCAATAGGATATTAATATAATAAACACTACAGAGAACTATATTTTAACTTTCCAGCGCCAAGACATTAAAACTGAACTTCTACAGACCCAAATTTTATGATGGACTGAAGATTTCCATAAGTAGAAAATAAAAATTGGGGGTTTAATTCTTCCTGGAGCACCCCTCAAATCTTCTTCAAAGAGTTGTGATAGCATGAGTAATAGCACATGAAATAAAATAAGAAAAGGAAGTATTTCTAAATCATGCCTTTTATTTATTCTTGCATAAAACTTCTCTATAAATGGCAAAACACAGTTACAAGCCGTTAAATTACAGTTAAAAATTAGGATTTGCTTATGCAAAGATAACTTTATATCTTTGTTTTCCTTGCATGCTGGCAATGCTTTTCAATTAGGTGCCAAGAATAAGATGAATGAATAAACAGAGAAAACATTTCCGTGATGACTGGAAAAGTTACTATTCATTAACTAGACACTTTTGACATTCTCCTCATTTAGGGAACTGTGGAAATAAATAACATTGCCAGACATAAATTTGGGTGTCATCAGCCATCTGTGGACATCACAAAAGCTAGATGCTTCTCAGATTTATTCTCTCTGAACAAAGATGGTAGCTTATAAATCCAATTTATTCATTGGATTTATATTCTGCATCTCTAACAATGATAGCTTGCTATCAAATAATTAAGAACCATTAAAGCCTGGTTCAAACACCCACAAAAACAACATTGATAAAACAGTCTGCATTCAATCAAATAAACTTATCTCAGGAACCACAAAGTTTGTCCATCAGATGCCTGCCAGTTAAAAGATAACCAAAAATGAATTTTAGAATTTTTGGCAAGAAATTCCACAGCGAGGCAGAAAGAGGTATGAAAGAGGGTAAAAGCTGTGCAATTATAAAGGAATACACTATAATAAATACAATACAATGAAGTTTTATTAGCATGGTGATCTGTCTTTAACCAAGAAGATGCTAAATATTACAATTAATATGTACTTCAAATGTAATTTGGAAATCAAAAGCATTTTATTGGGGGATTCCAATGTGTCTTCAGGGGAAAGGGTTTTTTTTCCAACTTAACATCATTTATTTATATTTATAATTAAGGAAACATATATGTTTCAGTGGGACTTATGGCCTTTTTTTGCAGTTATTGTTTTTAACTTTCTTGTTTAGGAAGCAGGAACACAAAATAGTGTATTTCCATTGCCAGAGCCTCAGGATTTCTTCCAAGCATCACAAGTAAAATTTGAAGACCTTGTAAAAGATTTAAGAAAATTAAAGAGAGATCTAGAAGGTAAATAAAAATCTAGTTTTCCTTTGAAAATATGCTTTTGGACTTCTGAAAAATCCAGGCTTACAAAATCTTTTTGGCAAATCTTCCCAAGTAAATTGGCTTTGGATTACAGCTTTGAGTAGATTACTGCTATTTGAGTTGTACTACAGCAAATTCACCCTATTAATTTATCACAGTTAAAAACAAAGCCAACAATAAATATTTTTATAATAATAACTTTAATTCTTCCATGTTAAAAGAACATTGCATTTAAGAACTTTAAAGAATATTTGCTTGAAGAATTTGAGTTTTAAGCAAATGTCTTATAAGTTTTCCATTGGATTAAATTTAACCTTGTAGATGGAATCCAGTATGTATAATTGGCTCTAATCCAGTATGTATAATTTTGCACTAATATTCAATAAGTTTTGATGGATCATGAATACTAATGGAAAAGTTGAATAAAATAAGCAATTTGGGATAGAGTTGACATAATTTACATATCAGTAAAGGCTGTGCTTGCAACTCAAAGCAAAAAATCCATTTGAAAATGATTAAGTTCCTTTTAAACAGACTTGTCTCTTGGCTGCAGCGCGTAGAATTGCTGTCAAGATATATTCTCAAAAGAAGCTTCTACTATTTATGGATTCTCATTGCTTATAGATCAAACACATTTTATCAAGCCATTTTCCAACAAGAGAAACAAGAATTTCAAATCTAGGCCTTCTGCTGTGATTTAAAAGAGATTAATAACAATCATTTGCATTTTTTTAAAAAAGAAAATTGGCAAAATGAAATTGGGAGCCATCATAAATTATAGTATGGATATAAAGCATCTTAATGCATGTAAGTTATTGGTCACTTCTATCCTCTCTAAACAGAAATTTTCTTGAAAAATTCAAGGATCTCTATCCACAGTTGTCAATAAAATTTGTCATTAAATAATTTATTCTTCTATATAGCTATCTCCGAATAAGCTGATATTTGTTCTTAAGAAAATTTCAAAGGTCACAGTGGTAAGGAAATATCAGTTGTTGTTTATTTAACCTTGGCATCCATGAATGCTCTATCTCCCCTCATCTCTCAGTTCTGTTAAGCCCTCTTGGCCTACCTTCCTCTATGTTTGTTCATGCTGAAATAGGATCTGCGTTTGATCTACCATTTTCAAAAAGTATCATTCTCCTGCTATACATTTGACATGCACAAGCAGTGATTATTTTAACAGGAAGTCAATAAAATGCTAGGGTTATTGCAGGTTTTTTTAACATTGCATATTACTTAAAACAAATACAGGAATTTTTCAGTCTTTTTTTCTCTTTCTCACTTGTTTATTTCACAATCTGTTGAAAATAAACTTCATTTTCCTTTAGGATACTAGTCATTTGTTTTTCCATGTATCTTTATGTATAGCTTTATAGTTATAGGCACCAAAAAAAGTGACTGATGACTGTTTTTCACAATTACAACTGTTTTAGCATTCATGATCATCTGATCAAAATTCAGACACTTGGCAACTAGATCATATTCATGAGCATTGCTGTGTCCCAAGGTCATGTCCCAAGGTTCTGACAAGAAAAGTCAATGGGAAAGCCAAATTCACTTAACCAGGTTTCTAACATATCAACTGCAGTGATTCACTTAATGACTGTGACAAGAAAACTCATAGAATGGAGCAAAACTCAATATATGTCTCACTTAACAACACAAATGTTGGTTCAATTGTAGTCATAAATAGAGAACTATTTTATTTACCTTAAAGTAAGATTGAACTTTATAGTTGAACCTTACTGTACTATTTTTAAACAATTGATATAAATTTATCTTATCCGACAAATCCAACAAAAGAGAAATAGAATTTTGCCAGATCGGAGCAAATATGGAGATTTTGGTAAAGTGGATTTGTGGCAGAGTCAGGACGAAACAAATATTGCTAGGAATTAATTTTGTCCAGGGTTCCTCCTAAAAATTAAATTTTAAAAAATCTTTCCTGGAGGCGCAGTTTAATGTCTGAAGATCAATTTAATTTTATCAGAATTATCTAGTAGAATGTGGAAGAAAAAAGTAGAAGAAGAGCTTTCAGTTTGTTATTTCAAATAATTGGAAAAATGCTATTTAAAAATGGGAGCTGAAGAATAGGATATATAAAAAACTCTTTCTGCAGAAATAACCACAGAATGTTCCACAAGAAAATAAAGTATTATACATTGTGCTATTATCTGTGCTTGAAACTAGCACAGAATTAGCATTTTTATTTTCCCAAATCTTATTCTATCTTTAACCTATTTAATGACATTATAAGACAGAGAGTTTTCATGAACATTAGTGTTGATCATTTTGAATAGAAGAAATTCTTCCATTGGCAAGGAAACAACAATTAGAGACCTCCCTACAGTATCTCTAGGAGCAGGAATAGTGGCCGGTTTTGCCAAGTGTTTCTTAGGAAGTGAGATATAATTCCACATAAACACTTCTAGTCCAATCAGTTCTGTATAAAATTCAATTTATAATAGCATGTTTTATTTACAATTTTTCCTGATTGTAATGCCATTTTTATTGCTTTTAGAAATGTTTACTGTATATATTATGGTTTCATAGCTTTTAATTTTGTACACTGCCAGAGTCGCCCTGAGGCAAGATAGGTAGCAAAATAATATAATAAAATAAAATACCTTGTTTTACAGCTCAGTCAGAGCTAATATTAGAATTACTATACCAACATTAAGTGTACCTGTATCCAATTATGAGTTCTACATAGAGTAATAAATAATACAAGCAAGAATACAGACTCCAGAATTATTCCTACAGGGATGGTTATATGCATGAATTGCAAAATGAAATTCTGTTCAAAAGAAGATACTGATTTTACTCTAAATTTGAATTCTTGAATTTATCATGTCATAATTTGAACTGCTCTAGTGATACATTTAGTACCAATTCTGCTGAGTCCTACATAGCCCAAAGGCATACGGTATCTCCTCTCTGTGAACTCAAAATTCAACTTTATTTTCCACCAAAAATAAAAAGAACCTGGTGGTAAAAATTGAATTTTGGTTAAGAGATCAAAAGTGGAATTTACAGTAAACAAAAAGCATTTTTCCTTCAAACAACTATTTTTGTACATTGTTAAACACAATACCATGTGAAATGTTTTAATTGAAAAGAATATTGTATTTTAGCATGTGCACAAAATATCTGATGAATCTATGTAGTTTCTGGCAACCATTAAAAAGTTGTGGCTGTTGGCAAAATATTAGTAAAAACCAAAAACCGGAAGAGATGTTATTTGCAAAAATTGTCTTTAGAGAAAGCTGCATCCAGCTATCCAGACAAGTGCAAAAATTCCTATATACTTTTAACGGACCATATTCAGTTTAACTGTTTATATTGCAGATGTTACACATGCTGGAATTATCAATTTGGTTAACCATATCCTTAAATTACTTTTGGTAATATTTAAGAGCTTTGCCATCACATTAATTTATTATACGCTATAACTTCAAAATTTTAGACATTCTGAAATAGTGGAAACTTGTAAACTATCCTTAGTTGTAATTGGAAATATTTAAATATATTTACTGTTAATACAAAGATAATTTCCCTCATCAAAAAAAAACAAATATCCATGAATGACCTAAATAAAAACTTTAAAAGATTTCTTTTTATTTCAATAGAAACAATTATTTCACCTAATGTATTTTTCCCATCAGATATGCACACAGAATTTATGACAGCCTTTTGTTGAAGTCAAACTTCAGTTGTATTGAAAATGTTAAAGGTGTTGCTTTTAAATAATTTAGAATTAAGTAAAGTAAAAGCTAACATTCAAATGAACCAATTTCTAGATACCACCAATTTCTAGATACCACAGAACCACCAGTTCAAACAAAAATGGAACTACTGGCAATTTCATCCCTTTGAAGAGATATAGCCAAGATTTTTTAAAGGATAATACTTCAGTTAATTTTTTAAAAAATATTCAGTCTGAGTTTCTTTCAGTGCAACCATACATTTTTACATATTGGAATGTAGGCAACACTCTGCTTTATAAATTAGTCTATAGGTTAAAGAGCTGTTTTCACCAAAACTGAATTTTGGTTGTTCTTGTCTCACATTGACCCAAAGTGTGCTCAAACTGACTGGTATTTATCATTAGCATTACCCCAGCAATATCCTTTCCCTATCTTACAAAAAAAAAGTGGAAGTCATCAATTAACTAAAGCCAGGATAGGTATTGAGAGTTCATTAACTCTGGTCTTATCAGATGACTTGAAATTGAAGAGAGAGAGAAATGGTAAGGAAACATGATTTAACACATTAAATGAAAGAACAGTAGGTAATTTAAAGGTCTATAGAACAGTATGTTTCATGTTTATAATAAAAAAAAAAACTGAAATGGTAAGAGAAGTCCTAAATGTAGGACTGGCCATTTCTTAGCAGCATCAAGAGTAGATCTTGGGTAGGAAAGGATAGCGAATAACAACTAGAAAAAAAGTAAAATGCTTGCAGGAAGAGAAGGAATGAGTTCCTATATGAAAACAATATTAGAAGATAGACCAACAGAATGGAAGGAAAGTAGACATAAAGTAAGAGGAAAGATATCTAGTATAGAAGTGCGATAAATCTTAATGTCTATGAAAAATGCTGAAAGGAAGTAATAAAACCTGTAGAAATATTTTTAAAAATGACAAGACTGCATATGTAAACAGTGTAACTGGATAAATATTAAAATTTGTTATGGGCTGATTTTAAAATTTGTTAACGTGTGTGAAGATTCATCCATTATTCTGTCTTGAGTGACATACAATAAATCTTGAACTATTTTGGGCATCCCTTCGGGCGGAAAGGTCCTATTAATTTTCTCTTCTCAAGGTAAAACATATACAAAACCTTCTCTCTTCTTGAAATTTACTCATCGCCCTTATTGCCCTTCTTTGCCCCTGTTCAACGGAAGACTAGGCTTGGAGAAAGGCAATTTACAGAATGGCTCAAGAAGAGCCTCTCCTAAGCCTGTTTCTAATATCACTATTAGTGGAAAAATACAGGTGGGAAAAGTAATAGTGAACTAAAGGAAAATGGAATAAGCTCAAGAGACGGATGAAAACTTCACCTCTAATAAGTCTAGTCCATGAATAAGGATTTTTCCAGTTAATGGAATGCTTAATATGAATTACTTAAGCAAAGAGCTCTTTACTGGTATTTTGGCTTAGGGTGATTTCATTTTTCATTTCCCCCTTTTCAAATTCTTGGCCACATTTGCTAAATCCAAACAATAGTTTAAAAGCCAAAATACTGTCCAGTGTGTTAGATGAGTTACTAAATATTTAACTGTGTGAAAAGTTCTTACTTTGTTTGTTTTATTTATTTTTATTTTTGATTTATTTCTGAAGCTTCATAGTGTAATAACATAGGGTTGATATTAAAAAGCTTAATGTCAAGGGTAGCATGTCCCTCTACAAGCATACTATCTTTTTTTTAAAAAAAACAACCTTAAATATCTATAGAATGAAAGCAATAATTACATAAATCAGAGTTTTACCCAAGATTTTCTGAGATTCATCTAGCTTTATATTTCTTAAAGTTAAGTCTGCAAGATGGGTGGGGAGGAGGAGAGACATAAAGAGTGAGAGAGAATATAACCCTAAATTAGTTTAACTATTGCTCATGGGTCTTAGCCTTATTTCATCCTCATTTGAAAATCACACTGTAAATGATTAATTCAAAGAATAGTAAGTTCTTCCTTACCTCTTCAAATATAGGTGGGTGGAAAGAAAAGAGGCAAGTGCTTTTCAACCTCACCAGTTTTATGATGTGTAGACTTCAACTCTCAGAATTCTCCAGTCAGCAGACATTTTAAACTTAAGGCTTAGAAATATTAGGAGATATCAGGAAAAGGAAACATTTAAAAAAGGAGGAAAAGAGATTGAACTCTATTTATTTTGGCTCTGGTTCCATCTGCCATTTGCTTCAACCAATTTTTGGTTTGTCTGCCACATCATTCCAGATTATTTGTAAAGTAAATGTGCTTCACTTTTGCTAAATCAATACTGAATAAAATAAGTAAGAGAAGGAGACCTCAGGTACTTAATGGTTCCTTAATTTGGTGTTGTCTTGTTTTGGTGCCTCACCTTACTCAAGGCCAGAGTCAACTAAGAACTGCAAGACATGAGCCCATGTGCTATACTGGTAAATCCTGAAATCAGATTACAAAGAATTCAGTAGCTTTTTGGGTGAATAAAATTATTTAAATATTTTTTAAGTCTTTCTGCTAAAATTGAAGCAAAGATTTTATAGTCTACATTCAATAAGGAAATAGGTCTATAGTTCTTAATTTGCAGCGGGTCAGCCTCTTCTTTTGGAATAAGTGTGATATAAGCCTCTGACCATGTTTTGGGTATCATCTTCTTTAACATAACTTCATTCATGACTTCTAACAATGGGATGCTCAATGATTCTTGGAATTTTTTTTTTAGAATTCTACCGGAAGCCCATCTGGACCCGGTGCTTTCCCATTGTTTTGTCTCTTAAATGCTTCATTTAATTCCATCGTTGTTATATTGCTTTCTAGCATTTCTTCAGTCTCTTTAGGTATCTTCGGTAAATTAGCATTCTGTAAATACTGTTTGACTTTTTCCTCATCAATATTCTCTTGTTTATATAGTTGCCCATAAAAATCTCGAATAATTTCCTTTTTCTCCTTATTACCATAACAAACTTGGCCTTGATCATCTATTAGCTTCAATATTTTTCTTGATTCCTTCTCCTTTCTCAATTGAGAATTCAGTAGCTTTTTGTAATTCTTTATTTCCCCAGATCCCTCACCATATCCCAAAATAAAATATCTTGCATGTAGACTGGCCAAGTCTCAGCACTGGAGCAGAATCAGTTATGGACATAAAGGAAAGCTCCTTTCATATAATTAGATACCCAAGAATTTCAATAGGCTATTGGGGTTGATTCATTCCGTTGGTTACCTTCTGAATCACTGATGTTCTGAAACATTATTAGAGATGCCTTGGTTAAGATGATATATATACCCTTTCTTAGAGAACAGAGGAAAGAGAGGAAAGAGCACTAGATGTCCCTTTAAAAAGTTTTTTAAAGGGTTTATTCAATCAGTTATCACAAGGTTTTTCCTTAAAAATACTTTTCCATGTTCTCTTACTTTAAAATCTTACTCTCTAAATCTTTCTTTGAGATGGCATGGGTTTCAAATGGAATATTTAAAAAGCAGCCCTTTAGCAGCCCTGAGTGATGACATACCTGCTGAGTTCTAAGCAGACATCAGGAGACACACAGAGAATGGCTCCTCGCAATCTTCACTGGAACATAACTCATGAAGGATTGTATCAGTGACAGTTTCAAGGGTCTATGCTGTTACTTGGCTTGGTTGGGATGATTCCTGTAAGTGCTAGTGGTAGGTCCTAGTATTTGTTCAACAATTCATCCTTATCAACCCTGAACTATTTCTACTTTTACATTTTGTTTTAAAATGATGCCTAAAAATACCAGCTCCTCTCTGATTGACAGCACAGTGCTTCTTACGTGAAGGGTTGCTTACATGTAATGGAGCTCTGGACTGATTTACAGGGATCTGTGGAGCTTTAAAGATTATTGTTCACAGACATTAAGGAAAGAAATTCCACTTTGTAATTATTTTACTTGATGGATTTTTTTTTAAAAAAAGAAGTTGGGTGCAATAATGCATTAAATCTTCTGGGAGTAGCAAAATGCTACTCAAGCTACATTTTCATATTTTACTATTAAATTCTAGTAATTGCCATGGAAACCATAATGCATATCTAGCAGAACATGCATTGTGACATTTTAAATAATATTTCTTGCTATATTCCACTGTCATTTTGGATAGAAGTATTTTCATGCTAATTTTAGATCTGATGCAGTGGAAATACAGTATATATCCAGACCACTTACTTTAAAATGTAATACCAAATGATTGAGTAAAGAAGCTTCTCATGATGCTAACTTTCATGTTTATATTTCATGTAGCTAATAATGTATCTGTAATATTTACTTTTTTATGTATAAAGCCCACTTTTATGTTTAAAAGGCTCCCAGGGCTGATCTTGATTAAGCAAAATCTTGGTATACAGGTTTCATTTCAAACAGGTAATTCAGAGTTTAGTATTTTAAAATTTAACAGAGAATATGAGATGCATAAAGAAGACCAAACCAAAGTCATTTGCCGTTTTTTGAAATGTGTAGTGTCTACTTCTTTTGATTTGGTTGAATGGAAATGTAGGATAGCCAATTTAATGCAGTTACTGAATTTTGCAGTCCATAAATAGAGAAATCACTTCAACTTCCAGCAAATTGTCCTCCCCAAGATCTAAACTGATTTAGTCATTGATTTTATAGCTTTCATTTCCTCTAGGAAAGGAGGGATACAAAGGAATCTCCCTCACTTATCCCATAGCAGAAAATGTTGTGAGACAGGTGGAGCTCAAGAAAAATAACTGGACCAAGGTTACCTGCGTGTCCATAATCCCATGCCAATATAAAAATCAATATGTTATGAAGGCTACTTTATATTGGACCATGCCCTCTGGATGAGTTTTAAGGGAGATTAAAATTGGCAGACAATATCATTTTTTGCATTGTGTTAGTACAAATTAGTATCTTATTATGTTAAGTAAATAATAACAACCAACCTCAGGATGGCAAACATTTCAAGTCCCTATTTTTGTATTTTTGTTCCATTGTTAGCTGTCCAGCATTCCTTGCTACTTTCCTTTGGCTCTAGTCATTACAGCTGACTTGTTCCAGGGTTTTTCTGTTAAAGTAATTTGAATCTTCCGAAAGATATGTTACATTTACAAGTTGGATTGTTAATCCTTATTTCTGTCCTTAGCTGTCATTCCTTTGCTATCATTCCAGTGTGGTCACAGCATGAGATATGACTGTTTACAATTGTATATTTTATTATCCAGAGAGAAGACTGGCAGAAGCATGAACAGTCATTAACAGAAACTGTTTTTTCCAGAGCTCTCTAAGAGTTAGCTGAGGAAGTAATTTTGTGTCTGATTTAAGTTTTTTTTTTTAAGAATCCAGTCTCCTTTAGAAACCATCCTTATCTGCTGTTTAAACAAAACAGCAACCCCTCCATAAAACTGACTTGAACAAACATCAGCATACTTCTTTACACTGAACATGTGTATCTCCTGCATTTGCTAAATTTTTGCCTTCTGTCTCACAACAGAAATTTGAGTTAGACAGGTGAGAGTGGGCCATGCTTGTATGCCGGTTACCTTTCAAACTTCCCATGCGCCTTGCTTACAAGGGTTTCCTGATATAAATATCCACCAAATCTAAGTTTTACTTTATTTGTTGGTGTCTCTTATGGTCTTAACATTTATTGGGTTAACTTCCAAAGGACCTTTGGGTGATATAGAAAGAATGGAGTAAGTAATGGAATAAATACCACAAATTCTTGTTTTGCTTCTTTATTTGTATCCTGCCTTTCCATTAATTTGCTGGTTCAAGTGGGAGTTCAGTGTTGTGCTTAGGCTTACTAGACACCCAACAAATCCTAACCCTTCTTCTTTGTCCTCATATCCTTCACATAGCCTTAAACATAACATTATCTGGGTTTTGACAACTTATTATGTTATTGTTGTTCTTCAGACTATTTTAACAATACTAGTAATTGAAATTGAAACCGGTCATTTTCTTTCTGCCTTTCATCAGTTGTCTAGATTTACATTTCCAGAATCCAGCAATCAGCTTCAATCTGATACCTTCACATCTGTGATCACTATAATCTATAAATCACACGACTCATATATTTCTATGATGAAATTTGCAAAGCTTGGCATCATCAATTCTGTATTATTACTAGCATATATTTTTAAAAATAAAGATCTGTTCTAAAATTATTGAAATTAAAAAACCAGTCTGGTGCTGGAAAAAGTAATTTCATATACCTATAGGCCTAAGAACATTTTTTGTGATTTTTCACTGTAATTTTCCTCACAGATGTCAAGAAATTTAAAAGAGTGTCTTCTTTTCCACCATTTGTCCTTCTTTCCAATTGTCCATGTCCTCCTTTGTCTGTTCTGGTAACCCTAGCTGCACTAGAGTTAGAGACAATCATCTTTATTTTCCAGAAATATCATTGCCAGGAAAACAAAATAAAACTTTGGTTCATTGGGAAAGCACAGAAAATCAAAACTACATTTGTGGAGAGTAAGGAAGTTCATATACTCAAATTTTGAAAAATAACAGTTATATTTCACATTTGCGCTTCTATCCAAAATTTAAGCATAATTTTCTCTAGCAAGTTCTAATTATAGGTTTAACTTTCCATATTACATTTCAATTGTAATATGTATATGAAATAATGATTTTCCTTCACATAATAACAGGATCAGAAATAGAAAAACAATTGCATGGGTGAGTTATTTTTTCTGGCAAATGGTATTTTCCTCCAAATGCCAGTTATGATCTCCAGGCCTGTTTTGTTCCTTTGCAGAAAGACTGTGGAACTTTCCTCCAACACTAATTCAGAAACATTGATGAATTATGGTCTAGCGAGAATGCTCAAGACAGCAGAGTTGTGTCCTTGATCAGAATATAATACTTGATCTCTTGTTGTCCTGTTGCACAGCATTTGTCATAAATGTAATCTGTTGATATTACATGTGACATCAATGTTCAATAGCCAACATTTAAAAATATGTTATGATTTTTTTTCAATTGGATCATTGATGTTTTAGTTGATATTATTGATTATTGTTTGACTATATGTGATGGTCTTTATTTAATGAACTAATATATTAAAAATGCCAGATTCTTCATGTTACATACATTGAAATCAGTGTTATGTTCTTCTAAATCAATGTGACTAGGATTAGGCTGTATGTGACGTTTAAAGAAACTTTAGAAGTTAAGATATTTGATCATGAATAAAAAAAAAAAACATTTATTTAGTTGTAGAATTAAATGTTGCGCTGTGCATTTCTGTAAGATGGGTAAAAACATTTCTCTTTTAATTAAAAGAATATCTCCTACTTTCTTACAAATTGCATTATCAATTAAGAAATTTAATTTTCCCCATTCTTTCACTGTATTGCACAACTTACATATGCAGTTGACACATTATGAAGTCATTAGAAATTTCATTTTCAATAAGACCATTATTATTCTTTTTATTTTCTAAAATGGTCTCACTGTCAAATTCTCCAGACTGTCACTGCTGCCATAATTGATTATTCCATTTTCTCTATATTATTGATTCATATACAAATGAGCATCTTAACATGTATCACGATCAGGATAAAGACACAGAATCAATCCAGCTTTGATGTGATTCTTTTCCATCTGAAGTGTTGGAACACTAGTGACTTCCTGAGTCTTAGCCTGGTGAATGCCCACGATTGTCCAGCCCAGTGTTAAGAGTAGTGGCACTGCAGTGTGTCAGAAATTGGGTCAGGTTCCCTAGCTATAAGTGAGGACACAAAAAGTAAAACTGATAAAAGGAAGGATATTTTACGCCCCAATACCTGCCCCCAATTTAGAGCATTGATAGGTCAAGTAACCCACCAAAACAAAAAAAAGTACTGAGAACCTCAGTCTTTCTTTCAAAATATACACCTAGTGCATAGACTATGAACATCCTCTGGGAAGACATCAGATATCTTAATCCATAAAACTGGGCATATCCTCTGCTTTTTCAAAACAGTTCAGAGCTGTACTATTCCCTTACATAATTATAGGTAGTAATGTACATAGAGAATTGTTCATTGAAAATAATATGTATAAATCAGAAATATATAGTATTAAGTTACTCAGATATAAAGGTGTTAATCAAGTTTGTTAGGGATACACACCCTAGCAGAACGTGCAATGGCAGTCTAGCAGGCAGGCAAATGATGTGAGATAAACGTTGTTGTAGTTTACACTCAGTAAGACAGATACACTGTGCCAGTTAAATAGTTTTTTATTCCAGCAAGAGTTATAGCATAGTCAAAACAGTCCATATGTCATACACTAGTTCAGTCCATCCAGAGATTAATCAGTTGCAAAGTCCAGTGTCGAAAATAGAGGTCAGTAAACTTACAAATAATCAATCCAGCAATATATCTCTTTTGCAGTCAGAGATATGAAGAAAATCAAACCCCTTTTCTTCATTTCAGCAACAACAGAGAAACACACGCAGTTATCACCATCAATCCACCATTGTCAGCTCTCCAATAAAAGCCAGCAAACAGTGAGCTCTCTTGCTCCCTCTTATGGTGATTTTGCAACCGCACCCAAAATACATGTTTTACAGTTAAAGTGATACATACACTTAAACTCACGAACATAGTTTATATATTATTTTTACCCAAACTAAGTTAGGTAACCAATGTTATCCCTAACATTCTCCCCTTTTGGGTAATATAATAATATATATATCTATTTACAATTTCAACCCATAGTTTTCACAATTTTCTTTGTGCTTGACTGCACCTTGGGCTTTTGTAAATCCATCTGCAATGTTTTCATCAGTCATGCAATATCCCAATCTCATTAAACCATTTTTTACAGATTGTCTTACATTCAAATATCTAAGGTCAGTATGCTTAGATGCGGTATCTGCTATCCCGCATCAGATGGGCGGCTCATGATAGGGAGCGAAGGAGAGAGAAACGACAGGAAGCGAGGTTTCCTCAGGATGAGCGCGCCCCGAATGTCTTGGCACACGCTCTTTTATTGTGCTTTTTTACAAGAAAATGATTTAATCAAAGCTCAAGTCAAACATGATAATCTCATCAGGATGTGCATGTTTACAAAGCTGCATACCAGACAGATCATTTACAGTGTGGATAAGCTTATTAACAACCGTCTAGCTCCTTGTCCCTTGTACGTGCCTTGCAAAGGTCACTGAAGAGACAGAAGTTAATGATTACACGTGAATGATACAATGTTGCAAACACATGAATGATACATAGTTGCAATGATACATAGTTGCAAACACATGAATGATACATAGTTACAACACTTAGATCTTGTTTTTACAGCAATATCTGTAGCCAACCATATGGCTGCTTGATTGTCCTCATAAATTACAATGGCATCCTTAACAGTTACTCCCATATCTAACAATAACTGTTTATACAGAATTAAGTCAGTACATAATAAAGATAGACATGAAAATTCTGCTTCCATTGTGGACATACTTATGTGTTGCTGTCTGATTGACCTCCAACCAATCAGTGTTTTACCTAATAGTATAGCCATGCCTGAAGTTGATTTTCTAGTTTTTATATCTGTTGCAAAACTTGCATCAGCATATGCACTTAAAATCATATCATCTTTTGGCTCCAAATACAATGCATCGTGCATTGTCTTTTTAAGATACCTTAATATACGCTTTAGCACATGCCAGTGTCTTTCAGTGGGTTCAGCATTGAATCTTGCCAATTGATTAATGCTATAAGCAATGTCTGGCCTTGACCAATTACTTATATATGATAAGCTACCTATTAATGATTGATAAATGGTCTTATCAAATTTTGAACTTTGAGCATCAGTATGGCAAAATTCCTGACTCATTGGAGTTTTTGCCGGCTTACAAAGTTCCATTTTATACATTTTTAGCAATTGGTAAATTTTATCTTCTTGTGATATCTTATATCCACTATTGGTTTTGTTTATTGTCAATCCTAGATATTGTCTTATTTCTCCTAATTGCTTTAATATTATCCTCTTACTTAATAATGATATTATCTCAGTAGCTTCATTATTAGTCTTAGTAATTAAAGCAACATCATCTGCAAACAACAATAATAATGACATCATTCCATTTGTCTCTTTTTTAAATAAACATGGATCAGCTAAACCGGATTTAAATCCTATATTGTTTAACTCTTTTACAATATATTGGTTCCATTCATAACCAGATTGTTTCAATCGATAGACACTTTTATTCAGTTTCCAACAGTCATTATTATTTTTATCATCCTTTATACCTACTGGTTTTCTTAAATATATAATGTGCTGCAATGGTGCATGCAGATAGGCAGTTTCTACATCTAAATGATTTATAACATAATTCTTCTTAGCTGCCCACACTAAAGCTGCTCTCAAGGTTGTTGCCTTTAAATTTGGTGCAAATACCTCATCATAAGCATATGCAGTTTGATTAAATCCTTGAGCTACCAACCTAGCCTTATGGGTAACAGTCCCATTTTTACCAGTTTTTAACTTAAATATCCATTTGCAGCCAATGGACTTTTTACCTAGAGGTAATTTGGAATTTTCATAAACTTTCATTTCTTTCAATGACTTTAATTCTTTCTCCATTGCTCTATGCCAATTTTCTTGTTCCTTTGCAGGATACATTCTAAGTTCTTCAACAGTAGTTGGAACTTTACTAACTTGGCAAACTACACTTGTTTGATACCTGTCAGGTGGTCTGGTTACAAGTGTAGTATGTCTAGGTATTACAGGGCTTAAAGGTGGACTTTCGTGTTCTACCTGTTCCTGATTATCTATTTCTTCCTGTTCTGGTATTTCTTCCTGTTCTGGTCCTATATGCTCTTCCTGTACTTCCTCTTTAATTGTATTCTTCTTATTACTGATTTTTTCTTTTGGTCTTTTGTAGGTTTCTATAATTACTTCCTTACTTGAATCTTGTTCCAGTTTTTCCCATCCTACATGTTCTAGGAATTTGGCACTAGCACTACAGTAAACTCTAGATGTTCCTTTTTCCCAGAATCTGTATGATTTGTGATTAGATTCATAACCTACAAAGAATAACTTTTTAGCCCTATGTTGCCCCTTATTTCTCAGTTGTGTAGGAATATGCACCCATGCTGATGCTCCAAATGTGTGCATGTAGCTTAGGTCAGGTTTTCTACCATGCCACCATGTGAATGGTAATTCACCTGTTGTTGAGTTAACAATATTATTCAATATATGATTACCACACATTATTGCTTCTCCCCACAAATTTTCAGGTAATCCTGAATCTGACAGCATAGTACGAGCCATTGCTTGAATTGTTTGGCCTCGTCTTTCTATAAAGGCATTATGTTGTGGCCTATATAGTGCAGACCTTTTATGTTCAACACCTGCCATCTTCAGTTTATTTTGGAATTTATTCTTTATAAATTCCGTACCATTATCAGTTATAAGAGTTACTAACTTCCTTTTTGTTTTTCTTTCTGCAAATTTAAGCCAATTAAGGAAATTTTGATATGTTTCCGTTTTGCTCTTCATTAGATAACAGAAACCATATCTGGAATAATGGTCCATTATACTTAGTATATAACGATTTTTTAAGCACCTCCCACACTTGGTTTTTAAGGACCTATAATATCAGCAAATACGATCTCTAGAGGCTCCTTTGTTTTAAATCCATTAATTCTATTTGCTGGTATTTGCTTGCTTTTTTCTTGACTACAAGAAAGGTATAAAACTGAAGCCTTGCAGTAAGTATTTGCATTGCAGTGCAAATACTTACTGCAAGGCTTCAGTTTTATACCTTTAGATAGTTCTACCGTTTGTTTAAGCATTTTAAAATTTATATGCCCCAAACGTCTGTGTAACAAATGTATGCACTCATCATGAGGTTTAACATTATTATAAACTGTGTTAGCTACCTCTAAATTATTATTTAACACATATAATTCACCTTTTAAAGTTGCAGTCATTTTTTTAACCTTCTTTTTCAATTATGCAATTGTCTCCCCTAAAGGTAATTACATAACCTAGTTTAACCAAAACTCTAACCGAAAGCAAATTAAACTTAAGTTGTGGTATGTATAACATTTTTACTTTTTCTTTTATGCAAGAACAATGTGCAATACCTTCACCTTTAGCTTTCAGTTTCCATCCATTGGCTAACGATATCTGCTGTGAACTCGTGGACATCTTAATAAATATTTTCTTATTTTTCGTTATGCAGTGAGATGCTCCACTATCTACAACCCATAAATTACTATTAATAGTTTCGTTGTTATACATGGCTAAGTCTAAGCATTTTTTATTCTTTTGATGCCTTTTATCCTTCTGACTGGCATTTTGGCCTTTTCCTTTCTTGCAGAATCTAGCCAAATGTCCTTTTCCTCCACAATTAAAACATTTTCTAATTGTATAAGCTGATGAAGATATTTTCTCTTCTTCACATTGTGGTTGTTCCCTTCTGAGTTGATCCCTTTCAAGCCTTCTCCTGGCTTCTTCAATTAATCTGCCAGTAAAGTCAGTTAATGTGAGGTTATCTTTTGGCAGAACCTCAAGTGAAGTTACGTAGTCATCGTAGCTTTCATCTAAAGAAGACAAAATTATATAAACTTGGTGTAGTTCTGTGAAGATAAGTTCTTTTTCATGCAGTTCCTGAAAAATTCTCTTCATTGTGTTTATATGACTCAGCATGTCTCCATTCTTTTGAAGATGTGTTCTGAACAGTTTTCATGTAAGATTTATATGTGCTCCTACACTGTCTCGAACATAAATCTTCTTTAAATTCTCCCAACATTTCGCAGCTGTTTCTTCTCCTCGAATATGTACAAGCTGCTGGTCAGAGAGTGTCAGTCCTATTATACAGAGAGCTTGTTCATTCTTCAGTTTATATTCTTGTATAATTCTGGGCATCATTCTCATCTTCCGGATCCCATGCATCCACTTCTGGTGGGTTTTGAATTATACTCCACAAACCTTCTCTTCGTAGAAGTAGGCTACATTTCATAGACCATGAAACATAGTTTGTTCCATCCAGTTTGAATATTAGAGACAAACTTTGTAAATTGACTTGTGCCATCTTTATCTGGATATTAAACTATAATTAATAAAACACAGCTGTCTGTTTACACTATTGTGTAACTATACAAACTCTCACTTTAATCTAAGCCTGTTATATCCTGGTTAGTCTGACTGTGCACCTGGGCCCATAACCAGTGTTAGGGATACACACCCTAGCAGAACGTGCAACGGCAGTCTAGCAGGCAGGCAAATGATTTGAGATAAATGTTGTTGTAGTTTACACTCAGTAAGACAGATACATTGTGCCAGTTAAATTGTTTTTTATTCCAGCAAGAGTTATAGCATAGTCAAAACAGTCCATATGTCATACACTAGTTCAGTCCATCCAGAGATTAATCAGTTGCAAAGTCCAGTGTGGAAAATAGAGATCAGTAAACTTGCAAATAATCAGTCCAGCAATATATCTCTTTTGCAGTCAGAGATATGAAGAAAATCAAACCCCTTTTCTTCGTTTCAGCAACAGCAGGGAAACACACGCAGTTATCACCATCAATCCATCATTGTCAGCTCTCCAGTAAAAGCCAGCAAACAGTGAGCTCTCTTGCTCCCTCTTATGGTGATTTTACAACCGCACCCAAAATACATGTTTTACGGTTAAAGTGATACTTAAACTCACTAACATAGTTTATATATTATTTTTACCCAAACTAAGTTAGGTAACCAATGTTATCCCTAACAAAGTTGTTACTATTCTGTGTTCTTTCTCATGTTACTACTTATAAAGCCAACAGCAAATGTCTGATATTAATCTTTAGATACATTTCACAGGCTTTAAAGCTAATTGAATTAATTGGATTATACAGGTCGTCCAAAAAACAGCCGAAGTCTATTCTCACTGCTATTTATTGTGTTTATTTTCTGTGCATAATGAAAATGTTTACATTTTTGTTTGTAAATAAGAATAAGTCACTTGTTTTGAATTCTTATTCAATTAAACGTATAAAAACATAAAAAAGATAATGAAAGGATCATGAAAGGAACTACTAAAGTTATTTACTCAGAAGTAAGTAGAACTGAGTTGATAACGTACTTGTACACGTGCTGGGTTGCAGCCAGGCTTTTGATAATCAGTGAAACAATATAATTGTATTTCTTGAATGCATCATAATATTTTCTCTTTATTGTTTAAATCGTCTGTACTATTTTCCTAAACTGCTTCCTAAAACTTGTTAGCACTTTGCAAAATGTGGAGGTTGGTGATTCCAATGAATGTGAGTAGTAAAGGCTAATTTGGGGATCATTCACACTAGAAATTTCTGTTTCATGGAACGAAGCCCATTAGTAATAGCAAAGCTAAACAATGCAAGACTGTTGCTATGTAAGAGACTGTTTTTCATAAAGATACGTTAAATCATTTTATTACAGATTCACTCCATAATGAATCACCTACATGACTCAAATTTAAGCCAGTTCTTTTTCTTAATTTAGAAATTCTTTTCATAAAGTATGTTACGGTTCTGGTGGATATTTATTTCTATTAGTTGGATATAAACTATTTGTTGCTTGAAAATATTTGAATATTAGTCTTTATTAGAGGTTTTGTGTTTTGTTGTTTAACGCTGAGTTTATTCTTGTAGATTGTGGAAAACAAATGAAAGTTGTTTTCAGAGAATCATCTGAAGAACACCTTCAGCCCTTTAAGGATAAGTTTGAAGATTTTTTTTGTGAAGGTATGTACTTTTCAATCTGTTTAAGCACATGCCCATTCTTGATATATTTCAGTTCAAATCTGTTTTTAATTATTGGTTCAGATTTATGCAGAATGTGGTTCACATTTCTTTATATAGGTGGAAAAACCATCTCCAACTGGTATCAGAAATTACACCATTTACCTTAGCTTATCTTCACATGTTCTGGGGCATTCCAAACATAATTCTTCAACTTCAGTCAGTTTAAAGTAGATTCCATATCTTCTTTCCATTTCCTGTCTTCAAATCCTTTGTGATATAGGATTTATACCTTCTTGTTTCTTTCACTTTTTGAGTGTGTCTATTGTCACTGACATTAGATAATAATTGTCTTTATATGCTAGTTACAATATACTAGTATTAATATATTGAAACATAGTAATTTATCAGTGTGGTTTTATATGGTTTTATATAGTATTAATATATTGAAACATAGTAATTTATCAATGTGGTTTTATATGGCTAGCAGTATTTTTTATATTTTTATATCATCTAAATATATTTACACTGCCTTCACTAAGATTTACAGTATCTCTTAGTTAATGTACAATAAGATTATAACCCAGCAACTATACTACTACATACCAACTAATGTTTCCAAAAAGAAGTGTAATACATGTATTAAGCTTCCTCATAAACTCAGTAGCAATAATAGGTTTCTCACTGCAAAGTGAATCCATTGATCAATCTAGGGAAAAAACTAGAAGCCACTCATATTGGCAGGAGAAAATCTGTTTTTTTTTTCCTTTTCACATGGATTGTTCTTTCAAACAGAATATGGGACTCATATTAAGCCATATTTTCAATGTTTTTCATTTTCCATGGAAATAATCTTCTGCATGCTTGATAGCCCTCTATTGGGTCTTTGGAGGAAGTCCCCATTTTTGTTTAACTGTATCCTCAAAGTTTACTGCTTGCCATCCCACTGAATGGATAGGCATAACTATCTTAACCCATATCTAAGCCTTGATCTCTATATAACCCTCCATCTTTCTCTTATTTCATGTGTGGGTGTGTGTGGGTGTGAGGGAGGGAGGGAGGGAGGGAGGGAGGGGAGAAAGAGAGAGAGAGAGAGAATTTCACTTTTTAAAAGTGTTTGGTGGGTTAGATTACAGGGCTTCAGGAATAGGTGAAAATTAAACCAGAAGTATGATATTTAGTGTGTGGAAATTATCTTGGTACACATAAATACAATGTAAAATGGTTAGTTAAAAATGAGTGGTTGACCAACTGTATTTACCAAAAATGATTTCTGTGTGGTTAATCTCTATAGACTGTATTTTTCTACAGGGGTGTCATTCTTTCAGCAGATTCCCTGGTAATTGTAGAAAATATTTTTTTCAGTACAATCCTGGAACTATCTCCTTTGAAAAGCGGTGCAATTTCATACCAAAAATGTATGCTTAGGGTTATACCATTATATAATTATGGGATGCATAATTACATGCTTTTGCATGCTTAACTTGCCAATATATATACTCTTGGTAATTTTCTTCATTCACCTTAAAAATCTGTAAATATTATCATTTTGATTTTAATTTCTTGATTAACCATGACAATATTATTGCAGATATTATTGGATACCAAATTCCAGAATGGAAAAACAGATAAAATTTTAATTTAATAATTTTCCATTGGGTGAGATTTAAGCCACTTGTTTTTTTACCTCTTACCTCCCCAAATGTAGTTTTTTTTTTATTTGAAATCAGTCAGGATATACAAGCAAAATTGCTCTTCATGAGCAATAATAATGATTACAGAGGACAAAGTAAAAACAATACATTCAACCAACCCTTACATTACGCTGTAACTTTCTTAGGGCAACTCATAGGTCATCAAGCAGAATGCAAATTTTGATACTATAAAACTATTCATCAGCAAAATAGCAATGTCCCCAGATAATCTGATTATTGAGCAGAATAAAAATATAACAAACAATAAACAAAATGAAAGTGTGGACAGAATCATTGAATGGAATTTGAGAGAAATTACAGGTTTTCACATTTAGAAGTGCCATATATTTTTATTGCAAAGACCGCATTTAAGAAAAAGTATAAAACCAAAACTGCACTTTTTATCAGCTTTCTAGGTTTGTAAATGCTGAAAAAGCACTGCTTTTCCTTTTAAGCACTGTGTTGTCTTATAAATGGTTTGTATTTTTCATTTTACTGAAGATCTATTTTTCAGCATTTTGATACACTAAGATGTCTTTTGTACATAATATTCACCACCACCACCCCATATAAAAAGAACTTTAAGTGATTTGTTACAGAAAAGGCAGAAAATGCTAGTATATCAAGGGCAGCTGTTTTTATTTTTTAAAGGAATGGTCTGGGAAGAAACTCCTGGATGACCATCAAGCAATGCATGATATGCTACATTACTGTTTCAGTTAGTGAATATTTTTCATTAGTTGTTAAAAACAAAATAAAATAGTCATTTGGAATTGTCAGGAATATGCTTCACAGTGCAATATTTTTTCCTCTATGATATGTGTCTTTAGTTAGATAAAGAGTAGTTTAAAAAATCATAATTTCCATGTTTTTAAAATTCCAGTGATAACCAAACATTTTTCGTGATTTTCATTGCTTCATACACAGGCATTTTTCTCTTTTTTTCCATACTCATGAATTACAACAGCTGCAGACAACTGGAAAAAATATTAGAAATGCCAGAGATAGAACAATTATCCTGGAATATCACAACTCTTATAATACAGATGTTTTCTTTTTTCAAGAATGTTTGTATGCTCAAGCAGTTGCTATTGAAAGCAAAATCTCAATCAATATAAATAATAGATATCAACCCAAAGCTGGGGAAAATGACAAGTTTCAGAGATTTCTTGCACATAGGTATGATTAAATAGATTAGCAACATAAATAAAAAATGTAAACACAGGATCAAAAAAGTATTTAAAAAGCAAAGTTAAACTACGTTTTCCCATTCTAACTCCTTCAGATGAATTGGGTAAAGAAGTAGAATTTTTCATCAGCTAGGACAAGAGTGAAGTATAATGTAACTAAATCTAATTAATTAATTTAATTTATTTGATTTAGACACTGCTCTATTCAAACCAACTTAGGGCAGTGATTCCAACCAAATAATGTCCATTTCAGTTTCAGATTATTGAGTCTTCATGATCACTAAGTTTGGGAATTTTCCTCATATGAGAATGAGGAAATCATATTGGGATTAAGATGTACCTATCATTCCAGTGAGATTGTATTATTTACCATCCTTATTTATCAATACATTTAGTGTTTTGATATTTATATATAGAACTAACCAATAGGGGAAATCTTTTTCCATGGTCTAATTTTGTATACAGATTAGAATTTCAAGTTTGACCGTTTTACTGAACCAAAGCCTACTACAATACAATACACTAGACTGTACATACTGATAGATATTGTTCTTTCTCCTGTTCTTTTTAAAATATTAAATTATAAAATGGGAAGCTGATAAATTTTTTAAGATATGCTTTATTTTTTAAATTCTAATTTTTTACTATATTATTATATTTTAATTCCTATTATTTTTAATGCTTTTGTGCAAAGAAACAAATGTGTTCCATATAAAACACACATATATTTCTTCTTATAACTTTCTTGCTTCAATGTCTGTCATAAACTCTACAATTCCGATGCTAATTCTGATCTAAAAGATTGTGTGGCAGAATAATTCATTATCAGCAATAGAAAGGTAATAAAAGAATAATTAAATGGATTGAAGCAATTCATAGTATGACAAAGTCCACACAAATCCATAGAAAATTAATTTCAATTTTGCTTGTTTTCCTTTAAAATGAACATATACTCCCAACCACCTGAAATGTTTATTTGTAAAAGGAAAATGTCTAAATGAAGAGAATTCTTTAATCTGTTCTTCATACCAGCATTGTAGAAAACTATATCTTAAAGTGTGAGACATTGCTGTACATATTATATTCCTAAAGTTTTACCTGGCTATATGAAATCAATCTTTACTAAGTTCAATTTATAAAATATAACCTCAGTTTCATAAATCATTCTAAGCAACCTCAGCTTCATAAATCATTCTAAGTAACTCACAGGAGGCAGTAATGCTGTGGGTTTTTTTATTTTTTAAAACAACTCAAATAACCACATCCATAAGTCTTTTTAAAGTTAGGTTCATTATCAATTTTTAAAACTCTATATTACCCAATATGCTTATTTGCTTGGTATTTGTGACAATTTCTTGTTTTAGAGAAGACCTGTTTCCTATTCTTATTAACATAATTCATCATACTTCTGAGCGCACTAAATTCCCTATCCCTGCCTACATTAAAAAAAAATCCTTCATTTTTATAGGGAAAAGTGTAGTCTCTCCGGTTTATTTTTTCAAAAGCTGAACAGATTGGTTTCATACATATTCTGTTTAAAAGGGATTAAAACCAATTTTCCAGTTTCTTAAATTGTTTGCCTGTGTTTAACAATCTCAGAAAGATTACTCTTTCTGTTTTCTTTGGAATACAAGCAAATGAAAAATATTCTTTCTTGTTATGTTAAATAATGCTATGTTTTAAAAGTTACCATGTTTAACCACAGTTGGGGTATAAAGGTTGATTAATAATGTGAATACAGGAAAATCATATTTGAAAAAAAATCATTTTTGGAGTTGTTTCCAAGAAAAATACTGAGCTTTGAGGCATATAGTATCATTGGTCTCAATTTATTTTGGTATTATATTTCAAAAGAGGATATGAACTGAAACACAATTTAAAATATGTTCCATTTCTTGAGTATATAAAAAAACCAAACTTTTTGAAAAGCCTTTTTTCTGTTGATATTCAAATATATCCAAAAATGAATATATAATAACTGACTTAGTTGGCTTCATTGCTATAATTGTCTAGTAAACTGACCTTCAATACAATTTTGACAAATTTATAGGCAACATTATCCATTTTTAAACAGAACATAATTTCTTGGTTTCCTTGTATTACCTCTGATAATAAACAATTGAATTTATTCTGTGGGTGGAATGTATAAATACAATCAGTATTTTTGTGTTTCTGTTAAGTATATTTGAACTTTCATGCATCATGTCGTTGAAAAATGTCAAGATATTTTCCAAAATATCTCAAGTGTAAGGACAAGTAACACTTTACGATTTGCAAGCCCTTGTACAAAAATATGTATACATAACTTAAAAACAGTTTACTTCCATAAGTTTTCTAAATAGGCCAAACTAAAACTGGGTTGAAAACAGATTATGTGTAGTATTATACAAATAAAAATAGTATTATTAAGATTTATAAAAGACAGAATAAAATACTTTGCTTATTTCAGCTGAGGCAAGAATGGAAACTTGAGAGATCTGTGCTTTTGTTTTTGGGGCCTCTTTTATAACATTTTAACTAAAATTTTCAATCTAGCCCCATAATTAAAATCATGTACAACTTACATTATTAAAGGATTATATTATATCCTTTACTTCTTCATGTGTAAATTGTAAAAATGATGGCAAGTGGGGCAAAAGGTATGAAATTGCTTCGATCTGTAAATATTTTAACATAGTTAAAGAAAAAAAATCAAAACAAATTTAGGATGCTCAAAGAGAAGGATCAGGACTAGGATAGATGTATGCTATCTGCATAATCCTCAATTTAAGATGGTAATTGGGGACTGAATTTGTAAAGCTAAGTATTGCAGCTGTAAAATATGACATATTATATCACTTAGCAATGGCAATCCCAGCACTCCTTGCTGCTTTTAGCACTGGTAACTGCGTCATGATAACAACATGTATTCAAAGATGTAAATGGTAATATAGTTTGATCCATTTTATCTGTCTTCCAATCTGTTTTTTAAACAAGTTTTATTCAGTTTTCTCCTCCTATATCATTTCATTTATTTCAGTACATTTAATACACATATTCCATTCATTATTCCATTCATCTTTATATATTTAAACAAATAAGCCTGCGTTCCACTCATAAAAAAAATGTCTGCTCCATTACAACCCTTCCTTGCATTTCATTTCACTTATTTCAATATATTTAATAAATATATTCCACTAGTTATTGCAATTATCTCTATACATAAAGGAAAAGAGCTGAAATTCCATTATCAAAAATAACAGTTCTATTTTCCATCTTATCAGTCTATATGTCTCTTTTTCATAACTTTAAATTTGTTTATGTTACCCCAACACCTTGCAGAATCCCCTTTCTGAATATTAATCAACCATTATCTCTGTGTCTAATTTTCCCCACTTTTTTTACAATTTCCATATTTCTTTGTTTCCAAGTCCTGTTTCTTATCCCTTCTTTCCCCTTCTATTTTCCCCTTTATTCTTTACTCCTATTTTTATTCCCCCTCCCTATTTGTGGCTTCCTTCCACCCTTCGAATATCTGCCAATTCTTTTTACCTTTTTTAATTTTTGGAATATTCCCCTCTTTATTTAACTTCTTACATCTCTTATATTTATTTCCCACTCTTTTCCTCCTTCTTTCCAAAATTCTTTGTTCTTGATGAGAATTAAAAATTGCCTCTTCTGTTGTTTGTTCCACTTCCTCTTCTGTCTTTTGTCTTTGTTGTTCATGTTCTGCAATCTGCATTTTCCATAAATTTTAAAGCAAAGCCCAAGGATTCACCACACTCTTGTAATTTTTTTTCATGTTTCTAAGTTCCATATTTAATTCCAGAAGAGATGTCGCCATTTTAAAATTTTTCTATTTAACAATTTAATCCAAATAGTATCTATGAAGTTGGTTTCCAACAATCAGCTTTTATTTTATTCCTCTTGAATTTTAGTCCTCAGCTAATCCAATGTTAGATCCATGCCAGAATCAACAGTTAATCAAAGGGCAGAATCTTCTTATTTCTTTCTTTGTTTCAATGTTTCAGTTTTTCAAAGTTCTTGTTTTATTATATCAATTTTCCTTACACTTTTTAAGAAACAGAGTCTTTTAGGGGAAAAAAACAAATTAAATTTAACCATTAAATGACACTCTTTGTTATAGCAGATCTTCACCCCCTCTTTTTTTTTCAGCTATTCAGAGCTTTTTAAACAAGTTTTCCAAGAATAAAAATCAATCAATCCCAATTAGTATTACATTTTCTCTTTAAACAATCTATAGTTCAGCTTTATTAGTGCCTGTATAGAATCAAAATATACTTATCCAAATTAGTTAGATGATTTCTTTTTCCAGCTTCTATCTTTCTCAAAGCCCCACCACTGTCAAAAACAATTCACACCTTTTTTCACTTTGCCACTTTAAATCCTTTCTTAAAGATTCTTGAAAAAGTTAATCCTAGGAGTATTCTTTCATTTAATTATATTATCCCATTCCTCCTGCTGTCCACTTCTTTCTCTCTCCAGCACAATCTTATCCCAGCTTAATCTTCCCCTTCAGAGTGGCCATTTTAGACCCCCGCTTCAGACGTCTTCAGGAGGGAGCAGTTGCCAAGCAAAGGAGAGGATTTGCAACTCTCTTCAACCCAGCTGATGGTCAGATTAATCAGATTAAAAATGGGATTGCAGTGCAAAAGGAGAGATGTTGTGGAACAATCTTGTAATTCTGACCCTGCATAAAACTATTTTGTATTTAAGCCAATCTCATTTATACACTATCAAACTTAATTTTATTTATTCATTTATTAAGCATATTTATATGGCTATTTCTCTACCATAGAAATGTTGAATGGCATACAAAATTAAAACAAAACCAGTCACAATCCATTTTATTTTTATTAAGAGTTCCTTAAACCTGGTTTTATCAATTTCTATATGTTAGAGACTATTTGAAACTATTGGAAATAGGGTTCTTTTATATACATGAAAATATAAGTGTACAAAGCATCATTTTTATTATGGTTTAGATAATTATAGCTGTTGCAGTTGGATTAAAATGGATTCTATTTCTAACCTATAAATTGCCACTGGTTCACACAACTAAGTTTTATGGAATTTGTCATCAGTATAGATGTCTAGATTTAGTCCATAGTAACCTTGGAAACACAGGAAGGGTTGTCATATATAAGGTTTACATGCCTTTTATTTTGTGAAATTTAGCTATGTAGCACTATCTCTAGCCACCAGGAATTGTTTCATTATAATTCCATAAAAAAGCTCCCAGGATATATCTGTATGATGGGAATCAGAAGGGATAGGAGGCCATAGTTTTTGAATAAATGAAGTCTAGACAGAAGTGTAAGTAATATTTCTTGTCAGGATCTGAAATATCTTTGTATGATAACTTTGGTCCTGAACATCTAAATATTTTTCCTTTAGAGTATCTTGGTGCTCTCTAAGCTTGATTGTTTGCAGCTTGAGCTATAAACCTGGAGGGACAGTAATTCTAGGATACAGCTTCAAATACAGACAAATATCTCTTTTGTTGAATATATCCTATCGTCCATTAACTGCACAACATATGGAGTTAATTAGGTACAAGGAGACCAAAATCATTGTGAATTGTGCATACCTTCACTGTAATTAAAATCTCTTTGTAACACAATAAAAATAAATGTTTTGTAATTGGTCTGTACAGTATCTCCTCACAACTAGTCCTTTCATCATCATCATAAGAACAGCATATGCTTTTGTTCTAAAAATGTTTTATCCATTTACACCAGCCTCTATATTTCTGGCATATTTTTAAGGCATTAGTTAGTGCTCTTCCAACATTTACAAGAATGATATAATTTCTTAATTCACAATTCATATTTTAATACTCCAAATATTTCTTTTTCTATGAGTGGTATCAAATTATGAAGCCCTTGAAATGTAGCACATATTCAGTTTTCTAAAATTATTTTTAAATGCTTTTTGCAGCTGTAGAAGAACATAAGGAAGAGAAAAGTCACCTGGACAATGCACAAAAATGGTAAGGTCTCCAGTTAAGAAAACTGGAGCATTATAAATTAAAAAATACCTGTAAATAGGATTAGGATTGGGATTCTTTCTTAAATGCATATTACTCTTTCCAGCATTTTCACACAGTTAGAACTTGTTTGGGGAGATTAAATTATAGATGAAAATATATACAGTACACAGAGAAATCCAACAGGATTGAATTAAAGCGAAAGTTGTAGCCTTCCTGTGACAGCTGTCTTTTCGTATGAAAGGAAGGATAGTTAAAAAAATGGAGAGTATTATGTCACTTACTTGAAGAAAATAGTAGTCAAAGAACAATACGAGATAAATAAGCTTACTATTTGTCCAAAAGAGCATTTAAAAATATTTTCTAGTTTTCATTTTAGGTCAAAAATCCAAACCCTTGCAAAATGTCAACTAAAGCTTTACATATGCATAGTTTCACCAGCCACGCCCTTCTTCAGAATAAGAAACTTAATTCTAAATCTCAATGCCCCCAATTTAACTTTTAAATTGTCCTTAAGCAAAAAGTTGTTCCAACAGACAGTATGTGGGAGGTGAAAATAGTCCTAGGAATATTCACCACAAAATTGTAACTCCAGTAGTACTATATTCTGGTGTTTTGCTCTAGGTCAAATGATGTATTTTCAGGATACTGATACCTGAAAACCTTCAGTTAGGGAGAAGTTGCCATGACTTAATAGCCTATTATTTAGAGATTTATTAGGGGAGTGTACAATGGTACAATTCAGTGCCTTTTTGTTAAACATCTGTTTTTAAAATGTGATTCTTTCTCAAATCTTCCTTAACAGTTTGCTTTTTTTGCTTTTTCTGTTCTTATTGCTTATATAGATATCTGTTAACTGAATTCACTTAGGTGATGCAGTAAAAACTCTAATATATATTATATTGCATCTGGTCTTTCTTTATGGTACAGTTTCTACTTGTACCTGTTTTTTTTTATTTAGCTTGGAATTTCTAGTCAGAAATCTATGCCAGCAAAATTTCCATTCAATTTCCCCATTGAGTTTATATGTTGTCCATCTTTTCCCCCTCTACAACCTCCAGTTTTGAAGAAATGGTGAAGTACTATGGAATAAAGCCAAAATCTGGTGAAAAGGAGACCACACCGAATTATGTTTTCATGGTTTGGTATGAATTCTGCAGTGAGTTTAAGGCTATTTGGAAACGGGAGAACAAAAACATTTCAGAAGAACGGTAAGGTTCTAATAAAGCCATTAATACAATTTTAGAAGTCTGGGAGCTGTTCTTTTTCAAACTCAACAAATTATACTCCTGTATTTCTCAGGCGTCATTGTTTTCTTTGAGATCAAATGGACCTCAAGGAAAGATTATTCCCTCAGGGTGCCTAGAAAAGTTGACCAAAAGGATGTTGTCCCCACAAAAAGATAAACACATATAATCTGATAAATTACACTTTCTTAACCCCTTCCAATTGCCAGCTAGTGAAATGAAAGAGAAGCTGCGCTAATTTGGAACAGATTGCTTCTCTTTGCATTTTCACATTGGACAACTTTAAGTGAAGCAATATTGGTGTTGCAGACAGCACTGACAAATAAAAGTGAAGTTAATATGTCCACACTTGCATCAAAGGAAAGCCTGTGGGATTCAGATCCCATTTAGCACAGTGTCAAAATCCTGTTCTGAATTTACAGTGTTATTTCTTGGTATCCTGTTGTCCCATCATTTCCTGATTTTATTAGTTTTTAGTTAAAACCCATTTTGTATTAAGGTTTGAATTGTTTGAAGGTTTAAAGGGGGGAAAAGAAAGATTGGGATGGTTACTTAATAATTTCATTACTGTACTCTATTCTTTCATGTTATAACAAATTTATGTTAAAAACATAGCACATTTTAAATTAGATATTATAATATTGTATTTTCTAGTCCAGTGGTCTTGCTACATTTCATTTTACTTCTCCCTCCTATTAAATTCACTTATATGACTCTCACTTCTTATACAGCCAAATTAATCCCATGCTCATTCATCAGAAAACAGGGTGGGAGTGATTTGAAAGTTTACAAAAGTAGAACATTTCCTCTTGCTGAATCCAGCCTAATGATGACTGGATGTGCTTAATAATCATGGACTGGTTCTAGGAAAGGAAAATGGAATAAACATTCTAGAATAGGGCTGTCAAACTGTCAGATGCGTCACACATTGGTCAGTCCATACCCGGTTTAGTGAAGGGGAAAAATGTCCTGATATGCCGTGATGACGTGAGTTTGACGCCCCTGTTCTAGAAGAAGACATGGCTGGCCCACTTGTGGGCCTCTCCACATTATATTATTTTAGAGTAGGTCCCATTTGCAATTTTCTGGTATGTATAGCCTTCCTTCCTTCCTTTTTTAAAAATTATATTCCATGCAACCCCATGGATTTTGCAAGAATTTATTATGATTCTGTGCGAGACTAACAAACACATTAAAAAAGTTCATTTAACTCAGCCAATTTTCTATCATTTGGGCTTTGACTCTTGATCAGGGATAGTGGGATTTTTTTTTAAAGGTGGTGTTCTCTGAAAAAACTAAAAACATCTGTTGTACATTGTCAATCATACTCATGCTTCCTGATAAATTATATTGTTTGTAATCAACTTTTGAAGCATATAGGTAATAAAATATTTGAGCAGAAACTATAAAATGATAATGTTGAGTTCAGTGCTAACTTCATTGAAAAATTATTTATTTATTTAGTATTTGTGGCCAAACCCAACATATTCTATTGTTAAATAGACACCAGCTTCTATTTTAAAACAGGAATTGGAAAAGCAAAATGTGCCACAAAAATACAAAGCAGGGAATATAGTAGCTTACTTGGAATGAACACAAATTTGCAGGCAAGCATCCTCTTCCTCATGTAACATTTGGTGAAAAGCTGGGTGGAGGCTAATAATTACTCTCAACGTTTAAAGCATGTGTGTATGTGTGTGGGGTGTCCCTTATATTAAACAAGCAAAGACTACATTACTATTCAAATAGTTGGCATTCAACATAATAACAATGTTAATTGTCCAAAACTAGAAGCATAAATTTGCTTAAGCAACTATTTTAAATTAGATGCAGATGTGAATAATTCAGTAAATTGCTATACTTTTTATACAAGGAGATGTGCAAACATTTTAAGTCATTGGTGTCTTTCATCACACGCAGCAATCTTTAGCAGCAGTCAGTTTTTCTGCTCAGAAAGAAAATGTCAGGGAAGGGGAAGTCCTCCTAGACTTGAAATTAACCATAATATAAGCTATTTGCAATTTCCATTGAAATGTTTCCCTTGAAACAAAGATTTCATCACTGCCACCAGCAGCCACATAAAGAATAGGGCAACTCAGGAAAAACACAAGCAAATCTTTATCAGGCCTTCTTTTCAAGATCAGTATCCTTTTTAGAAAGGATTCTAATATAAATAGTGTGGTTCAGGTGGATTAATTGGGAATTAATTAAGACACTCCATCTGTGTTGTTCTACTCTTGAAACACTCCAGTGTTTCGCAACCGCAGCAAGTTTAAGTTGGGTGGGCTTCAGCTCCCAGAATCATGACTTCTGGGAATTGAAGTCCACATATCTTAAAGTGGCTGTGGTTGAGAAACAGTGAGATGTGAAATTTAAAAATCAAAGCCAGGAGCACATTTTGTATCTTTCTAACTTTCAAAAAAATTTTCCCAGTTTGCACTTTTTTTTTAGCTTCACGTGATTTCACAGTTTGACCACTGCAGCAGATGGCCAGAGTTTTGATGTACATTTATATAAATATGGAGCTTTAGATAATTTCTGATATTTAGAATATCAATACTTAATGACATTAGCATGCAATTAACGTTTTATCTTTTGAGGAAGTGTTCGGAAGAATACACACACACACATACAAACACACACACACATACAAAAGAAGAAACAATGAATTTGGTGTCATTGTTTTCTATTCTTTACACATAGAATTTTTCTTTTAAGATAGGAAAGTATTCAAGTTTCAGTCAGCCAAAGTGGAGAAAAAATTATTCCACCCTCTCTTCTATGCTGTAGAGCAGGGATCTCCAAACTTGGCAACTTTAACACTTGTGGACTTCAACTCCCAGAAGCTATGCTGGCTGGAGAATTCTGGGAGTTGAAGTCCACAAGTCTTAAAGTTGCCAAGTTTGGAGACCTCTGCTGCAGAGAAAAATAATCCCAACATACTAATGAGAGGCAGGCTTATCAGAAAAAAGGCAGTAGCATTAAGTTTTTAAAAAAAAAACTTTACTTTTCACTAAACCTTCTGTCATGAGCAAAATCCAAAGCAAGACATTGCTTAGAAATAAATCATATCCCATTCATATTACCCTATGAATGTCAAATAAAATTCTAAAATATCATATTCCATCAGGTAATTTTTTTCTTCTTGAAGTGTAAATGTTCATTCCTTTATATATTACCTGTAGTAATCTAGTCCAGTGTTTCTCACACTTGGGAACTTTAAAATTGATGGATTTCAACTGGATGGTGGCTGGCTGGGGAATTCTGGGAACTGAAACCTACACCATCTTATATTGTCAGGTTAAAAAACACTAGTCTAGATTAATCTAGGTTTGGAACTGGTGATATAAAATATGTCATTAATTACAAAATTATTTGAAACTACAAACTGGCTTATTTCTGTTATACTTACTTTATTCCCTCTAAATTTATTCCCATAATGACAAATCATGGTTTGATGTTATGCATAAATTCAGCCTAAGACAATATTTATGTATACTTACTTTCAAAAGTAATTGCATAACATACTGGAAATAATTTGAAGCAAACTTTAAGTTTGCAGTGATAAATGTCAAATAAAAATTAACAATTTCTGTACCTATTGAACAGCATACTTTGAAAAAGCTAATAACATTTTAAAAAAACTTTTAACAAAGGATATTATAGTTATTGATATTTTCTTTCTTTCAGTCATATCTCATTCTCAGAGATGGTTGGGGAAATCCTGTAGTTTTCTTGATCAGATTTTTCAGACGTGGTTTGCCATTGCCTCTTTTCTAGGGCAGGGAGAAGATGACTGGCCCAAAGTCACTCACTCAGCTTCATACCCAAGATAAGATTGCAACACTCAGTCTCCTGTTTTCTAGCCTGATGCCTTAACCCAAAACTAGCTACCAATTATTGTTGGAACCTGTTGAGTGCCAAATCAGCCATCGATAGACACTTAGACATTAACTATATCTATAGACTATGCAAAAGAGACTATCACTCATCCCAAAAAGAAACAAAAATACCCAAGCACCTCTCCACCAGCAATCAGCACCTAGATCAACATAGATTAATTCCAAGGTTAACATCAGACCAACAATCAAGTAAACAATACCCCAATCAAGAAATTGCCAAAGAAGCTAATAGCAAACAACCCAATTAAAGAATCTCTAAGACCACCCCCACCAACACTGACAGGCAAGCCACTAGAGCAGGGCTGTCAAACTTGCGGCCTACACCTGGCTTAGCAAAGGGGGGGAAGTCACAATATGTCACGTGACAACACAAGTTTGACACCCCTGCACTAGAATATAAATGGACAGCAAACAATACTCCTTACTAGCATTGATGATGATGTTACCTAGTTTGGATAATGAAATGTCTACAAGAAAACAAGCATGGTCAGAGAGCAACAAGGACCCTTCATGTCAACCCTGAGCTACAAATATTCTCCTTTATTAGTATTGTTGGAACCTTTTTTATAAATACCTCCAATTCTGTTAATCACAAGGAATTTAATGTTTTGAGAACGTATTATGGTAGCAGCTGGTTATATAAGATCCATTCTTCTGTATTTGATACCAAATCAGTCTTTTAGTATCAGATCACTTCATGCCTTCCTACCCTTCCCTCCCTTGATCCTTTGAATGAAAAGGGGGTCATGAGGTTAAGTAAGCAACATTTTTCCATCCTCAACTCTGAGACAACACTTATGTATTCTTGAAAAGGTGAAAACTTTATACTAGCAAATAAGAAAAAATGTATGTTAAATGCTAGTTAATATTGTTAACACGTGAACAATTTTATTTCATGTTTGTAATTACAAAATATGCACTTTTGTAATGATCTTGAATTGGGTAATAAGTGTGAGTGATTATGTATGTATTTAATATTTGACCTACAATAAAAACATTTAGATTTAAAAATATGCTTCTTCCCAAAATCAACTAGTTAGGAATATTAATAATTTGGGCTGAAAGTTTTAGTGTTTAATTTTATAGAAAATGTTATAGAAAAGTGTTTGTTTTGTTTGTTTACCACAAAAAATTCTAGTCTTACTGATTTCCATTATTTTCTAGAATATATGAACCATTACAAAGACAATTCTGTTCTTTTTTGAATTAGTGTCAAACGGGCATTGCAGTTTTTGTGTCCATATTTCGCAGTAACTGAAATTTTTGAAGTAATCTTCTTGGCCACTGACTGACAGCGTCTTGTAATAAAAACAGAACTTTGATGGGGCTACTTTAAATGTCCCTTAGAAATGGACAACTGATATAATTTAGCTAGTCAAGATTATTGCAGCTTCTGTGCCACTAACCAGCAATAACACAGTAATCCAACTAACTGTATTGTATATTATAGTCCTACTGACTCAACCAAAATAGTTATTAAAGAAGCTTAGGTTTTGTTGCTAAATTCCATGGATGAAATTTTGTTTATACTCAACACTTTTCAACAAGACATTCCAGTGTTAGATAAAAATAACAGTTTGATATTTCAGTGAGCCAAGTTGTAGGAATGCATAGTGTTTTTTTGTTTGTTTGTAATGTGGATCACTTGGTACTGAAATACCATTGGAGTTGGTACTGCATCATAATGATGAAGGTCATACTGGCCTGATAGGTGCTTTCTTGCAAGGAAAAGATTATGATTCAGTAATAGAACACATGCTTTGCAATTAAACAAATTCATTTTATAGTATCTTCAGGTTGCGTTGAAGAAGCTCTGGGAAACTGTTCCCAAACAGGACTAATATGATTATGGGGTTGGATCAATTATTATCTCAGTAAAAGGCATTTTGTTGAGAAAACTCTCACCGATGGTGAATTTAGGTTAGGTCAGGTGCTATACCATCTCTCATTGTAGATAATAATTATTCCAAATTTGTCACATAAGAGAATTGATATAGAGTTTGTGTTTGCTTTATAAAGTATAGCTGTTTAGGAAAACAACTTTTATATGGTAAGCATATATCATTTTTAAAGCTCTAATAATACTTACTTATATTTTGTTTTAGACTCCGAATGGCTCAGCAATCAGTGAGCAAGTTAACTTCAGAAAAGAAAGTGGAAACTAGAAAAATCAATCCAACTGCCAGTCTGGTAGGTTACATTCTTATTGTGATTCTGGTTTCTAGTTATCTTTTAAATATAGCTGGAAGTTTTAGTTAATTCTTATGTAGCTAATCTATAAAAAAGCAAGTATGTATTTTCAATTTTAGAATAGGCATCCTAAAGACTTTTTCCTTAGAACCAGCTTACAAAATCATTGTAGATCTTAACTCAACATGTTTCTGTTTTTAAAAATAATCTGAATGTTAATTGAGCATTGACATTCTTTCCTGCTGCATTAAATAATCTCAGGCATTGTTTTTGCCTTTAAAGATTCTTTCCATTTCTGAAATATGAATATGACACTGTAGTTTGACTACCGTCTTTTTTATGTAGACAGATGGATTTATTTTTTTTTTTTGCTGCGTGTTTGATGCTAAATACAGTTACGAGCAAGCTAGAGGGAATTAAGTCCAATTTAGTAACAAAGATGTGACTATTTATTTGAGGGACAATCTGATGTTGAGCATGTATATGAAATCAAAAGAGAGTTTGCTATTAATTCATTTAATAGAAATTTATTCAAAATAGTATATGATAATGTACTGCTATCAAGTTTGTATTGGATCTGGTTTATCATGCAGTTTTCCACATGGACTGTGTAAAATACTCATTTTTGAAGAAAGGGAATGGAAAATCCCTACAAGTAGCTGGCTTCAAATCATGCCCTTACCTTTTTTTTCTTTTTTCTTTTTACTTCTACAACTTTTCAATGTGACTTGCTGTAAATATATCCTTCTTGTCTTAGTGTGGCACTTCAGGAATTAATTTTCTGGAAAAAATGGAGGGAGGAGGAAGTTTATGTCTACTCTGGTTTCAAATTGCTCCATTCTTTTGGCCTAAACCAGTGGTGGGATTCAAATATTTTTACTAATGGTTCTGTGGGCATGGCTTGGTGGGCGTGACAGGGGAAGGATACTGTAAAATCTCCAGTCAGAGGTGGTATTTGCCAGTTCTCTGAACTACTCAAAATTTCCGCTACCGGCTCTCCAGAACTGGTCAGAACCTGTTGAATACCACCTCTGGCCTAAACCATATATTCTCTGAAGCTTTAAAACAGATGAAAGCAAAGAATGATGATAAACTCCTTTTCTCTTAAACAACAGAAAGAAAGACTACGTCAGAAAGAAGCCAGGGAAACTCCCAATTGAAAGAAGACCTCCCAAAAGAAAAAACAACAACAGTGTGACCTTGATGATGCTACACGTTGCCCCTTCCCTTCGGGAGCACCTTATTTTAGATAAAGTTCTGTGTTGCTTTTTTCTTCTGACAATCCACCAAAGACTTTTCAATCCCTTGGTTTATACAAGCAAGGGAATGCTAAGTAGTTTGTTTACATGGGAATTAGGAAGGGTTCCCCAGTAACTGTTTCTTATGTGGTTGAAACTGAATGGTTTTCTTAAAAGCAAAGAATGTCTCTATGCAAAGTGCACTAGTATGGAACAGCAAATCTGGATTTTAGGCAGGGAAATAAATAGCTTTATATCATCTGCAACAGATGTATGGGATGGCTAATATAAGTCTATTGAAGATTTGCTGAATTGGTGTCTGCTTAAAATTATTTTTATGGCATTCAAAGGATTAAGTTTATCTTCTATATTTTATTATAATTATTTTTATAAGAAGCTCAATCTATGCATAGGAATACATTTTTGCATATATGGAGAGAATTGATATCAAAATGTATGCTGCACTACATTGACTAATGTTTTGAGTTTTGTTCTTATTTTTATAGTAAAATGAAGCAGTTGCATATCTAGCTGAGGTTCAGATAGCATACATTATTTATAATCATTTAATTGGATGCTATGTAAAAGCTGTTTCCATTATTTGTAATGAATCTAAAACAAAACCTATATTCTTTAACAGTTTTGATATAACCAATGTTATATCAAATATATAACTAATGTTTAGATATTTCTACATAAATCTGTGACTACGCATGTGTCTGGAATAGACTGTGCATACTTATATTCAAGCACATTTTTACTTACATTGTGTGTGTGTGAGTGTGAGTGTGTGAGTGTGTCTGCCTAGCTTAAGAAAAAAGACAGCATTGATCTCCCATGTTTCAGGGTGTAACAACTTGTATGAAGGGCAGCTTAGAATTAAAATTTAAATGAATAAATAATAAAATTAAAATGCAATTCATGTCCTATATCAGAAGCTAAAGGATTGCAAAGCAAACCACATGACAGAGAAATAGATTGCAAAAGACTGCTGGGTGCTGCAACCTCATTAAAGTTTTGCTGTGCAGCAATGCCAGCATTACTTTCACACCAGCATGTGTTGTTATCCGTTGCAAACATTTGGGCTTAAACCCCATATTGGACAAAAAATGTTTATTAATTTATTACTGCTGTCTTATTTACAGACTATCACTAAACAAAGTAGCCATTAAACAAGGAGGGGTTGTAATAATAATTAGGTTAAAAATAGCATAATGATAAAAAGTAATGACACATAGGTCAAAGTTGTTGACTCAACAGCTGAAGAAAATATGGAAACAGAAGTTGGTAATTTTAATTTTATGTATTTATTTATTAAATTTATGTACCCCACATCTCACTGATAAGGCGGCTCTGAGTGGCTATAATCAGGGTTCTATGATCTAAAAATAGCATGAAAAATATTTCCCCTTCTTGTCTCGAAGAAAGATGTGCTACTGAATCTGAGTGGCGTGGTTTTCCAGCTCTTTTACTGCAGGAAGTTAAAGAAAGGTTGTTGGTATGCAGGAGTGGGCTGCTACCGGTTCTCCTGAACTGGTGAGAACCAGTAGCTAATTTTATCATTTTTCATGCCAGTTCAGCAAAATGGCAAATCCCATCCCTGGCTGGCCCCTCCCACTCCTCCCCACCCCTCCCAGGAGTCTCCACACAGCCTGTTTTGGATGCCAGGTAAGTGTCCACGTGGAGGCTTGCGGAGGGTGAGAAACAGCCCCTCCTGGATGCTCGAGGAAAGCTCCAGATCCCAGGAAGGGCGAAAATGGCCCTCCCACTGTGGTGCATGAAGCTGACTAGACCACACCTATCATGGCCATGCCCACCCAGAAACCAGGCAGAGAACTGGTTGCTAAATTTTTTGAAGCCCACCCCTGTCATCCTCATAGCCTCTGCCTGTTCTCTTTTTTCAGAGATGTTCAGAAGCACAAAGAAGCATTTTTTGTTCCTCAAAAATGTCCCATCTTTTAAAGATAAAAGAAAAGTGCATTTAGTCTTCAGTTATGATAAAGCCACAGAGGTGCATTTAATCTTCAGTTATGATAGAGCCACAGATGAACGACAACAAAAAATGTAAAAGAAAAAGACTGCATGATAAATAAAGACTTGGGAAGTGAATGCATGGTTATTCAATATGTCTTGTTAAAAATAATTAATTAACTATAAAGGAAAAAAATGGAAATATGCAATATGTAACTTCCTTTTTTATCTTTGCACAATTAAGGAAAAGCGCTCTAAAGTCTATATATTATGATCGCTGTTGAAACATGACATTTGTAGAATATATAGTTAAACAGTTCCCAAAAAGAACTATTGTTGATGTTAGTAGTGAACAGCGAAATATTATTTTTCTCTTAGATAGAAACATGACGTATTTTTCCCTTCATGAACGGAAAACAATACAATAAATTGAGAAAATTAAAATGGGTTGTGTAAAATGTAATAAAGATTTTTAGTTTTGTGAAATTTCACTAAAGTATCAAGTAATTATGCACATAATATAATAAATTCCCCACTTCATAAATTATTTGCCATATACAATGTCAAATCTTTTGCTTCTAAGATTTGACAACTATCCATAAGTAAATCAAATACTTCTGAGTCCATTGGTTTCAAATTTTAGACTCGTAATCCTATTCAAATTCTAAAATTAGAAGTGTGTAACAGTTGCTTTGTTACAGGACCTTTACACACTCGAGCAAGAAAAAGCAAAAACATGGTAATTTATGATGACACAGAGATAGAATGACACTCAGTGGTTAATTAAATTTTACTTAGTATAATTCAGTGTTGTTACTCTTTATGGCAGCTCGCCATTTTTAATTAAAAAATTATGACAAAAAGTGTCAATATGAACTATCTTTATATTGTGCAATTAATAGATGAAATCTCACAATGTTATTTTGTAACATTTTAAATGAATCAATTTATTTTGCAAACTGGAAGATGTGTTATCATAATCTGCATTATATCAATGTCAATATAGAAGAACAAAAGAATGATGATGTTATATGTATCATTTTCCATATTTCACCAAAGTTGTTGGAATAGGAAAAATAGAAGTAGAAATGTATTTTGTAGAAAAGGAATGTCCAGAAACTCTACATATTTTACCCAATCAAGAAAATATTCAGATCATATCGCAAATTGAATCCAATATCTACACATCCTACTTGGGTCTTTATTTTTCTACTAATGTATAGATGAATTTTTTTCTCCTGGCTGGCTTGGATTGCTATGATGTACTTTAGAGAATCTCAGTTTATAATTGGATGAATGATATTGTAGAACTGTGTTTTTATAGAGGTGAAACTCAAAAAAATAGAATATTAAAATATTAGAATATTCAGTAATGCAACTTAAAAGGTGAAAATAATATATGAGATAGACTCATTACATGCAAAGCAAGATAGTTCAAGCTGTGGTTTGTCATAATTGTGATGATTATGGCTTATAGTTCATGAAAACCCCAAATCCACAATCTCAGAAAATTAGAATATTACATGCAATCAATAAAACAAGGGTTGTACATAGAACAATATCGGACCTCTGAAAAGTATAAGCATGCATATACACTCAGTACTTGGTTTGGGCCCCTTTTGCAGCAATTACTGCCTCAATGTGGTGTGGCATGGAAGCTATCAGCCTATGGCACTGCTGAAGTGTTATGGAAGACCAGGATGCTTCAATAGCGGCCTTCAGCTCTTCTGCATTGTTCGATCTCATGTCTCTCATCTTTCTTTTGGCAATGCCCCATAGATTCTCTATGGGGTTCAGGTCAGGCAAGTTTGCTGGCCAATCAAGCACAGTAATCCCACAGTCATTGAACCAAGTTTTGGTACTTTTGGCAGTGTGGGCAGGTTCCAAGTCCTGCTGGAAAATGAAGTCAGCATCTCCATAAAGCTCATCTGTGGAAGGAAGCATGAACTGCTCCAAAATCTCCTGGTAGACGGCTATGTTGACCCTGGACTTAATGAAGCACAGTGGACCAACACTAGCAGATGACATGGTTCCCCAAATCAACACAGACTATGGAAACTTCACACTAGACTTCAAGCATCTTGCAGTGTGTGCCTCTCCATTCTTCCTCCAGACTCTGGGTCCTTGGTTTCCAAATGAGATGCAAAAGTTGCTCTCCACAGAAAAGAGGACTTTGGACCACTGAGCAACAGACCAGTTCTGTTTTTCTTTAGCCCAGGTAAGACACTTCTGACGTTATTTGTTGTTCAGGAGCAGCTTGATAAGAGGAATATGACATTTGAAGCCCATGTCCAGGATCCGTCTGTGTATGGTGGCTCTTGATGCACCAACTCCAGCCTCAGTCCACTCCTTGTGAAAGTCTCCAACACTTTTGAATGGCCTTTTCCTGACAATCCTCTCCAGGCTGCAGTCATTCCTGCTGCTTGTGCACCTTTTTCTTCCACACTTTCCGCTTCCACATAACTTTCTATTAATGTGCTTTGATACAGCACTTTGGGAACATCCAACTTCTTTTGCAATTATCTTTTGAAGCTTTCCCTCATTATGGAGAGTGTCAATGATAATTTTCTGCACAACTGTCAGGTCAGCAGTCTTTCCCATGATTGTGACCTACTGAACCAGACTGAGAGACCATTTAAAGGCTCAGGAACACTTTGCAGGTGTTATGGCTTAATTTAGCTGGTGAGCCTAGAATATTGAACCTTTTCACAATATGCTAATTTTCTGAGATTGTGCATTTGGATTTACATGATCTGTAAACCATAATCATCTCAATTATGACACATCGCGGCTTGAACTATCTTGCTTTGCATGTAATGAGTCTATCTCATATGTTAGGTTCACCTTTTAAGTTGCATTACTGAAATAAATGAACTTTTGCACAATATTCTAATTTATCAAGTTTCACCTGTAGACTTTGGAAATGGTATATCAGAAGCTATATGAGGTACAAATCAGCTGTTCAGTAAAGATAGAAGCATAAATATATTGAAAATTAGAGAGCAGAGTAAAAACAAAACCAATCATAAAATATAGCTTGGATTGTTTATTTTAAATGTTTACTAAATATTTAAAAATTTAAAGGCATTGTGGAAATAATGTATATAGAGTGGTGTAATGGCCTAGAGGTGGAGCTCTGGCCTCACAGTTAGGAGGCTGTGAGTTCGATCCTAGGTAGAGGCTGACATTTCTCTCTCTGGGGACAATGAGAATATATCTGCTGAACAAAAGTCCACCTCAGTGACAGGAAGAGCATCCGGCCAGTAAACACTCTGCTAGTTCCATTCAGTCGCCCAGACTCCACCCCACAAGGGATGATGTGATAGTTAAAACAACATGATGATGATGTGGAAATAATGTATTTAGCAATGTACTTGTTTTTTTAAATAATAACTTGATTCTCAATTTAATCTTCCTGTAAAAGCTGTCTCTACTAGAACGTAGACTGCTATCCCCATTCTACCTGCCAACCTTTTGTTCCAGAGATTCTCTGTCCCTTTATTGACAACATTTCTCTCTTCGTATTTATGTTATTATGGTGGCAGAGGTTTTTAATTTTTTTTATTTTTTTGTAAAATTTATAAACCACCTGACTCTACTGCAGCTCTGGTCCATGTTCTATCTATAGAAACAGACAAAACCAATTTCCATCTCATAAATCAGACCTAGGAAAAGAGCCAGATTTTAAGGCTCATTCAAATAAAGTAGGGTGAGGATCTATGGATCTCTTGGGGAACATCATTCCAGAGAATATGTGCTATGGAAGAGAAGCACCAGTCCCTTGGCTTTCCAAGTTGCATTGCTTAATCAATAGAACTCGAGAATGCCAACTTTGCCAAACCATATAGAACGGGCAGCAAGTAACTTGAGCCTCTGCTATGAAGGGCTTTATAGAGGATAACCTATAGCTTGAATCTCATGCCCAATGAAATCTATGCAGCTCCAGGAAAAGATACTTTGCAGGCATTACAAGACATACCCACAATAACCCATGCCTCTGCATTTTGGATCAGCTGTACTCCATAGAGCCTACAAAAGCAAATCCATGTAGAATTCATTGCAGCAGACCACAGGCAAGATGATGGAACCTAAGTAGGTACTTTAAGGACCTCCTAGGGCAGATACAGGTACAGTTGATGACACTTGAATCTGTACTTAATCATGGTGTTTGAGGTATGAAATCTTGCAGCTGCCTCCTATTCCTTAATCCACAAAGTACATATCAGTCCTGAAGGACTGCAACTTGACATAGGACTAAGGAGGAGCATCTCTGGATCCAAGTGATAGAAATGCTGCCAGCCAACAGGTCTTGTCAGCATTGACCCTGAGCGTGTTCCCCTCCATCCAGACTCCCATGACTTCCAGGCATTCACTAGCTATAGTTTCAATTAAGCACTGTATTCTGTATTCCACCTAATGGACACACTTGATAAATGCTTGCACAGATTGGCACCTAGGGACAGAAACCCAGGTGTGGCTGGTTCTGACTTTTTCAAAGCAGTATATCACAAAAATAAAGGGGTATATATGGGTTTCCATAAAATCATAATGCAAATCGTACACACACAGACATCATTGCCATTAATCATGGGGCTATAACTAAACTGTGATGGCAAATTTCCTTGAATGCAGTTTAATGAGAGAGATGCATGTTATGGATACCATCTATGAGAATATCATCTCATAGATGGATGCCAGATCTTTTCTGTCATGGCTCATGCTCTGTGGAATATCACTCGCTCCTTCAAACCTTAGATTGGCCCTGACACTCTCACCCTTTAGGAAGACCTGAAAACATGGCTCTTCTGCCATATCTGGACAGTCTGGTAATGGTGGGGAGCTTTTACAGTGGTTATGTTGAGTTAGTGTAGAGTGAATTAAACATTTCCTGCTTTAAAATAATAATGGGTGGTTTTTATATGTTTAGTATTGTTAAGCCTGTTCCCTCAACCAATGTTAAGGAAACACGCTAAACAGAATGTGCAGCATGAGTCAGTTAGGCAGACAGGTAAATGTGTGAGATAAGTTTGTATGTTAGTTAACACTCAGTAAAAAGCAGATACGCTTGTGCTATCAAAATATAGTTTATTCCATTAAGAGTTATAGCATAGTCAAAAACAGTCCATTAGTCATGTATCATTTCAGTCAGTCCATTCGGGGATTCTCAATTTGCAAAGTCTGTGTTGAATATTCAATGTCAGTTCACTTACAATAAATCAGTCCGTATTATCTCTTCTCACCGTTGAGAAATCAACACTCCTTTCTCTCTCCTGTTCCAGTAGGAAAAAAAACCACAGTCATCAATCCATCCAGTAATTAGGGATCATTAAGCCAGAGAGCGAACTGCCATTGTCTTGCTTCTTTTATGGTGCTTTTACAACCACACCCTTAGTTACATTCTTGCAGTTAAAGTTACACACACTTTAACCAACAAACCATGATAACTTATTTATTATTTTACCTAAACCAGTTAGGGTAAACAATGTTATCCCTGACATGTATATTGGTTTTTAACTTATTTTTATTGGATTATTGTAACCTCTTGTGAGCTGCACTGAGATGCTTAGATGAAATGGGTGGCCATAAACACTGAATAATATTAAAGTAAAATAAATATTTCCTCTCAAACTACCACATTTTTGATACTGTGTTGAGAGTTTTGGAAACATTGTTAGAATTCTCCAGGTCTCATCTGGTCTGTATAACTTTAAAAGTATTAGTTTCTCAGGTATAGTCCTCTTGTGAGATGGCATGTATTTATTTCCTGATACTCATGAAGCATTTTGCTTGTTTGTTGTCTTTTAAATATTAAAACATATTTTACTTATATTATCAATTAAGCACAATCTGAAGATCACTTTAAGACTGATACGGCTGATTCAAAGAAACATAAACCTTTAGGTATTATCTGAGATATTGGCTCTCTGTATTTTTCCTATCAACTATGACTGGTACAGAAATAGGAAATGAGTTTGCCCCTTTTTTGCCACCACCAAATTAATGCAAATCGATTTTCATAGTGTTGCTATGCTGCATAAATGTTTTTTGTTTAAACCCTATGGGCAGACCCAAAATTTTTCAAGATTGTGTCACTGAAAACTAGATTTTCTACTGGTTTTCAATGAAAAATTAAACTTTAATTAAAATTAATTAAAATTAGCATAGGCTTGTTAAGATCTAACAGATATAAATAAACACAAAAAACCCATTAGAAACAAGCTACCAAAATGGCCAGTTCTTCTGATGATATGATTTTATTCTGATTCCACTTTGCAGCTCTTGAATGAAATAGATATCCTAAAAGTATAGCTTTTCTATTCAAGAGTTAAAGTGTCTTTTCCCCCCACCTCCTTCCCAGATTCAAAAACTAGGCCAAAGTTTATAATCCTGTCTGATCTAGTGCTTTCTCCAGACCTGTGAATGATGGCCTCAAAACCAATTTTATTATGCCCCCTGTCCTCCAAAAAAACAGACCCAGATACAAAATTGATGCTCAGTTGTGCTCTGGTCCTCTGGCACGTGTATTAGAAAACAGGACATTTTCTTCCAAATGTTGGTGCTGTTTTTATATGAACTTTTTAAAAATCTTCTCCATCTGGAGTGATCAATTCAACAGGACAGTGTTCGTATTTGGAAGAACATTTGTTTTCATTGTTCCTGAACTGCTGGGATTTCAACTACATTGCTTTCTTCAGCCGTTGCAGTACATTGCAGATCAGGAGAGGACAATAAATGTGACATTGTAAAGATTCTCAGTCATCTAGGTAATGGTTGTACCAAAGATGCTTTTTCAAAAGGCAATTGGACTTCGTTTTTCCTTGAAGATGTTTTATTTCTTATTCAAGAAGCTTCTTCAGATGGATGAGAAGTGAAACTGGAGAAGCTTCAATGAAAAACAAAGTCCAAATGCCTTTTGAAAAAGCACCTTTGGGATAAATGTGAGTCCTTACTTCATTGAAATGGAGTCTCAGAGAATTCTATAGCATGTCAGCTCAGCAGTAGTCCCAATAAACATAAAATATTTTTGCACTCAAGACAATATATACTTAGTATTATAGCCAATTATAGCATTTTTGCAATGCAAATCTGAATGAATATAGAAACTTTCAATGGGAAATTGTTTGACATTTCTGGGTCAAAGGTGCATGAAATGTACAGTATATTGGTTTGCTCTTTTACAGTATTAATATAACAGCAATCTCTTGCTTGGCTAGTCCGGATAATTGTGATGTGTCTTGAAAAATATTTTGTCCTAAGGCCATTTGCACTTTAGGTAGAGCACATTTCTGGGATGTTTTGTTCATTTAAAGTGTTCTGAGTTAAGCACTGAGAAATGTCTGAATGATACGCATTAATAACTAATAGCTTCTTGGCCTAGCCTACATTATGATATTTAGTATCTTATTCAAGACAAGAGAAGTAATCTATTTCTTGATGCAACAAGGATAATAAGAATGATTATAAATGTCATCAAACTATTTAAGTTAATGTAGAAAATGTGATTCTGTTCTGTAAATGTAAGTTATGGGGGCTACAAGCACTGATTTTATATATGGCAGTACGCAAGAATATAGTTTCTCATATCCGTGGTTGATACAGACCAGAGTTTGATATATATGTGAAGGTTTTGTTTGTAAAAACTCCTTTGACTTTATTATTTTATCTTATTGCAAAATTCCAGATGGTCTTTATTCATTCATGGAATATTTTTAGTAGGTTAGGTCATCCCTATAATGTACTTGTATAGCAAACCTTGCCACCTTCTTCAAAGCAATCTGTGGTGATAGAAGGAGTCACTGTGCTTGCTCTCTGTGTTATGCTAGCTTCTACTCTGCATGACCCTTTCAGCTCCTCTGTGGAAGGGCCTTTCATTTGAGCTGCTGAATATTGACACGGCCTACAAACCAATTGTGACATTCTCCAAGGAGACCTCTATATGAAGCTGGGAGCAGTCCACAGCACAATAAAAATACTTTTCCACGAAGACTATGAAATGAACATGTAGTGTAGACTCACAAGCAGTCCATGGGTGGTATTTGTGTCCAATGGTGCCTGCCCCCAAGATCATGAATGAGCTACACACATTGGAGTTGAATTGTTTGATAAAAAGGGCAGATTGTTATAATAGTTAAAGCCAGTAGGATAATTGCAAACTTCCATTCTTGATTTGTATTAGTTTCCATTCTTGATTTGTATTAATTAGCGTGTTATGTCTGTTGGATGTACTTTGCATTTTTCTTCACAGATTTAATACACATTTTATGTAAATTTTTCTATATTACCAAATAATTACCATTATTATTTTTCTATATTTCCAAATGACCAACAATTCTTTATTTCAAAATGGTTGTATAGCAAAATAAATTAATTTTGTTGTTTTTTTCAAGTAACTAGTGCATTTTAGTTTGTTTGCATGACTTTGTTCTAGCAGCTCTTTTTCCTGCTTTGTTTCCTCAGTTCTTTTGTACTATCTTTTAACTAAAAAAAGTGATCAAGATAATCAAAATAATATTTTATAAAATAGTTTAAAACATAACTAAGGGAACACTAAATTACATTAGTGAAAGAGAAAACAGCCACCTAACCAGTTTATATGGTTATCTTAGTTCAGGGAAAATAATACATTAGACTTTTTTAATTTAATAGAGTATATTCTGGGGTGTTTTTTTACTCACTGTGAAGGCTTACCAAAGACTACGTTATTAAGCTGCATTCTCATATTTTTGTCATTATGCTTGAAAATTATGGCTATAATGAAGTTTCTCCATAGTATCCTTTTCATTTTTTGACAAATAAAAAAATCCTAACAATATTTGTCCATGAAAATAATCCAAAAACCATGTAACTCTTTAGCAGGCAACATATTTCAAAAAATCACTACTACATAAATGGAACAACTGTGAAGGTTGATTTATATGATACTTTCTATCTATTTTCAACATTATTTTATTTGAGCTTTCTCAGTCCCAAAACAATATGCCTAATCTCGGAAAATTATGAGTGCAACAGAAGGGCGTACATTTTCCTTTCAAATATGCTTGTGAACTGGAATCCAAACAAATCATGCATGATTTATCTTGGATTAGTTGGTGGATCTGTTAATATATACAGTGGTACCTTAGTACTCATCGTTAATTGGTTCCGGGAAGCATGAGTACCAGAAATGATGAATTCCAAACAAATTTTTCCTATAAGGAATAATGTAGTGAGTCATAAGAAAGGCGACACTGACAAGTTCTAGCTTGCACATCAAATACCAAACAAACAATGAGTACTGGGACAAAAAATTCACATCAAAATAGGTTGACTACCAAATTCAATGAGTTTCAAAGCAGGTACCACTGTATCACTATTTTACAGAAACTATTGTGTAGAATAATAATCCATTTTCCCATCTTTATGCATCTAATCCTTTGTGCATTTGTGATACTTATTCATATTGCTCTTCAGTTTTCAGCTCTCTAAAGATCTGCTTAATCCAATAATTTTCCCTTTCCAGCGCCTGGAACTGCCTCCTAGAATGCCATTGCTATTGTTCCTGTTTCTTTCAGAACCATTGTTGAGCATTAAATTTAATATTAAACTTTGATATTAACCTCTAATCTTACTATGCTACTATAATTATCAAACTTCAAGCAATTAAAGTAGTATTTCTGTTTATCTGTTTCTCACTCAATCTCTGTTGCCTCTTGTGTTACTGAGTTCTTGATTTGAAGCCCTGCAGAGCAGGGATTTTATAATTTTACAAAGTTTGCTCCATTAAAGAGAGCAAATATTTACATATATAACATTTTGAAAGTTCACAGAATCTTTTCCCACTTCTTACAGTTTTGAAAAGAATGTATTTATGTTTGGAGTCTAGTCTAAGACCATAATAAAATCCATGTAAACATGTGGCATTATGAAATATAGATATGTTGAGTAAAGAAATAAAAATGCCAGTGTTTTTCTTGTGATGTGATCTATTCAGGTACTTGGTGGAGTTTTTTTCCCCATTGTTCTGAATAACCATGGTTCTCATCAAATATTTAGTCCTTTGTAAAAAAAAATCCTATAAAACTATTAATAAATTCTCAGAACCAATTTGGTATAGTGGTTAAGATACTGTGAGGACTGTGAGTTTTGGTCGCACCTTTGGCACAAACCTAGCTGACTGACCTGGGCCAGTCACTATTGTTTAGCCCTAGGAACTAGGCAATGGCAATCCACTTCCAAAAACCTTTCCAAGGAAGTTACAAAGTCTAGGCAATCATTAGGAGTCAGCACTGACTCAAAAGCATGCATAAATAAATAACTAAATAAAACAAAAATAATTTGGATCCTGAAACAAACAATAAATTGGTGTCCTGTAAACTGCTACACTACATGTTCCTACTAAATATAGTTAGTAGTATAGGCACAAGCTTTCAGTAGAAAAAAAAATCCAGGTGTATTAACAGTAGCCTTATTTAATTCAGTGATGCAACTCATTTGTTATTGAAGGAGTGAGACTTTTATATAAATTTGCTGGTCAACACTCTGGACAAAATATTCTATGGTAAAGTTAATTTTATCAAGTCTTTTTGTAATTTGATAATAATGCAAATGGATTTCAGCTCTTGTTCCTTTTTTTTTTTTTTTTTTGCCAACTACTATGTTAACATTTCATGTTAATTTTATCTGCCACAGTTATAATCAATTGGTGCATTATTCTTGTTATGATTTTAGTGTGGATATATACAATCACAGAAGTAACTGTCAACCATTGATCAGTATCCCTATCCCAATCCATTTGGAGAGGGAAAAAGTGTGCTTTGTATAAAAGGAAGATGTAATCAGTTGGTGCATGAAATTAATTGGCAAGCAAAAAAAGGATGTCTTCTTTAACAACATCAGTAAAATATATCAAAATATTCAGCTTATTAAAACATCCTCTTATTTGGCATCCAATAACAACAGTCCTCCATGCTTCAGTAAAATATCATAAGCAACTCTTCTCAATCTGCATCTCTTATGGAAATTGTTAGGGATAACATTGGTTACCTAACTTGGTTTGGGTAAAAATAATATATAAACTATGTTAGTGAGTTTAAGTGTATGTATCACTTTAACTGCAAAACATGTATTTTGGATGCGGTTGTAAAATCACCATAAGAGGGAGCAAGAGAGCTCACTGTTAGCTGGCTTTTACTGTAGTAGCTGACAATGTTGGATTGATGGTGATAACTGCATGTGTTTCCCTGCTGTTGCTGAAATGAAGAAAAGGGGTTTGATTTTCTTCATATCTCTGACTGCAAAAGAGATATATTGCTGGACTGATTATTTGTAAGTTTACTGACCTCTATTTTCAACACTGGACTTTGCGACTGATTAATCCCTGGATGGACTGAACTAGTTTATGACATATGGACTGTTTTGACTATGCTATAACTCTTGCTGGAATAAAAAACTATTTAACTGGCACAGTGTATCTGTCTTACTGAATGTAAACTACAACAATGTTTATCTCACATCATTTGCCTGCCTGCTAGACTGCCGTTGCACGTTCTGCTAGGGTGTGTATCCCTAACAGAAATCACAGAAACTAAGAAGTTCATGAAAATATTGGTAGTTTCCCTGTAGGGAATAACAATGACCAATAAACAATTGTTATTTAAAATGAATGAATAATTTAGAATGGAAATGCATTTTCATCTGCCTTCTAACCTAGTTCTAAGTTGAAGAACTGTATGAGAATCCCAAGAGTCCTATAAGGTCATATGTCAAGGATGTCATCCCAACCCCAAAGTTTTACCATAGCCTACCCCCCCAGCAGAGAATAACCCATTCTTTCAACAAACCTTCTTCTTGACTCAGCCTAGTTGTGTCCCTGAACAAAGATGGGAAAGAGTTCTCAATTCTAAAGGAGTTCTGCATTCTCCTTTAGGCAGATTCGCCATTCTACTGTTTTCTCAGATTATTAGAAAGTTTCTGACCCCCATGATCAAAGGACATCAAGTTGTGGAAAGTACTACGGGCTGTTCAGGAGTCACAAGAGCCTATTTGGATCCTGCAAGAATAAGAATTGGGTCAAAACCTTAATCCTATATTGACCAAGATGGCCCCATAATTTAGATTACTATATGGCAAGTTTTTAATTTTGATTTGAACATAACAGTCACAGTAGATAACATAATTTTATTTTTTAGAAATGATCAGCTACAAATAGATTTTGAGTGGGAAGTGGTCTGGTAGTTTCTTTTTTTCTTTCCACCACCTTGGATAACCAGTGTGTGGAAAGAACTGGGGGAAAAGATTTGTACTGTGACTCATGTCTGATGAGGAGCTGAACTGGTCATTCAAAAGCAGAATTTAGATACTTGAGGTTAAATAAAGTTCCATTATTTCAAGTTTGGTTTCATGTGAATTGCTCTCTTGAGGCCTTATTTTAAGATTTCTTGAGATTGTCAGTGCTTGGATAATGTTGAAATCTAGAAGCAGGCCCTTACCCAATATTGAAAAAATAAGTGAAATTATAGTAACATCTCATGAGACAAAAAGTCAGTAGCTGTATCAGAACTTAATGAAATAATTATGTGCTGTGGGCTCTGTAGAAAAAAATATATAATGATATTAAGAATATTTATTGTTAAAGTAATAAGGCATACAAATATTTTCTTAAAACCAGTAGCATCTCTCTGGACAACAGGATATTACAGATGTTTCATGTTGCATAAATTCATTCATTCCTCTGGTATTCAAAAGCTTTACCACAAATTTGTGGAAGCACGGGAAAAAAATACTATACAAAGGTTTTCTAGGATTTATCGACTGATGGTGCCTGTCCAATAAATCTGTATATATGCTACCTATTACTGGCTATCATTATGAGATTATTATTATAAGTATTATAAGTACTTGATTCATTGATGCAAGTATGAAGGAGTAGCATATTTTAAAAAGCAGAATAAAGTAATCTTCCTATCTTAAATTCCTTATCTAACTGCCATTACTGAAATTTTATACTTTGAGTAACACACACCCCTCAAATTGGGAGCCATAGAAGTATAATGGTTAAGATACTAAACCTGAACTACAAGGACTCTGCTTCAATTTATTCTTCTTGGAGTATAGTGATTTAGGTAACACGGGGCATATTACTATCTCTCAACCCAATTTACCTAAGAATTGTTCTTCTGGAATTAAATTAGTGGGCTCATATGATTTATTTTGATTTTGCAGAGAGAACGCAGGAAACAAATGCTAATGAAGAAATGAAATTATAGAATTTGTTTTGTAATGTATCTTCACTTGTGCAAAACTTCCTTCTCTAACCAGAGTCAATATGTAAGAGGAATTCCTCCCAGGAGAAAGTCTCAGTTCTATAAGATAAGGGGAAGGGGAGTGTTCAGACCAAGAAGAAGTGCTGTTTTTCATATTTTGGAATAGCCAAATTGCCTGCCTGAGTGCCAGCTTTCTGGAATTTAATGATTGGCGCACGCATGCATGCAAAGTATATGTATGCGTGCAAAGCATGCCCACCAAGCCACCCCCACTGAACTGGTGGCAACAATATTTGAATCCCGCTACTGCATCATATGACGTATTGTGATATTTTTCCCCTTCAAGGAGCTGGAGTGGGCATGGCCTACACATGACACATCTGTTCTGTGGCCGCCAGTTTGACACCCCTGCCCAGTATAGCATTTCAGACAAGTGGTTTTCCAATCTCTTTTAAAAAACTTCCAGTGTTGGAGCTTTTACAACCTCTGGAGGCAAGTTATTCAGCTGATTAATTGTTCTGTCAAGAAATTTCTCCTTATTTCTAGGTTGGTTCTCTTCTTGGTTAGTTTCCATTCATTGCTTCTTATCCATCAGGTGCTTTGGAGAATAGGTTGACCCCTTTCTTCCTTGGGATAGCCCCTTAGATATTAGAAAACTTCTAGTCCTTCTTTTCATTAAAGACATACCCAATTCCAGCAACCATTCCTTATATGTGTTAATCTCTTGCCTCCTAATAATCTTTGTTGCTCTTCTCTGCACTCTTTCTAGAGTCTCAACACTGTTTTGTTTTTGTTTTTTTATTTTGTTGACCAAACCTGGATGCAGTATTCCAAGCATGGTTTTTCCAAGGCATTGTAAAGTGGTATCAATCACTTCACGTGATTTTAACTCTATTCGGCTGTTAATACAGCTGGGACTGCATTGGCTTTTTTTGGCATACAAAATGAAACCACCATCTAGCATTTCTCAACAGCTACTAAAATTCTGCTTTCAGTGTAGTTAGTGATTCCCTTGATCTTTTTCACTCCAACACTAATCATTTTCCTCGTTTGGAGGAATTTTTTGGATAAAGTTTAGTTTTTGATGGAAAATATAGCTATTTCCAAAAATGTCTTAAAATTTATGAATTATATTTTGAAAATTCACCTAGTAGGCAACTTTCATGATGTTTAATGACTGTGGAGATTACTGCAAGAAGAGGATTCTTCTAGAAGTTCTAACTCAAACTTTTCCAAGCAGGCAATTCCAATTAAAATACATCCTTCAGTATTCTGTGTTTTCCTTAACCATTTTCTCTGATAAGAAAAACAAACACAGGGTTCTAAATGAGGGACAACCATCCAATCCACCAGCAGCAGTAAAAGTCTATAAACTATATAATCATTTTGCACTAAATCCTCATCTGGAAACACCCCTTTTCTCTGTAACAGAACATAATTCTACATTTACTTATTTAGAAGAGTGACTTCACTCAAATCAAGTATATTTTGTCATTTTATTACAGCTATGGTGAAAAGGACTCTCTAGCTGAAAACAGATCTGCTTACAAACAAAAAGACTCCGAATTCTGCTTTTATTTTTTCAGGGTGTAGACGTTACGGTAAAAGTTAATATACGGTTTCCCAGTTCCCATGTGTATTGTTTTGCTAGCGTGTGTTTGGGAAAGAAAAGTGAATGCATGGTTCATGTCATAACCTTGTCATGTTCTGACCCACAGCAGTTCAGGTTGACACCATACAAATGCTTAAAGGAAAGGCCACAGCCAAAATTAATAATAAACATTAACCATAAAATATTACTGTTGACCTTGCCGAGTGGCAGACCTCTAGGAATAACATCCTGCTTCTTAAAAAAATAACATCTCTGACCAACTGAAAAGAGCAGAAGGACATGCTGACCTCGTGCCTCAAGGAGCAACATCCAGATCTAAATGAAAGGGTATGAGGCTGGGTTTCAGGTGACTGATATTTTCTCCAAACATGTCCTTATTTAAACTTCAGCTTCACTTCCTTCCAGGGTCAGGCCTATTCTTGCCACAGTGGACTAAATTTGATGTGAGCCCCAACTAATGAGGTATTACACAGGGATTTTGTAGAAATCCATTTATGTAAAAAAAATTCACCCTGTATTTCTGTTTCAGGGACCTTCATACCTTAATTGATTATTTCCAGGTAATTGGTGTAACTACCATCCTTGTCTCCAAAGATAGAGGGTAGTCACAGAAAATTGTTTTGGTTTTTGAAAATCTACCTTTAAGAAGAATGAGGTAGTCATTTCAGTCAGTTAGTTGGAAAACTGAATTAGGATGTACTACATATCTGCCATGTGTACTCTAAATTGACTTCATCCATTCAGATGCATTGAAAGATGCTATCTCATTGTCAATGTCGCATAAGAGTCAATTTCACTCTCAAGTAGACAGGTAAACCTTGTTCTTCCACTGTCAAAGTTTGAAACCAGAGTTTGAGGTATATAATATTAAGAGATCAAAACGCATTGCTCATAATAGAGCATGAAAGCCAATATTACAAAATGAAACCATAATATTGACAGATAGCATCATAAAAATGAGATAATGGGTATGTCACACCTTATGAATAAGCCATGTCCTACAAGTAGGATAAAACACTTGTGTAGATTGCCCTGTTCTCATAGACTTGTGATCTGATTTCTGGTTTCTATGATCCAGCAATATTATATACTGCAATGAACTTCTAAAGAGCTGGAATTATTGGGGTTTATAGAACTCACAATATTTTAATCTTTCTCATCATAGTATGCATTTGCTAGAAGTTCAATAGAAATTATGTGCCATAGATCAGTTGTAAAAATAACACTCTAGAAATATCAATTTGTTTTATTTTTAAAAAAAAAGAAACCAGCAGCTGAAAGAACAAAATCAATGCATTTTTTAATTCCTGCTTCTTTTGATTAATAACAGCTATAGTTTCCAATAGCTTTAAGGCAACATGAAAGGTTTACAAGAAGCTGTGCTACAGATGCTTAAAATATTATGATAAGCAACACAATGAGACTTCATTATATGAAGCAAATTTATGATTGACTGAACAAGAACTCATGTTGCATGGAAACATCAATGGGGTTCTAATTAAGACCTTTTTACAAAGGAGATTGATGACTCGACACTTTTGATGCCACCTCACTTGTCAACATTTAGAAATCTCTCCTTAAAAGCACCAAAATGTAGAAATCAAAGAGTCAATAAATTTTAAACCAATCTTATTGTCTGCAACCTAAAGTGTGATTAAGATCAAAGAGGAAGAAACATCTGGCATCAGCTCCACTGCAGAAAATTAGATGCAATCATTTACAGTTGCCATCTTGCAATCCAATTGCCAAGTTTCTCCATCATAGAGACAGATGGCGACAGATGGATTCTTTAGCAGCTTTAGTTCTGTAACCTTTCCCTACATCTCAACTGAAAATGAATCATTAAAACTTGAAGACAGATATTTAATATTTTCTTTGGATTTTTGAAGGGCCTTTGAAATCTTTTCAATCCCAATAGGTATTTTGATAGCTATAGAAATGAATGTGGAGGACTGCACTTTGTAAGTAGTTACGGCTATTTTTCCCCTGTACAATCACATTTGATTCTTGGAAACTGCCTGGACAAATCTCTGCAGTTTTCTTTGCAAGAGTTTTCAGAAGTGGTTTGCCATTGCTTCCTTCCTAAGGTTTGCTCAAGTCACCAAGCTAGCTTTATGCCTAAGGTCTTCCAGTTCCTAGTCTTGCCCCAAACTGGCTAATTGAGAATATATTCTGATTAACATTGGATTGGGAGTAAAGCTTATTGAACACCACAGGGACTTATTTCCAAATATTATGCACTGGATTGCATTATAAATATCAGAATCTCATTAGCCTACTGCAGTGGTGGCTAACCTTTTTGGACTCCTGTGCCAAAAATTGTGTAAGTGCTTGCACGCTTGTGCTCATGTGTCAGCACCCAGAAGGCAATGCGCACCCCCACACATACCCTACACATGCACCCGCTATGTTTTTCCCAAAAAAACGGAAGTGATGAAATGGGGCTAGATTTCGGCCTACAAAGCTTGTAGAAGCCTGAAGAAGCCTTCCTCAAGCCTTTGGAAGGCCAAAAAAAGCTGAAAATCAGCTGTGAGGTACGCACATGTGCAGTGAGATAAGTTTGCCTGAAGCTCGCGCACCGCCACAAATGGCTCTGCATGCCACCTCTGGGACACGTGCCATAGGTTCGCCATCACGGGCCTACTCCATCTTTTGTTGTTGTTTTGAAAACCTCTTTTACAATCTTGGATTCTTTGTATACCCTGTTCTGTGGACCCGATAAACCTCTGAGTTACATGTCAGAAAAACACTTAAATTGTGTAGAGAGCACTTGAATTAACATATTCAAACAACATTATGTAAGAACCTCTAACTTATTTTGCAAAAGAGGTCCTTCAACAGTGCTGCCAACTCTCACGCAATCAGAGTGAGACTCACGCAATTCAACCAATTTTGACTGTCTCACTCTGATAAACAAAATCTCACGCTAAAGGCCCGAGAGATCTTCCTTGCAATGGGAATTCCGGCCTCGAATAAAGGCGCGCTTGTGGAATAAGACCCCCTCCACCCCAAATTTTATTTCTAATTCATCTTAGATTTGCAATTTAAAGCAGGCTAATCCGCTTGCAAATTTGCCGAAGAACGGCGGGTTTAACAGAAAGAAACTCCCCTCCCCGTCTCTTTCCCCCGCGGCCACACCTCTCTAGCAAACTAATCTGAATTTTAACCCTTCAAAAACCGTAGCTCCTTGCCTCTAATTTTGCTTTAGATGTGATTTTTCAGGGGATCGGTGGCTCCAAGCAGCCGCTCACCTCGCCGATAAAAATATATTTGTTTTTCGATTGTACTAAGGGCATTGGTGAAGTGTTCCCTGGTTTATTTTTCCTTTTGCCTTTTTTATGCAAGCTGCATCAGCTATTCAAAAGTTAGAATGGAATAGAATTGGAATGAAACTGGAATGGAATGGAATAAATTGGAATGGAACTGGAATAGAACAGAACAGAAAACTATTGTCACTTTAAATGTACACTAATCAGCATACATTAAAACAAAATTTCGTTGCATTCAGTTCTCAAAATATAACCATTACGCATATACCCGCATATACCCGCATATACCCACATACACATACATATATGACAAAGAAACATCACAGTCCATTTCAAATAATTACCCAATTATTTTTTCAAACCTTTTATGAAACTAAAAGGCCTATGCTATGTCTCATTGGTTTTCATAGTCAAGTTCCCTCACTGAAGAAAAATGTGTTTTTGTAATATGTGTCCTCATTTTTTTTTCTTATGCCTATGGGTTAAAATGTATGTATGTATGTATATGTCCAAATCATGACTAAAGTATGCATCAGATTGCACCATTTAAAATGTAAAATTGTCAAAGCTCCCTACCGTGGAAGGGGGGACACCCCCCTTCCACACCATCCCCCCCTCGGTCGCTTCGCTCCCTCGGGCTTGGTCGCTCCGCTCCCTCACAGTGTCTCACTCCGAACTATCACTCAAGGTTGGCAGCCCTGCCTTCAAGAAGAACAGCTGAAGACACAACTATTGTGAAAAAGAAAGTCTCTGCTAAGATCTTTACAGAACAGACCTATCAGATAGTGATCACACTGAATACATCTTGGATCATAAAGCTGAGCCAGGAATCTCCTGGAAAAAATCAATGAGGTTCCTCTGTTCTCATAATGGTCAGTTTTGATCCAGTTGCTATGTTTGTCATAGCTCAGCTGAGGTAATTTATTTATTAGCACCTATCAAAATGATGGTCAGATTTGAGACTGTAGAGTAGGACAGATATAGCCTTGAAAAGATATACAAGTCTGTAAGGAAAAATGAACTTTCCTTGGAAAAACAGGAGAATGCAAGGAAGAAATTCAGGATAGCCCTGCTTTGACTGTCTATAAGAAAGAAGGAAAGAGAAATGTCATCAGGTTGTTCCTTTATTCTGTTATTATAACCACCATCAATAAAAATGTTATTTTTATCCAGTATTCCTCATGGTCTCTATTCTCTAACCCGGTCCATCTCAAAGGCCTGACAGTGACAAAGCTTGTGACTACATTCAAATGACAAGTTTAACCTGCTTAGTTTTAACTTTATTGCATAAATCCCATTTCGTTCGTGTCTCACTGTATTGTGCAAAATCATAAAACAAAGTTTCCAGGTTAAACTTATAATCAACATCTAACCAAAATGAGAAAGTTCCATAAACAATAATCAGAAACTGTGGTTGAGCATTTAAAAAAAAACCTAAAACTAGCCAAAATTCTTCCGATTATGGTGCTAATTCCATTTGTTGCCGATTCCTTTGTGATGTGAGTCAGCAATATACTTGTGAATGCTTTTATGAAAATATTTAAAATAACTGAAATCTGAGAGAGCCAAGACTTGTAGTCCTTTTTTTATATGAGATCTTGGCCTTTAAATTTTTTAACTTAAAATAATTTATTGATTAATAAACACGCTGGAATCATTTAATTTTTTTTCACCTACATGAATAGCTGCTATAGGAAATGCTTATATCTTTGCCTTTAAGGATGGAATTTGTAGTTGCATTATGAGTGGTGAAAATAATCAACTCTTCTAAACCTCTTTACTAATGGATGAATGGTTGCATGTGCAAAATACTCTGAAATGTCTATCACTCTGTAGTCTAGCATGTTGTACAAATCCAAAATGGTGCAGGCAACCAAGGCAACTGAAGCTCCACCCTTATAGTGTGATGCAAGCTAAGAAGGGGTGAGGCTTCAAGCCAATGGTCATGCTTTCTATTAGGCTATCCACATCCTTACAAACATCCCTGACTGAAACATTGAATTGCTATTTATAGAAGCTGTTTTGCACTAGATCAGGTTATTTATTTATAAAGTAGACCACTACTATCTAGCCTCACTAGCCCATTGCTTCAGGTTTGCCCGAGAAGTATTGCCCCCAATTATTACTTAACCCTTATAGTTTGAGATGTTAGTTACAATGCCTGAGATCTGCTTGCAAAACATGTTCTTGAGTTGGAACAGTTTCCTCTCTTGAAGATTTTGCTGCTCCATCATACTGTGTTTTGAGTGCAATAACACTCCCTGTATATTAATACACCTATAAAAATAAGCAATGTATGTGTGAACCATCCTTCATGCTTTGACAGGAAAAGGGTTTGGTTATCCTTTATGCAATGAAATGAAAGTGATGCAGGTTAGGTAGCACTTGGACCCTGTTGTGTATGCATAAAGATTTAATAAAGTGTGAGCTTGGAGTTAAGTGCAGGGTTCTGGCCCTGCACTTCTGATTGGCTGTTAAGAGGCTGGACCGGATTGGCCCGTTCCGGGGAATCCGATTGGCCCTTAACAGAGAGTTCCTATTGGTTAAAAGTTACAGAGTTTGCCTATATAAGGTGGGTTTAACTGCTATTGAGTGAGAAGTCATAATGTAAATAAAGAGCTGAAGTTCACCGTTCAGAGGCTTGTCTCCATTCTTTCTCGCCCATGCTCAAAACATAACACTGGCAACAAAGGTGGGATTTGGAGATATCTGAACCAACGAAACTTCGAAGAACACCGAGCATGTGACAGACGATGCCAACAACGGAATCATGTCTGGCGGCATCGTACCACCCACTCCGTTCGATCCAGTACAGGAGGACTGGGAGTCCTACATGGATCGCTTCCAAATGTTCTTAGAAACCAACAACTTAAAGGACGCCACACCAGGAAAGAAACGGGCGGTGTTCCTAACGCATTGCAGTCCAACCGTATTTAAGATGGCTAAAGCACTAGCCAAACCCCAAGAAGTGAAGGCCATGGATTGGGACGACCTCGAACCTCTCCTACGAGATCACTATGCCCCGACCGTGCCTATACTCGTGAGACACCACGAGTTTTATCAGAGGAGCCAGCGAAAGGGAGAAAGCGTGGCCGACTTCATAGCAGACCTCCGAAATTTGGGAGGCCTCTGCGGATTTGCCGATTTAGAAGAAGCACTACGAGATCGCATAGTTCTGGGACTAGATGCACCAGGTGTCCAAAGCAAGCTGATGGCGAAAGGCGACATCAGCCTTGCCGACGCCATCGCCAATGCTGCTGCAGCAGAGGCAACCAGGAAGTTGGCTGCACAACTACGCCAAAACCACGCTCCGGTACCACCACCGACAAGCGACATTTTATCCAGGTCTGAAGGACAGCTTACGACGACGCACCACGAGGACCTCTTTTCATCGTCAGACAGTGACGAAGAAGGGGTCCATCGACTGCGGTCCGACCGGGACCATCGCCCGAAGCCCTTACGCCCTTGCAGTGGCTGTGGAGCCAACCATGCCAGGTCTGAATGCAACTTCCGCGACGCACTCTGCCATGAGTGCAGGAAACGAGGCCACATCGGACGGGTCTGCCGCAGCTTGCCAGGACCCAGCCAGGCCTCAAAAGGGGCTAACTATCACCAATCGACAGGAAACCGTCCTGTACGGCGAGAGCCAGTAAACCACTCCTACAGAAATCGAGCTTTGCAGAGAGAAGAGGCTCACCATATTATCACTATTGGTCATGCCTCAGCCTTGGACACTAAGAAAATCCGAGTCACGGTAGCCATTGAGAACCAGCCTTGCAACATGGAGGTCGACTCGGGATCGTCCCTCTCGATGGTGTCCTGGAAGACGCTCAAGCAACTCATCCCCACAATTCAATGCCAAGATCTCCGCCCCCAACGTCTCATCCTCAAGGACTACCAAGGGAATCGAATCCCCATCGTCGGTTCCTGCCGAGTCCGAGTCTCCTTCAAGAAGCACACAGCATACTTACCTTTAACGGTCATCGATAGAGATAGGCCTAGCCTACTGGGCCTCCAATGGTTCACGCCACTCGGCATTGAAGTGGCTGGCATAAACCGAGTCAGCGGCAGTGACTGGGAGGAAGACCTTATCTATGAGTTCAGGGACATCTTTGCGGACAGCTTAGGCAAGTACAAGGGGACCCCGATTTCATTCAGTCTGATCCAAAAATAGCTCCCATTCGCCTAAAGCCCCATCGAGTTCCATTTGCCTTAAAATCAAAAATCGATGAACAACTCGACAAACTGATAGCTCAGGGGGTGTTAGAGCCCATCGATCACTCCCCTTGGGAAACCCCTATTGTAACACCCATTAAGCCAGACGGGTCAATCCAAATTTGTGGGGACTACCGGGCCACTTTGAACCACGCCCTGCAGCAGAACGCAAATCCAGTTCCGGTGGTGCAGCATCTCCTCCATTCCCTGGGGGGCGGGAAAGTCTTCGCTAAATTAGATTTAGCTCAGGCATATCAGCAGTTACCAGTAGATGAAAAAAACGGCACAGGCCCAAACTATTGTAACGCACCGAGGTGCCTTTAAATGTACCCGGCTGCAATTCAGAGTTAGTGTAGTCCCGGGGAATTTTCAGAGCCTTATGGAAAGGTTATTGCAAGGAATTAAGGGCGTGGTCCCCTATTTTGATTATGTATTAATTGCAGCCCCTACAAAAAAAAATCTGACAGGACCGGTTAAAATTAGTCCTAAAATAATTCCAAGAGGCCGGTCTTAAAGTTAAAAAAAAACCAAATGTAAATTATGTACTGACAGTGTTGAGTTTTTAGGGTACCTGATTGATAGCCAGGGCATTCACCCTACTGAAAGTAAACTAAAAGCGATAAAAAATGGTCCCAGGCCACAAAACAAGGCTGATCTCCAGGCGTTCCTAGGTCTCATCAATTTTTATAATGTATTTTTGCCACACAAAGCAACGGTCGCTGAACCGTTACACCGGTTGTTAGATAAAAAAGCAAATTGGCTATGAGGTTACCGTGAAGAACAGGCGTTCCGAAATGTTAAAAAACTGCTCACTTCTGACTCTGTACTCATGCAGTATAATGAGACTTTGCCGTTAGTTATAACCTGTGATGCATCGCCTTTTGGGGTAGGTGCCATTTTGAGCCATGTACTGCCTAATGGGAACGAAGCCCCTGTTGCATATTTTTCAAAGACGCTTTCAAAAACTGAGCGAAACTATGGACAAATCGATAAAGAAGCCCTCGCAATTGTCTCAGCTGTGAAAAGATTCCACGAATACGTGTATGGCCGGGCTTTTACTATTGTGACTGACCACAAACCATTATTGGGGATAATAGCCGGAGATAAGCCTACTCCCTACATATTATCCCCTAGGATGACCCGATGGTCAGAATCCTTAGCTGCTTATAACTATCGGCTGCAATACTGCCCGGGGAAAGCCATTCCCCACGCCGACGCATTGAGCCGAGCACCGCTTCCAGAGACTCTCGACGATCCTGCACCAACGGTAACCACGTTGCAAATCGAGGCACTCAACTCACCGCCACTAACCACCCAAGATATCGCGAGAGAAACCAAACGCGACCACACCCTAGCACGAGTCCTAAGCTGGGTAGAACGCGGATGGCCATTGGACCAGTTATCACATGACTTCACACCATTCAAGACTCGACAAACCGAGCTATTCTCCCAGAAATGCTGTGTCATCTGGGGCGATAGAGTCATTATCCCAGAACGACTCCAGAAAGCGCTGCTGAGAACCTTGCACGATGGCTACCCCGGCATCGTACGAATGAAAGCCCTTGCGCGAAGCTACGCATGGTAGCCGGGCATTGACAAGCAAATCGAACAATGGGTTAAAGCTTGTCCCAAATGCCAAGAAGTCAGCAACGCCCCACCAAAAGCCATGCCTACTGAATGGGAAATACCACGTGGACCCTGGTCCCGAATTCACCTGGACTTCGCGGGGCCAACCAAAGGCCGCACCTTCCTGCTTACCGTCGACACCTACTTGAATTGGCTCGAGATCCATCGCATGACGACTACGACCTCCGAGGTGGTTATCAAAACCTTAGACAGACTCTTTGCAACCCACGGATTACCAGACGTCCTGGTATCCGATAACAGCCCTCAATTTACCGCACTAGCATTCGAGCAGTACCTCGCTGACCGCGGCATTCGCCATGCGCTCACCTCACCGGTGACCAATGGCAAAGCAGAACGCATGGTCCAATTTGTGAAGAAAACCTTGCAGAAGGTAGACTACAACAACATTGATGACAAGGTCAATCGAATCCTCTTCTTGCAACACATCACCCCACATAGCGTCACCAACAAAACTCCCGCTGAACTGCTAATGGGACAGAAGCTCCGCTCCCACCTTGACCGGTTGCACCCAGCTTACGAACCGGAGAAACCACTAGGATCCAGCAGCCGCTGTCGTACCTTCCAGGTAGGAGACTTGGTATATACTAAAAACCTATCGGGCGACCCGTTGTGGGTGGAAGCAACAGTAGTACATGTAACCGGCCCCAGATCCTACCTTGTGCAATGCCTTGACGATAAACTTTGGAAACGTCATATCGATCAATTACAATTGCGGCTTCCAGCGGCCAGTCCACAACTCCCCTATGACCAAACTGAGGGGGGGGAGGTACAGAAGAAGATGAATTCCTAGAGAACCCGTTCGAAGGAAACGATGGCTTGATAGAGGCTCAGGAAGCAGAGCCGGAGGGAGAAATGGTTGCACTTCAGGGAATTGCAGAGAATGTGGGCAACGACGTAGAAGTGAACTCTGAACCAGAAACAGCCCCACTGCCAAACAACGATCTACCTCAGCGTGATTGCAGCCAGCTGATACAATGGAAATCAAAGAGACTAATAAGACAACCGTCCTACCTAAGGGACTATGTAACTGCGCCCTGCAAATAAGAAGCCAGGGGGAAGGGGTGTTGTGTATGCATAAAGATTTAATAAAGTGTGAGCTTGGAGTTAAGTGCAGGGTTCTGGCCCTGCACTTCTGACTGGCTGTTAAGCGGCCGGACCGGATTGGCCCATCCCGGGGAATCCGATTGGCCCTTATAACAGAGAGTTCCTATTGGTTAAAAGTTACAGGGTTTGCCTATATAAGGCGGGTTTAACTGCTATTGAGTGAGAAGTCACAATGTAAATAAAGAGCTGAAGTTCACCGTTCAGAGGCTTGTCTCCATTCTTTCTCGCCCATGCTCAAAACATAACAGATTCCATCATCACCACTGCATAATGTGGCCACCTTCTTCCATCACTGAAATGTTGCACTGCTATGTCAAAGATCTCTGTGCATGTACTTATACATTATTTATTTATTTAAAGCTGGCCTTTAGCATGTCAGCAGTGAGAGGCAGGGCTTTGAACATGTTGCAGAAGAAAGCATTGGAAACTTCTTTTTATTTTCATCTTGTATAAGTATCTTCTAATAGAATTGTAGGCACAATACCTACTGACTGCATCTGTTTGCCATTTTGCTCCTTGGTCCTGCACAGTTAACATTTGACTTATAACTTAAGAAACAAATAAAAGTGTTCTTGTTAAAATCTCCTACACATGTTCTGTTCCATCTGATTCATCCCCAAATGTTGAGACTTATATCTGTACCACACAAAAGATAAAAGAGCCAAACTATATTGCTGTTTAGAAATGTTTCTCTTTGACTTAATCAAATCACTCTCTTTTATGTCAATGTATTTGTCTTTCACATCTTCTTATAATTATGTAAGAAAAGGCATTGTATATAAAAATTGGTTTTAATATCATGGGAAAAACAAGAAAAACAACATCAAGAAACAGTTGCAACAATATAGACACCAGTATCAAAATTCAGCTAAGCATTCCGCTTAGACTTATATGAAGCTTTATAAGTCACTCAATCTTAAGTCACCAGATCAAACTAACCAGATTTCAAATGGTATTGGTATGAATGTCCATAGCTGCTGGATTAGGGAACAGATGGGTTGAAGAAAAGTAACTGCTCACCAAAGAGAAAATTAAGAAGTGTTTGTATGGCTGAACCAACTATTTGAGACTATAAAGATGAATAATTATGGGCTCTTATGAGAATGAATGAGTCTCTCTGGCTTTGATCAGACAGACTGTACACTTGGGTACCAAATGGACGAAACTCAACTGCAGATAATGTGTCTGAGTGCTAGGCCTGCTGGAATAACCATTTCCTGTCAAACAGACCCTATATAAATATATACGATACTTTGTTGGGATGGACACTTTGACCAACATGCCCATATCCATGCAAAAGTCCTGGACCTATAAATGTACATATGTAGCCTATTTTTAAATGATATCATATGTTAAACCTTTTAAAACTGCATTAGCTGTTTTCATGTAACAAGTTGACCTATATCAGGCCTAACACAAAACTTAATTCTTGCTTAGGCTTTTTATAGCTTAGCATATTGGATTGAACCAGCTTGTTTAGTTGTCCCTATATACCATTTAAAGCCAGAAAATAGGTTAATTCAAGAATAAATGCAACCAGTCTTTCAAATCTAAAAAAGAAGACACTGATTAAAAAGTTTTTCATAACAATCCAAGAGCAGGAAAGATTAGCTCTGTGTAAGTAGCTCTGTGTAAGCTGAACTCTGGCTCTCAATCTCAGCAAAAAAGTGATACAGGCTGAATCTGTGTTCATGCTTGCCACATGAAATCACCTGAGGTATTCTAACTTTCAAGATAAGGAAGAGAAAACATTCTTAGAGAAATGAAAGATTTACATTTGGTGTCTCTTTTTATAATTCTATAGAAAGAGATTATGCAGAACTAAAGAGTTACACTTAAGATTAATTATTTCCCACAATATATATCCCTGCATTTCTGCAAAGCAAATAAGGGAGCATTAATGGATCATTCTTAATTTTTTCTCCAAACATAATTGGAGGTAGGAGAGTAGGCTACAAAATAACGAGGACAAAAGTCACCCAGTGAAATCCATCATCAACTAAGGACATGAACTCAGGTCCCAGACCTATTTACTAACCTCCTGGATCTTTGGAGCAAATTCTCCCGATCCTCTTCCTATGGATGCTTATAGCTTCACTCCAAATGATCAGCTACACTTTTCCCTTGAGTAAGAAATTTGATTCTACTTTCAGGAAAAACAGTTCAGTTCAGGATTCAACAAACTTCTGTTGTCTTGGAAATGAAGTTCCAGGCCATTCATACTTAAAGCAAATGCAAAGTTAGAAGAAAAGAACTTTGAAGCAATACATAAATCCAGCGGTCCCCAACCTCTGCACTGTGCCCCACTGCCAGTCCACTATGTGCACAAGTTGAACTGCACACACATGCGTATTTGCACTGGCCCCAGATAGACTGCAGTTTCACAAAGATTGGGGACAGCTGCATAAATCAATTATTTGAAATTGGCATTTCCCCCATATAAAGAAGAGGCTGGACAGATATTGACAGAAACATAGAAAGCCGACAGCAGAAAAAGACCTAGTGGTCCATAAAGTCTGTACCTTGACAGTTTTTTATTTTTATTGTTTTAATGTTTGTTGGATGATGGATATGTGTTTATCCCAACCATGTTTAAATTCATTTACTGATGATTGACTCATTATCGCTGCTGGAAGTTGGCTCCAAGCTTCCATTATTCTTTCGGTGAACTAATACTATCTAAAATTACTTTTGAATTTATTTCTCTCCTGTCAATTTAAGTTTATGTCCCTGGTATTCTTGATTTTTGTTTAATTTTAATTTTTTATCTATGCATTAAAAAGCAATCCAGTAAACCCACTTTTTCCAAAACTTAAAAATATCAAAACCTAGGGCTCACAAAAAGAGAATTGAGATTAGGAGCTGTAAGCTCTCCTTATTGCAGTATGTATGCTAGATATTAAAAGCATTCCCTTGGATCCACAATTTTCCATAAAATTCAAAGCAACACTACATACTTGTTCAGTATACACATTCACCTACAATCCAGGGCACATGAAAAGCAGAATTAGTAAGAAACAATAATATATTTTTGTTGACGATAAGTTACATCCAAGTACTCATTAGTTTATAATACAGTTTATTTTTAAAACCAACATTTGCATTGTGAAATTCTACAAGAAGGAGTATCAGTTTAAAGTCACATTTAAATATCTAAGATTGTATTTTAAACTCTATGTACAACAAATCTTTGTACAATGGTTTTACTTAAGAATAAACATTATTAAAAATTCTTTATAGAATCTATATTTGTTTGAAAATGTGTTGTTTGTACAGAGGGTCAGGACTTTTATATTTTTAGGATCTCATATTCTTGGCAAATCTTACTTCAAAATGGCCCTGTCCAGAATGCTGAATTGCTTTGTGTCCTTTGTAACAAATGCTGGAAGAAAAGGAAAGATCAGCACAAGTTTTTAAACAGTTCAAAAGGAAAAGGGAAGTTGTTTGTCTAAAATATGCTTTGAATTAGGCAACACTCATATCCTACAGACATGGCAATGCCATTAAATATTTCTACTTCACAATCCACATAGTGGAAAATATCTCTTATAGTTCAGTTATATTTTAACAATCACTTACTAAAAATGAAGTCTAAGGATATGATGCAGTGTAATGTGCTAATATAAACTGGCATATTAGACTTGTAACTATGAGGTCAGGAAGCATTTTGATGAAAGATTAGATATATAGAAAATGGTGTATTATTATCGCAGATAAAGTACTGTAATGTGGATGCTATCTCGTTATAACCAAGGAGTGGCTGAAATTATTACTGCATTTAAAAAAAATTAACTCTGTGATTGTTGTGGCTTCTAAAAGCAAGTCATGATTATATCTGTGTTTAATGAGGTGGAATTTGGTAGCTTCCTGATTCAGTCTGTGTTTCTGGAATATAGATATATATGTGGTTATGCTATAATATTATAATAAGTATCATTTGCTGCAATGCTGGGGAGAAGCAAAAAAGAGACTGTACCATAAAGACCAGATAATGCTTGAAAGATGGTAGATTGTAGACCAATGATTCAACAGTTTAACAAGGCAGAAATGTCACCTGGTGCCTTCTATGCAGCCACATAATTGTCACTGATTGATCAAAACTCATTTTTTTCCAGTCTTAGAGCACATTCTTGCTTCTCTTTTCCACATTAAAAAAATGAAACTAGGCATAAAGATCAGGTTGAATCCACAATCCATTTGGTTCCCACATAAATTCCAAATTAATTGGGAAGCTTTTTTTTTCTGCTGCTTTTCTAATACCACTTGTTTGTTAACGAATATTTCAGCTCAGAAGACTACATCAGATACCAAACCGGAGATACACATACACATACACCCAGCAACACTGCTTAAGTTTGCTATCTTCTTGTCAGTAAGGAAGCAGAAATATTCCACACAAGCTGGCATCATTAGGGGAGCTATAACTTTTCTGTATTTACTAGAGTACCAGCACTATAGTAATTAAAAGATATAGCGTTAACACCAGCTCAGGAGATCACCAATCAACTTTAGCGATACACTCCGAGAAAAGAGGCAGGGCAGACTTTCTTCCCTTCTGCAACTTCATGGATATTATGATTTCCAACTGCCAGCTATGCATGTTAAGAAAGCTGATTACCTGAATGTCATACAGAGTCTGACTTGAGAGTCACATTCTGTATATATTCAACCACAATTTAAGGGTCATGCGGGCTGAGAGCTGAAGTTGAATCTTAAGGTTGCTAAGTATTGAAAAACACTGGTCTAGCTAACCCTAACCTTCACAACTTTCAGAAAAAGTTCAAAAAACATAGCTGGTATATTCTGTCATCTCTCCTGTCTTAAGTGACTAAGAGCTACGTATAATGGTAGGAATCTGTCTGAAAATTCTCTAGTAAAAAAAATGCATCTGTCATGATTACAGCATGGAAGAAGCAATTTGTTAGCCAGATTTACATTCAAAACTATTCATTATCTTAACTTCTCCCCAATTCCACTCGTGACGGGTTGAAGAAAATTGGGAAGCATCAATGAGGTTGTACATCTGTGATATTTGGAGTTTAAAATGGTTATTGCAATGCTTCACTTTCTGTATGGGCTGACTATGTGGAACAGTGCATGGCTATAGAAGGTATGTATACATGCACATATAATAGTTGTCAACATACATATTAGACAAGTTGATCTTTAAAAGAGTAAGTGTGCAATTAATAGTTAATAGTACCATATATACTCACGGATAAGCTGAAAATGTTAGGTGCCAATTCACCCCTCAAATTTGGGTTGGTTTATCCATGGATGGACTTGCCTACAGGTACTCTGATAAGTTTTCCCCTCTGAATTCTTAAATTACTTGAATGTATATCGCTTTCTACCCCCATCTGCAAATAAGCAGACCCTCAAATAATTAAGCAAAATGTCATTTTAAAAAATGTGCCACCCATGGGTAAACCAATTATGAAAATTAAAACAAATCAAAATTGCAAGTGTCAGTTTATCATAGTGTCATTTTTCAAGGTATTTTAGTGAATATTTCAAGAATATTCAGGCCTAGCTAATCCCCCTTCAGCTTGTACAATGGGGTTGTCTAATGGCTTTGTCCTCCACACAATCAGATCAATTAAGTAATTAAGGAGAAAAAACTTCATCCCTCCGTTCTATGCTTCTTAGTAGAGGAAGCTTAGACAACCACAACAATTGTCGTATGCAAGAAGCAGACACCTTCATGGGAGATGGTACTTTGAAAAATGGGTTGATGTCCAAGCAAAACAATTCAAGGGTCAGATTTCCAGCAGATGGGTTTATAGATGAGTATATACAGTATTGAAAGAAGCTGTTGGTTTGAGAAATGCAATCAGAAATAACATTCAAGAAGATGCTGTATACATCACTTTTCTTTTCCTTGTTCATTTTTCTGCCTTCCCCATTTGTCTTTCCTTCTTAGCCCTAGGAAGTGGCTATTTAATGTCCAAATAAAGGTGATAGCATGCAAGCTTCCTTCTCCATTAACAATGGCACTCACTGCAATTAACTTAATACCTTTCCACATTTTCCTCAGACCATAACTGAATGTGAAAATGCCTCCAAATCTATGACAGTTGCTGCTACTGATGATCATGGCACAGATTCAAGTCAATGGCACAGATTCAAGTGCAGAATCCCAGGACGGGAGGAATGAGTGTATTACTAAGCCTAGGATACATTCCAAATGATTTATTTTCAAAGCTGAAGTTCACATCTACAGATGAATAATGCATACTGTTTGTTGCAATTCTCTTTGATTCATGTCCCATTCTGGACATACCTAAAGAGGTTTAGATGCCTGGTTTGAAGGAGGAAATACACTGGTGAGCAGACTATCCTCCATGACCCCTCCTAGTCCAACTCTATGGATATACAGCGGCATTCTTTAACTCGTGTGATCCTCTTTTTCTTGATTGGAGGTTGCATTTCCGGGCAGGACAATGTAACCACCATGGTGGTAAATCTCTTTGGTTTGCAGAATGAACACGATTGGAAGGAGCCTTCTTCCCTATGGATATGCCTTGGGATGTAGAATGAATTGCACTGGCCATAACAGAACCTATTAATGATGGTTTGGCTTCTGCAGCCTTCTTCTTGGATTGTTTGCTTAAGCGGCTGCGTTTTGCACCAATCCCTTTTCAGATACTTTCGTTCTGTGACATGCAATGCCTCTTGGCTTGATTCCAGCACCTCTTCAGTAGATTTGGCCTTCTCCTTTCTCCGGGGTCTGGAACCTGCTTGTGGTGGTGGTGGCTGCTGGGTCTGTTCAGAGTCATTGGGTTGGGCTTTGTCAGGAGAAGGGATGGTTCCTTGTGATCCATGGTTCCTCTTAGTGCCCTCTGCTGAGAACAGCAGAAGACTGAACAAAAGGAGGACACCAACAGCAGAAACTGTGTGAGTCATTCTAAGAATACAAAAAGAAATATTATCAGATTGTTTTCTACCAAGCAAAAAATATATTCAAACCTACAAAAAAATTTCTATGCTAGAGAAATTCAGAAATTTAAATCTATTTATGCTATGCTTACTAACAAACAACCCTAACATCAAGTTAATATACTGGACTTTATTATTTGAGTCAAGTCAGTGCTGCAAATTTTGAATGTTTACATAAATAGACTGTGGCAAATAAGTATTACATTAAGTCTTCCAACCGAGGTTACTTTATTCACCCAGGCCCTTGGGTAAGACTAAGGAAAGCAAATAAAAGTTCAAATATTTCATGAAAATATTTTAAATGAAGCTTGATGCTTTCACACGAAGTTCCTCCATGAGATTTTAAAATTTATTTCATTTCTTTAAAGATCTGCAAAATAAATTTTGTTCCCACCTTTTTTCCCACTACATATCTAGATTCAGATTCCATAAATTGGATTTGCGGTAGCATAATTATCACTCAATACACTGAATTACCAATCTCAGTGACAGGATCACAATAAGGGATTTGTGGCTGAAGAGAATGGGTTTTTTTAAAAATTAGAAACTTGATTTTCAATAAAATTAGTTAAAAGAAAAACAAAAATAACACTAGCTACCTATTATACAGCGGGGCCCTAGAGAAATTGAGAGCCAGACTGCATGGACCATTAATGTAACTTCTAGTTGATTACATTTTTTTTCTTTTCCAATTCGCAGTATGGAGTTGCGGGGGGGGGGGGAGGACAAACAGGGTTAGGATGATGGCATGTTTTTGCTCTCACTGCAATAGATTATGGCCCTTCTATCTACTGATGCTGGTTTAGATTAGGATTCTATGAGGAACAAAACAATTTAACCTTTCCACATATACATTGCTTAGATCTGTTGGGGATCTGGGAAAGGAAAAAAATATTTCAAAGAATAAAACATTACATATTATATTTAGTTTGGGTCCTAAATCACACAACTCCAAAAGGAAACAATGACCAATGCAGCGTTAAATCGCTAATGAAAAAATGCCGCTATGATTAACAGATTTCCTTAAATATTGGAATATCTTCCCTGAGGAAAATGCAGAAAGAAAACAAAAATGTTCTTGCCAAGCCTACTGGCTTGAAGATGAGTTGCCTGTGAACAAAACTCATTTAGACAAACAAGTTCAGGTCATTAATTTAAGAAAAATATTGTTACAATAAAATAGAGTTTAACTTCTAGTTAAATGCAATATAGTTTCTGAACACAATATATTTAAGCATCTAAACCAAAGGGTAAAATTAATGTTTATTCTAGTGCTGTCGCATTTTGCATTTCTTGGCCTCCAGTCAGGCTAGGCCATAATTTTCCTATTACTTTACATGTTTCTTTTAGGATGTAATTACTTAATTTTGTTTTAGAAATTTCAAAACTTTTGTTTTCTCAGATCAGCATGGGCCAAAATAGTCTACATGTAGGCTTTGGCAACTACAGTACTGCTAAATTATAATTGGCAAGTAATGTTAAATCCTCAGCATATGAATCTCATGCTCGTGGTATACTGTAGTAAACCCCCAATTTAAAAGGGGGGGGTTTCAATTGGTAGCTTTTTACACTCCTGACTGGGTTTATATGACATCAAATCCCAATCCAAGTAATCTTTCTTTAGTAAAAAGCAGGTTGCATTTATTTATGACACAATCATGTTAAACAGATTTCAAAAGAACAAAAGGAGAAATGACAAGAAAGAAGAGACAAGAGCGAGATAAACAACAAATTAAGATTAGTGCATAAAGAGATTCTCTGTAGAAAGAGAAAAGATCTAGGAAAGAAAACTGAGGACACAGATTTGATTCAGCAGGAATTGAGATAAGCAAGGACTTGATTAAACCCCAAGGTATCTTACAGGGCCCCAAAATGTTAATATCACATCCCCAGTTACCCAGAATTTGGCCAGTTCTTAAGATCCAGAATAAGCATTAGATTTCAGATGAAGTAGTCAGCGGAACTCCAATTTCATTAAATTAACTTCTCCAGTAAGTTATAAGAGCTTTAGATACAGCTCAGATTTATACAGCAATTTAACAGGTAGTCGAGATGAAGCTATTCAGATTCACTTCTTCTCACTTGCATCCTTTCCAAAATGTATGAAATACAAGAGTGTGTATTTTGGTACCCAGTAGATCCCGGGCCCATCTGACTTTCACTAATTCCTGAATCAGTGAAATATCTAGCATATTTCTCTCTCTCTCTCTCTCTCTCCCTCTCCCTCCTTCTCTTCCTCCCCCTCCCCCCTTTCTCTCTCCACATTTTCTGAAGACTTAGCTCTCTGAAGAAGATTCTAATACTAGGAAAAGTTGTAAGGAAATAGAAGACGATGACAAGCACGAAGGTGGATAGACTGCATTACAGCAGAGATAAGTGCACTATTAGTAGATCCAAGAGACCAAATTTGGGGCAGATCATTTGTGGGGAAAATCTATCTACGTGGTTGTTAAAAACCACATAGATAAAAATCAAAACTAACCCAAAGGCATAATTTTTCCTCCACTTCCAACAGACCTGCAGCTGATTGGGCAACATCACCTCCACCTAGATTTAAACCAATATTTTTATCAGTTATTAATCCTCCCTACTTGAATCAGTATTTAATATGAAGCTAATATATGCTCAGTCTTGCAGGGGGGGTGGAGTAGATTTACACTGAGAATAGGAAAGAAAGAGAAAGATTGTATTATGGATACAATGTTCAATAATTTACTTATGGGACCAAAAAAGGAATCCTTCCAGGTCAGCTTTGCTTCTGTTCTAGCCTGAGGACCTGGATTGTTCACAGATAGGATACAATTGAGTTATTCTCATCAGTGTATGTTACAAATTTGCCAAGAAATGTAGCGATATGATCATCTTTTATTTTGCTTGAGGGTTTTCTTTTTTTGATGTGACATCAAAGGTGGAGGGTGTTAAGCCTGGTTTCCCCAACCAGGGTTAGGGAGACAAGCTAAACAGAATGTGCAGCGTTAGTCAGATAGGCACACAGATAAATGAGTGAGCTAAGCTTGTATGTTTATTAACATACAGTAAAAATAACAGATACGCTTGTGCTATCAAATATATAGTTTATTCCATTATGAGTTCATAGCATAGTCAAAATAACAGTCCAATAGTCATGTATCATTTAGTCAGTCCATTCAGGGATATTCAGTTAGCAAAGTCCGTGCAGAATATCCTATGTCAGTTCACTTACAAATCAGTCCTTTGTTTCTCTCCCGTTCGAGCAATGCAGTCTTGATTCCAAGCAGTAATCAGGGATCATCAAAGCCAGAGAGAGAGCAAGCTGCAGTCTTGCTTCGTTTAAAGTGCTTTCACAACCACTCCCTTAATTATTTTCCCATAGTTAAAGTTGCAGACACTTTAACATATAAACTATGATTACATATTTATTATTTTACCTAAACCAGTTAGGGTAAAACAATGTTATCCCTAACATTCTCCCCTTTTAGGAAATAATAATAAATATAATTATTTACATCTTTAAATCATAGTAGTTACAACTTTCTTGAAACTTAATTACTCCTTGAGCTTTTGTAAATTGGTCTGCAATGTTTTCTTCCGTCATGCAGTATTCCAATTTAATTAGCCCATTCTTTACAGATTCTCTAACATTTAAGTATCTTAAATCAGTATGCTTTGATCTAGTTTTTACAGCAATACTAGTAGCTAACTGTATAGCTGCTTGGTTATCCTCGTACACAACAATGGAATCTTTAACAGTTATACCCATGTCTAATAATAACTGTTTGTACAAAATCAAGTCAGTGCATAATAATGACAGACATGAAAATTCCGCTTCCATCGTGGACAAGCTAATATGCTGTTGTCTGATTGACCTCCACCCTATTAGTGTCTTACCAAATAATATAGCCATCCCAGATGTTGATTTTCTAGTGTTTATATCAGTTGCAAAACTTGCATCTGCATAGGCACTAAGACTCAAATCACCCTTTGGTTCTATATACAATGCATGGTTAATTGTTCCTTTAAGATATCTTAAAATTCTCTTTAATGATTGCCAATGACATTGATGTGGATCTGAATTAAAACGAGCCAGCTGATTAACACTATAAGCTATATCTGGCCTAGACCAATTGCTTACATATGATAAGCTGCCAATCAAAGATTGATATATTGACTTATCAAATTTGGGACTTTGATCATCAGTTTGGCAAACTTCCTGACTCATTGGAGTCTTTTCCAGTTTACAAAGTTCCATTTTATATGTTTTAATTAATTGGCAAATTTTATCTTCTTGAGATATCTTAAAACCATTTTTTGTTTTGTTAATTGTCAATCCTAGATACTTTTTAATTTCACCTAAATGCTTTAATTTTATCTTTTTGGCTAATAATGATATAATCTCATTAGCTTCATTATTAGTCTTAGTTATCAAAGCAATATCATCTGCAAATAATAACAATAATGACACCGTTCCATTATTTTCTCTTTTAAACACACATGGATCTGCTAAACCAGATTTAAAACCTATTTTGTTTAACTCTTTCACAATATATTGGTTCCACTCAAACCCAGATTGTTTCAACCCGTAAAGACTCTTTTTGAGTTTCCAACAATCATTACTAATTACTTTGTCTTTTATACCTACTGGTTTTCTTAAATATAGTGTGCTGCAATGGTGCATGCAGATAAGCAGTTTCTACATCTAAATGGTTAATGATATAGTTTTTCTTAGCTGCCCACACTAATGCTGCTCTTAAAGATGTTGCTTTAAGACTTGGTGCAAAAACTTCATCGTAATCAGATGCAGTTTGATTAAATCCTTGAGCTACTAACCTAGCTTTATGGGTAACAGTCCCATCATTTCCAGTTTTTACTTTAAATATCCATTTGCACCCAATGGATTTTTCTCCTGGAGGTAATTTAGCATCTTCATATACTTTCATTACCTTTAATGAATTTAGTTCTTTTTCTATTGCCTTTTGCCAATTCTCCTGATCCTTAGCAGGATACATCCTAAGTTCATCTATACTAGTTGGAACTTTAGTTACTTGGCAAACTATACTTGCTTGATATCTATCAGGTGGTCTAGTTACACGTGTAGTACGTCTAGGTATTACAGGACTTACAGGTGGACTTTCATTTATTGATTTCATTGATTATCTAACTCTTCCTGATCAACTGTTTCCTCTTGTTCTGGCCCTATTTGCTCTTCGTGGACTTCTTTAATTGGACTCTTCTTATAACTAGTCTGTTCTTTCTGCCTTTTGTAGGGTTCAATAATTACTTCATTATTTAAATCTTGCTCTAATCTATTCCATCCTACATGTTCTAGGAATTTAGCACTAGCACTGGTGTAAACTCTAGATGTACCTGGTTCCCAGAATCTATAAGATCTATGATTAGATGTATATCCTACAAAAAATAATCTTTTAGCTCTATGCTGTCCTTTGTGTCTAAGTTGTGAAGGGATATGCACCCATGCTGGTGCTCCAAATGTGTGCATGTAACTTAAATCAGGTTTTGTACCATGCCACAGTGTGAATGGTAATTCACCTGTTGTTGAATTAACAACATTATTTAATATATGATTACCACACATTATTGCTTCTCCCCACAAATTGTCAGGTAATCCTGAATCAGACATCATAGTTCGTGCCATTGATTGTAATGTTTGGCCTCTTCTCTCTATAAAGGCATTATGTTGTGGCCTATATGGTGCAGACATTTTATGTTGAATACCTAACATTCTTAGTCTGTTCTGGAATTTATTATTTGTAAATTCTGTACCATTATCTGTTATAAGAGTTACTAATTTCTTTTTAGTTTTCCTTTCTGCAAATTTAATCCAATTAAAGAGATTTTGATACGTTTCAGTTTTGCTTTTCATTAAATAGCAAAACCCATATCTAGAATAGTGGTCCATTATACTTAGTATGCATCGAGCTCCTCCTACACTTGGTTTTTTCGGACCTATTAAATCAGCAAATACTACCTCTAAAGGTTCTTTGGTAGTAAATCCATCAACTCTATTAGCCGGTGTGACCCTGGCTTTGCTTTGATTGCAAGCATTACATTGCAAATACTTATTACAAGGTTTCAAACTTATTCCCTTAGATAATTCAACAGTTCTCTTAAGCATTTTAAAATTTAAATGCCCTAGCCTTCGATGTAACAAGTGAATACATTCATCATGAGGTTTCTTATTTTCATAAACTATGTTAGCCACTTTTAAACCATCATCATTTAACACATATAATTCACCTCTTAAAGATGCAGTAATTTTCTTATTTTCTTTCTCAATTATGCAGTTAACTCCTTTAAAAGTAACTACATATCCTAGTTTAACCAAAATTCTTACTGAAATTAAATTAAACTTAAGTTGTGGTACATATAACATTTTTACATTCTCTTTTATAAAAGAACAATATGCTATACCATGACCTTTAGCTTTCAGTTTCCAGCCATTGGCTAACAATATCTGCTGTGTACTCTGGGACATTTTAAGAAAAATTTTGTTATCATTTGTTATACAGTGGGATGCCCCACTGTCAACCACCCATAAATTATTTTTTACAGCTCCGTTAGTATACATGGCTAACTCTAATTTTTTATTTATCTTTTGATGACTTTTAGTATTCTGGCCAGCGTTCTGGCGCTTTGCTTTTTTACAAAATCTTGCCAAATGTCCTCTTCCTCCACAATTAAAACACTTTTTAATTGCGTATGCAGTTGGAGATTCATTATCTTCTTTTTGAGGTTGCTGCCTCCTTAATTCATCTCTTTCAAGCCTTCTTCTGGCCTCTTCAATCAATCTGCCAGTTATATCAGTTAAAGTTAGGCTTTCCTTTGGCAAAATTTCAAGGGAAGTTACGTAGTTGTCATAACTTTCATCAAGGGAAGATAGAATTATGTAGACTTGGTGTAGTTCAGAGAAAATAAGCTCTTTCTCATGCAGTTCTTGAAAAATGCTTTGCATAGCTTTCAAATGACTCAGCATATCACCATTCGTCTGGAGATGCGTACTGAAAAGCTTCCGTGTTAGATTTATGTGAGCACCAACATTATCTCGAACATAAATCCTCTTCAGCTTCTGCCAACCCCAACAGCCGTTTTCTCTCCGTGGATATAAACAAGCTGTTGGTCAGTTAAGGTTAAAGCAATTATGCAAATAGCGTGTTCATTTTTATGCATAAATTCTTCTATTTTTAGTCTATCTTCATCATCCTCTGGATCCCATTCCTCTACGTTTGGTGGATTTTCTATTATGTTCCACAGACCTTCTCTTCGTAGAAGAAGACTACATTTCATAGACCATGATACATAGTTTGTTCCATCCAACTTGGATATATGGGACAAACTTTGTAGATTGACTTGTGCCATGTTTTTCTTTATATGGATATAAAACTATAATTAATAAAACACAGCTGTCTGTTTACTGTAATGTATAACAACACAAACTCTCACTTTTACATAAATCTGTTTTATCCTAGTTAAACTGACTTTGCAGCCTCTGGGCCCATAACCAGTGTTAAGCCTGGTTTCCCCAACCAGGGTTAGGGAGACAAGCTAAACAGAATGTGCAGCGTTAGTCAGATAGGCACACAGATAAATGAGTGAGCTAAGCTTGTATGTTTATTAACATACAGTAAAAATAACAGATACGCTTGTGCTATCAAAAATATAGTTTATTCCATTATGAGTTCATAGCATAGTCAAAATAACAGTCCAATAGTCATGTATCATTTAGTCAGTCCATTCAGGGATATTCAGTTAGCAAAGTCCGTGCAGAATATCCTATGTCAGTTCACTTACAAATCAGTCCTTTGTTTCTCTCCCGTTCGAGCAATGCAGTCTTGATTCCAAGCAGTAATCAGGGATCATCAAAGCCAGAGAGAGAGCAAGCTGCAGTCTTGCTTCTTTTAAAGTGCTTTCACAACCACTCCCTTAATTACTTTCCCATAGTTAAAGTTGCAGACACTTTAACATATAAACTATAATTACATATTTATTATTTTACCTAAACCAGTTAGGGTAAAACAATGTTATCCCTAACAGAGGGCACAATACCAGTGATGATCTCTCTCTCTCTCTCTCCCTCCTTCCTCCATCTCTCTCTTTCTCTCCCTCCTTCCCCCATATCTCTCTCTCTCTCTCTCTCTCTCTCTGTATATGACATTTTAGAGAAAATATATTAACAGGAAGAAGAAAGAAAATACAAGAGTAGAATGCAAATGAGTAAACAAGGATTTACAAGTGTTAGAAATAATTTTACTCTTATTAATTATGAATAACTATTGAAAAGCCTAGAAATAATCAATTCATCACAGTAGAAATTAAACACATCTCTAAAACAATTGCTAAACTAGCAACAGCATCCTGAGATATAAAGCAAGCACAATAATAATGCCCTGCTGGCATAGTCACCATTGCAAGGTTTTGGGGTCGCAGTACATTACTAACCTTTGTAAGCCTGCATTCTTGCTCCTTCTTTTCATTTTTCTTTTCTAATTAAACAGCCAGAGAGAGAAGGACCCGAACAAATGGCTGTTAATGCTTTTACAGACAGACTCAATATAAACTGAATTGTAAATCTGAATCACAGATCTGTCTTGTGGATGGGGAGAAGGGAGATTATATTGTCCTAAGAAAGAGTTTATAATACTTTTCTTAGCAGTAAGACCAGATGTTTCTTTGAAGCTTAAAAAAAAATCTATTGAAAGAATAGCATTCTACCAAGAACAAAGTTTTTTCCTAAATTTCAAATTAAATTGAATTTAGAGATTATAAACTACCAACTTAGAATTTCCTTTTCTGCTGTGGGACAATCCTTCATAAAGAGATGATTTGGGTGGTGTTGGGTTTTTTACTTTTTGGCAAGTGAGTTTTGACTCCTGGGAACTGCCTGAGCAAGTCCTTGAAGTTTTCTTGGCAAGGTCTTTCCAAAGGGTTTGTTAATGCCCACTTCCTAAAGCTGAAAGACAGTGAGTGGTCCAAAGTCACCCAGCTAGCTGGATGCCTGAGATGAGACTAGAACTCATGAGCTCACCTCTACATCAAATTGGCTCTCAACAATAAATATCATGGGATCACCTATAGACATTTTAATATATTCTATTGAAACTCATGCAATTGGCATTCTTTTTGAAAACTAATTTATCTATCAAGGAAATTATCTAAATTTCATCTTTTCTGTGAGAAATCAATGCGGATGCCTTTTCCCCAAATTTCATTCCAGTAGTAATCATATGAAATAGGTTAGGATGAAAGAGAGACTAACTAATCCAAAATCACCAGGAAACACTTTGATAGGAACCTGATTCTGAGTCCCCTCAAATCAGGTCAAACATTTAAACTTGCTTTAAAGATGGAAACAGACATAACAGCATGCAAATGATCAAAGATATATTTCAGAACATCTAATTCTAGTGCGAGAGTCCACTATTACAGCATCTCCCGAAGACAGCTTCTGTTTGATCATTTCTAGTGGTGAATGAGATCCTTTACCACTCAATCTCTGATTGTTGAACCAATTTATCTTACTGTCAGTTAATTTTTCTGATGTCCTACTAACCTGTAATTTGAACTCAGTTTCTTGTCCTGTCATAGTGTTGCCTTTTCCATGATAAACATATCCAACACCTTTGAATATTCCTCTTTTTTTCCCCCAAGCCCTTTATTATCTAGGTTAGTTTTCTTTGGACACACCCCTGATTTTCACTGTCTAAACTATGGTGATCAGAGGTAGAGTAACAATGACTTCTCTTGATCTAAACCAGGGGTGTCCAACCTTGGCAACTTTAAGACTTTGTGGACTTCAACTCCCAGAATTCCTCAGCCAGCTTTGCACAAGTCTTAAAGTTGCCAAGGTTGGACACCGCTGATCTAAACTATACTAACTGTAAGATTGCATTCACTTTTTCATTCAACTGCATCCTGCTATTAATTTATATTTAGCTTGTGATCCACCAAGACACTGAACTTTTTGCCTATACTGTTGCTTAACATGGTCCCACTTCCATACTAAATTCTTCCCAGCCAAAAGGAAGACTTCAGATTTGTCTCTGCTGAAATTCTTCTTCCTTAGTTTGATTCAATGTTCTAATGCATTAACATCCTCTTGAATCTTGATTTTGAACTCATTTGCAAAATGATGTTCTTGGATCTCAACCTGGGTATAAGAGTGTCTCCATAGAGAAGATTAGTGCTTCTATTCTAACTTCTGACTAAAAGATGTTACACATGTATCTTATCTTTGCCAAAGAAATCTTAATCAAAACACAGTAATCATTCTGATCTATGCAGATTGTCTATGCTATATGGAGTGGATAAGCAACACAGAATCCTCTGAGCCTTTCTACAGTATAGTACTGTATCTAGCAACCCTTGTTAAGAGTGTTTTTTTTAAAAAGGTGCTGACCTGAGTTTTCTAGGGTTACCCAACACTTGGAGGGGGCCCAGAAAACCAGAAGATCAGATGGCAGCATGGACTTAATTTTTGCTTCACCTCTCTTTCTTTAGCAACTTTAGTAGCACAAAGAGAGTAAGAAACAAAGCCAGAATCAAGAAAGGAAAGGGAGAAGAGATGGGGTAAAATATTTTGGGTGGTTCTCTTTGGCTTTGTTGACAACTGGACTGGAAAAAGGTTGTGTGTTGGATTTACTTACAGTTAACATGGTATTTAGCCTTCCTCCCTGTAGATACTTTATGTGTCCTAATCTGATATCCTTTAAATTGGCTTTGTACCTAACTGTCCTTCCTCCAAGTAAGGGGTTTTTGAGAACTTGTTCTCTTTAAAGGAGTAATTGTCCCTCTTCATAATGTTAAGTTTTAGTCTTTTGTTCAGACTAGTATACTGGGACCACTTTATGCCTTCCAAATGTGGTTTTGCTAATAGTGAATTGAGATATGGAATGACAAATTTTATATTTTTTAATTAATATAATGTTAGGGCTCAGTATGGATTTTTTGGCACCTGGGTGAGAGAACACATTACTTATCAGATTTGCCTATTTGTTAAGAGACACATTGTGGGATGAATTACAGTAACTTTATAATTGTTAATTATGAGGTGAAAAGATGGTGAAATTGCTTACACTTTTGATGAGGATGGGAATTCTCTTTCTTGGAATAGAAGTTCTCTATTTTTTTCTTTTTGCACTTCTTGTTCTATTTTTTCTTTTTCTGTTTTATCTTTCATTGCTGTAGTTAAAACTCTTTATTTTTTAAAGAGGTAACTGAATCTGGACAGGAGGCCACTGCTCTTTCTTTTAACCTCTTTGCATAGCTTGTCTTAGAAACCTCCCGACAAAATCAGAGGCCAGCTTGCCGGAAAAGCTTACTCCTTGCGTCCGCAAAAGTGATTGTGCCTCTCTCCGACCTTTCTGTGGAAGCGCTACTTACGTTGGGCCACTGAAATCTATCCAATTCCCACCGTGCTTGCATAAACGTCAGCTTCTCGTTAGCTAACCGGCCTCAAAAGCAGATGCTTCTCGCTCTCCGTGGCATCGGGGGAACTCTTACCCCGAATGGAAAATAACCTTACAACAACGTGGTATGAGTGACTTGCGGCGTGACCTGCAATAAGCTCGCACGGTGGAATAGGATTGTGTGTTTGTTAGTTGGATTTTAGTTGGTTAGGGATTTTCTGCCTTCACTGTGAGTTGTATTGTGTTGGGGGGGGGGAGGGGGCGCACGAAGGGAGGCTTAGCAAATCTCATTGTAGACATGTTGTACTTTGACAATGGGTCTGAATCTCAATCTACCTAGCGAAATTAAGGGGTTGTCACGGCTGCAAACGTCCCGTGGCAGGAAAGCTCTCCGCAACTATCCACGACGGCTGGTCCCTGAGCGTTCCGACTGGCAAGCAAGCTTTCAGCTTGCAAAACACCGCAAGGGGCCCCCATTTCGAGAGATACTTTGCTCAAATCTCCCACTTTTGCGCCACCGCCGCCTTCCAGACGACTTTACTCGCCTTCGCGACTCGGCCGCAATTGTTACTCGAGTGTAAACAACGTTCGGTAATTTCCATAATTAAGGTGCCGCTTTATTAATTCAAGTGCCAGCGCGGCAGACATGAACCTCCTTTGAGACGCGGAAGACGCCACATTTTAAAAACCAATCGCAGAGTTTGGTCTGGGCAGAGTTTACCGGGCGTTGCGTCGGCCTCGTAATGCGGCAGGCAGAAGGGCGAGACGCTCGGGCTCGGAAGACAAGCTTGACAGGGGAGGGGAGGAGGAAAAATGCTGGCTGCTGTCTCTGCCCCTGAGCGAAGGGCTCAAACTTTTAGGGAGATCGAGGCGTTACACACTGCGGGGACGGTCTCTGGTAGAGACTGAGAGAACGCCTGCAACGCACTGAATGGCTGAGCTTGAATAGTCAAAAGAGTCACAGAAGTGCGTTGTGTACCTTCAGTAACCCCGGCGGCTCTGCCCTGGGATAAAACCCCCGCTAGGTTTTTCTCCCGGTTAGTTCACGTGCACGAGCCTCCGTTTGAAAGCTCCCACCTAGCACCCAAGAAAAGAACAACCTCCTCTTCTTACAACTCGGGTAACCTCCCTATTACCACAAGTATGAAAAGCCCCCATTCCCCAGTACGGCCAGTCTTTCCCGCGCCATCAATAATGCTAAAAAGTCGTCTTTTTTTTTTTTTCCCCGCCTCCCGAAAATAGAGCCCGCTGAACTCTGGGTCTTGCCAAGAAAGTGGCTCGATTTTCCCCCCTGCGTTTGAAAACAACGCTCAGCACCACGTCTCGACTAACGCAGCCACGGAGCTCGGCTGCTCTCCTCTAGAAATCAGCCTTGGGCTTTCCTACTCCGCGACGTGGAGCGTCGAAAGCCAAGCTGGGACCCTGCCCGCTTATCCCTCACCTGCGACGGTGACCGGAGCTTCGCCGCTGCTCTTTCCGCTTAAGGCGCTCGTCTCCTGTCTCGGATTTGGGAACGCGGCACGCTAGCTGCCATTTAAATGCCTGCCAGCTGAGAGCGGCCCTCCGTGTCATTGGCTGAGGCCTCCCAACCCACCCCCTAACCGCTTCCAGCCGCCGCCGCCGCCGCCAGGATTTACGCCCCCCCACCAAAAAAAAACCCCTCACACCTAACAATTCGCTACTACCGTATTCACACGCTGTGGTGCTGGGGTAAGAATCTTTTCACGCACACGAAGACAACACATGCAGGTCCTACACATGGGGTGGAACAGCAACGCGGGTGGAAACGCCGTTTCTCTTCCATTCCCAACCTTGATTTTGCGAAGGATTGTGAGGATTTCTTATTAGCTGGCTCTGTAGTTTCCAGTTCGAGCCCCTTACAAAATTGCTGATGGGCATGTGGGCCAGGAGCAGTTGGCTGTTGTTGTTTGTTGCAGCCTTGTTTCTGTTCTGTCCTTAATTTAAATACTCGAAATCCCCGCGCTTTGATTGGCTAAAGCGCGGGGATTTCTGATTGGCCAGGCGAGCCGCGCCGATTGGCCCGTTTGAAGTCTCCCGCGATTGGCTCACTCCAAGAACGGGAGACTTGAATTGCTGCCATTGGCCACGGCCGCCGCAGCGAAAAGGATAAAAGCCGCGGGCTTTTTCCTTTTCGCCGGTTCGGTTCACAACTGTTAAATAAAGAGCTTGAAACGTAGTCACCGACTCCTGGCATCTTTTTGCGGACACGACACTGGCGACGAGGATGGGATCCCGACCCTGAACCGAACCCCGTGTCCAACAAGAGCCAGTTTCAGCACCGAAATGGCGAAAATCGCACCGCCCGCCCCCTTCAACCCCGCCACCGAGGACTGGGAATCGTTCTCAGACCGTTTCCGCATGTACCTCAAGTGCACCGGAATGAAGGACGCCCCGGGCCCGCTAAAACGCGCCGTTTTCCTCACCCATTGCGGAACCGAAGTTTTCCAGATGGCCAAAGCATTGGCCAAGCCGGCCGACGCAACCGCCATGGACTGGGACGACCTCGAACCTATCCTGCGGCGCCATTACACCCCCGAGGTCCCCATCCTGATCCGGCGCAACGAATTTTACCGGCGGGACCAGAAACCGGGCGAAAAACTGAGCGATTTCGTCACCGAGCTGCGGCGCCTAGGAGGACTCTGCGAATTTGAAGGTCTGAACAGCCTCTTAAGAGACCGATTCGTACTCGGCCTATGGGACCCTGCACTCCAGAGCCGGCTTATGGCTAAGTGCGACATCAGCCTAGCAGACGCCCTCACCGCAGCCGCAGCCGCAGAAGCAACCCGCACTTCCGCTGACAACATGCGAAAATCAGACGTGAAGGGCGGAAACAACAACCCGGCAAGGACGGCCGACCCAAAAAACGAATCAACCGCACACTACGGAGAATTCCAGTCTGCATCCAGCACGTCAGAAGACGAGGAGGACATACATCGCGTGCAGACGGGGCGCGGCGACCAACGGAACCGAAGAGGTCGTAGGTCGAGGACCAACTGTGCCGGTTGCGGCGGCGACCACCCCAGATCAGAATGACGATTTTTTGACTCTATCTGTCGGCATTGTGAAAAAAGGGGACACATTGCTCGGGTTTGCCGCCAAAAGAAGACTCGCAGTCCACCCAGATGGGACCAACACGATCGTAAAAAGGAAAGCCCCCCGCCCAGGACCAGAGATCGCCAATCGGACGGCCGGTGGGACCAAATCCAGCGACCCTCAAGAGGCGGCGACAGTCGGCGCAAGGAAGAAACCCACCAGACGGTAACAATCGGCCACGCCATCTCCGACGGCGCCAGAAAGGTACACGTAGAAGTCCATATTGAGGGCCAACCATGCAAGATGGAGGTGGACTCCGGGTCCTACCTCTCCATGATTGCATGGCACGAGATAAAACGGTTAGTGCCCACCCTCCATAAGAGGAACATAAATGCCCAAAGACTTATTATAAAAGACTACCAGGGAAACCGCGTCCCGGTAGTGGGCACCAAGAACTTTAATGTGACTTATAAGGGCCGCACCGAACAACTCCCACTCACAATTGTCGATCGCGACCGCCCAAGCCTGCTGGGCCTACAATGGTTCGCCCCGCTCGACATCGCGCTAACGGGAGTCAACCACGTCGCCGACGACGGCTGGGAACAGCGGCTAGCCCAGGAGTTCCGGGAGGTCTTCGACGGAAGCCTGGGCAAGTACCAGGGGCCCCTTATCTCATTTGACCTAGACCTTAGGGTTCCCCCCAAGCGACTAAAACCTAGGCGGGTACCATTCGCCCTAAAACCTAAGATTGACGAGCAGATTGACAAGCTCGTCGAACAGGGGGTGTTGCAGCCGATAGACCATGCCCGATGGGAGACCCCTATAGTGACCCCGGTCAAGCCAGACGGGTCCGTGAGAATTTGTGGGGACTATAAGGCCACCCTAAATGGCGCGTTGCAACAAAGCGCCTACCCCGTCCCAATCGTGCAACACCTACTGCACTCACTGGGAGGGGGCAGGGTCTTTGCCAAGCTCGATCTCACCCAGGCATACCAACAGTTGCCGGTCGACGAAAAAACAGCGGAAGCCCAGACCATTGTTACCCATCGGGGGGCCTTCAAGTGCAACCGACTCCAGTTCGGAGTCAGCGTGGCACCAGGCATCTTTCAGAGCCTGATGGAACGTTTGCTGCAGGGCATCAAGGGGGTGGTGCCCTATTTCGATGACGTATTAGTGGCGGCGCCAAACGAAGCCGAATTAGAAAACCGACTCAGAGAGGTCTTAACCAAATTTAAAGTAACGGGACTTAAAGTAAAATGGGAAAAATGCCAACTGTGCACGGAGCGAGTGGAATTCTTGGGCTACCTTCTAGACCGGCATGGCATTCACCCTACAATTAAAAAAGTGAAAGCTATCAAAGAGGCCCCCACCCCTAGGTCTAAGACTGAATTACAGGCTTTCTTGGGGTTGCTGAACTTTTATAATGTTTTCCTACCCCAAAAGGCAACGGCGGCGGAGCCTTTGCATAGGCTCCTGGATAAGGTGGCAACCTGGACTTGGGGAAGACGGGAGCAAGCCGCCTTCCAAAAAACTAAAGACCTCCTCACCTCCGACGCCGTCCTGATCCAATTCAGCGAAACCTTGCCCCTGGCCGTCACTTGTGACGCATCACCTTTCGGCGTCGGCGCTGTCCTCAGCCATACCCTCCCTGACAAAAGAGAAGCACCCATCGCGTTCTTTTCCAGGACTCTAACCAAACCGGAGCGGAACTATAGCCAGCTGGACAAAGAAGCCTTGGCTATAATTGCCGCCGTTAAGCGGTTCCACGAATACCTTTACGGCCGCCCTTTTATCATTGTGACAGACCATAAGCCGTTGCTGGGCATCCTTGCAGGAAATCGAGCCACCCCGAACATTTTGTCGCCCCGGATGACAAGGTGGTCCGAGTTCCTGGCAGCCTACAGCTACGAACTGATACACAAGCCGGGTAAGAAAATTTCGCACGCGGACGCTTTAAGCCGCTCGCCTTTACCAGACTCTGATCCTGACCCAGCACCAACGACAAACACCCTTAACATCGAAAACCTGCCCAACCTACCCATTACCGCGTCAGACATTGCCCGGGAAACTATTAAAGACAGGCGTCTGGCGCGGATTTTACATTGGGTGGAAAAAGGTTGGCCTGAAAGGGACAATGACGAATCCGTTAAGACATTCAGAAACCGCCAGACCGAACTCTCGCTGCTTAAGGGGTGTATCTTATGGGGTGACAGGGTGGTCATCCCGGACAGGCTGCAAGGGAAGGTTTTAGAGATGTTGCATGAGGGGCATCCTGGCATCGTCAGAACTAAAGCCCTGGCCAGGAGTTACGCTTGGTGGCCAGGGATGGACAAGCAGATAGAGGCATGGGTAGCTAGGTGCCAACGATGCCAGGAGACCAGACCCAGCCCACCCGCAGCACCCATCCTGGAGTGGGAAACACCAAGGGGGCCCTGGTCCAGAATCCATTTAGACTTTGCCAGTCCCACGAATGGGCATACCTTTCTAATAACAGTTGACGCTTACTCCAACTGGTTGGAGGTAAGCGACATGAAATCTACTACCACGGAGGCCGTAATCAAAGAACTTTGAAAACTCTTTGCAACACACGGCCTCCCAGACGTCGTCGTCTCCGACAACGGGCCTCAGTTTACTTCCCTCGACTTCGAGAAATTTCTGGCAGAGAGGGGCATCCGCCACGCATTAACAGCACCGGCTCATCCGGCGGCGAACGGTAGGGCGGAACGGATGGTACAATTTACCAAAAAAACCATCCGGAAAATGGACCACGGGGAGATCAACGACAAAATCAATAAACTCCTCTTTATACAACACATCACCCCGAACACCACTACCAACAAAAGCCCAGCCGAGTTACTAATGGGTAGGAAGCTGAGGTCCCCACTCGACAGGTTACACCCAACATATAACCCGGAGCGGCCCCCAGACTCAAGTACAAAATACCGAACATTCACACCTGGCGACTTAGTGTACGCGAAAAACCTGACGGGGGACCCCCTATGGATCCCAGCCGTCATCACCCAAATCACAGGCCCACGGTCGTACCGGCTCCAAACCACAGATGGGCGAGCCTGGAAACGGCACATTGACCAGCTCAGGTCACGAACAGCAACAGAGCCCAACCCCCAAAACACAAACCAAGGGGGGAGGGAATACCCGAATAAGCAAACGCAAGAAAAAAATAAACCAGCGGTACTTACCGGAACGCAGCCATCGCGATCCCCCACTGGAGAAGAACCACCGAGCCAGCTCAACCAACTCGGAGAAAAAAAGCGGGAGTGGCGAAACCCATAGCTCAACCAACCCGGAAGGCCCAGGTGGGAGCCACGGAGAAGGAACCGGCCCGATCATCCAACCGGTTCGCACAGAAGAGGGAGCAGCCAAAAACATGACCGCTCCGGCCGAAATCCAGCTTGCAACTGAGTTGCGCAGGTCAAGTAGGACTAGACGGAGCCCCGCCTACCTACGTGACTACGCAACGTAAGGACTATACCAAGAGGGGAGGGGTGTTCTGTCCTTAATTTACATACTCGAAATCCCCGCGCTTTGATTGGCTAAAGCGCGGGGATTTCTGATTGGCCAGGCAAGCCGCGCCGATTGGCCCGTTTGAAGTCTCCCGCGATTGGCTCACTCCAAGAGCGGGAGACTTGAATCGCTACCATTGGCCACGGCCGTCGCAGCGAAAAGGATAAAAGCCGCGGGCTTTTTCCTTTTCACCGGTTCAGTTCACAACTGTTAAATAAAGAGCTTGAAACGTAGTCACCGACTCCTGGCATCTTTTTGCGGACACAACAGTTTCCAGTGCTTAATTCTTATTGTGCAATGTTGTAGAAATAATTTATCCACATCCCCACGACAAGGAGCACTGTAAGAGGACATTGTGAGGTACCAAAAGCAAGATTTCCAGCCTCAGACTTCTAGCTATGAAAGTTAATCTTGGAATAATTATCAAAGCAGGATCCTTGCCAGTATCCCATCCCATAAAATTCCTGAACAAGAAGCCTTGTTAGGTTTTTAAAGTTGCCTAGTGAAGCATTTTTTAAAAATGCCTTTGAGTCTGTGGGACTTAACTGGACACATCCCTGTAGCTTTCTTGGCAAGATTCAGAAGTGATTTGCCAGTGCCTCCTTCCTGGGGCTGAGAGAGAGTGACTGGCCCAAAGTCACCCAGCTGGCTTTGGCCTAAAGTGGGTCTCCTGGTTTCTAGATTGATGCCTTAACCACTAACCAAAGCTGGTTCTCATAGAACAAATGTACCGGCGTTTAGAAATCAATTCATAGTTCTAGATACCCCATCAGCCATTAGTTTTAGTGTCAATCAATTTATAGATATAGTATCATGCAGCCTAAATTGGAGGTAGGAATATGGTAGTTCAGGATGTATTAATAGGTTGGTGGGGGATCTAAGATTTGACTGCAACAATTTCATATGTCCCACTATACTTATGAAAGTAGATGGAAAGAAGGGAGGGGAAGAAAACCTGAACTAAACATTGTCTATAGAAGCGTAAATGCATCAAGTGGAATGCCCACTACATTTGAGGTGGTATTCAGCAGGTTCTGACCAGTTCTGGAGAACCAGTAGCGGAAATGTTGAGTAGTTTGGAGAACTGGCAAATACCACCTCTGACTGGAGATTTTACAGTATCCTTCCCCTGCCACGCCACCAAGCCACGCCCACAGAACCGGTAGTAAAAAAAAATAATTGAATCCCACTGTTGAAAGGTGTCAAAATGCCTTTCTTTCGAGGATTCGATTTTCCTGCTTGGAGAGCTCCGGTGCAAGGATACGGACAACTGCTTGAAAGCTGGATCTTTTTTTATTTTTTAGGAAGGCGGAGAACAGCGAGAAGTCTGTGTTCCTGGGCTAGCTAGCTTCTTATAGTAAGTCCCTGGTTTTTTATACCCTTTTCTCCTTTTGTGAGTTGATTTTGTGTGAGTGTTTGTATTTGTGCCTAATGTTTCAAATCTGTTTGAGTTTGTCTTTATTCCCGTCGGAGGGCAAACTCCGCGGGGTGCAGAAGGCAAACTCCGCAGGGTGGCCAGATTGTATTATTGGTTTTCTGTAATCTCTTTTAACTTTAAGATAGTTTTTCATATTTGTTCTATGGCAATCTCCTGTCTGTCCCTTTTGTAATTTATATTTTGTGTTTTTTGTCTGTTTGTTTTGCTTATTTGGTATGTCCTGTGTTTGTTTTCTAAATTATCTTTTGTTTTCCTTTTCCTATTTGTCTAGTTTTCTTAATTACTTAGGCTTTTGTCTATAGGGATTCTTTAATACTTATTTTTTTATTCCTTTTCCTGTGTAAGTTGTTTTCTGGCTGACCTGATGTCCCCTTGGGCTTTTCCTGTTTTTTGTGACACTACTGCCTTGGTGAAATTCCCTTTCCACACCACCACTGACCCACATCTTGAGAAGACACCACCTTAACTTTGTGGGCAAGAGAGTTGTGGGTACAGGAGCTTCTGGTAAAGACATTCTAAAGGTAAGGATGATTTAGAAGAGTTCATTATAAAAATAAAAATGTGAAAACTTTAGATTACTATTAAATAGCAGGAAGACAAAAGTGATGCTTAAAGAATTTACAGTTGATGGCAAAGCAGTAGGTAGGATTGTTTTACTGGGCTCGGGATGGGTGGTGTGCTGGAGAAGTAAAGAAAGTAATCTAGAGAGAGAATGCCAAATTTTGATCCTATTCTATTACTGAGTTAAAATGCTTAATCTCTCCATTTTTGAGTTAGCAGAAAAGTATATCATTCTCCCTGGTACTGTTTCATCTTCTGCCTCAGCTGTCTCTGTGCTGATGCATAGATGTGCTGATATCCTGGTTTTGCATATTGCAAAGCGTAACTGGCTATACCATGACTATCTGAATGAAATGGGATAGAAATTTAGATAGATTGACCAAGTGATGATGGGTTGAGTCTCCTGTCACCAGCATCTCCCTACCATGAGGCAAACTGTAACAAGAAACTGCAGGACTCTCTCCATAATTTTAGTCTCGTTATTATACCTCTCCTCCTCCTATTCTCCAATCACTCTGAATATGGTTGCTTTTTTTTAGAAGGGAAATTAGAATCCCAAACAAAATTGGTTTGCAAGCAGCACTCTTACTTAGCATTCCTCTCTGTTTATAATAGTGACAAATGCCAGCCTGAAGATTCTTCCATGCTGCTTGGGGGACAATGGGGGCTTTATTGTTTCAGTCTTGCACTAAATCAGAAAGGACTTTAGAACAGGGATGTCAAACTCGATTTCATTTGAGGGCCACATCAAGGTTGTGTATAACCTCAAGTGGCTGGGGTGGCATGGCCAGGGTGGGCGTGGCCAGCTCAGTGTCACTCATATTGGGGGCGCCAAGTGCTCTGCCAAAGAAAACAGGTTCCTGGGTTCGGTTTTCAGCTGGGATGGCCTCCTGAAAACTTCTGCCATCGAAAACAGCACGGGAGGGTCGTATGTAACCCAGCTGAGCTCTATTTTCACTGGTAGAGGCACCACAGGCTGGTCCTTTGCTGTTTCCAAGGTGGCCAGATCTAAGAACCCAGCAGGCTAGCCTTAAGATTGGCACCCCTGCTTTAGAGTTAAGCATTTATTGTACCTGGCTGCATCCTGATGTGGTTTTGATAAGTCCCTGACATGGTACTGCTGTAATTGGCTCTTTAGTGCAGCAGCATCCAGTTGGTGGCAGATAATGCCAACCAAGGACTGGAAGAGTGTGAAATGGTAAATTAGTGGCTGATCTCATTAGCTACTGGCTATCTGAGCTTACCTCCAATATAACTAGTAAATTTTACATTGTTCTTGGATGCTACCATCTTAAGATGAAAGGTACTTTAACAATAAAATACCAGTAAAGATAATTTGTCTTCCTCAGTTATGGCTCAGCATTAAGATGAAGGAGATCTCGTGAGGACACAAGAGAGAAGAAAGAAGCAACAGGGCTAGTTTGTGCTTAGGGCCATGGAAGTCCAAAGGTGGGTTTTTAAAAAAGTGGTAAAAATGTGTGGTCAATTTGAACAATAAAATCAAGCTCTGCCTGTTCTGTATGACACACAACAGAAATAGGCAGATTGATTCATTTTTATTAATTAATTTATTGGATTTCTATAGCTGCCCATCTTAGCCAACGATTCTGGGTGGTTCATATACCACAATTAAAACCCTAAAAATGTTTTAAAATAATAAGAATAGTAACAACCATTTAAAATGGTAAAAAAAATGTTAAAATGTCTGATTCTAATACATACAAAGCAAGACACCAGGCCTGTTAACAATATAGCCAGGAGGACAGGAGGTGGGGCCCTTAGCACAGGCAGCACCCCAGATTTGGGAGCAATGATTGTACCATTGAAACTAGCATCTTGACTTGTTTGACCACATCCTCAAACACCCCTAATTAAGGGCAAATGTGGAAAGATCCTTAGATAATTCATGGAAGTTAAGGTTATGTCTATGACAAAAATCAGAAAAATTAAAGTAGTAATAGGATTAAATTGTGGAAGCTAGCATCTGAGAAAAGGTGATACACACATTTTGAAATTTGGATTGAAGAATGGATTCAGTCTAAGAATATCAGGAACTGCAAGAAGAAGCCATCAATTACTCATGGACAAATTAAAGACAGTTTTCTCCTGTAAGGCAATGATGAAAAAGCAAAAACTTCCTAGGAGTGTGGTGTAAGAGAGTGATGGGCAAAAAGAACAAATATGCTTGTGAAGGTGAAGGAAAATAAAATAATGGGAAGGCAATAGAAAAGAGGGATGAATTATCTCAATCAAACCAATAGAGAATCCTTGGAAGATTGGCAGATTATTCTGAGAACAGGTTGAGGTGGCAGGCACAAAAACATCTACACAGGTAGTCCTCGACTTTCAACAGTTCATTTAGTGACCATTTGAAGTTAAAACAGCAGTGAAAAAAGTGACTTATGTCTGTTTTTCACATCCCCGTGATCATACGATCAAAATCGAGGTGTAGATTCATATTTATAATAGTTGCAGTGTCTGGGTTCATGTGATCATCTTTTGTGACCTAACCAACGAAGTCAATGGGAAGGCAGATTCCACTTAACTATGCTACTAACTTAACAACTACAGTAATTCACTTAACAACTGTGGCAAGAAAGGTCGTAAACTGGGGCAAAATACCCTTAACAAATGTCTCATTTAGCAATAGAAATTTTGACCTTGATTGTAGTCCTAAGTCAAGGACTATATATTATGTAGAATTACACACTATATAACATTATATTCTAGGAATTTTCCATTTCTGTAGAACAATCAGACATCAATAATGCAAATTCCATTAATTGTTTTTATTATTATTTGTTGCTACAATATTTGCCATAATTATGGTTGTTCAAGCAATCCCAATTTTGTAGTAACCTAATACAACATTTGCATATTTTTTTAGTTCCAGCGGTGTTGGGAATCAAAAAGTTTTTATCACCAGTTCAGTGGGTGTGTCTTGGTGGGCATGCGCACCAAAAATGCACTTTGCGGGCACAGAGACGTTTGTGCAGGCGCAGAGGCATTCCAACTCACCTCCTGCAAGCCTGCACTCTCCCTGTCACTTCAGCAGCTGCCCCACAGCACTCTGTGCTGCATAAAGCAGTTGTGCTTCAAAAGCAAAGGATAAAGGTGAGTATGGAAGTCCAGGCGGGTGAGTGGGCCCAACAGCAGAGTGACAGAACCAGTTTGGTCTCCGCTGCTCATTGCCGCTATCAGCTCGTTAGAACCATACCACATTGGTAGAATACCACCACTGGTTCCAGCTGGTCTTCCTCAATGTTTGTCAAACATTGTCAAACATTGTCACACATTCTGTATGGTAACCAAGCCAATACAATGTTGATGCTAAATAACTGTGGTAGCAATCAAATGGCTATTGTGACATTGTGGAATTGGCTTAATTTTGAAGAGTAGCAAAATGGGTATGTATTGAAAATATTCATTATTTCAATCCATCTGGAAAGCAAAGGGTTGGCACAAACTGTTCTACAATTTTTCTCACCTACTTTTGTGTACCTGCAATGATTCTTCTTTTTAGGCTAGCCTCATCTTTTCCTTTCTTTGTAATTTCTTCTGTCTCTATTATTAACTGATCTAAATACTAAGACTTTTCATTTGTTACAAAGCCTAACAAACATAGTTTGCAGTAAACCACCATGAACTAAGGCTCTAACAATCTGATCTGTAGAGGCTGAGCTGTAAACGTTTATTGAATCTCATCTTTACAGGTTGGATAGAGAAGAAATTCTTTTCAAATCTGCAGGTGACTGCAGATTGGGTAGCATACTTAATGCCAAGACTAAAATTAAGTTCAAAAGGGTTAAAGAAATTGGTTGGAAATGAGAAAACAAGATTTTTCTTGCTCACTACACCACAGAGTAGAAGGATACATACCCCCATTTGCTTGGGATAGTACCTATCCTGTTCATGGGTCTTCATACCAATACACCAAGTTACTAAATGACTTCTTTCAGTGGCTTCATACAGCTGTTAAAAAGTATGGAGAAGGTACTGGCTCTTGTAGAACCCCAAAAAGCAAGGACCTGAGATCACATCTCCTTTTCCATTGCCCCTGATTGAATCAGTCAACTGAGAAAGGAGCAGAACCACTGGATTTCCCAGTCCCCAACTCATAATCAAAAGCTACTGAGATAACTAAGAGAATTAGGAGATGGCTTCCTTTTGATGGATATCTTGATGACGAAACTGAATAAATATCTATTGGTTATGTTTTACTTTGGATTTCTGGACTGAAGAAATGGTTCCAGGTCATACTGCAGGATTTAGATTTGGGATCAGCTTAGCGCAGGTCTTCTTCCCATATTCATATTTCATGAAGATATTCTATAAAGGACAATGGATTAAATCATCATGATGGTTAATATAGCACAGAAATTAGAACAGCAGTACCCATGGCTGGCTTGTAAAAAATCTTGGTTTTAAAATGTGTAAACCAGTTTTTAATACATGGAAGTCTTTAATGTAGCTGAATGACAAGAAAACAAGACCAGTTTATTCACTGGCTTTGGTACTGCTGAAAAATATAATTAGAACAGTGAATAATATTAATTCTAAAGCATTGTATGCAATTTTGCAGTTTTATAAAAATCATACAGTATATACTGTAATTGTCATTTGCTGATCTGGAATAGATGAATCAATATTCTTCATTACTTCCTTTTCTGGTACCGGGGTTTTGAATTTTTTTTTTTAATTACAGCAATACTCAATAAATGAATTTTAACATTTTAGAAAAAACACAATTCTGACCTTGGCTGATTCAAATGCAGCCTAACTTTAAAAGAATTCTTTGCTGATAAAATCATCTATAATGAGAATTTGATCTGCAAGTGTTTATAAAGTTAATATTGTAGAGAAATGCAAATTACATAATAAACAGAAAGATGTTTCAGTAGTATTCATTACAATATATTTTTGTCTTTAAGAAACTGCCAAGAATGTTCATCTTTCTGAGAAATTTTACCACAAGTCCACAGCCAGTTTTGTGTCTTTTCATGTTTTTCTGTTTTAAAAAAATCTGTCATGTTCGGCTTCACTTTAGCTGAAGGCAACTGTAAAATATTTTTTATTCAATGTCCCTGCTATAATATTTTAAAATTTAATTAGTTCTTGCATTTTCCTTCTCAACCACATCCACATCAAGAGTGAATCGTCCCCTTTTTGCAAGACAAACAAATGAATTGTTTGTTAACTTAATTTTTTTTCCAACAAGTTGATGTAATTGTAACATCAATAGGATAATGTGAACATACAATTTTACTTACTTGGCTTAAGTTGATTTTTAAAAAATAGAATATTCTACTAATAAGTACAATTTTACTTTAAAAACTGTTAAAATTCTACTTTTGTTTAAAACAAACCTGTATATTTTATACAAAGATTGCTGATGTGTTTGTGTAATAGTGTGGTTTGCTCCTTTCTCTCTCTCTCTCTCTCTCTCTGTGTGTGTGTGTGTGTGTGTGTGTGTGTATGGGTGTATATATGTATGTATGTATAAGATTGTTTTCATAAAATCATACATTTGGAAGGAATCTTGAAGATCTTCTAGTTTTTCCCAAGGCAGGAATCTTCAAACCATTCCAGAGAAATCTTTGTTTGAAAATTTCCATTGCTTTCAGTCAGGATATTTCTCCCTAGTTCAGGTTCAAATCTCTCTCTAAAGCTTATACCCACTGCTTCTTGTCTTACGTTTGAGCGCTAAAGGTAGTCCTTGACTTACAATAGTTAATTTACTGACCATTCAAAGTTACGATGACAGTGAAAAAGGTGACTTATGACCATTTTTCAAAATTATGCTCATTGCCGCATCCCCGTGGCCATGTGAAAAAAATTCAGATGCTTGGCAACTGACTCATAGTTATGGCGGTTGCAGTGTCCCAGGTCATATGATTCCCTTTTGCGACTTTCTTACAAGCAGAGTCAATGGGGAAGCCAGATCCACTTAGCAACCATGACACTAACTTAACAACTGCAATGATTCACATAACAGCTATGACAAGAAAGGTCATAAAATGGGGCAAACTCATTTAACAAATGCTTCACTTAGCAACATAAATGTTAGGCTCAATTGTGGTCATAAGCTGAGGACTACCTGTGTAAAGAATAAATCCATACTCTTTTCTTTGTGACATCCCTTCTAATATTTAAAGATGGCAATCATGCTTCTCTTCTTTTAACCTAGTTCTTTTAACCATTTTTCATAGAACTTGCAGTAATAATTTCTCGCCCAATGAAGAGGACTAAGGATCTTGAAAGCTTGCACATTTCTGTGAACTCTGAGTTAGGTTATTATGTTTCTGTTGAAAATTGCCTTCTGACTGGAATAGCCTGTTTGGTGAAGTGGTTAAGGTGCTGGCCTAGAAACCAGGAGACTGTGAATTCTAGTCCCGCCCTAGGCATGAAAGCTGGCTGGGTGACTTTGGGCCAGTCATTCTCTCTCACCCAATCCATCTTACAGAATTTCTGTTGGGAAAGTAGGAGGAGAAAGAAGTATTATGTATGTTTGAGCCTTGTATTAGTTATAAAATAATAAAGGTGGGATAAAATTTTAATAAATAAAACAAAATTCAGGAAATTCAGACAATGTAAACAGACATTTTATAAACAATTTAGAAATTCTGTAGTAATGTTAAATATACTATGCTTCTACCCTTTTGCATCTTCTCCAACAAAAAGTGATTTGGGGATTAAAAAAACAAACAAACATGTTGCAACGAAACTTCTCAAGCTTAGACTAACATACCCTACATTTGCCACATATTCCTCTGCCTGTCCTGTCAGTACCATTCAATATTATCTGTCTCAGAGATTCAGGTTTTGGAGCTATTTTCCATAACTTTGACAAAATAGAGGAATAGCCATGAAGCCAAAATTATTTACAGTAACCTAAAGCAAACTGAAGTTCTTATGAAGTACTGACACTATTTTGGAAAAACATAGTCATCAACAAGCAGTTAGTTAAAAACCATAAAGTAATAAAAGTAAAATACCAAGCGTAGGGAGAAGAAAAGAAGAGGATGGTTCTTTGTTTAAACAATTAAGAAGTCAATCTTCCAAAAGGAAATTGCTTCAAAACAGAAAATTCTAACCATCAAGGCTCTCCCATTTACTTCTATTAATTTTGGAAGGGGTGAATACTAAACTGAGTAGAATATGATCTAGTATTTGTATTACATTCTGTGACATCAGAGATGACATGGCTTGTGGTATAGATTGCCTGGGCATTTTTAGTACCACCAGCCTTAACCAGGAGTTCCATCTTCTTCATTTGTTTCACATTTATTTCTTTATTTGTAAATTTTGGATGCTGCTGTTATTGATAGCATTGTTGAAGTGGTCTTGCAACTACAGTTTGATTTACTGTTCTCATACCAACTTTGTCTCATTTCAGGCCATGATGTACTAAAAATAATGTAACCCTGCTGCTTTTGATACCAAAAGCATCATCAGCCAGTCACAAAATTAGTCAACACGGAGAGGATCGGGATAATTCATCATTATGTCAGACACTGTATTGTTACCCAAAGTGCTGTTCACTCCCATGGAAAGGATGTTGCTACAGTTTTTCTCTGCCGACTAAAGTTGCATCTGTTTGATATCTGTGAAATCCTAGCATAGCAAGTTTGCCTTTTCTGCCTTCTCTCGCAGAACTTAAAGCCCAGTAATGACTTGACCTCCTTCATTTGAAAGACAGAATAAAAGAATGTGCTGTCTCTGCTGAGAGGAAATAGAGGGAGGGTGTCTCCTGAGCACCAGTGATTCAGGAACTACTTTGTGGAAACCAGGACTATTACAGTATTATGGGGTGGATATTTTACTGGCTTTAAATACTTAATAATGGTAGTATATGTACTTTATGAAGGAAGCTGAATACCAAATAAGCAAACCTGGCAACTATTTTCTTCTGATCTAGAGATTATGGGTTGTTTTTTTCCAATACCCATGATAGCTATAACCTTTAACTGGATGTATGTTTGTGCTGTGCACATATTAAATAGGGATTTACAATGGAGAGAAATAGATACAATTGCAGACAGGGTCTTTCTGAAAAGACATAATAATGAATAGGATACTGCTTTTTTTTCCTCTGAAATGAGAAATGTTTCAGGGGTCAAAATGTGTACTGTATAATCTTGAGAGAGAAAAATCCGCAAAATCAGGAACAAGTTCATGTATATCATACCCAGATCACGTACAGGTAATCCTCAACTTATGACCACAATTGAGTCCAACATTTGTGTCACTGAGATATTTGTTAAGTGAGTTTTGCCCCATTTTATAGCTTTTCTTGCCATAGTTGTTAAGTAAATCGTGGCAGTTGTTAATTTAGTAGCATAGTTGTTAAGTAAATATGGCTTCTCCGTCGACTTTGCTTCTCAGAAGGTCGGGAAAAGGTGATCACATGACCCTGGGACCCTGCATCCATCATAAACATGAGCCTGTTGCCAAGGATCTAAATTTTGATCATGTGTCCATGGGAATGCTGAAATGGTTTTAAGTGCGAAAAATGGTCATAGGTCACTTTTCAGTGATGTAACTTTGAACGGTCACTAAACAAACTATTGTAAGTCGAGGACTACCTGCATATCATTCTGGCTGACTACCTGGATATCTTTAAATCTGTCTCATGACAAAGATATTCCTTCTCTTTGTTTGTAGAAAAGAAAGATTCTGTTTGAATAGGGTAGAAAGGATATATTAAAATAATTTCTTATTTTATATCAATTTATCTGATTAGGTCTGCCATATTTGAACTGCAGAAATTCAGATAAGCAATAAGGGGCAGCAGTTAGTATTTTCTGTATTACTTTATATCTATCTAGTGGTAATCCAGACATTTTCAGTCTAGATATGGGAGGCACATAGGCTATAATTAATCATTCAGAAACAGATAATTAACGGGGTAATATATGCATAATTAGCTAGTTCTGTGCACTTAGGTGAGACAGCATTTCCTTGTAGCTGAGTGTATAAGCATCTTGCCTTCTGGGTAAAAAGCTTAATCACATGCATCTCTTTAGAAATATCATAATTTGCCTACAATTGGACCAACCATTTGATTGGTAATTGTCTGAAACATGTAATTTAATGAAAACAGAGAATGTTGGCTTTCAATAACAGCAAGTAACTAGGTATTTATTATGCATCATATTTACAAACAGAAAGAAGTGAAATAATTGTTCCCAAACAGCAATCTTTTATATCAGGTGAAAATATTCAACAACTTTTTAAAAATCTTTAAATGTTACCAACTCTTTAAAGACTCATTTCTTAACACCAGTTTAAGTCACAATGATTAAAATTTATTAATGCTTAAAGTCAGATTCAAAGCAAGACATGATGATGTTGATGATTATGTTATTATAACAAGAAGTAGAATTGAATAGTTGTATACCTGGGACAGCCACCCAAATCTAAAAGCAGATATACTAGATTATACTTCCCATTGGCATCGCAATAATTCTGGGAATCATTGCCCAACACATCTGAAAGGAATCACCTTGGTGTAGATGCAGAAAAAGAAATATTATAAATAACTATAAATCAAACTGCTTTCCAGAAAGATTTATATAGGTAATAAACATGCAGCAACTAATGTTTGAATAACTTTTTATATAATTAGTACTCGAGCCATCCATGAATCTTCATTCAGTTTCTGCTCTGTCTTTTTCTTCATCTGAAAAACGTGGAACAGATTTCTTTGCCACAACGTTGTCCAATCTTTGTCCTTGAAGATATGGATTTACATTCTGAAAGATGAAATATTTTAAAACACTTAGGAATGGGAAATAATCCAGATAAGCAACCTAGAGTCTTCCAAAGTATATGAGATGGATGAGTATTTAGTCTTTTTAAAATTGTAGTGTAATGTTTACTTCTTCAAAACTCCCAAAATGGGAAAGGATTTCAATCTATTCAATGAATGGACCAGGTCTTAGTTTACTGAAGCAAAGTAAGAGAAAGAAGGAAGTAGAAATAAGGATTATAAAAGTGAATGATCTTACTGTTCTATACTCCAGGACAGTGTTCAATATGACGATCTAAACTGTATGTACAAACCTACATGTTTACATTCCTGATTGGGAGGGGGTATATTTTATCAACTAGGCCAAAGATAATCTGAGTCCAGCATTTTGTTTCTTACACGGCCATCCAGATGTGTAAAGGATGCTTCAAAACTGCTTCCTCAATAGCAGTAGACTTTGATAGAACTCTCTTCCATAAATTTACCCATGTTAAAGCTACTCAAATAAGTAGCAAGTTAAATTCTATATATATATATGGTCTAGAGATAAACCTGGGAAAATAGAAGGGTTGCATTTAATTTTCATTTTTTTAAAAATAGATTGGAATGGCTACGAGTGTACTAAGAAATGCTACTTTAGGATGAAGAACTATCTCGCTTATTACAGATGTTTTCTGGAAATAAGGACTAAGTCCAGGTTTTATATGCTATTTGTAACTATCTCAACAATCTGATTTTATTTGTATTCTTGCCTGATTCGACATTAAGATAGTAAATGAAAACAAGTTGTGTTCTGAAAATTACCCTTTTCTTTCTTTTCGGTTCACCCTTCATTTTCTCAAAGAGTAAATTCTTATTCTGTAAAACAATAAAAGAATACAAAGTGTGGATCAAATTTATAACCTCTTTTCAAGCAAGACTTTGTGCCATCTAAATATTATCATATGAATATTTTGGAAAGCATTTTGGTAGAGAATGCCATGTTGTTGAAAAAATAAACCACAAGAAAACAGTTGGATTACTGTAGCTATTAATACAATATTTGCATTCTTCTGGGATCCTCATTGTCATCAGCTATTACAAGAATGGGAATATATGATGATTCTAAGTTACATGATGGTTTTGATTTAGCTGTATCAAGATAGGAGTAACAATGGAAAAGTATCAAGCATACTAGAACTCAGGCTTTGCATAAATGAGATCCTTTTCAGCAAAGGGAATTTGAGCTACAGATCCATCCAGATATTTGCTGTCAGAGACAAGTGCAAGATGGGGACTTTTCCCCAACTCACATCTAGAGACTGATGAACATAGATTAGTTTATCATGCATCATATCTAAACCAGGATAGATCACATATTATGTGTCAGAGTGTTTGCAGCAAAATCCAGGAGCACAACCCAGCACATAGGCTTTGTCTTTTAACAATGGTTTATATACAAGACATCTATATACATACATATACATGTTAGAGAAATAACAGGCAAGCAAGCAATCTTCATTACTCTGCATAGAGAACTACAATGGAGATAGAACACGAGAGAGATGCCTCTCATGGCCTCCCTTATTTAGACAGCTTCTTAAAGCAGCAATAACCCTGCTGACCCACCCTCAGTCTTAAAGCGACAATAACCCTGCTGACTCATCCTCATTGCATCAGCATCCCTACAGCAGCTGGTCAGCTATTAAATCTTCATACCTTAACATTATGCAAAACAGTTATTTGCATGCCCTGTATTACACCTGTGGTCCACAGCAGATTGCCAGTTGTATGGAACTCTCTTTTCAATGGAAGAAGCTAGCTAGAGAGCCTCAAAGAAAAAGTGAGAAAGCTACCACTATTGCTCATAACCCATCTTTCACCATCTGAGGCACTGTTCCACTCTGCCTGATGAGAAGTCTCATCATATATCCAAGGCCTTGGAAACTATTTATCAGTCAGAGAAAACAACAGTGCATTGGGTAAATTATTATTTAGTATGTGGATTCCATTAAAATGCAAGACCAGACTTGATGACCCAGAGTGGGATACAAAATAAACACAGTCACAAAAAACAGGCGAAGCCCCTTTTATTCCTTCACTTTGCTTCCAAGCTCCAAATCCTCCATATCCTTAACTGGAGACAAAAAACTCCCACACAAGCAGTTACAAGAAGGAGAAAATGCCGTTTAAATTATAAAGAGTAAAAAGCAACACAAACCAGGCAAAACAAGGGCTTGAAGACATCCACAGATATCAGAACACATACTGGGAAGGACGCCAAACACAGATAGAAACAATAAACTAGAGATATTTCCACACTTTGTTTCCAGCACTTGCCTGTACGCATGTCTGTCCTCTTATCCAGTTGTCACAACTGCAGCCCATGAAGAGGATCAAGGCCCTCTCCTCCCCAGTAGATCACGTCTCTCCCTTATCCTCTCCTCCCTGTGTGCCCTAGGATGGAGAGGGGATGGGCCTCGGTCCTCCTGACTGCCCAGCCAACTTCTGCGCTTCCCCAGCCTCTTCCACAACCTCTGGAGCCACACTTCTACTCTGTCGGCTGTTCCTCCTCTCCCTCAGAGTCAGTCTCCACCAGGGGCATGACAGAGACATAACTGCCTGTTTTATAAAGCGTACTTTTGGATTGTATCTAACTATATCTCTCCATAAGCAGAAAGACTATCACAGCTGAAATAGATTCTCCCTTCTCATGCTACCCGGTGGATTACTTGGAAGGACAGAAAGGAGGAAAGAAAAGAGAAGTTCTATTGTAGTCATATTGATGTTTCCGTTGTGATTTAAATATGTTTCTTATTACTATTCTAATTGCTTCCCTTGCCACCTTCTATTTTTAATTGATGTTACTGTTATAAATACTTTCTTCTTTTTAAAAAAGAGCCTGATGTACCTTTTTCAGAAATAAACTGTTCTAAAATTATTTTAATACAATGAAGCTAAATTTGATTTGGGGAAAAAAAGAGCTTCACAATATTAAGAGAAGATGGCTATGACTTTCAGCTCCAACCTTTATAACTAATCCCACACATTGCTGTATTTCATAAATGTTGCAAGTTCAAGTACAGGCTGGAATGTCAGACACATGCTCCACAGATTTGATTTCCATTGGAATTATAATTGGACCCCAAAAAGAAAAAGTTAAAGCAAAAAAGTTTAGGAGGAATAACTGTGTTTTTTAAAAGCATAATGCGACATAGTGAACTGTAATAAAGAGTTACAAAACAGGAATTCCTGAATGAAGTATTTCTGAGAAACAAATACTGTAACAAGCTAGATTTCTGCCTAACATAATCTGTTGGTGTTTCTCATACTAATTTAAGTCCAAGTTCACAAGATGTAGCTTTTTTTTGACCTCAACTATTTCATCTCTACTGTGCCAAAGAGACAAGGAAATGGGGATGAAGCTGGCCAAAGAGACATTCTTGGCTGCAATAATTTGTGCAAAGTCATTTGGGGGAAAATCAATTTAACATGGAAAACACAATAGTAGACATGTATTTTATTTCCTCTTAAAAGCAGTGTTTTATTTATAATTTCCCTTAACATACTATTTTAGCTAAATCTCCTTTACAAAGATAAGTTTTTGGACATTTTTAAAGGTACGCTGCAATTAACTTAAAAACAGATTAAGAGCTTAAAAAACCCCACTTTGCTCAATTGTTTTGGTAAAAGAAATATTTGGTTTTGTTTGGTTATATGTTAAGACTGTAACTGATGCAAATATAAGAGCAGGTAGCAACAGAGTTCAGATAAGATAATGTAATCTGAACTAAGATCTCATTCCTGCCGTAAAGGTAAATCTGAAAATATGGCATGTCCAAAAGTTCTGCAAGGAAATCATTCTGATTTCTGGTGAAATGTTTACCATCTTTTGATCCCATCTCCACCAAAGAGGAACTAATAGCATTTTTTTACATCACAGGACTTGGTTTTAGAAAGAGCCAAGCACATCACAACTTCAACCCTACAATATACAGAAAACAAGGAGCAGGTTTTCAAAGAATGAATAGATGTCCATAGGGTGACTTCAAATGTATACATTCAACACTCATAGATTTTGAATTACTACTTACTGCATGCACTTTAGTGTCATTACATCTACTTTGGACATAAAATAGTATTAAAGAGCATCAACAGAACCAATATTGAAGCATTAAGACCGTTTGTGTTTTGCAGATTTAATGTATATTCAGACATACTTCTAGACTAATTTAGATCTATGAAGTAGAATAACAAGCATGAACAGGCAGAAAGAAAACAATACCATCTGAATTCAAGCCGCTTTCAAAGTAAGTTGGTAATTTGTTGATGATGATAACTTTAAAGAAACAATTTCAATGTCAAATTTCTCTAAAATTTCAGGTGTAAATGTATCATTCATTTACAACCTTTCACATACAAATAATACTGTTGAATACATCCCATGATATCAGCATCAATGTTTTTATGTTAAGAATAGAGTTACTGCTCCAAAATAACTTTTTGCATTAGACTAAATGTACTAGTAAATGCCCTTCAATTCTGTGATTACTTAGAGTTTCATTTTATTATTATGTTTATGCTGCTGTTGAGTACAAATTTTATGCATGTTGTATTTTATTTTGTTTTTTAAATTTTTTACATTTCTTTATTAGATATTATCTGAATTCTTTATATTACTGGATAGTATACAAATGTCATAAGTACTAAGCAATACAATCTTCCAATCAAGATTAAGGAAATTCAGCCCACTGATTTCTGCGATAAAGTTAAGTATATGCCCAGCAATTACAGCATCCAAGTGATATTCAAGGGATTCTGGTGGGAAATGCTTTAAATCCCAGCAATATATTTGAGGTCACAAGCAAGTGCTTTATAGTTCTCAAAGTAGTAGTAGTACAAGAAAAGATTATTTGAGTTGGCAAAAATGAATTGTTTGAGTTAAACATCTGGTAAATTTACCAAAGATTGCAAAATTAATCAAAGCACAATACAAAAAAAAAAAAAAGGGTGTGTGTGTGGAATTTTGTTGACTGCCTAAAATGCTTAAGAATTGTGTAAGAATCTGGCGGTGTAAACATAAAGTGGAATCAGCTGTATTTGCTGCATCATTACCTTGGACTTTAAGTGGAAGAAATAGTCCCAACCTCTGCATTTGACCATAACACAGATAGATAATCCTTGCAATGCTATTTCTTTATATACACATCCTTATACTGTATATAAATTAAAATTTAGGGTATTCTTTTTATAAATAAGGTTCTTCAGAGAACATTTATTAAAGTACACAGAAATATTTTTATTAATAGTTACTTAATGGAGCATTTGACTGCAATAAACCTGATATACATACCAATTTGCTTAAGTTCGGGTAGTCATGTTCTGGATCAAAAAGATGCTGATGAAGTTGGTAGTCTTTGCTGAACTCTGCTGTGTCGGGTGTGTTTTCAAGACATCCATCATCAACTACAAAACATTTTGGAAAAACCTGAGCAGTTTGGCAAGTTTAAATTTTTTTTAACACACCAGGAACATATGCAATTACTTTTATTTAAGAAGTATTGGTGGGGGTTGAGCCCTCCTCGCTGATGGACCATAGATAATGACTCTCCGTGGCTATGGTCCGTGCTCTTTTGTTGGAGAGCCCCAATCATTGCGATTGGGGCTGAAGCTGCCTTGGAGGGGCGGTGGAGCAAGGGGAAGCTGCAAGCCAGGTTGAGGGGAGCCGCATCTCCCCTTCTGGGCTTGGTCTTTTTCCCCCCGAAGACGACTGCAGCGGTGGTCTAAAATGGCCACCCAGAAGAAGAGGACTCAGCTGGACTAAGATCTGTGCAGGAGGGAAGAAAGAGGTGGATAACACCTGAACCGGGACCATTGGGTGACAACTAAACAAAAGTACCCCGGGATCAAGGTAACATTGAATTTTTAAGAAAAGAAAAGTGAGCAGTGAAATTACAAAGGGACAGGAAAAAAAATAAGAAAATATTTTTGACAGCTAAGCTGGGAAAGGAAGAAGCCGGAACTAAAGATTTAACTAAATTGGACTAAAATATTTTGGCAATAAACAGGCATAAAACAAAGCTGGACTTAAGACTGTCGAAAAATAATAATAAAATTTACAAATTGGAGACTGGATTGTGCTGGAATATTGAGGTTCGAAAAACTCTAAATAAAAAAAATAGGGGAAAAAGGTGAAGAATTTGTATAATGGAGAGTGTCACCTTCTGACAAAAACTTGAGCTCAAACAAAAGGGAAAGCATCCTGTTTCTGAATGAACTCATGTTGATATAATGTTAAAGAAATATTGAAACAAAATAAGAATCTTAGAAAGTGAAAGCTGAACCAGAATAAAGAAAAAAGCAAGGAAAGACTGACTGTGGGATTGACTGATGTTTTTGGTATAGACCCTGGGCTGGAATAATTGAGAACTTTAGAAAACTGAAAAAAGAAAGAAGGAAAGTGGTTTTTGTGGACTTCAACGATCATAAAATATAAGAGTGTGTAATGATGCTATCTCTTCAGGAATTAAAAATGGAACTTAAAAATATGAGAGAATTACTACTATTATATGAGAGAATATGAAAGAGGCGAATCACTTTGCTCTGTGTTAGAAAAAATGGAAATGGCGATTGAAGAACAAGAAGAAAGAGCTTCAGAGGAGGAGGAGTCAACTCAAGGAGAAGACATCTTAAATAAACAATTCACACAAAGAACACTACAAAGAAGTGGGAAAAGAAGGCAGGCTAAAAATTTGAGATTTAAGAAGGCAATCAAAAAGGGGAATACCCGTGAAGTCGGGAAAAGCAGAAAGATCCAGCAGAAAAGGGGAAAGGAAGATATTAAGAAAGAGAGGGATATAAATGAGAAAAGATATGGGGGAAAGAGGGGGAGGAGAAGCAGTAAGAAACAGGTGCATGAAATAAAGAAATACAGAAATAGTAAAATGTTGAAAAGAAATAGTTTTTTCAGAGATAATGGCTGATGAATTAAAAAGGGGATTCTGCAGGGTGACAAGGGGTAACAAGAATATATCTGCAATTAAAAATATTTAGAAAATAGGGTAATATAGATTATTAAAGGAGGGAAAGATACTGATAACTCCTATTAAAAATTAAGGGGGGGAATATGTTGCGGAATCCAAATGAAAAGATGTAATGATTATTATTGTAACTTCTTAAAAAATAATGGTTTATTGGGAATCAAGATGAGGGAATAAAGGTATATTTTAACCATTGAGGTGTCATACTCAAAGCAGTAAAAGGGGGAAAACCTATACTTGTTTTTTTTTCTTTAGTGTTAAAACTTGTATTAATCTACAATTTATAAAAAGAATGTGTGATGGAAAGGGAATATGACAGACTGAAGAACCACTTAAATTAATAAGTTAACATAGGCTATTAAAAGGAAGGAGAGACATTGGTAACCCTTATTATTATTGTTGTTGTTGTTATCATTAGGCAAACATACTGTTTATCTTTATTTTTAAAATAAATATTAAAGGATTATATTTGAAATAATTGAAATGAAACAAAAAGATCTTTTGATTGAGATTAATGAAGGAGGCTAGAATTAATTTGTTTGTTTCTCTCCTTACTGAAAATTTGGAATGGAAGAGGTAATAATAGAATTAAGTATGCATATATGAATGTATAGCTGCTGTCATATTTGTATGTAAAAGTGATGACCCGGAAATATGTTGTCCACTAAAAAGAGACTTCTTTTTATGTGAAAAACTGAATAAAATTTGTTTAAAAAAAAAGATGCATGAAAAAATTACACTTCTTCAAAACAAGACTCTTGGGACGGTTAAATAATTTCCACAGTTCTTTGGAGCAGATACAAAGTAAAATTAATTTGTTTCTGTAGGATCATAAGAGAATTAAAAAGTACAATAAACAGATGCGTGGATATTAATCCAGTAATGTATATTTATATTTGTACTTATATTTCTAGGCTACATAAATCTTTAATATTTTTATGTGTGGTTGATTGCAGCCTGTATTGAGAATTTAGAGATTCCCAACCACTACCCAGAATATTTATGTGCATATTGGGTGTAATTATCATATAACCATATTAGATAATGCAGTTATTTAAGTCTTAAGGAATGGTTCAAATGATTGACTTTAGTTCAGAAAATCAGAATTTGCTTATTAGATAAATACATGCTCAAGACTGAAAGGTGATTTTATTACCATGCCTCATCAGCCTGATTAAGTGGACCAGACCAGAAAATCAACCCCACAGATAAACTAGAACTAGACTTTGATTTAATATTTAAATGTATTGATTATATAAATACAATCTGTAAATATAATTTCTTAGCCTTCGTTTGTCCCCTATTCCATTGATCCTTCCTTTCCTATAAAAACTAATATTTCAACAAATGCATGTTAGAAATAGAATACTAATTTGGATTCTTTAATCTGTGTAACTGTATGTAATTTTTCTGATGGAAAAAACTGGATTATTTTATAGTATAATTTCAATCTGGTTCCTCAGTATAAAGGATGAAATCCTTTAGTACAGGGCTGTCAAACTCATGGCCCATGGGCTGGATGCGTCACATGGTGGCTACGCCCATGCCCAGTTTAGTCAAGGGGAAAAAGTCCCGATATGTCACCTGATGCTGCCGTGACAACGCAAGTTTAACACCCCTTCTGTAGAGAGTTCATACAATTTACCTGTTTTTCCAATTGGGCAAGGGTTTGGAGGATCTGGATATCCTTGATCTTCACTGAAATCCTTTGGTATATTATCACCTGTCAACTCAGCAACAATGTTTGGAATATTTCCATAAGGACCCAAATGCTGCAAACCTTCATGGGCACCACCTAATAAACACAGAATTGCACACAAACACACAAAAAATTACAATCTTTTTCATGAGTTTGATTAAGCATCTAAATCAAAACTTATGTTCATTTCTTTACTTCAATGGAGATCACTTAAGCAGGTCACAAAACCTCTGTCTGCTTCTTCTTAACATCATTCCATACTCATTTCTCTTAAGATAATGTATTAATTAATTACTAATTTATTTGATTTGTCAATCGCTTACAAGATAATAGGTTTAAGTATATACATAGTTATAAATACATGAAATGGGTACATATAAGAAAAATAAAAGAAACAATAGGACAGGGACAGTAGGCACATTGGTGTGCTTATGCACACCCTCTACAGACCTCTTAGGAAAGGGGTGAGGTCAATAGTAGACAGTCTAAGGTTAAAGTTTTTGGGGTTTGGGGAAGAAACCACAGAGTCAGGTAGAGTATTCCAGACATTGACCATTCTATTGCTGAAGTCGTATTTCCTGCAATCAAGTTTGGTGCGGTTAACCTTGAGTTTGTATCTATTGTGTGCTCTTGTGTTGTTATGGCTGAAGCTGAAGCTGAAGTATTCATAGACAGGTATTATGTCTACTTGGTTGCTACATTTACAGTAGGCACTTGAAATTAAAATTAAACCATGCTCAATAAAGACAGAAAGTAACAACATAATTGTTAAAATGGGAGAATGTATAATAGTCTAAAGAACAAAGGCATGATATAAAGTGGTGGATGAAAGTGATAAGAACAGGGATAGTTTACTAGGATAGATTTTTAAAAATGAATGGTCTCAGTGTAATTTAGCTATGGTTTCCTCAGCTCCTGCTTTTACTATTATATATTCTTTTTTTGCACTGCACATATAATTGCTTATCCCAGAAAGAAATAATGGAATGGTGTGTGTGTGTGTATAAATAAGTATGTATGTCTAAAATTGTCATTGGTTTAAAAAAATTCCCAGATACTGAGCCAGGCATTTGGGTTAGTTAGGCTACCTCTTATTTTAAGGATTCAACTTGTGATTAACCAATGAACAGGTACTTATAGACAAGGTTTATTGAGTCACTAAAAATGCACCCTCCTTGTATATCAATTTGCCAAGCACAAGTTTGGTGGAAAAACCCAGTTTGGTGTTGTGATTAAGGCATCAGGCTATTAACTGGGAATCTATGAGATCTATATGTGGCAGTGTAGTATAGTTAAATATCAATATTGCTGAAATGAAGATCAAATATCTTCACTGAAATATGATGAAAAAGTCAAATTTCAATGGTTGTGCTTATATTTTCACATGACTATACAGTATACATAATTAAGCAAGTATGAGTCTGTAATGCAGACCTGTCTTTAAGTAAATTCCAAAATGGAAGAAAAAAATATTTTTAAAAATGTTTCCCTGTGTTATATTAGTCATGGCAGTAACAAATAAGAGTTTTTGCTCCCACAACTTTTATCTTGACAAGCACAAACAGTCTTTTCAAAGGAACATAAAGTTGATTATTTATTGTGTGTATACAGTTAATACAAAAACAAAGAAAACTGATGCCAGAAAAAGACCCAGTGGCCCATTGAATCTGCCTTTTCAGTTTTTGTTTGTTTTTGTTTACTTTTTACTTTTATTTATTTCATATTTTATTATTTTTATCTTATTTTATTTTTATATATTTAAAAAAAAAAAAACATGGATGATAGATGTATATTTATCCCAAGCATTTTAAACTCAGTCATTGATGATTGACTTACTACTTCCTCTGGAAGTTGTTTCCAAGGTCCCACTATTTTTTCTGTGAAGTAATACTTTTTAACATTACTTTTCAACTTCCCTTACTTAAAAGTTTTAAATGTTTGCCAAGATTTCCCTGAATAACACTTTTTTTCTACCAATTATAGCCCCTTTCAGTTCAAGATCCCAGAAGTCATCACCTCAGTGTCTCTCTTCTTCCCAGAAGACAGTAAAAAAAAAAAAAAAACCTCCACAGATTGTGCAAATCATGTTCTTCACAAAACATCATGAACTGTTTATCTTGTGAGGAAGAAGAATGGCAGAATCAGGCTCTGACTGCTTTCTTACAGACAGTAATTCAAACACCCTGTTCCTTCTTGCACTGCATTTTTGATATTATGCCTCCTGGAACCTTGCAAATCCAGAATCAAAATAATGCAGGTAGAAAGGGACACTTGCTATCACAATATGTGAACAATTGCCCACTCAATAAATTAGGAAATAGTGGTTAAGAAAGAATAGCCTAGTAGCAATCTAATGCACCAAAAGTTGATTCTGAAAAGAATCTTTATTTCAGCCTTGGTCACCCACAGATTCTCTAGTCTTATCGACTAGCACATGCTGCCAAACTGTATACAGCAGCAATTGCTAAACTTGATGGTTAAAGTTTCATAATCTCTCTCTTACACCCCTTCTGTCCCCGCTTATCTATGTCAACTTGGTAAATGGAATCACCATGCACTTCATCCCTTTTTCTGTCTCGGTCATGGAAAATTTATTTTCCCCAAGGTTTCTCTAAAATATATACAATTGATGGAAATGATTCTCCAAAGATGTGTGAAGCTAGTTGTTATGTTCTGAGGGGTGCGGTGACGTAATCCCATAAATATGCAGGTTGTTTCAACTGTCTATTAGATTTGCGCTGTCCCACCGGTTCCTGTCTGTAGTCCGGTTTCGGTGGAATGTTTTTTGATTTCTCTGGTACAGGCGGTTCCGCATCCTCACAGGACGACTTGGCGCCGCTGATTCTGTCGCTGTTGTCCTCCGCTCTCTGCGGGCTTGCCTCCGTTGAGGTATTTCTCTGTGGCGAGGCAACCCCCATTCCTGATTCTTCTTCAGGTAACGCGCTGGGGCTGCTGACTTCCTTCGATTTCGTCATCCAGCATCTCAAATTCGGTTCCCTCGATATTTCCTCCCCCCTCAGTTTGAGGGTCACAGGAGTCATGGAAATTGGGTTGCAACCTAGAGCGAAGCTGATCTATATGGCGTTTCCATATTTTCCTGTCCCTTGTTTGTACGCGGTATGATCTGGGCCCGGTGGCTTGGGTTATGGTTGCTTCGACCCACAACAGTTCGCCGGAAAGATTTTTAGCGAAGACTAAGTCGGCTTCCTTGAATTCGTGGCACTTTCTGCTAGATCCACAGGGTTTCTCTGGCGCATAGGCCGGGTGGAGACGGTCGAAGTGGGAGCGAAGCCTGCGTCCCATCAACAGTTCAGCTGGCGTTTTGTTGGTTACGCTGTGCGGGGTGATGTGTTGGAGTAGGAGTATTCTGTTCAGTTTGTCGTCAATGTCCCCATGGTCCATCTTGTGGAGAGTTTTTTTAACAAATTCGACCATGCGCTCGGCCCTTCCATTGGCCGCAGGGTGTGTCGGCGAGGTTAGCACATGGCAGATGCCCCAGTCCGCTAAGTATTGTTTGAACGGCAGGGCCATGGACTGGGGTCCGTTATCAGAGACTAAAACATCTGGCAGTCCATGTGTTGCGAATAATTTATCTAATTTGCGGATGACTGAATCGGTTGAAGTAGTCTTCATCTTGTGGATTTCAAGCCAGTTGGAATAGGCATCCACTGTTAGGAGGAATGTATGTCCCTTAGTAGGTCCCACAAAGTCAATGTGTATGCGGGACCACAGCCCCCGGGGGGTTTCCCGCTCCGTTGGAGTTGCTCTAGGTGGGGCACTGCTGACTTCTTGGCACTTTAGACAAGTCTTCACCCAGGCTTCGATCTGCTTATCGATGCCCAGCCACCACGTGTAGCTTTGTGTGAGTGCTTTCATACGCACGATGCCGGGGTGACCATCATGCAATGCTTTCAAAACTGCTCGTTGTAACCGCTCTGGGGGGACGACTCTGTCTCCCCATAGGATGCAGCCTTTCTGCGAGAAAAGTTCTGTTTGCCGGTTTCTGAAAGGGGTGAAGTCGTCAGGGGTTTGTTCTACTGGCCATCCTCGTTCGACCCAGCTGAGAACTCGTGCCAGGACAGGATCTCATTTCGTTGCGATAGCGATGTCTCTGGCTGTTAGCGGTGGTGAATGTAGGGTTTCAATCTGGAGTGTTGTGAGGGTTGGAGCTGGGTCGTCGACGGTTTCCAGAAGTGGGGCACGGCTCAATGCATCAGCGTGGGGAATGGCTTTCCCTGGGCGGTGTTGCAATTTATAATTGTACGTGGCTAAGAACTCCGACCAACGAGTCATTCTAGGTGACAATATATAGGGGGTTGGCTTGTCTCCCGCTATAATCCCCAGCAAAGGCTTGTGATCGGTAATAATAGTAAAAGCTCGTCCATAGACATATTCATGAAACCGTTTCACAGCAGATACAACAGCAAGAGCCTCTTTGTCAATTTGGCTATAGTTACGTTCAGCTCTCGATAATGTCCTTGAAAAATAGGCAATAGGGGCCTCTCTACCATTTGGTAACACATGACTTAAAATGGCTCCTACTCCAAACGGTGATGCATCACACATAATGGTTAAAGGCAAAATCTCGTTATACTGCATTAAAACAGCATCGGAGGTTAGTAAGTTTTTTACTTGTCGGAATGCGTGCTCCTCTCGGTGTCCCCAGACCCAGGTGGCTTTTTTGTTGAGAAGTTTATGTAGGGGCTCAGCTACGGTTGCCTTCTGGGGCAAGAAGATGTTGTAAAAGTTAATGAGCCCCAGGAAAGCTTGGAGGTCTGTCCTATTTTTGGGTCTTGGGGCATTTTTGATCGCTCTTAGTTTGCTATTAGTGGGGTGAATGCCTTGCTTATCGATTAGGTACCCCAGGAACTCTATTTTCTCTGTACACAGTTGACATTTATTTTTTTTAACCTTTAGGCCGGAGTCTTTAAATTTCTGGAGAACCATTCTAAGACGCCTCTCCAGTACTTCTCTATTCAGGGCCGCAATTAAAACATCGTCAAAATATGGCATGACCCCCTTGATCCCTTGCAAAAGTCTCTCCATCAGACTTTGAAAAATCCCTGGGGCCACGCTCACTCCGAATTGGAGTCGGTTGCATTTAAAAGCGCCTTGGTGCGTAACGATCGTCTGTGCTTCCACGGTTTTTTTATCTACAGGCAGTTGTTGGTACTCCTGCGCTAAATCCAATTTAGCGAAGACTTTTCCGCCCCCCAGGGAATGGAGAAGGTGTTGAACCACCGGCACCGGGTAAGTGTTCTGTTGCAGGATATGATTGAGGGTGGCCCTGTAGTCCCCACAAATCCTTAATGATCCATCCAGTTTGATGGGTGTTACGATTGGGGTTTCCCAACGGGTGTGGTCAGTTGGTTCTAAAACACCCTGGGCTATTAATTTATCAAGCTGCTCGTCAATTTTTGGTTTTAGGGCAAAAGGTACCCGACGAGGCTTAAGGCGGATGGGGGCTACTTCAGGTTTAAGGTTAAATGATATCAGGGTCCCCTTGTACTTGCCTAGTTTGTCTGCCAAAACATCCTGGAATTCCTGGATGAGGGCCTCCTCCCAGTTGTCGCTTCTGGTTTGGTGAATGCCGGCTACCTCGATCCTGAGTGGGGCGAACCATTGAAAGCCTAACAAACTAGGCCGGTCATGATCGACGACGGTCAGCGGTAATGACGCAGTACAATTTTTGAATGACACTTGGACTTGGCTGGAGCCGACGACCGGAATTTGGTTCCCCTGGTAATCTTTGAGTATAATTCTTTGGGCTCTGAGGTCTTGACGCCGGATGGCAGGGATTAACTGTTTAAGGGTCTTCCAGGAAACAATCGAGAGGGACGACCCTGAGTCGACTTCCATCACACAAGGTTGGTTCTCGATGGTGACCTTAACTCGGATCTTCTTTGCATCTAACGATGAAGCGTGACCGATGGTAATGGTTTGGTGTGCCTCTTCCCGTCTCGTTGAAGTGGCAAGTGTTTTATTTCTGTAGAAGTGGTTGTTCTATTGGTGGTTCAAGTGTTCTCGACTCACAGGACGATTCCCTGTGGTCTGGCGGAAGTTGTTTTCTCTCCGAATTGGGCTGGATCCTCGCTTGCTTCTACAAACCTTCCCGATGTGGCCTCTTTTCCCACAGGAATGGCAGAGCACATCGGGGAATTTGCAATCTGATCGCAGGTTGTTTGCCCCACAACCCGCACATTGGTGCGGTAGTCTTCGATTCCGTGGGTTGCGTTGGTCGCGTTCGGACCGAAGCCGGTTGACCTCCTCCTCCTCACTTTCTGATGGAGATTCGAGGTCCTCGTGGTGGGCCACTGTTGTGTGCCTCTCTAGGCGAGGTGAGGTATCATTGGTGAGTTGACGGAGCGGTGCGTTGGTGCGGCGCATTTGGGCGGCCGACTTCCTGGTTGCTTCTGCTGCAGTAGCGTCTTTGATGACATCAGCAAGATTGATGTCCCCTTTGGCCATGATCTTGCTCTGCGCTGTTTGGTCATCTAATCCCAGAACTATTCGGTCTCTCAGAGCTTCTTGGAGGTCTGCAAACCCACAGAGGCCTCCCAGGTTCCGGAGGTCTGCGATGAAATCTGCAATGCTCTCTCCTTTCCATTGGTCCCTCTGATAAAACTCATGTCTTTGGACAAAGTGTTGGTACGGCGGGTGCATAGTGGGCCCGTAGAAGGGGCGCGAAGACGTTCCAGTCCATTGATTTCACCTCAGCCGGTTTCGCTAGTGCCTTGGCCATCTTAAAGATGGCAGGCCCGCAATGGGTCAGGAACACTGCTCGCTTTTTCCCCGTAGTTGCGTCTTTCAAGTTGTTGGTCTCCAGAAACATCTGGAACCGGTCTATGTACGAGTCCCAGTCTTCTTGTGCCGGGTCAAATGGAGCGGGTGGTATGGCACCGCCGGACATGGTTCCATTGTCGATGTGCCTTCAGCCACGTGCTCTGTGAGTGTTCAATCAGCTCAGATGTCTCCGCATTCCATCCTCGTTGCCAGTGTTATGTTCTGCGCATGGGTGCAAGGAGCGGAGATGAGGCAGTGAACAGTGAACTTCAACTCTTTATTAAGCATACTGAACACAGCAATCACCTAGGGCAGCAGCAGCCCTTTTATAGGGTTGGCTACTGTCCTATTAGCCAATGAAAAACATGGAAGTGTTAAACCCTTGAACCAATGAGAGTTGGCACATTAATAGCCAATCAGATTTCCCAGAAAGGACCAATCCGAAGTCGCTATTATCGGCCAATAAGAAGTGCAGGATTAGAACCCTGCTTTTTACCTAAGGTTGTTAAAACTTTATTAAACGCCTTTATTAGTTCATAACACTAGTGATGCATTGATATGCATGACAGTCTGCTAGTTTGTTATACATTTTAAGGATTCGGAAAATGTGGGTTATGACAACCCAGGATTGCCAATTTTTTAGGCTCAGCATTATGCAAGACAAAACAGAAAGCAAAGCCAGCAGGGTGTCACTTCCAAAACCTGCAAGGAAGTCCACTGGCAAGCCCATTAGGGACAGCTTTGGTATTTCAATGACTGAAAATGTCTAATGCAGAGATTAAAATTGAATTATTGAAAAATAAACAGTACAGTTCTTCCTTCCCCAATTATAAATGTGATTTAATCATAGAGTGAGGGAGTCACAGGACTGCAAAGATTGAGAACACTGCCTTATATGATAAAAGGAACTCAGAGGCTATATATCAAATATCTATTCTTATTTCTTAAGCAATTTGTTTTGGAAATTTTGTTCTTGCTAGCAAACGTTTCAGACTGGCACACTCTGTAAATGATGTAAATCGTGGAAGGTTACAGAATAAAAAAAAGGAAAGACCATGAAAAATAAATCCATGTTGCTTGGGGCTAGTAATTAGAATGTTTATATTTTCAGAGTTTAATTTTAACAGCCTTCAGGCAAAATGTATCAGATCTCATTATTTAATACTCATTCAAATGCTTGATCAGCAATTCCCAACTGTAAGTACTTTGTGACAATATATCTGAATATTTGATTTTTATTTTAAATGTATCAGATATGGAATGAACTGCTGAAATTTCCTCTCTATTTTTTTATACTGCTGAAGTAGAAAATTTGGACACTCCTTTCATAAATATTTCAGTTTTTCCAAATGCTCTTTTTAAATGCTGAAATTATACAAAATAAAATAGAAATAATATTGACATGAAGAATCAATGAATCTCATTGGTTTCCTTCCCAGGAGAGGTTGTAGAATTCTCAGCTAATCATCATCAAACCAATATATTATCAGAATTATAACTGTAATATATAGAATGATCTTTACAATCTTAATATATAAGTTGTCTCTGAATTTTCTAGATATGAGGATATGCTGCCATATTCAGAACAAAATAGGCTCAGGTTTCCCACTGGTATTATGCAATCAACATAAATAAGGATTTTGCAGGAAAATGCTTGATAATGATTTTATCTTCATTATCTTGAATGGAAAACATTTTTTATTAAATTTCTATGAAGACTTTCAGTCATTCAGGTCATGGTTGTCCCAAAGGTGCTTTTTCAAAAGGCAACTGGACTTTCTTTGTTTTTCCTTGAAGACATGAAAAACAAAGAAAGTCCAGTTGCCTTTTGAAAAAAGCATATTTGGGACATTCTTATTAAATATTACAATGTAATATAGCCTTATAGGGAACAAATCTCACTGAGGATTATTACAGGTTATTTCTAGGTAAGCTTGTACAGAAATTCATTTCAACATTTACATTTAATTTTAACAATCCTCCATTTCAATTTATATCATTAATTATCTCTAAATGACCTTGACTGACTTTACACAGCAATATCAGTATAAAGTAGGGCCACTGACATCTCTAATATGCTTACTTATTTTTTCTTGTAAAGGAATGAAAGAAAATCTTCCAAAGAAACTGCGTTAGTAGCAGATAAATTGCTGTTAACATAGAATGATTTGTACTGCAAACAATTTCAACTTATTCTATTACACCCTTATAAAACCATTTGGCTTCCATCCAATTCTTAAGAGGCAGTACGCCATCTTCTGATTAAAATCTATAAAATACAATTTTAAGCAGGTTCCTAGTTTGTACATCCAGTATTCAACAGCCACCTAATGTTGAAACAAAGAACAACACAGCATTTATGCAGAAAGTCTAGTGGAGTATATTTTTAGAAACTTCTATTCCACATGCCTTGAATACATTTAAGTGGATTTTAGAAACTGAAAGTTCACTAAAAAAATTAATCTGGGATATAATCAGGGAGTCTGATTTTGACTTTGGCTACTTCACTCACTCAGTTCTATATATTTTAACTCATGGTAAAAATCAGAGTCCCTGATTACTGTGCCAGATATACATATGTGTGTGTGTGAGTGTGTGTGTGTACGTACACGTATACATATACACATACATACATGTATATTTATGAGGAGGGGCAGCATCTTCTCTATATCACAATGTTCTGCTTGGGAAGTGACTTGCTCACAATTGGTGCGAGAATATTATATAATCTTGCATTACATTTTGAATACTAAACATTTATTAGATTGCCTGGGCAATATATACACTGCTCAAAAACACAAAGGGAACATTTAAACAACACAACGTAATTCCAAGTCAATCACATTTCTGTGAAATCAAACTGTCCACTTAGGTAGCAACACTGATTGACAATCAATTTCACATGCTGTTGTGCAAATGGAATAGACAACAGGTGGAAAGCATAGGCAGTTAGCAAGACATCCCCAAAAAAGGAGTGGTTCTGCAGGTGGGGACCACAGACCACTTCTCAGTTCCTATGCTTTCTGGCTGATGGTTTGGTCACTTTTGAATGCTGGTGGTGCTTTCACTCTAGTGGTAGCATGGGACGGAGTCTACAACCCACACAAGTGGCTCAGGTAGTACAGTTTATCCAGGATGGCACATCAATGCGAGCTGTGGCAAGAAGGTTTGCTGTGTCTGTCAGCATAGTATCCAGAGCATGGAGGCGCTACCAGGAGACAGGCCAGTACATCAGGAGATGTGAAGGTGGCCGTAGGAGGGCAACAACCGGGATCAGGACCACTACCTCCGCCTTTGTGCAAGGAGGGACAGGAGCACTGCCAGAGCCCTGCAAAATGACCTCCAGTGGGCCACAAATGTGTATGTGGCTGCTCAAACGGTCAGAAACAGACTCCATGAGGGTGGTATGAGGGCCCAATGTCCACAGGTGGGGGTTGTGCTTACAGTCCAACACCATGCAGGACATTTGGCATTTGCCAGAGAACACCAAGATTGGCAAATTTGCCACTGGCGCCCTGTGCTCTTCAAAGATGAAAGCAAGTTCACACTGAGCACATATGACAGATATGACAGGGTCTGGAGATGCCATGGAGAACGTTCTGCTGCCTGCAACATTCTCCAGCATGACCGGTTTGGCAGTGGGTCAGTAATGGGGTGGGCTGGCATTTCTTTAGGGGGCCACACAGCCCTCCATGTGCTCGCCAGAGATAGCCTGACTGCCATTAGGTACTGAGATGAGATCCTCAGACCCCTTGTGACACCATATGTTGGTGCGGTTGACCCTGGGTTCCTCTTAATGCAAGACAATGCTATACCTCATGTGGCTGGAGTGTTTCACAAGTTCCTGCAAGATGAAGGCATTGATGCTATGGATTGGCCTGCCCGTTCCCCAGACCTGAATCCAATTGAGCAGATCTGGGACATCATGTCTCGCTCCATCCACCAATGCCACCAATTGCACCACAGATTGTCCAGGAGTTGGGGGATGCTTTAGTCCAGGAGATCCCTCAGGAGACCATTCCGCCACCTCATCAGGAGCATGCCCAGGCATTGTTGGGAGGTCATACAGGCACATGGAGGCCACACACACTACTGAGCCTCATTTTGACTTGTTTTAAGGACATTACATCAAAGTTGGATCAGCCTGTGGTGTTTTTTTTCCACTTTAATTTTGAGTGTAACTCCAAATCAAGACCTCTATGGCTTGCTAAATTTGATTTCCATTTATAATTTTTGTGTGATTTTGTTGTCAGCACATTCAACTATGTAATGAACAAAGAATTTAATAAGAATATTTCATTCATTCAGATCTAGGATGTCTTATTTTTGTGTTCCCTTTATTTTTTTGAGCAGTGTATATATACAGCCTTTTAGTGCTATAGATATTGCAGTGTTATTTTATAATTCCCAGCCACCAGATTTGTTGGCTTTGCTTTCTTGGAATAATGGATACTTTTGTGCAATGCATTTGGAAACCATCAGGTCAAGAAAAGAGTTTTGTGTAATTTCCTGCTGTATAAAATATGGGGTACTATAAAAGCTACAAAAATGTTCCTGTTGTTGGCTGGGAATTCTGGAAGCAGTAGGCCAGCAAATTCATACGTTTGAGGAAAATCAGGATAGAATGTCAACATTGTCTTTAAAATAATAATTTCATTAATAATTCAGAGAAATAAATGTTTACCTTCAATATTTTGTGGACCTATGAGATTCATTGCTTGATGAGCTGGATATTCCACTCTGGGTCTTGCAATGCCCAACTGTTCCATCACACCATGCAGAAGTCTTTGGATGTCAGCTTCAGAAACTCTGTCTGGGCTCCTAGCACTGTGACTGAAAGTCAAAGCCAGCCTGCAGGCCAGCAGAAGGGACAGGCTGCAGAGCAAAGTTGAAATCATGGCGATGCCCATCTATATTTTGCAACCTATGCCAAGACAACAAGTAACTCAATGAATGATGAAATGAAAGGCCACATTCCTCCTTTTCCCCAACATCTGAATTATGCGTGGGTCCAGTGGAGCAGGCATTTGGGAAAGGCTGTTATAGAAGAATACACAAAGGGATTTTAAGTCAACCTTACCACAAATATCAACAGTGAAGTTCATTGTTATCCATTTCCTCATGGACAGGAAAGTTAATAAGGGCCTGGTAAAAATCAATTTGAAAAGTGACATTCAGTTTCTTAGAGGCTTTTATGAGGAAGCCTGCAGTATATACACTGAATTCTGTCCTGGTTTTCTTTATTTAGTTGTCAACTTTGTGGTTCTGGGAGACTTTAGCAAATGCAAAGAAGAGGCTGGGACCTTAGACTTTGGGCTACTTACTTCCACATTAACAGGATTTCAAATTTTGGTCTTGGTTTGTTGCTAAGCATCAGTCACTTTCCAATGAAATATTTTATTTATTTATTTATTTATGTTGATTGCTTACAAGATAATAGGTATAAATAAAAACATGGTTATGAATACATGGATACATATAAGAAAAATAAAAAATAAAAGAAACAATAGGAGAGGGACGCTTATGCACGCCCTCTACACCTCCACATCTCTTAGGAAAAGGGTGAGGTCAATAGTAGACAGTCTAAGGTTAAAGTTTTTGGGGTTTGGGAAAGAAACCAGAGTCAGGTAGAGTATTCCAGACATTGACCACTCTGTTGCTGAAGTCATATTTCCTGCAATCAAGTTTGGTGCGATTAACCTTGAGTTTGTATCTATTGTTTGCTCTTGTGTTGTTATGGTTGAAGCTAAACTATTCATTGACAGGTAGGACATTGCAGTGTATGATTTTATATGCTATACTTAGATTGGACCAAAGGCAGCGTAGTTCTAGGTTATCTAGGTCTAGAATTTCGAGTCTCGTGGATATTCTGCAACGAGTAGAGGAGTGGAGAACTCTTCTTGTGAAATATTTCTGGACTTTCTCAACTGTGTTAATAGCAGATACCTAATGTGGGTTCCAGACTGAAGAACTGTATTCAAGCATTGGTCTAGCAAATGTTTTGTATGCTCTAGTTATTAGTGTAATATTACCAGAGAAAAAGCTATGTAAGATTAGGTTAACAACTTTTAATGCCTTTTTGGCTATGTAGTTACAGTGGGTTCTAGCACTTAGATCATTAGAGATGAGTACTCCAAGATCCTTGACAGAGTTTGGATCATCAAGGTCTTGACTATTCAGCCTGTATTTTATTTTCTGATTTTTTTTGCCAATATGTAGGACAGAGCATTTATTTGTTGAGATTTGAAGTTGCCTTTTGCTTGACCATTCTGATACATAGTCGAGGTCTTTTTGAAGGGTAGCAGTATTGTCTGTGGTGTTGAATAGCTTTACATCATCAGCGAAGAGAACGCAATTGCTCTTCATATGATCACAGAGGTCATTTATGTAGAGTATGAAAAGAGTTGGTCCTAGAACACTAACTTGGGGGACACCACTGTTGACAGGTAGAGAATTTGATAGGATGCTCCCAATTTGGACCATTTGTTGTCTGTTTGACAGGAATGCTTCTATCCAGTTATGCAGGTGTCCAGAGATACCATATGATTTTAGTTTTAGTAGTTTGTCGTGTACCACTGAATCAAAGGCTTTACAGAAATCTATGTAGACTGTGTCTATTGCTTTGCCCTGATCGAGTTGTGCAGTCCATATGTTTTTGCAGTGTAAGAGTTGCAGATTACATGATAGTTTTTATCTGAAACCAAATTGTTTATTAGAGAGTAGGTTGTTTGTTTCTAAGTGGAGGATGATGTAATAATTGATTCCATGACTTTTCAGGTGACGCAGCGTAAAGAGATTGGTCTGTAATTTTTAACTAGGCTGAGATCTCCCTTTTTGAAGATGGGGATGACCATGGCGTGTGACCATAGTTTTGGCAAGGAGCTGGTCCTGAAAGATTTTTCAAAGATTATGCTTAGAGGTTCGGCTAAGGCAGTGGATAGCTTTTTAAAGAAGTTTGCACATATTCCATCCAGTTCAATAGATAGAGATGGTTTTTGATTGCGTAGTGCTTTTTCAACATTGTCTTCTGTAAAATCAATATGTAATATTATGTAATATGTAATATTATGTATATTATGGTGCTATATTTCGATATGTAATATTATATATGTTATGTTATGACATGTAATATATGTTATTATATATATGTATAGTACTCAGCTTTGTTCGGATATCTTCCCACATCATTATAGTTGTGCTTTCAAAGTTGTAGCAACGTTTCGGCAGAATCTCATCTGCCATCATCAGGCTTCTGTATTGTGTTCGTCTGTGAGTCAGACTTTTACAATTGTTTCAGTTTTAAATTTGGGGCTAGCATACTGCTGTGACAGAATGGTTTTTTCTTCATTCTGATTGGTTGGGAGTCTTGGTCTGTGCTTATTGGTCTTGGAGTTTGCTGTGTTCTGCTTCTAATATCTTCTGTCTGGTTTTTTTGGCTCTTTTTGTATTTTGATTGGCTGGCAACATTGTGTTACTTTATTGGAGGCCTTTAGTGCAGCTTGGCTTCGGGTAAATGGACGGCTATCATTAGTTAGGAAGCTGGGTTTCATCTGGGTGCCTGGTTGGGGTGTGTTTGAGCTGGAGGTATCAGGGGGGATCTGTTTGTGTCCAGGTGTTTGCCTGGCTTGTGGTGTGGAGATTTTTTTGTTTGTGAGTGCAGGCTTCCAAATGATTGACAGCCTGGTGGAATCATCTCTTCTGTTCATGCTTTCTGGTCTTTTTTCAATCTCTATGGCTTCTCTGATGATTCTGTGGCTGGGATTTTCTATAGTGGCTAGGGTTTTGGTGCCATTGAAGTTGATGCTATGACCTGTGTCTTCCATGTGTTGGACGAGTGAGGAAGTGTGTTCCAGCTTTTTGACTGCATTTTTGTGTTCATCCAGGAGGATGCTTATTCTTCTATTGGTCTGTCCAATGTATGTGGCCGGCATGATGCACAGGGGACTTCGTATATGCCTTGGTTTTCCAGGTCAATTTTGTCTTTGGGGTTTCTGAAGATGGCTGCTATTTTTCTGTCTGTTTTGAAGGCAGTCTTGATGTGGTGTCTGTATAGTATCTTACTAATTTTGTCTGTAGTGCCTCTTATGTAGGGCAGGACAGCTGTTCCATGGGTCTGTTCATCTTCTGGGTCTCTATTATGTCTCAGTGTGTTTTTGTGGATCAAGTTGGTGATTTTGCTTTTGTGGAAGCCGTTGGCTGTCAATATTTTAGTCAGGGTGCATAGTTCAGTCTTAATGTGTGTCTTGTCTGCCAGGCGTTTGGTTCTAGTAATTAGTGTTTTAGCCATGGAGTTTATCTGTGCTGGGTGGTGGTGGGATTGGGCATTGAGGTAGCAGTTGCTGTGTGTTTTCTTCTGGTATACGGTGTGTCCTAGTGTGCCATCTGTTTTTTTGTAGATTAGTACATCTAGGAATTGTAGTTGTTTGTTTGTTTCTGTTTCCATGGTGAACTTGATTTTGGGGTGTGCGCTGTTTAGGTGTGTTAGGAAATTGTTTAGGTTTTCTTGTCCATGGGGCCAAATCACAAATGTGTCATCAATATATCTTAACCATAGTTTGGGTTTGAGGATGGCATTGGCCAGGGCTCTGGATTCGAATTCTTCCATGAACAGGTTTGCAATGACAGGTGACAGTGGTGATCCCATGGGGGCTCCTTCAATTTGTTTGTATCTTTGTCCTTTGTATATGAAATATGTGTTGGTTAAGCAGTGTTCTGTTAGTTCCATGAGGTGTTTAGCTGGTTGGTATTTATTTTTGATGATTTCAAGGGTCTCTTTTATTGGGACTTGAGTGAATAGTGAAACCACGTCAAAACTTACAAGCAGGTCTTCTTGCTCCACGTGTAGATCTTTGATCATTTCCAAGAAGTGGTATGAGTTTTGTACATGAGAAGCTGCTGTTTCAGCATGGGGCTGTAGCTCTTTTGCTAGGTGTTTAGCTAGGTTTTGTAGTGGTGCTCCTCTGGAGCTGACTATGGGTCTGAGAGGTATGCCTTCTTTGTGTATTTTTGGGAGGCCGTATAGTTTGGGGCATCTGGAAGATTTCTCTCTGGGTATGATCGTGTGTTGGATCTCTTTGCTTATGTGGCTGGTTATAATTTTCTTCTTGGTTAATTTTTCCAGATATGTGGTTGGGTCTGTGTTTATGGGTTTGTATGTGGAGTCTCGGAGTAGGTCTGTCAATTTAGTTTCATAGTCTTTTCTATCCATTACTACAGTGGCATTCCCTTTATCTGCTGGGAGGATGATTATGCTGCTGTCTCTTTTCAGGGTTTGTAGCACTTTAATTTCATTTTGCTGCAAGTTACTTTTGGGTGGTTTGCTTGTGCATAGGATGTTGGTAACTTGGTGTCTTATTTTATCAGCTTCATCAGTATTTAATTTGGTTAGGCTGGATTCTACTGCACATATGATGGATTCTGTGGGGATTTTTTGGGGTGCTATAGCATAATTGAATCCTTTGGTTAGGACTTCTGTTTTGGTGAGTTCTCTGTTGGAAACACTGTACACTAATTGTTTCAGGTGTTGTGAGTTGTTGGGGGTTTTCTTGTCATGTTCTAATTTCTTTAATTTTTTCAAGAGCTTTTAGAACATGACTTTTAGAAATTAGCTTTTAGAAATTAGAACACGTGGAGCAAGAAGACCTGCTTGTAAGTTTTGACGTGGTTTCACTATTCACTCAAGTCCCAATAAAAGAGACCCTTGAAATCATCAAAAATAAATACCAACCAGCTAAACACCTCATGGAACTAACAGAACACTGCTTAACCAACACATATTTCATATACAAAGGACAAAGATACAAACAAATTGAAGGAGCCCCCATGGGATCACCACTGTCACCTGTCATTGCAAACCTGTTCATGGAAGAATTCGAATCCAGAGCCCTGGCCAATGCCATCCTCAAACCCAAACTATGGTTAAGATATATCGATGACACATTTGTGATTTGGCCCCACGGACAAGAAAACCTAAACAATTTCCTAACACACCTAAACAGCGCACACCCCAAAATCAAGTTCACCATGGAAACAGAAACAAACAAACAACTACAATTCCTAGATGTACTAATCTACAAAAAAAACAGATGGCACACTAGGACACACCGTATACCAGAAGAAAACACACAGCAACTGCTACCTCAATGCCCAATCCCACCACCACCCAGCACAGATAAACTCCATGGCTAAAACACTAATTACTAGAACCAAACGCCTGGCAGACAAGACACACATTAAGACTGAACTATGCACCCTGACTAAAATATTGACAGCCAACGGCTTCCACAAAAGCAAAATCACCAACTTGATCCACAAAAACACACTGAGACATAATAGAGACCCAGAAGATGAACAGACCCATGGAACAGCTGTCCTGCCCTACATAAGAGGCACTACAGACAAAATTAGTAAGATACTGTACAGACACCACATCAAGACTGCCTTCAAAACAGACAGAAAAATAGCAGCCATCTTCAGAAACCCCAAAGACAAAATTGACCTGGAAAACCAAGGCATATACGAAGTCCCCTGTGCATCATGCCGGCCACATACATTGGACAGACCAATAGAAGAATAAGCATCCTCCTGGATGAACACAAAAATGCAGTCAAAAAGCTGGAACACACTTCCTCACTCGTCCAACACATGGAAGACACAGGTCATAGCATCAACTTCAATGGCACCAAAACCCTAGCCACTATAGAAAATCCCAGCCACAGAATCATCAGAGAAGCCATAGAGATTGAAAAAAGACCAGAAAGCATGAACAGAAGAGATGATTCCACCAGGCTGTCAATCATTTGGAAGCCTGCACTCACAAACAAAAAAATCTCCACACCACAAGCCAGGCAAACACCTGGGCACAAACAGATCCCCCCTGATACCTCCAGCTCAAACACACCCCAACCAGGCACCCAGATGAAACCCAGCTTCCTAACTAATGATAGCCGTCCATTTACCCGAAGCCAAGCTGCACTAAAGGCCTCCAATAAAGTAACACAATGTTGCCAGCCAATCAAGATACAAAAAGAGCCAGAAAAACCAGACAGAAGATATCAGAAGCAGAACACAGCAAACTCCAAGACCAATAAACACAGACCAAGACTCTCAACCAATCAGGATGAAGAAAAAACCATTCTGTCACAGCAATAGGCTGCCCCAAATTTAAACCTGAAACCACTGTAAAAGTCTAACTCACAGACAAACACTATACAGAAGCCTGATGATGGCAGATGAGTTTCTGCCGAAATGTTGCTACAACTTTAAAAGCACAACTATTATGATGTGGGAAAATACCCGAACTAAGCTGAATGCCATACATGTAAGTACCCGCAAAAACTTAAGAAAACAAATACACATGTATGTATGTGTGTACACACACACACACATACATACATATACATACACACACACACATATATATATATATATGTTTTCTGAGGTTCTCACGGGTATTTGTATGTGGATCTTTGGTTATTTGGGTTTTCTCCCGCGTAAGATTGGAAGTATCTAGGCAACGTTTCGATGAAGTCTCATTCATCATCTTCAGGCTTGGTCTTCAGCTCTGTGCTTCATCTCTCTCTCTCTCTCTCTCTCAACGTTTCGGCAGAATCTCATGATGATGGTAGATGATGGCAGATGAGATTCTGCCAAAATGTTGCTACAACTTTAAAAGCACAAGTACAATGACGTGGGAAAATACCCGAACAAAGCTGAATGCCACACATATATATATACACACACACACACACACATATATGTTGTATGAATATATATGAATGATATGATATGATATGTAATATTATAGTATTCTTTCTCTGTTCCAAGCTGTGCTGTGTACTAGGAAACAGCTAGGCTTTTCGGCTAGAAACAGCTTCTCAAATACCTCAAGAGACTGGCTGCCTATCCCATTCACCGCATCAATTAAATATTATCCTCTCTTTGCCTTTCTGTCTACATTTGGCTTTGGTTCCTGTAGGTCTACGGCTCCGTTTGGTTTCCTCAAACGAGATTCCTCTAAATGGCAGCAATGATTAATCAGAGAAAATCCAACAAACGAAGCTGATGTCAGCCTTGTGCTCCTAAACGTTCGCAGTCAGCTTCTTCACGATGCATGTTGGGAAAAAGCCATGTTCTATGAAGCCCGGCATATGCACCATTATTATTATAAAAGAGGGGCGGAGGACAAAAAGAGAGCGCAGTTGGGGAAATATTCACTAATACTCATTTTAGCATGTCACGGACAGGATTTTATTCCTTCTAACTTAACTGGTTTCCAGATGCATTTCTTCTCTTGCTATATTTCCCAATATACAGATAATTTCACCAGTTAGGAATCGGCTAAGAAAGGTCGGTGTGACCCGCTCTCCTCTGCTTTCTATTTAACTCCTCTCAGAACTGTATTATTTCTCTTAAAAAAAACTCAAAATATCTCGTCATAAAATTGAGAAGAACGATAACTAACAATAAAAGAGTAAAGAATAGCCAGCCCACGGCGCCCTCTTTCTATTGCAGAAGCCTCACAATATAAAAACTTTAGCCCACCATCCCCCTCAGCCCTTCTCTCTGAGCCGCCCGGGCATCCCTTGGAGCCGTCACAACCGTCGCACGTTGCACTCACCGCTTGGATCCGGTGAGCACGATGGGTGCGCTCTTCAGGCCCTAGTGCGGCTTGCTTGCTCAGGCGCGACGCCACAAGAACAGCAGTGGTTGAATGCGTGCGTTGAGGGAGCTCCGTGGTCACAGCTTTTCCTCTTCCATCCACCGCTCTCTCCTCCTACCCCCCTCCCGTCGTCGCTGCTTTTTCTTCCGTCCGTGGCGTGTGCGTGAACGGTTGCCAGGATTCCCGGAGGTGGATCGCAACCCCTGACAGCTGGGCCTTTTCGCCTCTCATTACCTAGGCTGCGGGAAAGGCCCTCAAAAGCAAGGATGCTCAAGCCGACTGTTTGATTTTTTTTTGCTAATGTCTCTGGAGCTGATCCTTCCAGATACATATGAATTCATTTATAGAAGTGAAAATTCAAGTCAGGGAATGCCAACCTTCTCCTACTGATAGTGTAAATGTGTTATGCTAGAATTGCCATCATAACTTGAGGACAGCTGAGCAAATATTTCCTTTCCACTATCATATGTTACTGTGGCTCTTCTTCTCTCTTGGCAATGTCTTGCCTCCCCTTTCCCCCCCACAATGTTAGACTGAATGTTAACCCAGATATGAACATGGATCTGTTCAATCCCACTCACATTGTTTATTGTAGCTGCAGTTTTGTACTGTATCATTCTACAATCTTGGTGCCTTTAAATGTGGCCTTTAGTTTCCAGAAGTTTTAGCATTAGCCATGGAGGCTAGCTATGGTAACTAATAGACACAAAGGATTCAAAAGTATGAGATCTTTGATGCTATTAAGATTAGACTCCTAATTAACTGTATGCTGGAGTGAAAATGTTCATTCTCCCTAGAATGCTGTAGGGTAAAATGTAGATCCTCTTTCAGATATGAAAGAAAAAACATTGTTTGCATTCAGTATCTGACTTTATATTGTATTTCAGTTCAAAAATAAAGGATTTTATACATTCCAGCCAGTATTTGTTCCATATAACTAATGTGTTTGCTAAAGTTAAGCACAGAGCTTCAAGAGTCAAATGTATTTTCTGGATAGAGTTAAAGCTTTTAAATCCCTACCACATGATTTGTTCATCAACTAAGACAAGACTGTTGGCTTAGTATGTTGCATGAATTCAACAATTTGCAGTTTATTCAACAATGCACAAGATAAAGTGTAGATTACAATGGTGCATGAAACATAACTATTCCATTTTGTTAATGATCACTTGATCAGTGTAAAATATGTCTATGGAGATTCTGTCATCTAGGTCATGGTTGTCCCAAAGATGTTTTTTCAAGAGGCATCATTATTTTTCTTTGAAGATATTTTGCTTCTCATCCAAGAAGCTTCTTCAGCTCTGACTGGATGGTGGGGAATGGTAGGATTTATATTTCTTGCAGACAGATGATAATTTGCATTCTTTTAGAGTTGAGGCCATTTTGGAGATTTATCTGTATCCTCAGGGTCACCTGAGTAATGCAAATGGGTGTGGAGTCTTGGAATTGCTGAAAGGCTCCTCATCCTTCTTGGATGAGAAGCAAAATATCTTCAAAGAAAACAAGGAAGTCCAGTTGCCTCTTGAAAAAGCACCTTTGGTTTGGCCTTCGCACAATGCTGGAAACAATCCTGTACTCCACCAGAGGAAATGATTATTTAGAAAATACCAAGCTATGCAGAAATGGATAAACTAACTCTAGCACTAAAAAATAAAGAACTATCAGAGTACTATATGAGTTGGAACTGTTGGTATGAGTGGATAGACCAAAGATAGACATATAATAATAAATTGTAAACGAGGAGTGACAATAGTAGTAATTAAATATTTGCATTAAAAATTGCAAATATGGCACAAAATGAGATAAATAACCACAAACTGTTGATGATGTAATTGTTTTTAATCATTTACCCTTTTTTCTTTGTTGTTTTTCTTTCCTTTCCCAATCTGTGTGTGTTGTTCGTATATTTTAACTGTAAAATTTAATAAAGTTTATTTATAATAAGAAAAAGCACCTTTGGGACAACCATGACCTAGATGACTGAGAATCTCCATAGACATAAATTGGATGTAAACAGCTTTTCATGGAGGTGGTATGTACATGTGTGTGTGTGTTTTTTCTTAAGTTTTCGCGAGTACTTACATGTATGGTATTCAGCTTTGTTCGGGTATTTTCCCACATCATTATAGTTGTGCTTTCAAAGTTGCTACAACTTGGCATATACATTATAGAAAAAAAATAAGCTTTTTATTTCAGAGGTAAGATTTTTTAGCATTCTTCTCCCCAAACTATACTAAAACTCTATTTCAAATTTAAATAATTTACATATAATAGACAACAATTATGAATCATTTCAATTGGGCAACTTGATGAAAATGCTGTGCATCTAAACAGTATGGCTTTATACAATATATCTCAATCACATAACACTTCATGAATTATACAATATCCTATATTATAGTACAGTCATAAAAAAAAAAAACTAGCAAGTTCTTTTACTACCATATAGCCCCTCTCCCAGTATGGAACATAAAACAATAACATCCATTCAGCAGCTCTGGAACATTCTTCCATTTGCTGTGCTAGAATTCTCAATCCATCTCCACTCCAATTGTAGAACATGTGATGATTTGATACATGTACCTAACATATCAGTGAGTCACCATTTGTTTGAGTCTACAAAAAAGTGCACCTGTTCAAAGTATGGATAAAGTACAGTTGCTATTGTCATAGAGGGCCTAAATTACCACTCCCAGAAATAAAATTTAAAAATACAAGCCTTTTAGATAACCAAATATTACAAAAAAGCATGGCACATTTTTGAAACTTAATCCCTAAGTATTTTGCAAATGTAGTATTAAGCTTTTTGTTTTCTAGAAACCAGTCCTTTAACTGTTTATCACTGAGTTTAGTTAAAAGCCCTTCCAGGTTCTCATCCATAACATTTGGTAATATATAAAAACAAGTACCAAAATTAGGACTCCTGTAATAAATGCTACTCAGCAGAACTTATTCAAGCTTCATTCACTCAACAAAACTTCAAGTTTCAGTCCCAAATAAGTTCAAAAAGAAATATACTTAAGACAATTTAAAGAAAGATAATTGTTTTTTTGCCAGCAGGAATATTGTCTGACTTGAGTTCCACCCAAAATGTTCTTTTTCCCACTGCACAACATAGCAGCATTTGCTTTACTGTTCTGGAAAATTCCTCACTCCTGTGCAGATCTGAGGAAGCATAAGTGACTTCAGCGGAAGGGAAAATGACACCAACAGCTTCCGCCAGTGAGATCTGTCTGTGAATAAGGTCTTCTTCCATAGGAAACCAATTCTGGATTCAACACTTTCAGTTCTACATTTACAAGCTTAGATAGAAGAAATATGCCTAGGATCAAACCACTATAAGTCAAGAGGCTTGACAATTGGAAAAAGTTTTGCTGTGGGGATTGGGTTTTTTGGTGATCCTTTATACCGAGATTTTGTTCCTGTCATTTTCCTGAGAACATACTTATCAGGTGTACCCACTGAAGCATTTAAGTGTGTGCTTGTTTTCCCAACAGTTTTTGGTGCTTTGTAGTTAGTTAAGTCCTCAAGGACAAATTTGGAATTATTAAATGTTTCTTTCATGGTTTGCTCTGATGAGTGTATCAATTGAAGAGAAGATTTGGGAAATAGAGCCAACTGATCATGTTTTTCTTTGCATGTCAGTTTAGAAGGTAGTGAATTTGTCAGTGAATTGTTTGTACTTACTGCATAGGAAGACAATGCAGTTTCATAACTCACTGATTTAGCAAGAGAAGTGCAGCCATCACCAGCTTTTTTACAAGTAACTGACGAGTTACTTGAATGAGTTTCCAAGAGGGAATTTATTCTCCTTACAGATTGACGGACTGGGGTACGTTGAAATTTAAGCACCGGCTTACTTCTTGTTGCAGAATGTGGTTCATTTAATGAAAGTTTGTTGAACCAATGTATATGATCAGACACTTTTCCTGAAGGGGAAGATTTAGATTTGTCATAGGTTTCATTTTTATCTCCACCTTCTGAAAAAGAGGTTTCTTTCTTTGAATTACAGTATTTAGATTCCTTTTTTGCACAGATATATTGCTTATTTGATTCCACTATCTCTTTCTGCACATTATTTACATTATTTAATTGAATAACATGAGATGTAATCAACTGGTCTACTTCTAATCCATCACTTTGGTTTAAAATATGGATTGGATGATCACTCTTATTATTTTGGAAGAGGAGTCCATCAATAGCGTTGACCTGATCAATGGTATTCGATTTAGTGACTGATTTTGCAAACTGAGGTTCCCCCTTAACAGCTACTTTCTTATCTTTTGTTTTAAAGGAATTGTTCTTTAATTTTAGTTCTGGGTTCTTGAATTTTAGTAAATTTGATGCTGAAGGCTCCGTTTCATATAAATCATGAAGGTTGCTTCCAGATTCAGAAAACGCTTTTTTAATTCTCAGTAGCATGTCTTCAGTTAAATTATTTTCATCCTCACAAAAAGATGTTTTTTGTTTACTGCTATCACATTCACTACTTGTGAACATGGGCTTAGTAGGAATAACTAACGGCTTTCTATTGGCAGGAGCAGTTTCAGAAGAAGAGATTTCTGTTTCAGGACATCCCATTAATGAAATTCTGGTCTCCTGAGAATCTGTGGTTACAGGTCCAATCCAAGACATTTGATAGTTGGTTGCAGTATGATGGCTCGGAATTTGTAAATTTTCTTCGGACTTGCTGAGGTTTTTCAAACCTTAAAAAATAGATACTTTAAAAAAAATCAGCAAAATGAAAATTGTACGCATTAAATGAACATTAATACTGTAATTCCAGATAACATATAGCAGAACTCTACTTTTATACCATAGTCCTATGTAATATCTTTGTTATAACTTCACTGGCCTAATAGGGATACTAAGCATAAAAAGAGCCATTAGTGGACTAGCTTTAAAAGAAGATATAAATGAAACAGCCATACCATTCTGGTCTCTTAACTTGGAGACACATTGTTAATTCTAGTGCCATATATGAATTATGTAGGAAGGAGCAAAAATCTTAATGTCTGGAAAATGAAGCAATCTCCACAGAATCATTCTATATATTTAGAATATATATTTAAAATGGAAGTTCAAATAGGAACATACTAGGAAAATAATTTGTGGTTGCTTTATATATCAATACATGATCAGAAATAATCACTTGTATTCTGAAGTACAAATCCGTACTGATGTCCAATTGTAAATGCATTAGTCTCATTTGGAAAAGGAACAGAACACCAATAACATGCTATTGCTGCCAGTATGGAAACACAGTAGAACTATGAGTACAAATGTTTGAAAAACCAGATACGTCTGGGCTGAGATTGATTCAGCCTATCTTAGCCTTATGGATAAACTAATGACAGACCTCAGTTCTAATAGTGACTGTCTTTCTTACATTCAAAGAGCCAAGATAGCCAAACACTGCAGAAAACTGGCAGCAAAGATAAAAAGAAGCATGGTGGTCAATCATAGTGTAGAAATGTATGTTAACCTTATGAGATACGACCCAATCAATAATTGTTGGAAGGTTGACATGTAGCAGGCATGATTAACCTTAAAGGTCTGCATGATCTTTTCTGATATGGATCTTTATCCTGTCTTTCAACCAAGTAGAACTTATAAAACAATACACTTTAGATCAAGAATAGACAGGAATGAGTTACAGCCCTAAAACTCCCTGCATCAGTTATGTTGCTGAAGTCCAAGAATCTGGAAAGTACTTGGTTGCAATAGAAATAGAATGTAAAATGCAATAAACATTTAAATATATTTTATCCTCAACCCTCACTCCATAATGTAGTGCAGCACAATATTATTGCTACTGAAAAATGTTTGCTATATCAAGGTTTCATTGTATTTATTTTTTAAATTATAGACTTACCAACACATGGGCTTAACAATGCTGCAGTCTTCATAGTTCCCAAACCATTTTCTTTATCTTGATAATCAGCAAGTCGGTGACCAATGTTTTCAGCTTTGTGGTTATCTTCATGCTCCATTGTAGCATTCTTAAAATTAAAAAAAAAATTGATACAATTTTAATCAGATGCTTCTCCTATTCTTCTACATTCTCATAAACATAGAACACCTAGGATTTTTAACAGGAAGCCATACCATAAGAGAAAATGGACTAGTAGGCAGTGGTCATTCAGAAAAAGACAACAAGAGAAGAGGAATGAAAGCAAGACTGAAGAACAGTAAACTGATAAAATGGTAAATACCAATTAAGAATAGGTAAGTTTATATTAGAAAAATAGCAAACATCTTCATGGAGATAATGTCAGTAAGCAATTCTTCAGATTTTTAGACTATTTATCACACATCCTATACCACACAACAGATTGAATTACCCTTCAGTCTTTATTACAAATAATAAACTACCAAGAATATTCTGCAAAAGACTGTTACTAACCTAAGATTATGAAAATGAGCTTCTACGAGGGTCAGTTCAAACTGCCCTATTTTCCTCTTCTACTTCCAATCCTAACAAGCTATAATGAATTGTTTTGTGTGTCTATGTATCTATGAATATTGGTTGTATGGAGTTTATAGAAGTTACTATTTCCATTAAGGAAATAGTATATAGTACCTGTCTGTTGCTTCTTCCAAGAGTGAACTTTAATCGTAATGATCTGCGTACCACTTCTTTCCGGCTGATTTTAGGCGAGAAACAACCTGTTTTTCCAGATTCAACTCTGAAAGGAAAGAGATAAGTTGACTGAAAACAGTTCTAAACTACTGATGAGAACCAGTTTGTATAGCGGTAAATGTACTGGCCGAGAAACAAGGATATTGTGAGTTCTAATACCACTAGGCATGAAAGCTGGCTGGATGACTTTAGGCTTTTCTCTTTCCATCCAATGCACTTATAGGATTGCTACTATGGGGAAAATAGGAGAAGTATTGTGTATGTAGGTAGAATAATAAATCAAACTGAAATTCTAAAATCAATTAATTTACAAGGAAAGTAACTATTTAAAAATAAGGTGGTTATAAAATAAAAAATTGCAACAAAAATGGGAAAAAGAACATCTGTTGAAAGTAGGCTGTGGGAGCTCCATTCCTGAGTAGATAATAGTGTCAACTACAGAACTGATATTACTTTTTCATATGATAAACAATGAACTTTTAATTAATTCCTGGTTATGTCATATAATTTTCCATTCATAAACAAATGCTAAAACTGAGAAGAGAACTAAATATTTCTAAATAGGTTTATTTTATTATGGATTTTATATTATTTATAAATATAATAAAGGATAAAGGACATGTATATAAAGAGGGAAATTGAATATATGAGATATAATAAAATAACATGTGAACCAAGAAATCAAGTAGCTTTCAAAAAAAATCCCAAAGGCCATAAAATTTAACTCAGTTGACCTTAATACTGCTCATATAGTATATTAGCACCTTTAAATACAACAAGAAATATATATTATACAGGTTCTGTGTCAGAAGTGCCTATTTTAACAAACATACCTTTGTACTTTATTGGCAATCCTTTTGCTCCTTCGACTTCTTATAGTAGAGAGAGATTTCTCACAAGTAGCTGAGGTAGATAATGAAGTTTGAGATGTATCCAGAGACACAAAAGGGCTATCTACAAATGGAGCGATAGGATTTACAAAAACAAGCAACTTATTTGTAAAATATTCTACTTAAGGATACAATTTTTATGCATAAAAATGTCTCATTGGTCCCCATTTCTTGGTAACAAATTATAGAAACAAAACTACAAATTTATATTTTAAAAATATTTTCTAAAATAGCTATTTTTAAAATAAAAACGCCTGCTTTCATATGCCTATGTCTATTTCCCTTTACACAAGAAAATTCTGCTTAGTCAAACCAAAAATTATCTGGCCCAGAAATCTATTCATTGTATAATATTCTAAAAAATAACCTCCCCACAGATTTTCTTAAAAATATTAATAGCACTTTTCATTTTTATTATTTCCATCTTATCTGAATGTAAGAAAGAATGTCTACATTCATTAGGAGGATAAATCCTTGAAAAAAACAGAACTGGACCAAATATGGTATTCATAAAAGACCATGTTTAAAAAGATGTGGCTGGGGATTGCAGAGAAAAAAATCCTGAAAAATTCTTGCAATACATTCCTGTGGCAAAGAAAGTTGGGCAATGGCTCAGAATAGCTGTTCTATTTAAGCCCCCTTCTCTTTGTACTACCAAGGTAGTACGATATCTATTTACACCCTACTAGCACAGTCCCAAAATGTTGTAGTATATTATGGAATATGTAATTTATGATTATCTTCATAGTCAATTCAATTGTTTATGACTTCTTCAAATACATTTAGAATTTCTGCCCAAAATAGCATGTTAAGAATTCAAATTAGTCTTCAAAAATTCAAGACTTTCAAAATTACTTGAATTCTTTTGTTCTTTTCTAACAACGAAATCCTTTTTCAGAGCTTTTAGATGGAGATAGTTCAGTGAAATGTTTACTCAGTGATACACTACACTGAACTGTCATTTATTTGTAAATTGCTCTTACGGCATGCAAAATGCTTTGAGCCCTATGTAAATACTATTAAGCAATGCAAGAAATAAAGAAAATGTCATGGTAGTGTTGTTTGTACAGAGTATTTCTGCATTGCTGTCTTTAATAAAGAAGTGTGCAGAGACAGGAATTTGAGCACCCAGAGAATATTGTTGAATATTTTTACTCTACCTGATCCAGGTGTTAAACTAATGTTAAAAAGGCTATTTGGTAGCATTTCAGGACCCATGCTATGTCCAATAGATCGCCTTTTCTTGCTAGACAACCGATGACAGGAATCAGCAGGATATTTACGCTTAAAATTTGGAGTAACCATCACTGGAGTCATTGATGAAAAGACTGTGAAGAAATATATATAGATATATATGCACAGTCAAATATTTAATATGGGAAAATGTACAAAATATAGATTATTAATAGTATGTACAGCACAAATGCAAATAGAAGTTATTTGCTTCATCCTGCAATTAGCAATGTGAAGAGCAATGAAAAGGAGAAACTGAAAAATTGGTGGTGGTGGGAGGATGCAATATAACACAAAAGAAGGATTTCTCATTGGCACTATAATAAGGAAAATGCTTTTTGAACATGTATACAAACTGAAATAACAGCTGAAATATCCTTTTAGCTGTAATAGTAGAAAAGTATAAAATGGCACTCAAGTTTTAATATGCAGCAAAATAAGCAGGTAACGATTGTAAAACTCAGCTCAATGGAATAATATATGTAAGGATAAAAACAAGTACTACTGACTTGCTTACATTGTAATCTATCATATATTATTCCAGTACTGTAATATTGTCAACACGTTCAAGCCTTGCTGACATGAAGGGCTTCATGCAAATGCACTATACCTACCACATTGGTCTCTCTGAGGAGTAGTGGAGGGTGTTCTGTTAGATTTAAGTTTATTCAGAGCTCCACTAACAATATCTGAAATTGAAGATACATCAAGCAATCAACATTTTAATGCTTAGTTTCTTTTTTTGATTTAGTCCTTGATAAACATTTGCATTTTTTAAAATTTGAGTTTTAAAAAAATTGCAGAAGCAATGTACTTATTACCTCCTATGCTTTGCCGTCTCTTTTTCAAGTGTTCAGAGGGAGTTTCAGTTTCACTTTCTTGTTCATTATGGAGCACAGGTGTAGAGGCAGAATCATCAATGCCAAGCATGGATGGTATTTTTTCCAGGATAAACTTTGGTATTTGTCCTGAAAAAGGTATAATTATGTTCCTCAAAACAATAACAAAAAACTCAAAACTAAACAATATTCTGTCATAATACTGAATCAACATCACCGTACCTATGTCTTCTGCATGATCAATCAATGTCTGCAGAACTCCAGCCTGCAAGCGTAGTTTCTTCTCTGTGTGTACAGATATTTTTTCAATTTCACTTAATTGCAAGAGATTTGGAGCAAAAATTACTGCTAGATTACAACTATCCATCTTGTTCTCAGCAGATCTATGCAATGGGAAAAAATAGAATAGCATTAGATTTCATATTTAAGTATACCAGTAATACTATTGAATATTCATTGTTCAAAATGCTAAATCAGCACTGATACTGAAGAGTTCTTAATTACAAATTAGTTACTGCAACTTTGGTTCTAGTATTTCTATTATAAACTTGATACAAGATTGCTTTCCCAAGATTGCTGCTATCGTGTGCAGATACACCCTTCACCAAAAAACAAAACAAAGCAAAACAAAAACACTAAAACATGAAAATCTATCAAAGACCTAGATAGAACTCTTGGGGGAGCTACATACACCTTAGTACTAATCTCAAAGTTTAAATTATTTCAATGAGAAGTCTTAGAATGAAATATCATCATAATCAGAGCATGTCTTAGTTATTTGTGCTTCCAAACTACATGTTCCAAAAGAAAAAAGGAATATTTTTCTTAAAGTTTCTTTTATTTGCCTAGAAATAGTTCAACTGTGATATATTATCAATATGTTATTTTAGAAAAAAATTGCTTACTAAAAATAAATGTCAAAATACATATATATCTAATACAACTCTGATTAGTTTAGAGCAGGGGTCTCCAACCTTGGCTCCTGGAAGCCTGGCGGACTTCAACTCCCAGAATTCCACAGCCAGCTTTGCTGGCTGTGGAACTCTGGGAGTTGAAGTCCGCCAGGCTTCCAGGAGCCAAGGTTGGAGACCCCTGGTTTAGAGCATCAAAAAAGCATCATAACTTCTACAGTTCCACTGCAGGCATATAACAGAGGGCAAATTGAAGGCAAAATCTTCAGCTTACCTTAGAGACACTTTTTTGAGAAACTGGAAGAAATATCTGAGAGTTTCAATTATTCCCTCATTTACAAGGCAGGAGATGAGCAGTGTAGCAGAATTCCGCTCCTCGCTGTCTAACTTCTGGGCCTTAATAAGAGCTTCTTGCAGTTTATATGGAAGGATTGGCTCAGGCAACTCTCTGAAGAACTGCTTCAAAAGTCCCGCAACATCACAGGGTAGTGCACCGGAAAGGCATTTTTCACCTTTATCCAGTTTATTCTAAGAACGGTAAGAAAATAAATATTGTCAATGGAGAAAATAGCATATTTTGAGAAATGGCAATGGAGAACTAGAAATAAGTTCAAATCTACTGAGTAATTCAAGTTATCTATACATAGACAACATATTTTATTTTTGGTATACATTTTTGGAAAGAGCATGAGCAACATTAAGCACATCGGTGTCAACACATTTATGTTAAAATAAAGCAGAATGGGGAAATGCTGTACCTTTAACGTTTTTAAGCGAACAACTGATCCAGATTTTCTGAAAAGTCCCTCTATTTGAATATGTTCTTCCAAGTATTGACAAGCCTCAACTAAAAAGCTGATGGGGGGGGGGGGGGGAGGGAGGGAGGAAGGAAGAGAGGGAACACTTGAATTTAGCATTTGCAATCCTGGTCTTAATTTACCTATATTCAGATTGGTAAATATTACAGTTAATAGGATGAGATCTATAAAATATTCCCCATTTAATTCTGGATGAAGTACAGCTTCCTTTATTCTGTCACTAGCAGCTTTGCATATACATACATATATACACACACATACATACATAGTTACTTTTACCCTGAATATCTACTGTTCTTTCTCATCCTCTCCATTATTGCACTGTAATGCTAGAAACAAATTGTCATTCCATTCAGACAAGAAGTCATTATGTCTCCTGCTTAGTGCATATAGAGCTGATTATTGACTGTTATATTTTTGCCAATACCTAAACCTAATTTAAATATTACCTAACATAAATTTGCTATATTTGTGAAGACTCTAGTTATAGTCAAATTGTAACTTACCAAGGTAGATTTCCGTATTCACATACAACTTGAGGTAATTCATGAAGAGGTATTCCAAATACTTTTCCCTGAAAAAATTGAACATATCATTTAATAATGCAGAAAAATATGTTTCACCAACAAAATAAGGAACTAAAATCTAAAGAGGCTTCTGGTATAAATCCATTTATCTCTTTTTAAATGTAGATATATTAGCAAACAAAAAATAAGTTGTAGTTTGCAAGTCCCTTATTCTAAATTAGTTGCTAGACAATCTTTCCAAAGTTAATAATTTAATAATTTCCATTTCAAACACTCCAATTCACCTTATTAACATATACAAAATACCTAAAATTGAAAAAGAGACAACCTTCTAAAAACTTCCTATGAAAGTCTTCTATATAATTTGTATTATAGCAGTAGCTTCTTGAATACTATCTTATGTGATACAGGTTTCTGATAACAGCTTACTTCATCAGCTGAAATTACCCAATGGTATGTTAACCAGAAGAATAAACTATAGATAGCATTTATCTAATCACATTGGGCTCTTTTGAAGCATAGGTATACTTGCTTACTCATGCAAGAATAAGTAACCACCATGCTTGCTTGCTTTCCCTTATAGATCTAAGATATAATATATGCATTGTATCTTTATCACAAGGAGATGAAACAATCAACTTCTTTCTCTACTAAAATCACATGGTATTAATGTATCCATCTTTTAATATATCTTTTAAATTTCCCCTATTTTAAGAACCTACCAAAAAGATAAATTTGTTATCTAGAATTTAAAAGTTATAGAGGATCAATTCAAGTATGTTTATTTGTAGGGAGGATCTAGCAAAGTACATTTCTAATTAAATCAAGATGTTTTATTTTGATCCATTAACATATAGATAAGTATCTTTGGAAGACAATTTTTATCCTTTCAGAAATGTTTATCTTTTATGGTTATGCTTTTAATGATGCAAGCTGCCAGAAGTAAATTTGAAAAGAGGTAGGTGGCAAATAAATCATAAAGTCATTACTTGGTTTTTATGCATGTTAAATCCTAAATCATTGCAACCTACAATCTCACGCTGTATCCCTTCACAGGTAGCCTAAATAAAATGCTTTGACAGAAATCGGTGAGTTGGAGGAAGATTCCTCAAGCAAGGAAAACTACAAGAAGTTTTTACTCCCACATCTTAAGTATTCTAAATAGATCAAATAGTTTCAGGAGATAAAAATCAATATCAGAAACAATCTTTGAAGGTAACTGCCATTAATTAGACTGAAACACAGACCAACAGACTTTTCCCAAAGGTGCATTTTAAGAGGCAACTGGACTTTCTGGTTCCTTCTTGAAAAAACACATTTGAGACAACCATGATCTGAATGACTGAGAATCTCCATAGACATTTCCATATTCCTATTTTCAAAATCAAAGTGGCATTATTAATCACATTATTTTTATTGGTTAATCCATAGAACACAGAATAGGGTTGGAAGTCAACCTTGAAGGTCCAACCTCCTGCTCAAGAAGACCCTATTCCATTCTGGACAAATAGCTGTCCAGTCATTTCTTGAAAACCTTCAATGAAGCACCCACAACTTCTGGAAGATTAATTGTTCTCACTTTCAGGAAATTCCTCCTCAGTTCTGGAATCTCTCTTTAATACTTTTCCACCCATTATTTCTTGTCCTACCCTCAGGTCTACCTCACTGCAATAGCAGGCCTTGTTTGATAACACAGATTCATGAAAGCAAATGACTATTGTTTGCAGATAGCTATTGTATTCCCACCCAAAGCTGTACAGGTATTCCTCGACTTACAACAGTTCACTCTGAGACCATTCAAAGTTTCAATGGCACTGAAAAAAGTCATTTATGACCATTTTCACACTTGTAATCATTGGCCAGTTGCTTTACATTGGATGCTTGACAAGTGATTCACATTTATGACAATTGCAGTGTCCATGTGATCACCATTTGCTTCCTACTGTCAAGCAAAGTCAATGAGGTTTCACTTAACAATTAGTTTAACAACCGCAGTGATTCACTTAACAAATATGGCAAGAAAAGTCATCAAATGGGACAAAACTCACCTAATTTCTCCTTTAGAAACCTACATTTTGGATTCAATTGTGGTCGGAAGTTGAGGACTACCTGTATTTACAAAGCCCTTTTGTCTGGGTCCTCGGCAACAACTCAAGAAGCACCTTCGAGGGAAAGGGAAGGCCCAAGCCGGCTGCAAGAAGGGCAGCTGCCTCGCTTCCAACAGACCCGCACGCCTCCGGCCACCGCAACCCGCAACCCGCAACTTCTTGCACAGCAACTTCGCCAGCGCCTTCACGAGAGTCTGCAAGGGCGCCTAATGGCGAAGCGTCCCCCTCGGTCCCTTCTGACTCACCCCTCCCGCGGGCGTCGACCTGGACACTTTCCTCTTCCCCGTGCGATTCTTCAGCTTGATCCCGTAAGCGGCTCGGAGGTGCTGCTGCACGGCCAGTTGGGCCAGCCTTTTTCCGGAACCATCCATAGCCGCCCTTCCGAACCGCTGCTGCTCTCCTCACCGTTCGACCGTCATCTCCCCAAGCCTCCTGTCCTCTGGGCACAGGCCGTCAATTAGCCACTCAAACAGAGCGCCTGACCAGCCCTGCTATCTGATTGGACCGCTTCTGTCTTCGAACTCTCAGGACCCCTTTGGCGTCTTCAACGGCCAGCGGGATAAAAAGGTGAGTCTCGTCGAAAGCCCGTCATCTCGTGAGAAAGATAGAAGAGGCGGTCGTAACGACAGAGTTAGCTGTGGAGTCTTCGCGGTTTTTTCCCGAGTCCGTGTGATTAGGCGATTTAGGAATCATGTAAGAGAAATAATAAAAAAGCAAAACATTCAGGCGATAGCTGTAGGCACCTAAAGGTCCTCGCATTTAAAAATAAAACGTAGAGACACTAAACTGAAGAATAACTATTCGTGATTTTGAAAGGTTTGACTTTCGATTCTATCCTTCTGATGGACAGATTTAGCAATAGTAAAAAAAAAAAAAAAAGTTTTAATAGGTTCAAGCTAATTTTGCTTTGTCCGAAGTGCAGTACTTGTGATTCATATTTTGGGAGGCGAGGCGGGGCAAAAAAACCCTCCCCACTTTCCAAACTTATTCGGTGTTTCTAAAATTCGACGACTGAGCTCTTTCCAACCCCATAGCAACTGCCTACCTGAGTTTTATGAGCAACATAAAAACTTTTAAGATCTGTACTATTTCATCTAATGAAACTGAACGAGAAACCATGGTTTGTTAGATAAGCCATGGTTGGATGGGGTCACACAATACAGCAAAGCTTGGTGTGCAAACTAGGGAGGCTGATTATGCCTAATATGGTAAGCTTATCATAGAGTATCTTTTGTGGGATAAGACTTAGCATTCTTAGGAAGACAAACTAAATTACTTCCTTTAGTCTTGGTCATAAGGAACAAGATAATTCAAGAAGTATTTGTTTTACTTTGCAAAGCAAAATGTTGATTGTCCTGCTAATCATTTTGCAATTCCACTAATTCAATGGGATTTGCAATCAAAGGCCGAGATTCAACACTTTACATTTTATTCCATATGCCAATAGTATAGAAGTATTATGATTATTAATAAATTGTGGTAAAACTAGTTCATCTCCTTGTGTACTCTGAATAGTGAACAAAATGAAGTAGCAACTGTTGGCAGCCAAGCCATACAATAAATATGTTCAAGTAGCTTTCCTTAGGCAACTTGTCCTTAAAGAATAAATAAAATTAGAATGAATGCAAAGATTTTTGGGTAAACCAATTCTGTGGAGAAAGAAGGAAAGATTGATTTCAATTTTTTCAGTAATCTAAAATTGCTGCATCAGTAGCAGCATTATTAGATCATTTCTGTTTACAATATTGTAAAATGAGATATAGAACAAAAGGGGGAGCTCTTGTCTGAGACACTAAAAGTTTCTTCTGTCACCAACAGTACAATATACACAATCTTGGTTGTTATGTTACATCATATTTCACAATATAAATTGTATTTTATTTTTATATATCTTTATATGTGTAGATTGTTGCAAGTAGTTCTTGACTTACAACTACAATTGAGCCCAAAATTTATGCTACTGAGCGAGACAGTTGCTTTATTTTACGAAGTTGCTTTGCTACAGTTCTTAAGTGAATCACTGCAGTTGTTAAGTGAATTATGTGATCATTAAGCAAATGTGGCTTCCCCCTTTGTCTTTCCTTGTCAAAAGTAGGTGGGAAGGTTACAAATGGCAATCACATGACCCAGAGCAGTGCAACTGTCATACATGCCAGTTACCAAGCACCCAAATGTTGATCTTGTGACCATGGAAATGCTGTAATGGTCATAAGTGTAAAAACCAGTCATAAGTCACTTTTTTCAATGCTGTTGTAACTTCAAACAGTCATTAAATGAATGGTTTAAGTCAAGTACTACCTGTACTTGGAAGTTTCTTGGAAGAATACATTTTTATTCTACAAAACTATAGATGTTTAGCAGATAATTGCTAAAGATTTTCTGCCTTCTTTTAATTTAATTCTGTTATTGTGGTATCAGTTCTGAATTAAGTTCTCTGTTGGTGATCTCAACCTATTCTGAAATCTCTATTCAAAGTGTTTTTAATTTAAATCCCTCTTCATCAAAGAGCCAAGAATTCTTTTCTTTCAACTGATGTGGAGCTGTGTATTATAATAAGAACAAAGGAATGCTAAAATTATATTGTTAAGAAATTATGCTACACAATTGTTCTACTTCAGTTGCCAGGGACATGTATTAAAATTTCAAGATATTTTCTTTATGAAAACTTTCAGACTTTTTATATTGAAAAAGAAAGACTTAAAATAATGTATTCGTAAGTTAATGCCTACAGAAAGTCTGGTGAAGAATCCAATACACCATATAGCTTTTAAGATTTATTTCATTTTATTTATATATGTGTCTATTTTCTAAAAAATCAAATAATAAAATCAAGACATAAGAGAAAAAGTATATTGAAGGGTATGACCACTGAGAAGGCCCTATTACATAGTTCCTGTAGATAGAATTTCTTTAGGGATGAGATCCTTGGCAAGGTCTCTCCAAGGTCATACAAGATGAACAGATTCTCTTTGGAGGCTTAATATATGATTGGTCATGCAGTTAGCTAGAATGTTTAGAATAGATTTGGCTTTTTTATCCAGCTATTGAGACCTTCCTAAGGACAGGCAAATGCTGTTGTTTATGGATTGTAAGCTGTTCCAAGTAGTTGCCTCTTGTAATTGACTGATAGTGATTCTGTTTCTGATGATAGGTAGGTAGATAGATTGATAGCTAGATAGATAGTGAAGGAAGGAAGGAAGGAAATGAAGAGAAGGAAGGTAAGAAAGAATTATAGTGCTGTTCAAGTGATGTTCCAGGTGTTTTGAGATTGCACCTATGGTCCCTATTACTATGATACTATCTTGCTTTCATTATTTTGTTTTCAATCTTTGTATAGTTGCAATAAGTAAATAACTTTTCTTCCAGCAGTCCTGCAGCTGCTGGCCCTAGTTGTTCAGCAAACAGTCCTGAGTCCTGAAGCCCATTTGTCACCACATGTCCAGGAGCTCCAAAACCTAGTGTTGTGGTTTGCCAGCAGCCTGTGCAGATAGCAGCACAATCAGACAGTGGGGAAGAATAGGGATCAGTCCAGGAGTCTGGGGAGGACTCAGACAAGGGTCCTGCATCCAATATAGAGATGGGGCCAGGACCATCTGGGAATTATGTGCTGACTCTGGAGCCTCCAAAATCTGGCAGCAGCGAGGCAGAGGAACAAGGAGAGCCTGTTCCCAGTGCACAGTGTGCACAGAGCTGCCAGAAAACAAGAGCAGCTAAAACAAAAGGGACGACTCGGGAGTAAGGCTTGGAGGTGATTGCCCCTCCCATAAGGTATAAAGGAAGTGCAAAGGTAGGAAAACCTTTGCAGGAAGCAAAGTCATTCGTTCTGATCAGTTTGGACTCTGAAAGCTCTGTGGTGAATTTGTTCTGTTTGGTTTTGGAAAGACTAATTGGGACTTTAGTTGTTGGCAGCAGTTCAAGTAAGATAAGGTACATTCTTATCAGCCGTCTTATGAAGAACTTTGGCAGACATCCCTGAGACTAATTATAACCAGTTAGAACTCATTCCGGGCTGTGAATGACAATAATTCACAGCCATTGAACTAAAATAAAAGAGTTTTGGATTTTATATGTGTTTATTGATGTCTCAGGAAGCCTTGGTCAGAACACCTGACATGATCCTTGTTGACCTAGGTGATGACCAATCTGGTATGATTTTTGTAAATGTCTCACAATATTGTTTATGAGAGAGACATTCATCTTATGAGACTTGTCCAATATGATTGAACCTCTAGCACAACTTTCATATTCCTCAGAGCACACACATCCACATTCTCATCAAAGTAGCAAAAATAATGCATTAGAATATCTGCAACAAATACCATTTCCTTGCAAGTAAGGACTAGCAGGGCCACAATATAGACAAAGTAATAGAAAATGAAAATGCTAAAGGGCTCTGAGTTTTTAAAATTCAAACAGACAAACCATATGGGACCCCAAATTTAACAATTGTCAATAATAGAGATCAAAAAGTACCTGGAGACAGTACAATAGAAGAAAAAGACCTGGAGAAAATCAGATCTGCAAATATAAATCAAATGACTGTGTCTAAACGAAACAAAGAACACAAATAGACCTCTTGGGTGTAATCCCAAAACATTTGAAGCATCACTTGAATGCCATCAACATTTACAAAATCATGATCAGTCAATTGCAAAAGGCGGCTTTACTTAGAACAGTTTGCATCTTGCAATGATAGCAATAGCAATAGCACTTGTATGCTGCTTCATAGTGCTTTACAGCATTCTCTAAGCAGTTTATAGAGACAGAATGTTGCCCCAAACAATCTGGGTCCTCATTTTACCAACCTCACAAGGATGGAAGGCTAAGTCAACCTTGAGCCTGTGAGAATCGAACTGCTGCAATCAGCAGAATGAGCCTGCAATACTGAATTCTAACCACTGCACCACCACAGCTCAATGATATCTTTAACACCACCAAAAAAAAAAAAATCTATCTTAGGTCTTTTGAAGGGCTTGATATGCAGATAAAAATGCCAAATGCAATCTGAACATTTGTCTGTCACAAATTGTAATAACTATCATCATCATCAAACAATGCTGTCCAACTCTCAATGGGTTAGGTTTATCATACAGTTTGTCTTTGAACTCTTAGGACCTGATCTGCCATTATTTTCTGTGTTTTTATAGGTAGAAATTTTTAGAGAGCCAGTTTGGTATAACGGTTAAGGCATCAGGCTAAAAACCAGGCTTTTTATGTCCCGTTAGGTACAAAGCCACCTAGGTAATCTTTGGCCAATCATTCTCAGCACTAAAGAGGAGGCAATGGCAAACCACTTCTGCAGGTCTTGCCAAAAAAACTGTCAGAAACTTGTCCAGGTGGCAGCCAAGAGTCAACACTCTAGCTAAGAATTTCTGGGAGTTCAACACACATCTTGTTGCCAAGTTTGAAAAATGCTTCAGGATGCAATACTATATCTTTTTATTATCATTTCAAAGTAGAAGACACAGAATAACAGCAATAGAGCAGATTCTGACCAAATGGTATAACAAAACATTTAACAATAAGAGTAGTTCACTAGTTGAACCATTTAATCAAAGATAAGCTCCTTTTTGCTGTACTGAATATGTTCATATGGAGGCTGGTCTGCTATCCATTGTGAATTATTTAATTTGAATTCCATTCCTAAATTGAACAGATATTTATTCTCAATGGCCTCTCTAACTCTGCTAATTCTAAGACTATGTGTTCAAATAATTACTTGTATATATACTGTCGTGGACCGACTGATAATAAAGTAAATATTTCTGTTATGTGTCTCTACGCTACACCTAACTGAAATAATTGCTCTGAAAATATGTCATTTGCTTTTTGTGTTTCTGCCCTCTTTCCCTCAGCCCTCATAAAAGTAAAATTTAGAACATGCAATTCATGTATTAGCCTCTAAGAGTGATTAATTCTGCCAAATTTCAGAATAAACTATTTTATTGTAGAAAGCAAGCATTTAAAGCAGGTGAATTTGTAAAATATACAGAATAATCCTGCATATCATTTTTCAGAAATGTCCCTCTCGGATGAAAATCAAAAAATTTCCCTATCAGCTCTGTAGGCGTGGCTGTAGGCGTGGCTGGGTATAATAGTAATAGCAACCAGGGTGATTTTTTACCGATTCAAATCATCCCTACCACTTCTCCCAAAGTGGGTCGAGGTGGTTGAATTTCACCCCGGTCCCTCTGTATTGAACAGGACTTCAGGATCTGATCTCTAAACTTTACACGTTTTTCTATAATGGCATATGCATACATGTAATTCTTCACATTCATTAATCCTTCTAAGCTAATTGTGACATTTCTCAAGAATCTCACGATCAGTCATTGAGCTATTATGAAAACCCCAGTGTCTTCAGTTTGATTATAGTTCCTTAAAACATCCAGTGCAGAAAAACTCCTAACCTCTTCGCCAATCATAATTTTAACTAAACTACTACTCTGTTTTCTTTGGCTTTAATTTTTTTCTCTTTCAGTTGTGTTTTTTGCAAGAGCTCAGCTAAACAAGGCTTTGAAGATGCACCATGTGATGGTTGCAGTTGCATGTCCTCTTCAAGGATGGTGGTTTTGCTGCTACTTGACAGAGTGAAAGCAGGTCTCTGTATTAGTATGACAAGCTGAAGAAACCACCACATCTAAAATTTGCTTCCTGTTCAGAAACCATCAACTACTGAAAGGCAAATGCTACAGGTCTTTAAAAAAAGGTTCTGTTGGTGCAACAGCTGTGATCCCAACATATTTCAGGTAGATGATCACTCTTCTAGTTGGGGGACAATACTGCCAGCTCTTGGCTGTTTCTTATTTTTGATAGCAGAATAGCATACTCCAAAGAAACAATCTTTTGTTTTAGATTGAGAACTAGAATTTGTGGCATGTCAGAAGCTTGTAAACCTAAACTAATAGCCACCACCTGCAACAAACATATATCTAACAGATTGAAAAGAGAGAATCGGAAAAGAAAAACTTCATTTGAAAATTGGATGATATGGAAATAAAAGTGGTCCAGAACATGTAATAAATCACTGAATTGAATTCTGACTATCTTTACACAGGGTTTTCTCTCAGTCACTTGTTTCTTGCACAGTGTTATAATAAATCTGAAACGTTGTCATCAACTCCTCCACAATTTGAGCAATTAATCATTAATATAGCTAACTGGCATGAGAATAGAATAGCTATGCCTAATTAAAGTTACTTTCTCTTTAGCAATGGAAGATTGAGTAACTTCATAACCATTCAGGCACAATGGGGTAAGAGGCATTAGGTGTTGCTCTGAAGAGTACAATTACAGTATCACTTGTCAGAAAGCCCACCTGAAAATACACCTGTATTCAACCTGAAAATACATTGTATGTCTTTATAATTTAAATTTTCAGCCTTAATTTATTTTTCCCATATTTTAAAAATATTTCACAAAGCCAGGTTTCTGTGTTTAAATCTGCCCCATAATAGTGTAAGCATGTATCTGTTTTACATATTTGATCATGTACTTTTCATTTTCTGTTTAAGGTAACTTTTGAAAGCTTCATTATTTGTTTGAACTCACAGTACAGTATGTAAGAGGATATGTATCAATAACAATTTGCCTGATAACCATGCTGAGATTTGTAGCCTGGATTGAAACTTCACTCCTGTGGGGTAAGATCACCTCCTAAGCTTCAGCTAAATCTTAACTTTGAGAATCTTCTGAATGCAGAAAGTATAAAGGCTATTTCTTATTAGTTTTTTTCTTTCTACAGACTCTTCTATATTTATAGACTTATTTGGAGTGATAGGACATCCTTAAGAAAAGTCAGGTAAAAGGATATTCATAAAAAGAGACTGATCCAACAATCTCAATATTGTTCATATTGGCAACCAAGAGCTAGGTCAAAAAAAATTGTATGGATAGAGCTTTTCCATTTAGATCTTGAACCTAGATTCCTTCACTGAGCAGATGGTTCGCCTTATGTCGAAATTACTTCTATGTTCATGATATAGTGTGGAATGTCTATCCAGTTCCATATCTTTATAAAAAACAAATCCTGTTTGATTTAATAGTGCTTACTTGCTGAGAAGACCTACATGGATATATGCTGGTCTTTCTATAGCAAGCAGATCAACGTGCACTGTCAGAAGATACTGTAACATTTATCATACAATCCAAGTATCTGGCATCTGAAAGGCAGAGTTTCCTTCTATTTTTTTTTATACATCTGCTCTTTACTCCCTTGTTTTCCAGTTAGTGATGCATCTTGCAATAAAGGTACACATTAAACACATGAAGTTTGTAGCTGGTGTACAATTTGTCCCTCCTTGACTAACAAATATATTATTAACCCAATCTAAAAGAATGAAAGAATTGCATCCATAAATGGAATGCAAACCAGTGAAAACCTATGCTGGGGCAAGGTCTTGCCTTCCCCTTTAACACCCCATACTGTCTGCTTCAAGGAAAAACAGAGAACAGTAGGGAGAAAGAGGAATCCTCAAACATATCCTCCTCCTCTTGCCTTCCTCCAGGGGGAAACATTCTGTTCTGCTCATAATAACTCAGGATACAGTGTTTCATCCAGTCTTGTAATAAGAAATGCTGAACACACGGAACAACAATTACAGGATGAATTAAGTACATCTATTTCTCGGGGTAAGGATATAAAACTCATCCTATATTAACAGCACTATACTATCAAAGGAATCCAGTGTAGACATAACATAACACAAGACACAAGTATATCAATCTCAGACTACAATAGATCTATAGTATTGTAAATATTATTGTATGTTTATTCACAAGGAATTCCATTGAATTCAGTTAAGCTTACTCCCAGATAAATATCCTAAATGTGCACCAAAATAATTGAATGGAAAGGAAGAAATATTTAGCTCAAACTCAGAAATAAATCCAAACCACACCTAACTAAAGTTTAGGGGTTTTTTTTTCCTGCTGAGTTAAATTCTACAAAATGTCTATGTAACATACCTGTCCCTGGAAGAGTTTGCACATAATTGCTTGTGTTTCCAAAACAAATTTATCTAAGTTTATTAAGAAATAACATTCTCTGCTATGACTTATTATAGTTAATTGAACACTTTTGCTTCCAGTGTGAATTTATTGTTTTCTAAGAGCTAAAAGAGTCTCAGGTTAACAGACTTGAAAGGCATATAATACTGATGCATATCCTTGGTCTCAGAGGTGGGTTTCTACTGGTTCTGTCCACCTCTGTAGAACTGGTAGCTCTGAAGAGCAGCAGACATAGAACCGGTTCTATGTCTGCTGATGTTTTTGCCCACTTGCCCACCCGGGCTCTTTATTTCCTGATTTTTCAACTTCAGCTGCCGAATGAGGCACAGCTGCAGTTAAAATAACAAGAAATGAGGGCTGTTTCAAAGGCTGCTTCTCGGCGCAGCAGCGTGCTAATGATGATTAACAGGCCCGCGGCTCACAGCAGGCAGGGAAGCTCGTAAATCATGAACCGGTAATTAACCCTGTCGTATCCCACCCCTGCTTGGTCTCCCCATAATATGCTGACATCGGTTGTATGTTCTATGCATGAATGGTTAATTTTTAACTGCAGTTATTTTTTAATCTTTTTAAACTTGCTGATTTATACAAAACATATTTTGTAACATTCTACTATAAGAGGATTACATTGAAACTTTATACTATGAGAGGATTACATTATTGTCGTGTCCATTGGTAAGGAGACCAGGAGGCGGTGACTAGGTTTCAGCTCTTTACCAATCGCGGGAGATTCTCAGCGGGCCAATCAGCGCGGCTCGCTAAACCAATCAGATCGCCCCGCGCTTTGGCCAATCAAAGCGCGGGGTTTCAAGAATGCTATTGAGTGTACAGAACAATTATCACTAACAATAGTAATCATATTATAAGCACTTAAGAGAAAGAAGTTTTTTAAAAACTCAATAAACCACCTACTATTTAACCAATTAATTAAATAATATTTGTTTATGTAAAGCAACAATCTTATCTTTTCAAGATTTCTTTAACCTTGCATCTGATGGATTCTTATAAATTTATTTTACAGAAGGCTAACAAAATCGTAGAACTGGTGAATATGGAAACTAGTTAGTAGTCAATCCCAATTGAATATTGCAGCTACAGTATCTCTGATAGAAATATTGATATTGACAATGATGAACACTTTTATCAAAAGTGCTATAATGAATTTGTTAATATATATTTATAAGCCATGAACCATGGCTTATAAACTGTAGTGGCTTGATTCACAAATTTTTAAAACCCAAACAGCAAACTATTTTGTGTTTAATAATATGGATGAACCCAGCCATTCTGCAATCAATAGCAGCTTCTGATTTCATCTGATTTCTATGTTTTTTTCTAGTCCCGTCACCTAAAATAGAAGGGAAGAGAAAGAAAGAAGCTGTGCCCATCTCTGATAATCATGCGGAACTAAAGTAGTCTCCTAATCTTGTCTTTTCCAGGTTACCTGATGTAGCTTTGAAAGCAAACTATCTTCACTGCCCTGAGAAATGCTTGACTATTTCTCCAATACTCAATGCAGGACAATGACTTGACATAGATACTATCTAAATTCAAGATTCCATGGGAACTGAAAGATTGCAGTTGGTTTGTAAACTTTATTTGTTGGCCTAATGTTATTTAAGTATAGATTTCTGATTTCCCACCTACCCCTCACACTTAAGATGGTTGTTTGTCTTTGTAAGCCATAAGCTCTTCAAAACAAGACATTTTTATGTATCAGTGAAATGTCATTAAAGAGCAGTATGCATGTTTCTAGGTAAAGCATCCAGAAACTATGGGTAGTAATACAGTATGAAGGTCTTTGTCCTGTATAAGTATACTCAATGTTAGCCCAATATTAGCCAATCTTAGCCCATTGTCTGATGTTGATAGAAATAGAAAATATATTGTGAGAACTGGAAGGTAGAAAAATATTCTTCCAATATGAAAGTCCTCTTAGCTTTTTCAACATTGCAATTCACATACTGGATTCAGTTTACCAATCCAGTATGAGGCCAAATATACCTTTTTGATTCTCTTATAGAAAATTCCTTAATTTAAGCCTTTTCTCAATCATCTGTTGGAGTAGCCATGTTTTGAAAGCAAGAAATAGCCTCTTATGCCCTATGCTCAAATTAAAATTTAACCTCCACCCCAATTCAGGTTTAGGGAAACCGGGGCGGGGGGGGGGATCCCATATCACACATGAGAAATTCTGGAGGTTCATTGTTAAAAATAGAAAATGTATATAAGTTATCAAATAGAGTTTGCATAATCTAAAGACTGATTTTTCTTGAACATTTTTTAAATGTCAAGCTATTTTGCATAATTAAACACTAAGAAGGTATTTATGAAGGTAATAAATGTGAAGCTTTGTTCCTTTCATTTGAAAACCTAAAATTCTTTTTAACAGGAACTTTACATGTCACCCTGATTACATGTACCCTAGCAACCAGAAAATTGTTAAAACATTAAGTGCATGAGTCACTGCAGAAGAAAAATGGTGAGATGTGAATTTTAATGTGTGGTACATTATTCTTACAAGAATTTCTCTTGTAGAAAATGAACCCCCAACCCCTTTGTGCTTTCATAAGTATTCTTTTAGTCGGATGGTTATTTAGAAATTTTTAAAAAACTATATATGAAGAACAATTATGGGCACACATACATATATTCTGTCCTCATTCTAAGGGTGCAAGGCATAAATCCAGAAAATAGATACATACATGCATATACTTTTTTTCTGTTTCATCTTCATCTGGCATGTACATGCGCACCTTAAGAAAATGACTGTCAAAGTTTTTGTTTTTAATCTGATGAACTGCTTTTTAGGACATTTGGTAAAATGACATGAAATCTCCTTTTCAAACAAATAAACAAAAAAAAAGACCCCCTGCAAAGATTCTACTTTGTTATCTCCAGTCTAAACTGTTAAGCATACCTACAATGTCTTTAGACTACACGTTCAAGAATCCTTTCAGGTCCTTTCATTGTTATTAACCAAATTTTACTACCTTTTAAGTTGGCATCTTAACAGACTTACAAATGATAGTCCTGGAAAATTGTAATACAATTTCACTGGAATGATCAAAATATATAGATAGATTAGTCCTTCCAGCCTATTGCACTTGAGATATATTAGACTTCAAAGTCAAAAATTTCCACTTATTGTATTACAATGGAAGGTTGAAACAGAATATTACTGCAAAAAAAAAAAAAACTATTAAAGTCAGGTAAATTATTTTATAAGCTAAAGTAAGACTAATGGGAAACAGTAGTCAATCCTTCTCCAGCAATAGGTGATTCTAATTTTCTACTAAAAAAAATGATTAAAGGTAATCATTGATTTGCAACAATTCATTTAATGATTGTTTAAAGTTACAATGGCACTGAGAAAAGTGACATGACCATTTTTCACACAACTATTGCAGCATCCCCATGGTCATATGATCAAAATTCAGATGCTTGGCAATTGACTCATCCTTTATGATGGTTGCAGTATCTGGGTCATGTGATCAGCTTCTGTGACCTGACAAACAAAATCAATAAGGAAGCCAGTTTCACTTAACAACTGCAATGATTCACTTAACAAATGTGGCAAAAAAGCTCATAAAATGGGGTAAAATTTACTTAACAAGTGTCTCATACAGCAACCGAAATTTTAGGCTCAATTATGGTCATAAGTCAAGAACTACTTGTATCTCTGTTTCCTGATATCGTTGTTATAGTTCAGGGGTGGGCAAACTTTTTGGCTCGGGAGCCGCATTGACTTTTAAAATTTGACAGACGGGCTGGGTCAGCACACAGCTCTGCAAAATCAAGTCATTGTGCCTAATGCGCAGACATGATATTCTTCCGATTAAAAACACCACATAGATAGACAGATTCTTCCCCTACGAATAAACGACTGTGTATGTGTGTGTGTATGTATGTGTGAATGTACCCCCTCAGCTTACACAAGTTGGCCACTTATAAGATAAGAAATAAATAAACGCCCACCCCCCAAAACATAACTCCTCCGGTGCCCACGGATAAACTGTGAACCACCAATTAGTAGCAGGGCTGACCCTCCTTCTTGAATCAACATCTAATTGGGGGGAGCAGACCGGCCTCCTGTCTCTTGCAAGAAACTGCTGGCTAACTCTGCAAACCGCTTGCCGAGGTGTGTGTGTGTGGGGCTTTCACCTGCCTTTCCCCCCGCCCGCCCAGCGCCCATCCGGCCGCCGCTTTTGCCTTTAAACCGCGAGTCCTCCCGGGCGCTTGGTAAGCCCGCTCAACAGAAAACATATGTGCGCCACTCCCAGGACCTGCCCGCTCCGCCCAGCCAGGACGTCCACCACCGAGTGCGCCTCGGTCCGGCTGCGAGGTCCCGGCACCGGCGCGCTGAGGGCGCCGCTGTTCTTCTCTCCCATCTTACCGCAGGGGAAGGCCGTGGAGAGAGGTGTGAAGCGCCTTCTGGTGCTCGGGTCTACGGGAATACGCATCACAACAGCGGGCATTAGGGGAGGAAGGAGGCGGCAGTGGAGCTGCTGCTGCTGGCTGAGAGGTGAGGGAAAGGCGCGCCTAGGACGCAGCGAGCCAGATGCCCAAGAGTGCACAGCAGGCCGCTCCGAAGCCAGACGTGGGAGAAAACCGCCCCAGGCCCCCCCCCTGCGCAAGTTGGCCCCTCACTGCCACTGCCAGTCCCGGCCGCTCCAGCTGCCAGTTGCTCCTTGGGGCGCAGCTCTTAAAATCCTGCTCCCAGCACCCGAGCAACTTCCAGCTTCCTTTTAACTCGTGGGCGCTCGTGCCTGGCCCTGAACCGCGCAGCGGAGGGGAAGCCCGGAGTGCCGCTGGGTTGCCTCCTCCAAGCAGCCTGCCCGCCCACCCGCCCACCAGGCTTCCCCTCTGCCGCACGGCTTGGGGCCAGGCGTGAGCGCCCGTGAGTTAAAAGGAAGCTGAAAGTTGCTGGGAAGTTGCTCGGGTTTCCAGGGCTTCCAGGCTTAAACTTTGCACAGGCAAAGTTTGCAGGTGGGAGCGTCTTCCGGCCGAGGAGCGGGAAGGGTTCCGCCCAGCGGGTGGGTGGGCTGCTTGGAGCCACCTAAAGCTAGGCCGCTGCTGGTGGAGCCTTGCCCTGCCTTGGTGCCCCGTTTCCTGGTTCAGCAGTCCTGCTCGGGCGGCACTTTGAAAGCCTGCTCCCAGCATCCGAGCAACTTCCCAGCAACTTTCGGCTTCCTTTTTCCTCACAGGCACTCGTGCCTGGCCCCAAGCCGCACGGCGGAGGGGAAGCCCGACGGGCGGGCGGGCTGCTTGGAGGAGGTGACCCGGCGGCACTCTGGGCTTCCCCTCCGCTGCGCGGCTCGGGGCCAGGCACGAGCGCCCGTGAGTTAAAAGGAAGCTGAAAGTTGCTGGGAAGTTGCTCGGGTTTCCGGGGCTTCCAGGCTTAAACTTTGCACAGGCAAAGTTTGCAGGTGGGAACGTCTTCCCGCCGAGGAGTGGGAAGGGGTCCACCCGGTGGGCGGGCGGGCTGCTTGGAGCCACCTAAAGCTAGGCCGCTGCTGGTGGAGCCTTGCCCTGCCTTGGTACCCCATTTCCCAGCTCGGCGGTCCTGCTCGGGCGGCACTTTAAAAGCCTGCTCCCAGCACCCGAGCAACTTCCCAGCAACTTTCAGCTTCCTTTTAACTCACAGGCGCTCGCGCCTGGCCCCAAGTCGCATGGCGGAGGGGAAACCCGGAGCACCGCCGGGTCACCTCCTCCAAGCAGCCCGCCCGTCGGGCAGAACCCTTCCTGCTCGGCGGAAAGACGCTCCCACCTGCAAACTTTGCCTTTGCAAAATTTAAGCCTGGAAGCCCCGGAAAAAAAAGGGGGATCGGCGGAGACTCACCTTTGGAGAGGTCGCACTCAAAGGTGATTTTGAACTCCCAGCCGAGGCCTTTTCTTTTTTCCCAGCCGAGAAAGTTCTTTTCTTTCCTACCCCAAGAGCGCTCTGCACTGTTTTGCAGTTTTGGGGGCCATGCGGCACAGGGCAATACGCCATGCCCAGCGATTTTTTTTCAGGGGCGGGCCGGATTAGACAGACCAACAAGCCGGATGTGGCCTGCGGACCGTAGTTTGCCCACCCCTGTTTTAGTTTGTTTTGTTCAGGAAGGAAACAAAATAAGACTTTTAAATGTATTATTTATTTCAAAGAAATATGCAGACAAATATTCAACAAATTTTAAGAAATGAAGGAAGAAAGTTTGCCTCTAGGAGTTTCTTCAAAATAAACTAACCCTGACTTATTGTTTTACAGGTCCAGGTGATCTTGTCTTTTATTTGTAATTCTTTCTTTTTTACATGGTTCTCTCATTTTACTTTTCCACACAGATATGCGTATACACTGATTATAGAAAAAAAGATGGAATTGCTACACAATCAGAATGACTGGAAAGACACATAAAATCTTCCATGTCATGAGGTGCATTTCTAGCAGAGTAGCTATTAGCTAGCCCTAGCTTCCCCAGTGTGGGCATGCAAATGACTAAAGAGACTTCCCCCTGTCTTTCCTCTACAAATGCCCAAGGAGATTTCCCTCTGAACTTCCCTTCGACAAGCACAATTCAAAATGCATTATGTCTCCTCGAGTGGTGAAGAAATGTTTGCAACCAAATTGCCAAGCTTGGAGCTCAAACCAACAGCCCAACTACCACCTGAGGTACTAATATTCAAATACATTTCATTTCTCTCTGTGCCTGTCGGATTCCCTGACCCTTCTGACTTCTTACATTTAAACCTTGTTTTAGAGGAAATTGCCATGATTTAAGGAAAAGTGCCAGCCTCCAGTGTCATCTGAAGAAAGTCTCTGGATCCACAAATATCTAAGAAAAAAATAAAATAAAAGGAAACTGTAATCCATCCTTTTCCAGCTGGAAATTGCTCAGCTGCTTGCAAAAAGACAGATGTAACCATTGGTTGTAAGTATGGTTATGATCAGTGGTCACATAACAAGTGTAAAACAGTATTTTGGCTAAAGAGGAGCTAGCAACGTGATAATCTTTTGTTTAGCAGATTTTGGGTTATGTAGTAGAGGTAGGGGGTGACACCACGACACTTTTGCTTCTTACTGTGTGTAAATAAACTAACCTTTCATTAATAGCTAACATGAATGTATCATCTATGTTACACTATTTTACATATATTGTAAGATAGTCCTTGACTTACAACCATTTTTTAGTGATTATTCAGTTACAATGGCACTGAAAAAAGTGACTTATGACCAGTTTTCACACCTATGGCTGTTAGAACATTCTCATCACGTGATCAAAATTTGGTTGCTTGGTAACTGGCATGTATTTAAAACTGTTGCACTGTGTAGAAAGTCAGCATCCAACTACCTTCCTAGAGAATGAAAAATTTTAGGAAATATTTAAAAAGGCAGGATAGAATATTTCCCCAAAAGGAAAAATGGGGGGAAAAAACCTTAAGGTAGGCAGAAATCAGCCCCAGTCTCCCTGTCCCAAGTAAAAACTGAGGAGCCAGCTTTCCGGAATGCAATTTGGTAATCCATTCAGAACGACTGGGTCAGACAGAAACTTCAGATAAGCAACAAGCCAAGGGTTGACAAGATTAACTCAGACAAACACCTAGAATTTGCATCTCCCTTTTTGCCTATAGAGCCAGCCATGACCCCTACATGACTCCATAGGGATCCAAAGGGTATAAAATCCACCCACTCTCAACTCCATTTTGTCAGCTGTCCCAGAATCACATGCTGTTGGTGGTTCTGCTCATCAGTAAACCAACTTTTTTTCCAATCAGCCTCCATTTTATTCCCAGCTTGGAACTGGACCTACTTTTTTCCCCCCAACAAATGTCCTGGGGTCATCTGTAACCTTCACAGCCAGTTTCCAACAAGCAAAGCTAGTGAGGGAAGCTAGATTTTCTCCAAAATCACATGATTCACTTAACTGCAATGATTTGCCGAACAACTGTGGCAAAAAAAAGTTGTAAAATGAGGTACAACTCACAACCTGCCTTGCTTAGCAACAGAAATTTGGTGTGGTAAGACAAGGACTAATTATATTAAGAAATGTATTTGGCACCAAGCTGCACATATTTGGGAATGTAACATAGGGCTGTGAAAGGGAAATTGAATGTAAATTCTGGTGGTATAAATTTTAAATCTGAATCACCCTAAACAGAATCCAATTGAAAACTTATAAACATAAAAGATGTCATTGTGTTTCAATTATCACAAGGTAAATAATTTCCTTATTAGAAGACATTACTTAAACCACTTTTGTATGGTTGCCAGAAAAAACACTTTAGCAAATCCTATATAGACACTGATAAGTTTTTTAACAAAATATTTGTAGATGTTTGATCTTTGTATTTAAAAAAGAAGAGTTCAAAGATTACAGTACTATTGGAATGTTGCAGATGCTGTCTCAAACTCATAAAAAAATGGCTTGTCTTGAAAGACTGAATAAAACAAAAAAATTGTTTATTAAAAAGTTAAGGACTTGTCTTTTTAAAAATTATTTTTATCTCAAAGACTTCCTACCCAGGCTCTCGCAGCAGCAGGCTTTAAAAGCATACCCCCAAAGTTATAATAGCATATATACATTATATATGATTATATAATATATATATATATATTATAGTTATAATGATATCTGCATTCAAACTCAACTGTAAACTTTGTTAGAACAAATGATATTTTAAAATGTTTTTTTAAACTAATATAAGGATCAACTAACAAAAAAAAATCCTTCTGTAACTAATAAAACAACAATACAATTCCACTAATATAGTTTTGGATATCACCTGATAATGTAGCATCACAGGTAATCCTCAACTTAACCACAATTGAGCCCAGAATTTCTGTTGTTGAAACATTTGTTAAGTCAGTTTTGCCCCATTTTACGACCTTTCTTGCTACAGTTGTTAAATGAATCACTGAAGTTGATTAGTTAGTAACCCGGTTGTTAAGTGAATCTGGCTTCCCCATTGACTTTGCTTGTCAGAAGGTCACAAAAGAGGATAAAATTATCTTGGGGTATAGCAACGGTCATAAATATGAACCAATTGCCAAGTGCCTGAATTTTCATGGGGATGCTGAAAAGGTCGTAACTGAAAATGGTCATAAGTCACTTTTTTCAGTGCCATTGTAACTTTGAATGGTCATTAAATGAACTGTTGTAAGTTGACGACAATCTGTATTTCTAGACTTCATATTTTAAAATATGAAAAAATGTACATTCTACATTTTTATTTCTAATTTTCATATAGTTTGTTTTATATATATTATACAAGGATATAATTGAAAAAGTAATTTATACTTTTAAAAATAATTTATACTTTTATATTTAAGTTACTGTAAATTTTAAATTCAGGGTTCATAATTTTTCTTACTATTTTATAACTGTAAATATTTATATAAATACTTATATTTATGTAATAATTTATTATATATAATTATAGGTATAATATGATATAAATAAATGGTTAATGGGAAAAATACTATATCTGAACTGCAAAAATCTATTAATTGGCAACAGAGTTATGCAAACAGCAAATATCAATAAGCATCAGTTTAGATATTTCAAAGAATAATTTATTAATCTTTAGTTTAACATTAGAAAAGTGAAGTAAAACACTTAGTGAATTTTTTTTATTATGAGTCAAGATAGAAACTTCTAGTATATGGTGAACTAGATGGAGAGTGGAGAAGTTTAGTTTGGTAGGAGTAAATATATCTCTTGTGGTTTTAAAATGCTGGCTGATAAACTAATTTTTCAGTTTCATTGCACCATCTTATTTTTTCTTTATAACAATAAATGTTACTGATCCAAAACCTTAAAAGATTACTGGAAGTTCCATTAAATGAAGTGCAATGTGACCTGGTCTGGTATGTAGACAATAGTTTTGCTGTAATAAAAAAGGAACAACTGGAGAAGATACATGAAACAATTAATAATATGTTCAAAGTAATAAAGAAGAAGAAAAGAACAACATACTATCCTTCCTGTATATCCTCATTAACAGAGGAGCTGATGGCAAATTAGAAACATAGATCTATCAAAAAACAAACACCCCAACAACAGATGCTGACCACATGCTCTATTACCAAATAACAACCCAACCCTGCACAAGAAGAGTTGTGTAAAAAACATTCAGACAAGTGCAAACGCACTGCAGCAATCTAAACCACCAGAAAAAATGAAACAGTCCATCTACACAACACCTTCTAACAAAATGGATACCTGCACAACTTCATTAAACTTTTTATTCTTCATAATAATAACAGAATTGGAAGAGACCTTGGAGGTCTTCCAGTCCAACCCCCCTGCTCAAGCAGGAAACTCTACCATTTTAGACAAATGATTGTTCAATCTCTTCTTAAAACTTCCAGTATTGGAGCATCCACAGATTCTGGAGGCAAGTTGTTCCACTGATTAATTGTTCTAATTATCAGGAAATTCCTTAGTGCTTGGCTGGTTCTCTCCTTGATTAGTTTCCATCTATAGCTTCTTGTCCTACCCTTAGGTGCTTTGTCCCCCTCTTTTTTGTGTTTTTGGAACACTGCTATCATATCATCCCTAGTCCTTCTTTTCATTAAATTACACATACCCAATTCCTGTAACCATTCTTCATATATTTTAGCCTCCAGTCCTGTAACCATCTTTGTTGCTCTTCTCTGCACCCTTCTAGAGTCTCAATCTTTTTTTTTTAATGTCATGGCAACCAAACTTCCAGATAATCAACCAACACCCTGATAATCAAGAAATATCATCAGACAGAAACCCTAATCAAGGAACCACCAAGGAGGAAAACCACACCACCAACATTGACAGGGCAAGCTACTGTACATAAGCACCACACTCCCTAGCACCGATTATGTCACCCAGTTGGGTAAACATCTGCAAACAATCAAGCTAAGAGAACATATAGGATCCTAAGCTACATATATGCTCTTCTATCAAAAATATTTAGTCTTTCTATATGCCATATATGACCTTTTCAGCTGTGCACAATCCTGATCAAACCATTTTTTATGTTGTACACCCCAATTATTGAAGTTTTGTTTTATTTCTTTGACAAAAACTATTTTGAAATTAAAATACAAGTCTAAGTATGGTTTTTGAGATTTGCCTGGCAGGTGTACATGAATTTCTAAGGTTTCTGATGCCGTTAGCCATTTAGCAATTGCTTTTGCACTACTTTCATTCCATTCCAACCTCTGTGTTATTTTCCAGCATTGAAAGAGGCAGTCATAGTTAATATTGGAGGTAATGATTGCTTTCTAATTCTGAATATATCCATTCAGGATTATACAATGTGATCCAGTTTTAAATTATTAATTTTATCCCTGCCTCCCAGTAACCATGTTTTGCTGGATCACCCTCATCTAGAGACTGAGTAAGCAAAGCTCCAGAGGAGTCATCTGCCTAACACATAATCCTGCTCAATTAGATTTTAGATTCTTAAATTATCTAGGTTATAAGGGTCCTTCTGGTATATCCTCCTCATGAAAGGTCTTGAACTGAAATCATTTGTCCCAATCCTGGCATTTAAATTCCTGTTAGTTTTTGCTGATTGCTGCACTAATATACCAAGTACCATCACTAGCACTGATGTTATTATTTAGTTTGGGTAATGAAACCTGAGGAAGAAAGCAACCAAGCTCAGAGAGCATCAAGGACTCCTTGCTGCAGGGTGTATAAGCAAGTGACAATAAAAAATTGAATATTGGGTGTTGTTAGTCTAGATATGGGTTTTTTTAGAAGAGGGATGTTAATCATTAATGTTAAGGAATATGATTTCAATTTGGTTGAGGGACAGCAGGAAGACAGATACCCCTGGGTTTAAAGGAGGCAGAGGAACACATTTCAATTGTAAAACTGCATTAACTCCCTTGGGTCCCCCTCCTATCTTACCTGGAGAGTCTATAATGAATTGACCAATAACTACCCCAACTCTATCTCTGATGTGGCAGCCCAGGTTTAGATATTCAAAGATTGTTTTTTGATGGTCCTGACCAGCTAGCAATATTCCAAGTCAATAGGGAGATTAGGTAGATCCGTTCTGTCTGTGTTGTAAAGTTGTTGTCCCTGGAAAGTTATCATTGCTGTCCTAGAATTCTAGCATCCAATATGAAGACTGTTCCGATAGATATGGAGATAAATTTGTTGCATCTAAAATGAACAATTTAATTTGCAGGGAATATCTAAAGTGGGTTTACTACAGAGCTGGGCACTTTATAACTCACAAGCCAGCTCTGGGGCAGCAGCAGTGGGCAAGGCAGCAGTGGGGCAACATTGGGGCAGCAGCCATCCACAACAGTCCCAAGTTCTCCTGTGACCCTTTGAGAAAATTAGTTGCCCACCTCTGGTTTAATTTGTATGAAGTCCCAATCTTTGCCTTGTCAAGGAATAAGGATCTATTAATAAAGTCATTTGACTGCAGTTTTGTCGGTTTTATTTTAACAATTTACCCTTTATCAGAGAACATGTCAGAAATAGTCTGTAGAGCTTCTCAGTTATCCAGGTCATGATTGTTCCAAAGGTGCTTTTTCAGGAGGCAACTGGACTTTGTTTTTATTTTGAAGATGTTTTGCTTCTAATCCAAGAACTTTCTTCAGCTCTGACTGGATGGTGGGGAACAGAAGGATTTATATTCCTTGCAGACAGCTGGTCACTTGCATTTTTTTACAGGGTTGTTGAAGCACTTGGAAGTTAACCTGTGTCCTCAGGGTCACCTGAGTTCCTGTAGCCTGCTTTTTTTTGGGAAATCCATACATACTCCCACACCATTCAAAGAGTAATTCATCCCAAATTGCATAGCTAAAAGTCTGTAAAGATTCTCAGTCATCCAGGTCATGGTTGTCCCAAAGGTGCTTTTTCAGGAGGCAACTGGACATTTTGCTTAAATCCTTCTGTTCCCCACCATCCAGTCAGAGCTGAAGAAGTTTCTTGTTTGAGAAATGGAATGTCTTCAAAGAAAAAGAAAGAAAGTCCAGTTGCCTCCTGAAAAAGCACCTTCAGGATGTCAGAAAGCTTAACCTGGGCTTCTGCATAGTCTTAATGAAGTGTTAGATCCAGCATCATGTTTTTTAACAGAGCATCAAAATATTTTTCCAGGAATTCCAAATATTTTATAAATAAGTATGCTATTTATAAGTATGCTCAAATAATAAGATTATTTGGGTTTAAACTCCATTGAATTTTCTGGTGGGAATCTTTCAGTAGTCTGTATTTACATCTTACTTGTAAGCTTTTTGAAAAATGTCCCTTGAGGTTAGCAAAGTTATAAACAGGTGAATTAGCAAGTTATAAACAGAGTGAGAAATGGGGAGAGAATCCAGATTTTAATGCCTGCCAGGTAGTGAAATATCTAGCAGCTGTTGTTGTTTTTTCAGTTCTGTTTGAAGGTCCCATTTAATTGATTCAAGGTTTGCAAACTTGTTAAAGGTGAGAGGAAAATTCATTTTGCTTACAGATTTTGCTTACAGATTACATCTTTGGCTGTTTAGCAGATTTGATAAAAAGAAAAAGGGATCCCAGACTGATGCCTGGACGTTTCTTTTTCCCATGTTGTTCAAATCCATTCAGAATCTTTTACCTCACTTGAACAAACACTTGAACGACTATATCTAAACATAACTAATGAGCCGAATAAAAGTCTATAATAAAGTTCCTGAAACCTAGCATACTTATTTATAACCAAGAATGAGCTAAACGAGAAACAAAAGTAACTAAAATACACCGTTATAAAGTAACATAACCTTGAAAGGGGAAGGAAACTTTGGAAAATACGAGTTGCTGGGCTGAGGCCTTGGCTTCTCCAAGATTACGTTACACGCGCTTTTTATCGGATATGTAAGAACGGCAATGTTATTTGGTACTGCTTTTGTTTTAGGGTAGAGGAGGCGTGACGTGGAGAACCGGTATGCCAACATCAGTATTCCTATTTTCCACCTCCTAACAATGGCTCGGGCGGCGGGAGGGTGGACCAATCGGCAGGCAGAAACCTCGCGGCTGCAGCCTCGCCACTCGGCGGGCAAAGCTCCCCTCTTCCCCCGGGCCGGGTCGGGCCGAGCGCAAGGGGCACCTGGGTGACGCTAAAGAAAGCCAGGCGGCAGAGACACGTGGTGGGCGCTTCCGCCTTGAGCGGAGTTCGGAGAGCCGTGTGCATGAGGAAAATCTGAGACGTCGCCAAGGGTCTAACCGCTCTGCGACTTCCTCGTGCCCGCAAAGTTTTCGTCGGTTCCGCCCCCCTCGGCGGTCCGCCTTACGAGCTCGGCTCTCCGTGCTTCGACGGCGACAAGCAGGAATGCACCGGCAGTTTCATCCTGGCTTCGGAGGTGCTGACTTCGGCGTGGTTCTTCGGCCGAGCCAACGAACCTGAGACGAAAAAACAGGAGTTGGAACCGGTAAGTTTGCCTGCCTTAACTTTCCCCACTGCCTTTCCCGTCGTTTCGGGAGTTGTGTCTTTCCCTTCATTGGTCAGCGCGGTTCTTCCCACCTGGCGTCTTTGGGAACGGGCGTCTTTGAACACAACCAGATGGAGGTTTGGCAGCGGATGGGAACTCTGACCCAGGAGCAAGCAGTCATCAAGCAAGATTCATTTTTCTCTGTTTCCACTGTGCTGCGTGCGTAGGGTAGACTTTTTAATAATGTAATTTAAAAAAAAAACGAAATGGAAAGAATGCCTTATTCTGTTAGGCTGTCCCATTAGAACTGCTTTAAAGGAGATTTTCTAATTCTAGGGACCGCGAGAATCTATGACCCTATTGACAGGAAGCAATAAAGCTGTTGCTCAACACATCTGGGACAATAAAAACCCATTGAAAAAGTCTGCACTGCTTTGCTAGTTTGTCATGAGGATACATCTGTAATAAAGTTCTGTACTCATTAGTCTTTAAACAGGTTTAATGGGTCTGAATATTTAGGGAACTAGATGTAAAAGACTGCTCAATACTTAAGGGAAAATACTCCTTTTTAAAGATATCCCCCCTATTTTTACAGATGCTAAAATGTAGGTGCTCTTTATGAAATGTAGAAACAGTTGTTGCTGTGTATCACTTTTTAAGGCATTTCCTTAAGGAATGTTGCTTTCCAGGAGTTGAATTATGATCCAGTAACTGAGTTCACACAACAAAAGTCCCCATGAGTAACTTGATCATGTTAACCAATTATCCAAGTTTGCATAACCATTTGTACTGGGGTCCCATAGTGTGCTTGTTTTCAGTTGTTTAGTGTGTTCAAATGTTAATGTCTCATGGGAATGATTGCGATAAAGGATAGCTTTTAGCAGGTAATATGTTGCACTTGTAAAGATTCAGAGGATGGAAAGCAATGGGCAGATGAGTCAAGAAAGGATATTTTAAGGATTGCTAAGGGCTTGTTAATGAGCTGAATCCCAGGACTGGCTTTGGTATTCTTTTTGAAGAAAACAAAAGAGGGTAGTAGAGGAGACAGGGGACAAATAAGCCATAATCTTAGAGAAAGGAGCACAGTGACAAGTTAGTCCTGAGGGGGAAAGGCTAAATAAAACATGTTGACTGAGGTCCACACATTTTAAAATTACTAGAGATGAGAAACACAGCTCTGGTGTATCCTAGTGTGCGATGTACCCTTCACTGTGTGGGTTTACATTTAAATAGATATTAGATTGGGCTTGAAATGAGGGGCTTAAAAAGATATATAGAGTTGAAGACAAAATTTGGTATCATTTTTAAGCTATTGTCTTTTTTGTCTTTTTTTCCAGGGATTGTCTTTTTTTTTTTCTAACTAGGCAGTTCTCTGCAATCTATCTGCAATCATATAACTAACAAAATAAACATGCAAAGACATAATCAGATATTATGTTTACCTGTTCTTTATTTCATTATAGTGATGCATGAAATATTTTGTCAGGTGACTCTGCCAGGTCTGCTCATGTACAGCAGTGTTTTACCAGTTTTTATTCTTTTTTTGTTTTTAGGGAGTTAAAAAAAATTTGTAAATTGTTTTTGAGTTTTCACAAAAAGAAAAGAAATACAATTAAAACATCTTTTTTGAAAGCAGCATAATCCTGGGTTACATTTCTTCGTACAAACACAAATTCAGGTTCATGCTCATTTTTATATTCTATTCCATATTTTATTACAATTTTAAATTTTCTACATGGCTTCTCCCCTCTTTTAATTTCCTCAGTTTTATTGTATTTATTTCATCTCAATTCAAATCATTATATTTGTATTTTTTTTCTGTCCTGTTTCAATTGTATATTATCTTTTCTCTTTAAACAAAATTTCTCCTCTAATTACTGATTGGAGTATGACGCCTTTATATCTTTCCCCTAAAGTTATAACACTCAATATAATACATAACTTCTATTCGGATTCTGCTTGGTACATTCTTAAACTACACACAGTATTCTTAAAAAAAGAAAAAATTATAAATGTATATAATTAAAACAACATTCCATTCCCATTCAGTTCTATCATTAATATTAATATTCATTACAGTCTTAACATTTTTCATGTTACTTTTCAATTAAATATCATACTTCTATGGGAACAATTATAAACTTTCCATAATCAATTCCCCCCCCTTCACTTATATTTTATAAAACATTGACTAATGAAAGTGTTCCCATTCCTTCCTAATTGAATTTTCTCATTTTATTTTATTTACTTTATTCTCAAACATTTCACTAAGTTACACGAACCATTCTATCCCTCATTCTAATCATATGTTGTTTCCAATTTTCTATTATTAAATTTATTTCTATTTCAAATATAACAACACAATCTCATGTACCTTTACCAGAATCCCCTTTTCAGTTAGATTTTCACCCATTATCTCTAAATAGGTCCTGTTTTTTTATATCTTGCTCCGGACCTTTGCAACTTCTATTCCTTTCCTTCTTCTCTCTCTTCTTCTCTGTCCCCTTTTTACCCCTTTGTCTCTCTACCTCTATTTCCCTCTTCTGTATTCACCTTTTCTGTTGCTTTCCAGTATTATACTTATTTTTTGAATTATTTTTCTTTTCTTTGGTTGTTTTTTTAAGTCTTAAATTCTCCATCCTCTTTCTCCCCTTTCCTTTTTCTTCCCCACATAGAGTTACTTGTTCATTAAAGATGGCTTCTTCTTTGTCCCAGTCTTCTTGTTTTGCAGTCTTTTCTTGTTGTTTCTCATAGTTCCAAATCTCCATTTCTAGAAATTGAAAAACGAAGCCAAGGGAACCCTTCCCTTCTTGTGTATCTTCTTTGTACTTTTTAAGTTCCATTTTCAATTCATCCAAAAGTAATGCCATTGTAGAAATTTTTAAACAACCACCTGATTGATTTTAGTCATTCAAATATAATAGCCCAAAATCCCAAAGTCACCAAGTTATCCAAATACACACAAGCTGCTTCTTTTTGCTCTTTCTTTTTTTTTCACTTTCTCTTCCTGTGGTTACTATTTAGTTGCAAAGTTTCAGTTAAAATGTATCTTTTAGAAATCTTATTGAAATTTTACATTAGATTTTTTTTAAAGTCCAGGCAGTCTCCTCCCTCCAGATCCTGCCCTTATTCTTTTTCTCTTCCTTCCTGCTTATAGAAGAAAAAAGTTTTTAATGTCCAGAAATCTTTATTGTCCCTTTGGCATTTAGTTATATTTTCAGCTTAATTGCCTATTGATGCCAAAGCGGATTTTTCCAATTTCTTATTCTTAATTGTCAATATAAGGAAGGGGAGAGTCAAACCTTTCCCTTTTCACTTTCTTTCTCGGCTTCTGACTCTTCTTTGGGAGCAATGTTATTTCTTGTAAAATTTAAATTCCAGGATATCTTAATTATTGCCTTTTCAACTTAGCCCGGTCAGCCAAAACTTTCACTTCTTATCTTCCTCCTGCACGTTCTTTTCCGGTTGAGAACTTCTTTGAGGTGGCCATTTCTGACCACCGCTCTTACTGCCTTCGGGAAAGGGAGTAATGGCCAGCTGAGGAGGAGAGATGTGGCTCTCCTCGACCCTGCTGGCAGTCTCCCCCTTCTTCACCACCTCTACGGGGTGGCTTAGCCCCGAAGCCAGCTGGCTCGGGGCGCTCCAGCAGCGAGCCCAGGCAGAAACCATGCACAATCGTGGATTCCTGTCTGTCACCGAACCCCTTCAAACTGGAAGTCAGGAGTTAAGATTTTTATTTCCCTGGAAAAAGGAAGGGAAGAAAGGGAGGAATCTGGGTAAAGTCTCCATAATTCCCATGTGAGATTAGAAATACTAAGGAAGCATCAGGGGTGTCATGGGAGGGGAGAATCAACAATATTAAACAGTAGAAACAGGTGGGCTGATCAAAGTCCCACCACCCCTTTTTATCTATGCAATGCATGTTAAAAGGGCTGGAGCTTCGATAACACAGTTGTGCCTGACATTTTGAACTTTTGAGTCCCTTTGAAGACATCCCTGAGCAATGTTTGCCAATGAGTTCTTCAGTCCCATCCTCCCAATAGGAGTTTAAGGCAGGAAATTGAGAAAATGCTTTCCTTGATAGATACATCAGAGTTACCTGTGATAAGAAGCTAGCTTTTTCCAATGCTTTAGAAATGTTCTCAGATTTTAGGAGAAACTTCTTTGAAACTTACAAAATATGGGAGAAAAATGCTACTAAATTTGCTCTTTGTGAACACACATGGATGCACATACACCAAGCTCAATTCTCAGCATTTTAGAACAGAGGCTAATTTGTATTATCTTGGATGTTTGTGCACACTCTCTCTTCACTAGCCATGCAAAACCTTCTAGAATTTCTAAGCATGTCTAAAAATTTGGTTGTTCTTTGTGTGCAAATTTTCCACTTAGAAGGACACATTAACATAAACATTGACTTGGCTTCCACCAAAAACTATAATAAATAACTCTAGAATTTATGAGCTCCTCTCCTCTACACTCAATATTCCAGCTCTTTCTGTAATTGATGACTGACTCTACTTTTTATTTAAAAAATTGTCTACATATTTGGTATGGTAGTTGCCAAATTAGTGTCATTACTATTGTATAAACAAACATCGCAATTGAGAAAATCCAAACTTCAGTCTATCCTTACTCGTGGAAATGCATTGTAAGCTTTGGGCTATCACTTTCTGTCAAACCAACTTACAGTTTTTATGAGGATAAAATGAAAAGCGATTCCTATCAGTGCCTGGTGATTTGATCAATTATTAATTATTTTTTGAAAATTAATAATAGCCTTCTCGGTGATGGTTCTATATTAAAACAGAATAATGTGTCTAAAATGCAATAGAATGAAGTTACTAAAAGTACAGTACATAGTAAATGACAAAAAAAATAAAAATAAACCAACGGCATTTCAAAAGTCAGTAAGAACTACAGTATAATAGTAGTCCTTGTAAAAAGCAGATAAGAATTAAAATGAGCATTCTTCAAATTGTTATGCTACAAACTAGAAAGAATGTTTAGAATCTTGCTAAAATATCCTTTCTTTCGAAGATTTCCCAGTAGAAAATGGCCTAGTTGACTATTATGTGACATTGCCCAAAAAAATTGTATGGATGTCACTAAGAGTTGAGTTCTGATTCAGGATGTCTTACCAATATTTCTGGGTGGGGGTTCTTTACCCTTTCATCAAGATATTTTCCCTTCAGCTCAGTTCATAGAAAAAAAAAATGATTTGGAATGTTCTGCTGAAAACAGAGAAATACAGAATTGAATAAATCTTGTGCCAGATCTGAAATACCTGGAGTAACTGTGCAATCATATGTCTTGCACATAGGTAAGTTATCAATTGCTTACTACTTGTTTAAATGTGCCCTTAGGTTTTAGCATACATTTAGCATACAATGCATAAAGAATTCCATCTGGACTTCATTCACTATTTGTAAAAAAAAAGCCAGACTTTTTGGACAACAGTGACTTTCATTTTTGTCATCAAGGACAATGTCTATGGATAATCTCAATTAACCAGATCATGTTTGTCCAAAGGTGCTTTTTGTGTTTGGTTTTTTTTTTCTTTCAAAATATTTTGCTTCTCATCTAAAAAACTTCTTCAGAAGCGAAATATTTTGTAAGAAAAAAAAACCAGGAAAGCTCTTTCTCTTTTGGAACCGGCACCTTTTGGGAGATCCATCAAGGACAATGTCCCATCTCTGAGACTCTGAATCTTGCCAACATAGTTGAATCTCACCCGAGCTTCCTGATCATATATACATTTGAATTACTATATCTTTATGGTTAGTAGACATAAGAAAATAAAGATAAGTAAATGTCCACATGATTTATGACTGTTTCATACCATATTGGCAAGATAGAATAATATCAAAAGCTATTTCAGTTTTTGTCAGATACCCAAATGTTTGCTTGTGTGAAACCTAGTATTTTTGTAGAAGTATTAAATAGTTTACAATATTGGGAAGCATTCAGACCACACAGTCCCAATCCATATCTTGCACACTTAATTTATTTAGATAAATTAGATCTTTTCTTTTAATATGAAACATAAAATCTGATCCAGCACAATCAGATGTTAAAGAGGGGGTTGGTAGTACAATATAAGTTATTAAAAAGCAGATAGAGAGGGGTTTTCAATTACTGGAGCCTTTTAAGAGAAAATTGATGGTTACCTCTCAAGGATCCTATATTCATGGCAAAAAGTTGAACTACAGCAGGGCTGTCTTGTCACTACCCTTGTCACGGTGGCATCATGTGACTTATCCAGAATTTTTCCCCTTTGCTAAACTGGGCGTGGGCCTGGCCTGCATATGATGCATCCGGCCTGTGGGCCGGGAGTTTGACAGCCCTGAACTACAGTACAGGTTATCCTCAACTTATGACTGGTCATTTAGCGACCATTCAAAGTTACAATGGATTCTGAACAAGAAACTTATGATCCGAATTTGAAGTTCCAATGTCCACTTGGCAACCAACTTACATTTAGGGCCATTTGCAACATCCCATAGTCATGTGACTACAATTTATGATGTTTTCCCAAAGAACTGTTTACTTCTGGTTTCTTTAAAAAAATGTCCCATAGAGAATTCACTTAATGATGAAATGCATTTGCTTTACAATCACTATGTTTGCTTAATGACTGCTGCAAAAGTTGTAAAATCAGGTGTGATCATGTGATGATCCCATTACAACTCACGACCAAAATTGCAGGCTTCATTATAGACATAAGTTGAGGGCTACCTGTAAATGAAGTTGCTCCAAGTCTATGATTCTGTATGATTAATTCAGAGTAAGTTAAATCATAACGTGCTTGGTTTAGTTTTAGCGTATCATATTGTGTGAACTTAGCAATTATGATAGTTTATGCTTTAGTATAAATACATTGAATTGTGATTTTTTTTAATTTGTTCATTGGTAAAGGGACTATGACAGTGCAATGAATGCCTTCTAATATATGCAAGCTATGATTTTGGTTACTCAATGCTGCATTTTCTTCTTGTGTATGCTTAAAGACTTTAAGAAAATGGAACTTTGTGTGTGCTATAAGAACTACATGTGGCTCTTTAGAAAACATGTAGACTAATGAGTACATTAATAGAAGGAAATATCCTCTACAGAAGGGGGAACCTTTGATGCATTTTCTAAATGGGAGGGACTGTTTCAGTAACACAATTCCTGTGATCCTGGCAACTGTTGTATTTTTCAACCTGCTGCAGAGGCTTTTGTGAAATGTTATTCTATCATGTGACTGGAGTTTTCCCCCTGTTCTTTCTCTAGGAACACTTCAAAGATGCAGCATTAATTCAAAGGCAGCTACTGATCTCCAGATCTTGCTGAAACTACTGAATTCTACTGCATGACAATGTCGTTGGGACATTTAAGCAAGGGAGTCATCCTAGATGAACTTATTGATACCTGTATTGATTCTTTTGGTAAGTTGATTGTATTTTAACCATTTTTACAATTTTTGAGTAGTTTTTTTTTTTTTTTACCATTTGAGCAATTTACTTTGTAGTGTTTGATATATAATTATGTGTGATTTTATATTTAATACTACTTTTACAAATATAAACTATTGGATGTTTTGGCAATATTGATGATGCAAGTGCTGTCTTAGGAAAAATTAACGAGTCCACCAGAAATATCACGGGTGGTATTTATTTTATTTATTTGATTTGTCAATCACTTACAAGATAATAGGTATAAGCATAAACATTAGTTATGAATACATGAAATGGATACATATAAGAAAAATAAAAAGAAACGATAGGGACGGTAGGCACATTGGTGCGCTTATGCATGCCCCCTACAGACCTCTTAGGAAAGGAAAGATTACATGCAATCTATCTCTGTCCAGCTCTGAATAACAGGCATATGAATAATTTAAAAATGTAGATGATATTTTTCAGAATTGAACTAAGCATCAGATAAGGATATTTTTTTTTATTTTGCACTTTTAAAACATAGCTCACAACTAAATTGATAGCTAATTTGAAGGGAAAGTACTTGTTCTGCCATAAATACAATATTTTAGCCTTGTAAAAGAGAACATAATTTATAAAACACAGTTGTTAAGCTTTTAGTTGCCATATGCATTATTCATGCTTTTTACTACTTTATTGACAGAATAACTTTGAATAAAGATAACAGTACACAGCCAATCCAATGCATACTTTGGAATATGTTCCAATGGGTTAAATGGGGCTTAGTTCCTGGTTCAGTTCGATTTGTAAATGTTTATAATCTTTTTATCATGTTTATCAGTTTCCTTTAATTTATAAATTGCTATTTATTTTGTTCATGAGATCTCAATATAAAAATATTGAGAAATAATTTTGATTTTTGTGAGTTTATATTTTATAATATTGTCAATGTTGATTTTTACATTTTCTTTTGCTATGTCTTTTACATTGTATTTTTTGTGATCAATATATAACTGAAGGTATATTATTCTAGGTGTGGGGGAATAAACTGCTTTTTGTGCTTGTTTATTCCTCCTACCTACATACAATGCACGACAAGTAAAGATAGTTAATCCATTTGAATTATAGTTCATTCATGTGCATGTAAAACAATACATTTTGATAGCTTTTTTTTCCTTGTGAACAATTTAGAGCAGTGAATAGGCTTAGTAGTTAACACCAAATCTTCCTAGTTCCAGAGGAAAGCATGCATGTTATTTATTTATAACAAAGCATTTATAACAAATATTTGCTTCGTGGAATTTTCAAAAACATTTGTTTTCTATTGTTTCTTTCCATATAATATCTAATTGATGCAACAGTTATGGTTTATTCACGGTGTAATAAAGGAGTTAAATCTATATTTACACAATTATCATATATATATAGATTTTAAGTTTTTGCGGGTACTTACATGTATGGTATTCAGCTTTGTTCAGGTATTTTCCCACATCATTGTAGTTGTGCTTTTAAAGTTGTAGCAACTTTTCAGCAGAATCTCATTTGCCATCATCAGGCTTCTGTATTGTGTCTGTCAACACAGACGGACACAATACAGAAGCCTGATGATGGCAGATGAGATTCTGCTGAAACGTTGCTACAACTTTAAAAGCACAACTACAATGATGTGGGAAAATACCCGAACAAAGCTGAATACCGTACACGTAAGTACCCGCGAAAACTTAAGAAATATATATGTGTGTGTGTGTATGTGTATGTATATGTATGGTATTCAGCTTTGTTCGGGTATTTTCCCATGTCATTGTAGTTGTGCTTTTAAGCACAACTACAATGACATGGGAAAATACCCGAACAAAGCTGAATACCATACATACATACATACATACATACATATGATGAACACAAGACAGACGAACAGACAAACACAATACAGACGAACACAATACAGAAGCCTGATGATGGCAGATGAAATTCTGCTGAAACATTGCAACAACTTTAAAAGCACAACTACAATGACGTGGGAAAATACCCGAACAAAGCTGAATGCCATACATATGGCTAGCTAGCTAGCTAGCTAGCTAGCTAGCTAGCTAGCTAGATAGATAGATAGATAGATAGATAGATAGATAGATAGATAGATAGATAGATAGATAGATAGATCTTTGGTTATTTGGGTTTTCTCCCGCGTAAGATTGGAAGTATCTAGACAACGTTTCGATGAAGTCTCATTCATCACCTTCAGGCCTGAAGATGATGAATGAGACTTCATCGAAACGTTGCCTGGATGCCTCCAATTTTGCGCGGGAGAAAACCTGAATAAACAAAGATCCATATATATATATATATGTCTGGCATTCAACTTTGTTCGGGTATTTTCCCACGTCATAATAGTGGTGCTTTTAAAGTTGTAGCAACGTTTCAGCAGAATCTCATCTGCCATCATCAGGGTGATGGCAGATGAGATTCTGCTGAAACGTTGCTACAACTTTAAAAGCACCACTATTATGACGTGGGAAAATACCCGAACAAAGCTGAATGCCAGACACACACACACACACACACATATATATATATATATCTGTGTGTGCGTGTGTATGTGTGTATGTGTATATGTATATATGATTCCTATTTCTGCTTTAAACAAATGAACTAAAGAATGTAGTACCCCTTTTGCTGATGTGTTAAACAATTGAGTTGAAGGGAAACTTTCCATGTATATTATTTACTTATATGATTTTTTTATCCCATCTTTTATTACTTTATAAGTAACTCAAAGCAATGGACATATATAATAGCCCTTTCTCCTCCTATTTTCCCCACAACAGCAATCCTGAGAAGAGGATTGGGTGGGAGAGTAACTGGTCCAAAGTCACCCAGCTTGGCAGGACTAGAACTCACGGTCTCCTGGCATCTAGTCTAGTGCCTTAAACTGTAGATCAAACTGGATCTCATCTCTCATTTAATGTTAATTATTTAGCAATTAAATGAAACTGCTTTCCAAATATGATAAAGATTGCATCATGGGACTATTGGTGGGCAAATTGATAGGAAGGAAATACTACTGGAAACTTAAAGATTCATAGATCTTGTTGAGCCTCTGAGTTGCTTAAACTATTATGTTCCTGTAAATTAGTTGTGAAAAAGAATAATTAACTGTGTATTAAATCACATTATGTAGTACAGTATGTTGAACTATTATGTTTCAGCTTTTATTGTTTCTGAAGTGTTCTTATATTGTTTCAGTTTTACAAAGCTCAAGAATAGCTTGCATTAGACATTTAAAAAGTGGGTTTTGAAATGAAACACCTATAATTTTATTGCTATACTTGAGTGAAATTGGTTTGGAGAATGTGCATTGTGTTGAATATTCTAGGACTTCCCAATAGTTCTGTACAGTGAAGAACTGAGTATAATAAACCAGAGAAGCTTCAAAAAAGTTTCTCAATTAGTTTTGGAAACTGTAAGTAATACATTGGTGGCTTCTCTGCTACAATATGCAAAACACTACATGTTCAATTAATAATAGCAATAGTCAGTAGCAGATACATTGGAATTGCTATCAATGACACTTTTGCAGTTCAAAAGGTACACAGTTTAAATTCAGTATTATGCAAAAGCATTTTGTTTCACTATTTTGGAATTATTGAAACTATGTCATGAAGCATAAATCCTTAGGATTTTAAGCTCAGATAATAATATTTAGGTCAAAATGTGACTACCACAAATTGTTGATTATGTAGAATAGATTACTTTTGGAAGAGGAGGTTCATAAATTTTTCTCTTGGAATTAAAATAAGTTTTAAGTCTAATATTCATGCATTTTCAGTATATTCCTGAATGGATTTACAAGTCTGTCTGGTTTTTTTTTTTTAAGAGGATCTGAACATAGTTTAGAAATATATGTCAGGAATGGATAATACGTAATTCTTCAGATGTTAAGGAACAATGGGAAATATAGTCCAACGTTGTCTGGAGGAGCACACTGTACGTTGACCATACTATAGAAATTTCACTTCCATAAATCATAATTGCTATACTAGACTTGTGCTTAACTCTGCTACTAGCCAACACTTTAGTTGTATAAATACCCAATGTGTTCTTTACAGATCTTACTGCTGCTTTTCATTAATAACCTTTCTGATGTCTCCTCAGCTAACTACCATTCATTTAGTAACTGGTCAAACTTCTGCAGACCTATCTGAGGAGTACTTACAACTCAGATTCAAAGTTCTGATGGTTGCCTCCTCTGTGATCATATCACTCCACTTTAGGTACTTGGCAATAGGGCCATATTTACAAGTGTTTGCAGTGTCCCATGGTCATGAGACTGTTTACGACAGTTTTGTTGAAAACCTATATTTTCTGGGTTTCTCCTTAGAGCTGCTCGGAGCATCCAGAGAGTGGGTGGTGCTTCAGTCTTCTGCTGTTGTAGGTGAGCTAATTCTTGAGGAACGCTCCTCCTTCCGGCACGTGACTCCCTTGGAGCATTCCCCCAGTTTATGCTCAGCCTCTAGCAGAGTAGGCAGTGTTTTCTCTTCTCTCTTGGCCATCTCAAGACACAGTATTTGAATCGTTTTTTTCAGGTTGTATTCTTTTTATTGTGATTCCTTAGCCCTGCGCAGTAGGTTGTTGGGATTCCAAATTCCCCTGGGAGCCTTTAGCCTCAGGGGGGACCAGGGGGAAAACGAGCCAGATTTACAGGCTACCCCCCCTTGTCTCATTGCCTTCTGCCGGGTTTTTTTTCTCTGTTGATTCATTAACCGCATCGTTTCACTCTGTTTCCCCCCCACCCGAATGCCGTTTTTTTGTTTAAACTCTGTCGAAGGTGCTATAATAAGCTTCTCCTTTGCTTGCCTCCCCCCTGGGGGACTTTGCATTAATTGGAGAGCTCTCTCTTGCCGCTGCTGGAGCCCTGTAACAGCGGAGGCCATTTTGGGCGCCGCCTCGTGGCCAGGCGCCATTTTGTTTGTCACTTATCTTCCGATCGCTGCAGCGTGCTCGGAATCAAGCAGCAGGACCAGCTGGCCTGCTCAGATTCCGTTTAATTCAGCTATTGCCTGTTTTCTTTTCGTTGGAGGCCAGTTTCTCTGCCTCCCTTGTTGGCTTCTTCCGCGGCCTGCCTTAGCGGGCGTGGCTTGACTCCCACCACTCCTGCCCGATTCTGCCTGGGAAGGTAGTCTGGTTAGGCCCAGCTTTTGCCTTTGGGCCTGTGGTGTTACTTGGTCATTTGGACCAGCTTCCTCTGATTCCTCTAAGCACCTTCGGACAGAGAGTCTTCTAAAAACAAAAAAAAAATTCTTTTACAACAACACAAGACTAGAGGAATTTAAGAGACAGAGGAAGATTTTATAGATACATACTTATAGATATAAATAAAATAAATAAATAATAATTTTATATATATATATATATATATATATTAGATACATATTTAAATAAATAAGTATATAAATAAGAAGGGGTGGTGCAAAAGGTTTTCCAAGGGCTCCCAACCTTGTTGTAGGTCGACCCCTAGGCGCACCAATCGCCACATATTGGTTCCTTTTTTTTCTTACCCAATTATCAAAAAATGGCAGAAGGCAATCCTCCTACAAGCTCTTCCTTGAAGGTCAAATAAAAGACCCACTATCTGCGCAGGCAGACTAAGGAGCCCTCCAAAGCCTCCCAGAGTGACGCCTTAAGACGCCATAAGGTGCTTGAAAAAGAGATCGATAAACACACCAGGCAGGCAGGTTCAGTGCCTCCCATACCACCTCCTTCTACCTCTTCTCAACCCCCTCCTCCTGTAGTCCATTCCTCCATATCCAGGCGCAGCTCGCCCTCTCAGGGTCACCAAGTTCCTGGATCACCGGCCAGACGAACTCCAGAGGCTACTTTCACGCCCACAGCTGCCGGCCTACACCAGGAAGAACCTCAAATTCAAGTGGCTCCGGAGCAACTGAGATCCTGGATGGAGCAGGCTATCCACCAAGAGATTGCGGAAGGGCTCCAACAGATGGGCAGGTCTGGTCTACCTCCGCTGGCCACCAAATCCGAGTCTCATTCAGTAAGGTCTCTTCCACTCAGATTGGAATCGCCACAGGATCAGGTACCCCATCGGGGGAAGGTTCCCCCTCAGTAAGGGAGGAGGAGGAGGAGGCGGTAGGAGAACTTGATCCTTACAGGGAGGAGGAGGAGGATTCTGACTTGTGGTCCCTACAATATAATGAACCCCCATATGACATAAAAGCATCAGAGGATGAGGGTCTGGCTCCTGACCAACCCACCTTTGTTGGGCTTTTCAAACCCCAACTATTCAAATCCCTCCTGTTCAAGGCCAGAAACATTTCGGGTCTAAAAATTCAGATCCCCTCCAACCCCCCTCGTCTCACGTTAGAAGGTCCAGAGGATTCCATTTTTCAACAGCCTGTCATGGAAGCCGAGGTCATACCAGTCCCCCTCATCTTCCTTGACCTGGTGTCCAAACAACTAGCCTCTTCGGCAGCCCCTCCCGCCCCCTTGGCTCATGACAAAAAGTTTTTTAACCTAGACCCAGAGCTTTCGAATATGTTGGGCACTCCGGAGGTTGATGAGCCCATCGTGGGCCTGGCCTCTTCCTCTACCCTCAGCAATCCCCTAGAGGCCCTGAGACCAGAGGAGAAACGATCAGAATTGGCCTTATGCCGCGCCCACCAGTCAGACGCTTGGGCAATCAGATCGGCCACGGCCGCCTCCTTCATCAGGTCATCCATTCGCTGGCTTCGCCAGCTTAAGCAACATGTCCCAGCCTCCAATGTCCAAGCTCATCAGGACATAGCTAAGATTACAGCCGCTGTTGAGTTCTCGTCCGACGCTACATATCACTCGGTCAAATTTTCCACCCGGGCCATTTCCTCCCATGTCTCTGCCCACCGTCTGCTCTGGCTAAAACACTGGCAGGCAGACCTCAAGAACAAGGTTAAATTGGCTTCCACTCCCCTCGTGGGAACCAAACTGTTTGGACCATCCCTGGATCCCCTTTTAGTAGAAGGAAGGAACAAGAAAAAATTCCTTCCATCCCTCACCTGCAAGTCAGAGCCAAGATCCCTGCAGCCCTTTCGGAGAGCTCCCTTTCGCCCCTTTTTCCAGACTCCCCTCCCCAGGACCGACTCCTCTGAGAGGCATCGGAGGGGCGGGGGCTTCAAAAGGCCCTTTCGGGGCGTGGGCAACAGGCTGTTCAGGCACTCCAGATAAGCCTCCAGACTTGATTCCCATTGGCGGGCGTCTCAAGACCTTCGCCAACCAGTGGGACTCCTCAACCTCCGACGCCTGGGTTAGGGACACTATCAGGTTTGGCCTTGCCCTTGAATTTCTCTCTCCTCCCCCGATTTTTTCATGCCATGCCCCCTATCCAGTGACTACACCAAGCGCAGCCTCATGGACTCAGCAATTCAGCGCCTGCTTGACATACAGGCCATTCAACCCGTTCCTCCATCTCAAAGAGGACAGCGATTTTACTCCCACTTATTTGTGGTACCCAAACACTCAGGGGGATGGAGAGCAATTTTGGATTTAAAGCGGCTTAACTGCCATCTTGTATACCGCAAGTTCAAAATGAACACGCTGCAATCCATTCTACTGGGGGTTAGGCAGGGAGACCGGTTGTCATCCATTGACCTCTCCGAGGCATATCTACACATCCCAATCCGACCCTCCTATTACAAATTTCTCCGTTTCTGCTACAATAACCTCCACTTCCAATACATGGCTTTCCCATTTGGGTTAGTCTCAGCACCCAGAATATTCACCAAGCTCCTGGCCGCTTTAGCTGCTCACCTCAGATCCCTCCCGGTGCACATTCACTGCTACTTGGACGATATCCTCATCCTTTCCACTTCCAGGGAACAGGCAATGAGGGATACTCAAATCACCCTATCCTCTCTCCAAAATCACGGGTTCCTCATCAATTAGAAAAAAAGTCAATTATCTCCCTCCACCAGGATAACTCACCTGGGGACGGTGATCGACACGGTGAAGGGAAAGGTGTTTCTATCAGAAGAGAGAATTCTCAGTATCCAAAAATCTGTAACAAGTATCAGATGCATTAAGAGGGTTTCCCTTCTGGAACTATCCCAGTTACTGGGTAAAATGATATCTTGTCTTTCCATTATTCCCTGGGCCCGCTTTCACTCCAGATGCCTCCAGTGGTTCCTGCTCCCGTACCAAAGATCCGGATCAAGCAACTCGAAGCCCAAGGTCAGGGTTTCACCAAAGGTGCTCACTTCCCTCCTTTGGTGGAGCAGGGCACCTATCAACAAGGGCTGCCCTCTCAAGGAGCCCCCACGAGTCACCATCACCACAGACGCCAGTCTGTCCGGATGGGGAGCTCATCTCCAGTCTCTTACAGCTCAGGTCAGATGGTCAGCCTTGGAGAGGCTATGCAACATAAACTGGTTGGAGCTTTGCGCCATCCATCTGGCCCTCCGCTCCTTCCTCCCCCAGGTACGCGGCCGCCATGTTCTCATCCTCACTGACAACATCACGGCCAAAGCCCACATCAACAAGCAGGGGGGCACTCAATCATTCCGCCTAATGAGGGAGGCCGAGCGCCTCTGTCGGAGGGCGGAGTCTCACCTTCTTTCGCTCAGGGCGGATCACATCTCGGGCACCTCCAACACCCGAGCAGACTGGTTGAGCAGAGCCACCATAGACCAGTCGGAGTGGCGCCTCCACCCAGCTCTATTCAGGGAGGCGACATCCATTTTCGGTCCACCACTGGTGGACCTGTTTGCCTCCCCACTCAATACCCACCTCCCAAGGTTCATTTCAAGATTCCCTTCCCCAGGGGCGGAGGACCACAACACTCTTCGGTGTCCATGGCCCTCGGGCTTCCTTTATGCCTTCCCTCCCCTGGCACTGGTGCCCTTAGTCCTTTAGAAGGTCCTTCAAGAGAAGGAAGAGCTGATTCTGGTAGCACCGTATTGGCCCCGTCGTCCTTGGTTCGCGGACCTCCGCAGCCTATTGTAGCCCCTCCCTGGAGAATCCCAGCAGACAGAATCTTCCTGTCCCAAGGTCCCCTCCTCCACCCGAACCCCCAAAGGCTTCAACTAGCCATCTGGAGGTTGAGCGGGAATGTTTGAAGAGGGAAAACCTCTCTAACAAAGTCATCGATACCATTTTAGCAGCCAGGCGACCATCAACTACACAGATTTATGACGCCACCTGGACCATTTTTCGTAAACCCCTCCATTGCCCAAGTGCTCGACTTTCTTCAGGAGGGTCTCAGTAAGGGACTGTCTCCCAACACGCTAAGACGGCAGGTAGCTGCCTTGTCTACAGTCATCTCAGGTGGAGAAGGCAGTTCCCTTTCTCACCATCTCCATATTCGAGCCTTTCTGAAGGGGCCCACAAATTTGCGTCCCCCGGCCCTTCACCGGTATCCAACCTGGGACCTCAACAGGGTCCTTACCTCTCTCACAAAGCCACCCTTCGAACCCTTAAGAGAGGTTTCGCTTCAGTTCCTGTCCTATAAAGTAGTTTTCCTGGTAGCGATCACTTCAGCCCGTAGGATATCAGAGATCGCTGCTCTGTCAGTTAGGAAAGACCCTTGCATCTTCCATCCCGACCAGATGGTCCTCCAGCTTGACCCTTCCTTCTTGCCTAAGATTAATTCGGTTTTCCATAGGGCTCAAGAACTTTTCCTCCCCAACTTTTGCCCCAGGCCAACTCATGAAAGGGAGAGACTCTGGCACACTCTGGACGTCAGACATGCCTTGCTGATTTATATTAAAGGTACTGAGACCTTCCGCAAATCTGAGGCCCTGTTTGTATCTTTCCAACCAGAGTCACAGGGATTCAAGGCTCCTCCTACCACCATAGGTCGTTGGATAAGGGCGGCCATCGCCAAAGCATATCAAGCTCAGGTTCTCCAGGTGCCCAGGGGTATCATGGCTCACTCCACTAGGAGCACGGCTACGTCAGCTGCCTGGGCTACCCAGGCTCCAATAATCGACATTTGCTGGGCAGCGATGTGGGCCTCCCCGTCACCCTTTATTAGGCATTACAGAATTGACAGATATGCCTCAGCTGAGGCTTCCTTCGGTCGGAGGGTTCTTCAGAGAGTTCTCAGGGAACCCGAAGGGACCGCAGACCAGACAGCGCCCCTCCTGTAGGACAGGCCCAGCTTTGGTATGTCCCACTCTCTGGATGCTCCGAGCAGCTCTAAGGAGAATGGGTGTTGGTTCTTACCTGACACGCCATTTCTCTTTGAGCTGCGAGGAGCATCCAGCCCCTCCCTTTTTCTTTCACTGTCTGGTGGAGTCTTGTTTCAGCCAATGAACCTTTAAGTCTAGTCAGATGAGGGCATGGATTCCTGTTTCCTCTCGTCATCGCATAAACTGGGGGAACGCTCCAAGGGATTCACGTGACGGAAGGAGGAGCATTCCTCATGAATTAGCTCAGCCTACAACAGCAGAAGGCTGAAGCACTACCCACTCTCTGGATGCTCCTCGCAGCTCAAAGAGAAATGGCGTGTCAGGTAAGAACCAACGCCCATTTTAGCAAAGTTGTGCCCATAGTGAGCCATTGGTTTGTTTAGCAATTGTGGATTTGGTAAATGACTGCAGTGATTCACTTAAATCTGCCACAAAAAAGGTTGGATCTATCACATGACTGATCTATTTTAGAACTGTGAAGGACAAGATCCATTAAAGTCATAATTTGAGGGCTACCTAAACACAAATCTGCTAAGGGATGAAAAATGAGTTGCAAGATATATTTTGGTTTCTAGTACTAATAACTCTGCGTTCAATTTTCATGAAAAAAAAAAATCTAGTTTTCTTAACAGCACCCTTTTAAAAAATTATATTATTTCAATTTACAAAGTTACATTTAAATGGCTCAATCATTATATGCTTTAATAAGTTATTCAAATATCAATGGTGAATGAAAGCTTATGTGGCATTACTGCTCTAATGCTTTTTTAGCAAATGGAAAGTTATTTAATAACTTTGTAACAAGGGAAGAGCAAGAATTTCACAGAAAGTAAATCAATCAATTCTTAATTTCAGTAAGAATCAGTGTTTCCCAAGGTACCGTATATACTCGAGTATAAGTCGACCCGAATATAAGCCGGGGCACCTAATTTAACCACAAAAAACTGGGAAAACTTATTGACTCGAGTATAAGCCGAGGATGGGAAATGCAGCAGCTACTGGTAAATTTCAAAAATAAAAATAGATACCAATAAAAACTTTCACTAGGACAGTTGAGAATAAGTTTGATGTTCACAATTTCCTCTTTGAAAAAGACCAGTAAATAGGGAACAAGAAGATGAAGAAAAAGAAGTGTGTTTTTTCACACTTTTCACACTGCAGTGAACAAAAATGGCATCATAGGAACAGGCTCATTCTCAGCCCAAAAGTTTGTTTCTGATTTCTTCCCTGATTTAAGGGAAATTTGGGAAACGATCTCACTATCATGAAAGGTTTGATTGATTCACTAACCCAAAAGATGATGATGATGACAGTGGTAGGCAGGAGTCACTCTCTCCCTTGCAAGAAAAAACCAAGAGCCGTTCTTATGATATCTCTCTCTCTCTCTCTCTCCCCCACCCCCAATAAAGTCAAGCCCTTTCCAGCACGCGCGCGCGATCCGCCCCCGCCCCTTTGCACCTTGCAAATGCAAAACCCCAGGGTTTTTGCATTTGCAAGGTGCAAAGCAGCGGGGGCGGATCGCGCGCGCATGCTGGAAAGGGCTTTACTGTATTACGGGGAGAAAGAGAGAGAGGGAGAGATCATAAGAACGGCTCTTGCTTTTTTCTTGCAAGGGAGAGAGTGACTCCTGCCTCCCACTGTCATCAACATCTTCTTCTTTTGGGTTAGTGAATCAATTAATTTGGGAAATGATCTCACTATCAGAAAACAACGCGAGCTGCCACCACCACCTCCTCCTCCCCCCTCCTCCCGAGTGGACTGAAAGCAGCTGGAGCTGAGGAAATGAAGCTGAGTGGAGCCGAAGCAACCTCGGCTCGCGTTGTTTTCTCAGCCTAGAGAAAGGGGAAGGGGGCTCATCTGGACCAAGGGTGAGTCTCCCCCTCAGTTTCCCCTGAAGGATCTTCCGTCGCTTTTGCCTTCTCCCTATATCTTCCCTCTGTTAAAATCCCACACACACACACACACACTTATTTTCGGTTGGATAGATTTCGTGTCTGAGCATTCTCACATAGCGGTGGGTCTTCCCCCCAAAAAAAACAGTTAAAAAAAGAAAAAACAATTTATCCTCAAGCAAGAATTTTTCTGCTTCCGATTACCCCCATGCTTAAAAGTTGCAAAGGAAACATGGAAGCAGGGAAGCGGCTGCCCAGCTTCGGAGCTCCACACCATTTTTTTTTCAGAGGGGAATCTGACTCGAGTATAAGCCGAGGGGTTTTTTTTCAGAACAAAAAATGTGCTGAAAAACTCGGCTTATACTCGAGTATATACGGTAATTGGCATTTCTGGTTTAGATAGAGGAAGAGTTCCATATACCATACGTATCTGCATTGGATTTTTAGCTTAAACACTTAACAGTCAGAATCTATTTGTTTTATCATAGTATGTATTGAACAGCTGTTCTGGTATCATAGTAGACAGTGGGTTTCATAAATAACTCTGAATGGTCTACTGGAAGAAGGACAGTCCATTGTTTTCTTTCCAGCATGAAGGGAGGAATGCTTGTTTTCCATGCTGACTTGTCAAATCATATCTGTCTTCATATCTAAAGAGTCCCAATATTCTTCTAAATTTCTATTTTGAAGACAAGAGAAAGTTTCCCTGGTTCACAGGCAGCATGAAAACACAATAGACTATTAACAGGTTAATGAGAAGATTAGCGGGCGTGCATAAGCGCACCAACATGCCTATGGTCCCTGTCCTATTGCTTCTTTTATTTTTATATTTTTCTTATATGTATCCATGTATTCATAACTGTTTTTTACTTATACCTATTATCTTGTAAGCAATTGACAAAAATAAATAAAAAATAAATTTGCTGCTTAGTAGCTTTTTTTGAAGATGTAAGAACACATTGTGTAGAATTTCATTGCAAAAAAGTATCATGAATTGCTTATAAGCATTGTGGATTTTTATAGAAATGGAAACTGCAGACTGAGTCCAAATACTATATAGCCAAAAGAAAAACAGCCCCAAGTTTTAGATCTTCCTTCCCTCCAATAAAAAAAAGCTTATCTTTCACTGTTAATATGTGAATTTGTTACCTTTCCCATTTTAAAAGTTAAACATTTTGAAGAAATTTTCCAACCTTTTCAGATAAATATGTTGGTTCCTGTGATGTTTTTGAAGGAAATAAAACAAGGAAGCAGTCTCAGAATTCTTATTAGATGATATATGAAACTTTTCCTCCTTCCAGAAAAAGATGTACTGTATGTTTGGTATTTCAAGAACAGATAAGGTCATAGCACCTTTTTAAATAGCATATGCTGTACTTTTCTATTTATATATCAAATAATTAAGCATGAATATTCAGAAACCAAATTAACTGAGGCATTTCACATGTACTTAGTCAACTTCATTGAACTCAATCATAGTTGGATTCCAAAATATTTGCAAGTGTGAAAGTCAATCAGTTTCACCCAGTATACAGTATGCTACTGAAATTTAATTTTGTTCATAGAAATTCTGGTAAATTATAACTGTAAGTTATGTGACACTTAATATATATTTATGTTTATGTGCCTTAAATACTGAAACAAATTCATTTTTATTTTAGTCCTTTTATATTTTTTAAATGTTAATGTATATTAAAATATTTGTCCCTCAACTGTAACTTTAAGGTTCTGTTCTCAGAAAACTGCCCAGTTCTAAGACCTATTACTATGTTTAAATGAGATTAATCTTTTGCTTTTAGCTCATTGTACTGTAATTTTGTCAAAAATGGCACAAAAGCCTTAATGTTGCTTGGCAACTGAAATGAAGTTAATGGGAAACTAATCATGTTATGGGAATACAGAATTTGTTTAGAACTGTTAGAATGCTAATTTATTTAACAAGGGCTGATTGTGTTTAACTATCATAAAGCAGCTGTCAATAAATTAACATTTACCATAGAAACAAATAAATGAAAATTCAGTGTCAATTATTTTTTTTAAAAAAGTTCAAAATTAGAGACAGAGTCACTGACTGTTAATGAGTTACAAAAGCATTTATTTAAAATGTATTTAATATATTATACCATGAAACCTGTTGAGATTAAAATTGTAATTCTAATTTTGGAAATCTATGACTAAAATCCTATTTTATATATTAAAAGGTTATTAATGTTATTTAGGTTCCCTTTCTACAGAAATATTCTTTATCTTTTTCCTCAAGGACTTCATTAATAATGAAACAAGAAAAACAAGGAGTATTGGCAAATTCTAAAAAGATTCAGGCACACGTGAATTGCATAATTTGTTTTCTAATAGGAAAAATGAGCCCAGCTTTTAGTAAAAAGCAAACTTGTGTGGAATGTATATTGGGATAATATTTACATACCTTGCAATTTGTTCATATATCCTTTTATATGTTTATTTTTATTTATACATCATTTGGTATATTTGTCCCAACTTAAAGATGCTCTGAATGGTACCCAGTAATTCAAAATACCAGCAGAAGTAAACTGATTCTTTGTTACCAATCCAATATTATAAAATGTAATAATTTATAGTATATCTTGTTAATATTTACATGAAGTTGACCTTAGATTGGAACAAATTTAATGCATCTTTTGTGCAGCAAGACTCCTGAATAAATAATAATATATCATTCCATGTTTGCAAAATTAGAACTAGTTTCTTTCCTATATAAGTGAAACACTTAATGTTATCCTAACAATTAGTTTTTCTTGTAAAATAATGATGGTGTAGGCTTGTTAATTAGCAGCCATCATATTACATCATTATATCCTCTGCATATTTTCATGTGGATAGATCTTTTATGGCTTCACAAAGTCCTTCAAGGGATATGCCACTCTGTTCCCTGTCTTATTTGTGTGTGTGTATGTGTAGTGTATAACTACACAGCCATGGACACATATATTCTGTCTATGTATATGTAGTAAAAGAAGAAAAGTTATATCCTAGGGCATCTTTAATATGAAATATTCTTTATTACCTATATGAAGTTGCCAGGAATAGATATTAAGATTTGGAGTGGATGTTGAGAATATTCTTAATGGAATTATGATCTTCTGTTCTAGTTTTGTTTCTGTCACCTGGTATTGGTGATGCACTGAAAATGTCAAAGTTTTAAGTTGAGGAATTTCAGAATTGGGCTAAATCAATGTTGCTTAAACTTTTTGCTTTCAGGGCCACTATCCCACTTTTAAAAGTTATGCAGAATCTCAAAAGAGCTCTTATTCATAGGGCTATTTAGGATATTTATTGAATATGTAAAAATAACAAGTCCACTAAAAATAATTAAGTCCACTAAATAGTAACAGTAAATGAAGTATGTTTCATGAAAAAAGTCCACATTTAAAAAGAACAAACTAATAATGAGAACAGTGACATCGTTTTGCAAATATCTTCAATATCTGGCAAATAATTTTGATTTTGCAGACCCCTGAGAGGGACTTGGGAACCACCATAGGTCATTGTACCAATATTAATCACTTACAAACATTATGATAGGTACTAGTGGCACTGTACAGATAGATGCTTTATCTCTGTGTATTGGAATATTTTGTAATCTATATTTTAATTCCTTAAGTAAGTGCCATATAAAACACAGAATTTTCCAGAAAATAACCTGGAGAGTACAAAGTGCTGTTCATTATTGAAACTAAATAAGTATGGCCCTGATTACGAGCTGAATGAGAAACTTCATGATAGTTTGTCTTTACATCAATCTAGAAGTCTAATAAATGTCATGTAAAATATATACCTAGAGCAAATGCAAATGTTGGAGTAATGAATCAAATAGTGGAGGATCCTCTAGTGAACAGGTATCAAATTGGCAGCCTGCGAGCTGGATGCGTCATGCACAGTCCATGCCCACCACAGCTCTGCAAAGTGAAAAACTTCACGAAATGTCACATGATGGCAATGTGACACGGCAAGTTTGATACTCGTGCTCTAGTGTAAGAGGCTATGCATCTTGCCACCAAAAACTGTATTTCCAAGGAAAGAATTAGCAAAGTATTGTTTGGAAACATAGTTCCCAGCTTTTAATGTTTATGTTATTTTAGTTTGTATCCATAAAATCTGTTTTTAAATTGGATATGAAGTATGTGTTTCTACAACTGCAGATCTTACACATCTCCTTCACTTGAGATTGTAATCCGCTGAAATCAAACAGACTTCATCTTTTAAAAAATAGGAGAGTGCTTCAAGTGCTAATGTATAATTTCTTCTGGTAAGAATAAACATGAAAAATAGATGATGCTTTTTAAGTGTAAGGACAATACTAAACCAACATGGCTACTACAAAACATTGATTGCAGAGTGATTCAGCAATCAAACTAAAGATGAAGGAGGACTTCTAAACTGCAGTGTGTTAAATGTTTTATAAACTGGTCTGACATGTATATCTTTTTAGTAATTTTAAACTGTACCTAGAATTTAAAAACAGAATATGAGTAATTATCTCGTTTTAAGATATGAGCAATTATCTCATTGTAAGTACAAGCATAAAGCAGATCAACCCCACTAATTAGTATCACATTGATTTGATACAAGAGCAGTAAATAATTTCTCAAACCCTGACTCTTCGACATGTCTGTCTGTCTGTCTGTCTACACAGACACATGCACAGACATCAAACACACACACACACACACACACACATATAAACTGCACAAGCCTAAAGACTAAAAAATTCACTGCTGCCAGTGGTTAATAAATTGCCCAGTCAATAGAAACATTTTATGAAAATTATGTGGATGTATCCAAGAGTTGAGAACCAGATTGGCATAGTGGTTAAGATATCAGGCATGAGTTCTAGGCCCATTTTTGGCATCAAGCCAGTTGGGTGGCTTTGGTCAGTCATTCTCTCTCAGCCATAGGAAGGTGGCAATGACAAACCATTTCCAAAACTTGAAGGACTTGCAAGGACACTGACTAGAATGTACAAAACAAAAAAAGTAGCCCTGAATATAGAATTCTATCCTATCCCTCAGTGGCGATCTCACTCAGTGAGATATATAGTGGTGCTGACTTTGCTTACTAAAACTGAGTTCAGTTCAAATGAATATTGAAACAAATTACCATGTAATACTTTCAATAATGAAAAAATAAAACGTTGGTAGTGTTGTTCTAATGTTTTCATGGATACAATATGTAACTTATGCATGGAAATTTATGGATAAAACTAGATTCTATAATTAGGAATAATTCAAGCTTTGACTATAGATGATATAATAAAGATTTATGAATAGTTATTCAGTAGATAGTCTTAGATGCTAAATATATTTTATTAAAAAACATTCTCTTTCTCGTTGTCAAATAAATGTTTCCCAATTGCTTTGTTGAAGCAGTACTTGTTTATTACTGTATTTATCCAAAGGAAGATGAACTTAAGTCAAGGGCTTTCCCTCTGTCTGTCCTTATTTTTCCTTGCAATATTGTTGGGTCTTTATATCATTTGGCCTTCATTCACATCCTTGCTAAAGGATGCTATTGCTTAGTATAGTTTTTTAGCTATCTTGGGTTTTTTTTCATTCAAAGGGAGCTCACTTTATCTTTGCAGCTTTCTTCATAGTCAAATTAATTTGTCAACTTCTCCATAGTATCAAAATCTGAATTTTTAGAAAGCTTGATATCCTTTAAATTGTCAACTCTTAGTTTATTGAAGTTGCAAGTTACAAGTGAAGTTGTATTCATTTAACAACTGCCTTGTTTAATGAACATTCATAATTACAGCAATGATGAAAAAGTAACTTTACAACCAATTTGTACATTTATAACTTTTGAAGGTCTATAAAACAAAATAAAGCTGAAGTTAGAACATACATATAGTTGTAGTTTCGCTTAGGATATCTTAGAATGGCTGTTGTTAATTGTACACATTTTTCTTTGGGTTTTTATTTATACTTCTTCCAAGCTACTAAGTAAAATGTAATTGTGTTTTTTTATTTTTGTGAAATAGATTAAACTAAGAGATGCATAGTAGTCCATACTCAGTGACTGATTGGCTATAGAAAGCAAGCCTAAGTTCAATACTCTTCATCCAAGAATATGTTAGAATCATATAATTTATTTAACATACAATTGAGTATTCCACACAGAGGCTATATTTCATGATAGTATTATTTGATACTAATTGCTGTTTTACTGGCAGAATAACTATCATGTAATGGTCATATTATTTTTTATCCAGTTTATTGATATTTGCATTGAAGGAACTTCCAATTTTACTCCAAGACAACAATCTATCTTAAGCACTATATGAGTTGCACTATTTATCTTCAAACCAGAGTTATAAGTGGCCATTAATACTTACATATAAGTCTTGCTTTTAGTGATAATACTAAAAAAGGTATTCCTGTTGATGCAACTTGTAAAGAAATGTGTGTCTTTTTTTAGTACTTAGGTGTTTTGTGGGAAAGGAGGTGTTATGTCTTTTTTCACATAATTTTAGAAACTACCTAAATTTTCTTGAAGGGTTTGTTCAACTGAGTGAATAATAACTATGACGACAAATGTCCCCTTCTAAAAACCATTGCTGTTACAACACAGGAATAGTTTCTCTCCCTTGTGACCATCCACAGTTGAATTTTGAGAGAGAGTAGCAGAAGATAATATATGTAACTCAGGGTTGAATTGGCTGAATTCTTGGTGCTTTCTGAGCTTGGTTGTTTGTTTACAGATATTGCATTAACCAACTAGGTAACATCAGTGCCTTCATCAGAGAGTTATTGATTATTTTTACTTCTTAACTAATTATATTAATTACATGAATTTGAAAGCATGACATACATATAATTCTGTATTGTCATAAAATTTAGATTTTATGAAACCATTTCTCAGTAAATTTGTTTTTTTTTTAATTACACAATATAATTTATATCTAATTTCAGGCTCCCTGGGATCCTTGTATTCTTTCTAGTTCTTTTCCCGCAATATATTCTTGCTAAGCTATTATGTGTATCCTTGCAGATCTACCTTAGCCAAGAAGAGAAACTGCATACACACAAACCCACACACTCATGAGCAAAACAAGTTAGGAGAGGGGATATTTAATATAATATAAGTCAGAGTTGCCTTAGTAGAAAGCAACATTCAGCCAATATGGGCTAATTTCTTAAGGTACGCAGTCAGAAGTGGTTGGTATTTGGATCAGAAATTTCCTGGAGAATTTATGATTTTTGGTTAGATTGAAAAATAAAAAAAATCTCACAAAGCAATAAAGGAAATCCATAACGTTTCTTACCAGGTTTATGCAGACATCAGAAAATATACTTGATTCCATTTTTATTTTGGCTCCATTTTATGCTAACGCTCAATATTCCAACTAACACTGAGCTGCTTAATATTTTCAGATGCAGACGGAAACTTGTGCAAAAATTACCAGCTCCTGTCAGTAATTTTAACCATGCACCGACTTATCATCTCCTCCTCTGATATACTGCGAAAACTAATAGATCTATATCCTTTTATATTTTTCAATTAATCCTTAATTGCTGATCTAAAGCTGTGACAACACAATGATTTCAATATAATATTAAAACATGTTTTCTTTATATTAGAAATAGTATGTGTGTAAATCTCTATATTATTTTTATATATTTAATTAAATAAATCAGGTCTCAAATATTCTTGATCTTATTTCAATCTGTGATTTTGAAAAATCTGAGCTTCAATTAGTAATAACAGTAATGGCTGTATAGACTAAATTTTCATACTATAAAAATATTGTAACTGTTGTATGTCTGTGTTTCTACTTCTTGCCCCTCCCCAACCTTGTATTACTTGGCAATGTATCCTTAAAGTATTTTCCAAGCAGATTTTGTCTCAAAATGCAAAGTTTACATTTGCCAAACTATTCTGCATTGTTTTCAGTTTCTTGTTTATATTAATTTGCCCCACATATTCTTTTGTGGATTTTATTCACAAAGTTTGTTTAATTTCAACTTTCTAATAATATATTTGATCAGCTTATTCCCTCATGTAGAGTTTTAATATATCAAGCAGCTAGTCTTTTGTCATACTTTTGAAATTAAAGTAGATGTTAAGTGCAAGATATTTTTAATCAAAATAAAAACAGATGGAGGTTACAAAAAAAAAAAAAGAATGTTGGGTGAGGTAGGACCACATAACAAGGGATTTCTAATTATCAAAATGCAAAAGAAAAAAAATGCCCCTTACAGTTGAATTAGAAATAGAAGACTGGCTGTTCTATTTATTTTCTTTGCAGGTATTTTGAGAGCCCTTGGTGCAAGCTAACACTACCTGTACCTGATATGATTCAGTCTGTATATCTGTAGAATCACTGATATTCTTTTCTTTTCTGTAACTAGGTCCTTTTTTATTTCTTGATTTTAATCACCTGGTCTGCTGTTGGGCTCTTTTAAGCTTTTCCATTTTTCCTCATGATTGTGTATGTATTTCTTCTTGTTTTTAAACTATAAAAAGAATTGGTTCTAATCTGCAAAAAAATGAAAAAAAAAAAAAGATCTTATCTTGAGGAGCACTCCCAGTCCAAATAAACATACAAAACATATCTAAATTAGAGGAATAGGTTGTGATTATCTAAACAAAAATAGGCACTTGGAGTTCATATGTAACTATCAGAACTATATTGTACCCTTCCTGGTTACCAAATTTTAGCAACATAATTTGAATTCTTTTTCAAATTTTTGGTTAGGTTTGAAGATGGAAGTGGGAAGAGATTGCTTGTGGGTATTCTCCCATCTAACCTTTTCAAGCCAATACTCCTGGCCAAGAAAGGGAATGAAAAAAATTGTTTGTTTCTTTTGATGATGTCTCAGCATAATAAGAAAACTATTTATAGCTCTTCAGACACTTAAAAGGCTGAGTTGCTTTCCCAGTGGCATATATTCTTATGATTATTTCCGCCCAAAATGTCTGATTTTTAATTGGTCTTTCTTTTCTATTCGATAGCTCAAATTCCTTTGTATATTTTTTTTTCTAGACCTCAGGAATTTGCATTCTGGGGATAAAATTCTGAAAGAATTTACTTATTCTCCACTGAGCCGAAGGGAGAATCCAGGATGGGTAGTCTCTAGTCTCATAGCTCTGCAGACTGAGTTGAAAACTGAGGAACACCTGCTTGGTCTGCAGTTCTTTACTTGGTCTCAGTGTGTTCAGACCTCCCTTAAATGGGCTCTAATTGTTTGGATTGTCGAAGAATATTCAACCCCTGGATATATGTTTTTTTCATTAAAGATCTTAGCACAGGTTTGACAGCTAGCCGTTTTTTAGCAGTTTTTTTTATTTTTGCGCCTTTTTCCTTTTGCGTTTTTTTAAAGCTTTTATTTTTTTTTTATCTTTCTTTGCTGGTATACTGGTTTTTATGGTATTGGTTGGTCGGGTTGTAGTTGGAGGTATCCCTGAGAGCCCGTGTGGCTGGGCTGGGGGCAGGAGTCAGTGCCTTCTTTAGGTCTCTTTTTCCCGTGCTGTTCCTCTTAGTTTGGTTTGTTGCAGCAGCCGTGAGGCGTGCCAGCCCCTTTTTGACTTGAGCGGCCATTTCTGATGATTAGGGACAATTCTGCAGCTTGACTCTAGGATTGTCCCTAGTGGGGGTGATAGTCATCTGGATTGATCCAGACCCCCTTGACCAGTCAGCAGAGCACCATGGCAGCTGTGAGGCTCTTGAGCCTTCCAGAGTTATTACGGTGCAGCCAGCATTTTGTCTCGGAAGTGGCTGATCTCGTGGAGCTGTGCTGAGCTCACCAGTTCTTGGTCGCACTTGCTTCCTGAAGTGGTGGACAGCTGCTTTAGCCAGAGCAGCCAGCCTTTGATTAAAGAATTTTGTTTTTATTTTTCTTCTTTTGTCTTTTCTCTGTCAGTGACAGTTATTTTTGGCGGGCTCAAGATGGCTGCTAAGGGAGCTGATCAGGAACTGTCAGCTCCTCAACAGAATAGAGAGAGAGAGCTGCTAGAGGATCAGCTAAGCCCAGGTCTGCTGGCTTAGAGGCAGCAGCTAGAATTAGAGACAGGGCTCTAGCCCCCCAAAGACCTTCTAGGGCAGATGAAAGACAGGCAAGGCACAGAAAGAAGGCCTCAGATAAAGAATTAAACAAGGCTGTGAGGGAATCCAAGATGGCTGACAGGGCATTTCTCCTATGATTCCCCAGGATAGCAGGCAGCAAGACCAATTGCCAGATAGACATTATTTGACTGCTTGGTCACCTGATGGCTCAAGTACCTAAGATTAGCAGGGAAACCTCCAAATTAGGGCAGACGCTGCTCATACTGTTTCTGAGCAGTCAGAAAGGATTATGGCTGCTGGATCCGAAGCCCAATCCTCCAGCAGATCCAAGGCTGTACCTGAGGCCATTTTTATGCCTACAGCTGCAGGATGTCGACCTGAAGAAGCCCAGATGCAAGAGATGCCAGCCTTCATGAGAGCCTGTTTTGTGAGGAACAAACAATGTCCACGATTATGCTAAGTCAACCTTTATTAACTAGTAATTGTTAACTGTAACATTTAACCGTAAGAATAACTGTAACCGCAGTAACCGCAATAGCTGTTACTGTTGCGAGTCGGCTGGCAGGCACGAGCAATAACTGATGTGGCTTGACAGCTTTCTTTTATGTGGCTCGCTGTCAGACTGCTCAGCTCAGTTCCTGCTCAGTTCAGCCGAACGTAACACTCCTTCCCGCCAGTCAAGCACATTCATAGTCATTCAGATAGGCGGGGTGTTGTCTATTCCGGCTGGACCTACGCAACTCGGCTTGCCCAGTCATCTGAGAATGATAGCCTGCAGGGTCAACAGATGATGATGGAGACATTGCTGGACTCCTCTCCTCGGCTGATTTGGACTTGGATGGAGGAACTTCTAAAGGTAGGCCTTCTCTCCTTGGCATGTCGGCCACTTCAAGTTCGCATTGCTGTACGTTGGCCGGCTCGCTGTCCGGCGGGTCCTCTGAGAACTCAGCTCAATGTCCCCTTACACGGTCTACATGTCGGCACCAAACTCGGCCATCCAACAGAGTTATTTTATAAGATTTTGGGCCGGTAACTGCCTCTATTTTCCCTGGCAGCCACAATGGATTACCTACAAAATTCCATGCATAAACTCTTAACATTACTAAAAGAATTTAAGGGAACATTTGGGGCATAACTGGGGTGGAGTCTGTCCATATGGTTCCTTAACTTTTGGCCCATTAATAACTCTGCTGGGGAGTGATTGGTCACTGTGCTGGGGTAACGTGTTGCATTAGCAGGTACTTTGCCAACTTAGAGTGCCAGTCCTCACCCTCTAATCATCCCAGCACTTTCTTGGCGGCCCTCACAGCCCTCTCTGATTGATCATTAGACACCAGGTGGTAAGGAGTGACAAGGGCGTGCCTAATGCCCCGGCATACCAAGAATAACTCAAAGTTCGCTGCGGTAAACTGTGGACAGTTATCTGATACTAGGATGTCGGGAAAATCATGGGTTGCAAAAAGGCGATCTAATGCCTTGATGATCATCTCTGATGTGGTAGACCTCATGAGGACCAACTCTACCCACTTGATCATTGTGGACTCATATTCAGAGTCCACAATGATAAGGAAGGTGCGGCCCTGAAACAACGCAGCCAGGTCAATATGGACCCTGACCCCTGGCGACTTAGCAGACTCCCATTCCCCAGAAGTAGTGGCTGGAGGTGCCACTCTAGATGTTTGGCATGTATGACATGCCCTAACTCTTGTGGTAATATCAGAGTCTATGCCAGGCCACCAAACATAGCTCCGAGCTAAAGCCTTCATACGGGCTATTCCTATATGGCCCTGATACAAGCTGTTTAAAATCTTAGGTCTGAGGATATTGGGAATTAGTATTCTACCTCCCCACAACAGGCAGCCCTGTTGGGTGAATAATTCATGCTGCTTTGCTCTGAATGGCATAAATGGGGCATCTACAGCCTCCTCTGGCCACCCCCTTATCACCCAGTCTAATACCTGTAAGAAAATAATATCATTAGAGGAGGCTTTTGTGACATTTGCGGCCGTAATAGGTAATTGATGATCATCAATTAGTAGTATATGTGAGGAAGGGGCAGAGTCTATAATTTTGTCTGGTAAGGGTCAGCGGCTCAATGTGTCCGCATGTCCCAGGTGCTTTCTGGCCCTATATTGCAAGGTATAGGAATATGTGGCCAAGAATAATGCCCAGCGGGTCATCCTAGGGGACAAAATGGGACTTTGTCAGTCACCAGCCAGGATACCCAGGAGAGGTTTGTGGTCCATTATTAAATGGAAGTGACAGCCATAGAGGAATTTGTGGAATCATTTAACAGAGGCAATGGCTGCCAAAGCTTCCTTATCAATATGTGAGTAATTTCTTTCTGTTGCTGACATAGTCCTTGAAAAATAAGCTATAGGGGCTTCCACTCCGCTAGGCAATATGTGAGCTAAGACAGAACCTATACCATAAGGAGATGCATTGCAACATAGGATCAAAGGCAATTGGTTATTAAATTGCATCAATACGCTGTCAGAAGAAAGCATCGCTTTGATAGCGTCAAAAGAATCATGTTGTGTTTTGCCCCATGACCATTTAGCTTGAGAGTCTAATAATCTGTGAAGTGGTTCTGCAATAGAAGCCTTGTGCAGAAGAAATGAGGCGTAGAAGTTTAGGAAACCTAAAAAGGCCTGCAGCTCCTTTTTGTTGGTAGGAACAGGTGCTTTTCTTATGGCTGTAACTTTAGAGTCTGTAGGGTGAATCCCTTGGGCATCAATGAGGTATCCTAGGAAGTCCACTTGGGAAACACCAAATTTGCATTGATCTCTTTTTAATTTGCGTCCTGAGTTCTTGAAGCAAGTGAGGACTTGTCTAAGGCATTGCCGGAGGTCTTGCTTGTTTTGTGCTGAAATGATGATGTCATCAAAGTATGGTATAATGCCAGGGATACTTTGCAGCAATCGTTCCATAAGGCATTGGAATATACCAGGAGCCACAGATACCCCAAACTGCAGACGTTTACACTTAAACGCTCCCCTATGTGTTACAATGGTTTGGGCCAGAGCAGTTTTTTCAGTGACAGGCAGCTGTTGATATGCTTGGACTATGTCAAGCTTAGCAAATATGGTGCCCTTTTCCATTGAATGGAGGAGATATTGAATTACAGGCACAGGATAAGCGTTAATGCACAAAGCTTTATTTAATGTGCTCTTATAGTCCGCACATAATCTGATAGAGCCATCATGTTTAAGAGGGGTTACTATAGGGGTTTCCCATAGTGCATAATGCAAAAGGGACATGTCGGGGTTTTAACCTGATAGGAGTTACTGCTGGATCTAACGCAAAAGAAATTGGGGTGCCTACATAATGGTCTAACTGGTTGTTGAAAACATCCTTAAATTTAGCTAACAGTGCCTCAACATCTTGGTTTTGAGTGCAATGTATACCTGTCACTTTAAAATTGTCAAACCAGTCTAGCTCCATTAAACTAGGTAAGGTGCCTTCTACAATAGTAAGGGGTAGTTGTCCCTTGAAGTCCTGAAATTTAATTGAGAACTTGCCTGTTCCTATAACTGGTATGTTACGCTCCTGGTAATCTTTGAGAGATAGATTGCAAGGTTGAAGCCATTTCTTTGAAATGGTCGGAATCAGTCTCTTTAGGGTGCTCCAGGACAGTATGGATAGAGATGAACTGGTGTCAATCTCCATTGGACAGTCTTTACCTTCTAACAAGATGGTTACATGAAGCTTATTAATGTTCAGCTGTTGTGGAAAATTGTTGAGAGAGTCAGTGGAAGATGCTCTAGTCATAGTAAAACATTCATCCTTTTGTTTTTAGAATCTGTTTGGCAGTTGAGGCTGCAATTGTGTTCTCTTTCAGATTTGCAGGCACTGGCTATATGGCCCTTTCACTGGCAATTTAAACAAATAGTATTTCTAAACTGGCAGACAGGTTTTAAATGATTATCCCAGCAACTTAAACAAACAACCTGTGCTGTAGGAAGTCGTTGTGGTTTGCTCCCTGGGTTCCAGCCTTTTTGTTGCTGCAGTTGTTGGCGATTGAAGAAGCGATTAACATCTTCGCTATAATCTAATAATTCATAAGGGGTAAACTCTTCAAAATGAACAGTAGCATTTGGTTTAGCCCCTGGATTGCTAATTGTGCCTTGGATTTCAGCCACAGAGAGATTGGACATCTCAGTCGCTTGAGCCTCTTCAATTGCCATTTTTAAAGTGAGGTCACTTTTTGCTAACGGATGTCTTTGGAGTCTGAGGTCTCTCACTCCACATACTAGTTGATCAAGCAGCATGTCATCAAGCTCTTTAAACCCACATTGCAATGCAGCCGTTTGGAGAGCAGCCATATACATGTGCCTGTCGCTGAAAAGAATGCTGCCTAGTGATTCACGATGGTTTGGGGGCATAATGGTTACTCAGGATTTCCTGGAGGGCTTCCCAGGAAACCTATTTAACTGATTGCGGTGCCAATAAAGCGGTGGCAGTGTTGAAGACAGCTGCTCCACAGAAGCTTAGGAAATAAGCCTTTTTCCTGTGATTTGATATGTCCGCCAAATCCGCAGCATCTAAAAAGCACTTGAAATGGTTAATGTAGGAATACCACATCTCCACTGTAGAGTTGAAACACAGGAATGTCGGAGTGGAGGACATTTCATTATCTGGCTGAGGTAACTTCACTGCGCACTCTGACTCCTTGAGATTTCTGTGTGCCTTCACTGCGTCCACGATTATGCTAAGTCAACCTTTATTAACTAGTAATTGTTAACTATAACATTTAACCATAAGAATAACTGTAACCACGGTAACCGCAATTGCCGTTACTGTTGCGAGTTGGCTGACAGGCACGAGAAATAACCGATGCAGTCTGACAGCTCGCTTTTATATGACTCGCTGTCAGACTGCTCAGCCAATGAGAATGGACTTCAGTTCCTGCTCAGCTCAGCCAAACGTAACAGCCTGGATCTCCCAGGCAGTTAGGCAAGATTTTTAAGGGTTTGGATGCTAACAGAGGCATTCCTCAGGGGTATGGCCATGCAGAGCAGCTGATCTACATAGAGATCGTTCCTCATCCCCTTCAGGAAGGAGCCAGACTTATGTCTCTGAAATGGATCTCCCACCAGAAAGGAACTTTTCGTACGATGAGTCAGAGGTAGCAGATCCCCCCTTTTCTGGCCGGCTCTTTTTAAGACTCTGCTGGTTAAGACTAAGAGCACAGCCCATCTAAAGAAGGACACAGTCACCCAAGATCCTCCCCCAGAGGGAGAAGAGCAGGAGGATTATTTATTCACTTAAAAAACATCAGTGATGGACGCTGTATCTGTGTCCCAGATGTTTTTGAATGTGATTAAAAGACAATGGGATTCCCCATGGGTGTACACTCATCCTAGTGGCTCAGAGACGACCCTATTTAATGTGGACCAAGACCTTTTAGACATTATTGAAGTGCCAAAGGTAGATGGTCCAGTGGTGGCCCTAGCAGTCATCCCACCTGTTTCGGAGGATGTTTTAAAGTGGGAGGACTGGAAGGAAGAAGTGGCACTCCGCAGAGCCGTCCAGCCAATGCCTGGGCCATCAGAGCATCCACTACTGCGTCATTTTTCACACGTGTCTCTTTGAGGTGGCTGAGGCAGTTGCAGGGCAGAATTCCACCTGAGGACCTTAGGGTGCATCAGGACCTGAATAAGATAATTGCTGCAGCTCAATTAACTGCTGATGCCACACTCACCTCAGCCAAATTTTTGTCCAGAGCCATGGCCTCATCCGTAACAGCATGTAGGCTCCTCTGGCTAAGAAATTGGCAGATAGATGCCAGGAACAAATGGAAGTTGCCATCAGTTCCTTTTAAGGGAGAGAAGCTTTTTGGGGAGGCCCTGGACCCCTTTTTAATGGAGACCAGGGACAAATGGAAAATCCTGCCCTCCCAAGGGAGGCATTTTGATTACAGGTCTCCGCCCTATTACAGGAAGCCCTCCTTTAAACAGGGAGGCTGGGGCAAACTAGGTCCTTCTTCCAATGATCCTCCTCCCAGGCTGATAGACCGGCTTTTACTTCCAAAGGGCATCAGACGCCAAAGGGCAAGAGGTCATTCCAGGGATTCAGCAGAACTTTTAGATGCAACAAGTGACGCCAAAGCCATTTATCCTACAGAGGGCCATCTGGGTCTATTCTGGCAGAAGTGGGAAGAGACCATGATGGACACTTAGAACCTGACAACATTAAGATCAGGTCTCTCCCTGGAGTTTCTTTCCGCTCCCCCAGAGCCTTTGTGTGCTGCTCCGTCTCCAGGGACCCCTCAAAGAGGGATCTCATGGAATTGGCAATTCAGCATCTGTTGGACATTCATGCCATCTGGCCGATTCCAGTAGACCAGAAGAGATGGGCTTACTGAATTTTGTTTGTGATTCCAAAGGCCTTGGGGTGGTGGTGGTGAGCAGTCCTAAACTTGAAAGGGCTCAACAGGCATCTAATATACTGAAGGTTTTAAGATGCACTCCCTCCAATCCATCCAAGAGGGACTTCGGGGGGGGAGACTTTTTGGCTTCGGTAGACCTGACTTAGGCCTACCTCCATGTGGATGGGTATCCACCCCAATCACCGTCAGTTCCAGAGGTTTTGCTATGGCAGCTGCCATTTTCAATACAGAGCTCTCCATTTGGCCTGTCATCAGCCCCACAGACATTTACCAAGCTCCTAGAGGCCGTAGCAGCATACCTCAGGTCCTTACCCATAAGGATCCAGAGCTATCTGGATGACATCCTGATAGCATCCTCTTCCCAACCCTAGGCAGAGGAGAATCTGATGTCTACAATCAGAATACTTCAAGAGCACGGGTTCTCGATAAACCTGGATAAATACAACTTAGTCCCATCAACTCGTCTCTTGTATTTGGGGGCAATCATAGACGCTTTGGTGGGTCAAGTCTTCCTCTCCCAGGAGCATCGAGACAGCATAAGGGACGTGACATAACAGATCCTGTCCAGCACAGAGGCTCCTATCGTTTTGCTGTCTCAACTTCTTGGCAAGATGATATCGTGCATCGGCATTGTCCCATGGGCCCACTTCCACGATAGGGGGTTCCTGCTCCCCTATCATAGGGTGGGCAGGACTCAGCAATGAGGGTTCGAGTGCCTTTGCCAATACTTCTCTCACTCCATTGGTGGCAGTCCCAGGCCATGGATCAGGGTGTTTGTACAGGGAGCCCCAGAGGATTACTATTACCACCGACACCAGTCTATACAGTTGGGGGGCTCAGTTGGGGGGCTCACCTACCCAGGGGCGGTGGTCACAGGCGGAGCTCACCCACAACATAAATTGGCTGGAGCTCAAGGCTGTCTGCTTAGCTCTCAAGGGTCTAAGACTGACACTCCTACCTGACACTCCTCAGGTAGTCAAAGGGAGAATCCAGTCCCACCCTGTACTCTGTCTGGTCAGAGTAAGGAGGAAATGGGGTTTTTTTGTATCATCAAGTAGACTGTCTTTCAGAAGATGATGAACAGCTGAATTCGCTTCGACATCGTTCAGAACCAGGGACTGTTACCGGGGATGGGGGGGGGAGTGTTCCTCAGTTTTCAACTTGGTCTGCAGAGCTATGAGACTAGAGACTATCCATCCTGGATTCTCCCTTCAACTCTATGTGAAGAGTCGTGTCAGGTAGGGCCAACACTCCATTTTTGTAATAATATCATGATGGAAATTATGCAATATGCATAGTTTGCAGAATGATATAATGATGCAAATGATATCACTGCAAATTATATGCTTATACATTTGACAGATATTTGTGAATAACCTAATATAAAAACAGTTTCTGTTCCAATTAAAATGGTATATTTACATTGTTAACATGGCATTTAATTTCTTATTTTTCTTGGGTTTTAACATTTTCCTTAGCATATACCTACATATATGGGTTCCTTGGAAAATAATTCTTTGCTCTGCTGTAAGATATGTTACCTTGTGAGGTGAGAACACATTTATTTATAAGAATTAACCTGCACAATCTCAGTTTACTGGACCTCAGTGCAGTAATTTTTGCATAAAATGTAGCAGATTTCTGTGGCAAGTCGTGTAATTTGCATAATACCATCAGTTTGCAAATCAAAAATCAGGTAATTTATATCATTTTATTTCAGCTTGCACGTTTATGTATTGACATTTTTATGCAATTGAACAACATTTCTACAGTGACATACTTACAAATTTAACCGACATATAATTTGCTATTTTGTAAATCCTTGTGAATATCCCAGACCCATCTTTCTTTCTTTATTTATTTTTTTTGTTTCTGCACATGCAGCTGAATATACTGATAGTCTTGGCCCTATGCATTATACTTTAGATTGTTACAAATATAATTTTAAGCATATTTAACTGGTCATGGTACTAAAATTGGTAGAGTTAAATTTTGAGAAAACCTCCATAAGATAATACTGTAAGAAATGGAGAGCAATCTTGTAACCCTAATACGGAACCATATTTTAGTTGTTAATTCCTTTGAAATCACAGCATTTTAAATTAAATATATATACAAACAGAAAATTGCTCAGGAAATGCAATAGTCATGCATTTAAATTCAAAAGGAAATATTTCCCAGAAATTAGTAGAAATAGAACTCAAAAGTCTGAAGCAACCACAAATTAAGAAGGAATTTGAGGAATACACTGCTAAAAGTGAAAATGCCAAGTATTACATTGCAACTAACATATAAATAATGTATGAAAGTAAAAAAATGAAGAGAAACTGAAGATGCAGTTTGCTTTAGTCATAAGTAGAAATCAAATCTATATATTTTTTTTGCCAGATATTTGAAAGATATTTAATTAAGTAAAATTAACACTGCCATTACATATTTTTTTATGCTACATTCATTTGCAATGCCTTAAATAAGCACATATATCAAATATATGATAGGATAATAGGATAATATTCTTATTTGCATAAATACAAAGTTTCCTTATGTCTAGCCGGAGTAATTGATTAAAACTTTAATTAGACAAAACAGATTGTCTAACTAATTAGACAAAACAGACCGTGAATTTGTGGGATGGTTCTGTTATTAACATCTTTCCATCTATTATTTTCTTCACGTTTAATTTTGCTTTTATAGTTTTTAATATTTTAATAATTGTTATGTCAGGATTCTGGCAGTTACTCCAATTAAATCATGAGCCTTGAGCCACACTCCCAAAACTTCAAAGGATTTATTAGAAGTTAACATGCTGGCATTTGCCTGGGCGTAGCCAACTCTGAGATACGTAATTCACTGTCACACTTGACTCTGCTTCCCCCCCCCACTCCTCTGGGTGTATCATCCAACGAAACACATCCATAGCCAAGTGTCATTAATCATGCTCTCCAATTAGATTTTTGTGCAGCAGCAGCTTCAGTCATCTAATCAGTCTCTGAAGAAAATATGAATGGAATGTACTTTCGATTTCACACTGCTGCCTACTCTTTGAAACCCCCCCTTTTTGTTGACAACTATAAAACGTGTATACAAAAATGTTTTATGAGTTGACATGTTATATAACGGTTTTAGGTAAAGATTGTTTTATATTGATTGTTTTCTTGGATTGTTGTATGCTATCGAAAGTCACTTTCTCTGACATGGATAAATAAATAAAATTATACAGAAAAACAATACAACAGGATATAAAGCAATCTAACACAAATCCCGGCTAGAATATATGTCTCTTTCCACCAAAGTAAGTAGTATGAAGAAAAAACCCCTCTTTTCTTTTACCTTCATTTTTTCTGGAAATTGTACCTTTAATATGAGTTTCTGGAGAACAATATTAATCCTATTTTCCAATCTCCACTCTGCAAGCATTCAAATCCTCAGGGAGAGGCTAGAGTATCACTTCATACCTGCATGACAAAAGAGCCTCTTCTCCCTTGTGAAGATGTGGATTCTAAGTCTACAGTCTGCATAAGGTGATGTTTAGTGGCAATATTTGAGATTTTTCAGTTAACTATAAAACTGCATTCACAAGTATATTTCCAATTTTGGAACAAATGACACCAAGGTTCTAAAGAAAAGCCAGAATACATATTGTTCCTTGAAATAAAGAATTGCAATTTACAATTATATATGGTATATAATTGTAAGTACCATGTTTCTTTCTTTTTTGTACACAGGTATTGGATAAGAGAATTCTGGATCATGTTTAAAACAGACACCAATCTTACAAATACTATGGAAGAATTTCAGGAATTGGTGAAAGCTAATGGTGAGGAGATACACTGCCGCCTAATTGACACATCTCAAATGTGAGTGTCAATGCCTTAGTATAGAATCCCCAATAAATAAATGATATGGCCATTGAGGGGTGTGGGGGGGTGAGGATTTGGTAATTTTTGTATGAAATGATTTCTTCATATGATTAAATGGCAGTGGTTAAACTCATACCTTTTTTTAGTTTGTAATGTATATCTGTGGTAATTATAACCATTCATTTAAATCACAGTTTGATATTACAAAAAGTGACTTATGACCATTTTTCATACTTACAACTGTTGTAGGATCCCCGTGGTCATGTTATGAAAACATTGTACAATGTTGCCAGTATAACTAGGGATACTTTTTATTATTGAAAAAGTAGTATATTTTTACACTTATGTTGTAAGCCATCCAGAGTTACTTGGATATAAGATGGGAAGCATAATCAATTTAATGAATAAATATTAAATTCATGCTATGAATTCAAATCTATTTTCTAGTAGTAATATAGCATTCAGCTGCTAATTCAGTCAGATGATGATACCTTATTAGATAAAAAGTGACAATTTCTAAACTTCTCAACTTTCAAATACACATAATTTTGCCATTTTAGATTTATTTGCTATAGAGATATAAGATACACGTACTAGAAATTAATAAACATTACAGTAGCACCTCTTTTCATTGCTTCTATTTGCATGATTTTGAGACAAAGGAATATGCTAGTAATATTCTTGCTGGTAAAATTTGATTTTTTTTCCCCTTCTTTCTAAAGAAATGCTCGAGATTGGTCGAGAAAGGTAACCCAGAGAATAAAATCTAACAGCAGTAAGAAACGAAAGGTTTCACTGCTCTTTGATCATCTGGAACCAGAGGAGTTGTCAGATCACCTCACCTACCTTGAATTCAAGTCCTTCCGACGAATATCAGTGAGTCAATGACTTTTTATAAGTTAATTGCAATTTTAATTTATAAATAACTTATAAATTATGCAGCTCCTTTGAATAATGCATGTAGTGAGATAAGTTCAGTATAAAAAGATGAAGACAATGAAGTAATGCTTCCGAAGCAGAATACATTTTCCATCTAATTTTACATTTCTGAGAGAAAGGAAAGAGATTGTGATGAATGTAAATTGGTGCATGCTTAATAGTATCCAGTGACCTGTTGTACAACTGACACACTTCCAATAGAATGCAAAGGTAATTAATTCAAATAATTAAGATTCAAAAAAGCTCAAAGTTTTACTATGGAAGATATGAAAATGATAAGGAAAGGCTTTCTTTTAACAAGCACACTTCTGTAAATATTTTGTTTGGAATATAGAAGCAGAGTCTATTTGTTAGTCAAAATTTTGAAGGTGTTGGAAGTATCTCCTTCCAATTTGGTCTTGAATTAAAAGTGGTTCAATAAATGCAGTCATATAGGAACAATAGGCAGTGGCATGGACAATGTTAGTGCACCTTTCAATTGTGTGTAAGTGCACCTTTCAATTGTGTGTATTGTTTGTGCACCTTGAAATTTAATTGGTTGAAACTTTACTGGCCCTCTCCCTGATTATCATTCAAGATAATGTTGGAAATAGATCTTTCTTAGGACAAATGACACTGTTGATATCTCTGTATGCTTAAGTCCAATTAACTGAAATTATTGTTTGGCTGATTTTCTTCCATTTCTAATTAAAAGTTTCTAATGATTTAATTGGAATACATACACACATACACAGATACACAGTCTTGTTGAACTGTGATTGGATAAATGGAATATATGGTTGGTAAATAAGGAAGAAAACATACTGTATTGATAAGCAACTACTGTGTATCTAATAGTTGGTTTTCTCTTTAAAAAATGCTTCTGCTTATGTAAGGCAAAGTATACCCAAATTTGCCAGATCTTTTTGTTATTTCACTGTGGTCCATATTACATATAGAAGAATAGTGTCTCTGGAAGCGGAGAATGGACTAAGTAGGAGGATTAGCAAAAATCATATGTCTTATTTTGTATAAGTTGAAGGGTTTTCTTCTCGCAATGAAGCCTGGCCACTTAGCCTATGACTCTTTCTCATCCTACCAGTTGCAGTGCCTATGCTTGTGGAAAAACATTGAGATTAAAACTAATAATATAAACTCAGGTGAACCAAGAAACCTGGCAGGCTCAAAACAAATGCAACTGGCCACATTGAGCCCATGGTGACCAACATATTAATTTATAGTGGTTTAAGCCAGCAAAACTAATATTCATCAGGAAGGCAAAAATGGAGTAGGATTAGTTTCTAAGCAAGGACAGATCATTATGAATATTGGTTCTTTATCTTCTTTTGCTTGAAAATATATAGCTAAATTGCTTCAAAGCTGTGGAATGAGTCCCTGGTCAAAGAATCAATATATACTTGTCTCCTCATATGTAAATTTAGTACATCAGAAAAAAAACTTTAAAGATTCTCATTGAGTTATGTGTTTGTACTTTTTATTTTGAAGTCTAGTTTCAGGATTTTTCTCATGTGCGTAATTAAAATATAATGGTCATGGAAGCTGGCCACATTTTGTAAACAACAATTGATTTACACAAAATTGATGTTTAAGCTTGTATAAAGCCCATTTTTCCATTTAGGTTAATGGTTGTTAGCTAACAACAGCAATGCCTTATTTCTTTTTTAAAAATCAGTCTTGATTGCATGGAACAGGCTACTTGGTTGCATAAGAGAGTTGATGATAAATGAATGCTATGATAATTTTATTTATGTACAAATGAAAGAACTATTTTATGCACTGAAGTAAAATAAATAAGCATTTGCTTTTGGAAGAGTATATTTCATAGTAGTGTCCATGTTCTGTTGCTTTCTTTTGTTCAGGGCATCATTCCCATAATAATTGTATCAAATATTATAAAAGCCAGGGAAGGACATTTTAAATGAGGCAATATACCTCACTGTAGATCTTACATGTAAAAATAGAGGGCAAATTTCTGTTTGTATAGAAATTGATAACTAAAACAAGAATCTGATTTTAATAGATGACTTTTTGAAGTAAATTTTGTTCTGGAGATTCTTAAGGTGGGCATTCTCATGAAAATACCATGTTCTAACTGGAACTATTTTATGTCCCCCAGAAACACCTTTAAGCGTTTACAGCATTGACATAGTATTAAGAGATTTTCTAATCAGTTTTCTAGAACATTGGTTTTTTTTTTTTAAGTTGGCTAACTAGCTTCAGATTATATTTTAATAACTCTATTTAAATATCCATAAACTAAGTACAGGCAGTTCTCCACTTACGACCACAATTGATCCCAAAATTTCTGTTGCTAAGCGAGATATTTGTCAAGTGAATTTTGCCCCATTTTACAATATTTCTTGCCAGAGTTGTTAAGTGAATCACTGCAATTATTGAATTAGTAACATGGTTGTTAAGAGAATCTGACTTCCCTGTTGACTTTGCTTATCAGAAAGTCACAAAAGATGATCACATGACCTCAGGACACTGCAACCATCATAAATATAAGTCAGTTGCCAAGCATCTGAATTTTGATTACGTGACCATGGGTTGCTGTAATGATCATAAGTGTGAAAAACATTCATAAGTCACTTTTTTCAGTGCTGTTATAACTTTGATGATCACTAAATGAACTGTTGTAAGATGAGAGGACTATCAGTAGAGGTTATGTAGAATAATTTAATGGAAAACTATATTTGTTTAAGCTGTCAATTAATGATTACATTACCTGAAGTTTACAGATTATCAAAACTACATCATAAATGGATGTGTGAAGGACAATCCGACAATGGAACGCTCAATCACACTTTGTAACGGTATTTCACAGTGGGTACAACTAATGGTATTAAATAGACCAACACCACAGCTTCGAGCTGAAGTATTCATCAAGTTCATTCATGTGGCCCAGGTCAGCTCTGTTATGAATTGTTTTCAATTTGTTTTAGTCTTCATTTGTTCATTTAATAATTGGTGTTACATTCAAGCTCTAAATAGGGTCTTTTAGAAGTGCTGCAGTGATCAGTCATTTCCCTTTTTTAAACAGGCTTAGCTGACATTGCCGATATTGTTGGGATGGGGGCTGGATGGATTGATACTGAGTATTGTATTGTGAGAAATACACCAAAGCTGCCAAGAACATTGGTACCAGTGTCCCTAGAAATATGGGAAAAGGAAATGGGCAAGATAAACATATGCCTGGGTGGGTGGAAATCTCTTGGAGCATGAGGCTGGATATCCATCTGTTTATATTAGATACCAATTATAGGTCTAGTTCCTTTATCTTATCAGATCATGTTTCCTATGGGGGGGGGAGTCAACATTAAAAGATCTGTAAACTAAAAAAAAGCATTTATCTAACTCAGGGCAAGTGGGTTAGATAACTACAGAGCAAAATTTTGTTAATAACACTGAATAAAATGAATTTAAAGCTGTTTTAGGAAAAAGTTCCTTTCAGTAATATTGAGATAATACTCAGTTCAATTATATTAATCAAAAATACTATATTTTTCATGAAACAATTGTACTGGCATTTTTTTTAAATACAGAAACTTCATCAGTTGCAAAATTTCAACACATTAATGGCTGTAATAGGGGGTCTTTGCCACAGTTCCATCTCAAGACTTAAAGAAACAAGTTCTCATGTTCCTCATGATATCCATAAGGTTAGTTGTGTTTTTTTCCTGGTTTTTGTTTATTTCACAATATCGCTAATAAAGCTGTGCAAGCAGTTTAGAAAAACCCTAAGCAAAGTGAGCTCCAATTTTCTGAATGTGCTGTTGCAAATGTTTAAGCACTGTTTCCTCTTGTCAAGTTACTTCATTTTGGTGGCAATTCCACTGGAAAAGTCTTTGTCATATATGTACACATGCTGAGATGGTATCTTGTCATTTCACACCTTGAGCCACAGATTGGACAAAATCTCTGCCATTTTGTTATGCATTCCTGTGAATGATTTGCAGAGTTTTAATTAATATACCATATTTTGACTATAAGGCCATTGAAGACCATTCACCAATGTGTTGTCCAAGATTAATACATGATAAAGATGATGAACTTCATGAATATTTAAAAATCATTATTCTATTGAGAAATTTAAAAATAATGATTAAGTTGTTCTGGCCAAAGTTTGCCACTGAAATGGTATTTTTAAAAAATGATAATTAATATAGGATTGGGGTATATGATTGCAAAATGCTTGAATATATGTCTGAAATGACTATAACACTAAGCACATAATTTAATAATACATATAAAAACATGTCATAATGACTCTGGGAAGAGGAACTGCAAATTTAGATTAACTGAATCTGGGTAAGTGACTTTAATCTTAAATTTGATGACTGAAATTCCAATTTGTGAGGCTGACTTTCAGTGGACTATAGCAGTGGTTAATTTAAATTGAAAGCAGAGACTTTTAATCATTTCTTTGCAGTTATGTTTAAGTTTGTGAATTTATTCTTATGCTTAATTATTACTGGGCATTATATCAAAACATAGATATTACACTTATGTTTCATTGCAAACTTGCTACAGCAATTTATTTATCATACTAAAGTGAACCCAAATTATGAACAAAGCTGACTGAATTTGCTTTTGTTGGTTTGCCTTTAGATATTCAATGAAATGACTGAATTGCTGTCATCTGGTAGGAATTATGATAATTATAGACGTGCTTATAATGAGTGCAGTAACTTTAAAATCCCTATTCTTGGAGTACACCTGAAAGATTTAATTTCTCTCTATGAAGCTGTGCCAGATTACTTGGAAGATAAAAGAATTAATATGCACAAATTGTATTCTTTGTATAATCATGTCAATGAATTGATACAGTTGCAAGAGATAGGTCCCCCTCTGGAAGCTAACAAAGATCTTGTCCATCTCCTTACAGTAAGTCTCTATATTTATAGATTGTGTTTTATGTAATCTACTTTTACTTTTTTAAAAGTCACACAAGCCTGAGCTATTTTAAATAGCTCAGACACTTTGAAAGTCTCTGCTCAACTCTATATAATGCAAATATTTAACTGATAGGAAAGCAATTCTTGTCATTTCTGGAAAAAAAACCCAATGTTAATTTGTTTTCTACATACTCTACATCCACTGTTGTGGTGAGCTAGCTCTTACTGTAGTTGCTTAGTACTGTAACACATGTTTCTGTAGAATACTTTAGTTAGTGTCAGAAACAGCTTTCATTTATTTTGGATTTCTGAAGGTTTAGAATTATCTAATTTAGAATTCTGAAGGATGAGATCTTAATCCCAAAACTTATTTCTAATTATATTTCAGTAAAATGATACCTGCTCAGATTTAATAGATTGTAATCTTCCACAAAGCTAGTGTAAAGCTAAGTGAAAGTATAAATACAAATGCTTTATTGTGAAAAATGAAATAGGATTTATTTACTAATATAGCGCCTCAAAATATTGTCAAGATTTTTTAAAGCTCAATTCAATGATTGAAATGAATCCACACAATAGTTAACATATAAAATCAGGACATTCCTGGGCTAGGCCAGAGGTAATGCTGACAAAACTTTCAGTATTATGATTACTCTAGCCTCTCCTAGCTTGGTACTTTTCAGGTGTATTTTAACAAGAATTTCTAGAATTCAACAGATTGGGGAGGAATGGTCTAACCTCTCCTGTCTCCTTCATCCCCATCCCCATTTCAATGTAACTATGAGAAGCTTCTGGTTTCATTTGAACTTCACTTAACAATAGTGAGTGGCTTCATACCATGCTCCTTGGGGGGAAATTGATTAGACTTCATATTAGGATTTGTACAGGTAGCTCTGGACTTATGTTTGGTTGCTTAGTACCTGTTCAAAGACCTGCCTTAAGGCTATTTATAACCTGAATTTAAAATTCCAACAGAGGCCCATCTCCCAACAGTCACATGATCAAACTTCAGGCACTTGACAATATGGCCACATTTATGATGATTTTCAGCATCCCGATAATCATTTTATTATGGTTTTTGATAAAAAAAAAAAAAGCCTTTGGGGAATAGTTGGTTTGCTTAATGACGATTTCACAACTGTGGATTCACTTAACAATCACTATAAAAAAGGTGTAAAGTCAAGTCGATCACGTAACTAACCCATTTTATGATTGTCATGACTTACAAGTGTAATGGGCAGACTCCATTACAGTTTTAAATTGACTACCACTACGTATAATATCTTCAACTTTTATTTAACTGACTCAAACCTTCCTTTTCCCTCCCTCCCCCATCTCTCTCTCTCTCTCTCTCTCTCTCTCTCACACACACACACACACACATACACACACACAAACACACACACACACTCACACACATACACCTAGTTAACTCTCTTCAGATCAGCTTGAGCAGTCAAAGAGGAAGATTGTAGGAACAATAACAATTATATATTAATTTGCCCATGATCGTTTCCTGATTCATTGTGATATTTTCTGGAATCTAGGACAAGGAAGAGAATTGTAGTTGTCTTTCCTAATATCACAACTGTGAGCAGATATCAAGATGGAATAAGGCCTCTGACAGGAAGTTATTTGATTGAATTGGAAAGTTTACATCCCATGAAACTGAAATCCTCATATGTAATCTATTAAGATTTGAAAGTGGATAACTTTCCTTCAAAGTGGATCTGAACTATTTAGACACTGCTTACACTTCCAATATTTTTTGTTTTCAGAAAAATATATTTAAAATGAGAGTAGAGTTTGAATAATTTGCTTTGGGAGTAAGGTCAATTGCTGATATATCAGCTGGAAAAATGTGTTCATTTTTTTCTTGTGATGTTTAGGTTCATGATACCTTGGTGTTTGTCTTATATTAGAGACAGATTCAGAAAAACAACATTTTTGGAGAGCTCTATAGCATTTTGAAATAACTGTTCTTGTGTTTATTTTCAGTTGTCACTTGACCTTTATTATACAGAAGATGAAATTTATGAACTTTCATATGCACGAGAGCCAAGAAGTCACCGGGCTGCAGTAAGAAATTTTGCTCCAAAACAGGATGTAGAGATAATTTAATTATATTACAACAACAATTATAAATAATTTAATATAACCTATAGTAGTAATTATTAAATAAGTACAATGCAAATACACTTATATGTTGCAAACATACATTTATACGTCACAATACAGTATTAGCTACTAATATATATACTATTAATGGCAAAAATTTAATTGGCAGTCAAAAGTAACAACAATAACACCAAAAACTTTTCTTAGCCAGTCAGAGTGCTACAACAGGGAAGCTTCCTCTTAGATCTCACTTAGCTTTTTTGAAGAGAAGAGGCATGTGAAAGTAGAGATTCAAAGCATTTTTAAAATTACAATTTATCTGTTAAGCATAACAATCAGAGGATGTAATACAAACAAGCCAAAAATATTGCCCTGCTAGTAAAATACTGTCGTAGTTACACAATAATTTTTAACCATGCCATCATTTTTAACAGTCTTGACCAGAAGAGTCTGCAAGGGCTATAAAATGAGAACTAGAGCTGCATGTGCTAATGGAATCATAAATACGAAACATCACCAAATCACAAAATATCTATGTTTAGAAACTTCTGACCCGCAGTTTCTTTTTCACAAGATCAGCAGTATCTTGGAAAAGGCCAATCCAGACTTCACACCATCAGCAATGATGGCAAGGGGTGGTGGTTGTAAATATATTTTTAAGAGACCTTCTAAAGCTGAAGGTCTTAAATAATAAAAATTATCATAAAGCTGACTGTCTTCTTTGTATTTCAGGATTGGGCAACTCCCAATTTGTTTTTGTGACTTTTAGAGTGTTCCTTTCCTCAGTAATGCCTCCATTTCTGGTGACATTAGTTCTGTGCCCCCTCAGAAATACTTTTTTTTCACAAGTTGCTGAAAAAAAAAGAGAATAGATTATGATCCACTAATTTGCAATTCCCTTTTTACCTTTGTCAAAGCCAATGCTTCACTAGAGGTACTTCGCATTATGGTAGTGGCTAATAATGTTATCCAATGTTGTCCTGGATTGAGATTTCCAGACACAGTATTAATAAAAGTGTAGTTTTGATAATATGGGAAATTAATTAAATTTATGTACTACTCAACTCTCAGCAACTCTACATAAAATATGTAAGAAAAAATATTATTAAAGTTGAATTACCCAAACTATTTGGCAGTTTCACTTTATTAATGCTTAATAATACCATACTAAATATTGAAATATTATAAACATATAACTGTTTTTAAACATTTATGAATGCTTTTCCTCAATAAATATCCAAATACATTTTACTTTTAGCCATTGACACCTTGTAAACCACCAGTTGTAGCAGATTGGGCATCTGGAATTGCACCCAAGCCTGATCCAAAGATAATTAGTAAGCACGTCCAGAGAATGGTAGATGTAAGTATGCTATTTTATTTATTATAAATGTTTTGAGTAGTCTTCTGGGTTTTGATTCATGGTATGTTAGTTATGGGGTTCATTGCAGAATTCCCATTTCCATTAGGATATTACTAGAAAATATATACTATTGCTGTGCTTCTAGATCTTAGTACCTTCTTTTTCATTTACTGTATTTCATTCCAATCCTTTGTTTGGATACCCCTGTAAAAGCACTTTTTCAAACAAAGAGGCTAGGAAAGATATATGGCAACCCCCTATCTATATACTATCATTCCCAGGGGTATTAGGCCATTATGCACTTACACTAAATAAAAACTAGCATTGGGCTTCATGATAAGATGTTTGCTGTCTAGTTTAACCCTTTGTCTCAATTCCTGATGTGAAGGAACATTTCTGCTGGCAGCTCCCCATGATACAAATTCAGAGAAGTGAATTTCAGAGTAACCTAAATTAACACTTTTTTTTTTACACCATTGCAAATACAAATCTAAGACCTGGCTACAAAACTTTGAAAAATGTGCGTAAACTCAGAGTAAATGGTTAAGGCACCAGACTAGAAAGCAGGAGACTCTAAGTTTTATATTTATTTATATATCATGTTTCTAGTCCCATCTTAGCCATAAAAGTGACTGGGTGTCTTTGGGTCAGTTCCTCTCTCTCAGCCTAACCCACCTCACAGGATTGTTGTTATAAGGAAAGGTTTGTTGGGTATGTTTGCTGCCATGAGTTGTTTATAAAAATAATAAAAGTGGAATACAAATAAATAAATAGTATTTTAACAATTAAAGGTAAAGAAAGATAGCACTGCACAAAAAGGCATTTGTACCATTTGAGGTTAAAACAAAACTATTTGCCAAGTTAGGAAATTTATATGACATTTTAAAATAAATACTTGACTAAGCTGCATGTTGTATATTATATATTATGCAGAGAACTAAGTGGAGACCTTATATTTTAGTAGAGGGTGCAGAAGCTAAGTACTGCATATAAATGAAACACTTTTAAATACCAGATAATTTTTAAAGAATTTAGAGAAAAGGCAAATTTGATTTTTCTTCATTATATGGTACCATTCTAAAAAGTATTTTAAAATTAAACCATATAAAACATCCAAATCTCTATATAGCTATTTGTATATTAAATGCTATTTCATAGAACTAGAAGGAACAATATAGCCAATATAATCCAATTTCCTAGTCAATTAAGGGAACTGCAAGTAGTATTTGATTTATTTCAATTACAGCTTTTCTTATTTTCCTATTATTTCATGCAGTCGGTTTTTAAAAATTATGACCATGATCAGGATGGATATATTTCTCAAGAAGAATTTGAGAAGATTGCTGCAAGCTTTCCTTTCTCTTTTTGTGTAATGGATAAGGACAGGTATTTACTAATAAATGTTCTCTGATTATGTTTATATGTATATCATTATTTAAAGAAAGTATTGGATTTGTATATCTCACAGAATTGTACATACTTATATTGCTTCCTTTTGAAGCCTTAAGTTTGATTTTCACTCGGATGGGATTTTCAAGATCATTCCTTGAGCTTTTGACCAGTTGACAAGGCTTTTCTACTCTCTTCGTGTGGTTGTTGGATAATGTCAGGGAAAAGCTTGATTTCAAATAACTAACCTTAGAGCATGTTTATAAATGCTTTTATATTTAAAGTGTACATTTTTCCTCCTCCTTTAAGCTTGTTCATTCTCTCAGTCACTTAGAATTCATATAGTGCAATTTGAAGGTACAGTGCTAGTAATTATTCCCCGGCCTGCTTCTTTGTTTTTATAATTGTACAGCATGTTCAGGATTTTTTGTGAAGGCTGTTTCTCAAGCTGGCTTTGAAGAACTATTAAGGAGCCCTTGTGATCTCTTTGGCAGGATTGTGTAGGGTGTGTGCCTGTGTGTTTCATGTACTTCTAGATATTCTTTGCTGTGAAATTGAATTAGTGCTTTTATATTAATGAGCTGGCAGATGTGTGGCTAAATTGAAATGAAGGGGGGAGACACTATTAACTCCTTCTGCTTTAGATGCATTAAGCCTCAATTGACTTTTTTGTTTGTTTGTTTTCAGGGAAGGTCTGATTAGCAGGGATGAAATAACAGCCTATTTCATGAGGGCCAGTTCAATCTATTCAAAATTAGGTCTTGGCTTTGCCCACAATTTCCAGGAGACCACTTACCTAAAGCCAACATTCTGTGACAACTGTGCTGGATTTGTAAGCATGGGGATAGGGGGTATTTGAAAAGTTAAATTATATCTCATAATGTGTGTAACAAATTGTTATCAAGAACTGTTCGGTTTCAGTAATATCTCCAGCTTTTTGTTACTATGAATTTGTTTCATTTTTGTGCCTTTAATACTTTAATTACTGTTAATCAGAATGGGCCATATCCTCATTAAGGAGGTGCATGCTTTGCATAATTAAGGTTTTAGGCAGGGGTGGGATTCAAATTTTTAACAACCGGTTATGTGGGCATGGCTTAGGTGGTGGGTGTGGCTTGGTGGGCATGTTATTGGCTGGGTGTGGCCAACTCAATATCACTCACATCAAGGCACTCATCTCCTGCCCTGGCCTCTCATGACTGTGGGGATGTTGCAACAGTAGTAAGTGTGAAAAATGGTCATAAGTCACTTTTTTCAGTGCCATTGTAATTTTGAATGGTCACTCCACACGAGCAAAGTACCAGCAAAGGAGGGGTAAAAAACTCCAGGGATGTTCCTGAGACAGGAAGTCTAGTCCTGCCAAGAATATCATAAGGGTTAACGGAGAGGCAGTTTCTGTAAGTAACACCAGAATGTTTCCCTCCTGCCTTCCTTACAGGATTAGGCCAGTAATATCTTCTAATAACCGGTTCTCTGAATTGCTTAGAATGTTAACAACCTGTTCTAGAGAATAGGTGTGAACTGGTAGAATCCCACCCCTGGTTTTAGGTCAAATATCAGAAATTTTCAGTTTTAGCTGTGGAGCTCTGAGTCTTCTGACTATATGTAAATCCTGAAAAATTGCTGCTGCCACATCATATTAACCATTGGTCTGATTTAATGGAAGCATTGTTCCATCATGGAATTCAATAGTATTGAATGTAAATAGTATATGTCAACATTTAGATGTCCTTTGAAGACAATGACTTCTAACCTTCTATAAAATGGCTGCATCATGTGTCATTAAGCTTTGAAAATATATTTGATTATTGAAACATCTGTGTTCTTACCAAAGGAAGCTTAATATGATATCTCAGAGCTTTTACTAATCTCCAGACAGTTGACTTTTTGTTTCATAGCCTTCACTTATAATTTATGGCAGCAGTTCCTGATATCTTCATGAGAAGAAGATTTAACTGTCCCTGACTATAATACTTGATAAGAACCATTTAAGCCATCTAGTTTAACTTTTCTATGCATAGGAATCAAAATTAAAGCAACAAGTTGCTACCTAACCTGCTCTTAAACACGTTAACAAAATTACCATCACTTTGGTTAATTGTTCTACAACTGTAGAACAGCTGTTACTGTTAAGGATTATATTTAACAGTCAGTACTTTGCCTTCCTTTAACTTAAATCTTTTATTGTGTGTCCTGCACTTTGGAATGAGACAGGAAAAATATGACTTTCTTTGATGTGATATCCTTTCAAGTATTTGAAGAGTGCTTTCATATCCTCATTCCACAAAATAATGTTTACTAAAAGCTAAACATACCCACCTCCTTTGATTCTCTTCGTAGTTTTAGTTTCTTATGTCCTTCTCTAAATCTGTTCCTATTTGTCTGAATCCTTATTAAAGTGTAATACCTAGAATTAGATACAGTAGTTGGGGTAGGAGTCTGATCAAAGCAGAATAAAATGGAATTATTACTACTTACGATTTGGAAATCACGCTTTTTTTTAACATAGCCTAAAATGTAATTTGCCTTCATTATCTTAAAATCTTTTGCTTCTTTGCAACTATATCATTCAGTTTTCAAACTGCAATTCTAAGACCTCTTTTGAAAGTAATTTTGCTTAATCATTGCTAAATCATTGAGCAAAACTCCTTGTCTCCCTTATTATAACTGTGCATTTGATTTTGTTTTCTAAGTGAAAAACTTTGTAATTATATTTCTTAAATTTCATTCTGTTGCTTACATTATATCAGTATTTCTCAAACCTACTTGATTATTGTTTTTCATTTAATTTCTCTCATGTGGTATATTACCAACCCCCCAATTTTTGTTATTTTGCAAATTTGATAAGTGTTTCTTCTACTTCACCATTCAAAATAATAATTAAAAAAAGTAAAATTCCAGGATTGATACTTTTTTTTATAAGAATTTTAATAAAAGAATTTTAATAAAGAATTTTCAATAAACAAACATACACATACAAAACACAAAACATAAAAACATAAAACTTCTTTTTGGAAAGCGGCTTAGTCCCGGGTTACATCTTTTTGTGCAGACATAAATTCAAATTCATGCTCATATTATATACCATTTCATATTTTATTTACCATTCTGCATTTTCTATATATCTTCTCCCCTCTTTTCACTCTCTTAATTCTATTTTATTTATTTCATCTCAATTTAAATCATTATGCTTATCTCTTTTGTCTGTTCTGTTTCAATTATCTATTATCTTTTCTCATTGACACAAAATTTCTCCTGTAATCACTGATTGAAGTATGATGCCTTTATATCTTTCCCCTAAATAACACTTAAAATAATGTATAATTTTCATTCTGATTCTGCTTAGTACACTCTCCAGTTTTCTAACATTATTTCAAATACAAATACAACAATACAATATTATGTACTTTTGCAGAATCTGTTTTTAGATTATATTTTTACCCATTATCTCTGAATGAATCCTGTTTCTTTACATTTTGTTTCAAACCTTTGTAACTTCTCTTCCCTTTTCCCTTTCTTTCTTTTCCAATCTAGTCTTTTTACCCCCTTGTTTAATCTCCACCCTCTTAATCTCCACCCTCTTAATCTCCACCCTCTTCTGTATTCCTCTTTTCTGTTGCTTTCTAACATTGTAACGATTTTTCATCCTATTTTTCCCTTTTTTGGTTGTTTTTTTAAGTCTTAATTTCTCCTTTCTCTTTCCCCCTTTCCCTTTTCTTCCCCAATTAGAGTTGCTTGTTCATTAAAGATGGCTTCTTCTTCATCCCAATCTCTTTGTTCTTGAAGTTTCTGATAGGTAGAAATCACCATTTCTGAAAAATGAAAAACAGATCCAGAAGAGCCCTTCCCATCTTGTTCCTCTTCTTTTAGCTTTTTAAATTCCATTTTCAGATCATCAACAAATAGTACCATTGTGAAATTTTTTAAAACAACCCAAATGTTTTTAGTCTTTCAAATAATAGTTTCCAAAGTCCCAAAGTCACCAAGCAATCCAAATACACACAAACTGTTTCATTTAAACACTTTCTTCTTTTTATACTTTCTCTTCCTGGGGTTACAGTTGCAAAGTTCCAGTTAAAAAATATCTTTTAGAAGTCTTGTTACAATTTAGCTCTTGTCTTATAAGTTCCAAGTAGCCTCCTCCAGCAGAATCTTAATATTCTTTTTCTCTCCCTTCCCGCTTATAGCAAAAAAAAGTTTTTTTAATTTTTTTCCAAGGTTTAGAAATCTTTATTGTCCCCTTGGCTTTACCTGTTGATGCCAAAGCGGGCTTTTCTGATTTCCATCTGCTATCACTGTAAGAAAGGAGAGTGAGAGAAAACAAACTTTCCCCTTTACTTTCGTTCGCCGCTTTTTCCATCTTCTTTGGGAGCGATGTATCTTTAGTAAAATTTAAATTCCAGGGTATTTAAATGTTCTTTATTGTCCCGGGTCAGCCAGTAACTTTCACTTCAAACTTCCTCCTGCACAATTCTTATCTGGCTGAAGACTTCTTTGTGGCAGCCATTGCTGACTGCCGCTCCACCGCCTTTGGAAAAGGGAGTTAAGCCGGCTGAGGAGGGGGATTGCGATTCCCCCAGACCCCTGGCTGGTTCTCCCCTATCTTCAGCTACCCCTACGGGGTAACTATAACCTCCAAATCCAACTGAATCAGGGGCACTCCAGCAGCGAGTGCGGCAGAAACCGCGCACAATCACGGATTCCTGCCGCCGCCGAAGACTTGCAAACCGGAAATCCAAAATTCCAGGATTGATACTTGTGGCACCCCACTTAACACCTTTTTTCAATTTGATGATGAACCATTGATGAGTCCTCTTTGAGTGTGATTTAAAAGCTATTTAGTTTGCCATGCCATCCATCCACATTTAAATAATAAGCATATTATAAGTTCATTGACAAATTCTTTGCTGAAATCAGAATATACTTATAGTATCCCTGCAATTTATGAAGGAAATTAACTAATCAAAAAAAGTTACAGGGTCTGGCTAGATTTGTTAGTCTGACTATATTAACAAAACTATTATTACTTCTGATAATTGCTTCATTTTATTTATTTATTTATTTGATTTATTTGTCAATTGCTTACAAGATAATAGGTATAAGTATAAACATGAGTAAGAATACATAATTTTGTAATGTTTACAATGTTTTGTAGACTTATCCTTTTAGTATTTCTAAAATCTTCTCAAATATTGATGCCACAGATCATGGTTCTTCCTCTCCCGTTTCTGTTTATTGTACATAAATTCAGATTTTCATTCTTTCAGTCATCTTGTCCATTGTTTTTTGAGAATATCTCAAAGGTAATACATAAATAATTCCAGTATCTTAGGAAGTGATTCGTTTTGTCCTAGAGATTAAAGTAAAGCAATATTCCTAATCGTGTTTCTGTCAGCTTCAAAGTTTAGTCCTTCATTTTGTGTTTCACTATTTCTTAGTAGAGTACATATTTTGTTGAAGAATACTGAACTAAACAGGAATTTGATAGTTCTGTGTTTGCTTTGTTTCCTGCTACACTTTTGTATTCTTTACATATCAGTTGATCTTTTGTTTTCCATTGTACATACCTGAAAAGACCCTTTTTGTTATTAGCATTCTTTACTAGTTTCAGTGCATTCTGTATTTTCCCTTTCCTGACACAGTTCTAGAGTTTTCTGTTTATATGATTTCTTTGTAATTTGATGCTACTTCAATTTTCTGTATGTATCTTTCCCCCCTAGTTTTCACAAAACTTTCTGTACAGCTACATTGATATCTTCCACAGTGCTTTTCATTGGAATTTTTGCACTTGTGCTTTTGACATCTCTTACTTTAGAAATTTATATCCATCTTGAGTTTTTTCCCTCTTAGCTTCATCTACTGTGGGATCCAATTATCATTGCTTTAAGTTTATTAATATTTAAATTTATTCATTTAAAATCCAGGTGCTTTTTACAGCATTGCCAAATTCATTCACTTAGACTTATAAACAGGAATGCATACACTGTAACTCTAATACATGCATCCTATGTATGTATTAGAATTACATACCTTCCTTTCTGTTGCTTCAGTTCTTGGAACAAAGTATATTTTTCATTTGCTATATTTCAATCATAACAGTGTCTTCAGATGATTCATTATACCTGTTAAATCATATATTTTCTTCTGTACTACAAGCTCAAACTCTTTTTGGTTATTTACCATATTCTGAGCATGAATATGAAGGCATGCAAGGCTACCCATTTCTAACACTTTTAATCTCAGGGATGATTTAATAGTATTATCATAATACCATTGAGACCTCTTGGTAAAAACAGCTTTTTTAATTCCTTGCACTGAAAGTAGCTGTAATATATATCAGGAAAAAAGATCAGTATTTAAATCTTGATAATGGTCCATAGACCAGTAACTAACTGTTCTTAAACTTGTATAAATTACGTTGAAACACTTGTGTCTTCTTTTGATCATTTTAAATGCTGTTCACAAATCAAAATGCTATGAAAATTGTAGAGAATGGTTAATAATTAGCTAAGATAAATATAGATTCAGAATATTTTAGGTTGTGTCCATTATATAATACTGTTTTGGAAAGATTTTTAATTGTTTTTCGTGGGGGAAGAGGCTTTTTTCTTTCATTGGTTTCCTGCATGGCATTTTTACCTGCTAAAATTGAGGGAAAATACTGTTTTGAAATAGAAATAGAAATAGCCATACATCTTACATTTTTGATGATTTCATGAAACTGAACTTTGAAATAAGAGTTAAAACACCTCTTTAATGTATGGTTTAACTTGAATGCCATATTATAATGTGTTTTTCCTTATCTTTTTAGCTTTGGGGTGTTATTAAACAAGGATATAGGTGCAAAGGTAAAATAACTTTGAGTTCAATCATCTTTGATTGCAAATTGTCCATTGTTGTATCCCTTTTTTCATTTGAATAACAGATTTAAAATTATTTAAGGAATAGGATTTTTAGCATAAATAAACTAGAACATAAAAATTTCCCTATCTATGTTGCTCCATTGCTTTGTTCGTTTCCTGGGTAACTGCAAAATCTGGGAGGAAACAATTAGGAAAATATGCAGAGATTGTTACATCACTTCATGTTCATCTTAGATTATTAACCGGCAGATTATTTTATTAAAAGGTATAATTTGACTTTTAGTTAAGTAGCAATGCCATGTAATACTGTTCTATATTTTGATTGCTTAAAAGTATACTTTAATGCATTAAGGGTATGAAAAGGGCTTATCCCTGGTAAAACCCACATAGCCCTGAATTACAGTTCATGTAGCATTTCCTTGGTCTTTGCAAAATTTGGAAAGAACAGAACAGAACAACAGTTAGAAGGGATCTTGAAGGTCTTCTAGTCGAACCCCCTGCTCCGCTAGGAAAGCCTATACCATTTCAAATGGTTGTCCAATCTCCTCTTAAAAACTTCCAGTGTTGGAGCATTCACAACCTCTGGAGGCAAGTTGTTCCATTGATTAATTGTTCTAACTGTCAGGAAATTCCTCCTTAGTTCTAGATTGCTTCTCTCCTTGACTAGGTTTCACCATTGCTTCTTGTTCAACCCTCAGATGCTTTGGAGAATAGCCTGACTCCCTCTTCCTTGTGGCAACCCCTGAGATATTGGAACCCTGCTATCATGTTACCCATAGTCTTTCTGTTCATTAAACTCACCAGTTTAATTTAGGAAGTAGGAAAGGAGTTGAGGTAGAAAAGTAATTAATATGTGGGATTAGTATTTTACTTTTTGCCACTAAGCTAGTAAGCTGACTTTGTTTTTATTTGTTTGAAGACTGTGGAATGAACTGTCATAAGCAATGCAAGGATCTAGTTGTATTTGAATGCAAGAGAAGACCCAAAATGACAGCTGTGGATAACAGTCCAGCATCAGCTCTTGCATCTAGCCTCTGTCCCCTAGGACTTAAAGAGCATATGCATGGTAAGTTCAGTTTAATGAAACATTTTGGTATCATTTGTGACTCAATAGTTTGTCTATTTTTTAAGAATAATAATAGTTAAGATTAATATGTATTAGTAAGATTAATAATGATTTTCAAAATGGCCTTCCATTGTCCATACATCAGCAAATTCCATCCGCTCTGCAAAAATTCATCAGGGCTTCAGAAGACATATCTACTTAGGGGACAAATGTTATGTGTAACCTTGGATAGTGAATGATCACCTTTTCTATGTAATATCTTTGTTTTTGAAGCCAACACAATTAATTGTCAGTACTAAACCAAGTAAGCAGTCAGTAAAACTGTATTACAGGACAGGGAGATGCTCTTTTCAATATTTCAGCATAAAGACAATTATAGTAGTTAAAAATATTATTTGTAATTAATGCCTGAATTCAAGCTAGGATTCTCATAGATTTACAAAGACATGTATCATTGAGGGTTTTTTTTTTTTACATCTGATGTCTAATAGGTTCAGGTTTCTGGGTTCTATAATCTCCCAGGACTTGAAATGGGCACCTAACATTAGAGCCATCATTAAAAGAGCGCAGCAAAGAATTTGTTCTTCTTGTATCAACACAAAAAGCTCAGACTGCCCAAGGAGCTGCTGATACAGTTCTACAGATGAATTATTGAATCTGTCATCAGTTCTATAACTGTCTGGTTTGGTATACTAACCAAACAGGATAGGTAAAGACTTCAACAAATAGTTAGGACTGCAGAAAAAAACATTGCAACCAGCCTGCCTTCCACTGAGGATCTGTATACTGCATGAACTAGAAAGAGAGCTGAGAAAATATCTATAGACCCCTCACATCCTAGACACAAACTGTTTCAATTCCTCCCCTTAGGATACCGCTATAGGCATTACATGGCAAAACAGAAGCTATTTACCCATGTAGGGTTATATATTCCTATTCACTATTATCCTTCTCATCTTTTCTTTTACCTTTTATTATTGATATCTTATGATTATATTACTTTGTTGTTTATATGTACTCTGAAAGCTTATGCACTGGAGTCAAATTCCTTGGGTGTCCAATCACACTTGGCCAATAAAGATTCAATTTTCTATTTCTGTTCTATTTTATTCTACTCTACTCTACTTCTCCCTATCCCTATCCCCTAACTCAGAAAGAAATTCTTTTTTTTTTTTTTTGTAAAAGTTTTATTGATTTTAACAACAGACAAAAAACATATAAGACATAAAACATGACATAAAAAAAAAAATTTAAACATTCTTCATAAATTTACAGTGTATCGGTTGGTTTACCACTCCCTTTTGTGCATCCATTTCATAGTCATCAGAATAATTATATTACATAATAACTCACATTATCAATCATCAATAAAATATCCCAATATCATTATTGAACAATCATTTGACTATAATTTTACTAATTCATACTTAAGCGAGATAACTATAATTAGGTTAAATTATTTTGACAAATCATGAAATCATATCAAATCTATCATAATAAAATATTCTTAAGAATTATCAAAAACCAAGAAAAATTATATATTCATTATTTCCTAAATTTCTAAATATTCTATTATCATCCCAAACTTCATAAAATTGTTTATCTTCTTGTTCTCTAATTTCAAATGTCAATCTACTCATTTCAGCACATTCCAATATTTTCTTAATAATTTCTTCCTCTATTGGTATTTTCTCACTCTTCCAATGTTTAGCAAATACAATCCTAGCTGCTGTTAATACATTTACAATCAAATATTTTAAATCTTTATTATATATATCAGGTACGATTCCCAATAAAAAAATCTCTGGTTTCAAATCTATGTGTTTCTTTATCATTTTTTCCAGCCATATGCTGGAAATTCTAGTCCAATATTTCCTGGCCTCCTCACAAGTCCACCACATATGATAATATGAGTCAGGTATCTGATGACATTTCCAGCACTTTTCAGATTTATTCTTGAACATTCTTGCTATTCTTGTCGGGGGAAAGTGCCACCTGTAAAACATCTTATACAAATTTTCTTTATATGCTGTTGACCTTGTCATTTTATAATTTTGTGACCACAGTTTTTGCCATTTCTCTAAATCAATCCCATATCCAAAATTCTTCCCCCAAGCAATCATTGTTTCTTTAACTTGTTCTTCCTCTAATTTAATTTCCAACAAATAACTATATAATTTTTTAATCACTTTTTCATCAGTACCTGTCAAAATCTTATCTAAGTCAGTCAATTTATCATAAAATCCTTCTATTTTAGAATCTTTAAGATATCTTGCATGTATTTGCGCATATGAAAACCAATTCATCTTTATACCTTGTTCTTCTAAATTTTGCATCATTTTAAGTTCACCCTTTTCATCCAATATTTCCTCATATCTAACTGTTTGTTCCTTCTTATAAGTTATAGGATACGAAAAAGCTTCAATAGTTGATAACCAAACTGGAATTTTCAAATAACATTGTTTCTTAATTTTCTCCCAATTCAACCATAACGATTCCCGTATATAATGCCTTCTGAAATAACCCTGTGATTTAGTTCCCTTATACCATAAAAAAGCATGCCAACCCAAAAATAAATCATGACCTTCTAATGTCAACAATCTAGTCTTTCTTAATGTTATCCATTCTTTAACCCACATTAAGCTTGCAGCTTGATAATACAACTCCCAATTAGGAAGGCCAAATCCTCCTCTAATTCTAGCATCCTGTAAAAGTTTTAATTTTATTCTTGCTTTCTTGCCTTGCCATATATACTTCAACACAATTTTATTTAGTTCTTCGAAGTAATCCTTACTTAACCTAATTGGTATTGTTTGAAACAAATATACTATTCTGGGTAAAATATTCATCTTGATTGTTGAAATTCTACCTATCAATGACAATTGTAGGTTTTCCCATTTTTTCAGGTCGGATGCTATCTGCTGTTTAAGCTTAATATAATTATTCTCTTTCAATGTAGTACACCTTGATGTCAAATATATCCCCAAATATTTAACTTTATTCGTAACTTGAATTTTCAATAAATCTGCCAGCTCTTCTCTTTGCCTTAATAACATGTTCTTTGTCAAAATCTTTGTTTTGTCTTTATTTATTTTTAAACCAGCCATCTCACCAAACGTCTCTCTTTTCCAATAGTTTTAAAGCTGTCTCTAAAGGGGTCTCCCAAAATAAAGACCAAATCATCCGCAAAGGCTTGCAATTTGAATTCCTCCTTTTTGACTTTCATTCCTTTTATGTTTATATCCTCTCTAATATTTCTATTTAAGACTTCCAAGGTCAATACAAATAACAAAGGAGATAATGGGCATCCTTGTCTTGTACCTTTTTTAATATTAATAGAGTCTGTGAATTCTCCATCTATCATTACTTTTGACGTTTGCTTATAATATACGGCTTCTATTGCTTGTATAAATTTTCTAGCAAAGCCCATCTGTTCCAATAGTAATAACATAAATCTCCAGTTCACATTATCAAATGCCTTTTGGGCATCTAAGAATATCAAAGCCATTTGTTTTTCCGAGTGCGCCTCATAATATTCCAATGTGTCCAGGATTACCCTCATATTGTCTTTAATCTGTCTCTTTGGTAAAAATCCATTCTGATCAGAGTGAATAAAGTTATTTAGGTATTTTTTAAGCCTTTCTGCCAAGATTGAAGCAAAGATTTTATAGTCTGCATTCAATAAAGAAATAGGTCTATAGTTCTTAATTTGTAATGGGTCAACCCCTTCTTTTGGAATAAGTGTAATATAAGCTTCTGACCATGTTTCAGGTATTTTCTTATTTATCATAACTTCATTCATGACTTCTAACAGTGGAATGCTCAACAATTCTTGTAGTGTTTTATAAAATTCTGCCGGGAAACCATCTGGTCCTGGTGCTTTTCCATTGTTCTGTCTGTTAAGTGCTTCAGTTAATTCCATCATTGTTTTAGCACTTTCTAACATTTTCTGAGTTTCATCAGGTATCTTAGGTAGGTTAGCATTTTGTAAATACTGTTTAATTTTTTCCTCATCAAGATCCTCTTGTTTATATAATTGTCCATAAAAATCTTGAATGATTGCCTTTTTCTCCTTATTACCATAACAAATTTGACCATGATCATCTATTAACTGTGATATTTTCCTTGATTCTTTCTCTTTTCTCATCTTATATGCTAACCATCTACCTGGCCTATTTGCATCTTCAAAATAGTTCTGTTTAGCACTTCTAATTTTTTGTGCCAATTCTTCTTTCTCTGCTTGATCCATTTTATGTTTAATTATGTCCATTTTAAGTTTGATATCTTTTTTCTATGGCATCTTCTGTAATTCTTTTTCCAGTTTTTTATGGTCATCTTCTAGAGCTTTAATCATTTGCCTCTTCCTAATGTTCTTTTTCTTTATATAGTCAATTATTAATCCTCTTGCATATGCCTTCATTGTATCCCAAACATTCTGTATTGAAGTATCTTCTTTTTTGTTTTCATTGAAGAAGAAGGCCAATTCTTTTTCCATCCATTGTGTAAAATCTTTTTCCTTTAGAATAGTATTGTTTAATGTCCATCTAGATCTTCTTTTTTGTCCTTTCCATTTAATTGTCATTGGATTATGGTCTGCCCACGTACTTGTTTCAATATTCATTTCTTGAATATTAGATAATAATTCTGTTGATGTCCAAATCATATCTATTCTGGACCACGATAAATGCCTGTTTGAATAAAAAGTATATTGTTGAGTTTTGGTATTTCTTTCTCTCCATATATCTTTTAAATTTAGTTCATCTGTCATTTTAAAAAAGGATTTAGGGAGAGTTTTCCTATTTTGTCGTGTTGTTTTTGCTGTATAGTCCAGTTTATTGTCTACAATTCCATTAAAGTCCCCCATCATAAGTATGTTAACATAGTCCAGTTCAATCATTTTCATATGTAATTTTTTATAAAATTCTTCTTGCTTATCATTTGGGGCATAAATTGCAACCAAGAGAGTTTTTATATTATTATCCACTATTTCAACTATTAATACTCTTCCATCTTCATCCGTATAAATCAATTTGGCTGGAGTGGTTTCTTTAACGTACAAAACCACTCCTCTTTTCTTACAATGGGTCAGAGAAGTAAATATTTTCCCTAACTTTGGTCGTATCAATAATTGTTCATGTTGTTTTTTAATGTGTACTTCTTGTAAGCAAATTATATCAAATTTTAGCTTCTCTAATTTATAAAAAGTTTTCCTTCTTTTGATAGCTGAGTTCAGTCCATTTATATTCATGGAAATCAGTTTTTTCTCCCCCATAGTTATGCTTTATATTTAGGTCTAACAGCTCTCGTGGATCTTATTTCACGTTGTTCTTTGATCTCCATTTGTCCACCTATTGCGCCTTCTTCTTTTTCCATCTCCATTTGGTCCTCTTCAAATTCAATTAAAATCTTTTCTTTTTCCGTCTCCATTTCTCTTCTTTCGAAAAATTCATTGTAAAACATTTCTGCTTTCGCAATTGAATCAATTCTGTATTTCTGTTCTTGCCATGTAAACATTAATCCTTCTGGAATCAGCCATCTATAGTTCACCTCTTTTTTCAATAGCATTTTAGTCAAAAATCGATACTCTCTTCTGATCTCTCTCATTTTTCTAGGTACTTGTTTTAAGACCAGAATCTCTTTGCCTTTATATTTCAACCCCTTCTCTCTTACCACTTGTAATATTTGGCTTTTAATAGTTTTTTTGGTAAATCTAACATGGACCTCTATTGGTAATTGATTCCTCATCGCATATCTTGTGAAGACTCGATATATCTCATCTACTCCACCCATCATCTTTTCCTCTGTTATTTCCAAGACTCCAGCCAAAATTTCAATCATTACTGCTGCCAAGTTTTGTTCTTTTACTTCCTCAATATTTTGGAATCTAAGATAAAATTCTGACCTGTCCAATTCCCACTTCAACATCCCACTTTTTTCTTGTTCAACCATTGTTAATCTGTTATCAATATTCCCAATTGTATCATCTCTTTGCTTATCTTTCTCTTCTATTTTTTGGATTCTCTCATCATGTTTCACCATCATTTGTTGAAAATTTTCAATTTTCTCATCCATCTTTCCAATTCTTTGGTCAATACTCTCCATTCTTTGTTCCATACTCATTTTAAGATCTTGTATTCCTTGCATAACCATCGTTAAATCCACTTGCGCTTTGTCTTGCTTCGCCATTGCTGAGAGTCGTCCTCCAGATGACGGGGAAACAGGAGCAGAAGTTGAGATGCCCGAAGGTAAAATTTTCTTACTCATTTCGATAACTCAGGGTCTTCCGGATCTTTTAATCCAATTAGTGAGGTGGCCAATTATAATCCAATTTTAAAAAAAGGAAAACACCACAAAAAACAAAGACAAAACCAGTAATAAGTAAAAAGCCCAAAATTAAAAAGAAAAAGATTCTTCAGGTTCTTCAATACCTTAATCCAATTATAGAATATGCAAATATAATTCAAAAGTAAAAATTAAAAGATGAAGAAAAAAAAGAAGCAAAATAAAGCCCAATAATATCAAAAAATAATAAGCAAAGAAAAAGGAAAAAAAAGAAAAAAGAAAAAGAGAGTTCTTCAAATTCTTCCCACCTTAATCCAATTGAAAAACCTCAGAAAATGAAAAAAAGCCATAAAAATAAATCAAAAATAGAAATCAAAAAGGCAGACATCCCTATAAAAAAGAGAAAAGAAGCAAAAAAAGAGTATTCTGAGGCTTCCCCTTTAAAAAAAATAACTAAAAATAAAAGATAATAAAAGATAAAAAATAAATATATCAATATTACAAAATAGTGTGGGGTTGGAGGGGAGGGATGAAACAATTAATAAGGAGTTTAAAAAAAAAAAAAAAAGACACACACTGCCTTTTATTTATCCAAGGCTCTTATTTGACTTCACCAGTTTCAAAGCCAAACTTCAAATATTCATTTAATAATAGAAGTTCCAAAGAGCACCTGTATAAACATCCTCCATTACTCTTCCCTCTATCTTATCATTTCCAGTAGCCTTGAGAAAAGTTTTTCAAACAAAAGTTTTTCAACTTCAAACAAAATATTTCGAAGCCTCTAGTTGGCAGTGTTACAAAGTTTCTTCAATCCACTCCCCCTTCTTCCCCCCAGAGAAAAGCCTAAAAAGAGAAAAAAAATATGTATGTATATTTATGTATATTAAAAAAAGATATTAAAGGGGGCCTCTATTTTAAAAAATACAAACAGTCAGAAAAGCAAAGAGAAAACAAGTAAATATAAAAATATAAAAGAAAAAAGCCAGTCTGGTTCACTATATCGCAATAGAAATTCAGTAAAGAAAAAAAAAGTAAAAATAAAAAGCCAAGCCTCACTTTGACGTTGCTAAAAAAGATCACTGCTAAGTCAAATTCTGTCAATAATTTTACAGATTTCTTCTAATATTAGAGTGTTCTTAAGTCCCAAGCAAAAAAAAAAAGATCCTCACCAGCCGATACACTTCTTTCTATCCCGTTCTTCCGGAGTTGTCCCAGCTTCAGCAGCCTAATGGCTGCCTCTCCGCCGTTGGCAAAGGGGCTTCTTCTGGATCGACCAGGGACTTGCGATGTCCCCGGAATCTACAGAACGCGCCCTTTACTGTCACCGTCACTACGAGACGGTTTAGGTCCGTTGGGACCGACCAGGGGCGAAGATATCAGCTGTGATCTCGGAGCCCCGAGATCGCAGCTGTATCGCGACGATGAAGCTCCGCCTTCTCCCAGAAAGAAATTCTTTAGAGATTCATAGTACCATTTGGGTTGATGGAGATTTATTGAAAAATCCTTTTGGACACACAGCTTAGTTTGCCAGCACTTTATTAGAAGGTATTTGTGATATATATATTTTAGACCAGCGGTCGCCAACCGGTGGGCTGCAGCCCACTGGTGGGCCATGAGAAAATTTTGGTGGGCTGCAGAGAAATCTCACCCCCAGAGCACCGCCCCAAAGCAATTATTCCAGGATGCGCAGAAACACAAGGCTGTTCAGCCCACATGGTCCGCGGGAACCCTCCTTACCCATTATGAGCATGTCATTCCATAATTTTTTTCTGTTATAAACCTTGCATATTCTTAAGCAATCACTAGTAGCATATAAACGTTTCTGACCAAAAAGCACTTAGTTGTAAAGACAATATTATTAATATAATGGACAAATTATCTGATGAAATGTTTAGTAATGTTAGAAATAAAGGTAAGGAAGTACAGTAAATAGTGCTCTTTAGATATTTCCTTTATTATTTTCACTGAGAATATTATGTAATTCATTTTGATCCTCACCTTGCTCAATGCTTGTGTTTTATGTTTTTCATACCTTAGGGCTGGAGGAAGGAGGGTTTCCATTTCCTAATGGTGAGATGGTTGAACACAATGAAGGCAGCAAAGATAGAACTATTATGCTCATGGGAGCATCAGCTCAGAAAATCTCAGTAAGGTTAAAACCATCTGTGGTACACAAGGGTACACAAACTGATGTAATGATGACACCTGGTAATGAAGTGTGTAATCTACAAAGAGAGTCTGGAACATCATCTGAAAGTAGTTTTCTCCAGCCATCTCCTGTGGTTCCATGTCCAAGTCCAATTCTTGGCCGGAAAAAGGCATATGTGAAATGGGAAAATAAGGATTGCAGTCAAAAAGTGAAGGAAGATCCACAAACACTAAAACCCACATATCAAGAACTAGAAAAGGTATGAAACAGCTTTGAAAACTGTGAAAATAATTATTTTCAAAGCTTTGAAAATAATTACTAAGACTATGCGTTGACCATGTAAACTCTGTTGCTGTGAGTTTGAAGTATACAAACAAGAGTACTTTTTTTAAATGGGAAGAAATTTTGGCACACCAGCCCCTTATGACAGTAAGAATTAGTGAAATAAGTGCAAAGATCCTGTAGTTAGATTCCTTGAATTTCTTGTTTTTAAATTGCCGTTTGAATTAAAAAGGATAATATTTCCAAATTAATACAGGTAGTCCTCAAGCTATGTGCATTTAAAGTTACCAAAGACATCCCCCTCCAAAGCTACATATGACCGCATTTCAAAGTTTCAACAGATGCAGCAGCCCTGTAGTTATTTGCCCTTACAACCCACCACAAGGTTGCTCCAGGACCCTTCCATTTCTCTCCCCACATTTCACTCCACCAGAACCAAGAAGCTCTTGGACTCCCCATATGCTCATTGCACACAACACTTACCTTTCGAAGCTCTCCCTACGTCATATTGTGGAAGGAGGGCAGACTGTGTGTCCCTGGGATGTCCCTGGGATCCAAATGTGGCCACCATTTTGTTATGTCTGCTTGTGGGCAGGGAGAATATGATGGCTGCCAGACAAACTGCTTCATTTCACTGCCTTAGAGAGGTCTGCACAGTGCTTCAAAAGCTTCTGAACACCACTGTGCAGACCTGGGCCTTGTGGCAGCAACCTGAATGTGGCTGCCATTTTGTCCCCACACCCACAAAAGCCTCAAGACAAACTGCTTTGTTTGTGTGGGATGGGGAGGAGGGCATGGGATCCAGTAGGGCAGTAGGGCAGGGAAGCACATCCAAGGCCTGAGGGGACCCTGAGTGGTGGGAAGTGGAGTAGAAGGTGCCTCAGGAGCTGGCGGCAGGTTACATGTGGGCTAGAGAGATGCTGCAATATGAACTTGGGCCTGCTCCAGGCCTGCAAGTCTTTCCCCATCTTTAAGGCACTCCATAACCCATGCAATTTGAGTTATGTGGAGAGCCATTAACCATCAACACCTTCCTCATTTCCTGCAGAATTGAAAACTTGGGTAGGAAGAAGATTCATCAGTTAAAATAAGGATGTTTTTTTTCCAGTTACTTAGAAGATGCTGTTTGTAAATGAAAGCATGTGTTCACCAAGCTCTCTTTTCTCAGAGTCAATTGTGGTAGTTGCTCTCCTCTTGGGCAAACAACTGTGTATCTTTCACTCCATTTACTGCTCAAGTCACATAATTCTTAAACTAACATACCTTTCAGGCAAATGTTCCTACTAACAAAACTAAACATTCAGAAACTATTTGTTCTGATGGTATATTTTTGTTTAGGAAAGAAATGTTCTAACTGCAGAGAATGAAACTCTCAAGCTGCGCCTTAAACAAGCTCATAAGAAGATTGAATTCCTCAGCATTCAACGAAATCACATACTGGACACTAGGGAACATGGAGATTGCTTGTAGCTTAGAAGAAAGACATAGTGAGGAAAAGGATAAAGCCAACGGGTTGTTTGAGTGTATTTAAGTGCATGCAATTAACTCTGTGCAGCATGGCAGGAATTTAAAGTAAGATTGTCTTATTTTGACTGCCATTAGTACTTTTGGATGTATATATTTTGTGCTGTCAGTTTAACTAGTTTGCCTCCTGTTTGGCTGAAAGGACATTGTTTGAAGTCCCTGTTATTTTTAGAGCAAGGAACACACCTGTTGCCAAAGTAACCAAACTGCATTATCAAACTAGGAATGTGTACCGTAGGCTAATTGTTGCTAATTTTGGCAATGCAAACTTGTAAATGGGCATGGTTTTTTATTTGAAACTTAACTTCACAAATGTTGCTGCTTGAACAGGCACATGAGTCAAACAGCCATTTCCATATTCTTTTTGAATTGGTTGGTCTCTTTTTCCAAGGATGCTCATTTCAGATAGGCAGTTCCAAAAATTTCTTCTTTGCAGAGGTGCACAGAATATGGGTAAAAATATAAAGATGCCAGCCACAAAGGTACAATCAAAATTCCATCTGTTTTTATGTACATTGCGTATACATACACACACACACACACACACAACATTGGCACGGTAGCTAAGTGACTTAAAAGCCGGTGGAGAAAGTCTGTATTCTAGCAATTCAAGTCCTACTACTGTGTGACATAATGAGCTCCTGTTACTTGCCTCAGCTCCTGCCAGCCTAGCAGTTCAAAACCATGTAAACGTAAGTAGATAAATAGGTACCACTTCATGGGAAAGTAACAGGATTCTGTGTTTCATCTAACATTTTGTGTTGAAACATGATGTCATATTAGCCATATAACTGCAGAAATGTCTTTGGATAGTGCTGGCTCAATGGTTTAAAAAAATGGAAAGGAACATCCCCCCTCCCCAAAAGGTGGCTACAGTAGTGCAGAAACCCACAGGGACTCCTTTTCCTTACACACGCACATACAAACCAAACAGACAGAACTGTGATGCTCTTGGCACCACACCCTGCAGTCATCACTATGTGAAAAGATTTTCAACCTGGACTTTGGCACTGACATTCTCAAACAGTTGAAATGAGGGATTTCACTGGCTGTTGATTTGCATGATCCAATACCTTTTAAAAAAATATCCCAAGAAAAAGGCTCCTGATACTGATTGTTTTGATGATTTAGTTTCTTTTGTAGTCCATAGACCAGATCTTCCTTTTGCTTGTAAATCTTTAATCAGTTCAGGCTTTCATAGAATACCTTTTAATGAGAAGGAATGAACCAAATTAGCAGCATTATTTATAACTGTGTCACATGGACCATTTCTTGCTGACAGTACCATCAATGGTGGTCAGTTTTGGTCTATTATGGTCATATGCTACAAACATAACAGCTATAATCCTATTGCTTTTGTTCCCCTAGCTGGAAAGTACAAGGTAGTTGTTGATTTGACTGTTGAAAGATACAATGCATCTCCCCCGGGAATAATTACAACTCAGTTCCAAAATTTTGATGACCACCTCTCCTGCATATTTACAGACATTTGCAGCATCCTGTGATCACCTGACCATGTTTTAGAATAGTTTTAGTGCAAACTGGCATTTAATTCATGTTTTCAGCCAAAAGATCTATAGTAAAACCATTGCTTTCCTTAAAAGTCTCAGCATTTGCTTAGTGACCATGGTGGCTACTTTAAGATCGCAATGGTTGCTATACAACTGCCACAAAAAGCTCATAAAATTAGGTCAGTCATATGGGCGACCCATTTTACGACCATCACTAGTTATGACCATGATGTTAAGCTCCATTACAGTCAAAAATTGAATAGCCATACATGCAGTGTATTGGGATGCAAAATGAGAAGAAACAAAAACGTGTGAATTCAATGTGTACCAATGTGGTAGAAACTAAGATGGTTTGCAAGAATAGAAAAGAACAGAGAGTTATATAGCACATCATTGTGTAAACTAGGTTTAATTCTTTTCTCTTTTTGCTCACTACTTCTAACTCATTTTCTGTGCTTTGCAAAACACTTAGCTTGCACCGGAAAGGAAGAGCAAAAAGAAATAGCATGTTGGGTATGTAAGTATTTATGCTTTTTTTTTTTTTTTTGGAAAATTTTATTTGAGTTTTCACAAAAACAAAATACAAATAAAACATCTTTTTTGAAAATAGCATGGTCCCAGGTTATCACTTCTTCATACAGACACAAAACTCAATTTCATGCTCATTTTTATATTCTATTCCATATCTTATTACCATTTTATATTTTCTACATAGTTTTTCCCCTCTTCTAATTTTCTCAACTTTGTTTTAATTATCTCAATTCAAATCATTATATTTATATTTTTGTCTGTCCTGTTACAATTTTACATTATCTTTTCTTATTAAGCAAATTTTTCCCTGTAGTTACCAATTAGAGTATGACACCTTTATATCCTTTAATTTTATCCATTCAAGCTCTTATTTAAGCTTTAATGTATAGCTTTAAGATTATAGCATTCAATACAATACACAACTTCCAATCGAATTCTGCTTGGTACATTCTTAAAAAGAAAAAATTATATATATATATGTAAATAAAACACATTCCATTCCAATTCAATTCTATCATTAATATGCATTAAAATCTTAACATCTTTAACATTTTTTTTTCAATTAAATATACTTCCTTGGGAACACTTATAAACTTTCCATAGTTAATTCTTTTTTTCCCCATATTTCTCACTTGTATTTTTATAAATCATTACTAATAATTAAAAATGTTCCCTTTTAATTCTCTCAATCATTTTAATTCATTTGTTTATTAACAAACATCCCACTGCATTACAATAAATATTTTATCCATCATCATATTTTCTAAAGTTATTTCTATTTGTAATATAACAAGGCTATCTTATGTACCTTTGCAGAATCCCTTTTACAATTAAATTTTCACCCATTATCTATAAACAAACTTATGGTTACAATCCTTATATCTTTTCCCTGTTTCTCCATTTCTTGTTTCTGTCTTTTACAACTTCTTTTCCTTGCCTTCTTCCCCGTCTTCTTCTCCCTCCCCTTTTTACCCCCTCGTCTCTCTACTCTACCTCTCCCATCTGTAATCCCCTCTTCTGTTGCTTTCTAATATTATACTTATCTTTCAATTGTTATTCTTCTTTTTGGTTGTTTTTTCTAGTCTTAAACCTTTCACTCTCTTTCCCCCCTTTTCTCCCCTCCCCACTTAAAATTATTTGATCATTAAAGATGGCTTCTTCTTTGTCCCAATCTTCTTGTTCTGCAAGCATTTCTTGTTGCTTCTCATAGTTCCAGATCTCTATTTCTAAGAATTGAAACACGAAGCCAAAAGAACTTCCACCTTCTTGTGTGTCTTCTTTCCATTTTTTAAGTTCCGTTTTCAGTTCTTCTAAGAGTGATACCATTTTAAAAACTTTTAAACAACCACCCAGTTAATTTTAGTAATCTAGATGCAAAAACCAAAAATCACCAAGTAATCCAAATAATCCAAAGCTGTTTCTACTTGCTTCTTTTTTCTACTTTCTCTTCCTGGGGTTCTATTATTTTGTTACCAAGTTTCCATTAAAATGTATCTTTGAGAAATCTTGTTAAAATTTCACTGTAAGTTCCTTTTAATTACAGTTCCATTCCTTAATTCCAGGCAGTCTCCTCCATTTTTCCAGATCCTGCCCTTCTATTCTTTTTTTCCTCCTTTCCAGCTTTTAAAAACTTTTAAATGTCCAGAAATCTTTATTTATCCCTTTGACTTTTATTTTCAGCTTAGATGCCTATTAATGTCAAAGTGGATTTTTTTTTCAGTTTCTTGCTTAAGTCTCTTAGCTGTCAGTATAAGGAAGGGAAGAAAAAAAACCTAATCCTTTCCCTTCTCTCCTTCGCAGCTTCAAAATCTTCTTTGGGAACAATGTTGTTAAGTTTAAATTCCAGGGTACCTTATTTGTTGCTTTTGCTGTTTGACCTGGTCAACCAAAACTTTCTCTTCTTATCTTCTTCCTGCACATTCTTTTCTGGTCAAGTTCTTCATTATGGTGGCCATTTCTAACCACTGTTACAACCGCCTTTGGGAAAGGGAGTAATGGCCAGCTGGGGAGGAGAGATGCAGCTCTCAACCCTGCAGGCAGTCTCCTCCCTCTTCACCACCTCTACGGGGTGGCTTAGCCCCGAAACCAGCCAGCTCGGGGCCCTCCAGCGGCAAGCACGGATCGAAGCCTCGGGGAGACGAGGTTTTGGTCTGTCACCGAAAAAGCTCAAACCAGAAGGCATAAGTATTTATGCTTATAAATATAATATTCATTTGATTTATAGTGAAAGGTGTTATAATTCTTTTTCGACTATTGTGAAAGAAAATATTCTCTCACTTGCCAAATCCACTGTGCAGGATTCTCCAGCCTCTCTCCACGTTTGCCAACCCAACCACTTACAAACATATCTGCATTTTCCTCAATCTGTGCAGCACCTCTTGTATATATCTCTCTGACCATAATTCAAGAACTACCTGAAAAGCACAAACAATTGTAAAAACCATTTTCATGTCTCATGTCTACATTTCTTTTTTTAATAATAATTTTATTAAAAATTGCAATTAGAATTGCAACAATAAAAATTAATACAATTAAAGAAAAAAGAAAGAAAAATAGAAAATAAAAAAATAAAAAATAAAATATATAAAGAAACTAGACCCCTCTTTATCACAACAAACATAAACAATTTTAGTAACCAATTAAAAATAACTATCTTCTTTCCAAATCCTATCTATTATCTAGAAACAAGTAATTAAAATCTCATCATTTCAGTCCTGGTGTTAGCAAAAGTCAATTAAGGTTTACCAGAGATAACGTATCTATTTTAACCTTGAACATAAACCAACTTTATGTTCCTTCATTTTACTTTTAATGTTGACCTTTAGTCTCTTCAAATAATGTCCTAAAACTTGCTTCTTCTTTTTTTTTTCATTTTTCTCCTCTCACAAAATTCTTCAAAGCTTTAACAAATCTCTTTTGTAAATCCAAAATGGGAAAATTATCCAGCTCACTCTTTTGATTTGTTATTTGTGTATATATCCCTTTTCATTGTTAAATCAGCTGGGTTTTTTGTATGTTCAACATAACATCATTCTTCATGTCATTCTTTACAATTTGTCAAGCTGATCACAAAAGAAAAGTATACAGACCCAGTGTCCGTTTAAAGGCACTGACTACGATTTGAGCAAAGTGGCTATTTTCTCATCTGCCAGATCTCCAAAGCCACTTGTGACTGTTGTCTTGTATCCCCCTCACAAGATGAATTGTCTAGAATACTTGTGGGTGATCTCAAGTGTTTTCCTTGTCTGGAAAGGAATTACAAACAGCTGGTTTAAATTGCTGTCTCTTCATACTGCCACGGTTATGGGCTCTTCTTTTCATGGAACTGTCTTTGAGTTCTTGAGTTCTTCTCTGGAAATGTATAAATTTGCATTCTGTAATGATTCCAGAACTGACAAATTAGTAGTACACTATAAAATATTGTGTAACATACTGTTAATTTTCATGTAACTTTTGTTCTATTTACAATTATTTTAAGACTCTGGTTCCAAATGTAATTTATTTTTATGATATATTTACCCAGCTAAAATGGTATTTGTACTTTGTGTGTAATATATAGTTACTCTTTTTTTGAGTAATGCCATGGTACTATTATATTTGTACATTTCCTTGTCAGGCTCAACTTAATCTGTTAGATTCTTTAAATAGCAGCTTTTGTAATTTAAATATTTTTCAGAAAATGTCTCCAATTGATGTAGGCAAGTCTGATTATTTAATGTAAATTATTGTATAATATTAAAAATGATCAATGCATGTTTTTTAAGACAACTGAAAACTAGAAGTTATACACTAAATGTGAACTGAAGCAATGAAAATTCACTTGACAGCGCTGGATAGTTGTCTGTATTATTTTCCAATATTTGCTTACTTTTTAGCAGGCAGCATAGGATACCTCTTTAAGGGGATACTGACAGGTATGACATGTATCACACCTTTTTCTCGCCCCAGCCGATGTGTGCGTGCGCATGCACATATGTACCATGTTTCATACTGATAGTTGTCAGCATATGAACATAATTTTAATCATAAATCATTGTGGTTGTAGGTCATGGCACTCATTTGACCAAAACTGATTTTTTTTTTTACTATTTTTCTGTTGGTCTTTCAGTAAATCACATGGTTGTTAAGTGAATCCATTCTCAAGGGAAGGAACATTTTTTTTGCAAATCAGTTATATGACCATGGGACACTGTAATTGATCATAAATTCAAGCCAACTGAATGTGCTTCTGAAGCACATTCTGAAGGGATGGGGGGAGTAACACATTTTATAATGGTTGTGTCATGCTCCTGGTAGAGACTGACTCTGAGGAGGAGGAACAGCTAACAGAGTGGAAGTGTGACTCCAGAAGTTGGTGGAGGAGACTGGGGAAGGGCAGAGGTCGGCTAAGCTATCAGAGGAGGACCCAGGCCCATCTCCTATCCATCCTAGGGCATACAGGGAGGAGAGGATCAGGGAAAAACATGGTCCACTCGGGAGAAGAGGGCCATGATCCTCTTCATGGGTTGCAGGTATGAGATCTGCATAAGAGTTTGGAGTTTCTTCCAATGGACAAACACTGGAGACAAATTAGTGTTTTATTCCTGGATGAGGTTTATCTTGATGTCTTTCTTCCAACGGACTGTACCTGGTTATCTTCCTGAAGTTTGTAATTATTTATCCTGGTCTGTGGTGGAACTTTTTTCAGTGCAGTTTGTTTTTGTTTTTTTGCTTCGTTACCTGCTCTTTGAATTTGAATTGTATTTCTTTCATTTGGAATGTTATTTTGAAAACAGTTTAATCTTCAACTGTGAACAATTAAACAGTGACGCCAAGTTGAAGGTATTAAAGGACCTTTATTTACGCTTTGGTTTTTGTTATATTTTTGACACACTCCGGGTCATCACAGGTTGAAAGTGCTTTACAGACTGTGAAACACCCTTTCCGAGGCCGTTATAATTTCAAATGGCTGTTAAACAACTAATCATAAATCAAGAATTATCTTTACACAAGGTGATTCTGTTTATGTGCTGAGAAAAGATAGTTTTATTTTCATCCTGCAAGGAAAATGGAAAGATGGACTGATGAGATTTATATAGATGTTTATATTTTCCAGAATGAGTTTTTATGATTTAGTGGTGCTTCTCTCACTACATAATCATGGATAAAAATGCATTTTTGTAGTCATAAGTAGTGTTTTAGAATTCTTTATAGAAGGGATCTTTTGACTCTGAATCTGATTAGTGGATGAATTTAAATTAAAAGTTAACTTGTCTGATTTCTGGTTGAACACAGCCAGTGTAAGGGTAAGTAAATGGTTCCAATGTCAACAATTGGGAAGTTCTACCATTTAAGGCTGAACATCCAAGATCCCTCAGCTCAAAGGTTTATATTCCAGTTTTCTCATCAACCTCTTTGCCCTTTCACCTGTTTTAACTTTTTCTAAATCTCATAGCATCCAGTACTAGCTTAAGCGGCTGTTGAAGTAGGGCCTGACAAGTATGGAATGTAGTGGAAGAATTTCCTTCCATATGGAAACTAAATTTATTGATGTGTAACAACTACACCTTTTAAAAAATGTTGTCTCCCATCAGTTTGTAATTAACTACAATTCCAAAACTGAACATTTTGTCCAGAGAAGTGCAACCTCATGACACACTAGACCTTTTTTTTTTTTTTTTTTGGGGGGGGGGGGGCGCAAAAGCCTCAAACCCACTATCTTGCTAACGTAGAGGTTGGAGCTGGTTCCTCCCCATTCAGAACCTCACAGCCTCTAGATGCTGGGTCATCACCTCAGCAGCAGCATCTGCCTGGCTAGAGGTAGAAATTGATAACTAGTATCACTAATATCATACTGTTGATACTCCACCCCTTGCCACTGAATGATTTCAGCCAGCAGTTTCCATTTAGATAAATATTAATGAGCATTAATATAGTACATGGATGTGCTCTTGAGAAAGGAGTGGATCACCTCCAAAGCAAGCATTACTCTCCCTGCAAAGAGGCATTAACCATTGTTTGGTTCCAATTTATAGAATCAAGGTGCCAATCCCTGGGAAGCCTTGATTAGCCAAATCAGGAGAGGTGTAAGTTCCAACTCAACTAGATATATAGTCAGCCTCTTCAAGGAAAATTGGAATAATTTAAAATATACTGCATTTTACCAATACAACTGAGACAAATTTTATTGATCATTAATGACTCCATTTCCATGTAAGTTCTTTATCCTGAGGAAAAGAGAGATGGTAAACCAAGGATATATTGAGCCTAGTTCTCTGTCTTTTGCACTTATCTTACCATGGGAAGGTCATGCTTAAGGAGAGTAGATTCTGTGACAATTCTAAGTAAACTTGGATTAAGTAGTCATTTGCAGTTCCTCTCTCCCAGGTATATACATTTCATGAAGAAATTTTGCATCTGCTAGCAGTGAAATCGTATTATGAGTATTTTCTATTGTTCAAGTTGTCATGTTATATAGCAAGTGTTCTGAAATTAAAACTACAATTACATTTTTAGTCCACTTCCCCTCCTATAAACAAAATTATTACAAAAACTGTCATTTAAAATGCACTGCATCTGAATATGATAAAAGTATAATTTTCCTTTGTATTAAAATTAAGCAGATATGTTGGTGTGGGATTATCTATGGTTGCATTGGTTAAAGAAATACTGTTAAGTGATGGCTTGTAGAACTGTATCTGGTCACTTTAGTTTTGACATAATGTATCAAGATTTTCCTAGCTCAACAGAGCATCTTGCTTAAAGGAGGTGCCCCCTTGTGGTGATGGCTAGTATTTGTATCAGTTAAATTAAGTATTTATATCAGTATTTGTATCAGTTAAATTAAGCATCAGAAATGCCTACTGATTACTAGCTATAAACATGCCTACTAATTACTATAAATTAATATAAATATATATATAAATTATATAAAAATATATAATTAATATAAAAATGCCTACTGATTACTAGCTATAAACATGCGAACACATTCAGAATTAAAACTGGACATCTGTTGAATTCCAGCAGAAAGTTATCTTATCCAATACTATGGCTATCATCTCTCCCCTGCAGTGCCAAACACTGTACAACTGATAATACAAAGGTATGTCTGCCCTCTGCAAAAACTCTACTAGGTTTTCAGTTAATATGGATACTTTTCTTTTCTCTGTAACCAATGGCTAACAAAATAAATGATTGCTTCTTCAAATTTTGATCAATCAGTCAAAGCATAACAATGATCTGTTGATTTTCAATGATAGCCAAAAGTAGGTATGGACACTTCAATTTTCAAGGTAAGCAAAACATTCCAAACTGAAAACAATCATTTTACATTTGAATATGGTCAAATCTTAATTAAAGTATTCTAAAAATATCCATTTCAAAATTCAGTATTTTAAGAAAACCTGTAATTTTTCAAATGCATTTGATCATAGATTGCCATATATATCCAACCATATATTAGCCACTTAATACCACCTTGATATCAGCAGAATGGGCATGTCTTCCAAAATTAAATGTGTTTTTAGATATATATGAAATAAATAAAAGTATCAAAAGGATTTAAGAATTTTTTAACAAAAGAATGATTCTTTTAAAGGAATACGTTTCTACTACATCTCTACTAATGTGTAAGATACTACAGCAACAACTTTACTATATTTTATTTATCATTGCTCACAATTGTAAATGATCTATTACTTAAACCATTTTCTAGGTAGCTATTAAAAGATAGGTTTTTTTCAATAGATTTTCTGTGTATATGAACAGAAACACAACACTGGATGTCTGTTAAAACAAACTATTTATAAAAGAATTATTACCTTCTATAAAATACACTTTCAGATTTAAACATATAAAAGATATTGAATGTTTATTGCATTGTTAGAGGTTGTCAAAATTACAGGCATACAATTACCAGAAATTATTATTCATCCTTAACTTAGTTTGAAATGTTTTTTTCTGATTTGGTAAGGTCAGGAAATATTAAACAATTACAGGTTTAACTAGTTAAAAATAATCTCTCTTCACTTTTGGCTCAGGAGAACAGTTTGTCTTGCTTTTCATTTTATGATCAGCTAAAATAAAATACTTCATACCATATAATTTCTGGAATAATACCTTAGTGTGCATCAGTATTTGTCAACCTTGGCAACTTTAAGATGCATACACATCAACTTGCAGAGATCCAGTCAGCATGGGAGTTGAAATCCAACTTCTTAAAGTTGTCAAAATTGAGAAACACAGGCACACACAATCGGCACATGAGAACAATGAACTTGAAATCTAAAAAAAAAATTAACAGGCAGAATTGTAAGAAACATGGCAGTCAACTAAGATCAGAAAAAATGTGCGAAATAGCCACTCCATTAATTAGTCAAAAGATTCCTGTTTCTGCTAAGCTATATACTTCAACAGGCACATGTACCATAATCTTTGGCTAAACCAAGAACTAAAGAAAACACTTTTGTTCAAGAAAGCCTGCTTTGGCCTTTCTTTCAAAAAATTGACTGGTAATGGGATACATAATGCATTCTATGAAGCTATTTAAATATTCTGTGTTCTCAGGAATTAAATCAGAGCATTATCGCCTGAACATTCCCATCAGAACACCAGTACTGATCCTAGCAGACTATATTGATTGAAGTGCCTTATGTACCTTCAGTAAACTAAATCCAATGTTGCTTCTTTAATTGCTTGGTATGTTGCCAACAGAAAGGCTGGATGTGGCAAATACCAGAAAGGTTGGATAGGACATATATCAATTTCAGGGTCATATCTTTTTCAGCAGGCCTTGTTAAATAAATAAAAATCCTGATGAACAGTAATGTAAAACAAAGAAACTAAAAAGAACTGAGCCAAAATAATCAAGGACATTACACACTTTTAAGAGAGAGATGGGTTTTGCACAGAAAACACCACATACCCTGCAAGTTTAGCATCAGATTTGTACATCAAACTTGTACAGAACAATTTGCAACCCAAAGGTTTTCCATCAGTCATTGCTTCCATGTATATTCATGTATATATTGCTGATAATGACAAATGTGTGAGTACATATGCTTGGATAGACAGAAGTCATTCCTGTAGTGAAAAGTAATTTTGTATAAGATGGTTTTGAATGAATGGAACAACCACGATTCTTCAGTAAGAAAGATCAATGCAGTTCAAGCATCACATTTGCCCATCAGCGATAATGTATTCCGAGATCTTGGTCTCACAGTATGCATGTCGGTCAACATTAACATGTTAGTATTTTCTATAGCCACCTCCCCTTCTACCATATGACTCTCCATACCCTCCTCTCCCACTATAATCACCCCTCCCTTGATATCCACCCCCTCCCCTCCAGCCACCCCCACCCCCTCCTCTACCACTCCCACCCCATCCACCGCCGCCTCTATTTCCTCCACCTCTTCCTCTTCCACCTTCTCCTCCCCAACCTCCCCTTCCTCCTCTACCACCACCATCCTGTCTCTTCTGCCATGGGGGCATTTCAGGAGGCGGTGGATCAATTTCTGTTGGTCTTCCGCCACGATCTGGTACTCTTCCCATCAAGACCTGTTCAGAAAACATATACAGCCCAGTAAGACCATATTTCCTTGACTTTGGAATATCAAATTATGGAGAGAAAGCATGTTTCTTTATGTATGCATGCAAGTCTGTGGCTAAAACCACTAGGTTTTCCTCCATTACTGCGTTTTTCTAAAAGAGTATAAATAATCTATGATTGAACAGTCAATTATAAAGAATGAGTATGAAATACAAGGCTAATATGTATTAAATATATATGACTGTATTTTATGTAGTGCAACAGTGAGCAAGGGATTCCTGAGATTTTGTAAATTACCAGAAACATTAAAATTTCTGAGAACTAGCAAATTCTTAAAGGTTCAATAGTACAAGAAATTTATAGCTGCTGCATTAATGAAAAGTATACCTTATTGATTGCACAAATAGTCTTTTCCCGCGTAGATCCACTGCTCGTTCTTGTGATCTTTGACAAATCTTCACGAGCAGCTAGAAGATGAGCTATTGAAATTGTTGATTTAGAAGTCAGTCCATAACGTTTGGGTTGATAAATCCTTGCAATATCATCTGTTTTCACCTAGGAAAATGGATAGACATTTGTAATAGCTACAAAAACTATTACGGAGTGACATTAGGAAGTTTAACTTTACTGCACTATGAACTAGTTATTTATGTCATATATATTATTAGCTTCCAATTTGCACTTTAGTTTCAAATAAGCTCCTAATGACAAAGAAAAAGTTGCTAAAACACTTAGGAATAATGATTGTTTAAAGAATGCCATAATGCAGTTAAAGTAGGTTAGACAAAGCAGATTATACAATTAACCTATAAGTTATCATTTTAATTAAAGTTTATATTCACCTGATATAAGCTTTCATCTTCCGATGCCAGAGTTCATGCAGAAATTACTTTTATCAAATTCAAGATGTCTGTGTGTGTGATATTAATTGAATATGTATCTTTTGAATTAATATTCAATATTCTAATATTAATTTGAATCAGTAAATCAGAAGTGTTTCAGAGCATACACTGAACGTTTTCAGGAAAAAAAATCCCAAAAATAATTTTACAGTATCAATACAAATAGTCCTCAACTTATGATCACAATTGAGCCCAAAATTTATCTTGCTAAGTGAGAAATTTGTTAAGTTAGTTTTGCCCCATTTTACAACTTTTCTTGCCACATTTGTTGAGTGAATCACTGCAGTTGTTAAATTAGTAAAATGGTTGTTAACTGAATCTGGTTTCCCCATTGACTTTGCTTGTCAGAAGGTTGCAAAGGGGGAAATCATGTGACCTTGAGACACAGAAACTCACAAATGTGACTCAGTTGTCCAAATGTAAATCACATGACCATGGGGATGCTGCAATGGCTGTAAGTGTGAAAAATGGTCATAAGTCACTTTTTTCAGTACTGTTGTAACTTTGAACGATCACTAAGTAAACTGTTGTTAAGTCGACGACTTACCTGTATACATTATAAGATTACATTGTTTTTTGCCTGGAAAGAAATTTTAAATATATACTCAGGCCAAGGAAGGTTATGGTTCCTATAGGCACTGATCCATTCAATTTCACTAGTTGTAACACAGAAATGGTTTGCCATTTCTTCTTTGAGAGTGATTTGCAACTATTGAGTTACGCTTGCAGCACTCTTGGTTTCCCACTTAAGGCCCTTTTTAGCTTCTATGCCTCTACTAATATGGCCAAGTGCTCCATCTGTTGAAATGTAAATGAGTAAAGGAGAAACAAATAACTGGAATTCTCTTTCTTCTGTATAACAGAAAATCTCTGTCTTTACATCTTCCACACCGGGATTCTACTCAATCAACAAGAACTAAAAAAACATACTCACCTTAGCTCTATCAGACCACCCAAAGGACTGTACAGTTACATCTAAACGCTTCATTAACATCCGCCTGCGGCACTCATATTCAGTGAGAAGAGCCTCATTGATTTTTTCCAACTGCTTCTACAGCAAACAGAAATCACTTAAAGTGATCCTTTTGTAGAAATTACTTATGTTTAAATCCAACAAGATGTAAAGCACCAGGATGGGGGCAGATCACTGAGAAAATTTGTCTCTGGCTGCTAAGAGTCGATACTGACTCAATGGTATAATCAATCAAATCCAACATCAATTAATATAAATTTCTATATTCAAACAAATGCAGACAAACTAAATATAGCATATAACATATCCAATAAGTAATCTGTATGCCCACTACATATCGCAAGGTTTGTTTGTTTTTTTAAAAAAAGATGTTACCATTTGATTTGTATTCAAGGGAGTTTTCAGCAGAGGTTTCTCCATGTATGCTTTTGGAACTTTTGACAAAACATCCTTAAGCTGAAAAAAAGTAGAAAAAACATCTCTCTACCTTTATGACTTCCAAAAAATAATTTCTTATATATCTTAGTAATTACATTAAAGCATGGAACACCCATCAGCAGAAATTGGATACAATGTGCAGCCAATACACTCTTTACTACAGGTAGACAAGATGGAGAAATAAATTATTTCCCAAAGAGGGTAAATACAATCTTCCACCATTTCCCAATTATGGAGAAATTAAATGGAGTAATAAGTAACCGGCTCACCCAAAGGGCTCTGCGTTTTCCTTTTTGCATGTTAAATGCCACCTCCCTTATATATCTTCTTTGGGTTCCTCTACCAAATGAAATGGGATAAAATGCTACAAAGCCTTTTTAGCTGTGGGATCCTTGTGGAATACCCTTCCAAAAGTTACCTGGGTGCCAGACCACAATATTCCTCTTTTTCTAGTTTTATAGATTTGTATTCAATGACTTTAATTCCAGTACAAGATTGTTTGTTTTTATACATATATTGTTGCTGAACCATGATGCATAGAAATTAGATGAACAAATTAAATATGGGCTGAATTGTAAAGTTCTTGGTTCTTTCTAAGCTTGGCTGACATTTCACTGCCTAACTAGGTAACATCATCAGTGTTTGTGTGTGTAGTTTGCTGCTTATTTATATACAGTAACTTGTTCTGCCATTTTGGTGGGAGTGCAGTTTCCTCCTTGGTGGCTCCTTCACTATTGTTTTGTATTATCTTCACAATAGATTGAAACTAATTATAAAGCATTCAATTGTACAAAATATACTATACCTTTGATTCTATATTGTTTAATGAGACAGGGAGAGAATAAAAGTCAGAAGATGCTGATGATTTTGGTATCCCTAAAACATCACAGATCATCTGGATTTCCTGATGAACTTCATCATTCTTTGCCAAATGGGAACCTTTACATTGTTTAAACTGTAATATCTGCAAAGCCTGAAGTTCTGTGCTTAAAAATACTATAAAATGAGGAAGAAAAGAAATATGTTAACTTGGTGTTTGTGTTTCAGCAAAAAGAAAAAAAAAATTAATGACCTGCCGAGCTGATTGGGATATAAATATAAAAGTAAATAAAATAAAAATAAGGCATGAAACAAATAAAACTAGATTAAAAGTAAATTTTATAACAGAACATCCATTATTTAAAGGAAAAAATGTTAATGGATTAATACTAATACACTCATTCACCATCACTTGGTTATTATGAATCACTGTTCTTGCCTAGCGTAATTTAGCAATAGGAATGAATATACTACTAATCAAATACTAATAACATAGTAGGCAGACATCCTCCATGCAGGCCCATCTTTCCCCGGTTGTTTCAGCTCATCCTGTCTAGTCTGGCATGATGGGTATGTTCTAGATCCCATTACCTAAGGAAGGGTAGCTGGCAGGGCTCAGAAGACAAACCTTTTCTGGTATAGTGCTTACCTCCTCTCCCTGAGATCAGATTGGCCCCATCCCTGCTAGTTCTTGGCTTGGATCTAGGTCTACAAGAGTATAAAGTGGCTATATTCTAAGTATCCCAACACTATTGTTTTCTCAACTGCCGAGTATTGAAATATTTTTATTTTTAAAATTATTCTTTACTTTTTTAATAATGTGAGTTGCTCAGAGTCATTTGAGATTGCAGATAGATAAGATGATTAAAAAGTAAATAAAAACCTATCTCCTGCCTTATGTCCCTTTATTCTGTAAGCTTGGTTCAAATCTTCTATGAAGCACCTTTCAGAAAGAGTTCTTTCTTTTCTGGAAATATTTAGGAAACAAAGCAAGCAGATATAATATTGCAGCAAGGAACTTACTAACTTACACAAGACTTTAAGACAGTCTTCTTTCTTTTTTAACCGGTCTTTAATTTCTCCGGACACAAGTGTGGAATATGGACAAGCCAGTTCTTTTAAAAAGCCACTCATTTCTAGTTGTAAACTTTCAAGATCTTCACCACCTAAAAAAAAAGTCAAGTTGAGAATTAGACACCTTCAACTCCATTACCATTTTAGGCACAATTATAATAAAATCCAGAATCAGTAGTCTTTTAAGGGCTTTGAGCAAGTGTCATTCTGCAACTATGTCCTTTTGATAGTAATTAATTATCTGCTTTACTTGAGATGGAACATATTAAAGTACAACTTGTTTATGTGTATGTTTATTTGTATCCTATTAATATGCTTTAAACTTTATCCTCTAAAAAAGTGAATCCACAAAAAATACATAAATAATATTCATCTTAGGCAATCATGTTTATTCTGGCTTGTACTCTAGACAAAGAAATATAACTGATACAATTTGAATTTACTGGGGCCTTTTTGTCTTTCATGACAAAAAGAGAAAATCCTGTAATTTAAATTCATGGACCAGTTCTAAGAATATTGAAAACAGAACTAGTCACAAATTATAAACCATAAAAAAAGCTAAAAAGTTAGAGAGAATAACACAAGGGCATTTCTAGAGAATATCAATTATAATCAACTTGTAAATAGTTATAAACTATATTTGCATAACAAAGAGTTCCAGTGACAGGCATCACCTATTTTGGAACTGATAATCATTTGGAGGAAAGTACTCAACTATGTTGCTGCTTTGTTTTAGCCTTTATAGAACAAGGAAACGATCAGCTGGCAATCCTTTCCTCAGTGTACTTGAAATTTAAAAACTGAACTAACAAAAAATGTGTACAGATGTCAGCAGCAAAGGCTATCATCTCTCTACTTGGTATCTCATTAATTGGATTCACATCACCTATTAAACCATATTGATATTTCTTTGAGCTAAATATAATGAATGAATGAAGCCACATCATATTAGTGGAATAAACCAGGATTGTTTTAAGTTCATTAAATCAGTTGAAAATTGGTTTGCATTTGACATTGATTGCAACTATAATTTAATAAGATATAAAAATAGGAATGAATTGTTGGATTATGGGTTCCTGGCTGACTACTAATTTGCTTATGTAATCAATTAAAGTTGCAAACTAATCTACAATCTACAATCAGCAGAAGATAAATGCAACAATAAAAAAGTACTAGAATTGCACAAGAAAGCCATCATTATTTTGTTTGCAAGAACAAGTGGTTTGCTCAACAATTCAGTGGCATGTTAAAGGTAAAGCTGAATGTCAAATATCACTACAAAAATTTCCATTGCAATGTTACTTTAAGACATGGAAGTGAACTGTAATGACATTTTAATGGCTTAATTTCAATTTATGAGTCTTTATTTCCCATACACATATTTCCAACAGTTTCAAATAAAAATCAGGTAAGAAATACCAGCTGTTGAGGAGATGCTTTCTTCCAGGTTACATAATGGCTGTATTCTGGAACTTAGCCAAACACAAAGCTCACAAAAATCTTCAGAAGCCAGCCCACATTCTGCTGCTTTATAAAGAGCTTCTTCATCCAGAAGGGGGCCTTTGTATCTGGAATAAAATACATAATTCAAAACATATAAATCAAACACACATAGAGAAATATGCATATTCAAATTTTCCTCGGGATCAATAGCAAGTTTATTTTCTCTTATTACAACTTCTCATAAAGAATGATATAAACACAAGAAACCTGAAGATGTGGTTTTACCTCCTCATGCCTGTGAAAAAGAAGCTGGCACGCAGAGACATTTGTGCAGGCATGCAAGCCCCAGCCAAGCTTACCTGAACTACACATGTGCATGCCTCCCAGCTGATTTTCGGTCCATTTGAGGCTGTTCTTGCCATCCTGGAGGCTTGAGGGAAGCCTCTGCAACCTCGGGAGGCTGAAAAACAGGCCTTCCGAAATACAGGAAGTGCCGAAACAGGCCTCTTTTCAGCCTCCTGAGGCTCCAGAGTCTTCCCTTGAACCTCCAGGAGGGCAAAAACGGCCTCCCCCAGGCTCCAGAGGCCCTCTGGAGATTGAAAATGGGCATTTCCAGTATTTCCAGAAGGCCCATTTTTTGGCCTCCCAAGGCTGCAGAGGCTTCTCTCGAGCCTCCAGGAAGGCGAAAATGACCTCAAACAGGCCGAAAATCAGCTGGGAGGCACGTACTTGCACAGTGCAGGTAAGAAGACAGTGTGTGTGTGTGTTGCGTGTGCATGTGCAGGGGGCACATTGCATTGTGGGTGCCAGCGCACGCTTGTGCTTTTGGCACACCACAACAAAAAGATTCACCCTCACTGTTCTAGTCCAATCCCCTGCTCAAGCAAAAAACCCTATACCATTTCAGACCACACGGACCAACTGCTGGGAGATGGATGGATAGATGGATGGATGGATGGATTTACAGTCTAGAGGGCTGGGATATCCCATCCAAGTACTAATGAGATCCAATCCCACTTCACTTTTTCAAAATCAGCAAAGTTTAAAATATGGTTGCAGTATATTTATTCATGTTTATATATCTGTATCTTCACCCAAATATTGACTCCTGGTGACTGGCTGAATTAGTCCCTGCAGTTTTCTTGGCAAGATTCTTGGAATTGTTTACCACTGCCTCCTTCCTAGAGCTGACTGTGTGTGACTGGCCCAAGGTCACCATCTAGCTTTATGCTCAAAACAGTACTTGCAGTCTCTCAGTTTCTAGCATAATGCATAACCACTATTCCAAACTGGATCTCTTATGATGTATTACAAAGCACATTATTTAGAAGTAACTGAACTGAAACCAACCTGCCATATTTCCACATAAACATCCTTAGGATCAGACTGTCAATTGACCACTAATTAATCAATCAACAAATAAATAAATATATACACCTTTTAAAAATGATTTCCCACAAGACTTTAGTACAACAGGTATTAATTCTTTTAAAACACCCGCTTCTCTCTCGATCTTAGCAATTTAAATCAAGTAGCAAAATGCAAATATTGCATTTGAACAGATTACACTGACATGTTCCGAGGCGATATATACACATAAGCAAGAAAGAAAGAAAGAAAGAAAGCCTGTAATAGCAACCACAGAAAAAATTAAAGCTCTGGGCATCAGTGGAGAGGACGAACTGAACACAGAATATAAAAAGAAGAACCTTCATGACGGCAACGGATTTTGAAAACATTTCTCCACCAGTCTTTGATTCGCAGAGGCGGGGAGAGATGCTTGCATCTACTTGGGCACGCGCACAACAAAACGCCTCCCACAACAAAACTGCGGGAACAATCTCGCCCGCCCTCCCCCCGCCCCTCCCGACCGCGCAGAGGTGGGTGCAAGGCTATTAAAATGAATCACGGCGAGGCTCTTCGATTCCCCGACGGGGGAACCGAAGCGATGAGCGGCCGATCTGGACAGATCAACCAGCCCGGTCAAGCCTTCCTTTTCTGCACCGCCGAAGGAGGTCCTTTATCTAGCCGCCGGATTGAATGTGTCATCGGTGCACATTCAAGCGAGAACCCCACCAACCGTTGCCCCGAGTTGGCGGTCCTCCTCCATCTCACCCTAACGCCTCGAGCGCATCCAGAATCACGCACTCCATGTTGGGCTCTATAATGCCAGCGCCTTCATTTCCCGCGACTGCAGCGCTCTCGGTCCCGCCTCCCGGCACAAAGAGCCCGGTGTTTCGTTCAAACGTGCTCGTCGAGCTCCGTGGGCCAGAGGTTTTGGTTCCGGTACTTTGTTTACCACCCCAGGGGTATTGGAGGGCCGCCTTGGGGGAGGGTGTCTCCTCGAATGTTGTTTAGGTTGCCTTGACGCTTCTTTCCTCCGGTCTCACTTGAACACGCATGGAAGAGCTGGAGGCCGGTCCTTTGCTCCGGCTTTTCTCAAAAAAGCTCGGCCGGGTTAATGCTCCATCGCCTTGTTGGAAAGCCGGCTCCAGTGAATTTCGCGAGAAGGAGCTTTTATCCCCCATCTTTCGCTTTCCACATGAGTCCAGAGGCGAGAGGCGAGAGGGGCGGCCTTTTCTCAAGTCATGGCAACGATCAAGGAATCTTTCGAGGTTCCCCAGCCAGCCAGCCAGCCAGCCTTCACTTCGGCGGGTTTCAACTCTCCGCCCGGCCGCCGATGGAGCTTGAAAGTGACTCTGGCGAAGGGCGAGGGACGCGGTTACGGGTCCGCGTCGTTGTGCACGCTCGGAAAGGCGTCTTTGAACCGGGCTGCGCTGGCTCATCTCCCTCTCCAATCTCGGCGGCCAGTGGCTTCATCTCGCTTCCAGGAGACTGGAAAGATTCAGGCGACCCTTCTCGCTTTGCTTTTCAGCCTTCCGATCTCCCTTGTCTCAGGGCGCCGCGAAGGATGTTTCTCAACACGAACCCAACCTACATGAGAATCTCAGCCAGGATGGGTTGATAAATCCTGCGGAAGGAAGCAAAGTCGTAACGGCAACACTGCCATCGGATCTGAAGCCACGCGTCTTATGTTAGAAGGCTTGAGATCAGCATCGAACAAGTCTAGGCAGATCAGTTTTGAACCCAAAATTGAACTGAACTGACAATGTTTTGCCCTTATCTATCGTAAACCATCATGTGAAACTTGCTCTTGGTGACTGGCCAAGACAATTCAATGCAGGCTAATTCAAGAGAGAGGGAAGTTAATTGCAGTGGGCCTTGTCTTGCTTTAGGTTTGAACCTAGGTTCAAAAGTAAAAACATCCCCATGTCAATATAACACAACCTTGCAGTTTCTTAGCAACTGTGCAGAAGTGATTTAGGTTGCTTTCTTCTAGCATGTTTTCTTTTTACTTTTCTGAACAGCTTACAGCTCTAGTTTTCTGCCAATTCCCTACAGATAATCATCACTTAACAATCACTCTTTCAGCAACTGAATACAGTGCTATCCTTGAAGTCTTCTTGTGGTCACATAAGTAGCCCAGATTTACGACTATTGCAGCATCCTCATGATTTCTATCCTTCCCCTTAGCCTTTGTACAAGCAAAGTTAATGAGGAAGGTAGCAGGAAGTCAGAAATCATAATCACATGAAATTGTTTAATGACTCTTGATTTTCTTAACGATGGCAACTGGAGACTGCCAGAATGGTCATCACTAAGCAAATGTGGTCACATGATATGCCACTTTATGACTGCATTGCTCAGTGATAAGAATTCCAGTCCCAATTACTACCATTAAGGACTTACATGTCAACTTTGCTTGGCTTCTGATCTTCAGACAAGATTGACCAAATGCTATCCCTTGCTGAAACAACCAAAGATAGTAACAATTCCCATGAATAATCACTTTTTCCTCAGCTCTCATGATCATAAGAATTGCAGCTGGCAAAAAGTAATAATGCTCTCCATTGATCTATTTAGATTTTTTTATATAAAACATTTTTATATTAAAGCACAGATTTATACACACAAGTGTTTTAAAAACAATGTTTCCCAAATTTGGGCAACTTTTAGAGGTCTGCACTTCAGCCCACTGAATTATCCAACCACCATGGCTATGTTCAAAAGTTCTGTGAAAACTAATATAAGATTTGACTGGACCATTTTCTGTATTTAGAATGAAAAACAGACAGGCCAATTTTATCCCTATGAACATATGGCTTAGACTGAATGATGTTATTCATGTGTAGAGTAATATATGAACTAAGGAATTCTTATTTAAGATGGAGGAAGATTACTGTGAGGACATATTACTCATTGAGAAACTAATTCTTCCTGCTGACTCTTCTCTTAGTATGCAATTATTACTGATTTAATGGAAGTAGCTAATGAGCACGCAATTACTCACCAAGCAGGAACTGCCAAAAATAAATTTATGGCACTATCCAAATCTTATTCAGTGGGGCTTCCCACCCCCCAGATCTAGTTCCTTATAATGGTTATAAAGTCCAGCAATGCATATTGTACAATACATGTAAAGCAATGCACTGCCAGAGTTATTTAAAAAAAAAAAAACAGGAAAAAAGTAGCTAGCATACAAAAATAATGACTGTAAAAAAAATTCTGCTGGATTACAAACTAGCAATAGTAGCAGCAGAATTGTCTTGCAAGGTGTCTTTATGCAGCATCTGTAAGATTCAAATCTGCACTTGATTCCATATGAAAAGTATTGTGGAAGAATCTGCAATCTGCCAACATAGAAAAATAATTACTTTTATTAATACATAAACTCTACACTAATAGCAACCTGAAGGTAAGAGGTGATCCCCAAGGACTGTTAACTTAGTCAATCATTACAGTACAGGAAGTAAAGCAAGGATGTATTCTTGCTCTATTACTGCTAACATTTACATAAATTGATACCTCCATAAAAGTAACTTTCACCATCCAAAACTAACCAGTAGATACCTTTCAGTTTTCCTGTATGCTGACAATATGGTTATTATGTCGCTGCCTTTAGTAGGAATGTTAAAAGCTCTTAGATTTCTTGCTCAATATTGGGGGAGAGGGGAAGATAAATCCCCCCCCCAACCATTAACACCTAACATTCATAATTGACCTGTTAATTAACCCTAACCCTTGAGTGAGTTACTGGGCCAAACCTCAAACTCCAGATCTCTGGCAGGGGATTCAGGTTTGAGGAAGATACATACTACACTTAAGAGTGAGAAGGGAACTTTTACATTTATATAGTTACATAATTATTGCCATTCTTTTTGCCTCAAATAGTTAACTAGAGCATTTCTCCGAGCCACTTGTAATATGTGGACCAGATATGGGACTCTGTGTCCTGATGAATGAAAGATAACTCCCAAGTAGTAAAAACCAGTGGTTCCAAGGTGGGTGGTACTGCCCCCTGGGAGGCAGTGGGATGACTTAGGGGGGCACTAAGAGGCAAGGGGGGCAGCAGGGGGGTGCTAAGGCAAGGGGGGATGGCAGAGGAGTGCTGTAGGTGGGCCCCTTGCAGGGTGCAATTCAGGGGTGGGATTCTACCTGTTCATTACCGTTCCCAGTAGTTTGGAAAACCGGTAAAATGGGCCCCTGGCTGGCCCTGGCCCTGCTTCTCTCCATCCACTCCTCCTTTCCCTGCCCAGTCAGTCCTTATTGTGCATCTGTGACATTGCATGCATGCGCGACAATTGCTGACAGCCACAGTGGTACGTTGGAGGAGCGGAGCAAGCAGAGCCAGAGGTCCATAATTTTCGCTCCAAAAAGCATCTTTTTTTCCAGACGCACCCAAAAAATTGCAGTGTCTGGAGGCTTTTTGCAGCAAAAATTACCGACCTCCGGCTTTGCTTCTCTAACGCGCTACTGTCACCACGTTCTAGGCACCGGCCATGCAGGGTCACCCCATTGACTGCAGCACTCCGCTCAGACTTGCTTGGGCAAGTCCCTCCAGTGTAGTGGGCTCAATGGGGTGGACCTGCAGGGCCGGTGCCTAGAATGTGGCCGCAGTGGGGCGTTGGAGAAGTGGAGCAAGCAAAGCCACTGTGTCTTTTTTTTTTTGGTGCAGCTGCAGTTCAGCTGCACCGAAAAAAACACGGCATCTGCAGGCATTCGTGACAAAAGCGATGTGGGCTGGCGGGGAGGCCATCGACAACAATGGCTCAGCCCTGTCTTGCCTTCCCTGGCAGCCAGACACAGGAAGATGGTAAAGTGGGACGACAAAAGAGGCAGTCATGGGGGAGGAATCAGGGGAATTAAGGGCCGGGGCCTCTGAAAGGGGAAACGGGGGGATGCAGGATAAGGCCAGGCCTTTGACAGATTAGGCCACACCTGACTGGGCAAAAAAATAGGTAGATAGGGAAGGAAAAGAGAAAGAGGGAACAAGAGAAAAAGGTGGAGGACTCCTTAATTCATGAGATTTTTTGAAGAAGAGTTTGAAAATTTTCCTACTCCCTAATATAGTTTAGCAATCAAAATATTCTTTTTTTTTTTTTGAAAAAGATTTTATTAATTTTCTACAAACAAACAAGACAAACAAAACATTAAAACATCAACTCTCATATGTACATCCAGTGTGTCAGTTGGTTCATCAGTTTTGTGCATTCATTTTGTAATCTCAATTATAATTATGTTACATAACAACTCATATTGTCAATCCAAACTTATATATCCTAATATCACTAAAAAAAAAAAGAAATTTTTGACTATACTTTTAATGATTCATGCTTTATGAGATAACAATACTTTAACCAGTTTATTCTGTAACAAATCATATAATCATACCAAATCAATCCTAAAAAACCCTTTATAAATATAATGTCAAATAACAAAGTACTAACAAAATAGCAAAATAAAAATATTCCTTACTGTCTAGCATTCTAAATATTCTATTATCGTATTTTATCATCTAGCCATTGATAAAAAAAGATCCCAAATTTCGTAAAATTGTTTATCCTCTTGCTCTCTAATTTCAAATGTCAATCTACTCACCTCAGCACATTCCAATATTAGCAATCAAAATATTCTTAATACTATCTTCTGCAACCACTCCCAAAGAAAAAGAAACTGCTATAAAGAAGTGCATCATCATGTCCCAGCTTCTGATGATTTCCTAATCTTAAATACGCATACCTTCTACTGATATGGACTATGCATCTGGAGAAGTGAATTTGTAGCTGGTGAAAGCTTATGCCTTTTAATAAATGTCCTTAGTCTGAAAAGCTGTTCCCAGAACTACTTTTGGCTATCAAAGAGTAACATGGCTGCCCGCCTACAATTCTTCCTCATACTTAAGTCATAATGGAAAACTCCACTGAGTCAACCAAATATGTCTGACCAAGTTTGAATTTCGATTGAAATAGGCAAATTGTTTTAACCAGAATTCCTAGGGCAGTTTTTTCATGAGCATCTTGGCTAAAGCATGGACTAGTCAGGACCACTGGAAATTATCTAATGTGATTAGTTCCAGCATCATCTTTTTTTAGAAATGGTGCCATCACAATGTTTTGCAGACATGTGTCTTTATCCTAATCAGTATCTTGAAAATCTTTTATAAATTAGGAATGACAAGAATTGAGCAAATACAGAACAGGTCTCAGCCTGCCAAATAGATTCACATTCTGCTGCTGTGCAGATTGTAAATCACATGTAAACAAGCTGGTTGGACTTTACAAATCATGATATTGCAACAGGGACAAGGGATTTCAATTCTGAAGAAAGTGGAACCATAAGTCTAAAGTGGAAGTGCCATATTCATAGTCAAAATCTCATCTAGTAGGCAACTTTCAGCTCTGAATTTGCCAGCTGGCAGCCATTTCTAAGGATTTTAGGAATTGAAAACAGCAGATATGGAAGTGAGAAAACTGCTGTTGGCCATCTGGAAAAAAAAATAGTTCTGTCTGTTCAGACACAGTGATAATGGAAAAGTATCATGGTTTTGCTATCCCTATAGCCATGAAATTTGTAAGTGAATTCCAGATCATATTCTTCAGTTTCTTTTAAAGCCTGTATCCAAATTCTTTCATTGTTTTCAGCAGCTCCAAACAGCAAAGAACAGATTGGATTCCCAAAAGCAATTTCCATCAGCTAAAGGAAGCTTGAGCAGAAATGTGCAGAGACACAATATCAGTGAGGTAGCATACCATTGCATCTCCAGGTAGTTCTCGACTTACAACAACAAGCAAGCCAGAGGTAGTATTCAGCAGGTTCTGACTAGTTCTGGAGAACTGGTAGCGGAAATTTTGAGTAGTTCGGAGAACTGGCAAACACCACCTCTGACGAGATTTGACAGTATCCTTCCCCTGACACGCCCACCAAGCCACGCCCACAGAACCTGTAGTAAAAACAATTGAATCCCACTACTGAATCAAGCCCAAAATTTCTGTTGCTAACATTTTTAAGGCAGTTTTGCCTCATTTTATGACCTTTCTTCCCACAGTTGTTAAGCGAATCACTGTAGTTATTAAGTAATTAAGATAGTTGTTAAATGAATCTAGCTTCCACATTGACTTTGCTTGTCAGAAGGTCACAAAAGGTGATCATATGAACCCCAGAACACTGCAACCGTCATAAATATGAGTCAGAACCTGACTTAATCATGGGAGTCTTGCAATGGTCATAAAGGTGAAAAATAGTCTTGTCACTTTTTTCAGTGCCATTATAACTTTGAATGGTCATTAAATGAACTGCTGTAAGCCGAGGACTACCTTCCATCCATGTAAATTCACTTGGCCCACCCAATATCCTTTGCAACATAGTGTGTGGCAGATTTGCAAGGTTTGCTTGCCAGAGAAATAAATCTTGGAGTAAGGGAATTTTTTAAAAAAACATTGATATAAATTAAAAACTATTTTGCTAAGAAAATATTTTTGTTGAAGCAAGATATGTGAAGCACCCTTTCCAGCGAGACACATGCTTTGTAATTTCCTGCAAAGTTGATTTGCAGCCTTTATTGAGGGGTGTGTGTGTGTGTTGGAACAATACCCCATCTGTGATGTCAACAAATTCCTTGGTAAGATCCAACTTGCTGTTTTAAGGAATTGTCAACAAGAATTTTCCAAACCACAATCTGAAATTGCTTCACAGGATTTACATTTATTCTTGGGGCCAAACACTGTATGTTTATATTGGTATTTCTTAAGGAAACCCCCATATAATAATCCATTGTGGTTTCTTATAAATTGTGGGATGTTGCAAACTCAGGAAAGCAACAGACGGTGGAGAGAGTTGATCTTAAAGCTGATTTGAGATGTGTGGAAGGAGCAGTAGATTTAATCAGACAATTTGAAAATGATTCAGTCCTGTGTAGATCAGTGATTATCACAAGGCCGTTGTTTCTTGTTAGGAAGGAAAGTGGTCGTTTTGATATTTGCATAGAGGAGAGGTAGAGCGTGAGGCTGCTTTCAAAGAGATACCTCCTTACATTAACCTGTCAAAGCCTTTGCTCAGGTATTTCATCCTTCTCTTCTTTAATTGCCCAATTACCATCCTTATTAGTGAATTACCATCCTTATTACCATCCTTATTCAGGACTTAACGAAAAAAATGAACTGATGATTTATAGATTTGATTTATGGATGTGATGATTCAAAAGGGTAGATCATGGAATGAAGGAAATTTTGAGTGAGAGTGGAAACTATATGTGTATTTATAACTCTTGTTAAGTAGATTGGAAGTCAGTTCTTTATTATTCTTTAGGTTTTTTTCCCCTTTTCTATCTCTTTTTTTATTTCTTTATCACTTTTCAATTACTTTTCTCTATTTCTTTTATCTTTAACTTAAAATTTGTATTGTTTTTATCCTCAGGGACAAACCTCTAAGTGGCCCCAATGACTCGCTAAAAGAATACAAATGACCAGCTATCTACAAGAATATAAATCCTTCCAATTTCCCACCATCCAGTTAGAATTGAAGAAGCTTCTTGGACGAGAAGTGAAACATCTTCCAAGAAAAACCAGAAAGTCCAGTTGCCTCTTAAAAAAGCACCTGTGGATTATCATGACCTGGATGACGAGAATCTCCATAGACTCTATAGGTCACATATCGTTATTATGTTCATTTTGATTTTGATACTAGCTTTTCCATGGAGATTAGCATTCTTTTCATCATTCTGTTCAATGCATGGAGCTCCTGTCCTTCCTAAAGGTCTTCTGGATTACAGTTCCCACCAGGATTCTTAGGAGACTTAGTATGTTGCAATACAGGTAATCCTCAGCTTCCAAGCATTCATTTGGTAACCATTTGAAGTTACAATGGCACTGAAAAAATGACCTCTGTCCATTTTTCACACTTACAACCGGTATAGCCTCTGCATGGGTCACATGTTCAAAATTTGGATGCTCGGCATGTATTATGAAGGCTGCAGTGTCTCCGAGTCACATGATCACCTTTTGCAATCTTCTAACAAGCAAAGTCAATGGGTAAGACATTCACTTAGCAATCATGTTAATTGCAGTGACTCACTTAACAACTATGGCAAGAAAGATAATAAAATGGGACAAAACCCACTTAACAATTGTCTTGCATAGCAGATAAAATTTTGATCTCAATTGTAGTCATAAATCCATAATTTCCTAAAATAGGAAAATGTATAGCTGTGTCTCATACAGATAGTCCTTGATACAGCTACAAGTTTTCCTATTGACAGTGAAGGTTGTTCATCTGAATTGTGGGAAACTCCTTCCATCCGGTTCTGGCATGTGTGATGAGCTTGTTTGAGCACTAGCTTTCCTCAAGCTACAGGGAATTCTGCGAATTGCAATCCTGACTTATCTAGATGGTATCCAATTTGGAGAAAGTTGTCACATAGTACAACTGTAGATATTTGTTTGTACTCAGGAAGAAATTAGCTAATTGGAAGAGAAGAAATTACTGAGTCAAACCATTGGTCTGTTGAACCCAGTGTTATCTGGAATCCAGTATTATTAATACATGAAGTGTTAATACCACTTTATAATGCCTTGGTAAGACTACTTTTGGAATTTTGCATCCAGCTTTGATCTCCACAATGCAAAAAAGATGTTGAGACTCTAGAAAAACTGCAGAGAAGAGTAACAAAGATGATTGGGGACTGGAGGTTAAATCAGACAAAGAACAGTTGCCGGAATTAGGTATGTCTAGTTTAATTTTTAAAAAAGGACTAGGGGTGACATGATAACAGGGTTCTAATATCTAAGGGGCTGCTACAAAGAACGGGGAGTCTATCTATTCTTCAAAGTACCTGAAGACAGGAAAAGCAACAGATGGAAACTAATCAAGGAGGGAAGCAACCCAGAACTAAGGACAAAATTTCCTGACAGTTAGAACAATTAATCAGTGGAACAACTTGCCTCCAGAAGTTGTGAATGCTCCAGTACTGGAAATTTTCAAGAAGAAATTGGACAACCAATTGTCTGAAACAGTATAGGGTTTCCTACCTGAGCAGAAGGTTGGACTAAGAAGATCTCCAAGGTCTCTTCCAACTCTGTTATTCTGTTATCTTCAGTGATTGACAGTGCTTCCTCAAATGTTTTAAGCAGGGTTTCGCGATCCTGCACGATCCCTGCCGCGCTAGCCGTTTTGGTGCCTCCGATCCGGACGGGTTTGGAGGCTAAGGCTGCCTTGCAGAGGCAGCCAAAGATAGGGGGAGCTGGTGAGGGGTTTGGGGGTGTTGCAGACCCCCTCCCCAGCCAGCAAAACCCCCTTTTCTCAAGGCGGTCGAGCGGCGGTCTGTAATGGCCGCCACAAAGAAGCCGGCAGCTGGGTAAGACTGAGTAGGAGGAAGAGGGGAGAAAGTTTACAAGATAAAGGTTTTTTGGCTGATTCAGGACTTTAAGAGGCGTTTAATCCTGAGAACTATGACTTTTTGAAAAATACTTTGTTTCCAGAGGAGGATTTCAAGCGGCAAAATTGAGGTGCTGAAAGGAAAGTTTACTCTCCTTCCCTATGGAATCAACAAATGGCCATTGAGAAACCTGTTGTTTTTTATAAAAGGTAAAAACTTGGCTTCTTGTTATAAGTGGGAAGGGAGAGGACAAAAAAAAAAAATTAAGATCTTGTTGGAAGAGATGCCTTGAAGATCTTGAGACTAGAAATTGATTGTAACAAGGCTGTACAATACAGATTGGGCTTTTTTTCTTTTCCCTTTTACTGATACCATCCCAGGAAGAGAAAGCGAGAACTTTATGCGTTGTTTGGACTGATTGATGTCTCTGGGACTTTGAGGAATTGTTTTAACTTTTGAAACATGTTGGTTGCTTTAAGAAGAATAAAGAATGGCTTTATCTGATGATGAACTTAGAAAGGAATATCAAGAAAGTAAGGACGCTGTGAAAGAAGCTTTCCTTTCTTTAGAAATGGCGCTTGCTATTTATCAGCAAACACAACAACAGATGGAGGAAATAGAAGGAGAAGAAGAAGAAGAAGACGCCATCTTCAATGAATCTAAAAAATTAAGAGAGAAAGGAGAAAGAAAGGAAGGAAAATGAAGGACTTAAGACTTAAAAAAACACTTAAGAAAGGAAAAAATAAGATGCAAAACCAACTTAATGTTACTGAGAAAAAGGAGAAAGGATTACAACAGAGAGGGAAAGCTAAAAAGGCGGAGGTTAGTGGGGGGGGGGGTAAATAGGCCAGGGGGGATAAGAAAGGAAGGGAAAAGGGAGGGAAAAGGTATGAAACAAGAGGATTTTTTTTAGGGATAGAGGGTAAGGTATAATTTCTTTAAAAAAGAAGATTCTGCAAGGTACATAAGATGGTACTATGTATTAGAAATAGAAAACTAGAATGTTATAAGAATTAATACAAGATTAAAATATTGAAATGTTTAGTAATGACAGATTTTAAAATTTAATAAAATTGTAGCACTTGTTTTTTGAAATAGACAATCGGAATGTTATAAGATTTAATATTTAGATTTATTATCTAATTATATTAATTATTATGAATTTATTATTTTTTCTCTTTAAAGGTTAGTAGGTAGAATGTACTAAGCAGAATCAGATTGGGTATCAGGCGTTATTTTAAATATTAATTTAGGGGGAGGATAGAAAGGCATCATACTCTGATCAGTGATTTCAGGAGAAATTCTTTTATGTTTCTTACTATAGGGAATGAGATAAATGGATAATTTGGAAAGAATGGACAAAAAATACAAATACAATGATTTAGATTAAAATGAATTAAATAAAATAGAAATAAGAAGAATGAAAAGCGGGGAGAAGTTATATAGAAGATATAGAATGGTAAATAAGATAGGTAATGGTATATAAGATGAGCACGAATTTAATTGAAGTCCATACAAAGAGAGGTAATCTGGGGCCAAACTACTTTCTTAAAAGAAGTTTTATATTTTTGTGTTTTGTGTATCTATGTTTTGTTTGAGAATTAATAAAACCTCGGAGGAATGTTGGATGAGAATAATGGTAATCAAGTCAGAGAGGAATGAAGATGATGATTATAAACTGGATAAATATAGAAAATAATAATAGTAACAATGAAATTGAATACGAAAAGAGAAATAATGAGAAATTTGTTAAGAGATATCTATATGTTTATATTGAAATGGTGTAAAACAGAATTATGTTGCATAAAATAATATTCTACTTGACTTGTAAAATTAACAGTGGAAAGAGGTTTTATGTATTTAATGGTTAATGATGGTTTGTTTGTCTTTAAAATCAATAAAATTTGTTCCAAAAAAAAAATGTTTTAAGCAGGAATTTTTCATGACGATTGAAATGTTCTCCTTATACAAAGCACATGCTTGACACTGAACTGTGTCCATCCTCTCTACAGGATATTGCTAGTTTTAATTTTGTTCTCCCTGTAGAAACTGAGTAGTATCATTACTAAAAAAAAAAGCTAATTGGAGGAAAATCACTCTTATAACATAATTTTGATTTTGTTTTACATGTTATGAATCAGTAACAATCTGAACATTTTCCTCTGCCCTGGACAACTTATGTAAAATATGTTAAATGTCTAGGAGACAGAAGGGATAGAAATAATAAACTGAGTTGTATGTTACTTTGATAGGCCACATTGAAATTCCCAATGAAAAGGATTTTCTACAAAAGAACAGAAGAATAATCTCACGTGTTTATGTTTGCAGGCCAGGCAGCCGTTTTTTATATTAACAGGGGTTTTCTGTTTGGGTCTAACTATGATGTGCCAATCAATCTTTGGCTCCCTCCTTCACTCTAGGCAATAAATCTCAAGAAAAAGAAAGGAGGGGTCACTTGCTTGTTAATGATAACAAAAAAAAAAAAAAAAAAACCCACAACAACCCTTCTCCATGTGCCTTTGATGTTACACAAATTGAGAATTAAAAATTTGAGATACTCAGTGACATCTTTAGTTTGGAATGTTGTAGGGCGGTGTGGAGCTTACTTTAGACTTAAATTGGAACAACAAATAATACACCAGGCATGGATACAGCACCTATCCGCAATTCTTTACAGCAGGGATTTCCAAGTTTGGCAACTTTTAAGACCGGTAGACTAAGTCTCAGAATTTTCCAGCCAGACATGCTGACTGGGGAATTCTGGGAGTTGAAGTCTACAAGTGTTGCTAAGATTGGACGCCCCTGTTTTAAACTAATGCATCATTTTCCAGCTTCTTGTGGCAGCTGTAGAGAGTAGCTACATTATCCTGGGGAAAGACATGGGTGCTTTAAGTAGTTGCAAATTGCATGATCCTAGGCATTTTGAAATCCTTTTTTCCCTTCAAATGTGAAGGATTATGCACAGTAATATTCCACAGAACTATTTTCTAGTAATGACCAACAAAATAAATACAAGCAAATCTTGTTTAACTACCAATTGTTCAATGACTGTGATGGAATGTAATAAGGAGGTGGATTTTCAGGAGGGAGGGTAAACATTCCAAGGGAGTAAGAGGCAATTCAGTCCAAATGTTACAGTGAGACAAAGAGGGTGAGGAAAGCCCTCCCTCATAGTTCACAGAGTATGCAAGAAAATAATATAAATTGTTCAATTATCTTCTTTGTCTGAGGCCTCAAAAAACTGTCCCATCACATGGCTAAGAACAAAATATCCCAAAGGTGCTTTTCAAGAGGCAAATGGACTTTCTGTTTTTTCTTTGAAGACATTTTGCTTCTCATCCAAGATGTTTTTTCAGTTAGGTGACTTTGCCTTATTGTAGATTTCTTGCCATGTTTGTTAAGTGAATCACCGCAGTTAAGTTAATAACATTGTTATTATTTCAACAAATAAATGCTCTGTCTTACATATTGGCAAAAATAATAATAATCAGAAAATAAAATACAAGCTGAATAGTCAAGACCTTGTTCATGATCCAAACTCTGTCAAGGACCTTGGAGTACTCATCTCAAATGATCAAAGTGCTAGAGCCCACTGAAACTACATAGCCAAAAAGGCATTAAGAGTTGTTAACCTAATCATGCGTAGCTTTTTCTCCGGTAATATCACACTACTAACTAGAGCATATGAAACATTTGCTAGACCAATACTCAAATACAGCTCATCAATCTGGAATCCATATTACATATCTAATATTAATACAATTGAGAAAATCCAGAAATATTTTACGAGAAGAATCCTCCACTCCTCTACTCGTAGCAAAATACCTTATGCCACCAGACTTGAAATTTCCAGACTAGAAAACCTAGAACTATGCCGCCTTCGGTCCGATCTAAGTATTGTATATAAAATTATATATTGCAATGTCCTACCTGTCAATGAATACTTCAGCTTCAACCATAACAATACAAGAGCATACAATAGATACAAACTCAAGGTAAACAGCACCAAACTTGATTGCAGGAAATACGACTTCAGCAACAAAGTGGTCAAGTCTGGAATACTCTACCTGACTCTGTGGTTTCTTCCCCAAACCCCAAAAACTTTAACCTTAGACTGTCTACTATTGACCTCACCCCTTTCCTAAGAGGTCTGTAGGGGGCATGCATAAGCACACCAACATGCATACTGTCCCTGTCCTATTGTTTCTTTTTATTTTTCTTATATGTATCCATTTCATGTATTCATAATTATGTTTATACTTATACCTATTATCTTGTAAGCGATTGACAAATCAAATAAATAAATAAAATATTAAGTGAATCTGGCTTTCCCATTGGCTTTGCTTGTCAGAAGATTGCAAAAAGTGATCACATGACCCCAGGACACTGCACTGTTATAAATATGAATCAGCTGCCAAGCATCTGAATTTTGATCATATGATCATAAGGATGCTGTAATGTTCATAAGTGTGAAAAATGATCATAAGTCACTCTTTTTCAATGCCGTTGTAACTTTGAAAGGTTACTAAACAGTTTTAAGTTTGTGAGACAAAGTGTCAACTTGTAAAGCATTCCTATGCCTGTTTTTGAGTTGCCATAAACAAGGGGAGGTGAGCTGAAATCAGTTTGAAACCAGAAGTACATTCTACCCTTACAAAGATTGTAGCTAGGCTACCTGATATTCTTCCTGCCGAAAATCCTTCATTGGAGAATGTGACTGATGACACCAGCCCATGAACGTGCTTCATTGGAGAATCTGATTTATGATACACATGGGGGAGGGGGGGAAATTGGATCACAAGTGACTGTAAATTACGTATGCCAGAGGTGGCTTCATTTAGGTTAATGCCAACATTTTGCTCCTAATAAATCTTTTGAATTTTTTTGAAGCTTGGCTCAAGGTTCATGATTTAATTAGGGCAATCACTGGAACCCTGTGTATGATCACAAATGGTCCATCTGTGCTCTACATTATCACCAGTGAGTATATTATATAGTATAGAATGATAGTCACTATCTTAGAAGACTTTCTGGATATAATAAAAGATAACCCCATTTTGAGAGTGAAATTGTAGTAACACATTCATGAAATTTTCCACACAGTATTATGGAGGTGGTTTCTGAGGAATTTTTTTTTTTTTTTTTTGCCTTCCTGGTCTAAATTTTCCTTGGTAATTGAATAAACTTAGGAAAAAAACCAGAGAAGGGATCTTAACATTATAACATTTGTTTTACATTAAATGTCCTAGTTCACATGCCTGGAATATCAAAATAAGACATGAAATGATTTCTATCTGAATATCTACTGCCAATACTATTGTCAGTAAATGCAACCACTATTGAATTATGTGGACCAACTAGTTGAACCAACAGTAACTAAATGCAGCATAGTCTTTGTTGGAAAACAGATTGTCATAGTAATCTAAAAGATCTGGAAACTTACCTATTAATCTATTCCTGGCTAATAAATGATTCCTAAATAAAAAGGATCCATTAAAAGTTTCTCTAAATTCTGAGGTTACAGCTTCAAAAAGTGCACCAAATCATCGCTGAAGATTTCTAGGAAGCCAATTGTCATGTGACCAGATTTTGTGCAAAAAGGAGGACATTTTGTACTAAATGTTCACCCTCATCAAAACTGATAGGCAGCCTTCTCTGATCTGACAACCCCTCAGTTGTAGTCCCCATATTTCCAGATAACAAGGCTCAGTAGATGAGAATCATGGGAGCTGAAATCCCAACATATATGGAAGACCTCAAGTTGAGGAAGACTGGTTCCAGATTTGTCTTTTGATTGTCCAAGTAATCAGGCCACCCATTTCAACAAAAATATGTTTCATTGGAAACATGATTAGGAATTCCTCATCCCCAAATAAAATAAGTTCTATAGATAAGAGTAGAAATATAGCCTTGGTTGAAGGATAAAAGCTTGGATTAATTGACAGCAAGCACATGGCTGTGGTCATTATGGAAAAAAACATTGGACTTACGTGGCAAATGATTCATTGATGAGCACTATTCCACCATGCAGTCTTAGTCAGGCATTTTTGCTGTTGGCAGGGGAACCAAACTGTTATATCTCAGGCTGTCATATTTCCCATTACCCTCAGGCTGCAGGTTACTGCTAATGCAGTTAATTGATCTCAAAATATACAAAAGCATTTCCCCCCTTTTAAAACAAACAAAAAGACTTTGAGCACAAGGGAGAAAGGAAAAAACAATTTACTGTTAATGAGTTTTCAAAATTTATTAGGTCAAAATGTTAACTTTAAATTTACCTAAGAATTAGAATTAGGACTGGAAAAACCATCTATTCCTTAAATTTTTTTTTTGGGGGGGGGGGGGGGGCAAGCATTTTACAATATTTATTTATTTCCACGTGGTGTCCAGGAAATACCAATATACATGCTAAAAGATAGGCAAAGTATCCATCAAATCAATCCATTCCTGTCATTGCTGACAATGAATATGAATCAGAAATATTCAAATAAAATGAATATTACTGGCAACATTAATTGGTTTTGCCATTATAACCTTTGAATTAAGTCATTGCTGATTCAGAATGTGCCTAATTTATATGGGAGAAACAATATTTGTATGCACTTGTGAAAATAATGGTCTTTAAATTGTTTGCAGCCTAAGACATTGCAACAAATGCCATGTATGTCTTTTCACAATGGTTGGAGGTTATGAGAATCTGGATGGGGAACAGGATTCAATTAAAACCTGGCAAGACTGAGTGGGTCTGGATTTTGAGGCTCACTGGTTCTAGGATAATGCATCTTTGGTGTTTGATGGGATTACACTGCTGCAAACAGATCCAGCATGCAATCTAGAGATCCTCCTAGACTCACAACTCGTGTTTGATGAGCAGGTGGCAGTTGTTGCTAAGAGGATCTTTTCATAGCTCCATCTTATGCACAAGTGGCCCCCTTTCCTGGATCAGCAGGCCCAGCCTATACTAACTCATACCTTAGTGATCTCCAGATTGGACTACAGCAATACACTGTACATGGGACTGCCCTTGAACAGTATCTGGAAGCTTCATGTCAACTCTGAAGCTGACCTGATTGAAGCCATTTTGTTGCTTCAGTGTTGCCACATTAGAGCTGAGGGATAGGGAGGAGTAATACAGATAGCTGGGTTTTGTAACCAAAACAAAATACTTTCTTTTGGGAACCAAGGACATTCTCACACCTGGTCAGAGAGGGGAGGAGTGATGTTACCTGGCAACTAGATGGTACCTTGATTGGATCATGTGACAGTTTGGTGAAAGGGAAACACTTCTATTTTTAATTAGGTGAAAACGGCGGGAACTTTCAGAATTGGTTTTCACCAGATCTGTGCCAATATGATATATTCAATAAAACTATTCTTTGAGTAATCTACCTGCCTTGGAGTTTTGTTTGCTACTTAGAACCCTGACATTTCAGCTGGTATGGGATGAAGTAGCAAGGCCAGTTATGTTGTGCTCCTAGAACAACGCAAGTTACATCTCTCTTCTATGAGCTGCATTGGTTGCCAGTTTATTCTGGATTAAATTCAAATTGTTGGATTTAATCTGAAAAATCCTTCATGGCATGGGACTGGGATGTCTGAGAGATTGTCTCTTTCCAGTTATTTTAGTTCAGTATCTTCTCTTCACCTGGGGCTTTTTATATGTGTGTACACACACACACAAAATGCTATTTATTTTTTAAAGCAGATTTCAAGATGTTGTATGTTTTTATATTTTAATCTAATTATTGTGTGCCACCATAGGCATCTATAGAAATTTGATTAATAAGTAGATTGATAAATATGAAACATGCAAAATTACACAAGTTAATACATGGCAGTGTATGAATAAAGGTTTTTTTTCTGGCTACAGCCAATGGTATCATTTTGTGTTGTTATAGCAACATAATATGCTAACAGTGTTACCTCTTCTTTGATGCAGAGTATAGAACAGAATTAGGACAAGTTAACCATCAGTTTGGGTATACAATTCTGGAGTCTGGGCCATCTTTAAGAAGGTTCACTTATTCCATTGAGCATCTCCAAAAATGAACATTTATTTATTTATTTATTTTGTCAAACAATTATTAGATAAATGCTTTAAGTATAAACAGGGTTATAAATATATGAAATGGATACGAATAAGAAAAAAAGAAACAATAGGACAGGGACAGTAGGCACGTTTTGGTGTACTTATGCATGCCCCCTACAGACCTCTTAGGAAAGGGGTGAGGTCAATAGTAGACAGTCTAATGTTGAAGATTTTGGGGTTTGGGGAAGAAACCACAGTGTCAGATAGAGTATTCCAGACATTGATTACTTTGTTGCTAAAGTCGTATTTCCTGCAATCAAGTTTGGTGCGGTTTATCTTTAATTTGTATCTATTTATTTCTCTTGTATTGTTTTGGTTGAAGCTGAAGTATTCATTGATAGGTAGGACATTGCAATATATAATTTTATATACAATACTTAGATCAAACCAAAGGTGGCTTAGTTCTAGGTTGTCGAGGTCTAAAATTTCAAGTCTGGTGGCATAAGATATTTTGCTACAAGTAGAGGAGTGGAGGATTCTTCTTGTAAAATATTTCTGGACTTTCTCAATTGTATTAATATCAGATATGTAATGCGGGTTCCAGACTGATGAGCTGTATTTGAGTATTGGTCTAGCAAATGTTTTATATGCTCTAGTTAGTAGTGTGATATTATCGGAGAAAAAGCTACGCAGGATTAGGTTAACAACTCTTAATGCCTTTTTGGCTATGTAGTTACAGTGGGCTCTAGCACTTTGATCATTTGAGATGAGTACTCCAAGGTCCTTGACAAAGTTTTTGTCATCAACGATGTCTTGACTATTCAACATCTGTGGATGATGCTTTGTGAAATGAGATATAAAACCCAGGTGAGCATTAAGCATTCTTTCTTTGAGGAATAGAGATTGTTCTTTGAATAGAAATAGATCCTGACTCATTAGCTTTCCTAATTTTGGATGTGCTCTTGTATTTACAGCTGAATCATTTCACCTTACCTGAGGCCACGTTCTCATCCAGGATTCTAGCCAACTTTCTGATCAACAGTACTCCAAAGCTCTTCCTACCCCAAACTTGACAAACCCTTTTTTCTTTTCTTTGATTGGCCTTCAAGGGTCAGGTGATTCCCTTGAAGGCTAGGCTGTCTTGAGATTTAAAAAGGCCAGCTGCTCCCCAGTACAGCTTTTAATTACTTTTCAAATAAATGTACATTTCCAGGGCATGTGCATTTCATCATTAATTACATTAATTTTCATACATTAATATGAGTTGTAAATGCTTGAGACACATATAATTTCCAAAAACTACGTTTTGTATGCTTGAGACACATAATACTTTCATCAGCAGAAAGGCAGGTTTAATAAATAAATAAAAAGGCTGCAGGTGTTTGCTAGCACATGCTATTAAACATCAACTGAAAGCTGAATATTTGGCAAGGTTTCCTGATAAGCATGGCCTCCATGGCTTTGAAAAGACTGGCCCAATTAACATGCAGACCCCATTAAAAAAAACACTTGAACTTCATGCAGTTCTCTTTCCATTTTTCCTGTGGCTCATCCACAGAAAAGACATCTCTTCCTTTGGGCCTTTTGCCCTGCATCCATTTTTTTATTGGGAATAAATTCAAAGAACTGAAAAACACTTTTGCACAATTCTGTCTCTTGATATGCAAGTCCAGTTGAACATAGCAGAGCTCTAAATCAATAGGGTTTTTGACAAAGTAGTATTCTGCAGAGAACAAAAAATATTTCATTGTAGTCTTTGAGAAGCATCACCATGATCAGAGCAAAGGTTGAAATGTGTGAGAACATATAACAAACATTTATCCTCTTCTCTCTTCCAGGCTTATCTGGGCTTTAAGATCGTTCTCCTTTTGTCTACCATCAGAGGTATGGTTGATGAAATGAATTGAATGAAAGTTTCTTGGTGGTTCTTCTACCCTTTGGAGTATGCTGCCAAGGAACATCTGGTGAACTTTCTGATATCCTTTTGCCGCAGGCAAGGGTAATTTTATTCAGCAGTGCTTCACTTCATGTTTTAAAGGTGTTAACATCTGTCCTTTAAAAGATGGACAAACTTCTTCCATGTTTCATATTACATAAACTGATTGCCTTTACATTCCGAGATAAATCTGATTTCTTCTACATTGGGCCCTCTTCCCTCTTTCATGTCTATTTTGAAACAACTCTGTAACAACTCGAGGTAGAAGTTTGAAGATGTGTATTCTCTCTAGTTTCCCATTCGTTTCCAAGAGTTTCTGAGGTTATCAGCTTTGAGTTATAGTGCTTTTTATGCATTGAACTTCAGTACCAGTGGAATGGAATTTATTCATTTCATCTATTAGGCTACAGTAGTCATTTTCAAAGCCCTTCTACGTGTGTTATGTCATCCAGGAGTTTCAAATTTGTTTTGTCATTGGCTGGCTTTAGCTTAAAAAACATCTATTTCATCTGCTTGGCTTTATAGAATTGCCTTTGTATGATGGCTTCAGATTTTCATCATTGTTTGGATTTATGAGTTATAGCATTGTGTGTTCCTGCTATATAAGCATGTAGAGCACTTGTTTTACAAGCAACATACAAAGCCTTGCAGTAGGTAACAGACTCAACTTGCCAATTTGATAGAAATGCTACATAATGCTAACAATTTTCTGCAGTGCTTTCCTGATATCCTACTCAGAATAGTTCCCCAAATTAAATGCAATAATCATGACTTCACTGTTTAATGTCCTGATAGTTTTATTCAGATAATTGCAGAAAATATTTAACTTATTACCCAGTATGTCAACTTCCAACAGGTGTACTGTAGTAACAAAACAGTTAAAACTCAATATTTACATTATATACTCAAGGGTAGTCAGTTATATTTTTTATACATAAATACATCTATGGCATGAAATTGAAACTAAACCTACATTACTTAGTATAAATATATAGCAATTTTTAAATGGAAATAATCTGCAAGTGAGGCACTTTCTGCGAAGTGAAAACAAATGGCAAAATAACCAAAATAAAATCCACAAATAAAAGGGGGAAATTTTATATATGTTATATTGCAGATCACAATATAAAATCCTTCCACTAGATCTTTTTCTATTTTCATAGCTAATAATAACTATTTTGAATTAAGCATCTTTGGGCAAAATATTGTTTAATGCTATTTAAGTGGCATTTAATCACTGCACTAAAATGCATATGGACATTTTAACCATCCACTTGTAAGTGATCACAATACTTAAGTGAAATTTGTAGAATTAATAAATAGACACATTATGTGCTATTGAAATGAGTGTTAAAATTTTCTTCTGCAGAGGCAAAATGAGTACAAAAACAAGGAACAAAAAAATGTAAACTATCTCAATGAATATGCATCTTCTGAAATTGCTGTGGATGATGATTCAGGAACCAAGCTGGTTAAGAATGGTTCTAACCTTGTGACTTAATGTTAGCTTTCTCCGAGTTCAACCTTCTCCAAATATATAGGATTTGCGAGCATAACCTTTGCAGGACACTGGATTGATGTTTGTCAGTTGTTTTTACCTTATATTCCAGCTGCCAACTTTGAAGAAACATTGATTCAAACATTAAATCTTTATAGATTTGATGTGTATGAAAATTCATCCTTGGCTTTAAAGGAGAAATAGGACAAGTTTTCTGTGATCCCCTGCTAAGAAAATGATGTTTGAGCTACTTATTTTTTAAATGATATGAAAGAGTGTGGGTATTCATAGCTATTATTTGGGGACATTCACCAAGAAATCATTCAGGCTTCCTAGTTTCTTCCCAAACTCTTCTCCATTCACACAGATCTGATTTTTGGGGATTACAGATTAACAGAGTTGGAAGGGACTTTGTTAGGTCATCTAGTCCAACCCCCCCACCCCACCCAAGCAGGAGACCCTACACCATTTCTGACAAATGGCAATCCAATCTCTTCTTGAAAGCTCCCAATGATTAAGCTTTCATCACTGAAATGATGGAAATGGGAATAAGAATGTACTTAAGTCTTAGAGAACTGTTCCAGAGAAAAACCATCTTAACTTTTTAAGGTTAGTTTGTAACTACTTTTCTTGAAGCACATGGATATTTGCATGTAAACATTAAAAATGTATTAATACTTGATAAGTCGGCTGTTATAAGTTACCCTTCCAAAAATGACATTTACATTGAATTAGAATGAAATTGCAAATGCTAAATAGAGGAATTCATCTCCACTGTAGAGCCAAAGGCCAGAAAGTATCTTCCATACACACAGTCTAATTTGTGAGTGGGTACATTACATTAAATTACTTTAGGCTATTTCATTTCTCTAGAACCCCCAAGGTCTTTCATGTAAACCAGCTGGAGCTTGCAAGCAAACTATATGATTCACAAAGCTACGATTTTTCTCCCACCCTGTTGCAGTTTTTCTTTCAATATTCTAATTTAACAGGTAGAGAGTTTTATCACGATAGTTGAACTTTTGGAAACCAGAAATTCTTGCTGATCTGCTGCATATTACCTGCATATTTATGAGCAGATCCTGGTATACTTCTGCCTACCTGGTGGCAGATTATACTAAATTAACGCTTAAAGGGCTGTATGACTCGTCACAATTTCTAAATCATGTCTGTCCAGCAGGTGGTGCCCAAGCAACAGAGCTATTTTCATGTAGAATAAACTAGGAAGAACTTTTCCAGGCCTAAAAATATCAGAGATTTATCAAAACAGGCAACTTTATCTATTAAAAAATATCTGAATTGATGTTTTATAAAATACAGCTTTTCATTATATTTTTCTGGACAAAGCAGGATGAAAAAAAAAACATGAACAAGAAATGCATCCAACATGTGGATAAACACACACTGAAAATGTATGACTAAACACTATTAAATAAACTTCATTAAATAATAGGAGTCAGTAGATTAAGTTAAAATATAATGGTTATTCTAAGAAGGGACTTTGCTTCAGTCCTGCATTAAATACCAAACAACTCCATTAAAAAAATAAACATATATTGGACCAATGCTGTTACTTCAGATGATGTCAGTGGGGATGGGACAGGACATAAAATCCTACAGTGTTGTGTCTGTATTTCAATGCCTTCCCCAAGAAGGAGCATAATTTATTCAATAATAAAGGATAATACGTGTTTACCAGCAAATTGCTTAAGTTAAGAAATGAATGGAGGCAAATATACTTGTTCTAAGATAATGTCCTCTGATCCTGGTGACCGATCGATCCAGATTGGATCCTGTCACACTGAAATGCACGTATTCAGAAAGAAGGATTAAAGCATATTCCATAGGAAACACTATAGGAACCAATGTATTATGTTGATTAATGCTTGTCAGACATAGATTCACTGTTTCTTAAAATATCTAAATATGTATGTGTGCACAGAGATCCAAAGCACTTTCTTGGTCAGCCAGCAAGTTCTTTTCATGGCTATTTGTTGCCATGCCCCACTTTAATAAAAAAAGCAAACGTTTAATCATTGCTATTCACAATTCATGTTGTTCTCATGCCATTAATGAAATAAAAATTAGGGATTTTTTCTCTCTCTCTCTTTCTCTCTCACTTTCCCTTTTTCTGTTTGGAAAAAAAACCAACAGTTTGCCTAGGCAACCAAGTTAGCTGACTAAATGACTATATGAAGCACGAAAGACATCTATGCAGCAGTTTTTAAAGATATAAAATGCAGGAAAGGCAACTGCTGCTAAAGAATCATGTTTGCTGACTTAGGTTATTTGTTCTAGATAAAAGTACAAAACTAGAAAGAAGCTCTTAACTTCCATACTTATCCATTATTTCTCTTCTTTTCAATGTGAAATAATACTTCAAGATGATCTATGTACACAATGTAGTCAGTTCAAGCAGTTGTATAAAATATAAATGCCCCTTTAAAAAGATATTTTGCAGTGTTATGTACAATTGCTTGGTTTTGATGTCTGGGCTTTAACAAATGTAGATTGTATAGTGGAAGTTAAACTGTATGATGGAACATGATCCTAAGAAAACAAAATCAACATGTATATTTTTCTGAAGACAGACAGATATTAAAAATTGTGAAATTTTAATTTTAATCCAAAAACATATTAAAGACATATTTTACTCCCTTCTCCGCGCCCTTTAACCTTTTTGAATGAATGACTGGTTCACTGCTTTAAACTTTTATTAATAAAAATCCTCTATGCTTAATTATGTTATTATGCCATAATGATAGATAACATTTAGGAATTACCAGAAATGGCATTTAGAACACACAGCCAAATGTTAAGTTAAATATATTCATTAATATGCTACAACTCAAAGACAAAATAGAATCCATTTTCATTCAACAAGAAATTAACTTGTTTTTTCCTACCTGGACTACAGTTTGTCATATAGCATAAGTTTAACTTGTGGTAGGTCAAATAAAAGTAAAATAATGGAAACATATAAAGAAATAACTGGCACCAAGTTGAAACAAGAGTTATACACATATATTTTAAACAATTTCAAAGTGGTAATTTTCTCTTCCCAAACATCTGTCATCAACATTTTTAGGAGGAAATCCTAAAAGAAAATCTTCTGGCTGTGAGAAAGGGAGGGGTAAAATTTTGCCATTACATTGAAATTAGAGTTTTTTATATATAAAAATAAATGTTATGTTCTCGTAAGAGAATTAGACAATTATATCTGTGCTTAACAAAACATTGGTCATTCAAGACTACAATAATTAATATTTAAAGGCTTTCAGATTACCAGAATGTACAGAAGAAAATTAATACAAAAATGTAGTTGAAGGGAAATAAGACTGAAAATATTGATTTCTCTATTTGAATAAAAATACTAAGTATTTAAAACTGAGAAATACTATCACGGAATGTGCCTGGAAAACAAGGTCCATAACTGCTGAACTGGAAAGTGGAAGAAAGATTTAACAATTTGTACCGTATATTTTGTTAAATATAAACATTTGTTATTTGTACATAAAACTGTTTCCCAAAACTATTTATAAGTAATTTAGTTGCATTGAAAATCAATTTAATTTTTCATATCTGCCAAGACATTAACTTCCTTTAGTTTTCAATCAGCTTTCCCTAGTGCAGATTTAGTTAACTGTTCTGCCAAGTGGATTATTTTAAATGTGTGTCCCCACCCCATCACCTATATAGCACAAAATGTACAGAGTGCTCAAGCATGAATTGCAGTTTATACTTCTTTCAAAGACCAATCGGAAGGAAAGGCTTTCAGGTTGCAATAATTCCTTCACCACTTGTCCTACGTGCTTAAAAAGGAGATTAGGCATGGCTTGCATTGGTCAAATGCCACAGTTCTGACACGTCTTCCACAAGAGGTCTTTCCTACAGAGTAGGTGTTCCCTTCTGCATGCCAAGTGCTTCCATGAATTAGATACTTCCCAGCAATAAAGACTTGTCAGCCCATTTCTGCACTGGACTGCTTCATCCTGCAGCTTTATGTTTTCCTCCACAGCATCCACAGATTTCGCCACAGTGGTGGCACGCTCTCAGCGGGAGGTAGCAGCACATACATGGTGCAATGAATGACAGAGTGATGAGGGCGAGCCATCGCAGGCAAAACTTGTCATCACTCGTGTCACAGGAGCAAGGGTCAGAGAAATCGCCTTCAGAGTCTGACATGCAGTGGTAGAGCATGCTCTCTGCACAAAGCATGCAGCTAACTTGGTATATGCATCTTCTAATCGGGTCTGGAGCATCTTGGCACTTCCCCCGGCCATTCTCTTCATGGTTAAACCTCTCTTGACAGTATACGCAGCGAGAGCGTTCGCCATCCTCTTTCCTTTTTTTGGATTTTTTCAATTTGATAGAAGGAGGCTGTGTTTTGAGTACCACAGAACTCTTAGAATCTTTTAGGGAATTCAGTTTAGGTCCATCTCCAGATGGATAGAGATAGTCCAATTTTTTATGGTCTGCTTTTGGGCAGTGCAGCGATGAATCTATTTCATCCCTATCCAAGTCATTTTTCCACATATCAGGATGTCGATAGTCCGCATAGCGACGTATTAGAATATCACGAGGGTTTATCCGAACAATTTCTTCTTCGTCCTGAAAAGTGACACTCCTGACTGGTTTCTGGGGTATCTACAAAAGAGAGGACACAGAAGGAAAAAAAGAACCCTTTAATATTACACATAACCATGTTGATGATTGAGTGCATTACTTCAAACAAGCAAAGTATCAAGTCATAATGCCTGATGTTTCAGGAGAATAATTTTTTTTAAACTGCACAATTTATTGAATATATCTGCTATATTTAATGTTTTTTTCAACAGTCCAAATAACCAAGCACTGCAGTGCTGATAATCCTTATATTAAGTTCACATTCACTAACACACAAAACATTTAAAAATAAAGGACATGTCTAAATATTATAAATTCAAGAAGGTGATTATTCCAAAGCACATTTTTTAAAGTTCATGTCAATCCCTTGAAAGTATCTAAAAATTAGACTGGGATCACATCAAGCTTTGGATGATATGCAGTTCTAACATTATTTTAAACTGAAGGAGACAGTGGAACCCCCTCAGTGAATATCTGGAAACAAGAATGTAAAAAAGAAGGGTGAATAATATGAAGCTTAATCAAGCCAAGATCTCTGCAGATAATAATTTACATTTATACCTGATGAATTTCATTTCTTTTAAAAGCCCAAATATGCAACTGGCAAGTGTTCCTGGACTTGGCTATTTTTGTTGGAAGAGGAAGCATCATCAATGCCATTTATCAGCTTGGACTCCTTGCCAAATGTAGTCTTATTTAATGAATTTAATTGCATTGGTGACACAAATTCTGGTTACATCCCAGCTGATTTACAGTAATACACTGTATATGAGGCTATCCTTTAAAAAGTGTATAAATTTCAACTATGTACGTGTTTGTGTGTATGTATTTCTGTTGTAATTATATAGATAACCGATTCATGTCTAGAGCCAATCCATCATATTGGTATTGACAATCTGAAAGTAAGCTTATATACAACACCCAAGATCCTACTTTCCAATCCATCTGTGAAAGTCATCAGGTTGAGTATTGAGCACATAGCAATTGTTGCTCTGATAATCCTGAAATGACTTTCACTCCACCTATCCAGACATCCACATGGTTTCTTTCTTGCTTTTTAAGTACTGCTCTGCATTCCAATGATTTTATTATTATATTCAATAATTATTTTATCTACTGCTGCTGTTTTGAGGATATTAACTCTTTTTTCTGCTATATTCTTTGGAACAGGAAATCTGTTCAATAAATAACAGTAAACATAATGTAGCTAGAGACAAATGCAAATTCAGTAACTGTGTGTACACAGCACATTTATTTATTAAGAAAATGTATGTAGCTGCCCATATGAACTCTCATGAGTCTGGGCAGCTTACAGTGATAAAAAAAACTGTCATAAAAAACAATAAAAAGCAATACCCACCCTTCCCCAGCAACAACAATCGGTCAATTAACAATCTAATTAAATATACATATCATTTAGACATAGGCAACCAGAATTTAATAATAAAGGCAGAATCCAGTTTTGTGAGAGTTAAAGGTGCAAATCTGTATTTCGTTTCCACCCACCCTATAGATCTTGTGCTAGCTCAATACCTGCGGAATAAAAACTGTCAGTAAAAACTAATTCAGTAAAAGAAATCATTTAATTTTGCTTGAAGTCCACAATTTTGAAGCACACAATTGTCAAACACAAGAGGATTCAGAAGGTTTTTTCCAGTTTGATCTCTTCCTAAATTCGTAGTATTACAATTTCAAACATCTACTGCTAAATTAGGAAGGTTGAAAGAAAGAATGTGGTTTTAAGTGATTCATGTTGAGCTAAGCCTAGAATGTTCCTTGTGAGCATGAACTTTAAGTCATGTTACAGAGGTAAGGTTTGGTACAGGTGCATAAATAAAAGTAACCTTGCAGCTCAGGCCTAAATTATTTCAAAATGCTTTTAGAAGGGAAAAAAAACCCTTGATTACTTGAAGTACTTGCTTAATAAATACATTAACACTTGTGGTAGGAACTGTAGCCAGGACCAAAGAAGTTGTTCACTTTGCTGGCATCCAATGGAAATCCACAAAACCGAGACAGAAATAACTTTTCCATAGCCTTCTAAAGGATTGGCTGTTGATGACAGAAGCATCTTTCACTAAGTAAGTTTGCTATAATGTTTTAGTTTATGAGCAAAGATTAAAAAGCAAATAGCAGTTTTCCATCCCTGCCAAAGGCAAAGACAAGATGCTCTATTATAGGGCAGAGCAACCTTATGCTGGAATTCTTGAGATTCACTATGACTTACTTGGCTCAAACTAATGAAAATAACTCTTGCCAAATGGTTCAAACTTTCTACATAATGAGCAAGCTAAATTTGGAATTCTTTGGAATCTAAGTCAAGTTCCATTCTCAATTAAAGCAGGGCATGCAAATCAAAAATTTTGTTACAGATGTTTCTGAATTTTAATCACAAAGTAGTTCAGTCATTACTATGGAAAATCAGTGTGCATGGTAACAAAAGGACCGTTTGATTCATGGATGGAAACTGGCTTATAGTACAATGCTGTTCAGAATCATATAGTCAGCATAACTTTGGACAAAAAAAACAGGTATTTGTTCAAACATTTATAGAAGTATGATTTTGACTGTCTAGATTTGAATAAACTCAATCAGAAAAAAACAATGTGTGACATTTCACATAATTGCAGGGAAACCTCTATTCCATTGTATCTGAACTGGAGAAGTGATATTTGTTGACAAAACTCTGGTAGCCCTTCAGAGGTATATTTTGACACATTCAATATACAAAGTTTCTTTTCAAGGATTACCTGGTTTGACTGGTTGTGGAAGTACAATCTTCTGGTGTTCAAATCTTCAAAGACCGAGGGTCTTATGCATAAGGTTTTGTGAGGATCATTGCTTGCTAGAGATTCATGTTGGAAAATCGGATCTTTCATTAGCAAACTTGATGTATTTTCTGGAATTGCCTGGAAAAGATTATATATTAAAATATATAATTAGGGATTTTTTTCCCTTCGCTTCTCCTATATAAAATTAAATCCACTGCAATGTTGTTTAGAACTTCAGTTAGTAAGCTGCACATGATACTCAAACATACATAATTAAAAATGCATCATAGATACTATTTTAAAATAAATGGAGGTAGCATTAATGAATACACTGGAAGTCTGTTGTCACCCAAAGCAATGAAAGAAGAAGAAGGCAGATTAATTTGAGGATATCACTCCTTAAGGGTACTTGCTCAGTGGACATACTTTATCAGAAGTTCAGGGAAGGAAGCAACCATCCAGATCTACAAACATCACAGCCACACAATATGGGTATATGACCATACAATTGTTCTTATATTTGTCACATAGAAAACTGCTCTAGATCTAAATAAGTATTAATTATTTTCCCAATGAGTATTAATCATTTTCCCAAGCACTACAACTGTTTTGCTTGACAAATTAAGAATATCAATCAAGAATTTTCCTTGTTCTTGTAGCCGGTAGTGGAATAGAATGATGTAGTTAAGAAGTCTCAATTCTGCAGAACAGAGAGAAGAGATCTATAAGTACAACAAACATTTCCATAATAACTATTGTAACTCTATAAAAAAGTGGGTCAAAAGACAGTTTTAGGAATTTAGGCTACTTTCAGATAAATGCCTTAATCATGCCTTAATAAATAAGACATCACCTGGCAAAGTCCATCTTGAAAGAATAATGTATACTGGCCAGCACTACCATAAAAATGAGACATTTTCAGTTATTATAATAATCTGGAGTAAAGTGTTTATTGTTTGACCAATAGTTTACTATATCCTTTCTATGTTCTGAGAAAACTATTAATTCAAAGCTAATATTTTGATCAATTCAGTTATCAAACATCCATATTACAGAATTGAACCAAACCTTTGCAATAAAATTTTTAGATATCATAAAACATATTGGGTTCTCTCTCTCTCTCTCTCTCTCTCTCATTCTCTCTCCCTCCCTCCCCCTCCCTCTCTCTTTTTAACACAATCTTCTTTAAAAAGAGTATTTGATGTGGAAAATGAATTAGGGAACACCTCCTCCCATAATTCATTTTGAGGTTTCACACAGAAGTGGGATAAAAATGTAATGCATATAAATAAATAGAACAAACATAAATTCATTCCATGGACAGGGAGAATGTAATTTACTTTTGTTAAAACATACATATATACATACTGACAACAGGAAAAAATAATGGAAAGGAAAAAAGTCAACAACATACTCCAAATATACCCAATTCTTGTTATCTTACACAAATATGGTAATGGACATAATAGCACAAAATATTTTGAAAAAATAAAAGGGGGTAATCAAATATTATACAGATCATAGATATCTTATTTTGTCAATGAAAAATAGAGAAACATGGTTTCCAATTAACACTTCACAAAAAAAGAAAAGCCATTCATTTAAAATGGGGGAAGGAACGAGCAGTTTTCTCTCACATTTCCCCCCAAATTTGCTCCAAAATGCATGCGAACTTTCAGAATAGAGTTGAAAATTCCAGAATTTTGAGAAAAAATAAAGGAGAAGAACATTCCATTCAGAAAACAGAAGTCTTGTGATAGGCTGTGAACTCAAATTTTCCAAGGAATTTTCCAAGAAATATCAATAACTGCTACCAAGCCAAGAGATGAAGAAACGTAACAAAGGGATTTCTAGGACACCACAGGTAGGAAAAGTGCCAAGTTTAATACCGAGACCCTGTAAGCCTTAACTACCAAAAACAAAATTATTTGAAAGGGCTTTAGACATGGCATAAAGATTCTTCACTAGATGTACAATGATGAATTTCTGAGACACTTCCAACTCTTTGTCTATCGAAGAATACATCGGTTCCAAGGCTATATTTTATAACAGAGCTAGTGATATGACAGCCACTTGTTTCATCAATTATCAAAATGTCTCCATAGCAGCATTTATGTTAACAGAGAAGTTATCCACATAAATTATCTATCAATTTCACCATGAGATGAGCTATTTTGTAGAGCTGTGGAATGCATTGATCAGAGTTGTACCGAAGCCTTTTCCCTTATGCTCTGAGTGTGTATATGCCCAAAGGACACTTCATTTACAATTGCCACTGAAGTAAAGTGCACAGATCTGAAAAATAGCTGCCCAGGAAATAAATATTCAAGGAGTGGAACGCTGCTCTATCTGCATTCTGGGAAAAGTTCTTTTTTCCCAGAATGCAGCTGTGGAAGGCTATTCTAACAGAACTATTAAGATCAGGTAATTGGCATAGACAAAGGCAGACAGCTTTTTCTATCAAAAATTCAATTGCTTTAATCCAAAAAATATTTTTTTTAAGGTCAAAACATTGTTGATTAAAAAAACATCAGTACAAGTGAGGCTAAGAAAGTCCTATTTGTGGTGATAGTATCTGTTAATGTCCAGTTGAAGGAAAACTAGCTGCATTTAGGATCTCATTACTAAAGTCAGTAGTTGTGCTCAATTCAGAGAGCATACACAGACATTACTCTACTTACAAACTTTTAATGATACAAACAAATCTGTTCCTAAATCCAATTTAGAAGGACCTGGAAGTTGAGAGAAGGATGCCATATATGAATGTTGCTTAGCCTTGCAAACAAAATGAACTTATAAGCAGCTTCCTGAATGTAACCAGTTGAGCACTGTTTGTGCACTAAAAGACAGATCCAGTGTATAAGCATTGGCCAATGTAAGCATTCTTGATGTCCTGAGAACATGCAGTATAGTTATCCTATACTGTGGCAACATATTGACCTATATGGCTTAAAGCATCAGGAAGAGCTACAGTAATGTAAAGTGATTTATTTACTCTCCATTTAGGTTACTCTGAATTTGCATGGGTTCAATTCCTTAAAAAAACCCTGAATAAAACAGTAACAAAACAAAACAAAAAAATACTCAGAAACATAATTCCAACAAGAGGCCCAACACAAGTAATTATACTAAAAAAGCCAAAACAAACATTTCATAGTAAAATAAATGAAAAAACCTTGCTGCATTAAGATTCATTATGATCTCTATCTTACTATACACAAACACAGATATACAAATGCCTGATTCTTTTCTACTGCCAAACCAATTACACACCTGTATTCAATATCCTTCAATTGGAACACTGGCATAAATTACCCATTATCACCTGTAAAGGAAACTTATACCAATTTTTAATGCACAGCAGAAACCTGGTTTGCTCTCAGTTGCTGGTATAATAATTACTGTTCTATGGTTGCTAAGACATACTTTGACTTTTTTCCAAGACTATTAAAACATTTCTGTGTGCACAAGCAAAAGGAAGTTGGATAAAAGTAATAAAATGATTCCAGCTGTAGCAGTCCAGCAGAACTCAAAGCTGGAAGACAGCTGCAGAGAAAATGAAAAACAGATTGGGATTTGCTCTTCTTCAAACCTCCTTGCCACACTTTTCCCAGGATGAAGCTTAGAGGAGAGAACATTGTGCTCTTCTGCAAATCATGTAAAGGCAGTAATTTAAGAAGTGAAATGAAAATAAGGGATAACAGCACTGTACTCGTTTACCTTTTATAGGATCTTCCACATTTTCTGAAAGCATTTTACTCATCAGCCCCCTTCTTTAGAACACATTTTAAAAGATTAAGAACATGAACATCAAATTTGAAATCATCCTCGCTTTATGATTTTACAGACAGCAACAATTGCTTTCAATACTAACAACGGATTCTCTTCAATTAGTTGCATTCTTTCTGCCCTACATCCTGAATAGCTTCAGAAGCAGCCTATGGTCTAAGAAATATTTTATGTAGCCATTTAAAACAGAACATTTCCCACATAAAGCATCTGCTAAAAGCATGAGTGAACCACAGATACAGCAGGCTTTTTTTCAGGATCCAAATGCATGCACATTATCAAAGCTGCCACTTTTTGTCTATTTTATTTCCAATGATGTTTACTTGACATATTTCATAATGTGGGTTTACTGCAGAGGTAGTATTCAGCAGGTTCTGACCAGTTCTGGAGAACCGGTAGCGGAAATTTTGAGTAGTTCAGAGAACTGGCAAATACCACATCTGACTGGAGATTTTACAGTATCCTTCCCCTGCCACGCCCATCAAGCCACACCTACAGAACCAGTAATAAAAATTTTTTGAATCTGGTTTACTGTCATGTAAGGATATTCAAAATCATGGCCTAGGGCAGGGGTGTCAAACTCAATTTCATTGAGGGCCGCATCGGAGTTGTGTTTGACTTCAGGGGGCCAGGGTGGGCATGTCAAGGATGCCTGTGATGCACTCTGCCAGCGAAAACAGGCTCACAAGTTCCAAAAATGGAGCTTGTGAGGGATGCCTTCCTGCAATCCTCTGCTAGCAAGCTCCATTTTTGCACCAGAGGCACCATGGGCCAGTCCTTCACTGTTTCCAGGTCGGCCTCATGAACCACATCTAAGTACCCAGGGGCCAGATCTGGCCACTGGGCCTTGAGTCTCTGTTGCTGATCAAATCAGTGAGAATCTCTTTACAAACATGGCCAACTCTATTTTTATGCATAAGTTATCTCTCAATCAAACAGTAATAGTTTAAGAGAGCGCTCACATCAGATGCTTAAGAAGATTAAGCCAATTCCTTAGGAGAACAAGCAGAATATGATGTCTTGCTGTTTTCTGGCATGCTCAAGATAGAAAGCTGAAAATAGAAATTCTCCTGTCCCAACCACTAAAAGCCACACATGAAAACATCCTTTATTTCACAACAGCTGGACAGCATTTTATGATAGGGTTCATAAGTAACTCCCTTATCCAGATGTTCAGAGAGAACAGGGTTGTCCCTCCTGGGAATATGCCTTTAGCAGCATCCCTTTACTGTAGTTATGGAAAGTTTTATAAATCACAAACTGAGTTTTTACACAAATCCTCATATCTTTCTTCCCACAAACATGGATAGTGGGATTCATGAATATGCAATCAAGTAGTTAAGGAGAACAAATTAATTTGTTTTTCTTTTAGGTTAAGGATCACATTTTATAGTCAGTCTTATGAAAAGCTTCACTAAATCACCTCAAATTTATTGGATAAAAAGAGATTAAAAATGCCAGAACAAACTTTTGATTTAAATTCAATTTAATCAAACTATATATTTAAAATGATTTCTGAGTAAAATCCTACAGAGTATCCATAGACCGATGTACGTTTAAGAAATCACGTGTTGAGGCTTTCAGATACCAGATTCAAATGATAGAAAGCACTCCTTCCAACCTTAAACCACTCAGAAGATTTTAACTACATGTTTTTTTAAGTGGGTTTCAAGTGCCGCATGTAAGGCTGCTAGCTGCAGATCTTTGAAACATAGAGAATGTAAAGAAATGAAGAAGAAATGATTTCCCAGATTCTCCACTGAGAGAAGATCTGCTTTTAATTTTATTAGCCCTGAAGATCCTCTCTATTGGAACATCATTTCTTTAGCAGTATGCTCCTTTGGGAACTTCTGTTCTTGCAAGTGTGACTTGCCAGAAGCAGTTTACAGAGGCCTTGCAATCAGGAAACCCACATCTCCCTTGGCTTTGTGAACTGGAGGAAATTTTTACACTATGAAGATGGTTTGATTATTGTTTGAGGCAGGTTAAAAATCCAACAGTGGTTATCAAAATAGTCTACAGTTTACTATTTACCAATCCTAGTATTTTTTTTCTTAACACCTTTTTCTAATTTAACCTTCCCCCCTCACCCTCAACAATATATGAGCATTCCAAATTGGGCTGTCCGACAGTTTTATGTTTTAACTGTATTACCTGGATATTTTAAAATACCGGTAGTCCTCGACTTACAACAGTTCATTAAGTGACCATTCAAAGTTACAATGGCACTGAAAAATGTGACTTATCACTGTTTTTCACATTTATGGCTGTTGTGGCATCCCATGGTCACGTGATCAAAATTCAAATGCTTTGGCATCGAACTCATATTTATGACCGCTATAGTGTTCTGGAGTCATGTGATCACCATTTGTGACCTTCTGACAAGCAAATTCAATGGCCAAGTCAGGTTCACTTAACAACTGTGTTACTAATGTAACAACTGCAGAGATTCACTTAACAACTGTGGCAAGAAAGATGGTGAAATGGGGCAAAATCCACTTAACAAATGCCTCACATAACAGAAATTTTGGGTTCAACTGTGGTTGTTGTAAGTCGAGAACTACCTATAACCAATCCAAAACTGATTTTGGTTTTCCAGCTACACATTACTTCAATAGCTCAGTCATTTTCTAATCAGCTAAGATTCCTGGTTCTTTATTTAGTTACTTCCAGCTGAATTCTCAGCCAAAAACAAAAATGTCTCTTATCATTCCAAGTTCATAGCCTTCTACTTGGCAGGACTTCATTTCATTCCATTTCTATTACTCTGATTCTAGTTCTTCCTGTGCAACTTCCTGGTCCTTCTTCTGTACTCATAATACCTTCCAAATTAGTGTTATCTATTTCAAGACTCAGACTTCCTTTCTAAAACAAATACTTCAACATTATTAAATTAAAACAAGCTCGATCAATTAGTGCTTCCTCCAACTCAATGTTTCTGTTTAATACAATGCTTTATCAACATAATTGTAACTTAATGACTTGAAGTATTCCTACTGCTATACAACTTGTTCATTTTAAATATTATTTTTTTTGTGGTTTTGTTCTGTATACATTCTTTTCTTACAATCCAAATCTCTTTGAGCAGTCTCTCAAAAGACTGCTGCGTTATATTTCCTTCTACATTTTGGTATCTGCATACGATAACCAAACGTATATTTTATTTGAACACTGGTACAAAGTAATTGATTTTCAGATAACAGATAAGTCATGCTATGCTTTTGAATCTACTTATTTGTCAAAGGTTTGCAATATATATATATATATATATATATATATATATATATATATATATATATATATATATATATATATATATATATATATAATATATATATAATATATATAAGCTCACATCACTCTGAGAAGCACAGAGCTGAAGACCAAGCCTGAAGATGATGAATGAGACTTCATCGAAACGTTGCCTAGATACTTCCAATCTTACGTGGGAGAAAACCTGAATAAGCAAAGATCAATATATATATACAAAGAGAAGACATAAGGGTCAGTGGTGGGATTCAAACTGTTTTACCACTGGTTTGGTGGGTGTGGCTTGATGGGCATGGCTTGGTGGGTGTGCTTTGTCTAATGCCGGTGTGCAGCTTTCCCCATACCAGCTGAGACTTGCAGCACCAATCAGCTGAGAGGATAAAGAAAAGCGCAGGGGCGGGTGGGAGGACTGATCATGTTCTTTTCTCTTCTTTTCCCTCCCCAGCTAAGGAGGATTTTTTTCCTCCTCTCAGCTGATCTTCAGCTTTTTTTTTTTTTTTTACTACCGGTTCGGCTGAACCGGTAGCATACCATCACTGATAAGGGTGCTCTACTCTTCAAAATATAGATAACCAATTACATTTCCAAATTTGCACTTCTCTTTATATATAAAGCATAGTGGAAAAAACAACATTCTGAGTCTCTAAAGCAGGGGTGTCCAACCTTGGCCACTTTAAGACTTGTGGACTTCAACTCCCAGAGTTCCTCAGCCAGCTTTGCTGTGGCCAAGGTTGGACATCCCTGCTCTAAAGGCTGAAGAAAACATGAACAGTAAAGGCATAATATCATTTAAATGGGTGGTCAAAATATCTGACAGAACTTACGCTGTGAGATGTTATCTGACAGAACTTACGCTGTGAGATGTTAAAAAGTAAGCTTCAAAGAGGCCTACAGATTCATCCCTCATTTCCACCCAATAATTTTGAAGCAATTAATACCCTAATCCATATTCAGATGTCTATTTTAGAACTAATGAAAAAGTGTGATTGTTGTCTTAACATTTTCCCAGAGCTTTAAAATACATTTGTCTTCCTTATTTTTTTTAACACCCCTGCCCCAATGGGATGAATTATATCTATCAATATTTTGTTCCTGAATTTCAGCAGAATATCTGGAAGGCACAAAATAGTTGTGACCTCTGGCTCTTGAGTCAAGGCAATGAAAATTGTAGTCATAAGTTATCTTACCAGGAAGCTATGTGATTGCTTCTTTATAAAGGTTTGCCCTGCAAGTACATGTGATCTATTGGTGAACGATGAACACACACACACATACACACACACAAACACACACACACACACCCTTCGGGGTTAGTCCAATACTCTTATCCAGTGGTAGTCAACCTGGTCCCTACCACCCACTAGTGGAGGTCCAGCTTTCATGGTGGGCAGTAGGGATTTTGTCCCCTACTTTATAAATCACCATTACTGTGGAACCAGTGGGCGGTTAGAGAAAATTTTACTACTAACAGAGATACAAAAGTGGGCAGGAGGTATAAAAAGGTTGACTACCCCTGCTCTAATCTATATTCAGATGTCTATTTTAGAACTAATGAAAAATCAATAAATCCACCAACCCTGAAAGCCTGGATTCAAGTGAAAACCATGGAAGAGATTCCATTAGATCAATTTAAAATTTCAAACTAAAGATTCACCACATTGTAAAAAAGATGTTGAGACTCTAGAAAAAGTGCAGAGAAGAGCAACCAGGATGATTAGGAGACTGGAGGCTAAAACATGCAATGAACGGTTGCAGGAACTGGGCTTGGCGAGTCTAGTAAAGAGAAGGACCAGGGGAGACATGATAGCGGTCTTCCAATATTTGTGGGGCTGCCACAGGGAGGAAGGGGTCAAGCTATTTTCTAAAGTGCCTGTAGGCCAGACAAGGAATAATGGATGGAAACTGAACAAGGAGAGATTTAACCTGGAAACAAGGAGAAACTTTCTGACAGTGAGAACAATCAACCCATGGAACAGCTTGCCCTCGGAAGTTGTGGGAGCGCCATCAGTTGAGACTTTCAAGAAGAGATTGGACTGCCATTTGTCAGAAATGGTGTAGGGTCTCCCGCTTGGGCGGGGGTTTGGACTAGATGACCTACAAGGTCCCTTCCAACTCTGATTATCTGTTATTTATGACAATGCAGACATTTACTGCCTTTTGCAAAGCTGAAGACTTCTTTTCCTTTTCAGATAACTTCACCTCTATAGTTATACTTGGTGAACTGTAAAATCATCTATGTTGGACACACTACTTTGAAAACATGATTTAAAACATTAACTTGCCTGAAACATACATTTCTTTTCCAAATATCACCAGTAAGAAAGTTTTAAATTTGGAAATAAGCTTCAGTTTATTACCAAGCTTGCTATGAAAGTTTGTTCTAAGTTACTGGCTTTGTCTTTGTTCTAATAACTCTGCCAATTTTTTGCTTTCTTAACATTAGCTGTTTGTTGCCTTTTGGAAGAAGGTACATTCATCAAAGATTCACTATTTGAGGAGTTTTTTTTCTCTTGATATCATATATGCAAACAGGAAAGCAGATAAAAAGTTCAGGGTATTTATTAAAAGAAAAGGTTGATCTCTCCTTTGTTATGTGCGTGTGTGTGTTTGGCCTTGTGACTCATATTCTGTATTCCAAACCAGAATGACTAGTTTGGGTAAGGAAATGTATCTGCAACTAAGAAGGAAACCTCTCTTGACACAAGTCAGGCTCCCTGCCTTACCAGAATTAATCAATGTATTCTAAAAAGGGGAAACAAATACTAAAAAGCACTAGTATCGTTTTTATTTATAAGATTTATAGAGCTATTTCACATTCACTTTTTGAATAGTAAAAATGGTGGCTGACAGTAGCCTGGTTTTGAAGGATGCTTACCTATTTAGAAAAAAAAAATGCAAAGTGGATGTATTAACATTCTAGAAATTTTAAAAGGGATGGCAAGAAGCAATTCTCTGTGGATATATGCAACTTGCTTTAAAAAACCCAAACATGTCGCAAGATTCCTTTGCTTATTGTGGAAATATGAGCGAGCTACAGGTGATCCTCAGTGCTTCAGGATCTTGGAGAAATTTTGCATTTTCCAGAATGGTAAGAACATAATTACAAATTACACTCAATTATCACACTAGTATACATTCAATTCATACAATAAGAGTAGAAGGAAGAGACGGTCCTCAGTGGTAGCAGGTGTCAGCAGTAAATCTAATCTCTCCAAAAATGTTAAATGCTTTCTCAGGAATTGGTTGCTCAACAGAAAGCTACACAGACATAACTTAGCTGGATTCTTTTCTTTACAGCAGGAAACAATAAAGTTGTATACACAAAGATTTGCCCACTACAGGCTTCGTATGGGTCACTGCTCCAGGGTTTAAATTATAGAGCTTTTCCAACCCATGTTTTCCAGTCAGATTCTCTTGATGGTTTTGGAAAGGTTGGTTGTTTTCCTTAATGAAATCCATAAACTTTATTCCTGTACATTCCTAATTTTTAATCAAATTCTGGCAAGTTTAAAAAAACAAGAGTTTAATGTTGCTTTTGCTCTCAGATAATCCTGACTATTGGTAGGTAGTACCATTTCAGAATGAAGTTGGGACACAAGTATATGGATTTTTTTTAAAAAAAGCTTTTCTGAATACAGGTAGTCCTCAATTTACAACAGTTTATTTAATGACTGTTCAAAGTTACAATGGCTTTGAAAAAAGTGACTTTTGACCATTTTTCACACTTATGACAGATGCATTATCCCCACAGTCAGGTGAATTACAGCCGGATGCTTGACGACTGGTTCATATTTCTGACGGTTGCAGCGTCCAGGGGTCATGTGATCATCTTTTGCGACCTTCTGACAAGCAAAGTCAATGGGCAAGCCATATTCACTTAACAATGGTGTTACTAATTTAACAAGTGCGGTGATTCACTTAACAAACGTGGCAAGAAAAGTCTTTAAATGGGGGGGAAACCCACTTAACAAATTTATCACTTAGCAACATAAATTCTGGGCTTCATTGTGATCATAAGTTGAGGATTACCTGCATTTGGAACAGGTACATTAGGAAGCTTAGGCTGAACCAGGCACAGCTTTTACAATGTTGTTTCTGTAAATTCCTGACTGACAGCAATCTGCTTTGATAGGAGAGCACCCAGCAGACATTTAGAAGCAGAAACTCAGCTGCTTTGGGGCTAAACCCTAATACTGAAAACACAACATCTGGCAATCTTGCCTTGTTAAATCCTGTATTTCTCCTGCATCCATAACCATATGTTACTACTAACACAGTTTCAGCATCTTTTTCTGTCAATGAATCATTTCTTTTCGGGGATAAGAAAAGTTAATAATTAGCTTGTAGAGCCTGCCACTCGTGTGTCTGTAAAACCATGCTGATTCATTAACAGCTTTCCTTGGGACAGGTAATAGTTGTGCAGTCCTAAGAGTAAGAGATGTCTACTAGCCTTTCTCAAGGCAAGATTCTCCCAAACTAGCTACCCACAGATAAAAATGAATGTAAGCATGTCTTTTAGATTAAGAGTTATTGTAATTTCAGCCAACATAATTAACATAATGGACTGGGCAACACTTACTGGAAAGCCATCTGCAGGCACTTCGATTTCATCATGTGAAGTCAAACAACCTATGGTGAGACACAAACATACAATTTTAACCTGCTTTTATTTGTTTTCCAGAGTTTCTCACTAAGCATAGTACAACGATGTTATAAAGAACAATATTTATATCATCACAATACAGAATACAATAAAACACATGATGTGAGGAAACACTTTAGACAGTGGCCTATTTTGTTCCCATATCCCTTTCCTGCTAGAAAACAGGAATACATCTATTTTAATACACTGATTTTGAATGGTGATTGCTCTGTTCCCAGAAGTCCCAATTTGAGGCCAAGGGACAGTACGCACATTACAAAGTTTGAAAGAAGGACCAAAACAGATCAGATGCTTACAAACCGGTAAGCAAACTGGTATGTTTACAAACTGGTTCTCATGTAGAATATGGACAGTGCTCCATTTGGAAGAAGGGGCTGGTGAGAACAAAGTACTTTTGAAGTGAAGTAAAGCTTTGGCGACTACAGAAAGTTGCAAAGTTTTTTTTCTCTCCCAAATAAGATCTGGATTTTATTACTGTTAAACATAGTGCTCTTTTTTATTAAAGACTTAAGTTAGCATTTTCTTTTGCATATGTACGCGTATACACTGATCAAAAAAATAAAGGGAACACAAAAATAAGACATCCTAAATCTGAATGAATGAAATATTCTTATTAAATACTTTGTTCATTATATAGTTGAATGTGCTGGCAATAAAATCACACAAAAATTATCAATGGAAATCAAATTTAGCAACCCATGGAGGTCTGGATTTGGAGTTACACTCAAAATTAAAGTGGAAAAAACACTACAGGCTGATCCAACTTTGATGTAATGTGCTTAGAACAAGTCAAAATGAAGCTCAGTAGTGTGTGTGGCCTCCACGTGCCTGTATGATCTCCCTACAACGCCTGGGCATGCTTCTGATGAGGTGGCGTATGGTCTCCTGAGGATCTCCTCCCACATCTGGACTAAAGCATCCCCCAACTCCTGAACAGTCTGTGGTGCAATATGGTGTTGGTGGATGGAGCGAGACATGATGTCCCAGATGTGCTCAATTGGATTCAGGTCTGGGGAACAGGCGGGCCAGTTCATAGCATTAATGTCTTCGTCTTACAGGAACTGCTGACACACTCCAGCCACATGAGGTATAGCATTGTCTTGCATTAGGAGGAACCCAGGACCAACTGCACCAGCATATGGTGTCACAAGGGGTATGAGGATCTCATCTCGGTACCTAATGGCAGTCAAGCTACCTCTGGCAAGCACATGGATGGCTGTGCGGCCCCCTAAAGAAATGCCACCCCACACCATTACTGACCCACTGCCGAACCAGTCATGCTGGAGGATGTTGCCGGCAGCAGAACGTTCTCCATGGCATTTCCAGACCCTGTCACATCTGCTCAGTGTGAACCTGCTTTCATCTGTGAAGGGCACAGGGCACCAGTGGTGAATTTGCCAATCTTGATGTTCTCTGGCAAATGCCAAACATCCTGTACTGTGTTGGGCTGTAAGCACAACCCCCACCTGTAGATGTTGGGCCCTCATGGAGTCTGTTTCTGACCATTTGAGCAGCCACATGCACATTTGTGGCCCGCTGGAGGTTATTTTGCAGGGCTCTGGCAGTGTTCCTCCTGTCCCTTCTTGCACAAAGGCGGAGGTAGCGATCCTGATGCCGGGTTATTGCCCTCCTATGGTCTCCTCCATGTCTCCTGATGTACTGGCTTGTCTCCTGGTAGCACCTCCATGATCTGGACACTACGCTGACAGACACAGCAAACCTTCTTGCCACAGCTCGCATTGATGTGCCATCCTGGATGAGCTGCACTACCTGAGCCACTTGTGTGGGTTGTAGACTCTGTCTCATGCTACCACTAGAGTGACAGCACTGCCAGCATTCAAAAGTGACCAAACCATCAGCCAGAAAGCATAGGAACTGAGAAGTGGTCTGTGGTCACCACCTGCAGAACCACCCCTTTATTGGGGATGTCTTGCTAACTGCCTGTGCTTTCCACCTGTCGTCTATTCCATTTGCACAACAGCATGTGAAATTGATTGTCAATCAGTGTTGCTACCTAAGTGGACAGTTTGATTTCACAGAAGTGTGATTGACTTGGAGTTACATTGTGTTGTTTAAGTGTTCCCTTTATTTTTTTGAGCAGTGTATATCAGTGATACATTTTGGCTTTCATTCTTTAAAAGTGGCAGTAAGTGGGTTAGTCAGAGCAGATGAAATGAACAACTAAAAAGAAAAAAGGGAGGCGTAAGCTTTTTAAACAAAACAATCCCTGAATAATGCATACCTTGAGATATATCTTCAACAGCCCTACGAATTCCTCTATCAAATGCTCTTGCATCAGCAGGACTTTGAAATGTGAGGCCAAATTTTTTTTCATCAATCTTCCAGTGGTGGAAAGTTGGCGTAACCTTATTGTAAATAAGCTCCTTCTTTAACATACACTCCAAAACCACCTGAAAAGAAACCAAGTTAAAAGAGGAGGTTACTATAAAGGACTTGTGTTTGTACATTTAAACAATACATTATCAAACCTTTTCTGAAAAAAAAAAATGAAACAAGTCACAGCATAAAAGACCTAATCACTAAACTATACAATGTAAATATAACCAAAGCTGTAAAAGCTAGCCCCAAGTGCCCATCAGTTTAATAACCTATTCCACATATCCCAAAAATTAATTAATGTGAAATCAAAAGCAGAAACAGAAACATTTACACAAATAAAAAGGAAGCTGTATAAATGGGAACCATTGTCAAGATATCCCCGGTTTTTCATCCCTGCCAGCAAGTTTGGCTATACCTGAACAGAAGAGAAACTGTCTTTAAAGTGAACTGATTCTGGACTATTCAGATATGTAATAAACAAGTAACTAAATAGTATTTGAAAGTGACAGCTTTCACAAGTGATACAATATTGGAATAGATTGCTTGATATGCCCATGTGATATCCCTGCTTTGCAAGCTGCACTGTGGCCAGTTTGACCCAAGAAGGCATATTTATTTGTAACCTACTTTTATTATTTTTGCAAACAAACTCAAGGCAGCAAACATATCCAACACACCTTCCTCCTCTTATTTTCCACCCTGTCAGGTGGTTTGGGTTGAGAGAGAGGGAGGGAAGGGGGGAGAGAGACCACTCAACTGGCTTTCATGGCTCAGCTGGGACTAGAAGTCACGGTTTCCCTCCTTCTAGCCTGGTGCCCTAACTACTAGATCAAACTGGTTCTAGGCAACTGACTAATCTTGTGTTTCGGTTTGTGGCACCTGCCTTTTGGAATGAAATTCCTAATGATATGTGGGTGGCTTCCACCTGAATAGTGTCCTGCAAATCCTTAAAGACCTGGTTCCTCTCCTAGACCTTTGGCTAAGGTGGTTTGAAGCCACTGCTAGGGATCTAATATGTTTTATGTATTGATTGGATCTGCCATTTGTTTACTGTTTTATGTAGTTTGTTATTGTTACATTGTCTTGTACTATCAGACACCCACATTCAGTTTGGAGTTGGGTGGTGGTCTAAACTGAATGAACAAATGAAATGAGTGAATGAATGAACCACAAACATTCTTCTCTGGCTGTCCAAACCTAATTTGGATGTGAGTAGGATATCAGTAACTAAGACTGACTATATTATAGTGGTTAAGAACCAGGATCAGAAAGAACCAGATTGTAGTCTACTCTTAGCAACAGAAGTCTATTTGATGGCTTTGGGCCAGTCACTGTGGAAATATAGAAAAGGGTAAGCTATATATGTCACCTTGAGCTCCTGAATTAAACGCAGAATAGAAATACAAGTAGTCCTCATCTTACGAACACTGATCTTATGAATCTCGATCATGGAGTGAACCAATAGTTAAACATGTCACATGATTGCTTTGTTCAAAAACCACAACCTCAGCACTCCCATTGTGTCTATTAAGCAAAATCCCAAGTATTAAGTCGGAAGAATGAAAGCTGCCTACAGAAGGATTTCAGCTCCATCCTCCAGTAGTCAGCTCTTTAAGAATGAAAAGATTGTTGCAGGGGTTCAGGCCATTGTAATTTCAGACTGTTGTTAAATAAATGATTGTAAGTCAAGGACTACCTGTAGCATAAATAATTCTAAATACATATCTGGTTGGCCTTTATTGAAAGAAAACCCTTGATTTGTTAGGGCTTTGCTGTCTAATATCTCTGTTAATGTTCTTAGTGCTGTATATTAAAACGTTTTTCCCCAAAGAAAATAATTTCACAAAATCAGTATATGAATGTATTCTATTTATTTAAACAAATCCAGGTTTTCTTCTTCTTTTCTGTATCTATGCAAACAAATGGGGATTTCTTTGTTATGGACTTGTGATGTAGTTGCTTTAAGGAGCTGTAGACAGATTGGGCGTTGGTTCTTACCTGACACGCCATTTCTCTTTGAGCTGTTCGGAGCATCCAGAGTGGGGTGGTGCTTCAGTCTTCTGCTGTTGTAGGCTGAGCTAATTCTTGAGGAATGCTCCTCCTTCTGTCACGTGACTCCATTGGAGCGTTTCCTCAGTTTATGCGAAGACGAGAGGAAAACAGGAATCCGTGCTCTCATCTGACTAGACTTAAAGGTTCATTGGCTGAAACAAGACCCCACCAGACAGTGAAAGAAAAGGGAGGGGCTGGATGCTCGTTGCAGCTCGAAGAGAAATGGCATGTCAGGTAAGAACCAACGCCCATTCTCCTTAGAGCTGCTCGAAGCATCCAGAGAGTGGGACATATCAAAGCTGGGCCTGTCCTACGGGAGGGGTGCCGTCTGGTCTGCAGCCCCCTCGGGTTCCCTGAGAACCCTCTGAAGAACCCTCCTACCGAAGGAAGCCTCGGCTGAGGCATATTTGTCAATTCTGTAATGCCTAATAAAGGGTGACGGGGAAGCCCACATTGCTGCCCGGCAAATGTCGATTATTGGAGCCTGGGTAGCCCAGGCAGCTGATGTAGCTGCGCTCCTAGTGGAGTGACCCGTGATACTCCTGGGCACTTGGAGAAGCTGAGCCTGATACGCTTTGGCGATGCCGTCCTTATTCAACGACCTATGGTGGTGGGAGGAGTCTTGAGCCCTTGTGACTTTGGTTGAAAGGATACAAACAGGGCCTCAGATTTGCGGAAGGTCTCAGTACCTTTAATATAAATCCGCAAGGCATGTCTGACATCCAGAGTGTGTCAGAGTCTGTCCCTTTCATGGGTTGGCCTGGGGCAAAAGTTGGGGAGGATAAGTTCTTGAGCCCTATGGAAGACCGGATTAATCTTGGGCAAGAAGGAAGGGTCAAGCTGGAGGACCATCCAGTCGGGGTGGAAGACGCAAAGGTCTTTCCTAACAGACAGTCCTATGGGCTGAAGTGATCGCTACCAGGGATAGTATAGGAACTGAAGCGAAACCTCTCTTAAGGGTTCGAAGGGTGGCTTTGTAAGGGAGGTAAGGACCCTGTTGAGGTCCCAGGTTGGATACCAGTGAAGGGCTGGGGGACCCAAATTTGTGGCCCCCTTCAGAAAGGCTCGAATACGGGGATGGTGAGAGAGAGAACTGTCTTCTCCACCAGAGATGACTGTAGACAGGGCAGCTACCTGCCGTCTTAGCGTGTTGGGGGACAGCCCCTTAGTGAGACCCTCCTGAAGAAAGTCAAGCACTTGGGCAATGGAGGGGTTAGTTGGGTCAATAAGGAGCTTGCCACACTATTTATGAAAAATGGTCCAGGAGCGTCATAACTCCTGGTCTCCTGGCTGCTAAAATGGTGTTGATGACTTTGTTAGAGAGGTTTTCCCTCTTCAAACATTCCCGCTCAACCTCCAGACGGCTAGTTGAAGCCATTGGGGGTTCGGGTGGAGGAGGGGACCTTGGGACAGGGAGATTCTGTCTGCTGGGATCCTCCGGGGGGGGGCTACTGATAGGCTGCGGAGGTCCACGAACCAAGGGTGACGGGGCCAATAAGGTGCTACCAGAATCAATTCACCCTCTCTTGAAGGACCTTCTGAAGGACTAAGGGCACCAGTGCCAGGGGAGGGAAGGCATAAAGGAGGCCCGAGGGCCATGGACACCGAAGAGCATTGTGGTCCTCCGCCTCTGGGGATGGAAATCTTGAAATGAACCTTGGGAGGTGGATATTGAGGGGGGAGGCGAATAGGTCTACCGCTGGTGGCCCGAAGATGGATGTCGCCTCCCTGAATAGAGCTGGGTGGAGGCGCCACTCCGACTGGTCTATGGTGGCCCTGCTCAACCAGTCTGCTCGGGTGCTGAAGGCACCCGAGATGTGGTCCGCCCTGAGAAAGTAGGTGAGACTCCGCCCTCCGACAGAGACGCTTGGCCTCCCTCATTAGGCGGAATGATTGAGTGCCCCCCTGCTTGTTGATGTGGGCTTTGGCCGTGATGTTGTCAGTGAGGATGAGAACATGGTGGCCGCATACCTGGGGAAGGAAAGTGCGGAGGGTCAGATGGACAGCGCGACGCTCCAACCAGTTTATATTGCATAGTTTCTCCGTGGCTGACCTTCTGCCCTGAGCTGTAAGGGACTGGAGATGAGCTCCCCATCCAGACAAACTGGTGTCTGTGGTGACGGTGACCCTTGGGGGCTCCTCGAGGGGGCAGCCTCTGTTGATAGATGCCTTGCTCCACCAAAGGAGGGAGGTGAGCACCTGTGGTTAAACCCTGACCTTGCGCTTTGAGTTCCTTGATCCGGATCTTTGGTATGGGAGCAGGAACCACTGGAGGCATCTGGAGTGAAACAGGCCCCTTCTGTGCCTGTCAGAGGAGTCGGTCCTGTCCTGAGGCTGACCCAAGCCAAAGGGAGGGGGCCTTTGGTACCTGGGAAGGGGTGTCTGGAAATAGGAGCGAAAGGGAGCTCTCCAAAAGGGCTGCAGGGATCTTGGCTCTGACTTGCGGATGAGGGATGGAAGGAATTTTTTCTTGTTCCTTCCTTCTACTAAAAGGGGATCCAGAGATGGTCCAAACAATTTGGTTCCCACGAGGGGAGCGGAAGCCAATTTAACCTTGTTCTTGAGGTCTGCCTGCCAGTGTTCTAGCCAGAGGAGACGGCGGGCAGAGACATGGGAGGAAATGGCATGGGTGGAAAATTTGACCGAGTGATAGGTAGTGTCAGCCGAGAACTCGCTGCGGCCATAATCTTGGCTATGTCCTGATGGGCTTGGACATTGGAGGCTGGGACATGTTGCTTAAGCTGGCAAATGCAGCGAATGGATGACCTGATGAAGGAGGAGGTGGCCGTGGCCGATCTGATTGCCCAAGCGTCTGACTGGTGGGCACGGTGTTCCGATCATTTCTCCTCCGGTCTCAGGGCCTCTCGGGGGTCGCTGAGGGTGGAGGAAGAGGCCAGGCCCACGATGGGCTCATCAACCTCCGGAGTACCCAATAGGTTGGAAAGCTCTGCGTCTAGGTTAAAGTTTTTTTTATCATGAGCTGAGGGGGTGGGAGGGGCTGCCGAAGAGGCTAGTTGTTTGGACACCAGGTCAAGGAAGATGGGGGTGGGGTTTGGTATGACCTTGGCTTCCACGACAGGCTGTTGAAAAATGGAATCCTCTGGACCTTCTGGAGTAAGAGGAGGGGGGTCAGAGGGGATCTGAATCTTTATGTTTCTGGCATTGAACAGGAGGGATTTGAATAGTTGGGGCTTAAAAAGCCCCACAAAGGTGGGTTGGTCGGGAGCGAGACCCTTATCCTCTGACATCTCTGCTTCTGATGGTTCTATGTCATAAGGGGGTTCATTGTATTGTAGGGACCCCAATTCAAAGTCCTCCTCCTCCTCCCTGTAAGGATCTAGTTCCCCTACCGCCTCCTCCTCCTCCTCCCTTACTGAGGAGGAACCTTCCCCCTGATGGGGTACCTGATCCTGTGGTGGTTCCGATCTGAGTGGGAGTGATCTTACTGAATGAGACTTGGATTCGGTGGCCAGCGGAGGTAGACCAGGCCTGCCCATCTGTTGGAGCCCTTCCGCAATCCCTTGGCGGATAGCCTGCTCCATCCAGGATCTCAGTTGCTCTGGAGCCACCTGAATGAGAGGTTCTTCCTGGCGTAGGCCAGCGGCCATGGGCGTGAAGGTAGCCTCTGGAGTTCATCTGGCCGGTGTTCCAGGAGCCTGGTGACCCTGAGAGGCTGAGCTGCTCCTGGATAGGGAGGAATGGACTACAGGAGGAGGGGGTTGAGAAGAGGTAGAAGGAAGTAGTATGGGAGGCACTGAGCCTGCCTGCCTGGTGCGTTTATCAATCTCTTTTTCCAGCGCCTTATGGCGTCTTAAGGCGTCCCTCTGGGAGGCTTTGGAGGGCTTCTTAGCCTGCCTGCGCAGATAGTGGGCCTTTGATTTGGCCTTCAAGGAAGAGCCTGTGGAAGGATTGCCTTCTGCCATTTTTTGATAATTGAGAAAGAAAAAAGGACCAATATGTGGCGATTGGCGTGCCTAGGGGTCGACCTACAACAAGGCCGGGAGCCCTTGGAAATTCTTTTACGTCCCCCCCATTTCCTATTTGTTTATTTTATTCATTATTATTTCTTTATTCCTTTTTTTAAAAAAAACTGATTCAATTAAGGAAATCTTTCTCTGTCTCTTTTTTTCCTCTGATCCTGTAATTAATGGTTATGTTTTTTTTTTAAATCCAAAAGCCAATCAGGTTGATCAAGGTGTGACAGAGGCCTTAAGGCAAAAAGTCAAGCCTATACCAGGTTGCCATCCCAGGCAGAACTGGGCGGAAGTGGTAAGGAGTGAGCCACGGCCACTATGGCTGGTTGTGGGGAAAGCTAACAAGCGGAGGTGGAACTCAAGCCTCCAACAGAACAAATCAATTCAAAGTTTAAATCGCTTCTGAGCAGGCCTGCCGGTCCTGCTGCTTTAATCTAAGCACGCTGCAGCGATCGGAGAGATAAGGAAGGAGAAAACAAAATGGCGCCCGGCCACGAGGCTGCGCTTAAAATGGCGGCCTCCTGCTATGTGGACTTGCAGGGGCCCTTCTGCAGCAACCAGGAGACTCCCCAGGGGCAATCCAAGGTCCCGAGGGGAATGACAGAGGGAAAGGAACCAAAACAGAGTTCAAACGGCAGAAAAACGGAGTTCGGTGGTGGTGGGGCAACAGAGCGAAACGGAGCGTTTTAATGCAAGTGGAACAAAAAAACGGCAGTAAGGCAATGGGAATGGGTGGGGAGGGCAGCTTGTAAGGTTTGCTAGCCTACCCCCTGGCACCCCCTGGGCTGGGAGAGCCTCCCAGGGGACTTTAGAAATTAAAAAGGAACCAACTGTGCAGGGCTAAGAACAGAAACAAAATTAAATGAATTAAATACAACCTGGAGAAGAAAAAGTAACGAATCAAATAGGGTTTTCCTGAGACGGCCAACAGCACATCCAAAAAAACTGCCTACTCTGCACGAAGGCTGAGCATAAACTGGGGGAACGCTCCAATGGAGTCACGTGACGGAAGGAGGAGCGTTCCTCAAGAATTAGCTCAGCCTACAACAGCAGAAGACTGAAGCACCGCCCTCTCTCTGGATGCTCCGAGCAGCTCTAAGGAGAAGTTATATTTATGCCCTTACACATAGCGAACACCATTTCAGAATCAAATCCAAACCATTTTACAGCCATAGTCAATTTCCATCAACTGGCTTTTGTTTTATGATGTTCTGTTTCCAAACTGATTTTCTTTCCACAGAATGCTGTTACGTCTTCTTCAATTTTTGATTTAAAAAACCCTCAAAATATGTGGATAGCATCCAGGACTAGCAATTATAGAAAAAAAATGTGATGGTTTTTTCCAACAACAACCCTGATTAATCTATCCAAATTTTAGTTTCATTCACTGATATCCTCCCTTTCAAGAAGTAATACAAAGATTTCTTGCCTTAACCTATGTCACAGGATTACCCAGATTTTTCTGTTCAGTTCAATATTTCCAATCTTTTTTTGTCTCTCTTTTTTCCTTCCTAAAACTGATTGTGCTAAATTTCCATAGTCATTGAACACTAAATTAGAGAAGAAGCATGATACCAAGCAATGACATTTTAAAAATTGTCTCTTTACTTCTTAAATTCCTATTCTGGAAGCCTTAATGGTACAAGTTTCAAAAGCCTTTTTCATTGTCTGAATATGCTGTTCTGAATTGATTAAACAAAGGCAACAGAGAATAAGATATGCAACAGGCAACAAACCAACTCATTATAAAATTGGAAAGCAAAGTAAGTATCACTTTAAAAGCAATAGCATCTGACAATCTAAAATATTGAAACCTGCGTGCCTGCTTAATGCTTCGTATAAAAGGAACTATCAGGCAATGTTTACATAGCTTAAAACAGCAGCAGACCTGTCCAGGTTAGAGTGGAAGGTAATTGTTCAAACTAGACTGGCTGGAGCCAGATCTCAGAAGGGAAGTATAATGAAGGAGGAAGTGTGCAATTATGTCAAGGGTGCTTTGTGCAGAAAGAGTGAAAAAAAAACTGCTTTACATTCCAACAGAGGTCTAAACAAGCTGGGTAAACAAGTCCAGAAATAGTCTCTGTCATTCCAAAGTAAAACTCATTTCCTCAGTGCTATCGCTTTTCAAGATACCAGGAAGATTGTTTGTCAAAAACATGTCAAGCAAGTATTCTCATTCATGAAAGTACACCTAGTATTTTGCCACAAGTACTCTCAATTAAAGCAAAATAACTCAAAATATTTTACTTGCGTAAGACTTCTCTAATCTTGTGCTTTCTAGATGTGATGGAGTCACACCCACAGAATTCTCTTCCCCTGTCTAAATTCCAATGCATTGCTCATTTGAACTGGACCTCTTTCTTGCTACCCAACCCAAACAGACAGGCATCAAGTATACATCAAAGCACATCCTAATATATGCTTGTTTCAAGTTAAGTTCTATTCTTAATTTCAGGAGTGAATTGCTGCAAGAAAATGTTTAATAATGTAATGCCAAGTAGGCTTTAAAGGTTCAAAAATCAAGTGAAGTACAATCCCTCCTTTTTGCCTTCCTTTTAAAATTCACTCCACTTTACTATCTGAGGTTTCAACTCATGATTTTGAGCATCTTGACTTAAACTCCTGAACCTAGTGACCCGGATGGCCAGGAATGCTGAGATGGGAAGTTCAATGTAACTGGAGGGCTGGAAGAGACTGAGTCAACCAGTCAAAGAGGCTTAACAGGGCTGAAGAGTAGAAGTAAGATAAAATAAAGATATGGAAACCAGTCCATCCACATTGAATGACAGGACAACTCCTAAAAAAACCAAAGGCAGGGCTACCTAATGAGTGTTTAAGTCTGACCTATAATTAGTGGTTTATGACAGCCTCCCCCCCCCCATGACGAATCAGCTGTATGCTGAATCTTTCTCCCATTTTTTCTTTCTCTCACTGGCTTTGGATATCAGTGCTAATCAGAATTTCCTCTGATTTTTTTTTTGATAAATGTTTTACTTTTACAACATAATACAAACAAAATATCTTTTTTGAGAGCAGCATGATTCCAGGTTATCACATCTCCATACATATTCAGGAACATATTCATCTTTGTATTCATTTTCATATCTTGTCACTGTTTTATCAATTTCTCAATAATTTTTCCCTTCCCTTACTTTCTCAACCTTATTTATGATTATCTCATTCCTTTCTAATTCAATTACATATCTTTTTCTAAATTTTTATATCGTTCTAGTCATCATATTTGTACTTTTGTCTGTCCTGTTTACAATTTCATACATTCTTTTTCCATCATCATCCCGAAAGGGAAAAGAAAAAAAAACCAATTCCCTCCCCTTCCAGGCATTGAAAAGCAAGGTTTCCCCTATGATTACCAAGTAGAGTGTGTCACCTTTATTTATATCTTATCATTGTTATCCTTTCAAATCTCATTAAACATTTAATTTATACATTATACAATTGTAACATTCAATTTCTAACATCTATTTTATATCATATAACTCCTATCAACCGAATTCCACTTGGTACTTTCCTTTAAAAATACACACAAGTTCTAAAAAAACAAAAATTATATAACAATAATGAATAAAATGGTTATTCTATTCCAATTCATCCTGACAACTGACATTGATTTCATTATAAATCTTTTACATTTCTTTTCAATTGTATTTTATAAATCATAAAGAACAATTAAAGTATTTTCATTCATTCCTTTTAATCCCTCTTCTTTTACTTTTATTCCCTTACTCTCTTTATTTCATTTATGAGCAAACATTCCATTACATAACAATACCAGTTTTTTCTTTCCCTTAAATTACCTATGTTTCATATTTTCTAGCTCATTACTATTTCCAATATACCGTATATACTCGAGTATAAGCTGAGTTTTTCAGCACATTTTTTGTGCTGAAAAAAAAACCCTCGGCTTATACTCGAGTCAGATTCCCCTCTGAAAAAAAAATGATGTGGAGCTCCGAAGCTGGGCAGCCGCTTCCCTGCTTCCGTGTTTCCTTTGCAACTTTTAAGCATGGGAGTAATCGGAAGCAGAAAAGTTCTTGCTTGAGGATATGTTTTTTCTTTTTTTAACTGTTTTTTTTGGGGGGAAGACCCACCGCCATGTGAGAATGCTCAGACACGAAATCTATCCAACCGAAAATAAGTGTGTGTGTGTGTGGGGGGGGGGATTTTAACAGAGGGAAGATGTAGGGGGAAGGCAAAAGCGACAGAAGATCCTTCAGGGGAAACTGAGGGGAAGACTCACCCTTGGTCCAGATGAGCCCCCTTCCCCTTTCTCTATGCTGAGAAAACAACACGAGCCGAGGTTGCTTTGGCTCCACTCAGCTTCATTTCCTCAGCTCCAGCTGCTTTCAGTCCACTCGGGAGGAAGGGGAGGAGGAGGGGGAGGCAGCTCGCGTTTTCTGAGCTCTAGGCTGAGAAAGCAATGCGAGCAGAGGTTGCTCCACTCAGTTCATTTCCTCAGCTCCAGCTGCTTTCAGTCCACTCGGGAGGAGGGGGAGGAGGAGGTGGTGGTGGCAGCTCGCGTTGTTTTCTGATAGTGAGATCATTTCCCAAATTAATTGATTCACTAACCCAAAAGAAGAAGATGTTGATGACAGTGGGAGGCAGGAGTCACTCTCTCCCTTGCAAGAAAAAAGCAAGAGCCGTTCTTATGATCTCTCCCTCTCTCTCTTTCTCCCCGTAATACAGTAAAGCCCTTTCCAGCACGCGCGCGCGATCTGCCCCCGCCGCTTTGCACCTTGCAAATGCAAAAACCCTGGGGTTTTGCATTTGCAAGGTGCAAAGGGACGGGGGCGGATCGCGCGCGCGTGCTGGAAAGGGCTTGACTTTATTGGGGGGGGAGAGAGAGAGAGGTCATAAGAACGGCTCTTGGTTTTTTCTTGCAAGGGAGAGAGTGACTCCTGCCTACCACTGTCATCATCATCATCTTTTGGGTTAGTGAATCAATCAAACCTTTCATGATAGTGAAATCGTTTCCCAAATTTCCCTTAAATCAGGGAAGAAATCAGAAACAAACCTTTGGACTGAGAATGAGCCTGTTCCTATGATGCCATTTTTGTTCACTGCAGTGTGAAAAGTGTGAAAAAACACACTTCTTTTTCTTCATCTTCTTGTTCCCTATTTACTGGTCTCTTTCAAAGAGGAAATTGTGAACATCAAACTTATTCTCAACTGTCCTAATGAAAGTTTTTATTGGTATCTATTTTTATTTTTGAAATTTACCAGTAGCTGCTGCATTTCCCACCCTCGGCTTATACTCGAGTCAATAAGTTTTCCCAGTTTTTTGTTGTTAAATTAGGTGCCTCGGCTTATATTCGGGTCGACTTATACTCGAGTATATACGGTAACACTATCTCTTGTACCCTTGCAGAATCCTCTTTTTATATTTTTAACCATTATCTTTATGTCTTTTAAATAGGCTAATACCTTTAATCCTTGTACGTTTCCCGTTTCTTTATTTCATGTTTCTGTTCCTTATAACTTCTTTTCCTTTTTATCTTTCCCGTCTTTTTCTCATCACCCTTTTTGTCTCCCTCTCTCTCTGATACTCCCCTCTGTAATCCTATCTTCTGCTTCTTCCTAATGTTATATTTAGTTTTCAGACTATTCTTTATTTTAGTTGTTTCCTCAGATCTTGAATTTTTAACTCCCTTTCCCCCCCGTTTTCCATTTTACCCCATATTGAATTGTTTGATCATCAAAGATGGCTTCTTCTTTGTCCAGCCCTACTTGTTCTTCAAGCATTTCTTGTTGTTTTTCATAGTTCATAATCTCCATTTCTAAGAATTGAAGTGCGAAGCCAAAGGATCCTCCTCCCTCTTGCGACTCTTCTTTCATTCTCTTAAGGTTCCATTTTTAATTCTTCAAGGAGTACTGCCATTTTAAGCACTTTTAAACAATCACCTGATTAATTTTAATTCAAACCACTAAAAATCCAACACCCAAACTTCCAAAAATTACGAAATAATCCAAAACTGTTTCTTTTTGCTCCTTTTTTCCATTTTCCTTTTCCTGGGGCTCTGTTATCTTGTAACAAAGTTTCAGTTACAATATATTCTTTGGAAGTCTTGTTAAAATGTCACAGTTAATTCTTTTTATTTCCAGGTGGTACTCTCTGTTGTTTCCAAGTTCCACCCTTTCTTTTTCCCTCCACTTCCCTCCTTTTGAAGGCTTTAGAATATCCAGAAAGTCTTTATTTTCTCCGTGACACTTTAATTTCAGCTTAAAATTGCCTGTTAGTGTCAAAGTAAATTAACACAAATTTCTTACTGAAATCTCTTCTTTTTAGCATTCAAAGCCAATTGCAACTGTCCATGTGAGAAAGAAAAAAATATTTTTTTCATTTTCCCTCTCTTTGCTGCCACTTTAAAAATCTTTTGGGAACAACACTCTTAATAATTTTAGTTTCTTGCTCAGATGTTACCTCTGCTTAGCCTGGTCTGTCAAGCTCTCCTCTTTGTCTTCCCTCCTGCTCAATCTTGTCCCTTTGGGTTCCTCTTTGAGGTGACCATTTCTGACCACTGGTGCAACTGCCTTTGGGAAAGGGAGTAATGACCAGCCAAGGAGGAGATGCAGCTCCCCTCCACTCAGCTGGCAGTCTCCCCTCTCTTTGTCACCTCTAAGGGGTGGCTTCAGCCCCGAATCCAAAGGATCGGGGTGCTCCAGCAGCGAGCAGGGATTGAAACTGTGCACGATCTCAGATTTTGGTCTGTCGCTGAAGAAGCCCAAACTGAAAGTCAGAATTTCCTCTGATTGTTGTATTACCTTGTGATTCTGTACATATATACACAAGAACACATTGCAAAAGGAATAGCAGCAATGACAAAATAGTGGCCTTACTGGGAAGCAAGATTTTTTGCTAGTTCAATCTTAATTATTCTTTCAAAGCAGCTTTTACAAAACTTTTCTTATAATAGCGTACTGTTGACATATTACACTGAAAGAAAAAAGTTGTACTTGTTAAAAATGGTGAGAAATCATAAAAAGTACATTCTAGCTGCTCAGAACCTTTGAGTCCATGCCAAATATATACATGGTAATATATTTTCAGATAGGAGAATGATTATTGTTGCCGTCTTTCGTACATTTTTAATGATGGATAGACACACCTTACACAGAAGTACCATAGATAGTGACTTTCCAATTCTATCACTTTTTCCTTCCTCTACAACTAGCCAACAGTGGCCACATCATTTGGAAAACAGCAAATGTCTGTTGATTTCCTGAACTGTACACTCAATTCTAGGTGCAGAAGAAGTAACAAACAGCTGCTCTTCACTGAAAGCAAACAAACTGCTTCACCAAATCTTTCCTTCCTTTCTTCTCCTATGGTTTGCCCTCTGGTAGTAGCTTCTCTTCTTTTTGTTCTCTTCTTTTTCTGACTTGATAGCTAAGGTAATATCTTTTCAAAGAAAAGAAATATTTGAAATCCAGATTTCCCTTTTTCTTCGGGTAATAAAAGGGTCAATAAAAGATGGCAGCAGCAATGCCATTTGTTGCCTATATTGAAACAATGGTACTAAAGGCATTGCTTAGTTGGAAAGCCAGGAGTATAATGTGGTAAAATTTAAGACAGAAGATGAAAAGAGGAAGAAGCACAATAAGCAAAGTCATCAGTTTCAATGTGTGTGTGTGTGTGTGTGTGTGTATGTGTACTAAGTGGAATTATATTACTATATATAACTGGACAATGCACTGAAACTCCTTCTCTCATCCATATTAAATATTCTTCATGATTTAGCTTATTCGAAGCAATTATTTCACTATTCCCATGCAAAACTTTACCAACATTACTTAACTCGAACAATATGCTTCAGGTTCTAAAATGACACTTTTGAAGATATTCAGGTATAAATTCTTATCAACTTTTTGCCGGTGGCAACATTATGCAAAACTGTAAGGGGCAACCATGGAACAGGTTTCTTACAATGTAAGAAACTCTAACTAACCCTTGGATTGAAAGTTGTTACAAAAGGGCAGAAAAGTAGGCATCAAAAATGTGCAATATAAGAAAAGGACCCAGATCTAAATCTGCAACCCCACTCTCTATCTTTGGCTTTATATATCCTTAAAAATCAACCATGCTTCACCACATCTACAAACCACTTCATACATACATGATTTTAAAAATCAGCATGCTATTTAAATAGCAAAGCAGATATTTAACACTGATGATTATGACTAAATCTTTATATATTCAAAGACTATATTATTAACAGCTGCTCTGTTGAGAGTAAGAATAAAGCAATTTCACAAGCTCTACATTTAATTTAAATGGCAAAACAGGTACTCGGGGGCAGATATTACATAGAATGCTATGTGCCAGCCTGATGGTTTCCTAGTTATGTGGGAGCTGCCTTTCTCTCAGTGCCTCTTCTGAGTGGCTATAGGTAACATTTAAAGAAAGTAATCCATCTAGGGTGTTTCCAAATGCCAATTCCAGATCTTGATCTCTAAGCTTCTGGCTGAGTTGAAACCCTAATCTTATGTAAATGTAACTTTCATCAAGCTAATGCTTGATGTTTAAAGAGCTGTTTATTTATGAGCAATTCAGTGAAGTTATATCCAGCTGCACCTATAAGCATGATAATGTGCAAGAAATGGATATCTGAATTATACTAATGAACAATTCTATTCCAAACAGGAAACTAATAACCCATTTAGTTTGCTGATTTCCTGCAATTTATCATTTCATTTTTCTGGCAAAAGTCTATTTTAACTGGGTCAGGGAAAGATTTTTGTTAGTTCCAAAAGGATATGTATGGCAAAATAAAGGGATAAGGTCAGGAGTGAATGAGTTTGAATGAATGTAGATTAAATACAAAAGTAACTAGTATGAAAGAAGGATATTGAGATATTTTGGTCAGACAGAGAGCATTAAGCACATTACAGAGTCAATCTATGAAGGAAAAATAAAGAGAAAAAGATCCTCAAAAAGAGACATGAAATTTAAAAAGCTAAAGGCAATGTATGAATTAGATTTTTATCTTATTTGAGTTCTGCTTCCAATTAATTTGCTTACTATTTCTTACACTTTTTCTATGATTTGTATAGTGATTCTTATCTTGAAATGGATTAATTTAAAAGAGTGTTTTTCAAACTTGGCAACTTTAAGATGTATAGACCTCAACTCCCAAACTTCCTCAGCCAACATGGGAGACCACGGTCTTAACATTTAACACTGCAATAAATTTAACAGTACCAACAATACATCTCTTTCAAATTTTGCAATTCTTATTGTGATAATTATTACAAATCATTTTAAACAAATTTTAGGTGCCTCTAATGCAAGAAATAGGAATATTCAATGGCTTTTTCAATTAACCATTTTTTATTGCAGCCAACAGTATTTTCCAAATGATCAGAACATTTCATGAACTTTGAAATTTAAAACCATTTACTAAAATGTGTTTAGGTGTGTATATAAATGTGCATATATGTCTGTGTGAGTGCGCATGTGCACACACACACAAACTCACAAAGAGAAAAGAGTAGGGGAACAAACACATAAGTATAAACAATAGGGTATTGCAAACTGTTTCTTATGGAGTTACTTCCCTTTGACTTACAATAAATATCACAAAACAGACATAATAATTATTTTTACCGTTTTATCCCTGAGACGCTCCCCATGTATAAGAAAATCAGCACAGCCACTTTCTTCTTGGTGAATGACTTTGAAAATGGTGACGCAGCTTAGTCCACCCCCTGCAAGTGGTAACCATCCACCACTTGAGTCATCACGGGTCATCACCACAGCTCGCACACGGGCATAACTATTACTGAAACAGATTAAGGATAAAGAAAAATAAGTTTTCTATTTTGGGAATGAATATGATTAAATTAAGTCAGTGCAATAACCACGTTAAATTATTCAAGCCATCTAGTTAATCATACAGTTTTCAAAAACATTTGATATCCCATGATTGTCAGCAGCATTGGGAATCTATTTGGTAATCTGAACTGATTACTGAAGAGCTGTGGTGGCACAGTGGTTAGAATGCAGTATTGTAAGCTAATTCTGCTGACTGCCAGCACTTCGATCCGTCAGACCAGCTCATGGCTGACTCAGCCTTCCAGCCTTCCAAGATCTATAAAATGAGGCCCAGATTGTTGAGGGCAATATGCTGACTCTGTTTTCCAATGTTTCTTATAGGAAAATGGATCCAAGACAGACACTTTATTGCCCAAGCAAGATCAAAACACTGTTAACAAATCTTCTTTTCCCAAATTTACTAGACCACATTAGATGTGATAGTCTTGCATCAGCATGTGTAGCATGGCAATATTGGTCAGGGTTGATAACCAGGGCAACACATTATTTGATGGAGTTCTGTTTATATTCAGTGGTACATTGTCTAATTTGGTGAGAAAGGAGTGGATATAGATTGTATCATAATAACTTGCCACAAGAAAGCATCAACTAAGTAGGAGATAATCACAATGTTTGCTCACTTGATTCCTGCAAAAAGTCACTTAACTGCCAGTAAATGCATACTTAATTTTATCATCACTGCCTTTTTGGGATACGATGATGGAAAGTCAGCATCCAGTAGAAATTAAACAATAACAGGATTAATGTTGTATTCATCCTTTTGCACTCTGATATTTAAGTTGAAGCTTTTTGGAGGAAAAGTTAAAAGATTATGAAAGGCACCCCAATGTAATCTAATTATAAAATACAGGGCATAAAGAACAGTTTTAAATTTCCTGTTTATCAGATGGGAAACAAAACTTTTTAAAAAGGATATTGATACATTTATTTAAAAGAAAACAGTTAATATGCTTTTAGCTAGTCTTTGGTACTAAAATGCCAAAAGATCAGGTAAGGGACCAAATTTATTAGATTTCAAGATGGAAGGCACAAGTACATAAAAGCATATCATTTTAATGAAGAATAATCTGAAATTAACACTATTCTTCTTTACTATATTCGTACCAATCAGATTTATCTTTTCTTTAAGAACTTCACTGCACTGTTACTATGGATCCAATATAATAAAAAATAATACAATGTGATAAACAAATTAGAACAACAATTACCTTACTATCAATAATACAACCAGAATCCAATTATTGCAAACATACTGGAAGAGTCCCATACAGTGTTTATTAGTACTTTTAGTAGATTAAAAGACTGGATTTAGCCAAGAACATCTACACAATTCCCATTACTAAAATCAGTGGGAAAGCCAGCAGGAAGTTGCAAATTCATCAGAGGAACATATTCAAGATTACTTTAATAGAAAAGGACACTCAAAATTTATTTATAAGCAATTTCAGGTACTTACATATGCATTCTTTTGTCTGAAAAATGTTACACTTCAGATAATTTTTCAATGGATCCCAAAATTTTTGCTTTCATTTCCAACCCAAATTATGAAAAAGCAACGCCATCTACACTGCAAATGTGTGAAAGCTCACCCACTCTTTGTATTGAAAAAGCAAAAAAGTATGTGGATAATTCTCCTTAATGTAAACAAATTTATGTTCTATCTGTTGTCACTGCATTTCAGCACAATATCTTGGGATGTGACAAGGAATTCTGAAATGTTTAATAACAGGTAATCTTATAGCTTAGTTAGAATTCTGCACAATCAGAGATCTCTGTCTATTAAATCTATAAACTTGATATCCTGTTTATGGTCATATGAAAATATGAAATGGGAACAGTTTATTCATTTTTTGTCTGTTAGTATTAAATGAAGCTCTATTCCATTCTCCTGTGAACAAAAGTAGAAAGAAAAAAATATACCAGTACCATGTCCAATTTCCTCTCACATTAGGGATACAGGACAACTATGAAATCTCCAGTCTGACTATGCCCTTCAATCAGCTTCTTTAAATGTCACTTTTTGGATATGGAAAAGCCATCATTTCCTTGCTTCCTCCCCCACCCAGCAGCCACCATTTGAAAGCCTGCTGGCCTTGGACTTATAATTTCCTGCTGGCTTCCCCACGGACTTTCTCCTTGCACAAGCTTCCCACAAGCAAAATAAATGGGAAAGCTGGCTAGAATTCAAAGGAGGCAGGGAGAGAGGAAGATGTCCAATGTCTCTTGCCAGCTTTCCATAAGCAAAATCAATGAGGAAGCCAGCTGATAGTCGGAAGTCACTCCCACGTCCATTACTTGACCCATGATCATTCTGTTTCTGTTTAGGTAAGGAACTATCTCTGAGATGATGACCCAACAGGACATCGGATGTGGTTTTCCGGTTTCGCGTGGCTTCGGGGCAGCAGGAATGCGTGACCGCTTGCGATTCCTGCTGTGCTAGCTGCCGAGGTACCCCCGATCCAAATGGGTCAGGGGGATATGGCTGCCCTGTAGAGACAGCCGAAGAGAGAGGGGAGCTGGACAGGGAGTTGGGGGTGTCGCAGACCCCCTCCTCGTCCGGAAAAACCCCTTTTTCCCAAGGCGGTGGAGCAGCGGTCAGCAATGGCCGCCACGAAGAAGCCTGCAACCGGGTAAGATTGTGCTGGAGGAAGCAAGAAAAGTGAAAGTGCTGGCTGAGCCGGGTCAATCAACATCTTTTATATTCTCTGGAACTGAGCTGTCTGAATTGCTGGAGGATACATTGTATCCCTTAGAAGATCGAAAGCGGCGGAGAAGCTGTTAAAGGGAACTTTTTTTTCTTCACTCTACCACCCCATGAAAAAAGCAGAAGAAGATTTGAAATTTGTTTGGGCACTGAAGGTGACATATTCTGAAAGTTGCTTGGACATTGGACTTAAAAATTTAACAAAATTGGAAAACGCTTATTAGAGGTATGGATTTCTGATCATTTAAAAATTGATGTTGCAAGTGGGAAGGGAGAGGAAAAATATTGGAACAGAAGTGGAAAAAGGAGGAGATTGCCAAGAATACTAAAAAAAAAGATATATGGTAATTGGACCTCTTTGATTAAACAGTAACCCCAGAAAGAGAAATAGAAGAAGGAAGAAAAGTATTAACTTTTGGAACTTTTTTTTTGAATTACTTTTGACTAAAAATACTTGGGTGGTTGTTTTGGGGAAAGTTTTTCTTTTCAGGATGGCATCGCTTGTGGATGAACTAAAGATTGAATATCAAAAATATAAAAAGGAAGAACAAGATGGAAAAGATACTTTGGGCACTTCATTTCAATTTTTAGAAATGGCGTTATGTACTTATGAAAAGTTGATTACGCAGCAGAATGACTGGGACAAAGAAGAAGAGGAACAAGAAGCCATCTTTGATGAACAATGGGTTTTTTCCGGGAAGGAGGAGAAAGAGGATAAGAAAAAGGGGATTTTAAGGTTTGAAAAAACAACCAAAAAAAAAAAGAAAAATGAGAGGAAAGGTGGATGCAAGGTTAGAAAGCAAAGGAAAGGGAGTAAGAAAAGGGAAGAGGAGAGACAAAGGGGTAAAAAGGGCAAGGAGAAGAATAAGCAAGAAAGAAAAGGGGGGAGGAGAAGCCTCAATGGTGGGAAGCAAGATCTAAAGAAAAAAAGTTTATTTAGAGACAATGGGTAAATTTAATTAAGGATAAAAGGGGGATTCTGGAAGGTACATAAGATTGTGTTTTTATATGTGTATTTAGAGTATAAAATTTATTGTGTAAATTTAGAATTTACTAAACAGAATCCCAAGATAAATTAAGTGTTATATGAAGTACTTTTAAGTTAGGGTAAAGGCGTCACTCCAAATAGTGTATAGGAGAAGTATAGTAAAAGAAAAGAGATGGATAGTTGGAAATAGAACAGACAAAGAATGTTATTGAAAATGGTTATAAGATGTTATGCTTGATTGTTTGTGCACTGTTTTTGTAAAATTAATAAAATTGGTTTATAAAAAAAGAAAAGAAAATGATAACAAGATATGGAAGGATATATAAAATGAATATGCTGTTTGAATTTGTGTCTGTGTGAAGAGTTTTAACCCGGGATCAGGCAGCCTTCAGAAAAGATGTTTTAGTTTATGTTCTTTGTGTTTTTGTAAAATTAATAAAATTTGTTTAAAAAAAGAAAAGGACATCAGATGTCTAATCAATATATGTATTTGTTGACAGAACAGTAATTGTCAGTAGAGCAAATTTCCTTTTCTCCCTACATCCCCATAGGATTCCTAAGGGTAAATTTCATGCTACAGTGATTTATGGGAGAGGACAGCAATTGCATAACAAATTCAAACATACATAGTCCAACTTTCATCAACTACACTTAAATGTGCAAAACCACAAAAATAAAGATAAATGTACACAAGTTCATTACCACACTGAAATGCAACCATGTATGGAGAGATGCTAGTGCAATAAATAAATAGGGATCCAATAATATTGAGTTCAAAGCAGAAAACTGCCTTGGGTCTTGTGTGTTATGCCCACTTTATCTATTAATGGCTCTTTAAAGAAGATGTGCCTTTTCTGGATACATATGGTAGCTGTGCAGCACCCGGTTCTCTTTTGTCAAATTCTCACTATATGCTAAATAAAACATAAAGTCCCCAGAAAATATGTGCCTGGATGTTGCTGCCTTGTCACCATAACTTTAATTCAATCCTGTCCTGTGGGATACCACAGTTTCTATGTGAGCCCAGGAAATGGCATAACTGACGTAAGGAGCTGCTGATAGGGACAGCAAGCATGCCCACTATATTCAAGGTAACTTTTTATTTTAAAAAAATAATTTATTTTAAAAAAGCAACTATGTCAATTATGCATTTAGTAATTATTTCCCATTGTCATATTAACATTTAACGTACAAAGTTTCATTAAGTAATGAAGTATATTTTCTTCACATTTGGACAAAACACCAGAGAAATGTTAATACAGTGTAACTTCATAGAGTACTGCACTTTGTATGTGTTTCTATCAAATCAGACCCAGAGGTGGTATTCATCAGGTTCTGATTAGTTCTGGATAGTGGAAATTTTGAGTAGTTCGGAGGACTGGCAAATTCTACCTCTGACTGGCCCTGCCCCCATCTAGTCTCTACCTTCCAAGTCCCAGCTGATCGGCTGGGTCTTCTTTTGTTGCCCTGCATAAGAGAACAGAGCTGGAAAGCAGGTTAATGGGGTGGGGAGGGAATGGGATTTTGCAGTAACCTTCCCCTGCCATGCCTACCAAGCCATGCCCACAGAACCAGTAGTAAAATGTTTTGAATCCCACCACTGACCAGACCTAAGAGTAACAATCCAAAAGAACAAAAACATGAAACACAGACCAAAAACACTGAAGAGAGGGTGTATTTTTTTTTTTTTTGCGATTTAAATATTGCTAATTAGACCATAATGCAGAATTAACTTAATCTTCAAGTTGGGTAAGGAAAAAATAAATAAAACAAAAGTAACTTATAATCAGTATTTTAGGATTTCCAGGTTTGGAGAGAGACTATGAAGGGAGAGGTTAAAAGAAATGACAAACTCATTCATTCAGTTGCTTCACTTAGTTGTAAACAAAATTCAAATCTGTACTAATGCCTTGAATGCAATGTGTTCCTGGCAAGAATTCTTCTTGACTTAGTTGTCAACGACGAAAGCATTTTCGTTTAGTTTGCTACTGTACAAGCTTTCAAAATTGGGAAAAGGATTTTAAAGGCCATGTACAAAATGGTGTATGGAAGGCTTATACTGAAACTTGCATGAAGATTCAGTGGTTCATAGTCAGCCATTTTTAATACAATGGTAACCTATATTCTCCTTTGGAGAAATATCAAAACATCAAGGGTGAACATAGAGCTTACATTTTAAAAGAGCAGGAATCTGCTAGGACAATACTGCTTCTTCCCTCTATGGAGGAGGATTGAGAACAGATCTTATGTTTCCTTCCCTTCTCATTCCCACCCTGAATACTTAATGATTGCTGAGAGGTTCAGAACTGGTTTTAAAGTAAAGCTCCTGGAACAATCAGGATAAGGAGTTCTCTATTGCACTCGCCAAGAATGACCCCATATACAAATAAATGCAAATTCAACCCTGAGAGACAAGGACAGTATCCATTTTGATGAATTACAGGAAAGAAATCTTGAAAGCTGGCCTTGCTATTTGTTAATTTGCCTTGTAAAGTTTTCAGTTCACTGTCCATACACAATATCTGCAAAATGCAAGGTAGCTTTTTTGTCCCTTTGGTCACATTATGATTCTTCTAAAGGGAACAAAAAGACCAAACAAAGAAACAGGTTGAATACATGCACGTGCATATTATACACCCTCTTCTGGTGTGAGTATGCAATTTATGCTAAGGGGGGGGGGTATATAAAAAGTAATCCCTGGATCTGAAAAATGTCCATATTTTTCTATGCATTTTTTATGTTTCTATGTAATAGGTATGTGCCTGTAGTATATGCACAGCTTCTCACATTTTTTTCCTTGTAAAGCTGGAAGCAGAAATACATTGGAATTTAGATTTTCTTTAGCAGATTTATGGCTTGCCTTAATGTGCAAACCAGAAATTGTGCTCTAAAATAAACTCTAGTCCAGGGGTCCCCCAACCTTTGGGACTCCAGGACTGGCAGTGGGGGATGGGTTGGGTTCGTGTGCACAACCTAGATCCCTTACATGCTCAAATGAAGCTTTGTGTGCCTGCCACTTTAACAGCCTGGTTAATGATCTGCGGCCTGGGGGCTGGGAACCCCTGCTCTACTCAATTTCCAAACCAGTTTTAGCCCTTCAATTGCTTTTGGAAGTTTATTTTAAACTTAATTTCTAATTTGCCCATATGAAAAATATATGCTAAAGTAAAGTGGTGATCAAGTAAAAAAGCTGATCAAATATAACAGTGTTTTGTACAGAATCAATCTTATGAATGAGCACTGCCTAAATTATTACTTTCATATAACCTATGAAAGATCATATGTTAAGTGATTATGTATTAAATCTCTAGTATCATTTATAAAGTAGGAATAATAATCTAATACAGTATAAAAGAACACATAAGCTAGTAACTGTTTTAATCAGCCATATATAGGGACATACATAATTACTTTAAATTTGCAATGTCCATTCCAATATTTAGAATCTTTTGTTACAAAGAAATCAGATAAAGTAATACTTTTGATGATAAAAAAACAGAGTCAAAACATCATATTGCATCAAACAACCACTAAAGGGAAATTATACCCTAGAAACATTAATTTTATATGAAAAGATGTAGAGCAGATGACCTCAAATCCTTCGACAGAACAAGCGGTCAAATCTGTCAAAACAGCAGAATGTTGAAGTCACTTTGGTATCACTCAGTTGGGTTTGATAGATAAACAACTCCTTCCACCTCAGCCTGTTTCACTTGTAATTATAGTTCTTCCAAGTGGTCACCTACTGTATGAATTAACACTCATGGGTTATGTACCTGTACAAAGCCCTATTAGGAACCTGTTGGCATTTGTATAAATTTTTTGTGAGCACCTGCCCTATGGATTCCATATAATCTTTCCAAATTTGTATAATTTGTAAGACAAACATAATGGATCTGAAGTAACAGTAATATTGCCTAGAACAGTGTAAAAAGAAGGTTGTATGAATTCCCAGTTAATTATTCCAAAAAAAAAAATCTCAAAATATAAATATTTGCAACAGAAGTTAAATGACTATGGCAAAAGAAAACATAAGATAGTACCAATAGTAACAGGTGCCCTGGGAGCAATCCCAAAACATGTTCAAAACCACTTGAACACCATTGGTGCCAGCAAAATCGGTCAATTGCAAAAAGAGGTTTACTCAGAACAGCCTACATCCTGCAATACTTTTAACGTCGTCAAACATCAACATTTGCCTATCGGAGTGCCTTGGGAAGGACTCCATAGGTGGGTAAAAATGTTAAATCCAGTCTAAGCATTTGGCTATGTGTTCACCCATCAAAATAATAATAAAGTGACCATGATTTCAGCAGTTATCCAAGGAAGAAGTTTTGGATGGCACTTCAGAAAAGCTGAGCATTGATTTCCATCTGTCAATTACAAAAGACCACACTGTTTGGATTTGTACAAATATTACATTACGACATCCTAGGTTCTTGGGAAGAACATGATGCAAATGAAGGCCAACATTAGGTAAGCAACTGACAGCTGTGTATATAATAATAATTATTCCAACAGTTTTAAGCTCCAACCCCAAAGATTTCTTGGAATGGAAAAAAAGACCACTTCATATAATAATTTAATTAAAAATTTCATTTACTATGAATATAATTTTTACAAAGAGGGAATATTGTATTCTTTCAGATTTGAGTTCCTTATGGTAAAAAAGTTTGGTGCAGTAGTTCATCTTGTGGACCAAGTAATTGTTAATATGTAAATATTCGAAGATAATAGTTCAATCAACTCTGATTAATATCAGGGACCAGTAGCTATCATCAATCAAAAAAGCAACATGTTTTGATCCTGAAAAAATTACAGATCCAGGCTTTGGAGGTTTATTTTATCTTAAGAATATCAATTCCCCCCTCCCCCGGCATCATATAGGTATTGCTAATTAATTTCAGGTAAATAGTCATCAATCAAATAGAATTTCCATTAGCAATGATGCACAATTATTTACAAAATAAAAGTTCTAACTTCAGTTGAGCAAAGATAAACCCATAGAAGCTAGAAATAAACGACTATATCTTTATTTCAGACAAGGACTTAAGTTGTTGAATGACGTACCTTGCTACCAGAACGGAAAAAGTTATTCAGATGTTGATATTGGATATACTGTAGTTAACATCTTTTTTTTAAAAAATGAAAATTTTGTTCAACCCTTTAGCTTTAAAATGAATCAATTTATCTATGAAAAAACTATAATATTTTAGCATATGATACAAGGACCAACTGAGCTATGATAGGTACCTGAGTTCCAGCTACGAGGAACAAATTATATTTATGGGGTTAGTTCTAGTTCTTTAACCACAGAGGTTCATCTCCAATTTTTCAAATCATCTCCAATTTTTATGAAGAGCAGGATGCTTTCAATTCAAGCCATAAATTCAAGATGCTGTATTATAATAACTGTTATCACTAATAAACTACAACCACCACCATTACAGAATCAATTAAATGCTGATTAAATTAATTAAAGCAATTAAACTAATAGTTTAGATATGGCCGTTTAAACCTTTATATAATGGTAACATCAATTTAATAAATCCAGAGATTTCAGAAATGATTGTTCTAACACAATTCTCTGAAACAACAATTATTTGCTTACATTTTGTTTTTTCTTGTCTAGCTAGTAATAAATGTTGGAGAAACCTATGGAAAAGTATGGTAGAATTATTTCAGACACTGAAATGATGTGTCTTGTTTTCTAGCAGATAAAAAAAACTATTTACCGATATATTTGCTAGAAAAGTATGTGACATTTTCTATGTAGTTTTCTTATGCCATGCCAATCATAAAAGGGATTATACACATGGATTATAATTTAATTTATAATCCACATACCATTATTCAATTGTTAAGAAAACTCAAGATTTGGTCTGTGCCTGGGTAAAAAAAACTGCTTATTTTAAATGAACAATTCAAATCTATTGCATTTAAAAGTAAGTCATTTAGTTTCATTTTCCTTGAATTTTATGATATAATCATTTTCATTATATTAGGCATACTGTACTTTAAGATCATGCCCTACAAGTTAGTCATTCCTCCCCACCCTCCAATTTAAAAAGCCTGAAGAAATAGTTGCCTTTTGGTTGCTTTTATTGTTTTATTGCTTTTACTCCAACTGTTCCAATCCTATCTGAAGGTTGATTACTAGAACTGTAGTCAACCCATTTTTTTTTCATTCCCTGCACTCAATATTTCTTTTCTCTGCTTCTTTTCTGCTTCTTTTCTTTATCCAATCTGTTAACAGACCTGTTACCTCACTCAGGCTCATCTCAGTTTATTCTAGTCTTTTATGTTAGACTTAGTCCAAAGTCCAAGTATCTACTGGATCACTTCTGCCTGTTTCCTACAGAATTAAACAGTAACACTTACTCTTGGAGAATTCTCCTTCAGCATTCCTTCATACAAAAATATGTTTGAGAATTTTGTCTTTTAAGTTTTACATCTTGCTCAGAAAAAAATGAAAACAGACACTCATTTTTGATGGATCTCCTTTCAATGGCGTTACTCTACTCTACACCAGTTTCCTAACCTTTCTGGCTTTGTAGGCCAACAAGGAGGGAAGAGAGAAGGGATGTTCCATGTGAGCAGTGGGTGACCAAACATGCACAACTCCATTTGCACAAGCAGTGGGCTCACATGCCGGCAGCTGGCACAGATGGAGCATGCACAGACATGTTTGCCTGCTGTTTGCCCTTTTCCACAACCTGGTTCCAAATGGACAGTGGGCAATGGCCTCTACACCATTACATTGTGTTCTGTATGTTGAATAACAGAGGTTAGGTTTCTAATAGGGTTTTAAAAAGTAGAATGGTATCTGCTGAACTTTTATTTTAACGACAGAGTGAAACTCTGTTTCCTCCAGATTTTTTTCTCTGTTTCCTCCAGGTTATAAATCAAAAACTGAGTTTTTATTTCAGAATTATGTTGTTTATACATCCTGTATATTTTAATAAGCAGGAAAAGCAATGCTTGGATTTGCACATATTCTATGCCAATACATTACAATATGGGTGCCAAACTTGCGGAGTCACATTGCCGTCACATGACGTATCACAATGTTTTTTCCCCTCTGTGGAGCTGAGGTGAGCATGGCTTGCAAGTGAGGCATTTGGCCTGCAGGCTGCCGTTTGACACTCCTGCATTATAATATACTAGGTTCTATGGAGGCCAAACACCAGCTAAAGACTGGGGTTTGGTGCTAGTTCGCTTCGCTTCCTCGTGGTGCACCGTAGATAGCCTAGTAGTGTGAACCAAATGATTAGCAACAATTGGAAGCCAGATTACATTGAAGAATTGGCAGTTAATGACAGTTGGCAGCCAGTAAAACTCCTGGCTCTCTAAATACATGGCACAGATCACCAGCATTGGTCAACTCTGAACAGGATCCGTACCCAACATGGTGTCTGCCAGGACTCATTGTTTAAGTAGGGTCTTATCTCTATCCCTCAGTGTGACTGTGGTGCTCCTCAACAAAATATCTATCACATTGTGTCCGAATGTCCATGAAGAGCTTACATGTACCAATGTCTGATTTTTTCAACATAGACCATCCTGTCCTTGAATGGCTGGGTGGACTGGAGATTAACATTTGAACTACTATAAATCCATGTATTTGCCATATGCTAAATAAATAAATAAAACCACTAAAGAACTGGCAGCTGTGATTTCACAATTTTGTCTATATAATAATAATAATACCATGTTTCTCAGGAAATAAGGCAGGGGCTTATTTATTTTTAGATCCCCTCGAGGGGTGTCTTAATTTTCCTCTCCACCGGGCCGCTTCTTTAGCAGCCACAAGGAGCGCCCCATGCACTTCCTTTCTTGCCTCCCTGTAGCCTGCTGTCATCCACTCCAGAAAGCCTGGCAAGATGCCCGGGGGGTGGTGGCTTTGGATGAGTGACGACTGTGGCAGGGAAAGCAGGGATCAAAAGAAGTGGCGCGGTGGCCAGACTTTCCTGAGTGGACTAAAGCAGGTTACAGGTAGGGGGCACATGGGGGGCCACTCCTTTTGGCAGCCGCACATGCACTTAAACAGGCCCAAAATTCTGGGGCCTTAATTTAACCGCATGTGCACAAAACAGTGCTGGGCCTTCATTTTTTGGGGGACGACGACGATGACAAATTAATAATAATAATAAAATAATAATAATAATAATAATAATAATAATAATAATAATAATAATAATAGTAGTAGTAGTAGTAGTAGTAGTAGTAATAGGCATTGACAAAATAACCATAAAGTCAATTGCAAAAGGCAGCTTTACTCGGAACAGCTTGCACCTTGCAATGATACCATTAACATCATCAAATATCTACATCTAAGTACCCCAGGTTTTGAAAAGGACTCAGTGGACAAAAATGCCAATTCAGTTTGAACATCCAGCTGACTATGTGATGAACAACAACAATAATAATAAATGTAGACTACAAACAATGGCATGACAAAGTAGCAACAAGGGAAAATTGAAAGATCTCAAGAAATACCATTTGCCTGCAAGCAAAAACTGGTGAACTGGTGAATAAGAGAAAGGAATAGAAAAATGAAGAAGACAAAGTGCTCTGGCCCTTAATAGTTCAAACAGATAGGCACTTGCTACGTAACACCCAGACTTAACAACTGTCAATAAGAAAGACAAAAAAAAGTCTGGTTAGTGGACATGGCAATAACTTGAGACAACAGAAGAACATCATCAAACATCAATGTCTGCTTATCCTACATCAGCAATAGCTAACCTTTCTGTCATCACGTGCCGAAAGTGCATGCCTGCACCCATAATGCAATGCATGTGCGACCCCAGCCCCCTGAGCATGCGTGCGCGACCTTGTTAAAGTTTAGTCAATTGATAATTACTAAGCTAGCTCACATAAGATACTGTTGGCCAAAGTTGTGATTATTTTTATATGTAAGCCACTAGGAGCAATCATGGAAAAGTATTATTAGGAGTGCCAAAAATTAATAGGGCTCTCTGAAAGAGTGTTTAGAAAAATGATTTAGAGAAGCTTAGCAATATGCACAAGCTGATGTATTAGGATTTGTTTGGTTAATCACTATTTTTGCTCAATCAACTATACATGTTAAGAGTATAATTCTCGTAATTCCTACACTCCAGTAGCTTGACTGAGGTCATGTCCTCTTTCCTATTATCTCTTGCAACATCGTTTTCTTTAAGGGAGATACAGGATGATCATAATTTTCTTTTGTCTTCTTCCTCACACCTCATTCCTTATCTTTCTCTACATTACTTAGAAGTTATCTCAATCTCCACACCCTAGATTTCTCACTCCTCGTGTTGTAAAGACAATCTTTATACTAGCCACATATAAGTTGGATTACAGTCTATTTTTCTAAGCACTAAAGTAAAATAAACGCTTCTTGAGGATATTTTTAATTTTCCAAAGTCTTTATTACTATTAGAAACAGAGTTATTTCCAAATTGGGCACCTCTGAACAAAATATTCTTCTTAATGAATCTCAAGTGAACAATATTGACATGGCTAAAATTAAGCACCACATTTTTCTGTACATTTGGATCCACTTACTATTTATATGCAGTTATTTATTCAGATAAAAAAAAACATACATAAGTTGCAAGTTCTGACACCCTCTTCCATTAGCCAAACTCATTGGAACTTATACTTCAGGGTCAAAAATTCTTATTCACAAATTCTTATTCATTTTAACAATAAAACATGATTACCAAATCAACATATGTAGCTTCATTGTCAAAATATGCAGAGTGATATGGATGTTGATATTAAAGTTCATCTTGAATGGGAAAGATTGAGAATAACACTGGAACATTTTTTAAAATTTATCAATCATTTTACCAATCATATTATTTTCTTTTCTCTATTATTTTGTTGCACAGTGTCAGACTGGAAAATGTTAAAATTAAGGATCCAAACAAGCATCCTCACCACCACCAGCATTTCTTGAATGCTACAGCTGAAATGGGAAAATAAGACAATGGTAACAATGTTTAACTGATATGAATGCCATTTGTAATAAATCTATGATTTAAAAAAGCCTAAATTAACGGGAGTAAAGACCAAAAGGAAAAAAAATGATACTGAAGTTCGTTAAACTGTGGTTTGTTAAATGGACAGTTTATTATATTTTTCTCTCAATCTTGCCAATCTGACCAGGGAAGCAGCAGGTTTTTCCACTTGCTACTATATTATCTTGATTTTATGGGTAAAAGATATCAAAGACCAAGGACAAATCATTGTATTTTTATTACATCCTGCTTGGCCAAAAACAGAAGTAAGGAGGGATATGCAGGTCGGGGCTTAGACCAACTTCAGACAGAGGATTTCTCAAACCAAGTCAGAAGAAAAGTCCAACAACTTGCCAGGTTTTAAGAAACATGTGTCCCAAAATACTATACAATTCAAGAATAAATGTCCTCTTTGAGTATGGACTTATTCAATAGCAAAGTTCTACTTAACAGGGGCACCTTCATCAAAAGGTTGTAATAGATGATAGTTGTACCATAGGTAAAGTCCAAGAAGCGTTAAACTTGACTTTCACATTGTGGTTAGATTGAGATTTTCATGCTCTAATCTAATGTGTGAACCCTGGCATGCACTTGATCATTATTCCTGGCTTTTTCCAATGGCTTGATTATTTACTTGTTTGTTTCACTTCTATATGCTCCATAGAGCGTAGGTCATAGAAAAACCCACAAGCAATATCTTCATTGTGATTGCCTATCTCAGCCATCATTCTCCTTGTATCCTGTAATGATGCACCCACACAACACTAATAAAACTGCCTCCTCCCTTCCCATCTCCCTTATAATCCCCATTACCTTCTGAACCCATGATACCAAAGCTGAGTTCGTGAAGAAATATTGTGTAATAGTATCTGTGTGAAGGAGCTTGAAGAGATGAAAATAAGCACCCCTGCTAAAATATTTTAATCTCCTTATGAACTGAATATGTGAAAATCAGCATATATTACACTTATTAATTCTTCATTTAGAAGAATTGAGACAGAAGTGATTTTAAGAACCAGTTGTCTCAAAATTAAAATAGTGGCACTCCTAGTTATAACTCCTAGTTATGCAAACATTCAATGTTATTTCCTTGGGCAATTTAGACAAATGAGATTGTATTTTGTATGTTAGAGTCAATGAAGTATAAGGGTAGTAATCAGATATCCAGATTACACCTACCTTTCTATCTTTATGTCTGTTTACAGAGTCCAAGTCACTCTTTGTATGAACTTCCCACCCACCAGGAAATGCACACTATACCACAAACAGTTCAAAGTAAACTTTCAAATCCAAGTAGGTCCATTATGAACAGATTATATTGTCAATTTCAGCTTTACAATGACTCCAGTTACTGTATAATAGGTTAAAAATAAATGTAGATGCCCTGTGCAGGGCAAGAAACTTGTGGTCCATGCTATTGGCAGTTAACGCTTACAAGCACCACCATCAGATGAGTGATTCAGTAGCAACTGTTGAACAATTCTTCTTCAAGCCTTCCACTCGTATTCCTTTTATGATTCATATGGTAGTATATTTTATATGCAAAATATTTCAGATTCAATTCCAAAACAGAGCTTTGTTTGCAGCCCTGGGGACATTGTAGCGCTAGAAAGATCAGTTTCTTAGGTTCATGTATATTTAGATTTACCTCCTAAATCTGGATGGATAGTTTAACAAGCTGAGAAATTGTTTTCTTCTGACAACTCTCCCAAACAAAAATCTTGTGGGGTTCTGACACACTCCTCCAGCATCCTCTAAAAGTTTAGCACATATTTATAAGGATCTGTGGTTGTTTAACCAATCTGTCCAATTTAGGAACAGTTCTAATAGAGATTTTCTTGATCTTTAAGCTGATGTCAGTCAGTGAAGGAACTGAAGGTGAAAAGTGGTTGGATGATTCAGCAAGACAATGATCTAAAAATATAACTCTAAATTAACTACTTAGTACTTAAAGGAAAGAAAGATAAAGCATCTGAAAATATTTCACTATTCTCAAATTTGAATATTATTGGAAATTACTGGAATTCTGAAGGGAGGTTTCAAATATGCTATACATGCAAGATTATCTAAGAATATACTATTAGATAACAACCATATACTTGCATACCTAGAAGCAGGCATTTGATGAGGCTAATTTTTGAGCAAACAATTCTAGCATAGTATACATTATACACAGTGGTAAAACCAGATGCACTGATATTTTACCATGCAAGTTATTTATTTCCCTTATGCAACAAAGTATTTATAAATATTTTTTGTTGATACCAGTAAAATTTGGCACTCAAATTGCAGTTTCAACACTGTAACGTTTTCTTTGATATTTTGGAGAAATAAACATATCAAACCTCTGTAAACCTTAACATACATTTATTTGTACACCAAAACAAATGAGGGAAAACATTGCCTCTCTTCCTGTTGTAAAGTTCTTGTGCTACTGCAAATGTTCCAGGCCCTCTGAAGCCAACAGAAAACAGAATAACAGAGTTGGAAGGGTTAGGGTTTATATAACAAATAACTTCCCCAGCACCCAATTCAATGTGGCTTTCCCACTAACTTGAAATTGATTGCCTATGATGTAATATATTTCAACAATACTGAAGAGTGCTATGTGCAGCAAGAGGAACACAGGCATAACAAAGCTAAAGAACTTTTTCAGAGCAGGTGTGGCATGCTAAACACTCTTCAATTGCTTGGAACAAGAGCAGTATGTAAGATATAAAGGAGAAGAAGTTGTATATATAAGTGGAGTATATATCTTCACTTAACAAGGTTATTATACTCCACTTCAATATAATTCCTGTTGTACCCAGAATTTCTAACAAAAAATATTGATTTTTTTTGTTATCTGAACATCATTTATTAAAATTGAATGAATTCAAGTACTATTTGAAATTCTAGCATGAATTCAAACAGCTTATTTGGTTATTATGAACTGCTGTTCTTGGGAGTGGGCTATGTACACCAGTGGCAGGATTCAAAAAATTTTATTACTGGTTCTGTGGGCGTGGCTTGGTGGGCATGGCAGGGGAAGTATACTGTAAAATCTACATTCCCCCCCCCCCACTCCAGGGGAAGGATACTGCAAAATCCCATTCCCTCCCCACCCCACTAACCTGCTTTCCAGCTCCATTCTCCTGTGCAGGGCAACAAAAGAAGACCCAGCCGATCAGCTGGGAGTCGGAGGCAGAGAATAAATGGGGGAAGGGCCAGTCAGAAAAGTGGTATTTGCTGGTCCTCCGAACTACTCAAAATTTCTGTTACCAGTTCTCCAGAACTGGTCAGAAACTACTGAATACCACACTTCTGATGTACACACTAACACCCCCCCCCGCTCCCCCCCAAAAATTTATGAAACAATTTACAGTTACTGATTATAGTTTTGCTGCTAGTTTGAAGTAATATGTAGACTTTGGCAGGTACTTGGATCAGAACTATCTGTAAATTCCACATTGAAATGGCAGGCAAGAAAGTTTAATTTAAAAGAAGACAGTGATGGTAACAAATTTCTAGAAGATATTTCCATAATGCTACTAAGAAAACAGCAAGGACCTGAGTTTGACTCAAGGTATCCTCTAGTATCATATTATTATTAGCGGTGTTATTATTGTTATTCAATGTCTATTGCTTTTATTGCTTTATATGGGCTGCATATTTTTACATATTTCCACCAGTCCAGGAAAGCAAGGCTGAACGAGCAGTTAGAAATATATATAATTGCATGTGGTTACTTTCTCTGCTTTTTAGGCCTATCATTTTAACTTTCAGTAATTGTTATAGTCCCTCTTTTTTCCTATTTAGGGATGTATATTATGTCAATTATGTTTTTTGTGATTAAATTGATTTTATCCTTTATTAAGACATTCTTTGGTAAAAGAGGAAGTGCAAATGAGCTGTTATTATTCTATTCATTCCTTCAAAGCCAGAGTGAGGATTTCAGTATTTGCACAGGAAAATGATTGACAATAATAACCAAGTAATAGGAAAGCGTTCTTTCAATATTTATTGTACAAAGAAAAATACTAAGTGTATGAATAAAGAATACATGTGACAGTGAAATGGGAAAGGGCTCTGCCATTTCCCCATCCATATATTTGTCTGATGGATACTTTAAAATGTGCAGGGTATTTTTTTTTATCATTACTGTGATGCTTTAAGAAAGAACTTAGTTAGGAAAACAATGCTAAGCTAACCAAGATGTATATTATCAAACTAAGAATGTTGCTCCTTGACTTATCATTATAGCTTCAGTCAACTACAATTTTCAACAAGGTACTGCATGCATTTTTATCCTGATTCACCAAATAGGCTGGTGCTTGGTAAACTATTTTTTTCATTGATATCAAAACAAATTCAGGTGAAATTCTAACCTTAATTGGAGTGGTTTTACCACATAACTTGCTATGCAAAGGAAAAGGTCTGCCTGAAGAATAGAATAAGTCAATTAGAAGTCTGTTTTGTACCAAGGTGCAGCCACAATGCATCTAGCTCAGTGATAGCAAAACTTTTTGTTGTGTTGTGCTGAAAGCGTGTGGCACAGCACCCACAATACAATACATCCTGCCCCCCCTGCACATGTGGGCACAACACCCCTGCCTCCTTACCTGCGCTGCACATGCACGCACCTCCCAACTGATTTTCAGCCTGTTTGAGGCTCTTTTTGCCCTCCTGGAGGCTTGAGGGAAGCCTCTGCAGCCTCGGGAGGCCAAAATATGGGCCTTTCAGAAATACTGGAAATGCCAGTTTTCAGCCTCCGGAGGGCTTCTGGAGCTCAGGGGAGGCCGTTTTTGTCCTCCTGGAGGCTCAAGGGAAGCCTCTGGAGCCTAAAAATGGGCACTTTTCAGCACTTCTAGTATTTCCGGAAGGCCCGTTTTTTGGCTTCCCAAAGTTGCAGAGGCTCCCCTCGAGCCTCAGGGAGGGCGAAAACAGCCTCAAATGGGCCGAAAATCAGCAGGGAGGCGCACACATGTGCAATACAGGTAAGTTTGGCTGGAGCTCGCATGCCTGCACAAATGGCTCTGCATGCCACCTACGGCACGCATGCCATAGGTTCACCATCACAGCACTAGCACTTTAAAGACTTATATATTGCTTTGTAGTGCTTTACAGCCCTCTCTAAGCAATTTACAGAGTCAGCATATTGCCCCCAACAATCTGGGTCCACATTTTACCCACCTCGGAAGGCTGGAAAGCTGAGTCAACCTTGAGCCTGAAGAGATTTGAACTTCCAAACGTCAGCAGTCAGCCAAGTACACTGCAATACTGCACACTGTGCCATCTGGCTCATATGATAGGTGCATAAACAACACAGAACCTATAAATTCTTATTTATTTTATTTAGCGTATGGCAGACAACACAAGGCCCATGGGCCAGATCCAGCCCACAACTTGTTTAAATCCAGCCCATGGGGCTGTCCCGGAGATGGCGAGGGGCTGGCCCCTGCTGCCTCAGCCCGCTGCTCCCTGGGCACGTGTATAGGAGGCGAGCATGCGAGGACTGGACGTTCTGCAACCTTTTGATAAGCAAAATCAATGAAAAAGCCACATTCACTTAACAACCATGTTACCAACTTATCAATTGCAATGATTTACTTAACAGTGGCAAGAAAAGTTGTAAAATGGTACAAAATCCACTTAACAAATGTCTCACCTAACAATAGAAATTTTGGGCTGAATTGTGGTCGTAAGTCAAGGATTATCTTTTTATTCAACTGGCCCTTTAACGGCAACTGTAATGCTGATATGGCCCTGAGTTTGACACCCCTGGCATATGGCATATGCAGAGATCATACAATCACAGATATAAATTATAAATTGATATTAAATTTACTTGTAAATTCATCCAGTTTAATGCACTTTGGAATAGCAGTACTATTCGATAGTGGTGCTGGTTTGGTCTCTGACCTGTCTCTGACACACATTGGCACTATCATTTATCTGCACTTAGTTTTGCTACACCATGCTGATCCTGATTTAGAGAAGTTGAAAAAAGTGGCTTCTTCAAAGCAGTGAGTATATCATATTTTTGTGTGTGATATCCCGTAAATTATTTGAAAACTGCTATAATACTTGCTCAGCGTTCTCCTCTCAAGTCTAAGCACTTCCTTTTCCATTTTTTTCAGGATTTAATTTCTAATCTCCAAATCACCCTTCTTACCTTTCTCCAAACCTGTTTTAGTTTGTCTAAATCATATTTAGGTTCTGATAATGGACACACTATTTGAAGTGAACTGTGACTATTGTAGAATAAAGTGAAACAATTTCTCACTCTAACTTAAATGCTATCCTTCTAAATTTAATTTTTAAAGTCATATTCACTGAGATTCATATTATTCATAATCAACTGTCGTCCCAAAATCTCTTTCATGAGAACTAATATTAAGCCAATTAACTCCATCTGATTTTTTCTTAAATAACTTTATATTCCTCCTTTATTAAATTTCATTCTGTTATTTTCACTCTATGTCTCCATTTATCGAATCCAGACATCCCAAATTGTCTCAGTTCATAATGTCCTTAATATCTCAGTAATTATTTTCATTGTATCCCTAGGCTAGTAGTTCATGCAGTGCCCAACAGATATCAACAAGCATAGCCATGTTTCCTTCCAAAATTTAAAATATCCTGGACTAGCCCCTCTGAGTTTGTTGCAGAACCTTAGGACAAAGTTTCAGAACTGCTTGTCTAAGCTATTAGCTATCTTGCCCATTCTTATCTTATCTGAAGTCTAATAACCATTTTTTTCCATTTCCCTGTCAAAATCATTACTATCTATAGTCCTGTAGTCATTTTAAAACAACAATATGCATGAGTCATAGCCTTTAATGAAATAATTATTTTTTTCCATAATGTAGGAAAAAGCAAAGTAAGGGATATTGCATCTGGCTAAATATTGCTGAATTGTAATTCACTCTTGCTGCTTGGAATTGCCGAGAACTATAATTCAGCCCAAGCTGGCAAGCTATATTTCCCCCCACTGGGTCTACAGTAAACCAAAGCTGAGCTTTTAAGTGGCAGTACCATCTGGAAATCACTATTTATCTAAGTTCATTCTATCTCTTTGCTCTCTTTTTAAACATTATCTCTTTTTAAACATTAAGCAAAAGTTGTATACTTCATGTTAAAATAGATATTTCCCGGAGAACTACGCAATACTTTGAAAATATTTCAATATTTAATATGTTTGCAACACCAGCATAGAACTCTTTAGAACAACCACATCTTTTCTAGAGATCATGTGGTTGCCATGAGATTTGGCAAACAATGCAACAGTTTTAAAGTTTCTGTTTATTTATTTATTCTGCTACACTCCAAGCAATTCTGATTGTTCACAACATAAGCAGAATTAAATACATCAAACCAATTTTTCAAAAACCCTCAAAACCACATCTGAAGTTCAAAATTCAAAACCATTTATGCTTTCAAAGACTTTGGTACTGAATTTGAAGCACTGATTGTAAATTGTGTCGATTTCCATATATATTAAAATATCTAGATAAAAAAGCAGTGGGTCTATTATGAAAGACAAGCAAACAGGATGATGGGAAAGTAATTAAGGGTCCAATTTGTACAAAAAAATCTAAGTTTATTTATATATCTAAAGGGTTAGGGATATGGAAATATTTGATAAGAATATTTTTAGCTAAAATAATAGCAATAGGTGGTTCAAAACCATTTCTCAATTGTCATTTGCCTTCTTAAGGTTTCTGAAATAAAATGTCCTGTATTTCATGCAAGAGGAAAAGAGTTCTCAATTTGTAGATGAAATATAATACATCTATGGTCACTTTATTTAGAAAAAAAATGAGAAAAACACAGCTTGCTAATGAATTAGATCACCGAAATATACAAAACATACTAATGAATTAATTTGTTATGAAATTCATTGCTAATAATTTAATTTTACTTTCATTTATAGCAGTTAAAAAAACACTTTTGAGAAAACTTATTTGAGTGATGCTGATTGGTTCAAAGCCACTGTAGCTGAATTCATGTCTAAGGCAGAACTAGAACACCAGATTTCTAGCCTGGTACCTTAACTGCTGTTTCAAACTTTGTTTCAGTACTGAATAGAAATATCTTTAAAAAGTGTTCTCTGGCATTCAAACAAAGCAAAGGAAAACTCATACCACCAGACATATCAGCAGCAGAAGAAATCTGGGAAACAATTATATATAAAAGTGTACAAAGGGAAGGTGACACATATCATATCTTTAGATAACAAATGACTATATACATGGAATAAAGATAGTCATACATTCCAACATATTCTATGGAATTTATTGTAATTCCCAATTGGATTAAAATATTGCATCAACAGATTCTAATGGGCTATAGAGCCATTTCCGGTAAACATCCCATAGAACTTTTCAGGATGAGGAAAAAAAAGATTGGGCACATATATAACCAGTGTATATAAACACCCTGGGTATGTATAGTAGATTAAGCTAAACTCCTTTCTGCAAATAAAGATAATTATAATGATTTTATTTTGAAATTGACTTCTTGGTATTATTCCAGCACCTTGGGTATCCCTGATGGAGAAGTCTACTAAGTTCTCAAACTACATTTCAAAAGTATAACTTAATTTGCATAGAAGGAGGTAATTAATTTTACTCCTTTGTTAGCCAAAAATAGCGTCCCTTTAATCCGAGGTTATGCAAAAGGCCAAGCTACATTCCCTTCCATTAGTTGCTTCTGAAAATTCTTGCATAAGAAATAGTTTTACAAACATAGCTCTAAAGAATTATATAACATAGATCACTATAAAGGTACAATGTATTTATGTTTTCTTATTTAAAAGTAGCAGTTTCTAATTCTAAATTCATTTCAGAATGGCTGGAGAACCTAAGAATTTTTCAAAGAATAAATACAATTGTGACCAATCATAGGACCTTCTATCAGAGACAGATTGCACAACTTATTCTGCTACGTCTTCACAATTGCATTATAATACCCACACATTTTTGATGCAATAAATACTGTCTGCTTGATAAAAATTAAAATGTCACGAATAGGCTATAGTAGCAATTAGATAAAATGAGCTATTTCAATGGTTTCTCATGTTTACAAGATTATTTGTCAGACGGCAAGAATTCATTCTAATTTGGGAATACAGAAAAATTGGAGCATGCAGAAGTTCTTCGAAGAGTGAAAAAGTCTGACTATACCTTTAAACTTTGAAATCTCTAAGTGGGATTGATACATCAGTGTGTAAAGGTGAAATTAATCATAGAGAACATAGCCTTTGATCCTTGGACAACAGGAAAGTGCACTACTTATAACCTACTCTATAGCATAAATTTATAAGGTCACAGTCCAACAACTTTGCCATTCTCCTTAGAGCTGCTCGGATTGTCCAGAGGATGGGTGGAGCTTCAGTCTGCTTGTTGTAGGCTGAGCTTAATTTCTGAGGAACGCCCCCCCTTCCATCACGTGGCTTGCCATCTCGTTCCCCAGATTATGCTCAGCCCTCGAGCAGAGTAGGCTGTGTGTGTGTGTGCTCTTGGCTGTTTCAGGATTCCTCTCACTCGTTTTTAGTACCTCAATTCAGGTTGTATACAACCCTTTATTTCTTCCTCTCTCCTTAGCCCTGCGCAGCTGGTCCCTTGGCTTGGCATAGTTTCCTGGGAGGGCTTCCCCCCCAGGGGTTGCCAGGGGGTAGGCCAGCAAAATTCACGCTGTCCCCCCACCCTTTCCTATTGCCTTTCTGCCGCTTTAGATCTTTTAAAAAGGCTCCATTTCGTTCCGTTTCCCCCCCCCGAACTCCGTTTTTTATAGCGTTTAAAACGTTTTGCCTAGTTCTTCTGTGGTCTTTCCCCTGGGATCTCCTTGGATTGTCCCTGGGGATCCTCCTGGCCGCTGCACAAGGGTCCCACAAGTTTTGGTACTGGCGACTGCCATTTTGAAAGTCGCCTCGTGGCCAGGCGCCATTTTGGTTTTCCTATCTTTCCGATCTCTGCAGTGTGCCCATTAAAGCAGCAGGACCGGTAGGCCTGCCGAGGATTTAAAATTGTGATTTTGCAGTTGGAGGTTGTTTTTTTCTGTTTCCATCTCCCTTTGTTGGCTCTCCCCGCAACCAGCTGTAGCGGCTGCGGTTATTTCCACCACTCCCGTCCGGTTTTGCCTGGGTCGGCAGTCTGGTTTAGGCCCGGCTTTGCCCTTAAGGCCCTGTAATCCTTCAAATAGGATAATAATAATATAATAATAATAATAATATATATCCAATAATAGAGAGACCTTGAAAGGTCGTTACATCAAAGGACTGCAGAGGCTCTATTAGGCCTTGACTTACCCCCCCAAAAAAAAGAGAGAGAGAGAGAAAATAGAGACAGAGAAGGGAGGAATAATCATATACGGAGCAAAGAATACTTATTAATTCAAGTGAACAATAAACGGGGTGTGTGTGTGTTTGTGTGTGTGTAAAGAACTCCCAGGGCTCCCAGCCTTCATTGTAGGTCGACCCTTAGGTGCACCAACCGCCTCAGAATTAATTCCTTTTTTCTTAACTACCTGGAATGGCAGAAAGCAATCCTTCAAAGGGTCCTTCCTTGAAGGCCAAGGCAAAGACCCACCACCTGCGCAGTCAGGCTAAGGAGCCCACCAAAGCCTCTCAAAGGGATGCCTTAAGACGTCACAAGGTGCTAGAAAGAGAGATAGACAAACGTACTAGACAGACAGGCTTAGTGCCTCTAGCACCAGCCACTCCTTCCACCTCCGCTCTCCCCCCCTTCTGCAGCCTCTTCCTCCCTATCCAGGCACAGCTCGCCCTCTCAAGGGCATCAAGCCCCGGGCACACCAGCCAGGCGAACTCCAAAGGCTACTTTCACGCCCACTGCTGCCACCCCACTGGGGAGGCCCCTCCGGGTGGGGAGGATGGGCTCTGGAGTGTGGGAGGGTGGGTCCGGGGTGGGCCTGGGTGGGCGGGGCCTCTGCAGACCTCCGCAGCCTATCAGTAGCCCCACCCTGGAGGATCCCAGCAGACAGGATTTCTCTGTCTCAAGGCCCTCTTCTTCACCCAGACCCCCAATGGCTACAGCTAGCCGTCTGGAGGTTGAGCGGGAATGTCTAAAAAGGGAGAATTTCTCCACTGAGGTTATTAATACCATCTTAGCAGCTAGGCATCCCTCCACCAGAAGGATTTACGATGCCACTTGGAACAGTTTCCGCGAATGGTGTACCAATCTCCACATTGACCCAACAAACCCATCGGTGGCCCAAGTCCTCGACTTTCTCCAGGAGGGTCTCGGGAAAGGTCTGTCCCCCAACACACTAAGGCGCCAGGTAGCAGCCCTATCCACCGTAATTTCCTGCGAGGGTGCTAATTCCCTCTCTCACCATCCCTGCATCCGTGCATTTCTGAGAGGGGTCTCAAACTTACGACCTCCATCCCTTCACCGGTACCCAACATGGGATCTCAACAAAGTCTTGACCTCCCTCACTAAGCCACCCTTTGAACCCCTTAGAGAAGTTTCTCTCCAGTTCCTATTTTACAAAGTAGTGTTCCTGGTGGTGATTACTTCAGCCCGAAGGATTTCAGAGATCGCTGCTCTGTCAGTCAGGAAAGAGCTGTGCGTCTTCCATTCTGACCGGGTGGTCCTCCGACTTGACCTGTCCTTTCTACCTAAAATTAATTCGGTTTTCCACAGGGCTCAGGAGCTTATCTTCCCCAATTTTTGCCCCAGGCCAATTCATGAAAAGGAGCAGCTATGGCACACCTTAGACTTTAGGCGGGCCTTGCGGATATATATTAAACGTACTCAGACTTTCCGCAAATCCGAGGCCCTGTTCATTTCCTTTCAACCAAAGTCACAGGGGCTCAGGGTACCCTCAACTACAATAGGCCGCTGGATGAGGGCGGCCATTTCTGGGGCATACCAGGCCCAGGCACTCCCAGTACCCAGGGGTATCACGGCTCACTTTACCAGGAGTGCGGCGACATCAGCTGCCTGGACTACACAGGCCCCTATATTCGACATTTGCCAGGCAGCAACGTGGACCTCTCCGTCGCCTTTTATTAGGCATTACAGAATCGATAGGTATGCCGCTGCGGAAGCATCTTTCGGTAGAAGGGTCCTCCAGAGAGTGCTCGGGGATCCCGAGGACTCGACAGACCAGACGGTGTCCCTCCCATAGGACAAGCCCCAGCTTTGGTATGTCCCATCCTCTGGACAATCCGAGCAACTCAAAGGAGAATGGGCGTTGGTTCTTACCTGACATGCCATTTCTCTTGAGCTGGGAGGATTGTCCAGCCCCTCCCTTTTCCTTTCACTGTCTGGAGGGGTCTCGTTTCGGCCAATGCATGTTAAGTCTAGCAAAAGGACAGCATGAATGCCTGTTTTTTTCCTCTCTTCTTCGCATAAACTGGGGAACGAGATGGCAAGCCACGTGATGGAAGGGGGGGCGTTCCTCAGAAATTAAGCTCAGCCTACAACAAGCAGAGACTGAAGCTCCACCCATCCTCTGGACAATCCGAGCAGCTCAAGAGAAATGGCGTGCCAGGTAAGAACAACGCCCATTTTCCCAAATGCATCACAAGCTATATTAAAGATAAGTGATGCAAAATTCTTGGACCAAATGTAGCATTTATATGTATAAAGCAATAGTCAGTCAAATGTCATTTCTTTCCTTTCTTTCTCTAACGTTATCTGAAAATGATGACCAAAAGGCCTATTCTTTGATAGAAGTATCTCAGCAATAACCTTCATGTGCTTTCTTAATATTGATAATTGTCTATTTTCCTTGTTTGTTCACAAGCTAAGAAAACCCACTCATTTAAAAGATAACAGGATGAATCAATTGTTATATAACATTTATAGAATTTCTCTACGTTATTGAAATGTTAGGTTTTTGCATTCAACATGAGAAGAGTTCATTTTGCTTCTGCCAGTTTCATCTGTATTAGACATAAAATTGCATTTTTCCCTACTTGCATATTCTCTCTTATATGTTTCATATGAAATACTATTCATTTTTCCTGTAGCTAACAAAGGAATAACTAGTCCTATAAAGATATATGAAACATAACGTCTCTAGCTTTTCAGGCACTCAACTGTAAAATTTGGCAAATATAATATATGATCTATTGTTATCCCACCTTTTATTATTTTCATAACATACCTAACACAGGTAGTCCTCAACTTACAACAGCTCATTTAGTGACTGTTCAAAGTTACAGCGGCACTGAAAAAGTGACATCACCATTTTTCACAATTGCAATCTTTGCAGCATTGCCATGGTCTTGTGATCCCCATTCAAATGCTTGGCAACTGGTTCATATTTATGATGGTTTCTATGTCCCAAGGTCATGTGATCACTTTTTGCAAACTTTTGAGAAGCAAAGTCAATGGAGAAACCAGATTCACTTAACCGTGTGGCTAACTTAACAAATACAATGATTCACTTAACAAAGGTGACAAGAAATGTCATAAAATGGGACAAAAACTCACTTAACAAATTCTCACATAACAGAATTTGGGGCTCAATTGTGGTCGTAAGTTGAGGACTACCTGTACTTCTTCCTTCTCCTATTTTCCCCACAACAACCCTGTAAGGTAGTTTGGGCTGAGAAGGGGTATTGGTCTTACCTGAGACGCTCCTTCTCAGAGGGTGAAGATAGGATCCAGACAGCGTGGGATGACTCTGGTCTGCTTGCTCTTTTGACTGAGTTGTTTAAACTGAGGATGCACCTCTTCCTCCCCAACAGTCCCCAGTTTTCAATGAGGCTGAAGCAATGCAAGTGGTTGTTGATGGCAACTGTCCCTGTACACCCGCACCCCGGACCAGACGGTCTCCAGGGTGGGGCTGGATCCTATCTCCACCCTCTGAGAAGGAGCACCTGAGGTAATACCAATGTCCCTTCTTCAGAGTGTGTTGATCCAAAAGCAGCTTCCACCAAGGCAAATGTCTCAAGTCTATAGTGCCTATTAAAAGGTGAAGGCGATGGCCAGGTCGCCACTCTACAAATTTGCTCCATCGAAGCCTGAGTGGCCCACACAGCTGTCATGGCCATGCTTCGCGTGGAGTTGCTTGGCTTGGCCAGTCCTTCCACTTCATATGGCTTAGTAATGCATCTTCTAATCTATCTACTGATAGTCGATGGTGTAATTTTCTGTCCCATTGTAGTCAGTTGGAACAACACAAACACGGCTTCTGTCCTTCTGAAAGCCACAGTCCATCTGATATAAATACAGAGGGCCCACCTTAATCCAATGTGTGCCAGACCCTCTCCCACACATGAGATGGTGTCAGGCAGAAGTCCATCAACATCAATTCCTGAGCTTGATGGAAATAGGAATTGACCTTAGGGATGAAGGCTGGGTCCAACTGTAGGCCTACTCTGTTGGCATGGAAAACGCAGAGGTCCTCCCTGACGGATAGGGCCGCCAGCTCCGATATCCTCCTGGCAGATGTTATGGTGAGGAATACTACTTTGTAAGTCAGAAAATGTAGGCTGACAGTTCTCAAAGGCTCAAAAGGTGCAGTCGTAAGCGTCTGAAGCACCTTGAGTAGATCCCAGGTGGGGTACCTATGAAGCAATGGCGGTTTCAAATTGGTGGCTCCTTTGAGAAACCTACGTACCATCAGGAGCTGTGATAGGGAATTAAAAGTTCCCAAAAGTCAAAACCGTTGAAAGGGCTGTCACCTGTCTGTGAATAGTGGTGGGTACCAGGCCCTTATCTAGCCCCGCCTGCAAAAAGTCCAGTGCTTGAGCCACTGTCGCTGAAATGGGCTGAAATCCCTTCTTCACTCATCAGGCCTTCCATGTTGCATCATAAATTCTGGTAGTAAATGGTCTTCTGACCACCTGAATGGTTTAGATCACGCAGGAGGAGAAGTTGTCCCCCATCAGAATTCTCCTCTCAAGTGCCAGAAGGCCAATTGGAGCCACTGAGGCTCCAGATGGTCGATCGGCCCGTGGCTGAGGGAGATCCTTTCGGGGTGGATTATCCATGGTCTGGTTATTGAGAGACCGACCAGATCCACAAATCATGTCTGGGTCAGTGAGGGGCTATGAGAAGAATCTTTGGAAGAGCTTAAGAAAGCATGTCTAATTGAGCAGTAGACTGAGTCAAAAACTGGGGACTGTTAGGGAGGGAGAGGCATGTCCTCAGTTTAAACAACTCAGTCTAAAGAGCAAGCAGACCAGAGTTATCCCACGCTATCTGGATCTTTTTGACACCATTCTAGAGAACCAATCAGTGATCCAAAGTCACACAAAAGGTTTTCAGGCCTAAAGAACAGAACTCAAGTTTCCTGATTTTTAAACTGGTCCCTTAATCACTAGATTGGGCGTTGGTTCTTACCTGATACGCCCCTTCTCGGGGAGCCGTGAGGAGCATACAGAGTGGGATGTGCTTCTGAGTCCTCTTCTTGCAGGCTGAGCTTTAGCTGAGGAAACGCTCCGCCCCCTCACGTGACTCCAAGTAGCATTCCCCCAGTTTTTTGCAATAACGAGAAGAAAGGTTATGAAATCCTTCTAATCAACTATTGGCTCCTTGGCTGAAACCAGAGTACCCCCCAGATGGAAGAGTTAGGGTGGGGCTGGATGCTCCTCGCGGCTCGCCGAGAAGGGGCATATCAGGTAAGAACTAACGCCCATTCTCCCTCGAGCTGCTCGGAGCATCCAGAGAGTGGGACATACCAAAGCTTGGCTGTCCTACGGGTGGGACTCCGTCTGGGCCAGAAGCCCCTCCGGGTCACTGATGACCCTCTGTAGGACTCGTTGGCCAAAAGAGGCCTCCGCTGAGGCGTATAAGTCTATTTTGTAGTGTCTGATGAATGGGGACAGAGAGGCCCAAGTGGCTGCCTGACAAATGTCAGCGATTGGGGCTTGCGTGGCCCAAGCCGCCGAAGTAGCTGCACTCCTGGTGGAATGAGCGGTTATTCCACCAGGTGCGGGCAGAGATTGTGATAGGTAGCACCTGGCGATAGTCGCCCTGATCCAGCGACTGATGGTTGAGGGAGAGACTTTGAGCCCCAGTGTCCTGGGCTGAAAGGAGAGGAAGAGGGATTCTGATCTTCTCAGGGGTTGTATGCGCTTAATGTATATGCGCAAGGCCCTTCTAACATCGAGGGTGTGCCAAAGGGTTTCCCTGTCCCTTGAGGGTCTGGGGCAAAAGTTTGGGAGGACCAGTTCCTAAGACCTGTGGAAGGGTGAGTTAACCTTGGGTAAGAAGGTGGGGTCGGGGCGAAGGACCACCCGATCAGCGTGGAACACGCATAAATCATTTCTGATTGACAATGCTGCTATTTCTGAGACTCGACGATCAGAAGTAATGGTCACTAAAAAACCTACCTTAAACGTTAGAAATTGAAGGGAGGACTCCCTCAGAGGTTCAAACAGGTGCCTTGTAAGCAAAACAAGGACCTTGTTGAGGTCCCATGTGGGGAACCTGTGAACAGTCGGAGGGCACAAGTTGGTGGCGCCCCTGAGGAAAGCCCTAACCCGGGGGTGATGAGAGAGGGAACTGAAGTTATCACAAGAGACAACGGTTGTGAGGACAGCGACCTGCCGTCTCAGGGTGTTAGCAGCAAGCCCTTTACGTAGGCCTTCTTGAAGGAATTCCAGGACCTGCGCAATAGAGGGAGAGAGGGGGTCAACTTGGGACCCGCTACACCACTTGCAAAAGCCCTTCCAAGTGGCATCATAAATTCGTGTGGTGGAGGGTCGCCTAGCGGCCAAAATAGTGTCGATTACTTGACTGGAGAATTTTTCTCTTGTCAAATGGATCCGTTCAACCTCCCGACGGCTAAGTGGAGCCATTGAGGCTCTGGATGCAGAAGGGGCCCCTGAGAGAGGGAGACCCTGTCCGGGAGGATCCTCCATGGGGGCGCTACCGAAAGATTGCAGAGGTCCGCGAACCACGGTCACCTGGGCCAATAGGGAGCCACCAGGAGCAGGTCTGCCTTCTCGTGAATAAGTTTCTGTATGACTCTGGGAACTAGCGGCAGCGGAGGGAAGGCATATAGGAGCCCTGGGGGCCATGGGCAGCGTAGCACGTTGTGGTTCTCCGACCCGTGAGACGGGTACCTGGAGAAAAACCATGGAAGCTGTGCGTTGGACGGGGAGGTGAAGAGATCCACCCTCAGGAGGCCGAATATTCTGGACGCCTCCCTGAATAGGGATGGAGGCGCCATTCTGCTTGGTCCACTGTGGCCCTGCTCAGCCAATCCACCTGGATGTTGGAGATTCCGGAGATGTGCTCGGCTTTTAGTGAGAGGAGGTTGGATTCTGCCCAACGGCAGAGACGGTCTCCCTCATCAACTGAATAGACTGGGTGCCTCCTTGCCTGTTGATATGGGCTTTGGCCGTGACGTTGTCCATGAGAATAAGGACGTGACGCCCGCAGACCAGGGGGAGGAAGCTGCGCAGGGCCAGGTGGACGGCGTGAAGCTCCAGCCAGTTGATGCTGCATCTTTGCTTGATTGGCGACCACTTGCCCTATGCCCAGAGCGAGTTGACGTGAGCGCCCGGATAAGCTGGCGTCCGTGGTGAGGGTTAGCCACTGAGGTTCTGAGAAGAGGTGGCCCCTGTTGATGGCGGGGTTGGTCCACCAGAGGACAGACGTGAGGACCCTTGGAGGCACCTTGACTCTGGACTTTGAGTTGCTTCTTCCGGATCTTTGGAATGGGAGCAGGAACCACTGAAGGGATCTGCTGTGTAAACAGGCCCAGGGAATAATTGAGATGCATGAAACCATATTACCCAATAATTTAGAAAGGTCAAGTAACACCACCCTCCTTGATCGCCTAATCTCTTTGACCAGAGCTTGAATGCTGAGGAACTTCTCCGAAGAGAGGAAAACCTTTTCTGTAACCGAATCAATTATGGCTCCCAAGTGGGTGATTCGGGTGGATGGGGTCAGTTGACTCTTTTGCCAATTGATGAGGAACCCGTGTGCCAGGAGAGAGGAGAGGGTGGCTCTGGTGTCCCTGACTGCCTGGGTCTTGGACGGGGAGAGAATAAGGATATCATCCAAATAGCAGTGAAAGCGGACGGGAACGCTCCTGAGGTGAGCTGCCAGAGCCGCGAGGACCTTGGTGAAGGTCCTGGAGGGCCGAGGCCAGACCAAAGGGGAGGGCCACGTGTTGATAGTGAAGGTTATTATACCAGAACCTAAGGAATTTGTGGTGAGAGGGCCGGATTGGAATATGTAGGTATGCCTCCGAGAGATCTATGGAGGATAACTGGTCACCCCGCCTGGTACCCAAGAGAATCGATTGCAAAGTGTGCATTTTGAATTTGCACTGGATAAGGTGGCAGTTTAGCCATTTTAAATCTAATATAGCTCTTCATCCCCCAGAATGCTTGGGCACCACGAAGAGGTGGGAGTAGAATCCTCGTCCCCTCTGGGCCAGTGGAACGGGTTGAATGGCCTGAATGTCAAGCAGGTGTTGGATGGCTGCATCCATTAGTGCATGTTTGGCAGGATCTCTTGAGGTGGGGGATATCATGAAGAATCAGCGGGGGCGGACCGGAACTCAAGGGCGAGACCAAACCTGATGGTGTCCCTAACCCATGCATTGGATGTGGATTTGTCCCATTGAGCGGCGAAGTGTCTGAGGCGGTTGCCGATGGGGAGGGAGGAAGATCTATCTGGGTCGGCGGTAGGGCCTCCCCCCGATCCTTTAAAGGGCCTCTTATAGTTGCCGCCCCATCTGCTTCTGTCGCCTGAGTCCGAGCGGTCCTGAGACCGGAAGGAAGGGGGTCTCAGGTATCTGGGTGGGAAGGGGGGTAGAAGGGGCGGGGGAAGCCCCTCCGAAAGGGCTGAGGGCCTCTTGTCTCTGGCCTCCGAAAAAGGAAGGGCGGGTACTTCCTCTTGCTGCGGCCCTCGACCAGCAGGGGTTCCAAGGCCGGGCCGAACAGTTTGTCTCCCTTGATGGGAGCAGTGGCCAGCTTGACCTTATTTTTAACATCCGTCTGCCAGAGCTTGAGCCACAGCAGGCGGCGAGCTGTGACATGGGATGTTGTCGCTCTGGAAGAGAACTTTACCGATTGGTAAGTAACGTCAGATGAGAACTCGGCTGCGGCCACCAGTTTCGCTATGTCTTGGTGTGCCCTCACATTGGACACGGGGACGTGTTCTCTCAGCTGCCGGAGCCAGCGGATAGAGGACCTTGTGAAGAATGAAGCAGCCGTAGCCGATTTAATGGCCCAAGCGTCAGATAGATGGGCCCGGTGCAACGCCAGTTCCGTCCGCTTGTCCTCAGGTTTCAAGGCCTCTAAGGCCTCACTGGGGATAGAAGAGGAAGCAAGGCCCACAATGGGATCATCAACCTCTGGGATGTTTAGAAGACTGGACATTGCCGAATTGAGATTAAAGAATCTCTTGTCTTGGTTAGAGGGTGTAAGGGGGGCTCCTGTAGAAGCAAGTTCCTTCGCCACTAGGTCTACGAAGATGGGCGAGGCTGGGATGACCTCAGCCTCCACCACTGGTTGTGTGAAAATGGAGTCCTCTGGTCTCTCTGAGGTGGGGGGGAAGTCAGAGGGAAACTGGGGAAGAAGACCAGAGACATTCTTGGCTTTAAAGAGGAGGGATTTAAACAAGTGTGGCTTGAACAGCCCCCCAAATATGGGTTGGTCGGGAGAAGCCCCCTCGTCCTCCAACATCTCCCCCTCCATGAGGTCCGCCTCTAAGAGGGGCTCACTATAACGGGAGGATCCCATCTGGGAATCCTCTTCCCTGAAGTCACCAAAGTCCCCTTCCTCCTCCTCCTCCTGGGCCCCTACGGGAGGAGGGCTGTCCCTCTGGGAGAGTACCTGACCAACCAGGGGATCCGGCTGTGGAAGGGATCTGATGGATAAAGAGTCGTGCTCGGGAGCCTGTGGAGAGAAGCCTGATCTGGACATGTACTGCAGGCCTTCCGCAATGCCCTGGCGGATAGCCGATTCCATCCAAGCCTTGATGTGGGCTGGAACCTCAGAAGTAGAGGGTTCTTCCTGACGCAGACCAGCGGCTATAGGTGTAAAGGTAGCTTCAGGGGTCTATCTGGTCTGGAGGGGGAAGAGGTTGAGTAGAGGTGGAGGGGGTGGGAGAAGGAAGGGTTGGAGGCCCCGAGCGGGACTCCCTTGATCGCCTATCAAACTCCTTTTCCAACGCCTTATGGCGCCTTAAGGTGTCTCGTTGGGAGGCCTTGGAAGGTTCCTTGTCCTGCCTGCGCAAGTAGTGGGACTTTGCCTTAGCCTTCAAGGAAGGTCGTTTAGAGAGATTGTCACCTGCCATTTTGATAATTATAATAACAGTAATAATAATAGTAATAATAGCAAAGGGCGGTTGGCTTGCCTGGAATTGGCCTGAGTGGGGCTGAGTGAGGTTTGAGCTGGCCCGCTCCCCCTTTTGGAATTTAATATGTACAGTGATAACAGGTAGTAAGGTGTATGTATGTGTGTGTGTGTGTGTGTGTGTGTGTGTGTGTGTGTGTGTATATATATATATATATATATATATATATATATATATATATATATATAAAATATGTACAGATATATAATCTTCTCATTTTTATTTTTTATTTATTTATTTTTTATTTATTTATTTATTTATATTTATGCTATCTGCATGTAAAGGTTATCTATGTATATACATATAAAAATGTATAATTTTTTATGTAAATTTTTCTCTCTTTTCTTTTCTTTTTTTTTTAAATATAAACAATAACAGGAAAGGAACTAAAGAGGTACCACAGTACAGGCCGGATTTATCAAATAAACGCCTGAGGCCTAGAAGGAGAGAGGCCTCTGGCAGCAGGCCTCCAGACAACAAGCCGGAGGGGGGGTGCTGCAACTTCGCTCCGATGGAGGCTGCGGGAGGCCAACAGAAACAATGAAAGCGAGCCCGGAGGATCGCTAAAAGCAACTAACTCTTGACCCAAGGGGTTTGTGACATTTACTTCCACCGCAGCAAGAATCAGAAATAAAAATGGCGCCCAACCACGATACGGCACCAAGATGGCGGCCGCGACCTGAGCTATGTCGGGCGCCTTCGGGACGGCAAGGAGGGCTTGTCCGGTTAGCTCAGCATGCCTGGTGCTCTTAAGGAGTGACTAGCCCACCCGGTCGGTGTTTAGGGTGGGGGGGAATCCAGCAAAAGTTGTGCGCCACAAGGCAGTGCCGAGGCAGCGACACGATCTAATAATGGGGGGATCGCGCAAAGTGCTGCAAATTCCCCCGCTTGGCCCCTAGGGGCGAGGGGAGACTTCCCCTAAGTCCCAACCTTTTGCGCAGGAGGAAGGAAAGGAAATATCAGACCTGAAAAATGAGGAAAATAGCCAGAATAATATATGTAGTATGAATCAGCCAAGGAGCTCTTTCCAACAGCAGCCTGACTCTTAGAGGCTGAGCAAAAGACTGGGGAAACGTTACTTGGAGTCACGTGAGGAGGCGGAGCGTTTCCTCAGCTAAAGCTCAGCCTGCAAGAAAAGGACTCAGAAACACATCCCACTCTCTGGATGCTCCGAGCGGCTCGAGGGAGAACAAACTGACTCTCATGTCAATCTCCTACCCTCTTATGTTCTGATAAAAGGTATTCATATACATTAGTACGATTTCAAAGTATTTGGAATATATATTTCAGCAAGCAGCCTGACCTTATTTATCAATAAAAATCACGCTAGATTCTCATTACTGGTGTCATTACAATAATTACAGCCTCTACAACTCACATCTCTTAAAGTTTTTGTTGAATAGGGATTTTCCTCAAAATTCTCTTGCTATGTTCTTAATATGAGTTTTAGCTTGGTAAACAAAATAGGAAAATGCACCTATCCAAAGACTGCCCAAGTTGCCATTTCCTAATGGCAGCTTAACTAGATGCAAAAGATTGTTTCTAAATTCACCATGATAAATTACTGACTGCATTCTATATCAGCAACCCACGCAAGCTGACTAATGGAGTTATATTTGTCTCACAAGTTACGTTGCCCGTGGAATATAATGGCTGAAAAATGAAAAATGAATAGCACAACTTGGTGCACAACTTGTCAGTGAAAATAGAAAAAAATATTCCATTTAGCAGCCACACTGTCCATCCTGACAGGCTGTTTCATCCAGAAAGTTCTATTGATAAGTCTAGATCTAGTCTAATAAACTCCAGAATTAAATGTTACTGAAGAGGACAATCTATAGATAAACAAGCAAATAAAACATGTTTAAATTTTGTTCAAATTTCATCTTATCAAACATCATGGCAAATGAAGATTTAAACATGTATTTACATATCATTTTGTCCTTACAATGCATTATGCTGACAAAAGCTTCCTCTCAGCTACTCCTGTGCAAGCCTGGCAATTAGCATGAAAGAAACAATTCAGACCGGTTATCTGGTCCAACACTGTCTTTATTCTTGGTATTCTTTTCTAACAGCAACTCCCAGGAAGTACTGAGCAAGGTAACTAAAAAATAGCCCACATAAAGTCAGTGCTGGAAGCATCTGCCTCCCAGCGCTGTTAAATACCTAATCCCACCCTCACGTGTTTCCAATCTCCATTCTGCTCCAGTAGCCACCATCCGCTAGCTGATAACACAGAGCAAACAGCCACCATCCAGGAAGCACTGTTCTAGCATCCCCACCGCCGCCACTCCATCGCCGATCAGCTGGAATCCTCTGTTGCCTCCATCAGTCCACCGTATTGCTACTGTTCTCATAGAGATCTGCATCACCCTCACAAGCCACCATAGTGTATCTCAGGCTCTGTCAGCTGGCAGGCACCGCCCCCACAAGCCACTGGAAGGTAGGCAGGCGCGGTCCAGGTTCTTGGCAAGCTCCAAGCCAGAGCTCGACATTTCCCTTTTAAGTCTTTTTAAAGATTTAAATTTAAAAATTTAGGACTTATACCAAATCCTAAAATGAAAGCATCTCTCCTAATCCTAAAGCTGGTTTGAATTTTAAAATAAATGTTATGTAATCCTAAATATATTTCCAAGTAAGTCCTACCAATTATAGATTTTGATTTAGCAAACATAACTAGGTTTGCACTACAGAAATACTTTTTAAAATCAAGGAAGTAATATAATCATAGATATACATTTTTTAAAAAAAAATACAACAACTAAAGCAAAGCTGCATAAAGATCCACAACCAATATGAGAAGTGTGGAGCAATCCACTTTCAAAGGAAAAGAAGAAGCATTTCGGACAATCACAATAGTCCATAAAATTTCTTTTTTAAAAAAAATTACATTGCCCTTAGCATAACAGAAATAAAGTAAGATTCAGCTTCAGAAAAAAAAAACTTTGAGAGCAATTCAACTGCACGTAAAATCTTTTATATTGGAGCAATGTGAGAATAAGATTAATGGTTTCCAGTGATTAATGGTTACAACAGTGATGTTGTAAAATCACTACCTTCAAAGTGTATAACCTTGCCACTGCACACATCTGTGGCAAATGGCTTGTTCAGGAGCTGCCCACAAAGAAGCCAAATGGCAGGCTTTGCCAGGAAGTAAAGGCAATGGAGTTTTGACAAATCTTAGGATTTCTGACTGAAACTGAGTCTAGATCAGGGCCCAAGTCCCAACACTTTTGGGAAGTCAGCTGACAATCTTAGATGGTACTCAGGTATGGTAGACTAAAAGTCTCCAGCTAACTCCACATCAAAAACTTCCTTAAAAGTTTCCCCACTGAAGCAACCACTAGCCTACAGTTCTCCGCAGAATCTTTTGCTGGTTCTTGGAGCCAAAAGTATATTCAGATAGAATTCACTTATACAGAAGTGAGTACACATTTTGTAAATATTGCAAATATTTTGTAAATATTTAAGTGTATCTTTTCATGTGACAACACTGAAAAATGACATTTGGCTACAATGTAAAGAAATGAGTATCCAGCTTGTATAACAATGTAAATATGCTGTCCCTTCAAAATAACACAACACACAACCATGTCTAAACCCCTGGCAACAAAAGTGAGTACATCCCTAAGTGTTAACGTCCAAATTGGGCCCAGTGTGAATATTCTGTGTGTCCGACATTATTTTTCAGCACTGCCTTAACTCTTTTGGGCATAGAGTTCACCAGAGCTTCACAGGTTGCCACTGGAGTCCTCTTCCACTCCTCCATGACGATGTCACAGAGCTGGTAGATATTAGAGATCTTGCCCACCTCCATCTTCTGTTTCAGGAAACCCTATAGATGCTCAATAGGGTTTAGGTCTGGAGACATGCTTGGCTGGTCTACCACCTTTACCCTCAGCTTCTTTAGCAAGGCAGTGGTTGTTTTGGAGGTGTGTTTAGGTCATTACCATGTTGGAATACTGCCCTGCGGCCCAGTCTCCGAAGAGGGGGGATCATGCTCTGCTTCAGTACGTTACAGTACTTGTTGGCATTCAGGTTTCCTCAATGAGCTGTAGTTCCCTGGTGCTGGCAGCACTCATGCAGCCCCAGACCATGAGATTCCTACCACCATGCCTGACTGCAGGCAAGACACACTTGTCTTTGTACTGCCACACACGCTTGACACCATCTGAACCAAATAATGTCATGCCCATAGAATCTGACTCTGAGGGAGAGGAGGAACAGCCGACAGGGAGTGGGAGTATGGCTCTGGAGGTTGTGGAGGAAACTGGGGAAAGGCACAGGCCAGCTGGGCATTCAGAGGAAGACCCAGGCCCATCCCCTCTTCATCCTAGGTTATGCAGGGAGGACTGGATAAGGGAGAAATGTGAAAGGTGTGGTCTATGGGGGAGGAAAGGGCCTTGATCCCCTTCATGGGCTGCAGCTGTGAGGACTGTTTAAAAGGACAAACTGCGCATGGGCCAGTGCTGGAAGCAAAGCATGAAAATATATCTAGTTTGTCAATTCTTATTTGAGTTTTGGCGTCCTTCCCAGTGTGTGTATTTCGATATCTGTGGATGTCTTCAAGCCCTTATCCTGCCTTGTCTCATTAATTTCTTCAGTGTGGTTTGTGTTTTTTTTTTCTATTTATAATTTATATGTATTTTGAGTTTGAAAGAAAGTTCTTTTTTGCAACTGCTCGTGGGGAAGTTTTTTCTCCAGTCAATGATAATTGGACCTTTGAAGCCAAGTTGAAGGAATTAAAGGGACTTCACCTGTTTTTGTGACTTTGTTGCTTTTGTATCCCACCCTGGGTCATCACAAATAAGTTTGTCTTGGTCTCAGTGTACACAGGACATGGTTCCAGAAATCCATATCCTTAGTCTGCTTGTCTGTAGCGAATAGTTTGTGGGCTTTCTTTAGAAGAGGCTTCCTTCTGGGACAATAGCCCTGCAGACCATTTTGATACAGCACGCGGCGTATGGTCTGAGCACTGACAGGCTGACCTTCCCCCCTTCAACCTCTGCAGCAGTGCTGGCAGCACTCATACATCTATTTCCCAAAGCCAATGTCTGGATATGATGCTGAGCACAGGCACTCAACTTCTTTGGTCAACCATGATGAGGTCTGTTCTGAGTGGAACTGGTCCTGTTAAATCGCTGTAAGGTCTTGGTCGTTATGCTGCAACTCAGTTTCTGGGTCTTGGCAATCTTCTTATAGCCTAGACCATCTTTATGTAGAGCAACATTTCACTTTTTTAGATCATCAAAGAGTTCATTGCCAGGAGGTGCCATGTTGAACTTCCAGTGACCAGTATGAGTAAGAGCAATAACACCAAATTTAACATACCTGTTCCCCCTTCACACCTGAGACTTTGTAACACTTAACAAGTCACATGACACCAGGGAGGGAAAACGGCTACTTGGGCCCCATTTGGACATTATCACCTAGGGGTGTACTCACTTTTGTTACGAGGGATTTAAATGTTAATTGCTGTGTGTTGTATTATTTTGAGGGGACAACACATTTACACTGTTATACAAGTTGTATATTCACTACTTTACATTGTACCCAAGTGTCATTTCTTCAGTGTTGTCACATGAAAAGACATACTTAAATATTTACAAAATGTGAGGGGTGTACTCACTTCTGTGAGATATAGTAGGTGCTGTTCCCTACAAGGGCTTTTTAGCCACACATCTGGAGCAATGAGCAAAACTTTCTGACTGAATAATCCTAAACCAACTATAGTGGTTTGATATGAACAGGAGGGTTGACTCAATTGCCTTCAACAATTGAGTCAATGCTAGGCTTTTATTTGTATAGGGAATGCCATGCTCAGGAACACGTAGCAAAGAGCACATTTCACCCAATTATGTTCATAAATAGGAGCTTAATGTCTGTGAATGTTACAAAATATTAAGCAAAAGATTTGTGTATCAGCTACACACATCTAACAGACAAAATGCTAAATGTGCATAGTTGAGAAAACTGACTTGTTCTGGGTCAGGCCCTACCTCAGGACTGTTTCCACTGGCTGGATATGGATTCTAAGTATACTTCCTACATTAACTAAGTTGGCAGATAAACTACAAAAGCCAGGTAGACTGATCCGCTATGATCTGTACTCTGCTAAATAATTCATGGAAATAAGGACTGTAAGTGTTCCTTGAAATGGAAGATTCTTTCTTGTCGGTTACTTCTTAGAATATAGAGTTAGATATCCCTCTATTATTATACCTTTGAATAAAAATTGTTCAAAGAAGGGCACCAGAGTTCTGCTCATGGAAAGAGGAATGCAGTTAGATTCTGTATTTCTCTAAACTGATTTTGAGGGTTTTTCAGTGTTTCTGTACCTTTCTCATGTACCTGTGGCTGCTCACACTTTTTGCCATTATTTTATGGTTTCCTGCATTGGCTTTCTTTCTTCTTTTCCAAAATATATTTTTGCACTTATCACTGATTTTTTCCCACTGTCACCTTGGGAGTATTGATGGGATATGGGAGAAGAATGTTAGGTGCCGGTCCCTTGGTCACTCAGGGAAGCAAACATTTCCCAGTGTTACTCTGCTGTGACTGGGTGGATGTCACCCAAAAGTGTGGCTTATTAGTTATGGTTTTCAATACTGAGTTCAGTACATTTCCCCTCTCTTTGTGCATTGTCTGCTACACAATTCTGTTGCTTTTTCCATCTCTTTGGGACAATTTACTGAATACAAAAATATGTATCAACTGAATATTGCAAAGCTTATTCTTGCTACTGGTTAAATAATTCTCCAATCTGACTGGCCAGTTGTAAGGTTAGATAAAGTGGTCAACTCTTTGTCTGGGGGCTTCTCTGTGAAAAATTCTTGAATTTGCTGTTTTTTGTCAGCCCGATTTTCTATCTTCAGATATTTCTTCTTTTTTTCTTTCAAATCTGTTCCTCCGGGAGGAACATGTAAGATATAAATGGGATATCACTATTCTCTTTGAAACCACATAGTATTGAAGTGGCTTCTCTCAAGGAGTGGGGAAAAACTTATTTTGAGCTCTGTCCTCTAGGTAAAATAAATTCTATTTTTTTGTCATATAAATATGGTGACCGATTCTCATTTTAATAAATGTTATAAATGTCAAGACTGAAAGAACACAAAGACTAAACTGATCAAATAGGAGAGCAAGCAAGACCAAAAGATTCATCCATCTAGATCTTAACCAGCTAAACAAAAACACCATCCCAATTTTCTTTCCACGTTCACCATGTGTGTTTCTTCTACAATGATCAGAAGAAACTAAGCACTTCATATTTCTCAGTTAGGATTTCTTACTTGAATTTGATGAATAGTCCTTCTGTCATGGAAGATTTCTGAATGAGTGATTTCAAAAGCATATATATTTATGCAATTTGAGGTAAGAAAAGAAAAATTATGAATAATGCAAGGTAGTTGTTGGTAATTATTATGTGTTATTCACATAATAATTTTAGAATAAAGATTATTGCATGTTAATGCTGAACATTTTTACTTTGATTTTGATCCCAACAATTATAATTTGTTTTCAACTACATGTTTAAAATTACAGCCTGATACTTTTTTAATGATCGGAAGGAATTGTGTCTTTTCATCATTCATGTCATATTACATTCTCCATTCTCAAAATTAACTTTGCCTTTGCTCATCTGAAAATGAAGTTGACTTGTAGCCTGCCACAATATATTTGTGTCACACAGACAGATAACACAGAAGTCGAAAAGTGTTACTATCATAAACTATCCCTAATGAAGGAAGATTATAAACTACAGAAATCTGACTAAGGTTTGACATATATACAAAATGTACCTTTACTAAACAGAATTTAGAAGTTCTTATCATCTTTGTAAATAGAGGGAAGTAAAGCATATTCAGTTTATTTTTCTAAAGCTGGTCTAATGCCACATCCTTACAATCATTCTGAACACAAGCAGGATATCTACCTTCATTATAGACCAAGGTGTCAAACTCGATTTCATTGAGGGCCACATCAGGGTTCTTTTTGACCTCAGAGGCCAGGTGGATGTGGCTGGGATGGGTGTGGCCAGCTCAATGTCACTCTAGTTGGGGGCATCCCCCCAGGTTCCATTTTCGGCTGTGATGGCCTCTTGCAGTATTCTGCCAGCAAAAACGGAACTCGAGAGGACCTCCCGAGCTCCGTTTTTGCTGGCAGAATGTTGCAAGAGGCCATCGCAACCAAAAACAGAGCTTGACATGGCTGCACATGCCCCACCCCGAGCTCCATTTTTGCTGGAAGAGGCACTGTGGGCCTGCTGTCCTTCACTATTTCCAGGCCAGCCCCGTGGACCAGTTCTAAGCCCCTGCAGGCTGCATCCAGTCCGCAGGCCTTGAGCTTGACACCCCTGTTATAGACAATATTTCTTCAGTTATTATAACCAAACTTTTAATTATATAAATGTATAATCATAGTATTCATTTTAACACAACACAGTATTGTTTGATCAAGGAAATGGGATTTCAAAAACCAATTTGATTTCATTTTAACTGTATTTTATACTCAGTTCCTACCTTTTATAAATCCGTTTTCAAAAAATAATTTAAAATATTGTGGTCTTATTTCTCGGGAAGATACCCTAGGAACAAAATATGTAAGCCAACTATATCACACATGCAAGAGAAAATTAACGTTTACTACTCTGCACATGTATGTTAAAACACATGGGCACTCATAATAGTCATACTTGTCTTGAATGAATAAAGGTATGTCGCACAACTCTTTTTCTCACTTAAAAAGAAGAAAGTCCTTTTTGACATGTAACTTCATTCTTAAGAAAGGAACATTAGCTAAACAAATGTTATTTGTCTTTCTGTGCTGTCTTATGACCGGTTTTGATATATTAACATGAAGACTGTAAAGCAAACAGAAAATATCAGCAGTAGAGAGGCCTTGAAGTAGCATGATTCCAGAAAGGCAAAATGATGCAAAAACCCATTTTATTCTTCATAATATGCAGGTCACAGTTAAACGTGTCGGAAAGGGACAGAAAACAGCATGTTCCATTCTAAACGCATCCTTCACTTTTAAAAACCGAAGCACAGAAAGAAAAGAAGCAAAAGATTTTTTTTCTACCCATATGAGTGCTATGGTTTTTTTATGGCCTGGAAAATGCATAACTGAAGCTTTAAAAAATTAACCACTAAACCCCCCCTTCTCTCAGTAACCCAAGCTTTCCTGGCAACAGTTCCCACCAACTTCGCCAGATTTCAAACTTCTCCCTTCCTTCCATGAAAAACATATAGACACAATGCACTCTTTTTGCCCAAGCCCTGATTTTATTTTATCTTCATTATTCATGTAGATGAGACATAAACTCTGTGTTGAAAATTGACGAATTGAAAGTAGTACAAAAAATATTTTAATGGAAGAAGTGACTAGCGCCAAGAAAAGTCAGTCCACTATTGACCAATGCTTAAAAGCAGTGTAGAAGCTTCATGTAGTGTACGGTTTTTATCATTTAAAACCAGAGTTTTCCACTATTTCCCAAATAAAGTTATGATGAAAGTTAGATCCCTTTATAACAGACTGGGGTTTTTTTTGTGGTTTGTTTGCATCCTGCACACTGATATGCCTCTAGAAATCAAATGCACTTATCAAATACTATTCCAGCTTATATAATTGGTTTTGATCTTGAGTCCACATTTCAGATTCATTACTAGTATGCAAGGTTAGACCAGACCATTACATATGATGAGACTCATTAACAAAATTAATACAAAAATAAGAATGATTTTTCATGTAAATTGAATTAGGACTTTCTCAATTAACTTTTATAAAGCAGGGATGAATATCATATCAAATGTAAAAGCAACACAGACACATTTAAACAATATTTTTCCACTAATCAGGGTAACACATCAGGTTATAGAATGTTTTCCATAAGTAGCATAGAAAATATTTTAGAACAGGCATGTCCAACTCATGGCCCATGGGCCACATATGGGTTTCAACAGCTCATAATGCAACCCCACAAAATTGTAAACTTATGTCTTTATATACATTATCTATAAAATCTATTATATATGCAACCCAAGGCAATTCTTCCTCTCTAAATGCGGCCCACACAAGCAAAAAAGTTGGACAACCATGTTGTAGGGAAAAAAAACCCATACATCTGAATATGTGCAATAAAATAAAAGATCTTTCAGCACTAATATCAAGAAATCTTTCATTGAAATCTTTCAGTTCCATCCAGCCTCTTCTGAATTGTTTTAATGCTATTTCACTTATAGTGATTATGCTGTTGCACTGTTCCTCTATTATTGCATGTGACTGCTTTAAAAATAAACCACACTTTAGAAGGTCTCTAAAAATGTAGAATATACACTACCCAACTTAGTTCAGCATTTTAGCTTCATTTTAGCAGGTTCTCTTGTCAGATTTCCCACATCATATTATCTTTAGTTGAAAATTATAGTAGTCAGGAGATGGAATCAATCTTTTAGATCAAGGGTGATATACTGAAAAACATCTGCAAACAGTCAGCACACCCCAGGCCCTTTTCTATCCTGAAACTACCTGTATTTGTAAATCCTGATACTGAAACTATGTAAGATACCTACTTGGTATCTGCTCATTTATTGGCAGTGTTAGTTAGCCTATCAGATTAACCATGGTTTCCTAAACAAATTTTAGTAGCCTGGTCATAATGGTGAACCATAAGTCTTGCCTTACAAACAACAGCTGTGTTCACATATCACCACTAAATCTAAAGCAACCAAACAACATTATGGACCAGAACAATGTGTGAAGCCAGTTATTGATTTAAATCAAAAGCAGCTGCAAGAGGTTGGAGGGAGTGGGAAGGAACATTCTAGTTTATCCATGTGTGCCTAGTTATTTTATCACACAAAGCACAATTTCTAAAATGCTTTGGTACTTATGCATCACAGACAGGGACATATATTTTAACATATAATAAAACTGTTCTGAGCTTCTGGAGAAAAGGTGAACAACTAGTTTGATCTAGTGGTTAGGCACCAGTCTAGAAACCAGGATACTGACTTGTGAATTCTCATCCTGCCTTAGCCATGAAAGCCAATTGGGTAATTTGGGCCAGTCACTATCTCTCACCTCATCTCACCTCACTGGGTTGTTGTTACAGGGAAAAAAGGAGGAGGAAGGAATATTCGATAAGTTTGCTGTGTTGAGTCATTTATAAAGATAGGTGAAAGTTCTTTAGATAATAAAGTATATTATTTCAAAATGATGAAAGCTAGCTCTTCTGAATTTGATACCTGCTACTCACTTTTCTTAGTGGGGGAATTTCTACCCTACATTTTTATTATTGATAGTACACTGGTTCAATTCCATTATTGTCCATAATTTTCAACTTACCTCCAGTTAAATTCCTTTAAGAGTCTTTTCTATTTTTTTCCACCAGAACTTCAACTGCTGTTCTTCTGAACTATTAAGTTTCACAAGTCAAACTCAGCTCCTGATTACTATATGCTATATGTAGGTGACTTATAATCATTTGATTAATAATTAATGTAATAAGTTACAATGGCACTGAAAAAAGTGATTTATTACTGTTATTCACACTTACAGCCACTGCAGCATCCCCAACCTCATGTGATCAAAATTTGGATCCTTAGCAACAGAAATTTTGGACTTAATTGTGATCGCAAGTTAAGGACTACCTGTGTTATTATTATTATATGGACATTGCCACAAGTTCTCTTGTCAATAATTCAGTAAAGTTATGACACTTTTTAGAGGCTGTTTCTTCAATTATTCAATCTAAGTAACAGCTCTGGAATTTGATACTTTTGAATAAAAAGTGACTTTTGTGTGGAAATAGAAACCATAACTTCAATTCCCATTTCTGAAACGTGACAGGGGAAGAAATTTACATTCTAATTTAATCTGAATAATAATTTGCAGAACTTTGGTGATATAAGGCATTATTCCAGAAATTTAATAAATATTAACACAGGCTTATTGATCTCAGGCAAAAAAGGCTCAACAATGCACATTTTTGCAGTGAAAATACATTTGTGGGACAACACAGCAACTTACATTTTTGATCAATTTTGTATCTTTTTCTCTAATATTGACAATAATTTTTTTAAATTAATGATTTTGCAGATTTCTCCAACATGATGTTGTAACAGTAGCATTAGCAGTGTAACACATGTATATGGTACTTTGTCATACATTTCGGTCTGAGGTCTCACATATACTAAGTTATTGTTTAACCATAGCTCCATGAATACTTTTATGAATCACAGAAATAATAAAATAACCATGTTTTTTTAATTGAATTATAATTGTCTGGACTCAGATCACACTGTGCACACAATGATGGGCAATACAAATACTAAGCTAAAGAAAACAAACCTTATCAGAGCTACCTATTATATTATCTCAGCCACATATTTCTCATAGAACATGTACACTGATTACAAATTCATTGCATTTTAAGAATCCACTTACTCAGCAGCTCATTTGAACCAATTATGGAAAAGACTGCATAAGACATAAAAGTTCTATGAATTGTTTTATTCCATTTTGCATTTGTGCATTAGTAACTGACAAACTGTAAAATCAATATGACTTATTGTATTTCAGTCTGTAAGAAGAAACAAAGGACAAACAAAAATCAGACTGCAGAGATTGTAACTCACAAAACAGGCACATTTCAAATTGCTTCCTTAAACTAAGCAGAACCAAGAATGGGCGTTGGTACTTACCTGATACGCCTTTTCTCGTCGAGTTGCGTAGAGCATCCAGAGTGGGAGGCGCTCCAGTCTCCGCTCTTACAGGCTGAGCTATAATTGAAGAACGCTCCTCCTCCTCCATGTGACTCCTCCATAGCATTCCCCAGTTTTACGAAGACGAGAAGACAAACACTATTATCTCCTTTAAACTATTGTAGCAGCTCACAACTACTTAACTGATTGAATCATTGGCCGAAACAGGACTCCCCACCAGACGGACAATTTAGGGTGGGGCTGGATGCTCTACGCAGCTCGACGAGAAAGGGCTAATTTAAGACTAAGCTAATTTAAGACAAGTCAGTACCAATGCCCATTCTCCATAGAGCTGCTGCGAGCATCCAGAGTGGGACATACCAAAGCATGGCCTGTCCTACGGGAGGGACTCCGTCTGGGTTGGAATATCCTCTGGCTCTCTTGCCACTTGTTGAAGGACTCGTCTGCCAGGGATGCTTCTGCTGAAGCAAAAACACATTGATTTTACAATGACAAATAAAAGGTGACGGAGACGCCCAGGTGGCCACTCAGCGTATATCATGTATCGAAGCCTGGTTAACCCAGGCTGCCAAGGTAACCGCACTCCCGATAGAATGTGCGATTATTCCACTGGAAACAGGAAGCGCCTGAATTAGATAGGCCTTGGAGTATGTCGCTCTGATCCAAGTGCCTACAGTAGACGGGGATACTTTGAAACCCAGCGTCTTTGATTGGAATGACAGGAACGATGCTTCTGACTTCCTGATAGACCAAGTGCCACTGATATAAATACGTGACGCACATTTGACATCGATGGAATGCCACTGCCTTTCCCTCTCGGAGAAGGCCTGGGGCAAAAGTTAGGAAGAATGAATTCCTATGATCTGCAAAAAGCTGAGGTAATCTTGGACAGGAGGAAGGGTCTGGTTGCAGGACCACCCGATCAGCAAGGAAAATCACAAAGATCCTTTCTAACAGACAGAGCTGCTATTTCAGATATCCGTCGTGCAGATGAAACCGGTATGAGAAGCACTACTTTGAACGTAGGGAATTGAAGTGATGCCTCTCTTAGGGGTTCGAAAGGCGGTTTAGACAGTGCCATGAGAACCCTGTTAAAGTCCCCGGTTGTATATCTGTGTATCACTGGAAGTTGCAAACTGGTGGCTCCTCTATGGGATGCCCAGATACGAGAGTGGTGTGAAAATAGTTCATCAGATCACTGAAATGACCGTTGGCCAGTCTGCCACCTGCCTTCGCAAGGTATTGAGGGAGAGGCCCTTGTCCAGTCCTTCTTGCCAGAAGGCCAAAATTTGAGCAGCCGCTGGGGGAGCGGATTAATGCATGATTTGTGGCACCAATTAGAGAAAATGATCTGGGTAGCGGTATATATATGGGTAGCTGAGATCACCTCGCTGCCGAGATGGTCTCAATGACCTGATTGGAAAAAACCCTCCCTTCTTAGACGGTCCTGCTCGGCCTCCAGACGTCTAGCTGAAGCCACTGAGGGTTTGTGCTGAGGAAGTCCCTGGGCTAGCGAGATCCTGCCCAGTGCGATCCTCCAGGGAGGGGCCACTGAAAGGTTATGAAGGTCCGCAAAAACCACGGTCTTCTGGGCCAGTACGGGGTAACCAGGAGTTCCGCCCTCTCGTGGATCAGCTTTAGGATCACTTTGGGGATTAGCGGTAGTGGGGGAATTGTGTAAAAAGAGCCCGGTGGGCCAGGGCCAACTACAGCGTTGTGATTCTCTGCCCCTGGGGGGTACCTGGAGAAGAATCTCGGTACCTGGGCATTGAGCAGAGACGCGAATAGGTCCACTAGGGGATGGCCTAATATCGCTGAGGCCTCCTCTGCATTATTACTTAAACAGGGAGGGATGAAGGTGCCATCCTGCCTAGTCTAAGGTGGCCCTGTTCAACCCATCTGCCTGAACGTTGAGATTCCCGAGATGTGATCTGCCCTGACGGACAACAGGTTGGTCTCCGCCCAGCTATAGATATGCCCGGCCTCCCTCATGAGACGGATGTCATGTCTGCCCCCCTTGTCAGTTGATATGCGCCTTGGTTGTAATGTTGTCTGGCAGGACCAGTACGAGGCGCCCGCATACTTAAGGAAAGTGCATAAGGCCGGGTATACTGTGTGAAGTCTCCGCCAGTTTATACTGCACCTTTGCTGACCAGGTGCCCTGAGCTGAGAGCGAGTGGATATGGGCCCTCCATCCGGGTAGGCTGGTGCCTGTCATGAGGGTAACCCCTGGGGGCTCCTGAAGAGATGCCCTTGTGGATTGCGGGTCTGGTCCGCCAAAGAAGTGATGTGAGAACCCTTGAGGGAACCTTCACCACGGCTCTCGAATTGCTCCTTCCGGAGCGGTGATAAGGTAACATGAACCACTGTATAGATCTGGAATGGAGCCGGGCCCAGGAAAACAATGGATATGCATGAGACCAATTTGCCCAGTAATCTTGATAAGACCAGTAATGGCGTCTTTCTTGTTCGCCTAATGTTCCTGACCGATTTCTGAATACTGAGAAATCTTTCAGGGGAAAGGAAGACTGTCCCTTCAACTGAGTCAATCACTGCCCCTAAGTGAGCTATTTGAGTGGGAGGGGTAAGTTGACTCTACTCCTATTGTGAAAGAAGATCATGGGCCTGAAGAACCGAGAGGATGGATCTAGTGTCCCCTTCGGCGTGGCATTTGGTAAGAGAAAAGATGAGGATATCATCCAGATAATAGAGACTGTGAATGGGGAAGCCTTTGAGGTAAACTGATGGGACTGCCAGAACCTTGGTAAGGATCCTCAAGGTCGAAGCTACACCAAGGGGAAGGGCCACGTATTGAAAAAGTTGACCAGTGTAGCCAGGTCTCAGAAATTTGAAAAATGAGGGACAAATGGGAATGTGAAAATATGCTGCTGAGAGGTCAAAGGAGGTGAGCCCGTCTTCCATCCTAGTGCCCTGCAGAATGGACTGAAGTGTAAGCATCTTGAACTATGATGGACCACATTAAGCCTCTTCAGTCTAGGGTGGGCCTCCAGCCTCCGGAGCATTTAGAAAGTAGGAAAAAGTGGGAATAGAACCCCATTCCTCGGTGTGAGGATGGTACGGGCTGTATAGCTTCGATTTTGGTGGGGTGTTAATGGTTTCTATGAGAACACGCTTGGTGCAGCCTCTGGAAAGAGGGGAAACCCTGAAATGCTCCGGAGAGGGGGACAGAAACTCAAGGGAGAGGCCAAGTTTAACAGTGTCCCTAACCCAAATATCAGAAATGGTTGATCCCCATTGGTCGGCAAACTATGTGAGTTGACCGCCAATGGGGTGGGGGGCTGGAAGCCTTACCTAGGGCGCCGGGATGATCTACTTCCTGCGCCCCGGAATGTCCTGGTGTGCCCTGGTGTTAGAGGGGGGGACATACTGCTTCAACTGACGGAGCCATCTAATAGAGGATCGGGTGAGAGGAATGCAGCCGTGGCTGATCGAACGGCCCAAGCATCGGATTGATGCGCCCGATGAACATTGTCTGGGCCCACTTGTCCTCTGGCTTTAGGGCTTCCAGAGCATCAGTTGGAGTAGAGGACGATGTTAGACTTACTAAGGAGTCATCCACCTCTGGGGTGTGTGGCAAGGAAAAGAAATCCGCATCAAGATTAAAAAATCTCTGTCCTGACTGGAGGGAGCGAGGGGGGGGGAGGCTGATGAGGCCAACTGTTTTGCTACTAAGCCGGAGAAATAAGTGGAGTAGGAATGATCTCAGTCTCCACAACCGGCTGAAAATAGGATCTTCTGGGACTCCAGAGGCTGCTGGGGAGGTATTAGAGGGTAACTGGAACATCAAGCCTGAAATATTGTTCGCCTTGATTAGCAAGGACTTGAACAAATAGGGTTCAAACAGGCCTATGGATGCGGGTTGGTCAGGGGGAATGCCCTTATCCTCTGACCTTTCTCCTTCCATCGGTTCCAACTCCGACAGGGGTTCAGAGTAGTGTAAGGATCCCCTATCTGATCCTTCCACTTCCCTGAAGGGCACGAGGCCCATTTCCACTTCCTCCACCTCTTCTGGAAAGGGGATCTCCCCCTTGGGGAAGTACTTGACCATGGTGAAGTTCCGGTTTGGGAAGGGATCTGCCAGAGACTGATTCAACCTCAGGAGCCATCGCTGAGGACCTGGTCTGGTCATCTGTTAGATACCCTCCGCGATCCCTTGGCGGATGGCCAGCTGCCTCCATTCTCTAATGCTGTCTGGAATAAGGACCGCGGCTGGTTCCTCCGGTCGCAAGTCAGCAGCGGTCGTAAATATAGCCTCAGTGTCCGGGAGACCTGGAGGCTCCGAACAGGTGAACTGCACCTGGGAGGAGAAAGTTGTTCTGGCAGAGGGGTGGGTTATGTGGAAGCAGAGGGAAAATTAGGAACTGGGGTTACAGATTGAGAGCCCTTTGAATGCTTATAAAATTCCTTCTCCAAAGCCTTGTTCGCCTTAAGGTGTTTTATTTTTTTTCCTTTGAGAAGCGTTGGATGAGTCCTTGGCCCTTTTGAGCAAATGGTGCATCTCCAACTTAGCCTTCAAGGAAGGACCTCTGGGATTGTCTTCTGCCATGATAAAATGCCAGGTACAGAGCAATATTAAATAAAGAGGTGGTTAGCACGCCTAGGTGTATGACCTATAATGTGGGCCGGATACCCTATCGTTGGGCTGCATCCCCCTTTTGGTAAAAAAAAAAATTTTTTTGGTTGTATTGTAATATATATGTCCAATTTAAATTTTTTATTTTATTTTATTTGATTGATTGATTGAATGAATGAATTAACATAAGAGGCAAGGACAAAAAGGGCCTAACTAAGCTGCAGAGTATGCTAATAGAAGGAATATCCAAAAAGCCAATTGACTGAATGAACGCTGAGGCCAGATAACAACAACAAAAAAAGGCAGAAAAAAGAAAAATGGGAAAAAATTAGATAAAAATAGGTCTCCTGAGACAGCCTCCCAAGCAACATGGGAAGTAGGTGCCTCTCCCTCCCTCTGAGTGAGCTGCGGGAACCAACCAACAGATAAATAAATGGGGCAACAGGGCACGGATCCATAATATCCCTTCAAAAATGAAAACTCCAAACAGGCCTACCGGTCCTGTTAAAAGCCTCCCGAATCGTCGCAGCAAACTAAAGATTAAACAAAATGGCGGCCGGCCAAAAGGCACACCCAAAATGGCCGCCGGAACCAGCACGAGGCTCAGAGAGAAGGAAAGCCCCTCAACAACAACAAAAGCTGCCGAAATACAGGAAGAACGAGGGGCCTAAGAGAGAAGAGTTTGCCCTCTTTCGTGGGGGGAAGGCACAACAGAGCACTATTAAGCGCGCAAATACAAGCCGCTGCTTAAGGGCAGAACAGCCTAAAGAACGGCAGGCACCAGAGTGGGGGTAGGGGGGGCGAAAGGCTCTAAAACCCCCCTATCTCCCCACTGAGGGGCGAAAATTCGCTCCCTTCGCTAATTTAAGACAAGCCAAATGCGCAGGGACCAAGGAGGAAAAACAAGGAAAGATCAAACCTGAAATTTAAAGAGAAAAATCCTGGATCAGCCAAGGAGAAAATGCTAGAGCTGCCTGTCTCTGCGAGGGTGAGCTAAAACTAGGGAACGCTACGGATGTGTCACAGGGAGGAGGAGGAGCGTTCCTCAATTATAGCTCAGCCTGTAAGAGCGGAGACTGGAGCACCTCGCACTCTGGATGCTCGCAGCAGCTCCATGGAGAAAATTCCAGTTCTCATTCTCTAAGATTAGATGCCATGTTGTACAAGGATACCTCCTGGCAAACATTGAGTTTTTAAAACAGAATTATTTATGTATTTAATATAGGTGATAAGAAACAAAAATATGTAATTTAAATCAATACGTTGTATCCCTGTACGTGGGAATGCCACCTTAGTCATAGTCATAGTTCCAGGGGAGGTTTTTAAGTTGCTTCCAAGTGGATGTTTCTTATCTGAGCATGTGGGATAGATAAGATTCCAGTAGAGAAAACCCCAGGAAAATATTGAGGTATTTGTGCCTGCAATTTTCTATATTCTGCTAAAGCTGAAAATATAAATTTAAAAGATTGTTGTTGAAAACAATATTTTACTTATTGTCATTTCTTGTTTAATATTAAGATATTATGTAGAACTATGCAAAGCTGGGGTAATTTATAACATGCACTTTTCTACAACCTTAATATCTAAAATCCTAAAAATCAGGGTTTTTTTACATCAGGAATTGATAGAATACATTCTCTTTCAGTGTAATCTTTACTTCATTTCACTTTACTTTTTTCTAAATAGGGGCGCTCCGTGATATTTTCTTAAATATGTGGTTGTATGTGATTAAACATCCGAGTATCGATGCCAATTGCTAGATAGGAACAGCTGAATGAAAATATGAATAGTTTATGTAGTTTTATTTTTTTAAAAAATACAAATGATAACATAGTTTAGTCCAATCACCACTTTCTATTTGTGTGCATTAAAACCCATTTTCAAAGAATAAAACTGAAACTGAACTTCAGAACTATTATGTCTGATTTGAATGGAATATTCCTATCTGAAATAAGAACATAATTAAAAATCAAAATGTGTTTCCATTTCACAAACAGAATAGATTTTAATAGTATATTTAATGATGTGAATTTAGTAGGAAAAAACATACCAAAATACTTAAAACATGTACATTTTATTTAAAAGTATGTTTTCAGCTTCAATAACATGTAAAATATTAGCAATTCTGGATTTCCATTTTTAATATAGTTAGTTAAATGTAAGTTACAAGACTTAAAATTCATTTTATGTGCTATTGTTGCATTTTTATTTCACGGCACAGATACATGATCTGCATTATAAACCCGAGTACTAGAAAATAGAAATCACCTTCATTAGGAAATAATTTAACAAAAGCAGTTCATTAATAAAACCAAGGCAGAATTATTGTACTACATTTGTACAGTACAGGGCAGAAGATCAGTTTTGTAGTCTTAAAATATAGTACACACATTTTTAACATTTATTTTATAATAAACATTAAAAAGTCACATAAATTTATTCATAAAAGTGTATTCCAGTGATAAAAGAGTTGATAAAATGCAGCATGAACAAAACCAGGAGGTGATTGCCAGAAGAAAAACAAATATACAACAGGAACTGCCTTCACCCAACACATGTGATGAATGATAGAGATAGGGAAAAACAAGAAGCCCCCTACAATTGCCAAAAGAAACAGGGATTGGAACAAAATAGGATTATGTACAGATAAATCCATTCAAACGCTGTGTAAAATCTTAGCATTTTAGCATAGTGTTTTTATTCAGTACTAAGGTTTCCAGGACAAGGAAATGCCTGAATTAATGCAGTTCAGTGAGTAAGAGCAATCAATAAAGTTTTACAGCTATCTTTGCAGAATGTCTGTTTACATTTGAAATACTTCTCCATTCATTGATTACTCAAATTTAGTAGAGACAAGACAACGACATAAATGTTCTCTCACTACTATAAAGCTTGGACATTTTGCAAGTGTTTCACAGTTTGAATGCTTAGTCCAAAATGTTGAACACACTCATTCTATCAATATTGAGACAAATCTTTTACATAAGGAAAAATAGGCAATTGCAATTTGTTCAAGGGCCAGCAACAGCTGAGCTAGCATCTAAGCCCTTACTACCATCTTCATACTGAATAAGAAAACACAACCAATGAATCAATCTTCCATCCCTGCCACTATTAACCAGAAACCCTTTAGCCAAGGGTGGGATTCTACCAGTTCGCATCTATTCGCTAGAACCGATTGTTAACACTCTAAGCAGTTTGGAAAACCGGTTGTTAGAAGAAATTACTGGCCTAATCCTGTAAGGAAGGCAGGAAGGAAACATTCTGGTGTTGCTTACAGAAACTGCCTCTCCATTAACCCTTATTACATTCTTGGCAGGACTAGTCTTCCTGTTTCAGGAACTTCTCTGGAATTTTCCCCCCTCCTTTGCTAATACTTTGCTTGTGTGGAGTGACCATTCAAAATGACAATGGCACTGAAAAAAGTGCATTATGACCATTTTTCACACTTATGACTGTTGCAGCATTCCCCACAGTCATGAGAGGCCAGGCGAGGAGATGCGTGCCTCGATGTGAGTAATATTGAGTTGGCCACACTCAGCCAATAACATGACCAAGCCATGTCCACCCAGTCACATGACCACCAAGCCATGCCACCAACTAAGACATGACCACAAAACCGGTTGTTAAAAGTTTGAATCTCACACCTTCCTTTAGCACAAGGGTGTCAAACTTACATCATCATGGCAGCGTCATATGATGTATTGGGACTTGTTTCTCCTTCACTAAACCGGGGATGGGCATGGCCAGCACGGGACACATCTGGCCGGCGGGCCAAAAGTTTGTCAGCCCTGCTTTAGCATATCAATCTGTCAACGCCTGTTGAAAAAACAATTCTGAGAGTCCTCTTTAAGTCTCATTTCCAATCATGAAAGCAAAAAGAAAGGAAGATATTGCCAAGTTACTATGAACTTTCTCCAGGATTAGTGACTAAAGATGCAGTACTACAGGTCTTTCTATAGCAAGCTATGCTGCTACTAATTCTGACAGGGAGAAGTGAGCCTCTGATGGGGACTAGAAATAGGCAAAAGATACTGCAAACTGTTATTCAGTTTGACACCCACTGGTTTCTACAGAATAAGTTTAAAAACAGAAAGTACCAGAAGGGGAAGAAATAAAGTACTTCCCTTGAATTTTGATAGGACTTTAGGATCCCTTGATAAGGAGCCCCTGCTGCCCTGAATTCTGCAACATAATCCCCACAGAGCAAGCAGGCCAACAACACTGGTTACAAAAAAATCTGGTTACTAGTGAACCAAAGTTAGCTATAATCAAGGTCAGACTTCATTATAAAACAAGCACTTTAATAGCAGGCTTTAATAAAATGATTGATGAATTTTACAAGACAGCTTTCCTGGAAATATATTTAGGCAGCAATAAAATCTTAGACAATATATATTTTATATATTATTTATTTTATATACATTAATGCTACTGCCCTTAGTTTAAAACCACACGTGTACAAAGCTTGTTCATGCAAATAGACAGGAATGAAGTACTTACTGAATGTAACTGTAATTCAACTTTTGATAGCTGGATTGTATTTCATCTTATTACTGTATGCAGCATGACCCATGTTGCACAACACCCGCTTAACAAAGAAATCATCAATATGCAGCAATATGTTTACTCTCTTGTTTGCTGAAAAATTTCCAATCTTAATAATATTGTTAGATCAGAGGACTACCTAAACTATAACAAGTTTATTAAATCCACTAAGCTTTTTTTGTTTTGATAAGTAGCTTTTATGAGCAACTTTATTTTTCAATGCCCTAGGCAAATACTTAACTGAACTTATTTTTGCAAAGCTATTCTATTACCTGACTTTGGCTTGTTAAGTATGCAGAAATGTTTCCATTGCCATAGCAACACTGGGTGAGCATTTATAGGTGTGTGTGGTTCGGTTTGGCTTTGAAAAAAAGATGTTTAAGCTGATGATATAAGGAATGAAATGGCATACTTCAATTCATTTATTAAACATGGAGACAGGCTTCAGATTCAGACTGTAATCAAGTTCAAAATTTATTTTTTCATTATGGCTGAATGCAACCTTGCTCGTAGTCCTGGATTTGAAGGACTAAGATTATCAATCATTCTTAAAATAGGAGAATATGTGTTTCAATGGCAAAATTCTAGCAACCCTTGCTAGACAGTTGGAATATCAGAAGTCCAATAAATAATGGAGAGTGCCTTTTATTTAGCATGCAAAAGTCACTTGACACTGATGACATAATGAATTTATTTTTCTCCTGGAATTACTTTTGCTATCCCTTTTTTAAAATATGGAAGCTTATTTTATGAAGTTAACTGAAACCTATACCTAAAAAATTAAAACTGTTCTAATTAAAGCAGTTTTAACAAGATAGTAACTCCAGCTAATTTATTTGTGGCATCAAACAAGACTGCGAAATTTAGTTTCCAACAATAAAAATAACCTTCTCGTGTCATTTAAGTTATAATGGCTAAAATGAAAATAAATCATGTCTATCATTTCACTGTGGCAAGGAAACTGATAATTTAGAGAATCTGTTTTTTTTTAATAAATCAATCAGAATAGAGCTGGAAGGGACACTAGAGGTCTTCTAGCCCAACTCCTGCTCAAGCAGGAGACCCTATACCAGTGGTGGCTAACCTTTTTGGGTTCCTGTGCCAAAAATTGTGTGCATGCTAGCGCTTGCATGTCAACACCCAGAAGGAAATGTGCGTACACTCCACCCTACCCCCTGTGTATGCACGCATGATCCAACCCCACCCCCTTACCTTCACCACTCCTTCCAGCTGATTTTTGGCCCGTTTGAGGCCTTTTTCGGCCTATGTGAAGCTTGAGGGAAGCCTCTGCAGCCTTTGCAAGCTGAAAAGTAGGCCCATTTCATCATTTCCTGTATTTCCAGAAATATTGGAAGTGACAAAACGGGCCTATTTTGCAGCCTGCAAAGGCTTCCCTCAAGCATCAGGTAGGCTGAAAAAGGCCTCAAACGGGCCAAAAATCATCCGGGAGGCATGCGCAGTGAGATAAGTTTGCCTGGGGCTCTTGTGCCACCTGTGGCACGCATGCCATAGGTTCACCATCATGGCCCTATACCATTTCAGACAAATGGCTGAAAACTTCCGGTGATGAAGCACCCATAACTTCTGACAGCAAACTCTTCCACTGGTTAATTGTTCTCACTGTTAGGAAGTTTCTCCTTAATTCCAGGTTGCTTCTCTCCTTGATTAATTCCCATCCATTGATAAAAATGGATCCTATTTCTATCCAATAGAAATAGAAATAGACCCCATTTCTATCCAAGGAAGACAGAAGTATAGGTAGCGCTCACTTAATAACTGTTTGTTCAGCAACCATTTGAAGTTACAGTTGTGCTGAACAAAGAGTATGTACAAGTGATCCCCGAAGTTACAGTTGCTACAGCACTCCTACGTTCAGATAAACAAAATTTAGGTGATTGGCAGCCTGCTTGTACTTACAACCACAGGAGCATTTAATTCTCCCCAACCAGTTATCTCCTCCCCACCTCTGTCCTTTGGATGCCCTGTACAGTGGCAATCTTTGGCTGTAATAGCAAACTGAAGCTGAACTAAAGGCCTTAGGGCCTTCAGCTGTCTCAGGTCACCAATTCCATGTCTCTACTTCAGCCTCAGTTCCATCAAGGAGCTCCGTGCTGCAGCCATCTATCCCAGCGCCACAGCTCAAAGCCTCCACCACCTTCTCAGGCCCTGCTACCTTTTACTGTCATTCTTCCACTGCTGGCAAGTCTGGCCCCATGTGAAGCAGATGATGGCTATGCATTGCCCAAATAGCATTTGGAGAATTTTCCAAATCATATGCACCATTCTCACAATGCTTTGGAAGGATTTTGAAGTCTTGCAAAAAGGCCACATGCACCGTTCTCCAATTCATGCATTCCATCCTCATGATGCGTTGAGAAGACGATAAAGATCAGCTGGGTGCAGCAAGGTTGGTGAAATGCAGCGTGGTGGGAGCTTTGCATTGTGACAGCTGCTACAGCACAGGACTTAAGATAGTACTCCATGGCAGCAGCACTGGGGCTGAAGTAGAGGCCCAGAAGCAATGGTGGCCAACTGAAACTGCCAAAAACCTAGCGCTGCTACCACCAAAGAGTACTGCTATGTCAGGTGACCAAAAGGGACATGAGGGGAGAGAGATAGGCAGGTGGGGGGAATGGCAGACAAGGCAGTCCCTTACCTTACCGAGGCTCAATGCTGAGAGAAACCAAGCTGGGAATAGCTTGGGTTGGATTTCCACCTAATGACCAGTGGGATTCATTTAACAATGGCAATGGATACTGTCATTGCTAAGCAACACAGCAACATGATCACACACTTTGCGACAATGTTGCTTAGCAACAGAAATTCTGATCATGATCACTTTTTATTTTTTATTTTTTAATAAATAAGCAGCCAATGGTTTAAATGAAAACCAGAATGAAAGACTTTTGGAACAGCTATTTTAGGGATTACACTCAAAGGATCAATATGGCAAATTCATGCTTTTTAAAAATGATTCATTTTAATTCCTTTTAATGAGTCAGAATGTTCTAAACATGACATTGAAATAAGAGAATTTTGCTCTTTGCATTTATACACTAAACTTACCCTAAGAAACTAAAAACTAATAGAAAAAATTATCCCAATCCTTTTATTTTAATTTCAATGAGGATAGGTATCCTTCAGTTTCAGCCAATAGAAGCATTAGGGCAGTGGGGACTAACCTTTTTGGGCTCCTGTAGCAAGAATTGTGTGTGCTTGCGCACCCAGAAGGCAATGCATACACCTCCCCCCCACTGCCTCCCTATCTACATCCAGGCTGAAAAACAGGCCTGTTTTGTCACTTCCGGTATTATAGGAAGTGATGAAACAAGCCTATTTTCGGCCTGCAAAGGCTGCAGAAGCTGTCCTCAAGCCTCTGGGAGGCCGAAAATCAGCTGTGAGGCGTGCACACACGCAGTGAGGTAAGTCTGCCCACGGCTCGTGTGCCGGCACAAATGGCTTTGCATGCCACCTGTGGCATGGGTGCCATAGGTTCACCATCATGGCACTAGGGCAATCTTGGGTGATCCTGAAACAGTTAAGCAGGGTCAGACAAGATTAATGTCAGAATGGGAGACTACCAGGAAATCCTTACGAAGTTGACAAGACTTCCTACAGGAAGGTAATGGCAAACCATTTCCACCCTGTCATCAAAAAGACAACATGGATATGTCTGTGTTGTTAGCATTATGCTTTGCTGTGCTAGGTATTCAAAAGTATTCATGTGAAGTAGAAGTATGCAACATGTCAAGCATGTAACATTGTGAAATGCCTATTTTGAATTCTTCCCATACCTCGTCACTAGGAATTGCAGTAAACTTGACTTGATAAAGATTTGAATTCACTTTCATTTGACTCTAATCAGTCCTTTATTTATACAGGTAGTCTTCGACATACAATAGTTCATTTAGTGACTGTTCAAAGTTACAACGGCACTGAAAAAAGTGACTTATGACCATTTTTCACCCTTTCGACCATTGCAGCATCTCCATGATCACATGGTCAAAATTCAGATGCTAAGGAAGTGGTTCATATTTATGATAGTTGCAATGTCCTGGGGTCATGTGATCAGCTTTTGTGACCTTCTGACAAGCAAAGTCAATGGGGAATTCAGATTCACTTAACAACCATGTTATTAACTTAAGATATGCAATGATTCACTTAACAAATATGGGAACAAAAGTCATAAAATGGAGCAAACTCACTTAACAACTGTTTCTCTTAGCAACATAACTTTTGGGCTCAATTGTGGTTGATGCACAGTCCTAGCAATATTAAAAAGTAAATTTTACAATATTCAGCGTTGTAAGAATGTTTGGAATTGCGTCTCCCACAGCAATTGAAACCATACTGGGTAATGTCACCACTCTAGCTACTGTATTCCATTTTTAAAAAAGAAGAAATATTTAAATGTGGTTGTTACCATTTCCTTTTTTATACCTTTATAGAAGATACTCATAAAACTACCAATATCAGAAAAAAAGATTCCATGTAAAGTCTGGAGGGGCTTCGACGGCTACCATAATGCAAGGAAAGCACATTTCAAATAAAAAATAGTAAAAATAAATGGGGTTTATGTAGGAATGTCATTGTTTTCATCTTGTAACTGAACTATAAATACCAAATATTCTTAAAATTGTGTTTATTTAGGTGCAAAAAAGTTTACAACATAGTACAATGGTAACTTCAGCAGGGTTTATTTCAATTAAATATTTACAGAGATGTTTAAATTTTTAAAATGTATCACATCTAATATAAATGTTCCTTTATAATAATTACTACATGAAATGACATGTATTGATACCATTTATAACTTTCAATTTATCGTCTCCGTTTCCTTACTTCAAGCTAATATATATTTTTTTCATTTATTTTTTCCTTCGGCTTATGCTGATTTTAGTGCTACTTACCTTTTACTTCTCTTTTCTAATTTTCATGCTCTTTTCATTGCAAATGTTCTTTTTGCAACTTATTAAGTAAACTACTTTACTGAAGATATCAATATGCATTAACAATATAATGCATTAACAATAGATACCATAAAGTTTGAGCTTTCTTAATATATTAGGGTTATACATTTCTTTAGATTTTAATGTTTGGTTTTTTAAAATGTATACGTATAGGTATATTTTTATGACTGTAAGCCGCCCAGAATTACTCCATGGTAAGATGGACAATCAACATTATAAATAAATAAATATACCGAGTTTATTTATTTATTTATTTTGTCAAGCGATTATAAGATAACAGGTATAAGTATAAACATAGTTATCAATATATGAAATGGACACCAACGTTAAATAACTTGTCTCCATAAAATGCAAATAGTCATATGGATACATGCTGCTATTTATTATTGAAAGAACTTTATTAAGTACGCAAATCTTTATATTTTAAATCTAAAACTTCATACAACCAGTGCTTAACACACACAAAATGTCAATTAAATTTCATTATCAATGAAATGTCTGCAATATCAACATTTTAATTCTTCTGTAAATGTACAATAAGCATTCCTTGAAAGTCATGTCATAATAAAAGCTGGATCGTAAAATCAAGAAGCACATATGTAGGCCTTCACATTTACAGATAGCAAAGCTACATTAGTTCCCACCTACAACAGAGCAATTCAAATAGCTGTCCTCATTTTAAGATATTTAGTTCTTTCATTTACCCTTGAGTGATTTTCAGCCAAATCTTCCCCAAATAACATAAACAAAGCATTTCTGACCTTTAATAATAAAATCAGACTTTCTGGCACATTGCAAAGTTAGAGAGCAAACTCGATCGAAATGAAAGTCCTTTCACTAACTGTCAACTGTATATGATTAACTGTACGCAAGAGGTTACTGCAATCAGGTTTATGTGAGAACAAGACAATAAAAACAGTAAGTTTCAGGATTTTTGCTAAAAAAAAATAGGGGGGAAATAGTTACAATTTTAGCCTTTCATTCATAACCTAAGAATACTATACTTTGCCAATAAAATGGTTTTTAGGAATAAACTCTGAATTAGAATGGTACTTTGGGACAGCTTCAAGTGAAAACTAAAAAGAAACCAGATAAAGGATATGCTAAGACAGACCTATAATTTAAAATACGTTTCCTAAAATGGCCTTCACAACATCAATTATTCAGAATCAATAATACAATTTTAACTTCATAAGCAAAAAGTATTTACTTGATCTGTGCTTATGAAAAAATATTAGCTTCTGATTAATCCAATGGCCGAATACTATGAAAAATGCCAGTAGCATGACCCTTTAAAGCAAGCAGTATTTTTTTTTTTTTTTAAATCATTGCTATGATCTGGATGTTTTAACACAAACAATGCAAGCTTGAATTAGCAAGTATCTGTCAATTCTGTTCACATAATGAACAGCATTATTCAACCATAAAATGCTTTCTCTGGCTGAGTAAAATGCTCAGATTCTCTGTTGTTGTTTTTTTAAAAACTCATATAACTATAAATACATAGCCAGAAAAGTAAAAATAAAAAAAATATGCTCACTGGAAAATATTACTGGCTGTTCATGGCAAATTCTTTGGAGGAAGTGTGTATGGGTATGTGCGCACATACACTTTTATTACATTAGAACCCAATTCTGCTAGACTGTGCCTATTAGAGTGTTAAATATTAGTTGATATTACTGTAGATCTATATTTTAATAACAAAATGTGGACTTGTGAAATTCAATAGAATATGAGCTTTTTAATACAAAATTTATGTGAATTAACATTAACTAAATAATTGGTTACCACATTTCAGGAAAAAAAGCAGTCTGTTAAATATGGGTGGAATATCAGCTAACAATATAGCACTTTTAACTATAATATATTCTGTTGTAAGAACAAAAGAATAATGAATGTGCCACTAACTAAAAAAAATTTCAACATATTTTACATTATAATCGTTTTTCTATCCCAGAATTTCAAGTGTTGGTCAAAAGATTTATGCTTATAACATTCCTGCTGATTGAAAATGCTTCACTGACAACTGAGAGAGCTATAAAAACACAACTATTTATTAAATTAAAATTTCATTGCCAAGTATATTAAAATTTCTGAAATTAAAGCAGATTGTATATGTACAATTGTATATGTACAATGTATATGCCAAGAGCTACAAGAATTGCAGTCAAGCTTTTTAATTCTCAATTGTGTTTCATGTAACAACTTTCATGCAACCATTTGCCCTTCATTTACAGCTACTTTTAGATGTGCTATATCTTAAAAGTGAAGCATATACTGGAATATTCTGCACTTTAAAATAAAAGAGCAACAATCCCCAGTGTCATTACCCTTTTACTGAAATTCCCTTAAATTTTCTTTTCAAAGCATGCTACTTTTCTATGCATTTGCCAGAAAAGTAATGCTGATATACATTGTAAGATGTATTATCTTCCTCCAAAAAATAAAAAATAAAAAATCAGGTTTGATCTGGAAATTGCTCCATGTAGACAGTGCACTGCATTGTGAATGGCCAGCCAGGTATTTTATGAATGGAGTGGATCACGTGCTCTCAGCACTTCCCGAGCTGATATTTCCCACATAACAGTGTCAACAACCAGAGAAGCAGCATTTTTCAACACAAGAAACCAGAGAATCCTAACTGTTGTACCGATTAATCTTTTTTTAACCTTTCTACGAAAAGTCCACTCCCTGTCAAGCAGGACCCGCAATGGCAAACGTGGCGAAGGTTTAATTATTTTTTTATGAATGAAAACTGTGGTATGCAAATTAGAACAATTCACAAAAAAGAAAATATGGCGGCGGCTGCTGCTTCCCTCGCAGTTCTAGCAGTATTGCAACACTTCACCTTATCAAGCGACTGGGTACAAATGTTTTGTATTTTGTCTATTGTAGTCTAGGTTCATGCACTGACGCTTTAGTTTAAGAATCAAGCACATAACAAAAGAACAAGGTTCTGACCAACACATCTTAAAGGATTATTGTTTTATTTGGAAGGGCATCTGCAAGTGATAAGTGTCTCTTCCCCACCCAAACCCAAGAATTAGGTCTAACATTTAACTACCGCAGACATTTGTGGGGGGCAAATGCTTTTTTCATAATTCAAAGTATATCCAATAAATAATTTGTTATTCATTCCTTAAAATAACAGTAACTATTAAAAATGTAGGCGTCATAGGTAATGTCAACATTGTTCGTTACCTAAAAGAATTGGGAAAGTTCAGGATCTGTGACAAGGCTAGCTTGCTTTCCATTTATAATAAAGATGTTTCACTTTGCTTGCAACAAATGTTTTGAAAATTGCCATTCTGCAAACCCATGAATGCTACAAATCCTAAAACAGCTCATCTGGGAATGAACTCAAAGGGACTTACTTCCTATTAGAAATCGATTATTGTAAATATGTGAAGCATCCTCTTTATTCCAATTTCTAGTTCATGGAGGAAAAGTCTTAACAGTTCATTATAAAGTAAGCTTCAGGGGAAGGTTTAACAATAGTTATACTGACTGACTCATCCAATTAAAATTCAGGGCTAGTTTCCTACAGGATGAAGCAGCTCCCACACTTTACTCGAAATATAAAACATACACATGAAAAAAAAAAGGTTAATCAAGAGGCGGAGTATAGGCCATTGCTAATCCGGGATAAGCATAAACATCTCCCCCCCCCCCACACCTCCCGCCATATCCCAGACTGCCGTGACTTTCCAAAGCAAGGGAATAAAACGAGATTTCCTATAGATAATTAGGCAAAAGACAAGCATTTCGGCTAGAGAAAAGCTTCAGGGCAACGGGGGGGGGGGGGACCAGGGAAAGGGACCGTCCTCTTAATCAACCCATTCAGTAGAGATGAAAGGCAACTTACTCTTGGTTAGAATTCGCCGTCTCTTCGTTCATTTTTTCCTCACCGAGATCCCAAACCGGGATGGAGCAGGACCGACGCGGCCAGGGCGCAGCAGGAGCTCACCAGAAGCCCCACCATTGTTAAACCCCAGATCTAGCCCCCTTTTGCACCCTTCCGCCAGAATGGCCTCAATCCTTGAGTGGTGTGTGTATGTGTTTGTGGTAAAACAGCAGCCTTCCTCCGGAGACTCAGACTGGCTTTTGCAAGGGGGGGAGGGGGGCGTTAGCGGCACCGATCGCAGCTTCTGCTTTTTTTTTTTTTTTTTCTTCCCCGCTTGGAAAAGGGTGACCGTCGCCGATCCCGCCGGCGGCGGTGGTGACGAGCGGAGCCCCTTCGCTCAGCTGCAGCGCAGCTCTCGACCAATGTCCTTGTGGAGCTGCAGCTGCACCCGGACAGAAGCCCACATTGCCCGCTCCTACAGCAGGTCCTTCATCCGCACACTGGCCTCCGCCGCCGTTGCCCTTCCCTCTCTTGCCGCCAGAAAGGAAAAGGAGAGTCACCGAAATTCCTCCAGACTCCACAAACAGGAACCGGCGCCCCCAAATCGCAGAGCGCGCGAAAAAAGAAGAAACGAGCTCTGGGAGCAAGCAGACGCCACACTAGGAGAGGAACAAATTCAGCCCGGAGCGAGAGGAAGAGGGAGGGAGGAGGGAAGGTGGAAAAAAAAAAAAAGGAGGGGGGGGAGGGTGTATTTTAAAGCAGCCCGGAGACGAGGGAGGGCGGATGCGTCACCAGCAGCTGGTGGTTGAGAAGGAAGAAGCCAAGCGGACGAAAGAGCAGGACTCTCGTCCCCTCTCCGGAGCAGAAGGAAAAGCAACTTTAACCGCGGCGCCCCAACCCCCAGAAGGAACCGCGGCGCTTTCCCCAGCCCCCTCCTTCGGGAGAACTGGGCGGAAGCGTTGACTTTAAGCTCCTTCCGCCGCCAAGGCCGGGAGGCCAAAGGCGATCTCAGAGTCTTGGCCAAAGGGCCGATCGGGAAGCTGCTGTCAGGGGAACGGCATGAACCCTCGGCTGCACACCGTCGGCGGTGGGGGTGGTGAGAGGGTGGGTGGGTGGGCGTGCGGAGGGAGCAGCCCGGCCTGCTTCGGTCGCACACAACGACCCCCTTTCGCTCACTCCCAAAAAGTGCTACAAACCACTTGGCTCCGTTCCCTTAGCTGATCCGCTGCATTTGGAAGCGGAGAGCCCTCGACGGGCGGGGAAGAGAGCTCCTTTCCTTTCCCCGAGCACATGCAACCAACATGCTTGAAGGGATCGGAATCTGTCCCCGTCCCCTCCCGCCGGGCAAAGCTCAGTACTGTATCTCAGGCATGGAGTTTTTAGTTCATGGAGTGGTCTTGAGTAAAGTGCACTGCTCTAAGCGCAGAGGGAGGGAGCGAGAGCTTCCCACCTCCCCCACCCCTTACTAAAGGCTTTGAAGGCCCGCACGGATCGGGCCCCGAGCCGACTTCCAAAGGCAGGAGCTTAAGAGGAGCCGTGAGACCGAGTCTGCTCCGCCGATCAATCTCGGGTTATCAGTTTGCGAAGGCTCTCCGGTTCTTGAGTCGCCCGGCTGCCGACACTGCAAGAATTGTCTCTCTCTCTCTCTCTTAATAAAAAAAAAAAGTGGGGGGAGGTTATTTTACCGAGGCCAAAAATGAGAAGGGAAAGGACAAAAATCCCCGCTCCCTTCCTGGACGGCCAATTGATTTCTACAACTAGTTTCCTGAATATAGTTCGCCCTTCCCTCGGTTTTATGTGTGTGATGTTGGAAGTGTTGCACGGTGGAAGCGGAGGGATATCTGGTGTTCTGCACAATTCAACACGCACCCGCTCTTCTCCGGAGCTGAAGGGGGGGGACTCTTGAGACTTTGAAGCGGCTGAGTACTTCATGTACCCGAGGGTGGCGGTGGGAGGGTGAACGGGAAATCTGGAATAGTGGAGCAAAGTTTTGCAAAAAAACCAAACCAAACCACCGCATTGTCTCTTGAAGTCCTTCCCTTTTGTCCAAAGCTGGGAAGATTTTCTCACCCTTGGGACGTGAGTGACTCTTCCCCTTCTGTTACACAAGCTACTATTCTAGAAATCTATCTTGCGTGGAAGCCAGGGCTGCCGAGCTGGAATCAAGTTAATTCAGCCAAAAGTTGCTTTGCTGCTGAAGACGAATGGTGCAATATGTCAATCAGCCGGGATGATTAAGTAAGCGGTGTCTTTGATCTGGGATGAGAGCAAGACGCTCTTATGTCGTTATGTAATGTTTCCCTAGCTAGTTGAGTTTCCTATCCTGAGCATGCATTCCTGTCTTGCATTCCGATTTTCATTCAAGTAACCAGCATTTTTTTTCTCCTCTCCCCACGTGGGGTTGAGAGGCGTTTCTCAATTCTACAGGAAGTTAGAATTGAGGAGGCTGCTAAATGTTGGCATGCATTTCTAAGGAATGACTGAAAGAATACTAAAGTCCTTGCAAGGGTTCCTAATGTGGTGTTCATTTGTTTCCAAATCCCCAACCTCTGGATATGCTGGGTATAAATGCCAGAGGCTGTGTGTAGACCAGTCTTTTATAATCTCAGCAACTTTTAAGATGTGTGGATTTCAACTTCTAGAATTCTCCAGCTAGCATTTAGGTGGTGTGGATTTCAGCTTCAGTTCTGGGAGTTAAAGTCCACACATCTTTAGGTTCAGGGGATTGAAAAACACTGGTGAAAAACAATGGAGTTGAGAAACTTTCCTCTTCTGCTCTTAACCATGGAAGAGTCATGCCACAACTATTTTCCTACTATACTCTTATGTGTTTTCATCTTGACTCCAGCCTGTGAGTGAGACTTGACTATTTGTGATATGAATCAATTGACGGTGATGTTTTGTGGTGTTTTCCTTCTCCAGCTGACGGCATCTGACTCTCAGCAGCATACTATACAATTTCTTATAGACCACTGTCATATGTTGGAGTGAAGTACAGTTGATCATAAGTAGTAGTTGAGATCAAAGAAGTGTTTATTAACTAAGTCAGTTTTGGTGGGACAGGAAAGATCAAGATTTTTAAAGAAAAAATTTGGAAAAAATATTCTTTTTGGGACAGATTTGTTGGGCAAGGGCTGAAAAATTGATGACTGTTTCATTCTGGGCCATTCACAGTCATGACCCAGAGTCTATTATTAAGGGTTAAGAACAAATATCAGAGGTCTCATTTGGCACGCTTTTCCTAACTTATTAAATTTTTATCTCTGAATAGTTCTCAACTTACAACAGTTAGTTTAGAGACCAAAGTTATACTATCACTGAAAAATGTCACAACTGTTCTTCGTCCTTATAACTGTTGCAGCATCTGTTGCAGAATAAGATTACTTTGTAGTATTTGCTTCATTTTCATTTTTTTCATGTAAAATACAATCCTATCAAAATATTCATGCATATTTAAATGTTTTTCTTGTGATTCAGATAGTTTAAAGAATGGTTGACAAGCATGTTTCAGTGTTTTATCTTTTTCAGCAAGGATGTGGTTTGACAAGTTGAAAGAAACAGACTTCTTCATATTAATGGCCTATCCAGATGTTGACTGTCTTCCTGAGAACACCCATTTCTTCCAATTGGGGCAACCAGATCAAATTCAGTGACAGATCACATACGGTCCAGACCCCAGACTGTATGGCTCTTTATTAAACTCTGGAAAGGAAAAAAAGTTCTGCTGGAGCAGACCTACTTCAGTCAACACTTTTTGTCATATAAAAGCCAATGAGATGCATCTGGGAAATGCATAAGTACCGTATATAGTCGAGTATAAGCCGAGTTTTTCAGCACATTTTTTGTGCTGAAAAAAACCCCCTCGGCTTATACTCGAGTCAGATTCCCCTCTGAAAAAAAAATGGTGTGGAGCTCCGAAGCTGGGCAGCCGCTTCCCTGCTTCCGTGTTTCCTTTGCAACTTTTAAGCATGGGAGTAATCGGAAGCAGAAAAGTTCTTGCTTGAGGATATATTGTTTTTTCTTTTTTTAACTGTTTTTTTTGGGGGGAAGACCCACCGCCATGTGAGAATGCTCAGACACGAAATCTATCCAACCGAAAATAAGTGTGTGTGTGGGGGGGGGGATTTTAACAGAGGGAAGATGTAGGGAGAAGGCAAAAGCGACAGAAGATCCTTCAGGGGAAACTGAGGGGGAGACTCACCCTTGGTCCAGATGAGCCCCCTTCCCCTTTCTCTAGGCTGAGAAAACAACGCGAGTCGAGGTTGCTTCAGCTCCACTCAGCTTCATTTCCTCAGCTCCAGCTGCTTTCAGTCCACTCGGGAGGAGGGGGAGGCAGCTTGCGTTGTTTTCTGAGCTCTAGGCTGAGAAAGCAACGCGAGCCAAGGTCGCTCCACTCAGCTTCATTTCCTCAGCTCCAGCTGCTTTCAGTCCACTCGGGAGGAGGAGGAGGGGGAGGAGGAGGGGGAGGCAGCTCGCGTTGTTTTCTGATAGTGAGATCATTTCCCAAATTAATTGATTCACTAACCCAAAAGAAGAAGATGTTGATGACAGTGGGAGGCAGGAGTCACTCTCTCCCTTGCAAGAAAAAAGCAAGAGCCGTTCTTATGATCTCTCCCTCTCTCTCTTTCTCCCTGTAATACAGTAAAGCCCTTTCCAGCACGCGCGCGCGATCCGCCCCCGCCGCTTTGCACCTTGCAAATGCAAAAACCCTGGGGTTTTGCATTTGCAAGGTGCAAAGGGGCGGGGGCGGATCGCGCGCGCGTGCTGGAAAGGGCTTGACTTTATTGGGGGGGGGGGAGAGAGAGAGATATCATAAGAACGGCTCTTGGTTTTTTCTTGCAAGGGAGAGAGTGACTCCTACCTACCACTGTCATCATCATCATTTTTTGGGTTAGTGAATCAATCAAACCTTTCATGATAGTGAGATCGTTTCCCAAATTTCCCTTAAATCAGGGAAGAAATCAGAAACAAACCTTTGGGCTGAGAATAAGCCTGTTCCTATGATGCCATTTTTGTTCACTTCAGTGTGAAAAGTGTGAAAAAACACACTTCTTTTTCTTCATCTTCTTGTTCCCTATTTACTGGTCTCTTTCAAAGAGGAAATTGTGAACATCAAACTTATTCTCAACTGTCCTAGTGAAAGTTTTTATTGGTATCTATTTTTATTTTTGAAATTTACCAGTAGCTGCTGTATTTCCCACCCTCGACTTATACTCGAGTCAATAAGTTTTCCCAGTTTTTTGTGGTTAAATTAGGTGCCTCGACTTATATTCGGGTCGACTTATACTCGAGTATATACAGTAAATAACAGAATAGGAAGGGACCTTTTAGGTCATCTATTCCAGGGGTTGCCAACCTTTTGGACCTCTGGGACTACCAAACTCATAATTTTAAATCCCAGGGACCACTAACTGGTTCTGTGAGTGTGGCCTAATTTGTGGGTGTGGCTTTGTCATGTGACTGGCTGGGCATGGCTTGTATGTAAATATTATAAATATTTATATAAATATTGAATTTTTTATTAAAAAAGAGCAACTTTTGCCCAAAATCAGGCAAAGCAAGCAGGCAGATTGAGTTGCTCACAGAATCACAAATTCATTCAGAGATCTATCTATCTGCCATTGGCTAGCTCAGTCTGTCACATAAAATTTGCTAGCAAGCAAACTCACAAAATTAACTTACAACACACCATGTATGTAAATATTGAATTTTTTATAAAAAAGAGTAATTTTTTCCCCAGATCAGACAAAGCAGGCAGATTGAGTTGCTCACAGAATCATTAAGTGATCTATCTATCTGCCATCGACTAGCTCAGTCTCTCAAATTTGCTTGCAGTGAGTCTGCACTGAATTTGCTTACAAGCAAACCTTCAGTCCTAAGGGAAGCAGAGCCGAAGATCTAAAGACTAGCTAGAAAGCAATTAATCTAACCATTTCCTGCTTCCTAGCTAATCTAAATCTCCTGGCACAGCAGAACAGATGATGGTCAGAAAAAGGAAAAATAGCAATTTTAGCAGGCAAGTTTGCCGGGTAAGGAGTGAGTGGGCGGGGAGCATTCCTGCGGGCCATGTGCGGCACAGCCTTGTGTTTCTGCACAGCCTGGATTAATTGCTTTGAGTGGGGTGCTCTGGGGGTGAGATTTCTCTGCAGCCCACCAAAATTTTCTCAAGGCTGACCGGTTGGTGACCGCTGATCCCCTACCACCCAGCAGGAAATCCTACACCATTTCTGACAGATGGCAGTCCAGTTTCTTCTTGAAAGCTTCCAGTGATGAATCTCCCACAACTTCTGAAAGCAAGCTGTTCCATTGGTTGATTGTTCTGTCAGAAAATTTCTCCTTATTTGTAAGTTGATAAGTTTCTATCCATTATCCCATGTCTGGCCTTCAAGTGCTTTGGAAAATAGGTTGACCCCACCTCCTCTCTATGGCAGCCCCTCAAATATAAAGACAACACAAGAATCATAGCTGTTGTCTTGATATTTTAGATAATTTCTATCTGATTCTGGAACTAGACTTTTGAAGCCATTTAAAGATGTTAGATTTTGATAGCCCTATTCTGTATCTGATCCTCTAGTTTTCTTTTAAAGGCACCTAAATTGGGTTTCTCTCAGGCTGCTGAATTTTTCTTACCAACGGTTGCTAAGACTTTAACAGAGATAAAGCCTTTCCTAGAAGCATGTATCTGTTTGGTCAAAGTAGATATAGGCAGTCCTTGATTTATGACCAGTTATTTAACAACAATTTGGAGTTATGATAGCCTCAGAAAAATTGTTTTATGACCCATACAGCGGTTGTGGTAAAATATCACACCATTGCTTTTCCAGAGTCACATTGCCACATTTCTGGTGCTTGGCAGTTGGGTCAGATTTGTAATTGGTTGCTATGTTTTGTGGTCCTGTGATAGCAATTTGCAATGTTTTTGCTGGTTTCCGGCAAAAAACCCCACCCATGCAGGAGAATGACTTCGCACTTATGACCACATGATTTGCTTAACTGCCATCTTAACAGTTGTAAAATTAGGTCTGGTCAAGTGGATACTTCGACTTACAAACCATCATAACTTACAACAAAAATTCAATTCCCAATTGCAGTCTTAAATTGAGGACTATCTGTATAAAAATGAAACGGGCACCATGAGACATCACACAAGTGCTAATCTTATAGATTAGGTCTTCAGGAAGAGATCACGGGAGCAATTTCATACTTACGTTCTCTTCAAGCTAAAGTTGCAAATTCATCCCAGATAATCTCACTATACCAGAGGTGTCAAACTCATGTCACGGCAGCATCACAAGATGTATTGGGACTTTCCCCCCGATTTGCTAAACAGGGTGTGAGCATGGCCATGGGCCAGGAGTTTGACAGCCCTGTTCTATACCATTTCTTAAATTGGAGAGTTGCTGCTTTCTCCTTACCAGGTTAGGCAAAACTTAAAAACATATTTTCAGTTTTCAAGATATTTGATTCTCACTTCCCTTCCATCCCACCCAACCATTCTGGTCTACTGATAAATGTAATAACATTGATAACAAAATTAATTCCACTGGTTTATTAGCTGTACAGGAATGGCCTTGTTTGAAAAATATACACATGGAGGAAAAAAAACAACTGGGTAAATGAATTGTTCTGAATAGACATTTTCCATCCACAAAGATTATTAGACCAAATACTTCTTTATTAAACCATGTTAACAACATCCTTTGGTTGCAGTTGTTTTACTATGAATACTTGTATTCCTTTTTTGTATTATGATAAGTAAAAGCTTCCATGAAGAGGCCTTGTGGATAATCAATGTTGTATTACAGTAGGATTGATAGTTTTTACTGCATAGTCTTTTGAAAATGATTAGTAGTGGCTATAATGCCATTCCTTTTAAACTCTTGGTGACTTTGACATGATGTAATTAGCCCAATCCTGTGCAGACTTGAATCCTTACTATTACTTTATTTCCTACAGTTAAAAATCCTTGGGTTGTTACCACTTACTGGCCAGTACCCAGATTCTGCTAATACAGATTAAGTTGTATTTAGCTGCTTATGTTACTAGTTCAATGATATCTTGTTGATTAAATTTCTAAACAGGATTCAGCATACAAATGTTCTATGGAGAAAATGAGATTACTGTTAGAGAATTAGATACTTAAACCAGCCTCTCTAATACTGGAGTGTAACTCGAGAAAATTCAAGCCAGCATGGCATTTAGTTTCCCTGGCTAGGAAATCCTCCAAACTGCAGTCTCAACACTTCAAAAAAGTGCCAGATTTCCCCTAGTAGAATTTTCAGGCAAAAGCTGGTGTTTAGGGTCATGGGTCAATTTGGTTTGATATGAAAATTATGCTGGGTAAGTCTGCAAGAGCAACATGGAACAGTCATTGCACTCTTGAAAAATCTCAGATATTGCATCTCCACCTGGTCCTTTCTACCCGCCAGAAAAAAAAACTAGGAAATTTACTTGTCCCCAGTAACAAATGATTACATGGCACAGGAGAGTTTTATTTTTGCCCATTACAGGTAAGAATTTTTGTCCTAGTCCTTAATGTTATCAATTTGAGGAATAACTTAAGGAATAACTGAATTAACTTCAGTTTATTTTCCATTCTTCCCAAAGGACCCCAGTGAAATTTCAGGTCATGCATAGAGAAATGCCTATGTCAATTATCGATTTCTTAAGTCATTGGTAAACCATCGCTTACTGAACAAACCAAATTCAGCTACGTTCACAAAACATACCAAATTAATACTTATAAATATAATGGCTTGGTTCACACAACAGACTTAAAGCAAACTCAAACAAATCACATTATACTCCAGTGTGATGTATAAACCCAATCTCTTTTTAATTAAAGAACTACCTTTTCTGAAGTGGCCCTGTACATGCCTAGCCATCTGGAATTCATTAGGGCGTATTATTTCCAGGTTGTAAGAAAGCTCTAAAGTTCCATTCATTTACCCAAACTTTTCCCTGAATGGATGTGCACAAGACACTTAACTGGATTACTGAATTAACCCATTTTCCAGTTTCACAGTACAAATAGACAACTAGGCAGGGTTTGTTCATCACACACAAAGACAGTCAAGTAGAGAAAATCTAACCAAGGTTAAAATGTACAAAGTTTTGCATGTTGAATGTATGCAGCTGACAATCAAATTGTGTGAATCAGCAAATTGCTCTGCCTGAGGTTACAGTTGTGATTGGACGTTTAATACTTTGGCATTTTAATTGCGTAGATTGCTTTTAAGATTGATTTACTCATATTTTGCTTCATTTATAATGGGGAATTTGCTTTAGAATGGATTTTGCCCCTTAAAGATGGTCAAAAAATATTTTCAGCTATAATAAAGATAAATAGCTACTTCAAGCAAGCACTCAATCTATTAATTTTGTATAGAAATAAACAGCATCTCTTACTACTCAAGACATCCATGGCTACAATTTTCCAGTGTATTAGTTCTTTGTCTTTCTAGTGTCTGGACTGCAACTGTCACTGAATCACACAGCTTGCTTTAGGTTCATTGCCAACATGAAGCCAGCAACAACGTCTGGACAATTAAAACCTCCCCCCCCCACATACAAGCCCCCAGGTAGCCCTCAGTTTACCACCTGTATTAAGCCTGACCATGTTAGAGAAATGTTTAAACATCTAATTTTTAAAACCACAATTTTTTAGAGCCATCACAATCTAGTAGTGGTATTACAATGAGCTGAAAATAATAATTGTATGGTGATAATGCTATGATACAGATTCTGAGTGATGAATCTTAATGTGTTAAATGGTCCTCCAAATTTGTTTATTGTAAAATAAAATGTTTGGAATATTTTACTTTTAATCTTCAGAAAATACTTTGTGAGTAAGGATTTTAAATTAATATGGGTAATCCTAATGCATATATAATCACATACATAATTCAGGCCCCATCCTGTGAAGAATTTCACTTGATAGGACCCAGCAAGTGTGCCTTTCTCTGTTGATGTACCTGCTGTCTGGAACAACATCTCCCACAAACATTTGTTTAAAAGAGTCCTCAAAACAGGTTTTCCCCTGGATCTTGGGATAAAGCAAAGCAAAGGCATTTTGGACTATGTCACATTGCTTCTTTTAGAGATTATTGGTTTACTCTATTCCAGATGTCTATTGTTCTGTTGTCTGTATTATTAAACAGTTTTTATATTGTACCCCAACCAGAGTCATGAGGTGCTGACTGGCCATACAGTTTAGTAAATGAAATGAAATCTCATTGTCCTCACACAAAATGTACATGTAGGACATAAAATCATAGTCAAAACAGAACATAGTGTAACAACTAGTTCCAGATTGTCAAAGGAATGAGATAAGGTTATATACCTATTGAACCTATTTACTGAATATATACATCAAGGGAAGGCAGATTGCAAGAAGTTGAGTGGAGTTTCAAATAGGGAAGAAAAAACATCCATAACCTGCCCTATTGGATGATAATATTCTGATAACTAAAACATAAATGATATGCAAATATCTATAATGAAAGTCAAGGAATACAGTGAAAAAAATCTCTGGTTAAAAATTAAAGAGACTAAACCAATGACAACAGAAAACAGAAACCAAAACTGACAATAGGCGGATTTCTTTCTTTCTTTTGTTTGTCTTTTAATATTAATGAGCGAAAGAAAGGAAGCAGTAGTTCAGAAGAAAGGGGCTAGCACTTGGTGAGGCAGTAATGAAGGCTTTGCATAAATCAGGGGCCCCCAAACTTGGCAACTTTAAGACTTGTGGAATTGACCTCTGGCATAAATGTTCAAACTGATAATTCAAGAGATATTCATTTTCTTTTTTATTTCTTAATTTTATTTACTGGATTTATGTGCCATTTCCCCGTTCACAGTGAAGACAGTATACACTGCCACCCCTTCTCCAATATCTTGCAATATTGTCTGTGCTAGAAATAATAATTAATCTTGTGTCATCCTGGGAACTTGTCTGGTTAGGATGGGTTTAAACTGGGTCTTTTTTTTTTTATCCTATTTACTTTTGCAAATAGGCTTTTAATATGCATTCATTGAGCTGGAGGTAATTTTTTTTATCCAGAATGGTTTGTTATAAGCAGGTACGGTCAAAGGTATTAGAACAATTTTTTGTGTTAGCTTCTATGTGTAGAATAAAGCTTCTATGTTTGATCATAAGTTGAGACTGCTATGTGAGCACCATACGACATCAATGAAAATTTGTGGTCATAAATGTTTTAAAGCCCTTGCCTTTTAGGCTGTATCAACACCAGTGGAAGCTGTTCTTTACAAAAATAGTTTAAAAAAATCCAAGTTTAGTTGTAATAGGTTAGTGTTATTTTAAGAACATAATATGTAGCCATTAATTTGTAGGGTTATTTAAGCAGTGACTTCTTCCGAGTAGGCTACTCTTAAATAGTGGTATATTTTTATCCCAATTCCCATTATTTACTGAAAAGTAAAATCTGTATTTCCCAATAGACCTTCTTGCAATGCATATTAGGAAAGATATTGCATTTCTGTTTTCCTCTGGTCCTTCAACTATATATGAATGGAAAGCATTGTATGAAACATAATAAACTTTAGTCTTATTTTCTTTGGGATGTGGAGCCTTGAGAACTTTCCTTGAAAGGTTGGATATCAAATGTTACAGTAATAAATGTAATGCAGAAAAACAAGTTTTTAATAGTGGTCAAATAATACATACATTTAAAACTTCACAATATACAGTACACTTTTGGTTTGATGAAAGAGGTTCTCTTAAGCGCTTGATAATATGGAATGTTGTAGCACTCTGATTAATATTGCTGTGTAAATTACTACTTATTTTGATTTGGTCTAAGGCACCAAGAATAAGCTGCAGAAATTTTAATTACTTGTGAGAGCCAGTTTGGTGTAAGCATTGGGCTAGACACTGTGAGTTGTAGTCCCACCATGGTGATGAAGCCAGAGGGATGACCATGGGGCCAGTCATTTTTTATCAACCTGAGAAAGGAGGCAATGGCAGGCTACTTCTGAAAAATCTTGCCAAGAAAACTGCTGGAATTTGTCCAGCCAGTTTTCGCGAATCAGACATGATTGAATGAAAGAAAAAGAAAAAAAATACTTACTTCGTGCCTGTTTGCAGGATTATGAAATCCATTAAGTAAAAATGTTCCATTTGGAAAGGCAGAATTCCAGTAAAGCTTCTAATTTTTCCACTGATTGGTAGATTTGGAGTACTTTGTAGAGTTGGCTGCACAATGCCAAGAGCTTGGTGTGTGCCAGCCTACCTACCTTACATGAACTTGCTAAGAACCTGTTTTCTGATGTCTTCTCCAAAATGTCCTCATAGCTTTGGTCTAACTACTCTTCTCAAATATCAGAGAAAAGAGAAGAAAAGGAATCAAACAAATCCAAGTTATTTTTATTTACTTTTGTCAAGCATTTTATTGATTCCAGCAGTGGATTTATTTATAAGGTGTTTTATAATATCACATGCCTGGGAAACTGAGTATTTGCACAATTTTCCTCTTGCAAAACAAGAGGAATAATAAAATAAAAATGGAAAAAAATAGTTGGTACAGCAATGAAAAAAGATGAATGTACTTTAATAATTTCCATTAATTTCCTTAAGAGTTGATCTGGCTGGATCATCAAAGTTCCTTTTCTGCCTATACACAATATCATCTCCAAAATGTCCTCATAGCTTTGGTCTAACTACTCTTCTCAAATATCAGAGAAAAGAGAAGAAAAGGAATCAAACAAATCCAAGTTATTTTTATTTACTTTTGTCAAGCACTGTCAAGCAAATTGCCCTTTGATTCTGCATAATTTTTGTAATTATGTGGCAGAAATTTGTACTGAGTAATATATTTTTCAGCATGAAGGAGTAAAGTCCTGGGTTTACCTATGGCATTTGCTAGTTTTATTTGTTAATTTTGTAAATACACACGCACAGAAATACATATATACATACAAGTAAATATACTTCAGTATATATATGCAATATTTTCTAATTTTAAGTGAACGTTGCATTCATAACAAAAATATTTTTATTAAAATATTTTTTGTTTAAAAAATTAGTGCTTAGAGTAATTTTTGTTTGAACACTGGACCAAAAATATTTTAAGTAAGTGGATAAATATTTTCCAAGCTAGAAAGAGGCAACTTTGACCACATATGCCTCAGGGGGAATTGTGGGCCCACTAGAATTCAAAACAACAATTTTAAAATCTAGTAGTTGTGATTTGCTGAAGAATTTAAATAACACTATTAAAATATCAGGGATGCGAGGAGTCTCAGTGGTTAAGATGCTGGGCTTGTTGACTGGAAAACTGGCAGCCCAACTTCGAGACCCAAGGGTCAGATGACGAGGTGAGCTCCTGTCGTTGCCTTAGCGCCTGCTAAATTATCAGTTCAAAAACATGCAAACGTGAGTAGATAAGTAGGTACCACTACAGTAGGAAGGTAACAGCACTTCAAGACATCATGATAGCCACAGAAATGTCTTTGTACAGCCCTGGCTCAATGGCCTTGAAACAGAAATATGAGCACCTCATCCTATAATCAGCAACAAGTAGCATAGTAAAATCCACAGGGACTCCTTTCTTAGAAGTAGCCACTTTGGTTTGCTAAGTTCAGTGCTGCCTGGTTCTTTCATCATTTACCTTATCATCTTCAGTTCCCAAACCCAACGTAAAAAGCATGCCACAATAAGCCAAAAATGTGATGGTAATTATTGATACTGATAATATAATTATTGTGAATATATTTTATGATGGATAGGAATAAGAAGGACTGAAAGAATTGTTCATATTTAAAAGGTTTCCTCACATTCAGCTCAACTCATGGTGATTATATGGATGCACTTCGTCCCTTACCTGCAATAGTATGTAAGTAACTTGTCATTACTTTCCAGGATTTTTTATTTTTTTTGGCTTTCTAGTCAAGCTTAATGATTCTGAGAACTCTAATCTAGGTTCAGAAAATTTGGGTTTCTTCTTCTTTTTTGTTTCTCTTAAAGTTATATCTCATGGGTAGCTTCCTCTAGCTGACTGATGATTTAGAGATTGGTGGACTCATTTCTTTCATTACTGGGCCTTCATTAGACTTGGAAATGAAGAACATATGCATATATGGAAGATAATAAAAATATGAAAGCGGTTTAAAGTCTACCAGTTGTATCTGTTTTGTGAACAATGCTGTAATACCATCCAGTCCATAATGACCAGTTTGAAATGAAACATTTCTGGGAAAAAAACGGTTAAAGGATTTGTCTTTTTTTTTCTCCAAGAATTTTATAAAAGCTTATTATAATTTTAAATGCAAATAGAAACAAAAATTGGAAAAGAAAGGGAATAGAAGAAAAGAAAAAGTGCAAAGATATAGAAAGGAAAAGGAAAAAAAGCAATAATTTCCGCTTTTTTCAGTACATTAGAGTACAAAAAGGTTACATCTTCAACTTTTTGCTTGACATTTGTAGTACATACAAAACATTTCTTTAACCACAAAATTGATCTAATCACCACAATGTAACATCAATGTTTCATTTTTTAAAAATTTATAATCTTTTAACCAAGTAAATTGAGTACTTCTGCAGTCCTATTTCTACCTGTATTTCAAATACCTTTTGTCGTGTCCGCAAAAGACGCCAGGAGTCGGTGACTTAGTTTAAAGCTCTTTATTTTCAAGTTGAGAACCGAACCGGCGAAAAGGAAAAAGCCCGTGGCTTTTATCCTTTTCGCTGCGGCGGCCGCGGCCAATGACAGCATTTCAAGTCTCCCGCTCTTGGAGTGAGCCAATCACGGGAGACTTTTAACGGGCCAATCGGCGCGGCTCGCCTGGCCAATTAGAAATCCCCGCGCTTTAGCCAATCAAAACGCGGGGATTTCGAGTATGTAAATTAGGGACAGAACACCCCTCCCCTCTTGGTACAGTCTTTACGTTGCGTAGTCACGTAGGTAGGCGGGGCTCCGTCTAGTCCTACTTGACCTGCGCAACTCAGTTGCAAGCTGGATTTCGACCGGAGCGGTCGAGTTTTTGGCCGCTCCCTCTTCTGTGCGAACCGGTTGGATGATCGGGCCGGTTCTTTCTCCGTGGCTCCCACCTGGGCCTTCCGGGTTGGTTGAGCTACGGGTCTCGCCGCTCCCGCTTGGTCTTTCCGAGTCGGTTGAGCTGGCTTGGTGTTTCTTCTCCGGTGGGGGATCGCGATGGCTGCGTTCCGGTAAGTACTGCTGGTTTATTTTTTCTTGCGTTTGTTTATTCGGGTATTCCCTCCCCCCTTGGTTCGTTTCTTGGGGGGTGGATTCTGTTGCCGACCATGACCTGAGTTGGTCAATGTGTCGTTTCCAGGCTCGCCCATCTGTGGTTTGGAGCCGGTATGAGCGCGGGCCTGTGATTTGGATGATGACGGCTGGGATCCATAGAGGGTCCCCCGTCAGGTTTTTCGCATACACGAGGTCTCCGGGTGCGAATGTTCGGTATTTTGAACTTGAGTCTGGGGGCCGCTCCGGGTTATATGTTGGGTGTAACCTGTCGAGTGGGGACCTCAGCTTCCTACCCATTAGTAACTCGGCTGGGCTTTTGTTGGTAGTGGTGTTCGGGGTGATGTGTTGTATAAAGAGGAGTCTGTTAATTTTGTCTTGGATCTCCCCGTGGTCCATTTTCCGGATGGTTTTTTTGGTAAATTGTACCATCCGTTCCGCCCTACCGTTCGCCGCCGGATGCGCCGGTGCTGTTAATGCGTGGCGGATGCCCCTCTCCGCCAGGAATCTCTCGAAGTCGAGGGAAGTAAACTGGGGCCCGTTGTCGGAAACGACGACGTCTGGGAGGCCGTGTGTTGCAAAGAGTTTGCAAAGTTGTTTGATTACGGCCTCCGTGGTGGTAGATTTCATGTCGCTTACCTCCAACCAGTTGGAGTAAGCGTCAACTGTTATTAGAAAGGTATGCCCATTTGTGGGACCGGCAAAGTCCAAATGGATTCTGGACCAGGGCCCCCTCGGTGTTTCCCACTCTAGGATGGGTGCTGCGGGTGGGCTGGGTCTAGTCTCCTGGCATCGCTGGCACCTAGCTACCCAGGCCTCTATTTGTTTGTCCATCCCTGGCCACCAAGCGTAACTTCTGGCCAGGGCTTTAGTTCTGACGATGCCAGGATGCCCCTCATGCAACAATTCTAAGACCCTCCTTTGCAGCCTGTCCGGGATGACCACCCTGTCACCCCATAAGATACACCCCTTAAGTAGCGAGAGTTTGGTTTGGCGGTTTTTAAATGTCTTAATGGATTCGTCATTGTCCCTTTCTGGCCAACCTTTTTCCACCCAATGCAAAACCCGCGCCAGACGCCTGTCTTTAATAGTCTCCCGGGCAATGTCTGACGCGGTTATGGGCAGGTTGGGCAGGTTTTCGATGTTCAGGGTGTTTGTCGTTGGTGCTGGGTCAGGGTCGGAGTCTGGTAACGGTGAGCGGCTTAAAGCGTCCGCGTGCGAAATCTTCTTACCTGGCTTGTGTATTAGTTCGTAGCTGTAGGCTGCCAGGAACTCGGACCACCTTGTCATCCGGGGAGACAGAATGTTCGGGGTGGCTCGATTTCCTGCAAGGATGCCCAGCAACGGCTTATGGTCTGTCACAATGGTAAAAGGGCGGCCGTAAAGGTATTCGTGGAACCGCTTAACGGCGGCAACTATAGCCAAGGCTTCTTTGTCCAGCTGGCTATAGTTCCGCTCTGGCTTGGTTAGGGTCCTGGAAAAGAATGCGATGGGTGCTTTTTTTCCGTCCGGAAGGGTATGGCTGAGGACAGCGCCGACGCCGAAAGGTGATGCATCGCAAGTGACGGCCAGGGGCAACGTTTCGCTGAATTGGATCAGGACGGCGTCGGAGGTAAGGAGGTCTTTGGTTTTTTGGAAGGCGGCTTGCTCCCGTTTCCCCCAAGTCCAGGTTGCCGCCTTATCCAGGAGCCTATGTAAAGGCTCCGCCGCCGTTGCCTTTTGGGGTAGGAAAACATTATAAAAGTTCAGCAACCCCAAGAAAGCCTGTAGTTCCGTCTTAGACCTAGGGGTGGGGGCTTCTTTGATAGCTTTTACTTTTTTACTTGTGGGGTGAATGCCGTGCCGGTCTAGAAGGTAGCCCAAGAATTCCACTCGCTCCGTGCACAGTTGGCATTTCTCCCTTTTTACTTTAAGTCCCGTTTCTTTAAATTTGGTTAAGACCTCTCTGAGTCGGTTTTCTAATTCGGCTTCGTTTGGCGCCGCTACTAATACGTCATCGAAATAGGGCACCACCCCCTTGATGCCCTGCAGCAAACGTTCCATCAGGCTCTGAAAGATGCCTGGTGCCACGCTGACTCCGAATTGGAGTCGGTTGCACTTGAAAGCCCCCCGATGTGTAACGATGGTCTGGGCTTCTGCTGTTTTTTCGTCGACCAGCAACTGTTGGTATGCCTGGGCAAGATCGAGCTTGGCAAAGACCCTGCCCCCTCCCAGTGAGTGCAGTAGGTGTTGCACGATTGGGACGGGGTAAGCGCTTTGTTGCAGCGCGCCATTTAGGGTGGCCTTATAGTCCCCACAAATTCTCACTGACCCATCTGGCTTGACTGGGGTCACTATTGGGGTCTCCCATCTGGCATGGTCTATAGGTTGTAACACCCCCTGTTTGACGAGCTTGTCAATCTGCTCGTCAATCCTAGGTTTTAGGGCGAATGGTACCCGCCTAGGTTTTAGTCGCTTGGGGGGGACGCTAGGGTCTAGATCAAAAGAGATAAGGGGCCCCTGGTACTTGCCCAGGCTTCCGTCGAAGACCTCCCGGAACTCCTGGGCTAGCCGCTGTTCCCAGCCGTCGTCGGTGACGTGGTTGACTCCCGTGAGGGCGATGTCGAGCGGGGCGAACCATTGTAAGCCCAGCAGGCTTGGGCGGTCGCGATCGACGATTGTGAGTGGGAGTTGTTCGGTGCGGCCCTTGTATGTCACATTAAAGTTCTTGGTGCCCACTACCGGGACGCGGTTTCCCTGGTAGTCTTTTATAATAAGTCTTTGGGCGTTTATGTTTCTCCTATGGAGGGTGGGCACTAACCGTTTTATCTCGTGCCATGCAATCATGGAGAGGTAGGACCCGGAGTCCACCTCCATTTTGCATGGTTGTCCTTCAATATGGACCTCTACGTGTACCTTTCTGGCGCCGTCGGAGATGGCGTGGCCGATGGTTACCGTCTGGTGGGTTTCTTCCTTACGCCGGTTGTCGCCGCCTCTCGATGGTCGCTGGATTCGGTCCCACCGGCTGTCTGATTGGCGATCTCTGGTCCTGGGTGGTGGGCTTTCTCTCTTACGATCGTGTTGGTCCCATCTGGGTGGACTGCGAGTCTTCTTTTGGCGGCAAACCCGGGCGATGTGTCCCCTTTTATCACAATGCCGACAGATAGAGTCAAAAAATCGGCATTCTGATCTGGGGTGGTCGCCGCCGCAGCCGGCACAGTTGGTCCTCGACCTACGACCTCTCCGGTTCCGTTGGTCGCCGCGCCCCGTCTGGACTCGATGTATGTCTTCTTCGTCTTCGGACGTGCTGGATGTAGAATGGAAATCTCCGTAGTGTGCGGTCGTTTCGTTTTTTGGGTCGGCCGACCTCGCCGGGTTGTTGTTTCCGCCCTTTGCGTCTGGTTTTCGCATGCTGTCAGCGGAAGTGCGGGTCGCTTCTGCGGCTGCGGCTGCGGCTGCGGTGAGGGCGTCTGCTAGGCTGATGTCGCCCTTAGCCATAAGCCGGCTCTGGAGTGCAGGGTCCCATAGGCCGAGTATGAATCGGTCTCTTAGAAGGCTATTCAGGCCGTCAAATTCGCAGAGTCCTCCCAGGCGCCGCAGCTCGGCGACGAAGTCGCTCAGTTTTTCGCCTGGTTTCTGGTCCCGCTGGTAGAATTCGTTGCGCCGGATCAGGATTGGGACCTCGGGGGCGTAATGTCGCCGAAGGATAGGTTCGAGGACGTCCCAATCCATGGCGGTTGCGTCGGCCGGCTTGGCCAATACTTTGGCCATCTGGAATACTTCGGTTCCGCAATGCGTAAGGAAAACGGCGCGTTTTAGCGGGCCCGGGGCGTCCTTCATTCCGGTGCACTCGAGGTACATGCGGAATCGGTCTGAGAATGATTCCCAGTCCTCGGTGGCGGGGTTGAAGGGGGCGGGCGGTGCGATTTTCGCCATGTCGGTGCTAAGTCTGGCTCTTGTCGGACACGGGGTTCGGTTCAGGGTCTGGATCCCATCCTTGTCGCCAGTGTCGTGTCCGCAAAAGACACCAGGAGTCGGTGACTTAGTTTAAAGCTCTTTATTTTCAAGTTGAGAACCGAACCGGCGAAAAGGAAAAAGCCCGCGGCTTTTATCCTTTTCGCCGCGGCGGCCGCGGCCAATGGCAGCATTTCAAGTCTCCCGCTCTTGGAGTGAGCCAATCACGGGAGACTTTTAACAGGCCAATCGGCGCGGCTCGCCTGGCCAATTAGAAATCCCCGCGCTTTAGCCAATCAAAACGCGGGGATTTCGAGTATGTAAATTAGGGACAGAACACCTTTAACCAGATTTCTTCAATGATATGAACTTTATATTATGTAACACACAATCCTATGCCTGGTCACAGGGAAGATTTCTATTTATTTACCTGGCATTTACTGTTGAACCTATGACCAATTGTACATTATATGGATAAGGAATGTGCAATATTATTGAGAAGTTCTTCAGGAAGAAGGCTACCAATAGAAATTATTCAATAGCAACTTTCTGGTTTCTTGCCTGATTTAACATTTAATCCCTGCCTTTCTTTTAATGCCCATCTAGGAACACTGGATGGAATTGCAGTAATCTGACCACTTGGCTTCAAAGCTCTGTGCTGGGGAAATTCCTAATATGAGCTATAGTTCATTAAAGAATGAAATTTAAATGAATTTCTTAGAATTAATAGGTGCAGAATGTAAACATGCAAAATTACTAGAAATTTTGAAATAGTGGGAAAATAATTTGAGGAATGCAACCACCCCAAATTTAGGAAAATATATAAAATACAATTTCCAGCTTTTATTAGCATATTTAATATACATATGTAAATAAATAGCTAATGCTGTTACTTTATATCTCTTTTACAAGTCTCATAGAGGCCTAGCAATGATTTATTATGTGTAATATATATATGTATGTATGTATGGCATTCAGCTTAGTTCGAGTATTTTCCCACGTCATAGTGGCTGTGCTTTTAAAGTTGTAGCAACATTCGGCAGAATCTCATCTGCCATCATCAGGCTTCTGTATAGTGTTCATCTGTGAGTCAGACTTTTACAGTGATTTCAGATTTAAATTTGGGGTAGCCTATTGCTGTGCCGGAATGGTTTTTTCTTCATCCTGATTGGTTGAGAGTCTTGGTCTGTGTTTATTGGTCTTGGAGTTGCTGTGCTCTGCTTCTAATATCTTCTGTCTGGTTTTTTTTGGCTCTTTTTGTATCTTGATTGGCTGGCAACACTGTGTTACTTTATTGGAGGCCTTTAGTGCAGCTTGGCTTCGGGTAAATGGACGGCTATCATTAGTTAGGAAGCTGGGTTTCATCTGGGTGCCTGGTTGGGGTGTGTTTGAGCTGGAGGTATCGGGGGGGATCTGTTTGTGCCCAGGTGTTTGCCTTGCTTGTGGTGTGGAGATTTTTTTGTTTGTGAGTGCAGGCTTCCAAATGATCCAGCCTGGTGGAATCATCTCTTCTGTTCATGCTTTCTGGTCTTTTTTCAATCTCTATGGCTTCTCTGATGATTCTGTGGCTGGGATTTTCTATAGTGGCTAGGGTTTTGGTGCCATTGAAGTTGATGCTATGACCTGTGGCTTCTATGTGTTGGACTAGTGAGAAAGTGTGTTCCAGCTTTTTGACTGCATTTTTGTGTTCATCCAGGTGGGTGCTTTTTCTTCTATTGGTCTGTCCAATGTATGTGGCCAGGCATGATGCACAGGGGACTTCGTATATGCCTTGGTTTTCCAGGTCAATTTTGTCTTTGGGGTTTCTGAGGATGGCTGCTATTTTTCTGTCTGTTTTGAAGGCAGTCTTGATGTGGTATCTGTATAGTATCTTACTAATTTTGTCTGTAGTGCCTCTTATGTAGGGCAGGACAGCTGTTCCATGGGTCTGTTCATCTTCTGGGTCTCTATTATGTCTCAGTGTGTTTTTGTGGATCAAGTTGGTGATTTTGCTTTTGTGGAAATGACGTGGGAAAATACCCGAACAAAGCTGAATGCCATACATGTAAGTACCCGCGAAAACTTAAGAAAACATATATATATAAAATAAATGCTGCAGTTACATAGATTGTAAAAATCTAATTAAACAGGTATTACAGCATAAATTATTGGGCCAGGTCTAAAGGAATTTAGAGTTGAATTTGAGAAAGATATAGAAGGGCTGTTAAGAAGGAACTTGGAAAAGAGATTATACAGAAATTGAAGTAAGTATGAGAAAGAAGCTTAAAATAACCTCACCTCATAAGAATCCATTATTATACCCTACAACAGAGGTCTTCAAACTTGGCAACTTTAAGCCTTGTGGACTTCAATTTCCCTACAACAACGAAATAGGCATTCATTGAATGTCTCCTATATTTGTTTTGTGATCTGGCCTGCTTCAAAGGACTATCGCCAGGTCATTTCTTTCAGAAAAGATCAAAATGACCATACCAAAGGCAGGTTACCAGTGTTTTTGTACTTTGAGTACTAAAGAGATGGAAAACATGACAGCAAGACTTGGTGGCTACCATCTTGATTTTTAAATTCTTCTGACTCATGGGCATCACAAACATCCTCTTTTTGTCCTTACCCAGTGGTTTTGCCCTAAGAAAAGTTGGAGATGCAAACAGAAGTTCAAAAGCCTGGAGGGAACAAGACTTTGGCTCATGAAAGCAGGTTGCTCTTTTGGATTGTCCATGTTTTTAAACATTTGAATGAAAGAACCTGGATTTGGTCCCAGATTTGATTTTTGATAACCCCACACAGACAGATACGGAAGAATGGTGTGAGGTCAAACTGAAGATAATTACAGACATGTTTCAAAATATATCTTCACTTGTTAGTATTTTTGTATAGTCTAGTATTGTTATAAAAGGAACATGGACTAATGTTTTGGATAGTGAAAAGACAAACTTAGAAGCAAACGTTCAGTTAATTTGTTCAAGCACAGTTTGGGCAAATTTGCTGTGCTGTCACATGCATGCTAATTCTTTGAGTAAATGTATTTGTTTGAAATTCCTCTTTGGTTATGGTCCCTTGGTTCAGATTTCTTGGCTGAGTTGTATGTTGCTCTCTAGCCATAGTTTACTTGTTTCCTTGGAGCTAACCTTAACCTTCCCATTGCATTAAACATGAAAAACAGGTAATTATTTTTATCCTGTCATAAAAATTTTATCTATGTAACTGGAAGATGGTTTTATGTTTTGTCTATGTTTGTTTAAAATAAAAAAAATTAACTAAAAAAAATTATCTGCTTACAAATGCATCATTTCCTTGTGTTTTCTACTTATATGCTCATTATTTTATAGAATTATTCATGAAATGTGGACTTTATTTATTAGCTGATATCTATAGTTATGTGAATGAAGTTCCTGTTGCTCTACCATCTTCCTCTTTTCTACCATTTTTTACACTTCCTTCTGCAAATCTGCTGCAAAGGGGATTCCCATCCTTCAACATAGACATAGGAGGCTAAAGAGGGAAGGAAAGAAAATTCATTTTTTCAGTTGTGCGCATTCAGTTGGAAGACAGAAATGTTTGAATACAACCTATTGAATTTATATATTCTTCTAGTTTGTCCGATAACTAGATTTTGATTGATTATTAGATGTACAAGATAGAAAAGGCCAGGAAAGGAACTCCGTAGGAAGGCTGAAATTATTTTTATTGAACTTGGAAATCATAATTGAATCTTGCAAGTCTGATTGTGCTGTACCTGCTCCTTATTATACTGTAGTGAATTACAGAGAATGTCTGCCTGAGCCACTTCCAAATATTATCTTCTTGTGGACCGAGAAAAGGCTTCAACTCTTTATGCTTAGGCAATAAAGCCTGTATATCTCTGCATATATATATATACCATCTTCCTTACTTTCAATCCTAGGCTACTTTAACCTTATATGACTGGATTTGTTTTACAACCAGAACAGTGGTGGGATTCAAATTTTTTTACTACCAGTTCTGTGGGCATGGCTTGGTGGGCTTGGCTTGGTGGGCATGGCAGGGGAAGGATACTGTAAAATCTCCATTCCCACCCCACTCCAGGGAAAGGAGGCAGAAAATAGATGGGGTGGGGCCAGTCAGAGGTGGTATTCTAAATTACTCAAAATTTCTGCAGCCGATTCTCCAAACTATTCAAAATTTCTGCTACCAGTTCTCCAGAACTGGTCAGAACCTGCTGAATACCACCTCTGAACCAGAAGGAGTAGATTGGAACACTATTCTAGAACACAGAATAACAGAGTTGGAAGGGACCTTGAAGGTCCTCTAGTCCAAACCCTGTTTAGGCAGGAAACCCTAAACCACTTCAGACAAATGGTTATCCAATCTCTTCTTAAAAACTTCCAGTGTTGGAGCATTTACAATTTCCAGTGGCAAGTTGTTCCACTGATTAATTGTTCTAACTATCAGGAAATTTCTTCTTAGTTCTAAGTTGCTTCTCTCCTTGATTAGTTTCCACCATTGAAGGGGAAAAGGGAAAGAATTCAGGGATTCAGTTTCAGCTGCAGAAAGAACAGAGGGTCAACTCATCAGGTTTGGTAAATGTGGAACTTTCTGAAAAAAGACACTCCAAGGAGTATACTTATAGTAGTAGGCTACTATATCAATTATAATCCTAGAATCAAGTTGAAAGTGAATTAGATATCACCTCCCTGCTCAGTGCAGGATTCACTAGAGCATGTTTGACATCTCACCATCCAGCACCAGTGAGGGAGATAAAGGCATTTTGGTGGTTAAGGTATCAGGCTAGAGACTTGTGAGTTCTCATTTTACCTTAGGCACAAAACCAACTGGGTGATTTTGGTTCAGTTATTTTCCTCAGCCATAGGAAGAAAATAATAGCAGACCACTTCTGAAAATGCCGTTGGGAAAACTGCAGGTACTATTCCAGACAATTGCCAGGATTCAGTATGAGTAGAAGACACCCTGTCCCAACAAAGAGAGGAGAAATTGCTCATTTTCTCCATAAAGCAGGAATTTGTATGTTTCAGTCACATCCCTGCTGAATCACATCCCTGCTTCTTCTTTTTTTTTTCAAGCTAAAGAGTCTCCAATATTTTAGACTGTAGGAAAGGTGATGAAGGTTCTTTACAGCCTAAATCTAGTATAACATCTGACTACTAAACAGAAAAGCCAGGGTATTACAGAAAAATAAAAATTAGGAAAATCGAGGACCCTTAGATTTTAAAAAAAAATTGATTCAAAAATTTGAATCGATTCAAAAATTTGAATCGATTCAAATATTTGAATTGAATTGGTTTTCTTCAAACTGTGAGAACAGCTTGGAAAATGGGTATTTTTACATAGACAAATATCTGTCCAAATGCATGAACCGGATCTGAATCTTTTTGATATGATTTGATTTAAAGACATCTGGTTTGATTTGAACATTTATGTTGAAGGGGCAATTTAACAATTGTTTCTTCAGAGCAAATTTTCAAACTGAATATTCGCTCAGCTTTTGGGAAACTATAAAAGAAGCAAAAATGTAGGACTTAATTAGAGAAATTACCACTACAGAGAAATAAATTCTGAACAATTTTATGGACAAGTATGAAATCAGTTATTAAAAGATTATGGCAATAAGAATTCAGGTTATATTACTGAATCCGATGTCACCAATATTTATATAATAAACTTAATTTAGTTTCAGAATATAAACAATTGTGTCATTTTGTATTGATATTGTAAAATTCCCTCCAAAGTTTCTGCATTCATATGTTGAATATTCATGTTTTGGGGTCTACGTTTCCAAAATTCTCAGATATTGATGAGTTGAGAATTGTAGTTCCAAGACATCTGGAAAACAATAGGTTATAAGGCTGTTTTGCAAAATGCCTTTGCTCTTGAGACTAAATTGAATGTGACACTAGATTGTTGTACTTTTTTTTAATGTTTTCAGGATGCTGCTTTTGTTTTGTTTTTTACATGATGTTTTTATGGTTTAGTTTAAGTGTAAGCTGTTCATGGGACCCATTAAGATGAAAAAATAGAGTGTAAATTATTATATAACTCAAGCCAAGAAGAATCCCAGACAATTAAATATATAAAGATTAGAGAAGTCAACCTTTTATTTGTTACTACTGACTTTAAAATAGAATGATAAAACCCAGTTGTGAATTTCTGCTTTTCTTCCTTTTGGAGAAGATACACTTTATAGATCCCATTTAAGATTATAATATGCATTCTAGCAAACCTACATATGCAACAAATTAGATCAAAGACATGACGGGGTAAATAAAAAAAGATCAAAGGTTGAAACCATATGATTCCTGCCACAAAAAAAGTAAGGTTTTTTCTTTTAATGTAATCAGCATGGAGTATTTAATTGTGTATTCCGCCTTTATTTCTCAATTATAGAAGTTGTAAAGTTAAGAAAAATGACATTTGTGGACATTACCTATTTTTTGGATAGCTAACTACCAAGGAAGAGGAAGGGCTGCTACCAAAGCTAAAATCACATAAAATGGATCTAAGCCTGGGACAAGAAGGTAAGAGAAGTAAACATTTTAAACAAGCTCCCCCTAGATCACACAAAGATAAAGGAAGGCAGGGGGAAGTATATTCTGCCTTGAAATATTTTATATTATAGCTTTACATTAAGAGTAATACTGACCTACATGCTATTGGTTTCACAGTCTGATTTATTATAAAGAGCTGATATCTCTTAATGTGGTAGCCTACTCCATTAGCTGATAACTTGTACAACATACCTTGGGAATATAGTCATTTAGCCAACTTAAGTCCATATATATGATTACTTTAGCATAATTTGCAAACTCATATACACTGGCTTGTGTTAACTGTTTTTATATGCAAATGCTTTCAAATATACTGCTTGATAAATTGTGATAAAACATTGCAAAATCCTCAAGGGCAGAAATCCAAAGGAGGTTTTCATCCTACCGTGTTTCTCCAACAATACGGCCTCCACCAATAGGAAGGCCCAGCATGTTTTGTTGGCATAAAATCAAATTAAGCCCCTCCCCCCCAAATTAAGGCCTATATTAAACATATGAAATGGAGGGGAATGGCGGGGGGGGGGGGGGCTTGCCATTAAGAAGTACTTTTGTTGCATATCCGGATATGGTGCTGCCTGCATTGACTTTGGCATTGGTGGGGCATTTCATATCAGGAGACCTTCCTCCACTGTTGCTTTCCCTTCTCCCTAGCTGCCGCAGCATTTAGAGCAATGCCGCAGCATTTGGCGCAGCGACGCGCAGCCAGCCAGGGCTCCTTCCTGCAACTGGAGCCCAGCAGAGACATTCGGCTTCAGGCACTCCTGTCGCCACCTTCCCTTCGCCTTAAAAGGCAAAGCCAATTCTTTTAAAAATGACACCCTACTACTGGTACGACAAAGCCTCCCCTGCCTGAGAGGGCAACCCAACCCCACATGGGGAGGCGAATCTCCCAGGGCCACAGCACAGCATCGGCCCACCCTGGGAGAAGCACCCAGCCCCCATCCCTCCCTGGCGCCAGGCAGAGTGCAAAGAGCTTCACCTGTGGTGCCCAGCGCAGCTGACAGGTGGGCCCTCCTGCCCAGCGGCGGAGCTCTTGCCAAGGCAGCGAGCACCTCCCTGCTGGACCCTCTGCTCATCCTGTCAGGGCCATGCCAGAGTTGTGCGGGCTAGGCAGAGCCGGGAAAGCAAGCTGCAGGTGCGTGGCCACCTGCCAAGCAAAAGAGCCAGACTGACCCAAGCTTGACTTGCTTCCCAAGTCCCTCCAGCCCAAGCCTGAAGGGGCCACCAGGAGAGGCCACCCGAGGCAGTGATAGCACCCACCCATCCATGCGCCGCTTCCTCCTCTGAATTGAGCCCCGCCGAGTCAGTGCCTCTGCCTGATGCCCATTCCGCTGCAGCGTTTGGACCTGCCAGCACATTTGGAGATGCGAGGGGACGGGGATGGGCTGGGTGAGGGGTGGAAAGGATGGGCAGCTTTGGGCTCTCTCCGCCAGTCAGGGAAGCAGCGCTGCCATCACCTCGCCTCCCTGTCTGCAGACGGGTGGGCACTATCACTGCCTCGGGCAGCCTCTCCTGGTGGCCCCTTCGGGTTCACACTTGAGGGACTTGGGAAGACGGCCTAGCTGTTTTTTGGGGGCTCAAAAAAAAAAAAAAAAAGACCCGGCCTTATTTTGTGAGAAACACAGTAAAATAGAACTTGGTATCAGTCATATTAGCTTGACTTAGGAAACTAAAAAAAACAACATAGTGGCAAACTGCTTTTATGATGCTCCCACCCCAAAAAACCCTAGTTCTACTTCAGTATGTTTTTGCACACACTCGTAGATTTTCACAGGTCCAGATATGCAGGTCTTGGTGTGTTCAGATCTTTTCCCATGTAAGATTGAGAGTAACTTGGTGACGTTTCAACAAGGTCTCACTCATTATCTTCAGGCTGGTGCTTTCGGCTTCATGCTTGTGTGAGAAAAGCATGATCGGAGCTGCCATCTCTCTATAAATACTGGTGGGGAGGTTGGCTGTATTGTCATTTCTTGATTGGTTGATGGAGTTGATGTTTGCAGATTGGCTGGCTTTTTTGTAAGAACATGTGTGGCTGAGGTATTGACTGTGTGTCTATTAGCCTCCTGTGTTGTAACGATCTGGGTAATGGGCTTTGTGATGACCTTCTGAGTTCTATTGTTTTGACATCCTGAGGTTTGTGCTGTAATCTCCTGGATCATTGGCTGTATTGTAACATCCTAAGGTTTTGTGGTGTAACCTCCTTAATGATAATCAGGGAAGCCATTGAAATAGAGAAATACTCCTATAACATGAATAAATGAGATGATACCTCCCACCTACCAGACATCTGGAAACTAGCCCTTATCAACAAATGAGTCCCAGCCACAAAAACCAACACCGGACTCAAAACAATACATGACGCCACCACCAATCTCCCTCCCCAGACTCAAACCCAAACCCATCCCATAGATGAAAGGCAACCACCATCCAGAAACCAGACCATGAATGTATCACCAGCTGCCATACACCCCCACCACCAAACCAAGCAAACTGTCACATGCCATGAGCACATATCCAGGCCTCAAACTTGGAGCCAAACCAAAACCTGGAACATCACATCACAGCCACCCACTCAGGATATCATATCACAGAACTCAGGAGGTTATACCACAAAACCTCAGGATATTACAACACAGTCAATGACCCAGGAGATTACAGCACAAAACCCAGGATGTCACAACAATAGAACTCAGAAGGTCATCACACAGCCCATTGCCCAGGTCATTACAACCCAGGAAATTACAGCACAAACCTCAGGATGTCAAAACAATAGAACTCAGAAGGTCATCACACAGCCCATTACCCAGGTCGTTACAACACAGGAGGCTGATAGACACACAGCCAATACCTCAACCACACATGTTCTTACAAAAAATCCAGCCAATCTGCAAACATCAACTCCATCAACCAATCAAGAAATGACAACACAGCCAACCTCCTCATCAGTATTTATAGAGAGACGGCAGCTCTGATCACACTTTTCTCACACAAGCACGAAGCCAAAACCACCAGCCTGAAGATGGCAAGTGGGACCTCATCAAAACGTTGCCAAGATACTCTCAATCTTACAAGGGAAAAGACCCAAACATCCCAAGACCTGCATATTAAGAACTGCTTAACTCATTCTTTGCCTCTGTCTTCATGGAAAAAGAAACTATAGCTCAATCCACCAAAAACATAACTGTAAAAGACAGACCAGAAATAAAAGTTAAAATAAGCAAAAAAATAGTAAGAGAACCCCTGTCTGATCTTGATGAAAACAAGTCACCGGGGCCTGATGGATTACATCCCAGAGTTTTAAAGGAACTGGCAGAAGTCATCTCAGAACCACTGCACCATATCTTTCAAAAATCCTGGAGCACCGGGGAACTACCAGAAGACTGGAAAAAAGCTGATATGGTTCCCATCTTCAAAAAAGGAAAAAAAATGGACCCAGGAAACTATAGACCAATCAGCCTAACATCAATACCTGGGAAAAGATAATAAAAAAACAGATCTGCCAACATCTAGAAACAAGTAAAGTAATAATTAGCAGTCAGCACGGGTTTGTTAAAAACAGATCATGCCAAACCAATCTTATTTCATTCTTCAACACAGTGACTAAATTAGTAGACTGGCAAAATACTGTGGACATAATATATTTAGATTATAGCAAGGCATTCGATAAAGTAGACCACAACCTACTTCTTAGTAAGCTAGGAAAAAGTGGAATAGTTAGCACCACCACTAGATGGATTCGCAACTGGCTGACAAACCATACTCAAAGAGTAGTCCTTAATGGGTCTAAGTCTACATGGAGGGAAGTAAGCATGGGATGCCACAAGGTTCCATCTTAGGCCCAGTACTCTTCAATATCTTCATTAACAACTTAGATGAGGGAATAGAAGCGGAACTTACCAAATGTGCAAATGATACTAAGCTGGCAGGAATAACTAACACCCAAGAAGATAGGCTCAAGATCCAGATGGATCTTGACAGACTAGGACACTGGGCCATATCTAATAAAATGAAATTCAATATAGAGAAAAGTAAAGTCCTACACTTAGGCAAGAAAAACCAAAGTACACATATAGACTGGGTGAAACCAGGCTCAATAGCAGTAACTGTGAGAGGGATATTGGAGTCTTAACCAGCTAAATATGAGTCAGCAGTGTGCAGCTGCCGCCAAAAAAGCTAATGCAATCCTAAATTGTATTAACAGAGGGATACAGTCAAGATCAAGGGAAGTACTAATACTACTCTATAAAGCCTTAGTAAGACCACACCTAGAGTACTGCATCCAGTTTTGGTCACCACATTATAAAAAAGATGTTGAGACTCAAGAAAAAGTGCAGAGAAGAGCAACCAGGATGATTAGGGGACTGGAGGCTAAAACATACAACAAATGGTTGCAGGAACTGGGCTTGGCTAGTCTAGTAAAGAGAAGGACCAGGGGAGACATGATAGCAGTCTTCCAATATTTGAGGGGCTGCCACAGGGAGGAAGGGGTCAAGCTATTTTCTAAAGCTCCTGTAGGCCAGACAAGGAAAAATGGATGGAAACTGAACAAGGAGAGATTTAACCTGGAAACAAGGAGAAACTTTCTGACAGAGAACAATCAACAGCTTGCCCTCGGAAATTGTGGGAGCGCCATCAATTGAGACTTTCAAGAAGAGATTGGATTGCCATTTGTCAGAAATGGTGTAGGGTCTCCCACTTGGTTGGGGGGGTTGGACTAGATGACCTATAAGGTCACTTCCAACTCTGATTATCTGTATCTGCATGTATGTATGGATGTATGGATGTATGGATGTATGGATGTATGTTATTCAGCTTTGTTCGGGCATTTTCCCATGTCATTATAGTTGTGCTTTTAAAGTTGTAGCAAAGTTTCGGCAGAATCTAATCTGTCATCATCAGGCTTCTGTATTGTGTTCGTCTGTTTCTGCCGAAATGTTGCTACAACTTTAAAAGCACAACTATAAAGACGTGGGAAAATACCCAAACAAAGCTGAATACCATACATGGAAGTACCCGCTAAAACTTAAGAATATATATATATATATATTCTTAAGTTTTCGCGGGTACTTACATGTATGGTATTCAGTTTTGTTCAGGGATTTTCCCACATCATAGTAGTGGTACTTTTAAAGTTGTAGCAACATTTCAGCAGAATCTCATCTGCCATCATCAGGTTTCTGTATAGTGTTTGTCTGTGAGTTAGACGAACACTATACAGAAACCTGATGATGGCAGATGAGATTCTGCTGAAACGTTGCTACAACTTTAAAAGCACCACTACTATGATGTGGGAAAATACCCGAACAAAGCTGAATGCCATATGTGTGTGTGTGTGTATGTGTATGTATATGTACATGTACATAGATAGATAGATAGATAGATAGATAGATAGATAGATAGATAGATAGATAGATAGATAGATAGATAGATATGTTAGAAATGCCTTTGATCACTCAAAAAGCAGATTAGGAATTGCTAATTTCTGTGAGTACCATTTGGAATGGAAAATCAGAATGAATTCTAATGTTTTGCTTGAGTTCCTTTAGCTACCTAAGGTCATTTCATCTACTTTTTTTTCCTAAAAGAAAGCTGGAAGTTGGTGGATGATGGCTCAGTGAAGATGATGAATGTCTCTCTTGTGCTTTTGTAAATATCCTTTGTATATGTCCTTTGCCAAAAGGCTGTCCTGGAACAGAAGATGTAAACTGTAATTATTCAGGGTAGCCAATTAGAAAAGACAACTGTAAAACTGGTTTTATATATGGCAACTGCAGTGACACTATTATATACAAAAAGATGGAAAAATACTGAAATGCCCACGTTAGAGGAATAGGTTGTGAAGATGATAGAATTTATGGAAATAGTAAAAATGACTTGCTTGACCAGGGATAAGATTGTAGGTACTTTTTATTAAAGACTGGAAATCCTATGGACTTTTTGCTGAAAATGGGGGAAACAATGAACTGTGTGATTGATAGATTTGCTGATAGATGGAATGTAGAATACTTTATTAGCCAAGTGTGATTGGGCACACAAGGAATTTGTCTTGGTGTAAATACTTTCAGTATGTATAAAAGAAAAGATATATTCATCAAGAGTCGAGAATCATAAGGTACACTTAATGATAGTCATAGGGTACAATAAGCAATCAAATCATACTATGAAACAGTCAATCTAAATCGTAAGTATATAAGCAACAAAGTTACAGTCATACAGTCACAAGTGGGAAGGGATGGGTGATAAGGAGTTATGACAAGATTAACAGTAATAGTAGTGCAGACTTTGTAAATAGTTGGACTATATTGAGGGAATTATTTGTTTAGCAAAGTGATGGCTTTTGGGGAAAAAATGTTCTTGTGTCTAGTTGTTCTGGTGTGCAATGCTCTATAGCATCATTTTGAGGGAAGAAGTTGAAACAGTTTTTGTCCGGGATGTGAGGGGTCTGTAAATATTTTCACAGCCCTCTTTTTGACTTGTGCAGTATACAGGTCCTTGATTGAAGGCAGGTTGGTAGCAATTGTTTTTTCTGCAGTCCAATTACTCCCTGAAGTCTGTTTTTGTCCTGTTGGGTTGCAGAACCAAACCAGGCAGTTATAGAGGTGCAGATGATAAACTCAATGATTCCTCTGTGGAACTGTATGCTCCTTGGGCAGTTTGAGCTTTCTGAGTTGCTGCAGAAAGAACATTCTTTGTTGTGCTTTTTTGATGACGTTTTTGATGTTAGGCTTCCATTTTAGGTCATGTGATATAGTAGAACCTATTGTTGTTATGGTGTTGTCTAGTATTGTAAGAGGTGATAGTATGGCAGGGTTTCTTCTAAAATTAAAATTAAAAGGGGTTGAACATGAGAAGAAGGGAATTTTAATGTAATTACATTCAAAGAGAACAGAGATAAGTTTGTAACTTGTAAATAGGATTGAAAGTAACTTTTTTATGTTTCTTTTCTTTTCACATTTTGGTATCTTTTTTGTTTCTTGTTTTTAATCTTCCTCGATATTAATTCATGTTTTCTTTTACTTTTGTGAAAATCTTTAATAAAAAAATTAAGAAATAAACTGTGATTATTCAGTAGCCAAGTATCACCTGTTATATCTTGTTCTGGTGTTTGAATTTGATGCTTCTTTTTGGCAACCCAACTTAGGACTTCTAAACATATTCATTATATAGTATTCTGTTTATGGTACTGTAGTACAGCTCATCTGATTGCTGATGCTATTTTTGTACATCAGTTTCATTTCCCCTTTTTTAATCCCTTTGTTTCTCTCTCTGTGTGTCTCTGTCTCTCTGGGTTCTCCCCTTCTTTGCAAACATTCCTATTTTCTGTTCCTTAAAAGTTTTACATCCTGGCCATCTTCTCTGTCAAAATTATACTCTATGAGTAATTAATATCAGCATGAGAATACTAATGTGTCATTGTTCATTGTTAAAAGTTAACTCTTTATACTGACAATTAAGAAAAAAGAAAAGCACACAGCACTCCAGTTTACTATTTTGAGTTATCCAAAAATTCATTCTTTGCTCAGCAAGATGTTTATGTAGCACTTAGCACCAAACTAGCAAAATAAAGAACTGTAAATATAAAGAAGGTAAGTAGGGAGGGAGATGAACAGTTTTAAATAAATGCAGAAGAAGCAAACTTCCTGTAATTATCAACAGTGGTGGGTTAGGATTTCTCATTTATCTATTTTGAAAATGCTGGGTTTCCCCCCCCCCCAAACTTAGCACATTTTAAAATGAAAACTAGTACTTGTATTTTACTTAAGCTCCACTGCTCTGTAATTTGATAGATATCACAGGATGGAAATGCACATGCATCTGAGCTCTTCACTTGTTAAAAGTGCAGTCTTTCACACACATACGATAAATTACCTGATAAGCTGTTGTAAACTTTTAAAAAACAAAATCACAGTGAAGATTTAGCAATCTCAACTGAAATTAACAATCATGTTCTTAATATGTTTATAGGTTTAAATTTCCCTTTACATATACACATACTCCTCATTTAACAACAGGTTGGTTAGGAATTCTTTAAAATTTTGATGGGAAACTAAGCTACTTATGACACATTGTGAACTTCCAATAGCTGCACTCACATTCCACATTCCCATTTTTGGGACTTGGCAACCAGTTCTCCTATATGGCCAGACATAGCATTCCGAAGTCACCTGAGAGAATAGATGGCAAACAAATAGTTGTATAAACAAATAAACGTACAACCAAATAATCCTCTCTTCTGCTACCATCATCACCTCTGTTTAATATACTGGTTTTTGTCAGTGCAAAGCCGTGCCATAGTTATACAGTAACCAGGATAGATATATGACATGGTTTAACACTTTGTAAAATATCTCATCATTCCTTATCTCCCCTCCCACTTGTGACTGTATGACTGTAACTTTGTCGCTTGTATCCTTATGATTTATACTGACTGTTTCCTAGTATGATTTGATTGCTTATTGTACTCTATGACTTTTATTAAGTGTTGTACCTTATGATTCTTGACTCTTGACAAATGTATCTTTTCTTTTATGTATACTGAGAGAATTTTCACCCAGACAAATTCCTTGTGTGTCCACTTGGCCAATAAAGAATTCTATTCTATTCTACACTGGATGGGTTCTCACAGACAAAATATAATCAACACTTTGCCATAACATCCATTGATAATGTAAAGCCTGAGTTTCAGTCAGTTTGAAACTGTATTCCTTCTGAGCAAAGAGGCTATATAAGGCATTTGACACTCTATGTGTTTACTTAGAACTAATTCTCACTGAGATCACTGAGAACTTTGAAATAGAGAGGATTCTGCTACAATATATTCCTTATGGAAAATCTTCCACTCAACTCCATTTAAAATGAAAGGGTTCTCTAATTGTGGGCTTGGTGTGGCAGAACATTTTAAATATAGGTCTTATCCCCATTCTTACTTAAACTGACTTCATTCTAAGCAGGTCAACAGAAGTTTAGCAGTCAAGAAACTTTCTGTGGAGCTTTCTCAGTTATGAACTAATATTCTAGTTAGGATGACCGTGTGGTTATTTTGTTTTTTTTAAAAAAAGATTTGGTGGGTTCTTGGGTATTCCAAATATAAAGGCTGGATCCACCAAAGAAAATAAATGCCTAAATCCAAGGGATGTGATTCTGTGACAGTTGTCTGAAAACAATATTGCATCATGTTTGTTCATGAGTTGATCCAGGATGATTTTATGTAACACTGTTGGTAAGAGCCACTGTATCAGAGCAATGTGGTAGCAGTAGACAAAGCTATTGTTACATATCATACAATTCCAAGAGAACTGATAGAGAAGAATGATACCGCATGTTAGAAACAATTTTCATGCATGCACTGAAATAAGCTCAGTAAGCTTCACCTCTTCTTTTACATGATTCAGAAACAAAAGTCCATTAATGCACCTGGATTCATTGGTTATAATGGTGACAAAAATGCTTTTTTGTGTGGCTTTCTTTAAAGTATTCTAATTAACCTTGTATCGCTGACTCCATCTTTTTATTTTTATTTTTATGGATTTTAGAGGCCAGCTAATAAATTCATTTACCCAAACATGTTAGGCCATTATTTTTATTTTAAATTTTTATTGATTTTTAAAACAAACATGAACAAACAAAACATAAAAACATCAAGCCATCTTCCATATATATACATACAGTGTGCCGGTTGGTTTACAGTTGTTTTGTGCTTCCATTTCGTAGTCTTCAATTACAATTACATTGTATACACTCTCGTACTTTCAATCAAATATTAAATACATTAATATCATTATTAATCAATCATTTGACCATACTTTTATTCATTCATGTTTTATGAAATAATCATATTTTACTTAATTTGTTTTATAACGGTTCATATTATCATCCCAAATCTATCCTAAAATCATTTTGTAGATATATTAAGAAAAGAATACATCTTTATATATTTATTATTTTCTAAGAATCTATATATTTCATTACTATGTTTTATTGTCTATCCATTGATAGAATAGATCCCAAATTTTATAAAATTGTTTATCATCTTGTTCTCTAATTTCAAATGTCAATCTACTCATTTCAGCACATTCCAATATTTTCTTAATGATTTCCTCCTATGATGGTGTTTTCTCATTTTTCCAGTTTTTAGCAAATAGAATCCTAGCCGTCATTAATACATTTACAATCAGGTATTTCAAGTCTGTACTATATATTTCAGGTAAAATTCCCAATAAAAATATCTCTGATTTCAAATCTATATGCTTTTTTGTCCTTTTTCCAACCACGTGTGGATTTTAGTCCAGTATTTTTAGCATCCGCACAAGTCCACCACATATGGTAATATGAGCCAGGTGTCTGATGATATTTCCAACATTTTTCAGATTTATTCTTGAACATTCTTGCTATTCTTATCAGGGGAAATGCCACCTGTAAAACATCTTATACAAATTTTCTTTATATGCTGTTGACATTGTCATTTTATAATTTTGAGACAGTTTTTATAATTTTGAGACAGTTTTTGCCATTTCTCCATATCCAAAATTCTTTCCCCAAGCAATCATAGTTTCTTTAACTTGTTATTCTTCTAGTTTAATTTCTAATAAATATCCATACAATTTTTTAATCACCTTTTCATCAGTACCTGTCAAAATCTTATCTTATAAGTCAGTCAGTTTATCATAGAAACCTTCTGTTTTAGAATCTTTATCATACCTTGAATGTATTTGCCCATATGAAAACCAATTCATCTTTATACCTTGTTCCTCTAATTTTTGCATAGATTTAAGTTCACCCTTTTCATTCAATATTTCACCATATCTAACTGTTTGTTTCTTTTTGTATATTATAGGATAAGAAAATGCTTCAATAGTCTATAACCAGACTGGAATTTTCAAATAACATTGTCTTTTAATCTTCTGCCAGTTTAACCACAGAGACTCCCGTATATAATGTCTTCTAAAATACCCCTGTGTTTTAGTTCCTTTATACCATAAAAAAGCATGCCACCCCAACAACAGATCATGTCCTTCTAATATCAACAATCTAGTATTTCTTAATGTTATCCATTCTTAACCCACATCAAATTTGTAGCTTGGTAGTACAACTCCCAATTAGGCAAACCAAATCCTCCTCTTATTCTAGCATCTTGCAAAAGTTTTAACTTTATTCTCGCTTTCTTACCTTGCCATATATATTTCAACACAATTTTATTTAAATCTTCAAAGTAATCTTTTCCAAGCCTAATTGGAATTGTTTGGAACAAATATAAAAGTAATATATTCATCTTGATTGTTGATATTCTCTCTATTAATGACAGTTGTAAATTTTCCCATTTTGCCAGATCTAGCGCAATCTGCTGCTTAAATTTGATATAATTATTAGTGTACTGCATCTTGCTATCAAATATATCCCCAAGTACTTGATCTTTGTGACCTGGATTTTCAATAGATCTGCCAGTTCTTCCTTTTGTCTTGATAACATATTCTTTGTCAAGATCTTTGTCTTATCTTTATTTATTTTCAAGCCAGCCACCTTTCCATATGTCTCTATCTTTTCTATCAATTTTGATGCTGTTTCTAGTGGGTCTTCTAAAATGAAAACCAGATCATCTGCAAATGCTTGCAATTTAAATTCTTCCTTTTTAATTTTCATCCCTTTTATATTCTTTTCATCTCTAATATTTCTGTTTAGCACTTCCAAGGTTAACACAAACAACAGAGGGGTTAGTGAGCACCCTTGTCTTGTTCCTTTTCTTATATCGATAAAGTCTGTCAGTTCTCCCTCTGTCATTACCTTTGCCATTTGCTTATGATATATAGCTTCTATTGCTTGAATAAATTTTTTAGCAAAGCCCATCTATTCCAGCAGTAATAACATGAATTGCCAATTCACATTATCAAATGCCTTCTGTGCATCTAAAAATATCAAAGCCATTTGTTTTTCAGGATGTGCCTTGTAGTATTCCAAAGTGTCCAATATTACTCTCATATTGTCTTTAATTTGTCTCTTTGGCAGAAATTCATTTTGATCAGGATGGATAAAATTGTATTTTTTAAGTCTTTCTGCCAATATTAAAGCAAAAATTTTATAATCTGTGTTTAGTAAGGAAATAGGTTTATATTTCTTGATTTGTAATGGATCGGTCTCCTCTTTTGGGATAAGTGTAATATAAGCTTCTGACCATGATTTAGGTATCTTCTTCTTTAACATAACTTCATTCATAACTTCTAGCAATGGAAGGTTCAATGATTCTTGTAGTGTTTTGTAGAATTTTGCCGGAAGTCCTTCTGGGCCTGGTGCCTTTCCTTTGTTTTGCTTCTTAAATGCTTCAGTTAACTCCATCATCGTTGTATTGCTTTCTAACATTGTTTCAATCTCTTTAGGTATCTGGGATAGATTAGCATCCTGTAAGTACTGTTTAACTCTTTCCTCATCAATATTCTCTTGTGTGTATAGTTTCCCATAATAATCTCATATGATTTCCTTCTTCTCTTTATTACCATAGCAAACCTGGCCTTGGTCATCTATTAATTGTGATATTTTCCTTGATTCTTTCTCCTTTCTCAGTTTGTATGCTAACCATCTACCTGGTTTATTTGTATCTTCAAAGTAGTTCTGTTTAGCACCTCTAATTTTCTGTGCTAGTTCTTCTTTTTCTATTAGACCCATTTTATATTTGGTTATATCCATTTTTAACTTTTCTGTGGCATTTTCTGTAACTCTTTTTCAAGTCCTTTATTCTCATCCTCTAATGCCTTAGAGGCTAATCTTTTCATGGTATTTCTTTTCCTTGTATAGTCTATTATCAAGCCTCTGGCATATGCCTTCATTCTATCCCATACGTTCTGGATTGATGTATCTTCTTTTTTGTTTTCTCTAAAGAAAAAAGGCAATTCTTTCTCCATCCACTGTGTGAAATCTTTTCCCTTTAAAATAGTATTATTTAACGTCCATCTAGATCTTCTTCTTTGTCCTTTCCATTTAATTGTCATTGGATTGTGGTCTGCCCAAGTATTTGTTTCAATATTTATTTCTTGGATAATATCTAAAAATTCTGTTGACATCCATATCATATCAATTCTGGACCATGATAAATGTCTGCTTGAATGGAAGGTGTATTGTTTAATTTTAGCATTTCTTTCTCTCCATGTATCTTTTAAATTTATTTCATCTATCATTTTAAAAAAGGATTTAGGGAGAGTCTTTCTGTTTTGTTTTGTTGTTTTCTGTGCTGTATAGTCCAGTTTGTTGTCTACAATTCCATTAAAGTCTCCCATTATAACTATCACGATGATATGGCATGTGATCTTGGAGGTCTGAGATTGCTGCCTATATCTTTGCTCCTGGATGGTCCAATCAGACTTAAACGATCCCAAAGAGATGGTGAAAGTAAAGAGCGCATCCTGTCAATCCCAGGGATATCGCAAAGTCCTTGGTAGATCCAGGAGAAGCTCTTTTTGCCAGCGGCAAAGAGGCAGACATTAAAGCTGCTGAAGTTAGGACAGCTCTGAAATGAAAGAGAACGGAAAGAGAGAGTGTGCTGGTTTGGTGAGAACTTTTTTTTTATTTTAAGAACACCCTAAGGAAAAGAAAGAATCTGTAAAAGTTTTGACAGAAGTGACCAAGCAGTGATTTTAAACAGGAATGTCAAAGTAATATTTTTATTTTTTATTTTTTCTCATTGCTGGATTTTTTACACATGATCTTATACTTTGAAACTGGACTGGTTTTTTTTCTCTTCTTTTATCTATTCTTTTTCTCCTTTTTGATTTTATAATATTTTAGACTAGAGACTCCCTTTTACTTATTTTTTTAAAACACCTTTTTCTTTTTTTAATTAATTCTTATTATATTTTGTTTGGAAAAGGAGGGGGAAAGTGAAAGCAAAATAAACTTTGTAACACTGCCAACTAGAGGCTTGGAAATATTCTATTTCTCTTTTGACCAATCAAAGCTGAGAAAGAACTGAGACATCTTTTCAAGGACATTGCTATTTGATAAGATAGAAGGAAGAGCATGGGAGAGTATTATTACAGGCACTCTTCTGGGTTTCTATCAACAGCTGGAGTCTGGTGTTGAAGCTCATAGCAAAAGAAAAGGTGATAAGTCTCTGGAGAAGAGAGTTATAACAAGAGCCTTGGATAACTAAACAAAATGCAGTGTGCTCTTTTAACTTTTTCTAAACTGCGCTACCCCTCCTCAACAGTTTACTTTTTGTAATAGCTATTTGGATTTCTGGCCCTTTGGAACTTGTCTTTGTTTTTGTTTTTCTTGTCTTTGGAAGTTAAATTTTTACGCTTGCTCTTTATTTTAAAGGAAAAGCTTTAGTATTAATGATTTTCTTCCTTTTCTTTTTAAGGGAGTAGTCTTTTTTTTTCTTTTTTCCCTCCCCCTCCCTTTCATATTGGCTTTTTTTCTTTTTTCTTTTGTTTATTTTTCTGGCCTTCTTTTTTTCTCTTATGCATCCTTTTATATTTAAGACCTGTTAATTGGATTAAAGTGTTGAAGAACCTGAAGAATTTTCCCTTTCTCTTTTTTAGCTTTTTATTTTTCACTTTTCCACCTTTTTTAGGATTTTACAACTGTTTCTTTTGTGTGTGTGTTTATGGTCTTTTCCTTCATTTTTGAATTTTTACTGTTATCTAACCAATCAATTGGATTAAGGTATACAAGAACCGGAAGAATTTTTTCTTTTTTTATTATTATTACTATTTGGCTTCTTTTTTCCTACTAATTTTATTTGGAATGGCAGTTAGTTATTTCGCAATGGGATTAAGGTCTAGAAGAACCTGAAGATTTTGAATTGCTCGAAATGAGTAGGAAATTAACAGCCCCTGGTTCCTCAACTTCTATTTTTTCCTCTTCAGCATCTGGAGGACAACATTCAATACAGACAATGTTACAGCAAGAAAAAAAACAAGAAAAAGTGACCCTGCAGATGATTATGCAAGGAATTCAAAATATTCAAACAAGAACAGAGAATATTAAAAAGAGAACAGAGAATATTGAACAAAGAACAGGGAAAACCGATGAAAAGGTGGAGAATATCCAACAAATGATGATGAAGTACGATGAGAGATTCCAAAAAATTGAAGAAGAAGATAAACAAAGAGACAAGAAGATTGGAGATATTGATAATAGATTAACTGTGGTTGAACAAGATAAAAGTGGTATGCTGAGATGGGAGATGGACAGATCAGAATTTTATCTTAGATTCCAAAACATAGAGGAAGAAAAGGGACAAAACCTAGCTGAGATAATGATAGAAATATTGGCTGAAGCTTTGGAAATAACTGAAGAGAAGATGATGGATGGAATAGATGACGTCTATCGAGTCTTCACAAGATATGCAAGGAGAAATAGCTTACCAAGAGAAGTTCACATTGGATTTACAAAGAAAGCCATTAAAACGCAAATATTGCAAGCGGCAAGAGAGAAAACATTGAAATACAAAGATAAGGAGATTGTGGTCTTGAAACAAGTACTCAGAAGAGTCAGAGAGATGAGAAGAGAATACCGATTCCTGATCAAAATGCTACCTAAAAAAGAGGTGAATTATAGATGGCTGATTCCAGAAGGTTTAATGTTCCCATGGCAAGAACAGAGATATAGAATTGACTCAATTGAGAAAGCTGAATCATTTTATACAGAATTTTTTGGAGGGAAAGAGGAAGAAGCAGAAAAAGAAATTTCACTAATTGAATTCCAAGAGGACTGAAAAATGATGACTGAAAAAGAAGGTGCAGTAGGTGGAAAGGAGTAAGCCAAAGAACAACGTGAACCAAGATCTATGAGAGGTGTTAAACCTAACTACAAAATATAACCATGGAAGAGAAAAAAATGATTACAATTAATATAAATGGACTTAACTCAGCTGTTAAAAGAAGGAAAACCTTCCATAAATTAGAGAAATTAAAATTTGATATAATCTGCCTACAAGAAGTACATATTAAAAAGCAATATGAACAATTGTTGATACAGCCAAAATTAGGGAAAATATTTATTTCTTTGATACAATGCAAGAAAAGAGGAGTGGTTTTATACATTAAAGATACTATCCCAGTGAAATTGATTTATACTGACGATGACGGAAGAATACTAATGGTGGAAATAATGGACAATAATACAAAAACACTCCTGATTGCAATTTATGCGCCGAATGACAATCAAGAAGAATTTTATAAAAAATTACATATGAAAATAATTGAACTGGACTATTCTAATATAGTTGTGATGGGATATTTTAATGGAATTGTAGACAATAAACTGGACTATACAGCACAGAAAACAATAAAGCAAAACAGAAAGACCCTCCCTAAATCTTTTTTTTAAAATGGTAAATGAAATAAACTTAAAAGATACATGGAGAGAAAGAAATGCTAAAACCAAACAATATACCTTCTACTGAAATAGACATGTATCATGGTCCAGAATAGATATGATATCGATGTCAACAGAATTGTTAACTAATATTCAAGAAATAAATATTGAAACAAGTACTTGGGCAGATCACAATCCAATGACAATTACATGTTAGGGTTATAAAGTTTTACTGATTGCTGCTTTTATATTTATTTGTTTATTTATTTATTTATTCAATTTATTGTTTCTTGCTTCTAAATGCCTGTAGATAACTTAAAATATACCATAACAACCTGGCAAAATGGCAACCTGGAAAATACCAAAACACCCCACTCACATCTAATATCTAGCAGATGGGAGCCCCCAAACCACCCTATCCCAAGGCTCAAAGGACAGCCAGATCTTTATTGGTCTTTCGAGCAATGAGTGTGTGGAAGCAATCTAAATCTCAGGGGGAATCACACTCCGGAGGACAGAAAATGCAACTGAGAAAGCCCACTTTCTGGTTGCTGATTGTTGGATTGTGGGTGCAAAGAGATGCAGGATGCTCAGCTCATTCAACTTCTTTTATTCGTTCTTATAGGAAAGAAAATTGCAGCCGCGGCAGCTCCTTTTACAGCAGAGCCGTCTGCGGCTTTGACCAGTGACAGCTGTTTGTTTTCCCGCTCCTGCAACTTGGCCAATCAGCGGTGAGTATGCTAATATCTAACACCCCTCCCACTGGTCTAGTTTCACCCAATCCAGTTTCACCTAATGTACAGTAGGCGGGGCTTTTGTGGGTGCAATTTGACCTACGCAGGTCAGTCATCAGCTGGTCGTCAAACTGTTTGGGGGGACTTATTGTTTCTCTGGTATGGCTTCTTGGAACCTCCTGGAACTTTCTCGCTGCGGTGGCCATTTTATTTCCACTAGAGGCTGCCCTTTCACTCCTTTCCCATATCTGCTCTTCTCTGGCCATGCTGACTCACCGCTGGATTTCAGGTACGCGTTCACGCTTTTTGTTCGGGGCTATCATTAATTGTTGAGGGTGTGCCTCGTTAGTTGTCAGGGCCTGTTCTGTTTTATTTTTTTATTGGGAGAGGTCTTGCCTTTCCTCCCTGGGTGTGCCTGGTGTTTCTGCTTCTCCCCTTATTTGTTGGCCCTGGAGTTGGTTGATGTGTCTTCTCCAACTCCTGCCATCGGCTGTTTCAACCCTGTATGATTGGGGGCCTGTTACTTGGGACACCCTTGCTGGTATCCATTGGCTTCCCCTGTTAGGTTTCAGGTGTATACTAGGTCACCCATTTGGAATGTCCGGCATCTGCTGGATGAATTTACTGGAATGCCTGCGTTATAATGGGGGTGCAGCCTGTCTAGCTGCGATCTTAGTTTCCTTCCCATTAATAGTTCAGCGGGGTTCTTGTTGGTTGTCGTGCTGGGAGTTATGTGTTGGAGGCTTAGTAGTTTGTCTATTTTAGCCTGTGTGTCTCTGGGCCCTAATTTGGTTAAGGTTTCCTTCATGGATTGCACTATTCTCTCTGCTTGTCCATTCATGGTGGAGTGATATGGTGCTGTTAGGGCATGTTGTATCCCATTTTGTACTAAAAATCCCTCGAACTGAGTGGCCGTGAACTGCGGTCCATTGTCAGATGCTATTATGTTTGACAACCTGTGTGTTGCAAATAATTTTCTGAGGGTTCTAATTACTGCTTTGGTTGTGGTGGACTGCATGATGCTGATCTCCAACCATTTAGAGTATGTGTCTACCACTACCAGGAATGTTTGTCCCTTGACTGGCCCAGCAAAATCTATGTGTACCCTCGACTAAGGTCCCCATGGCATTTCCCATTTGTGGTTGGGTGCTGTGGGGGTACCGGCCTGGATTCTTGGCAGGCTTTGCAGGTTGCCCCTCAGGCCCCTATCTCTTTATTCATCCCTGGCCACCACACATAGCTTCTTGCCAAGGATTTCATCCTAACTATCCCTGGATGCCCTGCATGCAGCATGTCTAGTATGTCTTCCCATAGTTTTTCTGGAATTATTACCCACATCCTTTTCATACTGATGGTTCCGTTTGTCGATTCCTGAAAGGTCTGGTATCTTTGGCCGTCTCTGGCCATCCCCTCACCACCCAGTGCAATATTCATGGCAGGGTTTTGTCCTTTGCGCTTGCTCTTGCAATGTCGGCTGCTGTCACCAGTGCTATTTTGAGAGACTCTATTAGCAGTGTGGATGTGGATGGTGCTGGGTCCTCATCCCGATTGGGCAGGGGGCATTGACTGAGTGAGTCGGCATGATCTATGTCCTTCCTGGGTCGGTATATTAAGTCATATTCATATGTGGCTAGGAACTCTGTCCATCTCATCATCCTGGGCAACAGAATGGTCAGAGTGGTCTGTTCCCTGTGATGATTGCTAGTAGTGGCTTGTGATTAGTTACCAGGGTGAATCTCTTGCCGTAGATGTATTCATGGAACCACTTGATTCCGGTTACTGCTACTAAAGCTTCTTTGCCAAGCTGGCTATAATTTCGTTCTGGTTTGGATGTCTTTGAGTAGAATGTTATAGGGACTTCTTTTCCATTTGGCAGTATGTGGCTGATTATTGCACTGATCCCAAATGGTGATGCGTTGCATGTTAGGATCAGTGGTAATGTTTTGCTAGTATGGGATTAATACGCCATCTGATGTGAGTATGTTTCTGATTCCTTTGAATGTAGCTTCTTCCTTCTGCCCCCAGGCCTAGGCTGCCTTCTTGTCAAGCAGTCTGTGTAGTGGCTCCATGACTGTCACCTTCTGCGGTAAAATATGTTGTTAAAGTTAATTAGTTCTAAGAAGGCTTGTAAGTTTGTTTTGTTCTTCAGCCTGGGGGCTTCTTTGATTGCTTTAATTTTGCTCTCTGTAGGGTGGATTCCTTCACGACCTAGGTATCCTTGGAATTCTACTTTGTCTGCTGCTAGTTGGCATTTTTCTTTTTTCACTTTTAGCCCCACTTCTTGGAAATGGCTTAGCACTTCCCTTAGGCATTTTTGTAATTGTTCTCTGTCCTTAGCTGATATAAGGACATCATCAAACCAGGGCACCACCCCTTCTAACCCTTGTAGGAGGTGTTCCATGAGGCTTTGGAATAGCCCTGAGGCTATACTGATCCCGAATTGTAGCCGCTTGCATTTAAATGCCCCTCTGTGTATCACGATTGTCTGGGCTTCTGCTGTCTCGGCGTCCACTGGTAATTGTTGGTAGGTTTGTGTGAGGTTGAGCTTTGCAAAGACCTTTCCACACCCTAGGGAGTGCAACAGATTTTGCACCACTGGGACAGGGTAATCACTTTGTTGAAGGGCATGGTTCAGAGTTGCCTTGTAATCAGCACAGATGTGCACTGACCCATCTGGCTTTATGACAATAGGGGTCTCCCATTTTGCATGGTCAGTGGGTTCTAGTATTCCCTGGGTGATGAGGTTATCTAGTTGCTCGTCTATTTTTGGCCTTAGCACAAATGGTTATGCCTTTGGTTTGGTTATGCCTCACTTTTAGTCTGAAGGGGACTATGGTCAAGTCTAGATTAAAGGGGATGGTTGATCCTGAGTACTTACCCAATTTTCCATCGAAGACATCCTGGAACTCCTCCATCAGGCTGTCCTCCCACTCGCTCTTGCTGATGCTGTTTATTCTGGTGACTTCAATGCCTCGCGGTTGGAACCATTCTTGCCCCAGCAGGCTAGATCAGTCCTAGTCAATGATTGTTCATGGCAGGTATCCCAAGTAGTTTTTGAATATCACTCTGAAATCCCCAATGCTGATCACAGGAATCTTGTTCCTCTGGTAGTCCTTTAGTGTCAGTCTCTATTTTTTTCAGTTGTTCTTTGATTATGCTGGGATTCAGTTGTTTGATGGTGCCCCAGGATACCATCAACAGGTACAACCCAGAATCCAGTTCCATCCTGCACGGCTTACCCTCTTTGGTCACTTGGATGTAAAGTTTCTGTGCATTGGTCATGCTGGAGTGGTCCATGGTCACTGTCTGGTGTGTCTCGCCTGCCTTGGTGGCTGGCTCATCATTTCTTTGGTTCCAGCTGAATTGGCTTCATTGGGTTCCCGTTTGGTTTGTTCTGTTCCGGGAGGAGGGATGCTTGGTCTTTATCTTTGGTTATTGGGTTCCATTGTTTGGCATGCCCTTGCGATGTGTCCCCATCAGTTGCATCACTGGCAAATGGCATTCCGACTGTGGGTGATTCCCCTTGCATCTGGTGCACCAAAATTCCTTCCTCTTTCGATCCTGGTTTCTTTGGCCTTGCACAGATCAGAGTTGGTACATGTCTTCATCATCATCATCTGACTCTGGCTCCGACTTAATGTCCTCATGGTAGATGGTGGTGGCTTCTTTTGGCAGTGGCTGCATTAGCTTGTTCATCTTTCTCATGGTGGCAGCAGATTTCTGGGACACTTCCACAGCCAATGCTTCCTCAATTGCCTCCTTGAGTATTATTTTTGGTTTGATTAGGAGGTGGTTCTGCAGCATTAAGTCTCAGAGTCCCAGGACTACGTGATCCCTTATCGCTTTGTCCATGATGAGGAATTCTCAGGCTCTGGCAATGTCTCATAGGTTTGCAATGAAATTGCTGATGCTCTCTCCTTCCTTCTGGTCTTGCTAGTAGAATTCATTCCTCCTTATCAAACACGAGGCCAGGAGCATATAGTGTGCCCTCAGGATTCTTTCCTGGCCCAGCCATGCCATCGTCTTTTCGTTGCTGGGTGCTGATAATGCTTTGACCATTTTGAACACTGTGGGACCACAGTGTGTGAGGAAAACTGCTCATTTTCTCTGTTTGGAAATATTAAGGAGTTCGCTCCTTTCCAGGAACATGTGGAATCAGTCAACGTATGATTCCCAGTCCTCTGCTATGGGATCAAAAGGTGTGGGTGGTGAGTTGGATCTGGCCATTGTTCCGACTCTGTTTGTAGCAGTTGCCACATGCTCTCTGGTCCTGTCTCATCTCAGAATCCTACCTTCATTGTCAGTGTTGGATTGTGGGTGCAAAGAGACTCAGGACGCTCAGCTTGTTCAACTTCTTTTATTCATTCTTACAGGACTGAAAACTCTAGCTGCGGCAGCTCCTTTTACAGCAGAGCTGTCCACGGCTTCCACCAGTGACAGCTGTTTGTTTTCCCACTCCCATGATTCGGCCAATCCGCAGTGAGTATGTTAATATCTAACACTGATAGGTGGCATTTTTAATTGGAGTAACCTGAAGCATATCAATTCTCTCTATGCAAATCAGCCAATCAGACATAATGGAAGATAGGCTCTTTGCAATGTAGAGCTTTGTAGGTTAAAACCAGCATCTTATATTGCACCCTGAGGCAAATTAGCAGCTGCCCCAGCAGGGCTATCATATGTGCATATCAAGAACTAGTGAAATCTGGACTAGTGAAAGCTCCCACGTGGTATTCAAGGGCATGTTATGTTATTGTGATTGATTTATTGAACATTATAACACAGCAGTAAGCAATGTTTTTCAGGTCAGGGGAATATCTGCCCAGGGTTGCCCTTCACAAGTGGATGAAACCAAACACTCCTCCCCAGTATAATATTTAACAAATATTAACAGTATAATATTTAACAAAGTGATATTCTAGGTTTTGGCACTAACAAGGCAGGCTTTGGACAATAAAAGGGGGCAGGGAACTTAGGTAGGGAGGACTGCATGATAAATGGAACATAGATAAATGAAAGACAAATCAGATCAGATCACAAACAGATTATAAGGATTTGCAGAAGAGCATCATACCATCAGAAGAGATTTTGAGTGCTTTGAAATGTAACAAGGAAAATCCTGGGCAAAATTAGGTATTTTCATGAACAAGAGGTTCAGTTATCTTGCTTTTAGTGGATTCTGTTTCTAAAGAAAAATTATTAATACACAACAGTCTGGCATACATTTTATAGATTTAGCTGTGGATCTCTTTTCTGACAGTGGATAGAATTTATTATTCAATAACTTTATAGAGCTGCTACTACTTTTTTTTTTTTTTTTTAAAGAAACTGCTTCTTAAACTTCCTCTCTGATTCTTTTTTCAGTCTGACATTCTGGTTGATTGAATGATAAATCTCCCAAAAGAGGAAGCCTGGCCGAAGTATCCATGTGACTCAAATGCTGTTGCTAAGCTGGAAATGGAATTATGTTTTTTGGACCACAGTTTTTTTTTTTTTAAACTGGACAATTCATTGCAAAATAGCTCAGGCAGGACTCAACATCTTGACATGCATGCACAAACACAGCAGGAACTGATCACACAAAGGCTTCTTCCCACACAGAATGGGAATCAGCTGATTTTGCAATATCCTGCCCACTTCCTCTCATTCATGGATCTGAATATAGAAAGCTAAAGTAGGATGTGAGAAGGAACAAGCTGCATATGGCCCCTTGTGGGAGTTGTATCATCATGTATCTCTCATAAATACCATGAGGAATCAGTAAGCCTGTTTGGAAAGACTCATGTTACCTTCAAATAATATAGTTTTGTTAGGAATTTTATTGGCTAAGAACTAAACACAAAGTCCAAACTGAAGGATCATATTTTCTGGCTACCTTGTAAAAAGTAGCAGAAACTGAATTTTATTACTGAAATGATCTTATCTTTTTTTTTTTACATCCACCCCAGAATAAATCCCAAAATATATCATCATCATCAATCTTCATTTTTTTTTGGGGGGGGGGGGGAACCCCAGGCACACATATATACTAATCTTATCCAGGTTTGTTTTTGATAAACACATTAATAAAATTTAAACCAGGAGAAGAGTCGGATTCATAGCTAGGTAGGAACAGGTAGACGTCATTGTCATAGAAATAATGCACAGTAATAATTTTCTCATTTGGCATGATTTCACCTGCCTCTTATCCCTGCCAATAGCCATGTAGCTTTGCTCTGAACACTGTGTGAAGGGCTTAGCCTTTCCATCCACTGATGTCTGTATTTGTAGTATAGGAGACTGAACCACATGGAGGTCTCAAAATGTACTGCTGTACATTAAATGATTGACTACAGGTTGATGCAGTAGGTTCAGAAGGTAGAAAAAGCTAAAAGCTGGGGAAATGCTATGTCAGGGACAGCAATCATAGTTTTCAATAATACTACCAAACTGAAATTGTTAGTAATAATGAATTAATCAAAAGAGTCTAGCATGGTGGTAGAATCATAAAGCATAGTTCAACTAAAATGGATGACTTAGGCTCCTTCCCCATGCCTCAGTTAAAGACTGAGAGACTTAGCCTCTGTTGCTGTGAAGTACTATGGAGGATAGGGCCCTAGCACCAATGGAGTGAGGACAATGAGTACTAGTTCAAAGTTCAAAGTTGTTTCCCCCCCATTTTCCCTCTTCCTGATAGATAATAAGTTTCCTGAATTAAATGCAGAAGTTCAGCTCCTTACATTTTTGTTTGAACACACCCCTGCTGATTACATCTTCAAAACCAATATCCTGAGGCTAACTATTCTGAGTTCCATGCTGTGATCCCATACAGTGCCAACATTGAAATGGGATTTTTCAGAAGGGCAAAATTTCATTTAATATATAGATCAATATATCTTTGAGAACAATATGAGGAAAAAGAATTTGTAAAATTTATAAAGTGCTTGGTTACTATTTCTGAAAAAAAAAAAAACCCACCAGTAATCTGATTTTGTTTAAAACTAAAGCTTCCTTACATCTGCAAAAATAATGATGATTGTTTCATGTCTACCACAATTGCTGTGAGATATAACAGATAACAGATAATCAGAGTTGGAAGGGACCTTATAGGTCATCTAGTCTAACCCCCCACCCAAGCAGGAGACCCTACACCATTTCTAACAAATGGCAGTCCAATCTCATCTTGAAAATCTCAAGTGATGACACCCACACAACTTCCAAGGGCAAGCTGTTCCATTGGTTGATTGTTTTCACTGTCTGAAAGTTTCTCCTTATTTCCAGGTTAAATCTTTCCTTGTTCGGCTTCCATCCATTATTCCTTGTCTGGCCTACAGGCACTTTAGAAAATAGATTAAATCCTTCCTCTCTGTGGCAGCCCCTCAAATATTGGAACACTGCTATCATCTCTCCCCTGGTCCTTCTCTTCCTCAGACTAGCCAAGCCCAATTCCTACAACCGTTCTTCATATGCCTTAGTCTCCAGTCCCCTAATCCTGGTTGCTCTTCTCTGCACTTTTTCTAAAGTCTCAACATCTTTTTTATAATGTGGTGACTTCCTTTATCTAAATGTTTTATGAAATCCATGACCTTTGAGAAAATAGGATAGTTGGTAGTTAATGGCCAAATATAAGGACGGATCAATGAGCCATGAATATGCCTGTAAAAGCATTACAAAGACAGATCATACTTCAAAGCCAGTAAAATATATTAAAGATAAGCAGGCAAACTAAATATTAAGAGCATGGTTCTGGAATTAGAACTTGATGAATATTTGAGTCAGCCAGAAATATGTTTTGGAAACATTTAATTTTTTGCCTTCTAAAGAGAACTGAACTTTAAAATGAAAACCAGTGAAACATAGTTAATCATCCATCAGGCTATTTAGTCAGTTTGAGAACTAGATATTAGAGAAAAGCAGCTAAGGGCACAGAGTGAATTTGACAGCTCAACTATTATTCATTTTATTGACTTTTATTTTTATGTACTGATTAAAATGGAAATGAACATTTTGTAAGTATATAAAATAAGATTTTCACTGTAAAAATAAAGAAAAATAAAACTATTAGATGCAGATTTATTTTTTTTAATTCTAGTTTTTATGTCAATAAAAATATTCTGGAGAGACCGCACAGGCCAAGAGAATAAGCTACAAATTATAATAAATAGCAAAAATTACAAAATAATAATGAAGAAAAAAGGCAAACAAATAGCAAAAAATAATTTTACAAATATTTAGATTCATGCCTTAAAATTAATTACATGTTAGATTTTTACTAAGCATGCATGTACTCAGGCTCTGGGTAAACTTGAAAAGAAGATGTGTCTGTATCAAATATATTAAAGATACAGCCACGTTAATAATACATATACTCTTTATAGCAATTATACCTTTTTAAGGCTCATGCAGAATACATGATGTTAAGTTCTGCGCATGGGTGCAAGGAATGGAGACGAGGCAGTGAACAGTGAATTCCAACTCTTTATTAATCATTCTCAACAGAACAGAAAACCTAGGGCAGCAGCAGCCCTTTTATAGGGCAGGCTGTTGACCTATTAGCCAATGAGAACATGGAAGTGTTAAACCCTTGAACCAATGAGAGTGGCTCGTTAACAGCCAATCAGATTCTCCAGAACGGACCAATCCGATATTGCTATTATCGGCTAATCAGAAGTGCAGGATTAGAACCCTACTTTTTCTTTAAGGTTTGTTAAAACTTTATTTAAGCGCTTTTATTAGTTCATAACACCCCTTCCCCCCGGGTTCCATTTGAGGGGTGCGGTGATGTAATCCCTAAGATATGTAGGTTGTTTTAACTGTCTATTAGATTTGCGCTGTCCCACCGGCTCCTATCTGTAGTCCGATTTTGGTGGGACGCCTTTGGACATATCCGGTACAGGCATTCTCACTGGACGACTCGGTGCTGCCAATTCTGTCGTTGTTGTTGTCCTCTGATCTCTGCGGGCCAGCCTCCGCTGAGGTATTCCTCCATGGCGAGGACACTCCCCTCCCTGATTCTTCTTCATCCATCGCGCCTGATTGCTGACTTCCTTCGCTTCTGCTTTCCACCATCTCGAATTCGGTTTCTTCGACATCCCCTCCCCCCTCAGTTTGGGAGTCACAGGAGTTGCGGGAACTGGGTTGTAGCCTAGAGCGAAGCTGATCTATATGGCATTTTCATATTTTTCCGTCGCAGGTTTGCACACGGTACGATCTGGGCCCGGTGGTTTGAATTACGGTTGCTTTGACCCATAATGGTTCGCCAGAGAGGTTTTTAGTGAAAACTAAATCGCCTACCTTGAACTCGTGGCATTTTCCGCTAGATCCACAGGGTTTCTCTGGCTCGTAGGACAGGTGAAGCCGGTCGAGGTAGGAACAGAGCTTGCGTCCCATCAATAGTTCAGCTGGCGTTTTGTTGGTGACGCTGTGCGGAGTGATGTGTTGGAGTAGGAGTATTCTGTTTATTTTTTCGTCAATGTCCCAATAGTCCATTTTGTGGAGTTTTTTTAACAAATTGTACCATGCTCTCAGCCCTGCCGTTAGCCGCAGGGTGCGCTGGCGAAGTTAACGCATGGCGGATGCCCTGATCTGCTAAGTATTGTTCAAATGCAAGGGCAGTGAACTGGGGTCTGTTGTCGGAGACCAGAACATCTGGCAGCCCGTGCATTGCGAATAGCCTGTTCAATTTTCAGATGACGGACTCCATTGGAGTATTCTTCATTTCGTGGATCTTGAGCCAGTTGGAATAGGCATCCATTTTTAGGAGGAATGTATGACCTTTAGTAGGTCCCGCAAAATCAACGTGGATGGGGGGGGGTTCCCATTCTGTTGGAGTTGCTCTAGGTGGGGCACTGCTAACTTCTTGGCACTTTAAGCAAGTCTTTACCCAGGCTTCAATCTGTTTGTCGATGCCCGGCCACCACACATAGCTTCATGCGAGCGCTTTCATACGCACGATGCCAGGGTGACCGTCATGCAATGTTTTCAATACTGCTCGTTGTACCCGCTCTGGGACGATGACTCTATCTCCCCATAGGATGCAGCCTTTTTGCGAAAAAAGTTCTGTTTGCCGGTTTCTGAAAGGGGTGAAGTCATCAGGGGTTTGTTCTATTGGCCATCCTCTTTCGACCCATCTAAGAACTCGCGCCAAGACAGGATCTCGTTTTGTTTCGATTGCAATGTGTCTGGCTGTTAGCGGTGGTGAATGTAGCATTTAAATCTGGAGTGTCGCAAGGGTTGGAGCTGGGTCATCGATGGTTTCTGGAAGTGGAGCACAGCTCAATACATCAGTGTGGGGAATGGCTTTCCCTGGGCGGTGTTGTAATTTATAGTTGTACGCAGCTAAAAACTCCGACCAGTGAGTCATTCTAGGTGACAATATATAGTGGATTGGCTTGTCTCCCGCTATAATCCCTAGCAAAGGTTTGTGGTCGGTAACTCATCCATATACATATTCATGAAACAGTTTCACAGCAGATACAACAGCAAGAGCCTCTTTGTCGATCTGGCTACAGTTACGTTCAGCTTTTGATAAGGTCCTTGAAAAATAGGCAACAGGGGCCTCACTACCATTTGGTAATACATGACTCAAAATGGCTCCTACTCCAAACGGTGACGCGTCACATGTAATTGTCAAAGGCAGAGTCTCGTTACACTGCATTAAAACAGCATCTGAGGTTAGTAAGTTTTTCACTTGTCGGAATGCGTGCTCCTCGCGGTATCCCCAGACCCAGGTGGCTTTTTTGTCAAGAAGTCTATATTGGGGCTCAGCTATGGTCGCTTTCTGGGGCAAGAAGATGTAAAAGTTAATGAGCCCCAGGAAAGCTTGGAGATCAGTCCTATTTCTGGGTCTTGGGGCGTTTTTGATTGCCCTTAGTTTGTTATTAGTGGGGTGAATGCCTTGTTTATCGATTAGGTACCCCAGGAACTCTACTTTATCAGTACACAGTTGACATTTATTTTTTTTAACCTTAAGGCCAGAGTCTTTAAATTTCTGGAGGACCATTTTAAGACGCTTTTCTAGTATTTCTCTATTCGGGGCAGCAATTAAAACGTCATCAAAGTATGGCACGACCCCCTTGATCCCTTGCAATAGTCTCTCCATCAGACTTTGAAAAATCCCTGGGGTTACGCTCACTCCGAATTGGAGTCGGTTGCACTTAAAGGCACCTCGGTGCGTAACGATCATCTGTGCCTCTGCGGTTTTTTTATCTACAGGCAGTTGTTGGTATGCCTGTGCTAAATCCAGTTTAGCGAAGACTTTTCTGCCCCCCAGGGAATGGAGAAGGTGTTATACCACCGGCACCGGGTAAGCGTTCTGTTGAAGGGCTTGATTAAGGGTAGCCCACTAGTCCCCACAAATCCTTAACGATCCATCCAGTTTGATGGGTGTTACAATTGGGGTTTCCCAGTTGGTTCTAGTATACCCTGGGTTATTAATTTATCGAGCTGCTCGTCAATTTTTGGTTTAAGGGCAAAAGGTACCCGACGAGGCTTAAGGCGGATGGGGGCTACTTCAGGGTTAAGGTTAAATGATGTCGGGGTCCCCTTGTACTCGCCTAGTTTGTCTGCAAAAGCATCCTGGAATTCCTGGACGAGGGCCTCCTCCCAGTTGTTGCTTCTGGTTTGGTGAATGCCGGCTACCTCAATCCCGAGTGGGGCGAACCATTGAAGGCCTAACAAACTAGGCCAGTCACGGTCGACAACGGTCAGTGGTAATGACGCAGTACGATTTTTGAATGATACTTGGACTTGGGTGGATCCAACGACCGGAATTCAGTTCCCCTGATAATCTTTGAGTATGATTCTTTGGGCTCTGAGGTCTTGACGCCAGATGGCAGGGATTAATTGTTTAAGAGTCTTCCAGGAAACCATCGAGAGAGACAATCCTGAATCGACTTCCATCACACAAGGCTGGTTTTCGATGGCAACCTTCACTCGGATCTTCTTTGCATCTAGCGATGAAGCTTGACCAATTGTAATGGTTTGGTGTGCCTCTTCTCTTCTTGATAAAATGGCCGGTGTTTTATTTCTGTAGGAGTGGTTGTTCCATTGGCGGTTCAAATGTTCCCGACTCACAGGGCAATTCTCTGTGATCTGGTGGTGGTTGTTTCCCCTCTGAAGTGGGCTGGATCCTTGCTTGCTTCTACAGACCTTCCCGATGTGGCCTCTTTTCCCACAGAAATGGCAGAGCGCGTCGAGGAATTTGCAGTCTGATCGTGGGTAGTTTGTCCCACAACCCGTGCATTGGGGCAGTAGTCTTTGATTCCGCTGATGGCGTTGGTCACATTCAGACTGGAGCCGGTTGACCTCCTCCTCATCACTTTCTGATGGCGATTCGAGGTCCTTGTGTTGGGTCGCTGTTGTTTCCTCTCTAGGTGAGGTGAGGTATCTCTGGCGAGTTGTTGGAGCGGTGCGTTAATGCGGTGCATTCGGGCGGCCAACTTCCTGGTTGCTTCTGCTGCAGTAGCATCCTTGATGACATCAGCAAGGTCGATGTCCCCTTTGGCCATGATCTTGCTCTGCGTCGTGGGGTCATCTAATCCCAGAATTATTCAGTCTCTCAGAGCTTCTTCAAGGTCTGTAAACCCACAGAGGCCTCCCAGGTTCTGGAGGTCCGCGATGAAATCTGCAATGCTCTCTCCTTTCTGCTGGTCCCTTTGGTAAAATTCATGTCTTCGGACAAGCATTGGTATGGCGGGTGCATAGCGGGCCCGTAGAAGGGGCGCGAGGAGTCCATGGTCTTCACCTCAGCCGGTTTCGCTATTGCCTTGGCCATCTTAAAGACGGCAGGCCCGTAATGGGTCAAGAACACTGCTCGCTTTTTCCCGTAGTGGCATCCTTCAAGTTGTTGGTCTCCAGAAACATCTGGAACCGGTCTATGTATGAGTCCCAGTCTTCTTGTGCCGGGTCAAATGGAGCGGGTGGTATGGCACCGCCGGACATGGTTCCGTTGTCGATGTGCCTTCAGCCACATACTCTGTTTGGTGCTCTGTAGTGTTCAGTCAGCTCTGATGTCTCCGCATCTCATCCTCGTCGCCAGTGTTAAGTTCTGCGCATGGGTGCAAGGAACGGAGACGAGGCAGTGAACAGTGAACTTCAACTCTTTATTAATCATTCTCAACAGAACAAAAAACCTAGGGCAGCAGCAGCCCTTTTATAGGGCAGGCTGCTGACCTATTAGCCAATGAGAACATGGAAGTATTAAACCCTTGAACCAATGAGAGTGGTTCGTTAACAGCCAATCAGATTATCCAGAACGGACCAATCCGATATCGCTATTATCGGCCAATCAGAACTGCAGGATTAGAACCCTGCTTTTTCTTTAAGGTTTGTTAAAACTTTGTTTAAGCGCTTTTATTAGTTCATAACACATGAAATAGATATGGATCAGTCAAAAAAGCTGTATTTTTACTCCCACACGCCCAGAACACTTCTTCAGAGTCTGAGCTCCTTTGGATGGTTTCTCATCAAGGAGAAAGGGAGTTATCATTGTTTTTCTTTAAATAAATACATATGTTTGCTTCTCTCACAATTAGTGCAGTTTTAACATAATGATTTTGATCCTAGATATATGAAAGAAGGATGAGAATGGAAATTTATGAGAATGTCAAATCTAATAGCTAACATATAGTTTTACAATGTTTTTCAGCAAGGAGCTACATTTTCATCTTGCCCCTAAAGTTGAATTGAAACACATTTAATAGAAGAAAGTGGGGCTTGCTTAAAATGTCTCCATTTTTCTACTCAAAATGCAACGAACAGCACAAACTGGGAAAGGAAATGAAATAGAATTTGGCCCCCAGCAAAAGCAAGCTCCCTATAATCTCCCAACACCTGGAATGTAGTACATATCTAATTACACAGGAGAAGAATAACTATTTCATTTAGCTTTCTATATACAGCCTGTAGGTTAAGGAGAGAGAGTAGTACTCTACAATTTCAGTGATTGTTGTCTGTGTTTACCATAATTACAGAGATATTTTAGACTTCCGCATTTTGTTAGAAGCATAATATTGGGCATTGAATAGCTGAAAACCACTTTAAGTAATCTGTTATTGTGGCCATATCCTGGAGAACAGTATATTTAGGCGCCATTTGGTTAACAGGACTAGAGTCACTCCTCCCAAGCCTTCTTAAAGCTGCAGTCATTGCAAATGTGCAGTATGGGATTGAATGTGCATAAGAAGTGGTGACGGTCATAACTTTCTTTTCTCCTAAATAATTTTAAAGCACACATCTCTATTGTTTATTTATTTATTTGTCTGTGTCTGTTTATAACAATTTTATTAATTTATGATAACATACAAAAAATTACAAAAGCAAAAAGAAGCAGAAGTAGAGGAAGGGAAAAGTGTGGGAAAAAAGAAAGAAAAATAATTTCCTAGAATAGGATAATAAGATTCTTGGAAGAATCTCCATCTGGTTCAGTTCCAAGCCGGGAGAGAGGCACTGGAGACAAAATGGAGGCTGGAGGCTGATTGGAAAGAGAGTCTATTTATTGATAAACAGAAGCACATCTTTGTGCTTCTGGTCCAGCTGAACACATGTAGTTGAGAGTGAGGGGTATTTATACCTTCTCTTATGCTTTGCACTTGAGCTTCCTGTTCAAGAACATGTATTCTCTTGGCTGTTGTCAGATTCCTATGGGGTCATGTTTGTCTGAGTTTCTAGGTTTGGTTGAAGCTGGGGAGTGATGATGTAATGAAGAGGCTTGTGTTCTGAAAGGGTGTTGGGCAATTCCTATTATGTCTTTTTGTCCTGGTTTGGATCTTGAGTGAGGGCTAATCCTATCATCCTGAGGCTGAAGGTCTTTTTGTTTTGTAGATAGGATGGCCCAGTCTTTCTTAATGGGCACCAAATATCTGCTGGGGCAGGCAGCTGCTTTCCAAGAGCATGTTTCTCCTTTAAGGAAATGTAATATAAATATAATATTTTTTAATATTTCCCAAAATATTTCATTCTTCTAGGAGAGGACTGGGTACTAACTTTGTACAACATCAAACCACAACTTTTTAGTTTTACATAGTAACTTAAGCTAGCCATTTCCATAACACCATATCTATCTAATTGGTAAAACCCAAAATTAAATTTCATTTTTTTTCTATCTCAAGCTCAAAGTCCAAAAGTGGTTTCCAGGTAAAAACAAAAGTATTTGCATTTTCCCCCTGAAGAAAGCAGTCAATTTAGCTATCGCTGCTAACTCCATCAACTTTTGCAGCCATTTGTCCATTGTTAGGCTCGAAATCTGTATTATTTATTATGAATGCTTTTCAGTGTGCAAATTTGCCCCATCCCCTTCATTTATATCATTTGTGGTAATTCCTAGAAGGCTGCAGAGAGGTTATGAGTTATATCTAATAGTAAATGATGAAGTATTACCATAAAAAGCCAATTGGAAGACAAGGAGTGACTCTAATCTGCTGAAATCTTCTAAGAAGAAAGGAGAAATAACTAACTGCCAGAATACTTGCTCTTTGGGAGTCTGAAACAATTGATAGCAGCATACAAATTAAGTCAAGGCTCAGCTTCTCTTTTCCCATTTCTGTTTAATTTATCCTAAGTTCTCAACTGTTGTTCAAGTTCTCTCTTTCCTAGTAGTTTTTCCAGCTTCCTAGAAAAGCAAGGAATCAAACAAGTTGGTTCAAAAGAAGTGAGTCTTTGGGTGAAAAAAGTGTCATTGGCTTAAGATAGTTTCGTATGTCAGGGACAGACAAGAGTCAAGGACAGAGTCAATGTACTCTGTCCTGTACAAAGGCAGATAGATAAACTCCACAAAGCAATCCATACAAAGTCTTTTTAAATTGGTTCATCAGGCATCCTCACTAAATCACAGTTATGATGAGATTCTTCTTAATGTCCAATCCTTTGCATATCTGTCTTTCTGGGTAAAAAGATCTTATCCCTTTCATCCCATATCATAGAAGCCGGGGTAGAGATGCTACCATGAGGCTGTGTTCAGGCAAGAATGAAGAAACCTCCCACAACCCACCAAGGGTCAATTCAGTGACCAGCAGGGTTACAGATGTGGCCACATGACATGATCTATATTTTCCAGGATACCTTAACTACATTTACCATGATGCATTCCCTTAAGGGGATAGCTCCCAATTCCTAACAAACTATCCAATTCCCTTTAACTATAACTGGCTGGACAGCACAGAATGGAAGTTATAAACGCTGTACCTAAATATCTTCTGCACAGGAGGTCCTATTGCATGGCTCAACATATCAGCAGTGCTCTCAGTGTTTTGAAATGAAATGTGGCCCAAATTCTGTGTCAAACATTTTCTCCTGTTCAGGAAATGAAAGATGTATTAGAGGTAGTCCTGAGCTTACAAACATAATTGAGCCCATCATTTCTGTTGCAGAGTGAGACATGTGTTAAGTGAATTTTCCCCATTTTATGACCTTTCTTGCCATAGTTGTTAAGTGAATCACCGTAGTTGTTAAGTTTGTCATATGGTTGTTAAGTGAATCTGGCTTCCCTATTGACTTTATTTTTCAGAAGGTCACAAAAGGGCATCACATGACCCTGGGACATTGCAACTATCATAAATGCAAGTCAGTTTCCAAGTTTCTAGTTTCCAATTTTGATCACATGGCCATGGGTATGTTGCAATGGTTGTGTAAGGAAAGGTCATAAGTTTCTTTTTTCAGTGCCAGTGTTTTTTTCTAGTTTGCTAAATGAACTGTTGTAAATCTGTTGCAAATCAAGGATTACTGGTATCTATATTCCATTGTTCCCAAAAACCAGTGCAGAATATTTATTAGTCCATTTTACTGGACACACAGAATATAGATTTGATGAAAATGTATGAATTGTTTTAGGCACATTTAAAGAGTGCTAACATTTATAAACCACTTTGAAACCTTGATATTTTCTTATTGTACAAAATTATTAAATCTAAGGAATAGCAACCTTTCTATTATTGTCTACAATTAATTCTAAGAAAAAGAGAATCCTGCTGTCTGAATGAATGAAGTAGGCTTAGTCTGGTCTTTGAAGACCTAGAGTAGTTGCCTGTCCCATGAAACATGGTATTACAATAGTTCATCCTAGGTAATCAGACAATAAGGGAAAAAAACTGAATTAAATTTGCAGCTGCAGGAAATAAATAGTAGAATATGTGGAAGAAGAATCTGTTTCAGAATTTTGAAAGTAGGGTATGGTTTAAAATAAAAGTCTACATGATGTGTGGATATGATTTTGGTGCAATTCTTAAAGGTGCTTAAACTACTGCATTTATTCTCGAATCCAAGGGTCTTCAAACTTAGCAAGTTTAAGACTTGTGGACTTCAACTCCCAGAATTCCTGAGCTAACATGACTGGAGGAGGAATTCTGGGAGTTGGAGTCCACAAATCTTAAAGCTGTCAAGTTTGAAGACCCCTGCTCAGTGGTAGGATTCAAAAATTTTTACTACTAGTTCTGTGGGCATGGCTTGATGGGCGTGGCAAGGGAAGGATAATGTAAAATCTCCAGTCAGAGGTGGTATTTGCAGGTCGTCTGAACTATTCAAAATTTCCGCTACCAGTTCTCTAGAATTGGTCGAACCTGCTGAATACCACTTCTGCCCCAAAGCAGATAGTAACTGATCTGTGATTATGTTTACCACTGCAAGACTTAATACACATTTTTTTTTTTGAGATGAAAAGGAACCATTAGAGCTATCTTCAGAGATTGGAAAGGAAAGCACAAAAATGCCAGCCCTAATGCTAAGCTTTCATTGTTTGGAAAAAGAAATATCCCATATTCTCCACTCCACTATACTAATATAAAGAAAATAAAATAATATTCTGCCACAATACTATATCCAGGTTCATATAAAGAGAACCAAGTGAAATTTGAAAGAATACATCCAATCTCCTTGCTGCCATTATTGTATTGCATATAAAGCACCTAAAATTACACCTTATCATATTGGCTATTTTGCAATGAGATACTTTTCTTAGTATCTCTAGTCATGGTTACATGCTACTATAGCATCTGGAATGGAACAGAACAAGAGATAGTTATTAAACAATGAAGAAAGGCTGCACAAATTACATTTCAAAATGAAGTCAAAAGGGATCTGGGCTGTATTATTTGCTTTAGGATCCTTGAAATTTCTCCCATTTAATGCTTACTGTACTGTAGTACCCAAGGCAAGTGAGCAGATGTGAAATTGGCGAGTGTTCTGCCTACTTCCTCTTCTTTTGGATGGAGAAACTGACCAACATTCAAAATAGAGTTGTCTGGGATTTTTGTTTTTTTCATTTGAATGGTGAAATGCCATGGTTTGTTTTAATCTGGGTGACCTAAGGTAAGAAGAGGCAAGAGTTCTCACCAAGGGGTGAACAATATGCCTACAAGCTCCAGATATATATGGAAAAGAATAGTGTTGCTCTGGTTTCAAATAAATTGGTCAGAGAAATGCCAACTGAGCTCTCAAAGTCAGCAACCATAGACATACCCAACCCTAATTTTGAACTGCTAACTTGTGTGAATATAATCTTAAAAGATTTATAATAATTAGTCAAGTGTGTGAGATATCCCTTTGAATTCTGGGGTAGAGATTAGATATAGGTTTCCAAATACCTGTGCCAAATTAAAAGGAGTCCATGCAGAAAAAAACAGGGTGTTCATAAGAAAAAAGGTGATGCCATTTTCTAAATACAGGGATTTTGATAGTTAAGGTTGCTGTGGTAATATAAATTGTCATTTGTGGGACTTTTCAATAGAAAAATTAGCTACTAGTCAGCTCATGCAACTGAGAAAAGTATGTTACATAATCATTCAGGACAAGCAGTTAGACAATGATATGCAGTTGCTTGGAGCAAATGGATAAATGAAAGTTCTCTTTTTATTTCTAAGATTTCTCTACTTACAAAATGCTGTGATTATGGATGACTAATGGTGGCTTAATTGTAAAGCTCTAATTTGAAGATTGATCTGTCTCTTACTGATTGTAACTTTCTTCACATTTTATCTAGATCACACTTGATCACACTTGATCACATCACGTGAAATCATGGGATGTATCATGACATTCTTTTGCCTTTGCAGAGCCAGGGTGGACCTGGCCTGCACATGATGCATATGGCCCGTGGGCCGCCAGTTTGACACCCCTGATCTAGATGGTGATGATACTATTGTGATCTTTGCAGTATGCTGCTGCTCTAGAAAAATTGGAACTCATGGAGACCTAGAACTGATCAAATTCAGGCTTTTGTACCACAGAGAAATGAACATCTGTTTTGATTTACCATATTTTTCAGACTAGAAGACGCTCCAAAGTATAAGACGTACCTAGCTTTTGGGGAGGAAAACAAGAAAAAAATGCCTCTGCCTCCCAGCAATTTGCCTCCTTGCAGCAAACAGCAAACAGCCTGGTCAGCTTCAGCACAGCTTGATTTAGCATGAGCAGCTGTTTGGCAGTTGGATTGGCCTCCCAGAATACTGACAATCAGCTGTTCCAGGCTGTGGGGATTGCTGCTGGTTATCACCACCCATCACTGCTGCCACCTATTGCCGCCTCTGTGCACCCCATTTTTGCCCTCTTCACATCCCATTTTTAGCTTGCACGTGCCTCATCTTTGGCCTCTGAGCATCCATTTTTCGGCCCATTCCAGGCAGCAGGGATAGGCAGCAGTGAAAATAGAGTGCGCGGAAGCTGAAAACAGGATGCACAAAGGCCGAAAATGGGGCATGCAGAGGCAATAGGTGGCAACAGTGATGACTGGAGATGGCACCGATGGGTGGTAGCAATCCCCGCAGCCTGGAACAGCTGATCACCGGAAACTGATCCAACCGCCAATCAGCTGCTTGTGCTAAATCAGGCTGTGCTAAAGCTGATCAGGCTGTTTGCTGTTTGCTGCAAGGAGGCAAATTGCTGGGAGGCAGAGGCCAAAGGGTGGGGGCTGATGGGTGGGTGGGGCTTAAGCAACATTCACTCCATAAGATGCACAGGCATTTTCACCCATTTTTTGGGGGGGAGGGAAGTGTGTCTATTAGTCCAAATAATACGGTACATTGTTTCATCTTGAGATCTGGAAGCCAGGCTGAGTCACATGCATATACAGATTATTGTGAATAGGTAGTTGGAAAGGCTGAAATAAATACCAAAGCCTAAATGTGCTAATGCCATATTGTCATCTTAGTGAGTCAGCCATGGATTAAAAGCAGCATGCCAACAGTATATGGGAAGCAAACGTACACAACTTGTGTGACTGAGCAAGTTGTTCCACTCAGAGTGAAATTGTGCACTTGAATCTGCAATTATGAAGCAGTGAACATAGAAATGTTCTCTAATTTTTCAGCACTTACCACCCAGCAAGATCTTCTCCAAGATATGTTGAGTCATATGGTCAGGAAATGATGTTGGTGGAGATGAAGGGACAATAATCCACCACCCAGTGGTCTATATCTAAAATTAGGTAGAAACGGAGACTCTAGAAACAGCCACAGCTATGTCTGATTTTCCAAAACAAGTTTCTCCCTCCATCTTTTAATATTCTTTACAATGTTTTTGTAAATGATTTTGGATGTTTTTTTACCTTTAACCTCTTGCCAGAAAAGAAGCCACCTCCATCCTGACAGACTTTTGGCAATATCATGAACTTTTTGAATCTTCACTTGAATTCAACTGTTACTTGACCTTGAAGAAAATGATTCACTATGTAGCCACCCCCACACCTCATGCACAATTCTCTTATTTAGAAGTAAATTATGGCTTGTAAATGGATGTTCTTACTCATATATGGCTATTTTAATCTCTCCTTTAAAGGATCAGGTTATGTTGAAATCAGTACAAGATGGTGTGTTGACCTGAATAAGAGTTGATTTGCAAAACTTACATTAAAAAAACTAAATATTTGATCGCATAATGGTAGTTATTATTACTAATCTGTTCATCTTTTTACCTTTCTGAAAAGAGAGAACTAATATAAGTAAAGAACCATAAATATCTTAGGTCAAATGCTAATTCTAGACCAACACTGAAGCTTTAAACTCAACATTCCTAAACTTTCTTGAATGCCCTCTCATTACCAAAATTTTTCTACCACTTCTGGTAAAATCAGTATGGCAATTGGAGGGGGGGGGATATCTTTTATTGTTCTTATAGAAGAAACATTCTCGGCCATTGTACCACTAGACAAGGGGACATGGTGGCTCAGTGGCTAAGACACTAAGCTTGTCGATCAGAAAGGTCGGCAGTTTGGTGGTTCGAATCCCTAGCACCGCATAATGGAGTGAGCTCCCATTACTTGTCCCAGCTTCTGCAAACCTAGCAGTTCGAAAGCTGGAAATGACTAGAATGCATGTGCAAGGGGAACCTTTATCTTTATCGCTAGACATAGGAGCTGTGAGAGGTAACCTTAAGAACTAAAATAAGCTATGGAAATATAAATCAGTAATAGAATTTATATCAAGGCACCTGATTGAAACACCTAATGTCTTCCAGAGCTTTGGAGGTCTTTCACTAGTCTTCTAGCCTGATCCCAAGTCTCTGATCTCAGGAACAAAGAAAGATTATTAATTCTTTTAGACTATCTCTGGCAGCATAAAACTCAAAAGTCAAATATTTCATAAAACAGAGGCAGGTTATAATCAGATAAGCAAGCATGGTTTTACTGGTAATACAGAAGGAAAATCTGATCTTCCTGATGTCCCAAGTTGTCATATGGAGCAAGCTCAATCATTTCTGGAAGCTCTGTGTCAATAATAGAAAAAGATTAATCATCTGGGGTCATCTGATCCAATGAACAAAGATTTGGAGTTGAATGGAAAGCCCTCCTTGGCCCATTTGCTCTGATGGTTTTAAGAAACAGAATACAAATATTTGTGACATGATTTAAGTCCTGAAACTCTGGGCAAGTCCATGAGGGGCTGCATTTCCTTTACCTGTGCAAAAAAGCTAGGAATATGTATGACAATGCTCAACATTAGTAGTTAAAAATGTAGGGAATTATTTTATTGCTTTGAACTCTGAATTTTTTCATGACATTCTTACAGTTAGAGATACAAGAGGTTAGACAAATGTAGCCGCTCACAGCCAGGACAGGCAGCAGGTATTGAAAAAGGTTTTAGATGAATATGAGGCACCCTACCTTGTATTTAGAAAATATAAAAAATGGGTTATGTTTTGAAAGTACCAATGACATAAAGATCTCTTCTGGAATCTTGGAAGCCCGCTGCCAGTAACCCAGGGCAAAACTAGGCATTAAGATAAAATCTGTATTATTTTAAATCCAAATATCCATATACATAAGTTGCTGTATAGTGGAGAACTAACTGCTGCATGATTTAAGGAAGAAAGGAGGATGCTTGTTCATATGATTCTTTGGGAAATGAAGAATATCAAAAATTGTTGTGTTCTTTGAAAGAGTTCATATGTGGTTATTTTTCCTTGGAAAAAAACCTTGTTGTCTGCCCTGAAATGTTGATAAAGTGTGTTATTTCATTTCATTTCATTATTTATTAAATTTGTTTGTCCTAGATCTCAATGCATTTATAATGCCCTCGCCTCTTTTTATTAACTAGATGCAGAAGAGACAGAATTTGAAAGTTTTTGTAAGCTGGGCTATGAACAAGAATATGCTAACTTTCTAATTTTTTCTTTTCTTTAACTTTTTAATAAAATGAAATTTTGCTGAATAGGACAGTGGGAACCCTTTGTCTGAAAGTACTTTTTACAGTCAGCCTTTTCTCTATCTATTGTTTTCTCACTTGCAGGAAAAAGGAAAAACAGAAGATTTGCCTAATGTCTGCTATGTCACTACTATGAGAAACTCTGCAGCTTTCCATTGGCTGTATTTCAACTCTGGAGTCTTTTTTGTTTGTTTGTTTGTTTTTAAACCAGTCATGTATCCTCCAAACAACATCCCATTTTGCCCTTATCATATATAAACTGAACATTAATGCAGTAAAGTAATCACCAGATGCAGTCTTTTCTCTATTATTCTTGTTGCACGATGCCATATTTTTTAAAAAAACTGGAATTGGCCTAAAGCAGAAACTATGTTCTCCACCTTGAGTTATTATTTGTAAAAATAACAAAGGCAAAATACAGATAATAATAATAATAATAATAATAATAATAATAATAATAATAATAATAATAATAATAATAATAATAATAATAATATTGAAAATGTGGATCATCAACATTGCTGTACCTGGTGATAGCAGAATCAACAAGAAACAACTTGAAAAAAATCACCAGATACAGGACTTGAGAATTGAACTGCAGAGACCCTGGCATAAACCAGTGCAGGTGGTTCCAGTGGAACTCGGCACACTGAGTGCCATGCCTAAAGACCTAGGCAAGCACTTAAAAACAATTGGTGCTGACAAAATCACCATTAGTCAGCTGCAGAAGGCCACCTTACTGGGATCTGCTTGCATAATCCGCCGATACATCACACAGTCCTAAACACTTGGGAAGTGTTCGACTAGCAATTTATGATATGAAACCCAGCATGGTTATCTCGTCTGCTGTGTATACTGTCATTTTTGTGTACAACAACAACAACAACAGCAACATACTTTAGATAAAATAACATGATAACTTTTATTGTCATTATTTTTACTGTGAGCACACTGACCCACATTAAAAATGAAATTCTGTTGCCTGCTCTTCAAGAGAAAGTGAATAGCTACCCAAACACACACACACACACACACACACAACATATATACATATAATACATAAATTGAATATACATGATATATATATTTGCTAATCATTAAGGTCACTAACAACCTGCATATGTGTGTAAACCTCAAAAGAGAGGCAATGAGATTTGTAGTTCATATCTGCAATCATTTAGTTAGCCTAGTCCTGAGCATCTGAAAGTATTGCACAATAGAGGATTCTAGCACGACCGTTTTAGCATGAATGCAGAGGATAAATTTCCTACATGATATGTTAACCATTTCTTTAGAGACAGAGGGAATAATTTAATATGGTGGCTTTTCTCTTATTTGCTTTCTTAATGCAGCTGGCAGCTGGCTGAGTACAGAGATCTAGCCAAAGGCTATTAAAGGAAGAGATGGTGAACAGGAAGGAGAATGTAGATGCCTGGGAATAAAGGAAATTTCGGGGCTTCTCATAAAAAGAATGCTAGGAAATGTGGCAAAAATAAAATCAATCTATCTATTTATGTTCATGAATACAGAAGCTAAAATATTTATGAACATTTGTTTTTTAAAATTCAAAAGCATTTTGCTTGCCTTCAGAAACTGAGTACATGAACAGCTGGTCAAATGTTGCAAATGGCATCTTCTGTGTCCCATGAAAGTATCATAGGATACTGCTGAAAGCAAACCTTGGCAGCACCCCAAGATCTTCAGAATTTGGATTTATATAACCGGTTTCTTTTAGCCCAGGCAAAAGTTGCTGGAGGTAAATTTCCCTTGACTTTTACTGGACCACCACTATACATGAATCAAGCTAAGAGGAAGCTCTAATTAGGAAATAATGTTCTTGTTTTTCTTTAGGAATAGGGATGCTTTAGTCTACCCAGTGATAATTAAGTCTACTGCCATCTGCAGATTAAACCACAGAATGATGCTATCCACTTTCGTAAAAAGAAACAAGCTGTAAAAGAAGGACTGGCAGAACCAAGAATGAGGAATCAGTTTAGAGTTGTTACATAGCCACAAACTAAGTCCAGGCCCTTTTCCTCCCTTGCCACTGATCCTTATCTAGCTCTAGCCAGGTGCTGCCCATTAGTTGAGAAGATTCCTATGTTTAGGCTTTAGTAATAAATCAATTAAATTAAACCTTCAGGCGTGGACCTGACATTAAACTTCTCAACTCACAAAAATATCAAATGAAATGGTGTAAGGGTCTGAGAAGGGGTCTGAAATAGAAGACCTCCAAGATCCCTCCTGACTCTGTTACCTTGTTAACTCACATGGCATATGATCCATAAGCAGGAGCAGCAGTTGACAAAACAACTGTAGACATTGTTCTATGCTGTCAGTATAGTATAGAGAAACAATTATGCAATTTGTCAGCAATGGTGCACCGACCAGTGCAATAGATGTAGGATTTGGTGCAGCCCACACTATTGTAGCTCTGACATTACCATATTACAGAGAAGTCATGGAAGCTTGCCGAAAAGATCTGGAGGAGAATCAGAAAGGATGAGAACCTTCAAAGCGCAATGTGACTTGTTTTTGTGAACCTGAATGGCAGAATTTCCAATTCACCAGCCACACATCTCCTTTGTGTGCATTTACTGACAGCCTCAGCAGCTCAACAGGCACTCTTGATTACTGAAACGAAAGACTCAATTATGAATAACTTCATGGTTAACTTCAGGAGCCACTTCAGAGATCCAATAAGAGAGGTTACAGTGACCTACCAAATTCATCAGCTTAAACAGGGTAATCAAAAGACCAGACTTTACACAACAAAATTCAAATTAATCACAGCAGACATAGGCCAGAGTAAGGCAGCTCTAATTGTTCAGTTGAGACAAGGACTGATGGTCAAATTGGAACTGAGCTCATTAGACAAAGGGTTCTACAGACTCTAGACCGAATGTACTAATTTTATTATCACTGATTCATGTTCGGAAGAGATTCGAAGCCGATTTGGATGACACAGACAGCCAGTATCACACCTAACTATTCATAGTTCTCCCACATATGCCAACAGGAACAGGCAGGAAGAAGGGATTATAGTGTTAGTGGATTCTGTGGCAAAGGCCAACTTTATAGACTTTGCAATGGTTAAAGGATTACAGACCCCTATAGTCACTTTGGCCAAGCCAGTGCAAGTATAAACAAAAGATGCTCAAGCTTTGAAAGCAGACCCAATTACCACATGCTATGATCCTATGCAAATAGCTATAGCCCAACATATTGATACTGAATGTAATAAGCCACTTACGTTTTAATCATTTGGGGATTGGAGTGGATGAAGCTTCACAATCCCACAATGGATTGGAAAACAAGAACCCTGTCTTTTACTACTTGTCAACTTCACCATGCCCAAACAGCAAACTCTTTTCACACCCAGGAAGAAAGCCCCAAGGAAGGAAATGCCAAACTACTGGACAAGTATGCAGATTTCACAGATGTATTTGGAGAGGAAGATGCAGCAGTCCTTCTCCATGTAAAGACTGTGACTGCGCTATAGACATGATCCCAGAGGATAAAATGCCTGCTAAGAAACATGTTATCCCATGTTAATTGACAGCATAAGGAGCTATCAATTCTGAAGCAGTGTTTGGTCTCTAATCTTCAGTAAGGTGTTAACAGACCTTCAAAATCATTGGCTTCAGTACCTAGCTTTTATTGTACTCCAAAAGCAAAACTAAATTTCTGCAAAACGAAATGGAGATTCTCCTGATGACTATCCATGACTACAAAGCCCTGAATGCTGTGGCAGTGAGGGACAATTATCCACTGCCCCTCACATCAGGCTTATTGGATAGATTACTATTACTAATAAGCTATTACTATTACACACATTTTTACAAAATTGAATCTTTGCAAAATGTACAATCTCATTAGGCAGCCTTGAATTTTTAACTGCCTTTTTAAAAACACTTAATGACCCTTTTTCTGATGTAATTGACAGGTTTGTGATACTTTACCTCAATGACATCCTAATCTATCCTGAAAACAAAAAAACTGCATGATCAGTATGTGTGGGAGATCATGACCATTCCTGTCTCCAGGCATTCATGGAATTGAACTGAGCAGATATTAAGTGAATAGCTGTTTTTTTGGCTATGGGATTTCAATCTTGTGATGGATTGTGCATTATCCTGGTGAATAGGGAGGGCCTTGTTGTTCAGCATCCTTGACAAGAGCCAAGCAAGAGCTTGTTGTCTTCTAATCTGGGGTGGTATGATGTTGCTGAATACTGGTAACCAGTACACAGGGATGGGATGTGCCACAGATGACACACATTGTCTAATGGAGTTGAACATTGACCATTTAGATTTGGATACCATTAAGTAAATAAGTAATGTTAAGCCACACACTGTTAAGCCACACACCAGCACAATATTCAGCTGTGGAATAAACCAGAGCCAAGGCTATTATATGTAGGGTGTTAACATCAGTACCTGAAGATATTTCATTCAGTCGGTTAGGTAAATTGTCATAGCTTTTCAATTTTGTAGCTGTTTTCTCTAGGTGTTATTGGAAGCTTAGTGAGCTTTCCAATATTACCCCAGGTACTTTGAAGAGTTATTACACTGTAAAATATGGTTTTGGAACTTCACTGAGGGTTGGTAATTTGCATATCTATTGTTGAGGTGGAATTGGCTACTTCTGTTTTTGTTAGGTTTGGTTCCACAGAACTCAACAGAAGCAGATATCCTAAATTGAAGTAGTCATCTAGTTTCTGAAGATCCTGAGAAAGGATATCCACTGCATCAGTGAAGTTGGCTCTTTGGACTGTGAGATTGATAACATTGGCATAAATAAATTTCTGAGAAACAGTTTCAGGCAGATCATAGGGGTACAAATTAACAAAGCAGAGGATCACACTAATCCTTGTGGTAGTTTATTATTCAGCTTATGATATCTGCTTCTGTTGAGTTCTGTGAAAACTTCAAGGGAACCTGTTACTCAGCATGTTGTCAATGAAGGCGGTGTTGCAACAAGTTGCGACAAACTTGATTAGTTTGAAGCATGGTTCTTCTTGCCAGACAGTATTGTAAGTTGCTGAGAGGTCAAGAAAGGCATGGACATTTCTCATTTTCCTTTGAAATATTTTTCTCCAGGTAGGAAATTAATGCAAGGACTTGATCACTATAAGGATCATGTCTGGGATGGAATCCAGCTTGTTTTACTTCAGAGGTGTCACAGCCCATGGGCCAGATGCGTCACGTGCTGGCCCTGCCCCCACCTGGTTTAGCAAAGGGGAAAAAAGTCCCAATATGTCATGTGATGCTGCTGTGACAACATGAGTGTGATACCCCTGTTCTACTTGAATTACAGATTCTACTGCAAAGGCTATTTTGTTTAACACAAATCTTTCTAAAAGTTTGTAAATGACATAGAGAAGAACAACTGGCCTGTAACTTTGGGGAAGGTTTGGATCTTTCCCTGGTTTCAAAATTGCTATAATTTTTGTTTTCTTGAATATAGGAGACAGCTTTCTTGAATATAGGATATAGTATGGAACTGAAAAAGGAGGCAAGCCAATATTTAATTGTTGATCCATAGTTCTTCAGTACTTTTGGATACATGCCATCAAATTCTTCAGCATTACCATTTCGTAAAGAATCCAGGCCCTTCTGCACTTCTTCTAGTGTGAATGTTTGTGAGTATAAAGCATGTGGTGGAACATTATGTTTTCACAGTCTAAGTCCAGATCTAACTTATTTGGTGAATTTCTTATATCTTATAGCCCTTGAAATACAGACCTGATGATTAGCTATGGAGCTGTTGATGGTAGAATGATTCTTGACAGGATGGGTGATGAATCCAATTTTCAGATAAAGGTCCAGGCTTTCCTGCTAGAGTGGGCAAGGTTTAAATTTTCAACAGTCCTGCACCATTTCTCTTTTCTGGCTCTGTCCAGGGATTTCAGTAAGTCATCCTTAACACAATGATACACCTAAAAATAGTAACAAAAAGATCTCTCTTTCTCAGTTTTGTTTACTTTGGTTTTTCATGACATTTCAGTATAAATCATTTACATTTTTAGTGCTGGCCTCCACGCTCAGTCAGTTTCCTATTTTATTTGTGTAGTTCATTCATGCTGCAATTGAGAATAAATAGAGAAACATTTTAAAGATGTGAAATAAAAAAGTGAGGTTGCAAAACTTCAGAAATTCTTGGCAGAGATCAGAATCTGAAATGTCTTTTTGAGCACTGTCTCTCTTCTAAATAAACCCCTTTGTAGCAATACCCTTTTGTCAAATGCACAGTTAGTTCTACCAAATGTGAGAGAACCAATAATCTGTCTGATTTTGTAATTAACCTATTTGCAGAAAGGCACCTGGATCAAGCTAGGGGTCCATACAGAAAGTAAAGATTATCTTCAGATATTCCTGTTTATTATTTCAACAAACATGAGTTATTACAAAATAAGACAAATGAAGCAGTAACATGTATTATAAAATAGAATAAATTCCTTCACTTAAAATACAAATTTATTTGAAAGAAAACTGAAAATACAAAAGTATGGCTCTCCTCTTTAAAGCACATCAATTAAATCAAGTAATATCAAGAAAGGACATGGCAATTGAAGAAATGTATGCAAAAGCACTGATAAACAGCAGTTTAATTTGATTATAGGAGGGAAAAATCTAAAACTGAGCTTTGATGCAAATAATAATAATGGCCTTTATGGATTTGATTTCTCACTTTGACAAACTGCTAAAGAGAGTGTGGATAGTTTTTTCTTTTTTTAAAAAATGAAACACATATTTGGAGTAAAGTGAAAGAAATGGGAAAATTATTGGCTTCTTATTTGAAAATTTGCAACGAAATCAAATAATACCATTGTAATGGAATTTTTGGAGACAATTTGTAACAATTGTAATACCATTTATTCTCTCAATGTTAAAAAATAATATTCTGCATGTATTGATATAGCAAGGGAGCAAATTGATAGGCATCCATTACGCTAAATTTCTGAAAGCTGGAAATTTAGAAAATGGCAAAATTGGCAAATATATATGTGTGTGTGTGTGTGCTGTAGTACAGAGAGAGCATGGAAAACTATTTTTCAAATCAATTAGCACAACAAAGGTTTCAAATTTTTTCTTTAAGCTTCAACTGTATTAAAGAATCACAGCCTTCACAAAGATTTCAATTTATTGTTAAAATAATCTCTAGGACTTATTTTAAATTGTCATTAATAAAGAAAAAAAAAACCAATGTGGAAACAGAGCCATATACACCCATTTTGTATTATTTAATTTAAAATTTTGCAAACATTGTTTTCAGATATATTAATTGATTACACAGAAGGCTGCAATAATTACATGACTACATTGTGAGTCTTTCTCTAGAATAGTTTCAGAATTTGTTACCTTCTTCTAAGGTAGGGCTGTCAAACTCCCGGCCTGCGGGCCAGATGCATTACATGCTGGCCACGCCCGGTTTAGTGACGGGAAAAAAAGTCCCAATACATCATGTGACACCACTGTAATGATGTGAGTTTGACACCCCTGTTCTAAGGTTACTATTTAATGACAAAAAATAATATGATAATTTCAAACTCAGCACTCCAATTGCCAACTACTTTAGCAGAACCTATACTGAACAGCAACTGTACTTAATGACATTTGAGATCCTGTCCATGATTCTCCATAATTTTGCCCACTCAGAATTGCATTAGACACACACATAATAAAACAATAGCCTTTTATTATATTGTTAACTCATCACTGGCTTTATGTTGTTAACTCATCACCGGCAGTTAAGTAGGAGCTGCAAATAAATCAACAAAGAATATGTATATAATGTTATATTTGGTTTGTGTAATGATAGTATTGAATATATTTGACCAACTTCTCTTTTTACCTCGACTAGGCTGTTTATTCTACATACACAGAATTGTTTTATTTTGTTTAGAGACTGTGAATCCTATGTCAGTGAGGCATCCAGATCCACTAGAGTTTTAGCTAAGTTATGGAAAAAGTTATTATCTATGCAGCTCTAATTCAAAGAAACCTCATGTTTTGCTTTGCTGAAATGAATTGTCAACAAATAAATGTAAAATGGTGACTGTTTTTTAAAAACCGATTATAAGGTTGAAGACTGAATTATTCAGCTATGATCTTTCTAGGCTCTAATTTCATAAGGTTAAGATTTGCACTGGACTTCTAAATGTAATAATCATTTGGTTATGTTCCATGTTGAGGTTAGTTGATTAGATAATACTAGTTGTGTTAATTGAGTTTTGATTGACTGAAGAGAGTGTGGTCTTAAGACCCAAATCCAATGCCATGCTTTTCTCTGACAGTTAAATACAGCTGTATAGGTCCATTTAAATATCCATCTATCTACAGATCCTTTGTTGAAAAGTAAGTTGTTAGGATGAAAAATCTATCTCTTTAAGAAAAGTTTTCTTTATTAATATATAAAACCTGATTCCACCACTCATTTCTCCAAAGTGTATTAATTATTTATAGATAAATGCAGTTAATCAAACCAATCTCATATGAAGGGTAACAGGTGATTAAGTGGTATATGTATGAGGGAGAGAGGGAGAGGGGGAGAGAGAGATAATCCCTGTTATTATCTTACCATACCATTTGCATACTATTTGCATAGAGATATTAAACAGGATGGAATTCAAATTTTTTAACATCTGGTTCTGTGGGCGTAACTAGGTGGGCATGGCCATGTGACTGGGTGGGTGTGGCTTCTTCTTTTTTTTTGAAGCATCCCCCGTGCTCCATTTTTGGGCCTCCTGGGCCTCAGGGAAGACTTCTGGGAGCAAAAACGCCTCCCCAGGAAGCTTCTCTGAGGCCCAGAAAGGCAAAAAATGAGCACAGGGGGATGGCACAGCAACCTCCCATGCTCCATTTTTGGGCCTCCTGGGCCTCAGGGAAGCCTCCTGGGGAGGTGTTTTTGCTCCCAGAAGGCTTCCCTGAGGCCCAGAAAGGCAAAAAAAAATGGAGCAGAGGCGGAGTGCACAGCCCCCCCTGGGCCTTGGGAAGCTTCCTGGGCAAAGCAGTAAGATAGTAAGGGGGATCCTAGCACAGATGATTGTCAGGAAGAAAAAAAAGAAATACCTTAAGGAGTGACTGGGCGGGAAAGAATGCAATCAACAACGTTGGGTATGTGTGCGATGTCGCACATGCGTGATAAGGACGGGCAGGGAGGGGAGGGACAGACAGAGAGAGGCGGGGCCAGCCAGGGGCATGATTTGCTGGTTCTCTGAACTGCACAGAATCGTAACAACCGGTTCTATAGAATCAGTTCGAACCGGTAGAATCCCACCTCTGGATATAAAGGAGAATATTTGTAACTTAGGGTTGAAATGAGGGGTCCTTAGTTTTCTCTGAGCTTGACTGTTTTCTTGTCAATGTTTCACTACCCAAACTACCTAACATCATCAGTGCTACTCTAGCACTAATACCAGCTCTAATTATGTTATCTAATTTGTGTAATGAAATGTCTGCAAGTAAACAACTAAGCTCAGAGAGCACCAAGGACCCCGCATAGACAGAGATAGGTTGGACCTACATTACATTGGAAGAATAGCTACGACTACTATTTTAGCTACTTCCTGTATCATCTCTTTCTCTTCACCTGGTGATGCTACCTATTACTAGAACCTCCATCTACCTTCTGTAATGAAACAATCCTATGTGATATATTCAGTACATATTGACATCATGACCATCAGGTCTAATGCAGTCCCTGGTGTTTTATGTGAGAATGTGAGCCTGTTAGATTGTCTTCTTCAAGCAATAAACATTCAATTATTTATAGTAAATTTACATATTTATTTTATAATAATTAGGTCCATTTATTATTGTTTGGTGTGTTTAAGGATACTTCAAATGTATTGTTAAATTAGTGTACAGCCAGACAGATGCATCAAAGAGCAAGCCACTAAGTATATGGGAATCAACTGTTCTGCCCTGATCGTCTAGCCCTATTTCACCTCTGCTTTCAAGGTCATTGAGTCCTTCCTCTGTCCTTACAGTTTCAATGCAATATGGGAGAAATTAATGGAACTGATTGGTGGATTCTCCTGGCTTCATTATTCTCACTCGGAGCATTACATTCTGGCCAGAAAAGCAATAAGTAACTGCCTTTCTTAATATGTGGTGTGATGCAGAAGATGCAAGATAGATGCTCTGGACAGTAGATTTAGCCAATATGCCCAATTAATAGGCTGCAAATTGGAGTCAGGTTATTTTTGACAATGGATCCTTTGAAAGTGCACTAAACCTATAACTAAAACTAATGCACATAGATGCAGAGGAAGTATTCTGAGTGTATGCTGCAAGGGAATGGGCTTGCTGCAGCAAGTGGCCATAGCTGGAAGTAGCCTGTGAAACAGGCAGAATGGTGTTTTTCAGAAAGAAGTAAAAACAATATTCAAAATAAATATTCAAAATAAAAACATATTCACACCAAGACCTGGTTAGAAGTATTGGAAAATATCTAATGTATCCATTGGTGTGAGACCAAGCAACATGTAGCTGATAGAATTTAATTGTATCTACCTTCTGTGAAGAATGCTAGTCCTGTTTTTTAAACATAGGTTTAGGGCTTATTCAAAAATATGCTAACTATCAGTAGTTAAAATCAGGTATAGCACTCTTTCAAAAAAGAGCTAAACATATATAAAAAAGGAATCCCTGTAAGACTTAACAAACACAATCAGACTGTTTGCAGGCAGATGTTTCTGCAAAAGTCAGGCATCTAAATTTGTCCTGAAATCCAAGTCAAAAGACCAGAAGGGAAGAGAGATGTTCTCAGCAGCCTAAAGTTGTTTCATGCTAGATAGTGTTCATGACCAATATTGTGTCAGAGAAGAAGGAAAACTTGACTTTAAACAGCTATATGTGATGTTAGCCTTTTTCTGTTGTAAATAATGGCAACATCATGAGGACATGTCAGATAAAAATGACTACCATGGCACATTTGTATCAAGGATCATGAGGATGAGCCCTTAATAAGTAAGAAGTGAAGAAACATGGTATCTGCAGTGATATCTGAACCTCAAGAATTGTTCATTTGTGCTTAACCACAGACATCTCATGAATGGGGGATGAAAAAAAAAACTCACCCTAACTTCTGTAATCTATTTCCTGCTTTTAAGATCTATAGAAAGCCTGGAGCAAAAGCAGAAAGTTATTAAACCCTCCACTAGACCACATCAAATAAACTAAAATGAGCTTAAAGAGTACATTAACATCATGAATAAATAACAGAGATGTGCCTTAACTCTTTTCTGCAGTTAGTAGTGATCAGACAGAGTAAAGAAAAATAGGACTTTATAATGCCATGTTAAAAATTCTTTCTTGGCTGTTGACAAAGTATTCACAGAACTAAAATCCATTTGATTAAAATAGATGATACAAGATGAGAGAATACTTAAATATGAGATTTCTGCAAAAAGTTAGGGTTGTGATCAGAGTAAAGAAGTTTTCCCCCAAAATCAAAATTGCTAGTGAGCAAGGTAAAAACTGATTAGTAATTCTGGGAACTGATGCCTACTTGTCTGATGGCACAAGGTTAGGAAATAATAGAATACCGTAAGTAATAATTTAGCTTCAGTAGGGTACTATGCTGCATTTGATTTCTATATTCCTCTTCTGGTATGGAAATTTGTTTATGAAAAGGCCTATAAGCTCTTGCTGTATATATGAAAATCATGAAAATAATAATTTACAAAAACTGCTGTTGATCTTTTGTAGCTGGACAAGTCTCCAGAATCTCAACTGGACAACATATTTGGTTGATATCAGATGTTAAATATTCAATTTCGATCACGATTTTCTATTTAGATGTAAAGATCTGAAAATTCTGAAAATTCAATCTGATCTGTAACAATTCAGTTTCATTTAACACTACATTCCATAATGGATGAAAATCCCAAAGGTGCTTTTTCAAGAGGCAATTGGTAGCACCTTGGACCTGGATGACTAAGAATCTCCATAGACATAATAGACAGAAACCAACTAAACCTGTTAACAGTAAATAAGAATACTTAAAGAATTGTTGGTATCACAAATACAATTCAGTTCTGCTGTAGTGTTCTTGCTGCCAATGTAAGCTAAATACTACCTTCCCTTACGACACATATAAAGGAGTAAATAGCCTTTTTAGCCTCTTTGCTTCTCTAAATGTACCCATCTTGTCTGCATACTGCATTGCTTTAAGTCTTGCAGCATCTGTTTTCTCTGTTTTTGCCATCTTTCAAGCTTCTTAAAATTATACCCCTTTATAATGGGATGGTCCCTCATGATTGATTTCTAGAGCCTTCTACTTCCTTTTTATGGTACTCTTTTCAAATATTCTAAAAGAATGTAGAAGGACTCTAAAGGACAATCATGTTGTATCATTGTAGTAATAATAATTATTTTTGTCATTATTGCAGTTGTATTAGCAAGAAGGTAAACTTGAAATTCAGAACAAATTAATAAAATAGTAGCAGTATCATTTCTGACTAACTTTAATGTTTAAAAAGTATACTCTCCAACCTAGCCTTTTCATCTAACCACATAGCTACAGGGTACATGTGACTGAAATTAACTTAAACCATTCTCTCATTTAGATAAATAATCGACGGAACAGATCGGTTTTTGATCATGTTAACTTGCTTCACAGATGTAAAACTTTCAAAACAAAAAGCTATCTCGTGTGCATATATATAATGCTATCCAGATCTATGTGATTAAATGGAGAACATTGTACAATCATATTAATATTAATCATTTAAATGTGTGCACTACCAATAACATGCAATTATTTTCCTCAAATAATAAAAATATCCTAAAATTCAAAACAATTAGTACCAAACTATAGTTATCAGCTTCTCATATTATAAAGATAAATACTAAGAATAATATTAAAACATTATTATATCTGAGCTGGCCAAATAGCAATTTGTGTTTTTCTGGAATCCTCTGAAACATTAATTTGGCTCCTGCTTTCCTTGCAAAATTTAGTTCAAGTATGACAGAAAACAGATACCTGGAATCACACATAAGGAAAATAAAATATTTCCAGAGTGTAAACATTGTAATACCTGTGTAAATGCCTAAATACGTATATAAAATTGGGCTCCAGGGATAAGATGGGCAACTTATCTGCAGAGTAGCAACCTCTCTGCTTAAGCTCTTGCAATTCATGGCTGCGCTGGCAGAATGCAGCCCAACCCAACCCAGGCTTACAGTCTTCAGAGAATTTAATTTGCTACACTGGCCCTCAATTTGCTTCCAGCTAAAATTTAAGATGCTGGTTCTTACCTATAAAGCCTCACATGGCATGGGCCCAGGATATTTGGGGAACTGCAATACTCCCATTGTTTTTACTGATCTCAATAAGTAAGGGAGAAGGGATATGCTCTGATCCGATCAATCCGATCAATTGTTATTTAGTGGGACTCTTGAAGTGTGCCTTTTTCATAGCTGTGTCTGCCTTCTGGAACACCGTGTGACCCACGATCTGGCTGGCCCTACTCTGTTTAACTTTCAAAAGTTTTGACGATCTGATCATTTTTCCAATCATGGGGGTCAGGAGAGTAATTGGGTCCATGCTGCTGATGAATGGTGCTTTCAAGAGCTGCTTTGTATTAGTTGGCTGAGGAAGTTATTTGTATGTATATGTATGTATTTAGATTGCATTTTTAAATCTTTGTTAGCCATCCAGGGTTACATTTTTGAAATTGGCAACATATAAATTAATTATTCATTCATTCACACATACGTGTGTGTTGATTGATTCAAGTTACAGTAGCATTAATTCTTAGCAATCACAGATTTTGTCCATGAGGATGTGTCTTCAAAGTCTTCAAGAAACTCTTCCAAAAAGGTATATGAATAAAGTATATGCTTTCTCTCTCCCTCCCTCCCTCCCTCCCTCCCTCCCTCCCTCCCTCCCTCCCTCCCTCCCTCCCTCCCTCCCTCTCTTTCTGTAAATTTTATAACTAATATAGAAATATAATTTACCTAAATGTTGTGCTATCCCTATGTACTTTTACATCTATAAATGTAAAATTCTTATTACTAGGTGGTACAGATTGCCTGCCTGGCATTGTAATGTAAATCTGCTTCCACTTTGGCCTTCAGATGAGGCCCTAATATATTTCCTGTCTTTCTTTGAATTATGGTTAACAGCCACAAACTAAGGGCAGCATCAGGAGTACAGTATTCCCAGCATTACAATACAGCAATACAATAATGCCAGCACTAAGTGTTGGCTATTTAAATGTCCCAGGAATTAATATTCCTTTCTTTTTCATTGTGACTTGCTAACACACTGTTCCCTCTGAGTGAATAAGCCATTTCAGTAAACTCCTAGGAATCCCTGTGGACAGCAGTGTGGTCTAGGCCAGAGGCATTGGCCAAATATATGGGGCAGACAACTCCTCAGAAGCAGGTCGACTGAAAGTATTTTCCAAGTCTTTCCATATTCTGAATTAGCATTATTGGCTCTGCCATGTTTATGTATATTTGCCTCAGTCTGTTGTCTGCATCTGGTCAGCACTTTTTGGCTCTTTCATATTAGGTTTGGTTGAACCTTTTTAATACTTGAGGGGTCTATGAGGAATTAAGGGCAAAAACTTCTTTTAAATACAGCCATTTTCCTATCACTATAGCTTTACATCTTGAAGAAGAAAGAGTTCTAGGGTTTTAAAACAAACAAACATTGAAAAAAATTGAAAATCCTTGAATAATAAGCTACAGGTTAGATTGCAAAATAAAATTATCTGTCTAGCTAGCTCTGTCTTCTGGAAGCAGGCAATGGTAAAATCTCATCAGGAGTCAAGAGTAATCTATTAACATCTTTAGTTTTAAATTTGTATGTAGTCAGGATCTTTCTTGGATTTCTTTTAATAATTAGTTTGTTTTTCATGAAGAGTATTTGTTAATTGTGATTGATGCTTAATATTGGTTCATCTTAGTTTTTTGAGAGTTAATGCAGTGGTGGGATTCAAATTTTTTTACCACTGGTTCTATATAATTAGATTGGACCTAAGGCGGCATAGTTCTAGGTTTTCTAGGTCTAGAATTTTGAGTCTGGTGGCATAAAGTATTCTGCAACAAGTAGAGGAGTGGAGAACTCTTCTTGTGAAATATTTCTGGACTTTCTCAACTGTGTTAATATCAGATATGTAATATGGGTTCCAGATTGATGAGCTGTATTCGAGTATTGGTCTAGCAAATATTTTGTATACTCTAGTTATTAGTGTAATATTACCAGATAAAAAGCTACGTAAGATTAGGTTAACAACTCTTAACGCCTTTTTGGGTTATGTAGTTACAGTGGGCTCTAGCACTTAGGTCATTGGAGATGAGTACTCCAAGATCCTTGACAGAGTTTGGATTATCAACAAGGTCTTGACAATTCAGCCTGTATTTTATTTTCTGATTTTTTTGCCAATATGTAAGACAGAGCATTTATTTGTTGAGATTTGAAGTTTCCATTTGTTTGACCATTCTGATACATAGTCAAGGTCTTTTTGAAGGGTAGCAGTATTGTCTGTGGTGTTGAATATCTTTATATCATCAGTGAAGAGAATGCAGTTGCTCTTGATATGATCACAGAGGTCATTTATGTAGAGTACGAAAAGAGTTGATCCTAGAACACTGCCTTAGGGGACACCACTGTTGACAGGTACAGAATTTGATAGGACTCTCCCAATTTTGACCATTTGTAGTCTGTTTGACAGGAATGCTTCTATCCAGTTATGCAGTTATAAGTTAGCTTAGTCTAATGTGCGTCAGTATATTGAATGTGTATATTGAGTGTAACTGTTAATTGTGTACCACAGTACTTACTGTTTACAAAGAACTCCCTAGACTGGAGATCTTAGCTTACCAAGAATAATGAGAACAGGTTTAGGGTCCACTTATGCTTGAATTCTGTTCATGGAATATTTTCCAAAATGTGCCAAAACTGATGTTAGCATGTTGGGAAAAAAAGACATGGAAAAAAAACAGCAGTGAAAGAAATAAAAATAAAAACAGAACAGCTACAAGAATTGAAAATATGATTTCTGCATGAAGAACAATTAGAAGATAACTCAATAGAATCTCACAGAATGAATGGAATGTGAACTTAAATAAGATATGGAAGCTATTTGGAACAGAATGAAAAGAAAGTATCACAGGAAGTGTGTGAAATTATATTGCAAGTAGTCCTTGCTTAACAACCACAATTGGGATTGGTAACTCGTTTACTAAATGCCGCTAAATGCCACACTTGCTAAACAGAGACTCACCTAACCATAACAGACTTATGACATTTCCCATTCCATCATTAAGCAAGTCATTGTGGTCATTAGGCAAAATGTTATGTGACCCTGGCTTGCAATTTCACTTTTGCATTCTCCATTAGCTCTTGTTCTGGTAGCCATTTGGGAAGCATGAAAATGGTGATCATGGGATTGCAGAACAATGTGACAGTCATAAAATACTAGGATTGATTGCAAAGCTGATTTTTTGAAACAAAGTGCTTTTTTAAAAAACTGCAGTGGTTCCCACCTGCCTGTATTTCTCCCATCCCATCCTGATAAGTCTTGGACCTCCTTCCCACCCCACTGGGTCCCCATCATAGGTCTGCCCACAAGTTCTGAACACAAGTTCAGAGAAGGAGGGTGAGTTAGAGTTGGCAGAGGAAAGTGCAGAGCTGAGTGTTGGTCAGGAAGGGGGCTTGAGAGTGCTATCTTGACAGAGCAGCTTCAGCTGGGTCAATTGGATAAGGCTGAGCAAGTGAACACAGCTGCTGCAGGTTGGCCAGAAGGTTTCAGGTGAGGACCGGGGTCAGCTGCCATCCATTAGCAATGAGGATGAGATGGAGTCCACATCTCCTCCTGATCCAAGGACATGTAGAGCAGAGAAGAGACAGCTAGACTATTAGTGAGGAGGAAACCTCACCTCTCATGAAGAACTGCACCAGCATTGCCTGTTTAATCTTGCCCTGAGAACTTGAGCATTTCTGGAGCAATGTGCCCAGTTCTGTGCCTTGTGTGTTCATGCCATATATCCTGGCCTGTTTCACTCCTAACCTGTTTTCCTGGACTTTGTGTATTGAACTTGATTGCCCAGTGACTCTTGCCATGCTGAACTCAGAATCCAGACCTGTGCAACCGGGGTGCTTTGTGAGGACCTGTTGAACAAACACTTATAGACTCTTGTATGTGTGTGTGGAGGGGGGGGAGGGGGGCAGCCAAGTCCCATGCCCTTGAGCCTCCTTTCTCCCCATCATATCTCTCTGCACTTACCTTTTCCAAAGATTGTCTTCGGAAAGGAGAACTAGCTGATCTGCCATGCAGCCTTTCTACAGGAGGGATTCTGGTGCTGTCCTGAAAATGGATGTCATTTTGGAAGCAGCCACAATTCTCAGATTGCAAGAATAGTGGCTGCTCCCAAAGTAGTGCCCACACACAGCCTCCTTATAGGAAGGCTGCATGGTGGATCAGCCTGTTCTCTTTTCCAAAGTCAATCTCAGAGATGAAAATGACACTTTAAAAATGTGTTTTATTTTACTGCTATTATGTCAAACCCTGAAAGTATTTTCTCAATTTCTTTTTCAAATGTACACTGAGAATGGTTTGGCTATATTTCCTGAGAGATTTCCAGGTTCTTCTGGATTCCCGGCAGCACATACACATTATTCTCAGAAACAGATGTATAAATTGAGTGCACATTATTAGTTTGAACATGGTAGCAATTTGGACAAGTGACTAAAGTAATTGAAGCAAGAAGACAGCATTCAATATTAATCATTTGAGAGATGGTTTTAAGGGAATGGTGCTTTGCACACTTGCTTATCTGTCCTTTTTTGTATTTGTACATAGCCTGAGATCTTTCATTCTGTATTGTTCTCCAGATTTGCTAGTGTAGTTTGATTAAAATTGTAAAGTCTGGAGCATGGGTGCGAATGATGGAGACGAGCCGGTAGAAACAGTGAACTTCAAACTCTTTATTTACATATTGTGACAGCTCAACTCGAGAGCTGCTATAGCCTTCCTTATATAGGCAACTTGTTAACTCTTCAACCAATAGCAAACCTGGAGCGCTAGCTCCGTTAACCAATGGGAATGGCCTGTTAATGGCCAATCAGATGCTCCTAAATGGACCAATCCGATCCTGCCAATAACAGCCAATCAGAAGTGCAGGGCCAGAACCCTGCACTTGACTTCAAGCTCAAGATAACTTTATTGGTATTATTCATTCACAACACCTATGAAGTTCCAGGTCCAATCCAGATCATTCCCTTGATCCTCAAAGAATACTTTGCCTGTGGGACTGCCTAAAACCTACTGAACATATAGAATGTTAACTTGGCAAGAAACAAGCAAGATCAATATTGGTTTTTTAGTCACCGGTGTGCTGACATTTTTTTATAACCCAGTTGCTGCTAGGCCTACGAACAAGTATCTACCATGATTATTAATACACATTTTGGTGCCACACTTCATTATAATATGCAACATAATATTACAGTGTTGTAACCATAGGACAGATAGATGGCATTTGTCACTTTTATTATTCTGTTATAAATGCTTCGAACCAGTGTAGTATAGTGATTACGGTCAGACCAATTGTATTGGACCAGAATTGATCTAATCAGTTGATCACTTACTAAGGGGAGTGGAAGCCCACTCAATCCCCCTCAGTTCAGACCACCCCTTATTTCAAGAAAATAGCTGGAACAGTACCATGTATGCTCCTTTTAGTACGTGAGAAACACAGAATATGAATATAATGAAGGAAGCAAGGAAGGAATGAGTAAGCAAGCCTTAGTATTTTGGTTTATAACATGAGTACAAGAGAAAGGTGATATAACATCTCAGTTCCTGGAATCTTTTCTGCCCCAGGTTAGTATTTGCAAGTGACACATCATTTGTAACAGACATTTCCCTTTAGGTTTAAGTTGAATCCTTATATTAATACTTCAAAAAACAAATTTGCTGTTGTTAAACATATGGTCATAAATCAAAGATTATCAGCATTGAATTTGGTCGTTACAGTGCAGTACATTGTTTTGTGGAACAAATAATATAGCCATAAACATTTGTAAATCATAGCATATATTTTAACCAGTTTAATAATAAATGCTTGCTAAATGGAGCATGGCTAGGAGCCATTTCATCCCATCTTGCCAAAGGAATTATGTTGATGGAGGAGAGAGGCAATTTTCTTTGATGCACCTTACTCTTTCAGCTTCCTCTCTTCCTCCTCCTCCTAAAAAAAAAAAAGCTAAATAATTTTCCAAAAATTGTAACAGGAATCATAGGCAATTGAATCTGCTCACTGTTTTATGTGGGTGATATCTTTTCCTAGATAGCCCACCCATTTTGTTATTTGGAATCAGAACCCATGCATTTATATCTATTATTGTTCCTGAAATTTAAAAGCAAAACTCTTTTAACAAAACTAAAGGTTAAATAGATTTTTTTTTGTCACTCTGTTATCTGTTATCTGAACTGGAACTTGCAGCCCACCTACAAGCTAACATCCATGTTTCTGTACGTGAATGTACTAAGGTCAAAGTTACACAATATATTATGATTATCTCTTTTTAAATAATAATTTTAATTTCAGTCTTCCATACACTTATTATCTCCATTCCTAAGTGTCTTGTTCAGTTTGTACTGCTAATGTAGGAATTTCTAGTATGTCTACATTCTAGACTTTTTCTACTTTGTACCAAGTTGTCACATTGAAAATTATGCTTGTTAACAAATTCCAAAGGAGGGGAGTGAACCTGATCAGTTCCGCCTTGCATTTTTTATCTCCCCCCCCACTAATTAACCCACCCAGTGTTAAAACTAAAAAGAGACCTCCGTGAATTACTGAAGCAATATACTTCTCTAGGGTCAAAACACAATAATGGCATACAAGAATGAATTGTTCATGCAGATGGCTTTAACTATATCAAGGATGCATAATTTTTGGCTATAAATATGATGTTTGGAACATATCAAGATATAAAGAATGTTGAACTATTTGTGCATGGGGGATGACAATCCCTCCCCTATGTAGCTCTGGAAGGACAAATTATATAAATCTGATTTGCAGTTTGCAACAATGACATGTATTCTTTTCGATATTTGAATTTTCGTTTGATGGTTAATAGGATTTATGATTGCATGCTCTCTTTTAAAAGAAAAACAAGGAAGAAGTTAATTCTGATGAAACAATGGGTATAGCACTGAGGTATTGTGCATGTTCTCCAGGTGTTAGATTTTTGGGCAAAACATGGCTATTCTTTCCATCACAGAATGTGTAACCTGTGTCTCTTCTAAGCTTTGAAGTCTATCCATGGAGACCTGCAAAAAAAAAAAAAATGCCCCTGAAATTTTTAAGGAGAAAGGCAGGCAAAAAAAAAAAAAGGGGAAGCCATCATATTATTGCACTTTATTAAATTGCATTTTATTTAAATTATATTAAACCAGACTTTTGTCCTGGCACTGTCCAGTAATTTCTTGATGTAGTTCTTGGCATCCCATTCAAGCCAAGCACAGTTCTCATTCCCCAAGCAGTTACACTCTGCTGCTTTGTACCAAGCATAGAGCACAGACTTCTTTGAGATCAGCAGAACATATTCTCCTTTCAGCAAGATTCTTTCATGTGTATTTAACACTACAAAGGATATAAACTATCAAGATTTGATGGCTGAGTAGAATAGTTTTCAGAATGAATCTGATTTTATCTCTGTGTATCCATAGTCTGGAAACTGGAATGATAATCTGTGCAATCATTCCTCCCCCCCTCCCCAGTTTCATCTGATTACCTCTCACAAATATTATTTCCATGACCAATTTAATTTTGCCTAAAACAAAAGCACATATTGAGGCAGATGAGATCATAAGAATCTGTAACTGTGATATTAAAATATCCATGAAGAAGAGCAGGGATGGGATTCAAATTTTGTAACAACCGGTTCTGTGCTAGGGGTGTGGCTAGGTGGGCATGGCCATATGACTGGGTGGGCATGGCTTCTTCTTCTTTTTGGCAACAAACCCCCCCCCCCCATTTTTTGGGCTTTGAGGGCCTCAGGGAAGCTTCCTGGAGTGGTGTTTTTGCTCCCAGAAGGTTTTCCTGGAGCTCAGGAAGGAAAAAACAGAGCATGGGGGGGGGGCATGCGCGATAAGGATGACTGGGCGAGGAGGGGAGGGGTGGGAGGAGAGGGGTGGGGCCAGCCAGGGGAACGATTTGCCCGTTCTCCAAACTGCACAGAATGATAACCGGTTCTATAGAACCGGTCCAAACCGGTAGAATCCCACCCCTGAAGAAGATTGTTCAATCTTTCCACACAGATTTGTATGCACCTATTGAGATAATTTTATTATTTGGATCATTTATTAGATTTTATTTTTGAGAGACTATCTGTAATCTGTGCATCCAAATGAATTTATATCAGTATTAGCTTCCCTATGTTTAAGGATAGCGTACATCCTTAGTCTGAAACATTTATATCTCTGTCTGTGTGTACATTTATTATATTGGTATAAATGTGTGTACATTTATTATAAATGTGTGTACATTTATTATATTGGTATATATTGGCTAAGTTTATATTTATTTAGTAGAGAGAGAGATTTCAATAAAAATTCAATCTTCCCCTGAAATCAATAGGCTTATTTGCTCTTCCCCAGTCAACTCATGCCCTTACAGATAGATAACATTTTGAAGAGCAACTCATATGTCTCCATTTAGGTTCTCACATATTTTTTATCCCCATCTCCTATGTAGTTAAAACTATAAATGTACATTTCAGTGGCTAAGTCATGGAATTGTTATGGGAAAACATGGCAATTATGTTCTCAGTTTATTTGGTCACAAGGGAATGGAACTTTTAAGGGACTTGATTGAAATGACATAAAAGTCAGGAAATGACCCCTGCAATGGGATTTCAGAGGCAGTAGATTAGAAACAATATCTTCTTACAACTTCAGCAACTTTGGAACATACCAACTAGAGCAAAGAGGAGGGAGTTTACCCAGGGCACAAACAGTATACAAAACAGTATTTTGAGATTAGCAAAATACTGTTCCATATATGTGTAGAAAAGTGAACTGCAGCTGATTTTTCAGGTTCTTCTGGCACTGAATGGGGAAGTCTTCATCTCAGTAGACAAATTCTGAAGGATAAATTGAAATCCTTTGGGTGTTTTGTTTAATCAGAGAATCCTGTGTCTGTCAGATAGCATGCACAAGCCAAGCTCTCTGTGACTGGAGAGTGGTGCGGAAGAGACATTGCCTCCATCCTGAATAGGGCCTTTGTCCAGCCGCAGCAGTTACATTCTGCAGGACCTGTAATACAACAGTAGCTGTATGAGGATGGAATGGGAATGAGATGCCCGCTGACTCCCCATCTTGTTTCTTTTGATCAAAAAGGAAGAGAAAATGTTAGTGGCTCTAGAAAATAACTTTTAATTCACAGCATTTCACTCAAGTCACAAACGTGATGAGAGGAAAAAAAGGGGATTTCTTGTACCGAGGAGCAACAGGCCTTTATTTGGCTTTTGCTGCACTAAGAGAAGGGTTTGTTAATTTAGAGAAATTGAAGGAAAAGTAAATGCTAAGATAACAGAATAAAACAAAGAATTTTCTTGAATGAAAAGGCACATTTTTGTGTGCTAAGCATTGATTGCTTCTAATTTTCCATTTCAAAATTTCCAATTACAACCAAGAATTGTAGTTTGTTTTAATACTTTTTAATCTAAGTCACAAAAGGCATGCATATATGTGAATGGCTGGATAAAGGCTAAATTTAAGAATATACTGAGTGAGGTTTTTTACACTGAACAAAATATACACATTACACAAGCAACACAGATGAACATATTCATAGCTTATTATATTTTACTATCACTATCTTTTAAGTTTGCTCATATATTGGCATTGGATTTTAGAATGTTTAAATTCAATATATCATTGTAACAGTACATGTATTGCTAGAATTGAAGTAACAAAAATCCTAAAATCTTTCCTCAGGAAAAGTTATGACAGAAACAAAATATTGCTTTCCCATAACACATTTATTTTCTAAATACATCCCATAAGTTACAAGAAATGAAACAATAGAGGTCTCTATACAAGTAACAGCAATTTCACAGAACACAAGGAAAACTGGCATTTGCAGTATTTCTGTGAAATCTAAGGTACTGTATATTAAAGGAAAACAGGTTTCAGGAAAAATAAAACAAAATTCAGGTGCAGGTTTGACAGATACTATATTAAAATATCAGAGTGTCAAATAACAATTTCTGCAACACTGTAAATGACATTTTATCTACTCTGTTACAGAACGATTTAAGATTTAAGACTGTATTTACACTCCAAATACAAAGTCTTGTTTAGCTGCTACTATTGCCACTATTTTCCTCCCCAAAATCTTAAGAACTGTATTTCTATTAGATGACAGCAAATCTTAAAGATGAATTATAAACTTTTATAATTTACTATAACTATAATTTTAAATCAGATAATGTTTATAGAGTGGATATAATCTGATAAAAAGAAACTTTTCTTCTTTTTTGTTAATAGATGATTGGATGAAATCTTATTTACAATAATAAATTCTGGAAATTGGAGTTGGAGAAAGAGAAGACTTTTATTATTTTGTTCTGTTTCAGTTTATTGTTAAGTCCACTTCCTTCATTTGTTTCCTTTATACATTTATTAAATTATTAATTTATTTGAATGTATTTGTACATTTGCGCCATGTATTTCTCTTTCTCTTTCCCCTCTCCCTCAAATTGTGGCATTTCAGTAGCCAAAGAACTAATTTTGGCAGCTGTTCTTGGCATGCATCTGGCTTTTTTTAAAAAAAAAAAGATCATAGGACGTCCTGGAACTTATACTCATTGGTTAACCCATGTTGGAAAGAAATACAGGAAAACCACACAAACCATAATGCAAGCTTTGTTTTGGTTCTAGCCAAATAAAAATTGATAAATGGTGACAATTTGGTTAATTTTTTTAAACTGTAAATTAACAATATATTGTTACAGGAGTTATCAGAAAGCATTTGTATTCTCAATTTTCATATTTTATTCATTCAGTTTATATATCTTCCCATTTCAGCTATGTGACTGGATGATTTACAAAGTCAAAAATGAAAAACCAATTCCAAAATAACCTTTGCAACTCACCTCCAACTACTTAAGTACAAAAGCATTAAAACCACGACAGCTATTAAAAACCATACAAATATAAGCAGGAGAGAGCAGTCAATTTACTAACAATTAACCCACCACTTCCAGAACTCTAAGCAAAGTGCAGAAATCATGTCTCTGGCCATTCTGGAAGGCCAGTAAGGTTGGACTGATGGGCAGACAGGCGTTGAGAAAGAAAAGACTGTCCTCTTGAGTCCCATCAGATGACATGGATGGGTAGATGTGATTGGGAAGAGATGGTCCCTCAAGTAACTTGACCTGCCCCCAAGCCATTTAAATTATATTAAATTATATCCAACTCTTATTTAGCATACATTATTTGAAGATTTAGAGTGAATACATGTAATCCTTGATTTACAACAGTTCATTTATTGACCGTTATAAAGTTATAATGGCTGGATTTCCCACTTACATCCATTGGGGCATTCCTATGATCAAAATTCAGATGTTTGTCAACTGACTAATATTTATGATGGTCGGACTATTCCACGGTCTTTTGCAGAGATGGTATTCAGTAGGTTCTGACCAATTCTGGAGAACCGGTAGTGGAAATTTTGAGCAGTTCAGAAAACCAGCAAATACCATCTCTAACAGGCCCCACTCCCAATCTATTCTCTGCCTCCCAAGTCCCAGCCAATCAGCTGGGACTTCTTTTGTTGCCCTGCAAAGGAGAACAGAGCTGGAAAGCAGGTTAGTGGGCTGGGGAGGGAATGGGATTTTGCAGTAACCTTCCCCCAGGAATGGGGAGGGAATGAAGATTTTGCAGTATCCTTCCCCCGCCATGCCCATCAAGCCATACCCACAGAACCTCTAGTAAAATTTTTTGAATCCCACCACTGTTTTTTTGCAACTTTCTGACAAGCAAAGTCAATGGGGAAGTCAGATTCACTTAAGATCCGTGTCATTAACCTAACAACAGCAGTATTCACTTAACAACCATGACAAGAAAGGTCATAAAATGGGGCAAATTTAACTTAATTGTCTGACTTAGCAACATAATTTTTGGGCTCAATTTTGGTTGTAAGTCAAGGACTACCTGTATCTAAAAAGGCACACATGTCCCAGTGGACCAGACACTAATATGGAGCAGTTACATAAAGTCTTTGCTTAATTATGGCATTGGGGACCAGAATGCTAAGCAATGCAGTTATGACATTATCATGTTGCTTAATAACAAAAATTCTGGATCTTCTGGTCGCTAATAATGATATAAGTACAAGGATCAGTCATAACTGCCACTCAATGAGCACTTTTATAAGTTGATCACTGTGTGAATTAAAATTAAATTAAATGAGGATCACCTGTGGATATTTCCTACAGCATATGTTCAATGTCAGACTAAAAAATTAAAAACAAAACAAAACTGGACAGGAGTATTTGGTTTTCTCGAGCAAGAAAAGAACACAAAAATGAGACAATAATGGGTGGATTTACAGTAAAGTTACACAAGAACAGCCGCTTTGAATTTGTATTGCAATGAAAACAGAAAATGGATTGATACATACAGACTTAATCACTCAAGTGACAAAATTGAGATATGTTAATCTCATGAACTCCCTTCCACTTTAAACTGCCATACAAGGTAAGCTTTGTGATTAAATTGTTTTAAAAAGGATTTAGACAGATTCATAGAAGCAAGGTTCTATTGATTGCATTAGTAATTATGACTGTATGCTCAGAGGAAATATGTCATCAAAGTCAACTCACTGAAGAAAAGCTTAGGGAAATGGCTGTTGCATAGATATATCCGTTTTCAGAGATTTTCAAAGACATCTGCTTAGTCTTTGTAGTTAGCAGGTTGTTGAACTAGGCTGACCCTTGTTCTTACAGTTTGTCCACCTCCACTCCCCACTCTTAACAATAATAAGTATATAATATTATGAACTTTTTAAAACATGCCTCTGTAATGCTGGCATGTTTTTAAAAAGTTCATAATATTATATACTTATTTCTTAATGCTTTTTGCACACATAACAGGATAAAGTTTGGACTTGTTTAATAGTATTACAGCCAGTCAAACAAACAACTTTAAAACTGACCAAATAGTAACTATCTTGATTAAAGTTTAAACTATTATTGATATTTGTGCTAGGGCAATCATGAGTTTGGATATGAGTGATCTAATAGATATACATGTTTTAAAAACTTAAATAATTCAATATGGTATACAGTTTTCAAAAATCTAAATAATTCATTGTGGTATACATCCTTTAAAAAATCTAAATAATTTATTATTTACCAAATAAGCGCGTTAAAGTGTATAGGTTGATTGTGTTTGTTTGGATATTGGCCCATTGACATCAAGGTGGTTATCAAGAAAACGTATATAAAGTTCCAATGTTCAGAATAGCTCCAAAGGCCAAACTGATGGGTAGGAAGCACTTCATCTGAAATTAGGGGCCACAGGATGGAAATTATCTTGCTGCCTCAGGAAAACCACTTTTGTTGGCAAATGTGTGCAACATTTAAATGAAGGGAACATCTGTTTATCAAGGAAAGCAGCACTGTTTCTAATTACACTGTCATTTTCTTCAATGCTAAATTAGTGACTAGGATAGCCTTCTTTAGGCTGGCACTCTCCAGATGTGTAGGGAATTCTAGGAATTGCAAACCCAGCACATCTGGGAATCAGCTTGAATCAAATTCAAAGTCTTTAAGATTTCTCTCTTTTCCTGCTTGTTGTCAAGGAAAAGTTGAAGGAAAGAACCCCACTTTCTGTCTTATTTTGAAAATAGTTATTGAATCCAAATTTCAGCTGTTGGAAGAGAAAAAGGAGTTATTTCAGTGATTTAAGAGTCTTAATAGCAACCATCTGAAGAAATTTTTGATTAAATATGAGAGTGTATCTTTTTGAACTAGGAAACGGGTGGGCAGAAAGAAGACATTAAAAGTATGGAGTTAAGAAGGGCTAAAATTCTTTGAAGAAGGTTTATTATTCTGAAGTCCTTTAAATGTTAATTCCTGTCATAAATCACGACTTGCCTGAGCTTTTCTGGGAGGATGTTACCACTTTAATGTATCACATCCTTCACTTAAAATGATTTCACTGCATGACTGATGCAGCCTCAATGAATCATGGTATTTCCGGGTTGTGGGGAGGCAGCGGGAGACTAAAGAATACCCAACTTTAAGGATGCATTTGCATAATCTTTTAAAAATAAAAATCTAATGAGAGAGCACCCTTGTTCACTTCCCATGAGTATAATTATAAATAAGGAATTCCACTCCCACTCCTCCATCTCCAGTTTTTCTTTCCCACACACAGATGGATGTGCAGTTTGTACATTTTTTTTACTTGTTGCTATGAATCACCTATTGCTCTGAAATGAAGTATGGAGTTTACATCAGAAGTTTTTTTTTTCCAGTTGGAAACTTGTATATTAAAAGACAGTATGGTTGTGTAGGATAAAACTATGCAAACCTCAGACTTTTAAGGCTATTCCTGGTAATGTTGCAATAATACTTATGCCTTTATTGTATCTGGTGTTATTATATGCCTAGAGATTGTAGAAGAAGCCAGTTTAAGAACAGATATTGATATATGGAGGAGAATTATAAGTGTAGGCAGGACCTCTTGAACATAACTGTAGTTGTCTCTAGCAGTGGAGCAACAAGCTACTTTTGAATTGGAATGTGGCCTGTGTAGCTTCAAATCGGTGTATGAAAAGTATATAGTAGATCTGATGAACATTCAAAGGAGGAAAACTAATATGATCAGGGATTGGAGTAGCTTCTCCATGAGGAAAGTTTGTGACCTTTCTGACTTTTTATTCTAGAAAAAAGGAGAGTGAAACAGTCCTGACTAAGAGTGAAACAGTCCTGACTAAGGTCTACATGATTATACATGGTGTGGAAAAGTGGACAAGGAGAAGCTATGTTTCCCTTCTCAAAATATTAGAAGCAGAAGTCACCCAATGAAATGGAATTTTGAAAGAATCAGGACAGACAGAAGTGTTAAGTTCTGCACATGGGTGCAAGGAACGGAGACGAGGCAGTGAACAGTGAACTTCAACTCTTTATTAATCATCGTGAACAGAGCAAAAATCTAGGGCAGCAGCAGCCCTTTTATAGGACAGGCTGCTGACCTATTAGCCAATGAGAACATGGAAGTGTTAAACCCTTGAACCAATGAGAGTGGCTCGTTAACAGCCAATCAGATTCTCCAGAATGGACCAATCCGATATCGCTATTATCGGCCAATCAGAAATGCAGGATTAGAACCCTGCTTTTTCTTTAAGCTTTGTTAAAACTTTATTTAAGCGCTTTTATTAGTTCAAAACAAGAAGTAAATGTTGCTTATATAATTTCTACTTTGGAAATCATTACCAGCTTGGCTGGCTTCAGAAAAGAGTTGGACCAGTTCACAGAAATCATGGGGATCAATGGCTATTAGTCTTGATGGCAGTGGGATTCTTTTGAAGACCACCTGCTAGGAGATTAGGGAGCTTCCTTGTGCAGTTGACTGGCCATTGTGAGAACAGACTGCTGGACTAGAGGGATAATGGATGTGATCTAGAAGGGCACTTCATTATGAACTTATGTTGTGCTTAAAGGATTTTTAGTTAATTGTGCGGTCTTAAAGATGTCTGGACGGGTGGAACTTCCACAAGGACTAAACCTCTGCATTGGAAGATAATGGCAGAGCTACATTTCCTCACAAAAAGCATCTTTACATCTGAGAACAACTCCTTCCCAGTTTCATTTGGATGCCATCACGATCATCTTCTAGGATCAAGTAGTCTTCTGCTAAAGCCAATCTGCCTAATCTATTTATTATTCTAAAAGATAAATCAATATAATTTGCCTATAGTGGTCCTTGAGTTATAACCACAATGACTTAAAACTGGATTTCCAGTTGTGGTTATAAATCAAGGCCTACCTCAAATATGATTACATTTGTTGTTAATGTGTTCATTTTTCTCTATATGGCTCTCCAGGTTTCTTAGATATACATTGCTTTGCTTTCCTTGTCTCATTTTGCCATATTATATTTGCTTTGTAATCTTATGCATATCTACCCAAAAATATCTACAGTAAACTTATTGTAAAGTTGAATTTATTAATTGTCTTGGGTTTTAATTTAATTCCACCCCTTTTTAACACAACTGATTTTCTTACAGGCAATGTGCTACTAATAGTGCCACAGACTTGAATTATCCATTGGTGTTCTTCTCATCTTATCTCAATATATGGAGCTAATTTTAACATTTCAAAAGAAACCATCTGTTTTTCTTTGGCTGCCTGGAGAGCTCACTTTATGCAGCTGCACAAAATAAGGCTTGGACATGCACCAGTATAACTTTGCAGTATAACTTTGCAGGTTTCTTCAACATCCATTTTGAACTATCTTCAGCTGAGGATAAATTAACTATTCTCTTGAATGTTAATACTTCAAATTTATATTCAGATGACTCCCATTGTAGAGCATTGTCATGTCTTTTCATCCTTCAACAGTGAAGCTTATCTTGGTTGTCTTTGAATAGCACATGAGTGAGTAAGCCATCCCAGCTAAACTGTTTCTTTGTCGTAAACTGGACTTTTAATCTTTTTGTTATGAATAGTATTATTTGGGCCAGGATAAAAGTTGCTTTAACACCTACTGTGATTGCAAACCAATATAAACTGGAACATTGCATGCTCTGTTATCAATTAAAATATGACAAATACCTAGCCATTTTACATAAAGCTGACATAAAATCCTTCACTCATAATCCCAGTCTTTACAGATTTGCAATTTAGTTATTTTTTTCATCAGACTTTACTGCAACTTGGCATATAGAATGAATATGTTGAATTGACATAATCCTTACTTAGAAAAGGCAATGGATTTAGTGGGACATTTCCCTCAATGATTTAATATAATTTTTTCATAAAAAAACATTTCTGATAAATGAGTAGCAGTAACAGGAAAACAGACAATCATACTGCCATTTATACTACAGCAGGAAGCAACTGTTGCATGCCAGGTCCCAGAAAATAATATGTATAATATGCAGGGCAGTTACCCAAAAGAAGAAGAAAAAAATTGCATGTTGAACATGAATGTAAGATTTATGGATTTATATTAAATATCAAGAAGTATTTTGAAACTGATCTCTTCAGCTTTTATTTTTTATCTTTTATTTTTATTTTTAATTAGGAGACTAAAAGATAATACAAACTAAAAAAAGAAAAGATACAATTGTGTGTGTGTGTGTGTGTGTATGTATGTATGTGTGTATATATATATATATATATATATATATATATATATATATTCATCATCTTCAGGCTTGGTCTTCAGCTCTGTGCTTCTCAGAGTGATGTGAGCTAGCAGCTGCATGGGGCAGCCTATTGCTGTGTCAGAATGGTTTTTTTCTTCCTCCTGATTGGTTGAGAGTCTTGGTCTGTGTTTATTGGTCTTGGAGTTTGCTGTGTTCTGCTTCTAATATCTTCTGTCTGGTTTTTTTGGCTCTTTTTGTATCTTGATTGGCTGGCAACATTGTGTTACTTTATTGGAGGCCTTTAGTGCAGCTTGGCTTCGGGTAAATGGACGGCTATCATTAGTTAGGAAGCTGGGTTTCATCTGGGTGCCTGGTTGGGGTGTGTTTGAGCTGGAGGTATCAGGGGGGATCTGTTTGTGCCCAGGTGTTTGCCTGGCTTGTGGTGTGGAGATTTTTTTGTTTGTGAGTGCAGGCTTCCAAATGATTGACAGCCTGGTGGAATCATCTCTTCTGTTCATGCTTTCTGGTCTTTTTTCAATCTCTATGGCTTCTCTGATGATTCTGTGGCTGGGATTTTCTATAGTGGCTAGGGTTTTGGTACCATTAAAGTTGATGCTATGACCTGTGGCTTCCATGTGTTGGACTAGTGAGAAAGTGTGTTCCAGCTTTTTGACTGCATTTTTGTGTTCATCCAGGCGGGTGCTTATTCTTCTATTGGTCTATCCAATGTATGTGGCCGGGCATGATGCACAGGGGACTTCGTATATGCCTTGGTTTTCCAGGTCAATTTTGTCTTTGGGGTTCCTGAGGATGGCTGCTATTTTTCTGTCTGTTTTGAAGGCAGTCTTGATGTGGTGTCTGTATAGAATCTTACTAATTTTGTCTGTAGTGCCTCTTATGTAGGGCAGGACAGCTGTTCCATGGGTCTGTTCATCTTCTGGGTCTCTATTATGTCTCAGTGTGTTTTTGTGGATCAAGTTGGTGATTTTGCTTTTGTGGAAGCCGTTGGCTGTCAATATTTTAGTCAGGATGCATAGTTCAGTCTCAATGTGTGTCTTATCTGCCAGGCGTTTGGTTCTAGTAATTAGTGTTTTAGCCACGGAGTTTATCTGTGCTGGGTGGTGGTGGGATTGGGTGTTGAGGTAGCGGTTGGTGTGTGTTTTCTTCTGGTATATGGTGTGTCCTAGTGTGCCATCTGTTTTCTTGTAGATTAGTACATCTAGGAATGGTAGTTGTTTGTTTGTTTCTGTTTCCATGGTGAACTTGATTTTGGGGTGTGCGCTGTTTAGGTGTGTTAGGAAATTGTTTAGGTTTTCTTGTCCATGGGGCCAAATCACGAATGTGTCATCGATATATCTTAACCATAGTTTGGGTTTGAGGATGGCATTGGCCAGGGCTCTGGATTCAAATTCTTCCATGAACAGGTTTGCAATGACAGGTGACAGTGGTGATCCCATGGGGGCTCCTTCAATTTGTTTGTATCTTTGTCCTTTGTATATGAAGTATGTGTTGGTTAAGCAGTGTTCTGTTAGTTCCATGAGGTGTTTAGCTGGTTGGTATTTATTTTTGATGATTTCAAGGGTCTCTTTTATCAGGACTTGAGTGAATAGTGAAACCACGTCAAAACTTACAAGCAGATCTTCTTGCTCCACGTGCAGATCTTTGATCATTTCCAAGAAGTGGTATGAGTTTTGTACATGAGAAGCTGTTGTTTCAGCATGGGGCTGTAGCTCTTTTGCTAGGTGTTTAGCTAGGTTTTGTAGTAGTGCTCCTCTGGAGCTGACTATGGGACTGAGAGGTATGCCTTCTTTGTGTATTTTTGGGAGGCCTTATAGTTTGGGGCATCTGGAAGATTTCTCTCTGGGTATGATCGTGTGTTGGATCTCTTTGCTTATGTGGCTGGTTATAATTTTCTTCTTGGTTAATTTTTCCAGATATGTGGTTGGGTCTGTGTTTATGGGTTTGTATGTGGAGTCTTGGAGTAGGTCTGTCAATTTAGTTTCATAGTCTTTTCTGTCCATTACTACAGTGGCATTCCCTTCATCTGCTGGGAGGATGATTATGCTGCTGTCTCTTTTCAGGGTTTGTAGCGCTTTAATTTCATTTTGCTGCAAGTTGCTTTTGGGTGGTTTGCTTGTGCATAGAATGTTGGTAACTTGGTGTCTTATTTTATCAGCTTCATCTGTATTTAATTTAGTTAAGCTGGATTCTACTGCACATATGATGGATTCTGTGGGGATTTTTTGGGGTGCTATAGCATAGTTGAATCCTTTGGTTAGGACTTCTGTTTCTGTTTTGGTGAGTTCTCTGTTGGAAACATTGTACACTAATTGTTTCAGGTGTTGTGAGTTGTTAGGGGTTTTCTTGTCATGTTCTAATTTCTTTAATTTTTTCAAGAGCTTTTCCTGTTTGTAAATGTTTGTAGATTCAGCTCTCCAAGTTGTAAGTTGTTTTATCTTGTCCCAAAGTAGAGGGTGGATTTTGCTGCTCAATTCCAGGTGTAGTGCTAGCAAATCTTTGTTTAACTGATCTAATTGGAATCTCTTACTGTGGAGCTCATTCCTTAGTAGAGCCATTTCAGTTCTTTTCAGGATACATTTAGTGGCTGCTGTGCTTTGATGAAATGTTAATTTGAAGCAGGTTGGTGTAGTATTGTTGTGTGTGCAGCTGCGTAGGAATTGGAGGTCACATAGTATTCCTGCTCTTTTAATTTCCAGTTTCTCGTAGGTTCTGATCTGGCTGTTTATTCCCTCCCCGTAGAGGTTTGATATTTGTTTTCTTAAGTTTTCGTGGGTACTTACATGTCTGGCATTCAGCTTTGTTCGGGTATTTTCCCACGTCATAGTAGTGGTGCTTTTAAAGTTGTAGCAACGTTTCAGCAGAATCTCATCTGCCATCATCAGGCTTCTGTATAGTGTTTGCCTGTGAGTCAGACTTTCACAGACGAACACAATACAGAAGCCTGATGATGGCAGATGAGATTCTGCCGAAATGTTGCTACAACTTTAAAAGCACAAGTATAATGATGTGGGAAAATACCTGAACAAAGCTGAATACCATATATATATATATATATGTATGTATGTATGTATGTATGTATGTATGTATATGAGAGAGAGTGAGTTCTAAGAAAGAAAATTCCCATCCTCATCATGAAAAGTATAAACAATTTTACTATCTCTTGATCTCTTTTTAATTAAGAGATATGAATCTCTTCATCCCATAATTCATTTCTTAACAATAGGCCAATTCAATAAATAATGTTGTCTCCAATCCAAGTGTCAGCAAAAAGTCCAAAGAGAGCCTAAAATAGTAACATTAATTAATACATATAGAAATCATCATTCTACATCTGAACTCTTAACTGTAAGCAAATCTATATTACAAGCATAAAGTGGTCCTAGAGCAGTGATGGCTAACCTTTTCAGCTTGGTGTGTCGGAAACCAGGAAAAAGTGTAGCCTTCCTCGGGTCGTGTATCACTTCAAGAAATATCAATAATTTGGTTTATGATGGATTGGGCTGCGGTGATCACACAGAGCTGTGAAACTCATCTCCCTGGTCTCAGGGCTGCAGGTGCAGGATGTGGGGATCGGAAGGCCATCTTACAGGGCTGTGAACCTCATGGATCTCCTTTCCTCCTGTAGCGTTCCTGAGGTAATGAAACTGACAAACCTCAGTTTATGGCAGTTAAAACTGGTTCTCTGCTGCAAAGATCTTGTGGCAGTGGTGACACCATGCCTCCACGCAACAAGCAGGGAGCAGGGATTGGAGCAGAGCATAGGCAGCCTCTAAATGTGCAGGTTTTCCCCACACCAACAGGCGTGTTCTTTAAAAGAACAAACTCACTAATATCTCTTACTTTAAGTGAAAAGACAATTAAGTATAAAACCAAATTAAATGCTATCAGATTAGAAAACACAAAGTAACTGTGGGCTTTAACACCATGTTAACTGTAAGCAAATCTAATACCCAACATCTCTAATCCAGAAGTTAGCAATCCAAAATGAACCACCAAAAATGTCCCATATCAATTCTGATCAAATAAACTGGCACTGTATTCCTTCTCTTCAAAACAAAGAAACCCAATATCGCTCTTTAATCCATTCAGATGGTTGTGTTCTCATTTTTAATTTCTTCAAACTTTAAGCAGCTTTTGATAAGCCTAGTAAAAAGAAAATCCAATCACTCACTGGGATTGTCATTTATGTTACCTTATTGTTAAAGCTTCATCCATTTAAAAAATGTTTAATGACAAATTTTTGTTCAAATTCTTGTTCATCTTTGTTGCACATCTTTTTCTCTAGCATCTTCTTTGAACAAACTATTCCCAGTTGATATCATTGATTGAAAGGTCAATGCAGTTCTTCAAAAAATGTCTCTTTATACCATTATAAATTGTTTTTTCTTGTTATGTCTCCAATATTAGCCAATTGTAGCCCCCACCTCATTGCGGAGGAACAAGAGGTGAGGACCATTCTGAGGGCTGTGGACCCTAGAAAGGCTGCCGGTCCTGATGGTATCTCTGGCTGAATGCTTAAAGACTGTGCTGATCAGTTGGCTGGAGTCTTTACCAGGATCTTCAATCGGTCTTTATCCCAGTCTACTATTCCATCTTGTTTGAAGGTTTCCATCATTGTTCCACTGCCAAAGAAGTTTCCTATCAATAACCTCAACAATTACAGACCAGTGGCACTCACTCCTATAATCATGAAGTACTTTGAAAAATTGGTCTGCTGGCACATAATTTCTGATCTTCTGCATATATTTGATAAACACCAGTTTGCATGCAGAAGAAATAGATCTACAGAGGGTACTATAGCCATCACTCTTCACACTGCTCTGACTCATCTAGAACAGCGAGGGTGCTATGTGAGGATGCTTCTTGTAGATTTTAGCTCTGCATTTAGCACAATTCTTTCACATAGACTAGTTTCTAAACTTCTGAACCTTGGACTTTTTAAATTAAATCTGCTTTTGGATTATGGATTTCCTGTCTGGCCACTCACAGATAGTCAGATTAGATGATCATATCTCTTCAGCCCTTATTCTTAACACTGGTACACCACAGGGTTGAGTCCCTTGTTGAGTCCCTTACTCTATACTCTTTATATGCATGACTGCATTCCCACTCACACTAGTAATACTATTACTAAATTTGCAGATGATACAACAGTGGTGGGACTCATCTCCAGGGGGGATGAGTCTGCCTAACGATATTAGGTGGACTGGTTGCTTTCATGGTGTGGAGACAATAACTTGGTCCTTAACACCAGTAAGACCAAGGAGCTTATAATGGACTATAAAAGGAACAGATCAGACATCTAGCCCTTATGGATCAGACATCTAGCCCTTAATGGAGACTGAGTGGAGCAAGTGACCAGTTTTAAGTTTCTGGGTGTTACCATAAAAGAGGACCTGACCTGGGGTGCTCACATTGCAGCACTGGTCAAAAGGCACAGCAGAGATTATACTACCTGAGACTTCTCAGAAAACAATTGAATGAAAAACTGCTGGTGACCTTCTACTGCTGCACCATAGAGAGTATCTTAACTTACTGCACCTCTGTATAGTTTGCCAATTGCATAGTGGCAGATAGGAAAGCACTCCAGAGGGTTAACATCATTGCCCTAGACCAACAAACCATTGGTTGCCCTTTCCCCTCTTTAAAGCTCCCACTGCCTTAAGAAAATTTAAAACATTCTCAAAGATCCATCTCATCCTGGGCACTCTTTTTCTGAATTATTACCACCTGGAAGACAGAACAGAATAATAAAAACAAGGACAAATAGGCTGAAAAACAGCTTCTATCCCAGGGCAGTAGCTCTTTTGAATTCTATTGTATAGTGCAGTGTTGGTGCGGTGTTGGGGGTTTTTGGTTCAATGTGTGGAGTATGAAGGATATGTGTTTGTGTTTATTTTCATGGTCATGATGTGCACTGAAGATGGTGTTTGGTTTCGTTGTATGAGGTGCAATGACAATAAAGTAAAGTAAACTAAATATCAAAAGTATTTTTTTTTCACACAAAAGTTCATTTATTCTTTAAAATTTTATTCAAAATCAAATGTGCAAAAGTTTTCTGGTCCCTTAATCTATCTGAAACTTTCTATAACCAAAACTTTCTCTTGTACTTTACATTCTTAAAGATTATAACGATAAATCTTCACTTTATATTAGAGACTGAAAGTATTCATTTGACATTTTCAGTCTTGTCATTCTGAAGGTGTTGTAGTTCTTTAAAGCAATTAATAGAAAATTTCTGAAAGTGATTAGTAAATACAGGTGAACTTAGTGTCTTTTAAAAGGTCCATTTGTGTCTGGAGCAAGTACAGGTAGTCCTTGACTTACAACAGTTAGTTTAGTGACCGTTCAAAGTTACAACATCACTGAAAAAAGTGATTTATGGCCATTTTTCACATTTATCAGATCAGATAATCAGAATTGGAAGGGATGACTAGGTCATCTAGTCCAACCCTCCACCCAAGCCGGAGATCCTACACCATTTCTGACAAATGGCAGTCCAATCTCTTCTTGAAGGTCTCAAGTGATGGTGCTCCCACAACTTCCGAGGGCAAGCTGTTCAACCGTTCAACCGTTGCAGCATCCCCATGGTCACATGATTTGGATGTTTGACAACTGACTCACGTTTATGACAATTGCAGTATCCAGGAGTCACGGAATCGCCTTTTGTGACTTTCTGACCAGCAAAGTCAATGGGGAAAGCAGATTCACTTAACATGTTATTAAATTAACAACTGCAGTGATTCACTGAACAAATATGGCAAGAAAAGTTGTAAAATAGGGCAAAACTCACTCAACAAATTTCTCACTTAAGAACATAAATTTTGGACTCAATTGTGGTCATAAGTTGAAGACTACCTGTATGACAAATTCTTTTGCTCCCAGTTCTACTACCCTGGGATTCTGCTACTTTGAAGTGTTCTGTAAGAAGAAACATTGTGGAACACCACTTGGATAATCTTCATTGCTTTTTGTCTGATCTACTTATTCCCGGTGATTAGCTGCAAATATTAGCTGTGATTTTTGCAGAGACATCTTCAGTCCACTCTTTTTTCCTGGAAGGGTCTGATCTATTCATCTTTTAGATTATACTTTTTCATCTTTTCAAAAGCCCATTTGATATCAAATCAGTTGTATTGGTAATGGAATGTGAGAATGGCCTTGAGAGATTGGCGGGGAAGTGTGGGAGAGAGATGTTCCTAAGGAACAATCACCTAAAACGGAGAGAAGCCCATAGCTGAACAATGGGAAGAGGAAAAAAAAACTTGACTTCAGGTAGTAAAAAAGGACTGTGAGAGATTTATATTCTCAGACTCGCAAGATTCTTACAATAAAGTAGAATTAGTTCATCTTATTGTATTTCCTATCTAGTCTACTTGGGAGTTTTATATTAACTTTGTGACCTTATTTATTTTTGCATTACTCTGAAATGTCACCTTCCCACGAATCATCACTAAATTCCTATTCAGTTATGGATCTTTTATAGGAAATCAGACTTTTTCTTATATGACCACAGAATCTTTATAAATTAGTTCATGACACTTAGAATTTGGTTTGAGCTGGAGCCAGTACACAATATTCTATAAAGCCCTGTGAAGATGCAAGTTACATAACGACATTGTCTGAATAAGTTTGTGTGCTTATATTTGAGAATATAAACCAAAAAACATGTTCAGACAACATGTTAAAGTATATAGTGATTCAGTTTAGGATATAATTTGAACTGCTTCATGCCAATAATAATAGTTAATTTAAGTTTTCTGGTTAAGAATCCAGAGCCATGGCTTATGTAAAATTACTTACATAAATCATAACTCTCTGTGTCATCAAGATTACCTTTCACTGACCAAAGGACAGAATTGTAAACTGACAAATATATTGCAAACTACAATTGTTCCTGCTCAGATTTGCTGATACTGGTTAAAAACAGTGTTTGACAAAGATTAATTTTCACCACCCTATTTGTAATACATCATGATGACCTGACATTTAAGGGGGTGGATTGATAACTTAAAGGGAAAGGTAACCAGTTAATCAACTACAAAAAGGTTGGCTTGGATATCAGCTACTACAAAATTGTTATGCACCAGATTAGACAAATTCCTTGTGGTGTCCAGTCACACTTGGCCAATAAAGAATTCTTTTTATCTATCTATCTATCTATCTATCTATCTATCTATCTATCTATCTATCTATCTATCATTATCTGGTCAACTATCCATAATGAGTGAAATCAATAGAAACATAAAGATAAAGAGAACAAATTGATATTGACATACAAATTCTATCTACCAATAGCTGAATGGGGGGAAAATAATGTCCCTTCCAGCTTGCAATCCGCCATGCACACTAAATATCTTGTTCAGAGAATGGGAAACATCTGGAAATCATTTAGAGGAATATGGTGAGCCTCTAAAGGGAGAAAATTCCCATTGTATATAAAGAAACCCTCTGCTCAGAGATGAATGGGAAACAATATAGTGAACAGATAATTATGTAGACTTGGATTGATTTGGGAAAAATAATTTGGGAGTTATTGTAAGAAGAAGGTAGGTAGTGCCCCTCCTAGGTAGGACTTTCATACAGAAAATATAAGCTAAAATTACTGTTTTGCTGACAGCACGAGCCTGGCAAGTCGAAACTGAAAAATGTGATATGAAATGTGATGTGAACAATTGTACTTCCTGATTTTTTTTTTCCTGCTGAAATGAGCAATACAGGGGTAAGGCATAATTTGAGTTGGAATAGCATGGATAGGAGTGGCAGTGCTTTTGCTTTTCAATGACTTGAATTTGGATTGGGGTTACGGTTTCAAAGGAAAAGAGTAGACAGTATTTTTCTACTCTTATAATTTTGTCATGGCTCTGATTCAAACACCCTCTTTACCTGTGCAGTGATAAATGAAGAAAACCTGTTCCACATTTTGCCTTGAGCCATTTAGCATGCTTGTCTTTTCCTCCTATCAATGCATGATTTTTTTTTCAAGTGCAGTGCATATTCAAGTGAATATGTTATAAATTAGGAATGAAGTTTGCTGATACAGTTTTTGATTCCCCCCTCCAATTATCTGGGAGGAGCCAGATGAGTAAAGATTAGAATACTGGGGAAATAAAATACCTTTTTGTGACATAGGCCATTTATTATTGCTTTTCTTTGTTAAAATAAGGGACATGTCATATCTGCATAGGGGAAAATCTTTGCTTTTATCATGGACTTTCAGTACACCTTTGAATGATCTTGTAAGTCTGATCTCTAGACTGACAATTTAACCATCTCTGTAATTGCAACAAAGCTTTCTCTGGAAGATGTTGAGTTGCTCCTATATATTTTTGTCATTTCAAAATTGGAATACCAGATTTTTCTTCTCAGAAATCTCTTATCACAGCTTTACAACTGCTGGGGGGGGGGCTTTGAATATTTTCCATTAAAAAAATCTGGCTTCTGTTAAAATATTTCATACATGCAGGACTGTATATTTAACGCACACAAGCTCTCTCCTAGCCACTTCCCTAAGATCATACAGTTCACATAGTTTCAGTCATAAATTTGACCCCAAATCATACAGCCACACTCACCTGCATTTCGAATATGCAAATACATCACATTTATTCTTCCAGAGATTTATACATTGGGAGTATTAAATTAGGAAGACATTTTTAAACGTCTTAAAAACATTTCCATGTTTAGAGAGGATGTTATTTATGGAAAATAGAATGGAAATTGTACCACCTTCATTTTCAGTATGATCGACTAACTTCAACACTTTGAAACAAAGTTTACTCTTGAAGTAGAAAAAAGGGTTCCTTGCTTTTACACACCCTTTTGCACAACTCTAAAGATGTCCAATAGTATGACAAAAATTCTGTAATTATGTTATTGTTATTATGGCCTTTATGTTCCCTGGGTAGTCTGTGCTTTGTATTCCAATGGAAGAGCAGCCAGTCAGAGAATATTATGTTAAATTTCCTAGAAAGTATCCTAAAGACATATTTCCATCCATTTGCAACAAAATATAAGTATAAATATATTTAACACTGAAGTCAACCAAGGCATCACACACATTGTGTATGCCAGGTTGTTCTGAGAGTGAAAACAAAATGATGTGAAATTAAATATCTTTATGCATTGTGAGATTTCAGATGCTTTTATATATGAACTGGGGAGAGAACAATTAAAAAACAACCCCTGGTTTTGTGAATGGTATTGTCCAAATGACTAAATCTTTATTTCTTAAAGTACATGTTCTCTTAGAATAAAATGAGAAGCATATATAACAAATAAACAAGGAGGAACATTTAACAGGGCTATAAAATCCAAAGCAATTTCCTCTTTGCTACAATATCTACCTAGATCAGGGCTGTCAAACTCGCAGCCTGTGGACCGGATGTGTCACGTGCTGGCCCTGCCCCCCCCCCCCGGTTTAGCAAAGGGGAAAAAAGTCCTGATATGTCACATGACAACACGAATTTGACACCCCTGACCTAGATAATAAAGACATTTGATTCCGAAGTTCCCAAGCTTAAGTTTCCCTATATTGCCCTTCTATTGTTATTACCTTTGTGTAGTATAATCAATGTTTTTGGGATGATGGCATTTGGAGGTACCCAACTTTGGGAATCCCTGTTTCTGTCTAACAAATGTCAGCCTTTGTGTAACACTGATACAGTATGTTTGACAACCTGAATTTCTCCCTTCCATTCAACAATAAGGACAAAAGATCCCTGTCATGGTGTGTGTGTGTGTGTGAAACCTATGTTCTCAGAGGTCCTGATGACATTGAAGGAAAAATAGAAATTTGCATGATGAACCAACAGGGTTACCGGAGGGAACATGCTTTGTGCTGTTATAATTTGGACAGTATGTTATTAGGTCTTGTACCATTCATCTATGTGAACCCAATAAATGATTACACTCTGCCATGCTAATATAAAGAGATAAAGAGATATACTTTGTAAAAAAAAATCTATTAGCAGTACTGAAATTATAACACAAAGGCTAAGTTTGTATAATGGACTATGAAAGTTGTAAAGCAATTAAGGGCATAATAAAGCCAGCATGGCTTAATAAAAAGAGTTAGCTACTGGGCTGAAATAGGGGACAACCTCCTGTAGTGCCTTTGCTGGGGCAGAGGCCTTCACAAGCCACCTAGTGGTCAATTCATGTTATACAGTACAGCACACTTAGATGGCCAGCACTACTGTAGGGGAGTACCATGATAAAGTAGAACTGTGAGAATTTAATGCTGTAAATTTATCAAGTTAATCATGAGTTTAGATTTTAAATACACTTGACATTGAGTAAATGTAAGCACACAACAGAGTGCATTTATTTACTGAAGAGGCTCTCCTAGAGCAGATAGTTCCATATAGTTCCATATATGACCTCTGTGATCACATTAAGAACAACTGCATTCTCTTCGCTGATGATGTAAAGCTGTTCAATACCACAGACAATACTACTACCCTTCAAAAAGATCTTGACTATGTATCAGAATGGTCAAACAAATGGCAACTTCAAATCTCAACAAATAAATGCTCTGTCTTACATATTGGCAAAAAAAATCAGAAAATAAAATACAAGCTGAGTAGTAAAGATCTTATTGATGATCCAAGCTTTGTAAAGGACCTTGGAATACTCATCTCTAATGATCTAAGTGCTAGAGCCCACTGTAACTTCATAGACAAAAAGGCATTAAGAGTTGTTAACCTAATCCTACGTAGCTTTTTCTCTGGTAATATCACACTACTAACTAGAGCATACAAAACATTTGCTAGACCAATACACAAATACAGCTCATCAGTCTAGAACCCACATTACGTATTTGATATTAACACAGTTGAGAAAGTCCAGAAATATTTCACAAGAAGAGTTCTCCACTCCTCTACTCATTGCAGAATACCTTATGCCACCAGACTTGAAATTCTAGACCTAGAAAACCTTGAATTACACCGTCTTCGGTCTGATCTAAGTATGATATATAAAATCATACATTGCAATGATTTACCTGTCAATGAATACTTCTGCTTCAACCATAACAATACAAGACCACACAATAGATACAAACTCAAGGTTAATCACACCAAACTTGATTGCAGGAAATATGTCTTAGCAACAGATTGGTCAATGTCTGGAATATTCTACCTGACCCTATGGTTTCTTCCCCAAACCCCAAAAACTTTAACCTTAGACTGTCTACTATTGACCTCATCCCTTTCCTAAGAGGTCTGTAGGGGGTATGCATAAGCACACCAACGTGCCTATCATCCCTGTCCTATGGTTTCTTTTATTTTTCTTATATGTACCCATTTCATGTATTCATAACTATGTATATACTTATACCTATTATCTTGTAAGCGATTGACAAATCAAAATAAATAAAAATAAAATAAGTTATTTTTTTTATGTAAAAAGGGCTTCCTCTAATGTCCAAATGTACAATTCCAGGAGCGATATATCTAGGACAGCTGGCTTTTTAAAACATTATGGGAAGAACCTTCAATAAATATTGTAATATGGAGTTATCTCAGTCAAGATTTTTTTCTATTTACTCTTTCATTAAAGTGAATGATAACATGTGTTTTGGGGATGCATCCAATTATAATGATCATGTGATGAACAATTATAGTGTTCATCATATGATCACTATAATTGGATACATCCCCAAAACATTTAGTAGAGCATGTTAGAATTAGGCATAGTTGTTTTAATTATAAAGCATCCTATATTTTCCATTATTTCAGGATTATTATGAATATTATTTAGTTTTGTAGTAGTAGTAGTAGTAGTAGTAGTAGTAGTAGTAGTAGTAGCAGTACGTTATAAGCAGAATCTCCAATTTCAATTTAATCAGAAACATTTTTACCAGTCTTTCAATGGAGAGATAGTAGTGAATCAATCAGTACTTGAACAAGGAAGAAACAGCACAGTTCTGGGCAGAGGTGGTTCAAGGAGGTGGATAAGAATAAAAAAGAAGATGAAATGAAAGAACCTGTAATAATAGCAGAAATGATGGAGAAAAGAGAAAGGAAGATTTAGAATTGGTCAACACAAGGTGAAGATGAATTGCATTGATTTTGGCTAAAACATCTGACTAGTCTATACCCATTTGTTGCAAAGAAGGTGAAATTGAAGAGTGATTAGCATCTGGCAAAACCTACCTGATAATAAAAGATCCAACAAAAGAGGCAGCACCCAGCAACTACAAGCCAATTACCTGTTTACTAACAACTTTCTAATTGTTAACTTGCATGATAGCTGATGCAGTCCAACAGCATATACTTGAAAATAAACCATTTCCATCTGAGCAGAAAGGAAGCTGCCCAAACAGCACAGGAACAAAGATCAAATTCTAATTGGCAAGATGATTCTGAAAAATAGAATAGAATAGAATTCTTTATTGGCCAAGTGTGATTGGACACACAAGGAATTTGTCTTGGTGCAAATGCTGTCAGTGTACATAAAAGAAATTATACATTTGTCAAGAGTCAAGAATCATCAGGTACAACACTTAATAATAGTCATAGGATACAATAAGCAATCAAATCATACTAGGAAACAGTCAATATAAATCGTAAGGATACAAGTGACAAAGTTACAGCCATACAGTCACAAGTGGGAGGGAATGGGTGATAAGGAGTGATGAGAAGATTAATAGTAATAATAATGCAGACTTTATAAATAGTTGGACAGTGTTGAGGGAATTATTTGTTTAGCAGAGTGAAGGTGTTCGGGAAAAAACTGTTCTTGTGTATAGTTATTCTGATGTGCAGTGCTCTATAGGGTAGGAGTTGAAACAGTTTATGTCCGGGATGTGAGGGATCTGTAAATATTTTCACAGTCCTCTTTTTGACTTGTGCATTATACAGGTCCTCAATGGAAGGCAGATTGGTAGTAATTGTTTTTTCTGCAGTCCTAATTATCCTCTGAAGTCTGTGTCTATCCTGTTGGGTTGCAGAACCAAATTAGACAGTTATAGAGGTGCAGAAACTGTAAGAGAAGGAAAACTTGATTATATCATGGATTAATTACAGGAAGGCATTCAACTCTCTGCAATATGATTGAATAATCAAGTACCTAGAAATAATAGGAATCAGTATAACAGAATAACAGAGTTGGAAGGGACGTTGGATGTCTTCTATTCCCACCCTCTGCTTAGGCAGGAAACCCTATAACATTTCCGAGAAATGATTGTTCAATCTCCTCTTAAAAACCTCCAGTGTTGGAGTACCCACAACTCCTGGAGGCAAATCATTCCACTTTTTAGATGTTCTAACTGTCCTCCTTAGTTCTAGGTTGGATCTCTCCTTGATTAGTTTCCATCCATGGTTTCTTGTCCTGTTTTCAGGGATGTTGGAGAACAGGTTGATCCCCCTCTTCTTTGTGGCAGCCACTTAGATATTGGAACATTGCTAGAACACAGTAGAAAAGGCAGAAGCTTTGTACAAAGGTTGATAGTACAATGGAAGACACTTTGGTGATAGAATGGAAGAAGTTAACAAGACAGGAATCTTCCAAGAAGACTCACTATCACCACTACTATTTGTCATTGCACTGATTCCTCTGTACACATACTGAATCACTCAGGGCATGGCTATTAAATATCAAAAACATCTGCCACACTATCCCTCCTCCTTTACATGGATGATTTGAAGCTGTATGGAAGAACACTGTGTGAAATAGAATTTCTGCTCAACACTGAGCAGAAATATGGTCCATATACGGCACCAAGATATTGCAATGGAATTTGGACTAAATAAATGGCCATGCATGCTACAAAACAGGGAAAATAGTGAAAACTGATGGAACCTAGATGCCCTATGGAAATGATATCAAGAGTCTTGATGAAGATGATCATTATAAATACTGGGGCATCCTTCAAGCTGACAACATCAAACACAATGAAGTCAAGAAAAATGTTAGAAATGAATATATCAAGAGAGTGAAGAAGATCTTAAAACCCAAACTTCGTATAGGAAATACCATCAAGGCAATCTAATTAACACAGTCATTAGATACCCTGCTGGAATCGTGAATTGGTCTAAAGCAAAACTAAAGGCCGTAGATAGGAAATCGAGAAAAATAATGACAATGAATAATTCCCTTCATCCGTGCAACAATGCTGTCAGACTTTATTTACCAAGGAAAAAGGGTGAGCATGGAATGTTTCCAGGAGGAATTCATGGAGAGTTAATACAAATCTTTACCCTAATCACTCTAATAACGCTAACCCTATTTGGATTTTCAGTCTAATGGGATTTTTCCATGAGTTTTACCAAGAAAGGCAAATAAGCCAGTCTAGAAATATGTCAGTTCCCCTAAGCATACCAAACCTACAAAATAGATATCAACACATTTACCGGTATTTGGTGATATCTATTATGAATTCACAGAGACCTAACCCTATCCTGTAAATCTGGAGCACAACTTTAATACCATTAGCAATGACAAAGGCAGCTTTAATCAGAACATCTTACATCCTATGGCAATATCTCCCTCAAACATCCACATCTGCCTATCCCAGGTCCTTGGAAATGTTTCAATAGATAGACAAAAATGCCAAATCCAGTCTGAACATTTGGCTGACTATGTGAAGAACCATAATAATAAGAACAACCATTTTAAAACAAGTGCAGTATATATATGACCTACTATTCAGCAAGGCTTGAGGTGTTCTTTGACACAAAGTTGAATGGGAAAACTAGATGGATCTCAGGGAAATCCCCCCCCCCCCCGAACAGGTTCTGTAACAGTGAAAATCATGCTGCCTAAGCTCCATCAGATGACACTAGTTAGCAGAGAGGACTGGAATATGTTAATTCTTCATGCTTGTACATGGTAAGCCTTTTGCCAAGAAGAGCAGTAAAAGTGATATCAGCACTTTCAGTTGTACTTGGAAGCTTATTGGTAGCCAGTATGGTGAATGATGCTACATAGATGTGATGTGATATGCCCATAATTGCCTGTACCACTGCTTTTAAATGAGTTTCATTTTCCAAATGCAGTTCCATACAGCACATTGCAATAGATCATATACAATAGAGGATAGCCAAAGTTTCATTTATTTATTCACTTATTTATCTTAGTCACAGCTACCAGCTGATTCATGAGCAGGAGCTGTGAAGTCAAGAAATCCCCCAAATTATATATCATCCTTGAAGGGTGTAACTCTGCTCAGAAATAAACATGAAGATGACCCTCCCCCCCCCAAATTATATACTGTAAAGATGCCCTCCAAATCATATATCATCCTTGAAAGGTGATGTGTAATTCTGCTCAGAAATAAAGATGAAATATACTGATCCTGGAGTGATTAAAGATCCATAATCACTTATTCTTATCATAACTGCAATTGAAACTGTTATTTTCCATCCAGACAATCAATTGATCTGGGATTGAGACTTCATCTGGAATTGAGTCATTAGTTATCCCCATAAACTCTTATCCTTGGACTTGACCTTTTCTCTGATATTACATTGAATGGATCCAATCACAGGGAAAGGAGAATCACAACAATGCCATGTTCCCCAGCCCCCAATTCCTACAGGTAGTCTAGGGTGAAGGTATCAAATGTTTCTGAAAGGTAAAGGAGAACCAGAATGGTTGTACTACTCTGAGCTCAGCTCTGCCAGAGATCATCAACAAGCACTGTCTCAGCATATGCCTTAGCCTGAAAAATAACCACAAGGGAACTACATAATTAGATTCTTCTATGACTCTCTGTAGCTGAATCCAAAACACTTTCTCAATACCTTCCCCAAAATGGGGCCATTGGAGACTGTACAAAAATGGTGCAGTACAATTGGGTCCAGTGAAAGCTTCTTGAGGAGGGGATACATCATAATCTAAATGTCCTGATGCTGTAATAGTAGATTTCTGTATATTCAACAAGAAATATTAATATATTATGCAGTTTCTAATTATGCATTTACTATATAATGTCCAATTGTTTGGTCTGGTTAGTTCTTAAGTGTATGATATAACAATGTAGTTCTATCAGCTTCCTTTTAAATCTATGAAAATGAGACATTTATTAGTTAGGACAGAGCTGATCACCAGCTGCATTTTCCCTATGGGAAAGGAAGGGACTTTCATTTGGAAAATCCCATAGTGGCTTTGTAATAAAAATATTCAAGTTAGTTCCAAACCACTTGGCACTACACAGTTGTGATTAAGGATAACACTTCTTCAACAAAGTAACCTGATAATTGATGAGTGGAAAAGATTTGTTGGGAATAGAGTTAACAAATTATTTTTTAAAACTTTATCTTAAGTTTTGGTGTTTTAATTTTTCTTGACTGTTACTTGTAAAAATCTGGCAGTGACCTCCTATTAAAACTTTTAATCTGGAAAGTTACTTTAAGGATGGCAAACATAAAAATAAATAGGTTTTTCTGGAGTGTTGTAACTATGAATCATTCATGTGATTGCAACTATGTATCAGTGCAACTAAGTATCATTCTAGTATTGTAACGATGTATCTTTCTCATGTAAACATTAGACTCCTGTCTGCATTGTAACAATGTATCTTTCTCATGTAAACATTAGACTCCTGTCTCTTCAGTGATCTTTACCAGGCATGCAAAAGAGAAGAGGAGTTAAGCAGCTGTCAATACAGAATGATGTTCTAACTGACCTGGATCGTTGTAATTCACACACATCCTGTTAACCTGTAATTCTAACTGACCTAGATTGTTATAAATCACACACTTTCTGATAACCTGATATCTTAACTAACCTGAGCTATTATAAATCATATGTATTCCTGCTGACCTAAACTATTATAATTCATGAATGTCCTGTTTACCCTGGGCTTTGAAGAATTTCACCCCCCTGTGAAAAAGCATAATAAAAGAGCCTGTGCCGAGGCATTCGGGGCGCGCTCATCCCGAGAAACCTCATCTCGTGTTGTTTCTTCCTCCTTCGCTCCCTCTCATGAGGTGTCCATCTAATGTGGGATGGCAGATACCGCATTTTGGTGACCCCGACGTGATTCCCTAAGGGGGATACGCAGCGGCACGCCCATATCTTATCAGCTCGGTCGGAGCTGTGCATCGCCAGGCGCCTGAGCGAATTGCACCTCATCGGATCTGAAAGACGGTCTCGACTTTAGTAAGTATGGGTGGAGGCTTTTCTCAACAGCAGACGCAGCATCTGAAGGAATTGAGAGAGCTAGTCGCTTCTTCTTCTAAATACTCTGCTAATTTAAAGGGCTCTCCCATAAAAAAGAAATCTATTGCTGCATTATTGGCTTATGTGTGGCAACACTGCCCCAATTATCCAGAGAGAGGGTCCTTAAAATTTTCCAATTGGCAAAAAATTGGTGAATATCTCCATAATCCTCCTCGTGCACCTATTGGCATTTTGGTCACTTGGAGGAAAATTATGGAGGCTTTAAAAGTTCATTATAAAATAGAAGCAGGGAGTGTGTTTGAATCTCCCCCACCAAGTTATGAGAACTTTTCTATTCTTCAACCTTCCGCTCCCGATGATTGTAAAGCAGTAGGGAGCCTCCTTCCATTCAATCCACTTCTTTAAATGTAGAGCCCTCGTGTCCTCCACCCCCCCTCCGAGGAGGGGTGTGTGTTGTAAAAGCCATTCAACAAGCCTTTTGTGAAGGAGAAACAGATGAGGACACCCTTGCAGCTGCCTCCCTTTATCCTATCGTTCAAGCCGGCAACCCTCCAGCTCCTCAGTATACCCCAATGCCGTACAAAATAATTAAGGATTTAAAGGCAGCTTGTAAGGAAAATGGTATTCAATCTCATTATGTACAGGGACTTTTAGGATCAATAACCCAGCCAGGTGCTGACTTGGTAAATGCTGATTGGCGTACATTATTTAACATGTTCCTCACGCCTTCACAATTTTTGGTCTGGGAGTCAGAATTTCTTAAACGTATCGCAGCCGCAGCCGCTAGAGGCTTACCGGCAAATGTCACTTTGGATATGCTTAACGGTACTGGCACCATGTCTACCATTGCCCAGCAGGTTGCCACAGACCCAGCTGCTTTCCCTATAATACAGGAGTGTGCTTTGGCAGCTGCTCGAAAGGTTGATAATGCGGGATGCGTGCCCAACTCTTTCTCTAAAGTTATTCAAGGACCTTCTGAGCCTTTTTCCTCCTTTATAAACCGTCTCACAGAAGCCTTAGAAAGACAAATTGATAATAGAGAGGCTTGTACTGAATTACAAATGAAACTTGCCTATGAAAACGCAAACGCTGATTGTCAGAAAGTTTTGCAACCATTAATTAATAAGAAAAATGTTACCATGGCAGATTATCTTACAGCCTGCCGAATCATAGGAACCACATCCCATTCCATGTCTACGCTGGCTACAGCCATTACTGAAGGCATGCAGCAGAATATGGGCTCTCTTCTTCCCATTTCCCAACAAAATACTCGCAAAATGGGAAATTGTTTTAATTGTGGCAAGCCAGGTCACTTTAAAAGCCAATGCAGGGTCCTGGGCAGGGGAGCAAATATGTCAAGAAACCAGGTTGCTCGCCCAATGACACCATGCCCTCGATGCCAAAAGGGCTATCACTGGGCTAGTCAGTGCAGAGTCCAAAAGAATGAACAGCAGAATAGCCCTGCAATCACTCAAAAACCTTTTTTGAATCAGGGAAACTAGAAACGGGGCAGGCAGCCAGCCCCACAACAAAGGCTGCTGAAACTTGCAACTTTTCTTCTTTCGCTTATGATCTTGTTGCTAATGAAACTGTTACTTATTTTCCTGGTGTCGCTGACTTTCTCTTTGTACATCCTGTTCAGCCTTTTCATATGCCCCCCGATATCCCAGTGCTAGTTTTTCCTGTAAGGGATTTAGCTGAACAAGGTATTCTTGCCTCTCCTTTTCTGCATGACCCCACTGTATTGTCTGATGTCTGTCTGTATGTACTAGCTAATACAGAAGTTACTATAAATGAGGGGGATGTTGTGGCAAAAATGATTGTGCTCTTAGACCAACAACAAGAGCAACTCTATGCAATTGAAAGACCAATTAGTCAACCAAAACCTACGGTGACATTCTTATTGAATGGTCGATCCTTTCTTGGTCTTTTAGATACTGGAGCGGATATTTCCGTCATCCGAACCGCTGAGTGGCCGGACACCTGGCCTGCAGATGTGGCACCAGCGGTGAGAGGAGTGGGGGGACTCCAGGAGACTCGCATTAGCAGAAACTGGGTAAAAGCCCATTCCCCTGAGTCTCAATGTGTTGCTTATATTAAACCAGCTTTAATTCCTCTGTATACTAACTTGTGGGGAAGAGACCTTATGTCACAGTTTAATGCGCAACTTACTCTCCATTAACCATGCTTCGTTTATGTTTGACTAACAATAACCCTGTGTGGATTGATCAGTGGCCTCTCCCTTCTATAAAACTTGAAGCCTTACATTCTCTTGTTCAAGAACAATTAGATAAAGGTCATCTAGAACCCTCATTGAGTCCATATAATACCCCAGTTTTTGTTATCAAAAAGAAAAACGGCGCTTGGCGTCTACTTCAGGATTTAAGGGCTGTGAATTCGGTCCTCCTTCCAATGGGACCCCTGCAATGTGGTCTTCCAAATCCTAACATAATTCCTCAAGAATATGACCTTATCATTATCAATTTAAAAGACTGTTTTTTCTCCATTCCATTACACCAGTTAGATAGAAAATTATTTGCTTTTACTGTACCAACCTTAAATAATCAGAGACCTACCAAACGATATCAATGGAAAGTCTTACCACAAGGCATGTTAAACAGTCCAACTATGTGTCAATTTTTTGTGGATTTAGCCTTGCAGCCCTATAGAGACAAATATCCTCATTTTTTAGTCTATCATTACATGGATGATATATTGGTATCTGCACCTGGTCCAAAGAGCACGGTATTAAAAACTCTGCCATGCCTGAACTCTATTTTAGGTAAAGCAGGTCTCACTATAGCCCCAGAAAAAGTTCAATCCAAACCACCTTTTTTCTATTTAGGTCACAAGTTACTTGCTTCAGCTGCTATTCCTTCTCTTCCCCTCCCCACACTTCCCCCGAAGCCAACACTTGTGATTTTACAGCAGTTCCTGGGAACCTTAAATTGGGCACGTCCTTATTTGGGTTTGACTACAGCTACATTAGCTCCTCTCTTTAACGCTCTCACGCAAGGTAAAGCCCCGTCTGATGTTATCATTCTAAACAAAGAGCAGTTACAGGCATTGAAAGACATTTCCCATTTAATGGCTATTAGATGGGTGGATCGGGCTATAGAAAATTGTCCTTTATCAATTGCTTTACTAAATACTGCTCAGAGACCAACAGCTGTCATTATGCAAATTCATCAGACACAGGTTCTGATCTTAGAATGGCTGCATTTGTCTCACACCCCACGGACCACAATTACTAATAAAGCCTCTGCATATTCTCAGTTGATCTTTAAAGGTCGACAAAGATGTAAACAACTCATGGGATTTGAGCCTGTTTGCATATTCACTCCTTGTTCATTGACTACTTGGGAAATGCTATGGTGTAATTCAGAAGAAATGCAATACTCTTTAGAAGAGTGGCCAGGGCAAATTTCTTGCCATTTACCAGTTGATCCATGATTCACTTTTCTTAAAACTCTCCCTTTTGAATGGCATTCCCCCCTCTCATTATCTCCATTAGTAGATGCACCTACACTTTATGCCGATGGAGGAAAAATGTATGGCACTTGTGCATGGCACCAGGAGGGAGAGTGGAAAACTAAAATTACCCCTCCACAATCTTCTGCTCAACAGGCAGAACTTGCTGCATCTCTTATTGCTTTTCAACAGTTTCAAAAGACTCCTTTTAATTTAATAGTAGATTCCTTATATGTTTCTCAGATTTTGAAAAATATATATCAAGCCTATTTATCTCCTAGCATATCTGTTTCTTTGTTAAAGTTATTGCTTTCTCTACAGCAATGTATCAACAATCGCACACATCCATTTTTTGTAGCACACATCAGGAGCCACCAACCTCTTCCTGGTATATTACAGGAGGGAAACAAGGTGGCCGATGCAGCTGCTTCAGCAGCATCAGGTAAATCAATTTGTAATCTGACAGCATCACAAAGTCATAGCTATTTCCATCAAAATAGAAAAGCATTACAAAAACAATTTTCCTTATCCCAGGCAGAGGCTACTGCAATAATACAACAATGCCCCACATGTAGCAAGCAAGCACATTCCATTCCTATAGGGGTTAACCCTAGAGGATTAAAAGCTTGTGAAATTTGGCAAATGGATGTAACTCAGTATCCACCTTTTGCCCCATGGAAATATTTACACGTTTCAATAGATACATATTCAGGATTTATTCTGGCTACTCCTCAAAGGGGAGAAGCTGTAAAACATGTCATCAATCATTCAATTCGTACCTTTGCTTCGCTGGGACGTCCAAAAGAAATAAAAACAGATAATGGGTCTGCCTATACAAGTTCTGCTTTTCAGGACTTTTGTAACAGATGGGATGTAATCCACAAGTTTGGGATTCCCTACAATAGCCAAGGGCAAGCTATTGTAGAACGGGCTCATTTGTCTCTGAAAAGTGCTCTTGATAGATATTCATTGCGGGAAAAACCCCCGAACCTCCCAGCATTGCAAAACTCTCTTAACATTTGTCTTTTTACTCTAAACTTTCTTAATTTAACTGGAATTCCTCCTACTTCTGCTGCTTTTCGTCATTTTTCCTCCCCCTCTCCCCCTCCTAACAGACCTTTGCTATATTGCCAGATCCAGCCTGGCAGGGTCCTGCTGAACTCCTTACTTGGGGGAGAGGATACGCTGCGATCTTACTGCCAGACAAAACCACTTGCTGGATCCCTGGTCGGGCGGTAAGACCCTATCATGGGAAGTCCTCCGATACATCTGCATCTTAAACTCTTCCTGATATTATTGCCTATATCCTCTTTGCAATTTCTACCTTATTCATATCCTACTTATACTTTTGTTCAACATGGTCATTGGACCACATTAGAATTTCGCTTTAGTAAATATGATAATGACTGTCCTATTGTTTGTTGGCATAATAATCTTCCCATAAATCTATCTCCTTATATTCACACATATTTCAACAAAACACATGCTTCCTGTCAAAAGATTATTCGTGTTAAAGCTACTCCTTTAACAGAAGGCTCTTATACTTGTTCCATGAGGGTACGTCATGAAAATGCTACCTGTAGCTTCTGTCACTTCTGTTTTGTTTACAGAACACTCTACCACTCGCTCTTTTGTTTCTCCTTTACTCTTCCTATGGAAAGGAACCTTAAAATTTTTTCCTCTTTTTAATCTAAACATAGGGGGATCTAAATGTCCTTATATTGTATCAAGGGTTTCCCCACCCCACTTAACGTCCTTAATGAATGATCAAGTTAATCTTCATTGTCATTATTGTAATTATTATCCTTTTTCTACTAATTGTATTCCTTCCTCATATCGTAAATGCTCCACAACTAATTTGTCCCTAGCTCTTTCTCCTACCTGTCATGCTTTTATATACCCAAACTCTGATCCTGTCAACAAACGACGCTTCAAAAGAACTGCCCATGACGATCCGCAGAAGCCTCATAGAAGATACAATATTACGTGGACTATAACTGACTTTCAAGGTGTTCGTTTAAACTTCACAACCAATTTTTCTCGCATAGAAGACTTTTACCCACTGCTTCAATTCGATTTGGCAGAGATGCTTGTAGGCTCCATCGCTTACAATTCACCTTCTCATACAACGGAGCCTAATCATAGATTTGTGAATGAACATAGGTTTTATGTATGCCCCGGACAACCCGTTTCTGACACTCAGTCCCCTGCCCAACGACTTTCTGACTGCGGGGGGTTATCAGATTACTTTTGCAAAGACTGGTCGTGTGTTTCAACTGGACACATTTATTGGGATCCGGGCACTAAGGGTGATCTCATTACTGCCACTCGCACCACATGGAATATTCCATGTGGTGCGAGTGGCAGTAATGAGATCACCCTTAGTGCCCGGATCCCAATAAATGTGTCCAGTTGAAACACACGACTATTCCATGTGGTGGTAGAAAATGGCCCAGATGCAACCCAGTAACCATAAGGTTCACAGACAAAGGCAAGGAAAGTACTTTATGGGACACTGGCTTGAAATGGGGTGCTCGCTTAAAAATACCTTGGCCAGGAGAGCATCATGGAAATATTTTTTACATTCAACGTCACATTGAACTCCCTCATTTTGACCCGGTGGGACCACATGAAAAGACTATTAAATCCCCTTTCTTGCAACCCATAACACAAGAAATTAACCCATTGATTCCATTGATCAAAGCTTCCTATGCCTTGCTGAACTCCTCAAACTCATTAATTGCCTCCACATGTTGGCTTTGTGCTTCTGCCTCTCCACCTTTTTATGAAGCCATCGCTTCCCAAGAACCCATTGTTAATTCCACATCAGATGAACTTTGCCGTTGGAGAAACTCCACTATTACTGTTTCTTCCATCACTGGGGTTGGTTGTTGTTTGGGAAATATTCCATCCAATTACTCACAATATTGTCATAATGTTTCTAATGGCTATCATTGTCGATTATATCTTCCTAAGCATCGCCTTAGGAAGCATCGCCTTGGCCGCTACCACACCGTTGGGGGATATGCTCCAGTCTACACCTCTTCAGGAGGAAATTTAACATCACGCCTAAAAGGAATGTATTTTATCCCTGGCAAAAATTCTGTCTGGGCTTGTAACACCGGTCTCACAGCATGTGTCTATGGGGATGAACTTGTTAAATCCAAATCATTTTGTATTCAAGTATGGCTTGTACCAAAAATTAATGTGTATAACTCTGATGATTTTATATCCCTACAGGCACCCATGGAATACCCTCTCAGAGCAAAACGGGAAATTATTAGTACTCTCACTTTAGGTCTACTGCTTGCTCTGGGCGCCACGGGCGCAGCCACGGGCATTGCAGGACTAGCTGTTTCTGACAAAAGAATTACTGCTCTGGGTTCAGCCATTGATGATGATTTATTACGAATTGAAAAATCAATCATAGCTTTGCAAAACTCCTTGACATCCCTCTCGGAAGTAGTCTTGCAAAATCGTAGAGGTATAGATCTGTTATTTTTAAAACAAGGGGGATTGTGTGCTGCGCTTAAAGAAGAATGTTGTTTCTATGCTGATAGCAGTGGGGTCGTGCTGGATTCTATGAATGAATTAGAAAAACGCTTAAAAGATAGAGAAAAAGAAAGGTCAAACATGTATAATTGGTATCAAGGTTCGTTTTCTATTTCACCATGGCTCACAACCCTTTTAACTGCATTGGCAGGACCATTAATAATCATTATATTGATATGTATTATAGGACCTTGTTGTTTTAATAGAATATTGCAATTTTTTAAAGATCAATTATCTTCCATGACTGCTGATGCTGATGTGTTATTGCAAGCTCATGTTATGTCTTTAACACTGGATGAAGAAATGTCATTGCTGAGTTACCGCTCCTTGGACAACCCTGATGCTGACGGGTCGCATGCCTGCCTAGATGACGGGGACGGAGAACATTTCAGAAAAATAGTTCCTGTCTTCTTGGACAAGGAAGAAGACTCGTCATAAAATAATAAAAACAGAGGAGATGTTGTAACTATGAATCATTCATGTGATTGCAACTATGTATCAGTGCAACTAAGTATCATTCAAGCATTGTAACGATATATCTTTCTCATGTAAACATTAGACTCCTGTCTGCATTGTAACAATGTATCTTTCTCATGTAAATATTAGACTCCTGTCTCTTCAGTGATCTTTGCCAGGCATGCAAAAGAGAAGAGGAGTTAAGCAGCTGTCAATACAGAATGATGTTCTAACTGACCTGGATCGTTATAATTCACACACATCCTGTTAACCTGTAATTCTAACTGACCTAGATTGTTATAAATCACACACTTTCTGATAACCTGATATCTTAACTAACCTGAGCTATTATAAATCATATGTATTCCTGCTGACCTAAACTATTATAATTCATGAATGTCCTGTTTACCCTGGGCTTTGAAGAATTTCACCCCCCTGTGAAAAAGCATAATAAAAGAGCCTGTGCCGAGGCATTCGGGGCGCGCTCATCCCGAGAAACCTCATCTCGTGTCGTTTCTTCCTCCTTCGCTCCCTCTCATGAGGCGCCCATCTAATGCGGGATGGCAGATACCGCACTGGAGCTTATCTGTTTTATTTTAGAGCAATACCACATGCAGTTTTTATTAATCAGACGCTATTATTAAATTTGCAATATTAGTAGAAATATATACAGTATATTTATATTATAGGCAATGTGAATGATAGGAAAAGATCAGTTATAAATATTTATAAACATGGCAGATTCTATCTTTTCATCTAGGACCAACATTTGGAAAAGTAAGATTTTTTTAAACTATTACAATGTTGTTGGTTTTGTTAGAAATAGATGTGTCGCTTGTTGCTCCATCAATAAGCCACACATCTGGGCATTCCAATTGTAGGGGGCAAATAGAATTATTCATTTGATTTCTATCTTATCTTTTTTTCAGGAGATTTATATGGCATTCAGTACACATCCATTTTCTCCATAACATGAAGTGTGTAGGTTAGAATGAAAAATTGTGACTCATCAAAATCAGTTGATGACCTTCCAAGACTGAAGGTTAAATCTGGGTTTTCTTATAGTTATTAACATAATAAACATTCAAAAGTGCATTAGTTCCAGCAATATTTCCCCCTGTTTTATTGCAAATTAACTGGTGTTTTCTTCCAAATACTCTTTAGACAGGAACACCTATTCTTGTTCATTTTAAAAAGACATTGTAGTTGTGAAAATGGCTTTCTTTGATTTTTCCCCCTCACATATTTGTTTGGGTTTGAATTTAAGTCCTCACCATCTTAAGAACTTTATGGAATTTTACTATATTGTACTCCTTTTGACCACAGCCAATTAAGTATATTCAAAATCATCTGAATGCTTTCAGTTTTTAAGCGCTGAATTTCAGAATCCAACTTCTAGTGCAAGAGTCTTCAAACTTGGCAAGTTTAAGACTTGTGGATTTCAACTCCCAGAATTCCTGAGCTAACATGACTGGAGGAGGAATTCTGGGAGTTGAAGTCCACAAGTCTTAAAGCTGTCATGTTTGAAGACCCCTGCTCTAGTAAAATGCTAGTTGAGGCATAAGTGTGCAAAAAGCAAACAAAAACATGATTTACAGCAGAGCTAAAAATAAATTATTTGCAAATGTTATTGTATATAAGAAAATGAATATGATTTTGCATAATGGCAGTTGCTATCAGACATATTACTTAATGATGTTTATGCCGTGAAATTACATTAAAATAAATATTTGTGTTCCACATCCATGCCCTTTTTGTTTGTTGTTGTTGTACAGGTGTTCCTATACCTTTATATACATATACATCAGAGGTGGTATTCAGCAGGTTCTGACCAGTTCTGGAGAACTGGTAGCGGAAATTTTGAGTAGTTCAGAGAACTGACAAATGCTACCTCTCACTGGAGATTTTACAGTATCCTTCCCCTGCTAGGCCCACCAAGCCATGCCCACAGAACTGGTAGTAAAAAAATTGAATCTCACGACTTATATACATGCATCATTTTAGGATGCATGAAGTTTTTGTAGTTTGTTTTCTTACTTTAGACTTCCAAAGATGACAATAATATACAGTGATAAAGCAACAGTAATATTCTTACAGTGAGTTCTTCACAGTAAAAAAAAGAAAAAAGAAAAACATCCCATTCATTTTCCTTTTTAGAATAAAACTAAGAATCCCAGACATTATTCATTAAAAAAATCAAATCATGTTACATTAGAAAGAAATTCTTGTTGAAGTTGTCTTAACTTTATATTAGTTCTGTGCCAGAAGACCAATAACTCAGCAAAATCTCTTGTTTCTTCTCCTATTCCTCACATATTGTTGTATTATGCCCACAGATTAAAGACATTACATGTCTGCCACTATAGGTATGCATCCTTTAGCAAGGCAGTGATTTGGAGAGATATCTGAAGCTGTTGTCAGTGAAGTAAAGGCAAATAATTAGGTTAAACTTTAAGTTTTTCTACTTCATGTTCCCTAGATTACTGCTGATGTGTTGTTTTCTAGTATCTTCCAATAAATAGTTCCAGGTTTAGGCTTATTTCAATGAATAAACATTGCTTTAATCAAAAGCAGAGATCTCAGCAATCATTCTTTCCCAAAATCTACAGACCCATACTGCTTGAGAATCTTCAAAATTTGTTTACTTACTTTTATTTATTCAAAGTTGTTATAACTGCCCAACTCTCTTGTTCAAAACATCTTTCAGGTAACAGGTTGGTGAAAGCTACTGAGCGCTGAACCAATAGATAAAATCTGTGCAGGTTTTGATATTTTAGATAGCACTACATCAAAGGGGGTAAGTTAAGAAAGAATGAGAGGCTATTGACGTCAGGGATACATAGTACGATTAAATTAATGAGCCATCACCAAAGCCTATGGTTGGCTAATGATAGACGTTTAAGACAGCTTCTTAAATGAAATTGAATATTATTGAATGTCAATATCTGAGATAGCAATCTATCTGTCTGCGTACATATCACTTGCATTTATTTTTTAAAAAAATCAGTAGAAGGTAATACAAACAAACAAACAAACAAACATCAGTTTTTATTTCCATATATAGCATGACTTATTTTGTTCAGGACTAAATATTAAAATTTTGACTAAGTGTTTTTCTGATCTAGGAGTCACATGTATCAATTTGAAATATCTGCTGAGAGTATCTTATCTTTGGCTTTAAAAAAAGCAAATGAAAAGAAACACAATAACCAGGGTTCCAAAACTTTTTTATTTTAAATAGTTTTTATTCAAGAAAAAATATTTTAAAAAGAGAATAATGTTCTCACATTTTACAGTGTTTTCATAACAGTGTGCATCTCTATTAGTGTTACTTAAGATCATTTACTACAAAGATATCTTAAATCTAATTCCTGATTTCTTACTTATCTATGTTAATATTAATACATCGTGATACATTGTTTGTTTTCCTATGTTACTACACTACTACACCTATATACATAGCTATACTATACATATATTCATAGCTATATTTCTGTTGTTCCATAATGTTTCTTTAATCATTTTCATTATACTTCTTTATTTCCTTTTCATTTAACCATTTGTCCCATGTATTCCATGTTGTAAAACATTCTCCCTCTTCCTTGTTTTTTAATATCATGGTTAATCTAATCATTTCTGCACATTGGTAAATTTTGTTGATTACTGCTAAATCTGTGGGTACCATTGTTAATTTCCAATTTTGGGCAAAGGCTATTCTTGCTGCTGTGATGATGTGTAGTATTAGATGCTGTTGTTTTTTACTCTTATGACAGTTCTGGTGTTCCCAATAAGAAGGTCTCTGGGTTGAGTTTAATCTTTAATTTTGTCATATCTTCCATCCATCCCTGTATTTTAGACCAGTATTTTTGAGCTTTGGGGCATGTCTACCACATGTGAAAATACGTTCCCTATAGTGGCTATAATTGCACTTCCAGCATTTGGGTGACATATTGGGAAACTTTTTTGGCAATCTTGCCAGTGGAAGGTGCCAGCGATAGAACATTTTATATGATACTGATAACATTAATTTATAGTTGATTTGTCATGTTCGTTTCCATGGTTCTAAGTGGATGTTTGGACCGCAATTTTTAGCCCATATTATCATATTCTCCTTAACCGTTTCCTCTTCCATTTTAAATTCCAATAAGGAATTGTATAATTTAGTAATCATTTTTTTTCACTTCCTTGTAATATTTTGTCTAATTCCTGTTCTTTGTTGTAAAATCCAGATTGTTCCTTTTCTTTTTTATATTTTGTTTGAATTTTGAGGTATGGCCACCACCCAATTTCAATTCCTTGTGTTTTGAGTTGTATCTGTGATTTCAGGTCACCTTCATCTGTTATGAGTTCTTTGTATTTTATTGTTTTATTCAGATCCATGGCATTAGGATATATTAATGCCTCCATTGGACATAGCCAGAGAGGTATTTTCACATAGTGTTTTTTTATTGCCTCCCATACACATAATAGAGCGTCTCTTATCCAGTGTTTTTGAAAGTAGCTATGGGTTCTGTTTTTCCCATCCCAAAGAAACGTGTGCCAGCCAAGCAGGAAACCTTCTATTGTCAATATTCTTTTATCCTCCAACTTAATCCAATCCTTAATCCAAGCACTCGCTGCAGCTTGGTAATATAGCTCGAAGTCTGGAAGGGACAGTCCTCCCTTGCTTTTAGTATCCTGCATTAATTTATATTTTACTCTTGCTTTTTTCTTTTGCCAAATAAATTTATTAATTCTTCTATTCAAGTCTTTGAAAAAAAAATTTCTTCAGTTTGACTGGCACGGTTTGTCTCCCAATAATTCCTTGGGATTTTTTTTTTTAAAAAGGAAGCAGAATAATTATTGTGGTATAAAATACTGGAATGTAAACAGTGTTTATGCCTAACATTTGTGGAACAAAAACAAAATATAACTTTGGGACTGTTTCACAGATATAAGCTCAGAAGTAGAATATAATGGGCCACACAGAATCTGTACTGGGGTTGTTTCACTATTATAGGATCCTCTTACTGGCCTTATAACATCTGCATGCATTGTTATACCTCGGGTTTTTTGGGGGGTGGATTATTGCTAAAAAATTTAACAATTAGTTAAAATAAAATGTTTATTGGATATAAGTAGATCTTATTTGCAACACAGTCCACAAATTAAATATACACAGTTTTTTAACTGTGCTTTCATTAAACAGGTTGCAGAGGCAGCAAAGCAGGAACTAGAGGCTTTAGGGAGGGATGGACAATCTGTCCAATTGTCTCTTCCAATGACTGTTATCCAGTAACAGCATTTTAATTGGGTAACATGACATTAAAATGACAGATGGTAACTTTAACTGAACAGATTCAAGCAGAATAATAACAGTCTGCCACTATTTCTCTGTAAAGTCTTGGAAGTAAAGAAGTAAAATTTTTAGCGATGTATTTATACTGTTTCATTCAGACATATTACACATCGTGCTAGTCCTTCCCCATCCTGATGTACACTAGTTATGCTAGTTAACAATTCCTATCTTTCTCAGGCCATGAAAGATGGTTACACTAAGCCAGGATCAAATGACAAAGAATTCTAAAAATAGAAGATGATGTCTTGCTATATGAAGTCTCTGATGTATGTTTTGAAAGTATTTTATAAATCACTTTATGATATTATATGTGCCCATAGTTTCTGTTGTGAATGCATAAATGTTAAATAAAGTTATCTTGAGCTTGAAGTCAAGTGCAGGGTTCTGGCCCTGCATTTCTGATTGGCTGTTAATGGCAAGATCAGATTGGTCTGTGCAGGAGGATCTGATTGGCCATTAACGGGCCATTCGGATTGGTTAACAGAGCTAGTGTTTCTGGATTGTTATTGGTTGAAATAGCTATTGGGTTGCCTATATAAGGAAGGCTTTAGCAGCCATCCAGTTGAGCTGTCACACCATGTAAATAAAGAGTTGAAGTTCATCGTTTCACCGGCTTGTCTCCATTCCTTCTCGCCCATGCTCCAAACTTAACACTGGCGATGAAGGTGGGATGTGGAGACGTCAGAACTGAAGGGGGCTAACTATCGCCAATCGACAGGAAACTGTCCTGTAAGATGAGAACCAGTAAACCACTCCTACAGAAACCGAACCTTGAATCGCCCCACGAAGCGAGAAGAAGCTCACCAAACTATCACTATCGGTCACGCCTCTTCCTTGGATGCTAAGAAAATCCGAGTTACAGTGGCCATCGAAAATCAGCCTTGCCAAATGGAAGTTGACTCAGGATCGTCTCTCTCGATGGTCTCCTGGAGGACCCTCAAGCAACTCATCCTTACTATCCGGCGCCAAGACCTCCGTTCCCAAAGACTTATCCTTAAAGACTATCAAGGGAATCGGATCCCTGTCGTTGGATCCAGCCGAGTCCGGGTTTCATTCAAGAATCGCACGGCGTACTTACCTCTGACTGTGATCGACAAAGATCGGCCTAGCCTGCTAGGCCTCCAATGGTTCACGCCACTCGGCATTGAAGTGGCAGGCATTAACCGAATTGGCGGCAGTGACTGGGAGGAGGACCTCGTCCATGAATTCAGTGACATCTTCGCAGAAAAACTAGGCAAGTACAAGGGGACCCCGATATCATTCAGCCTTAATCCAAAAATAGCTCCCATCCGCCTTAAGCCCCGTCGAGTTCCGTTTGCCTTAAAACCGAAAATCGACGAACAGCTTGATAAGTTAATAGCTCAGGGAGTGTTAGAGCCAACCGATCACTCTCCCTGGGAGACCCCAATCATGACACCAATTAAGCCGGACGGTTCAATCAGAATTTGTGGGGACTATCGGGCCACCCTGAACAACACCCTGCAGCAAAATGCATATCCGGTGCCGGTGGTACACCACCTCCTCCATTCCCTGGGGGGCGGAAAAGTCTTCACTAAACTAGACTTAGCTCAGGCATATTAACTACCAGTTGATGAAAAGACGGCACAGGCACAGACGATTGTGACGCACCGAGGTGCCTTTAAATGTACCCGGCTCCAGTTCGGAGTCAATGTAGTCCCGGGGATTTTTCAGAACCTTATGGAAAGGCTACTACAAGGGATTAAAGGCGTGGTCCCCTACTTTGATGATGTGTTAATTGCTGCGCCTACTACAAAAATCTTATGGGATCGCTTAAAGTTAGTTCTACAGAAATTCAAAGACGCAGGTCTTAAAGTGAAAAAGAATAAGTGTAAACTGTGTACAGATCGTGTTGAATTTTTAGGGTATTTAATTGACAGTCAGGGTATCCACCCTACCGACAGCAAATTGAGAGCAATAAAAAACGCTCCCAGACCCCGAAATAAGGCCGACCTCCAGGCGTTTTTAGGCCTTATCAATTTTTATAACTTATTCCTACCGCACACAGTGACCATTGCTGAACCTTTACATTGTTTACTGGACAAAAAAGCAATTTGGGTATGGGGTCATAGAGAAGAGCAGGAGTTCCGTAATGTGAAAAAACTACTGACTTCTGATGCTATACTAATGCAGTACAATGAGACCTTGCCGTTAAATATCACGTGTGATGCATCACCTTTCGGAGTGGGTGCCATTTTAAGCTACGTATTACCTAATGGTAGCGAAGCCCCTGTTGCCTATTTTTCAAAGATGCTTTCGAAAACTGAGCGAAATTATAGCCAGATCGATAAAGAAGCCCTTGCGATTGTGTCTGCTGTTAAAAGATTCCACGAGTACGTGTATGGCCGGGTTTTTACTATCGTGACTGACCACAAACCGTTGCTGGGGATAATAGCCGGAGATAAACCGACTCCCTATATATTATCTCCTAGGATGACTCGCTGGTCAGAATTCTTGGCTGCTGTTTTCCGGTTTCGCGTGGCTTCGGGGCAGCAGGAATTCGCGACAGCTCGCGATTCCTGCTGTGCTAGCCGTCGAGGTACCCCCGATCCAGATGGGTCAGGGGGATATGGCTGCCCTGTAGGGACAGCTGAAGAGAGAGGGGAGTCGGATAGGGAGGTGGGGGTGTCGCAGACCCCCCCCTTCTCTGGGAAAACCCCTTTTTCCCAAGGCGGTGGAGCGGCGGTCAGCAATGGCCGCCACGAAGAAGCCAGCAACCGGGTAAGATTGTGCTGTAGGAAGTGTGAAGAGTGAAAGTTTTGTCTGAGCCGGGTCAAGTAACATCTTTTAAATTGCCTGGAACTGAGCTGTTTGAATTGCTGGAGGATACATTGTATCCCTAAGAAGAGCGAAAAGCGGCGGAGAAGCTGTTAAAGGGAACTTTTTTTTTTTTCTTTACTCTCCCACCCCATGGAAACAGCAGAAATATTTGGATATATTGGACATTGAAAGTGAATTGCTTTGAGAGTTGAAACTAAGAGACAAAAGGATTCTTGGACATTGAAAAATTTAAGAAATTGGAAAACTCTTGTTGGAGGTATGGATTTCTGATTATTTAAAATTGACATTGCAAGTGGGAAGGGAGAGAAAAAAAAATTGGAGCAGAAGCTGAAAAAGGAGGAGATTGCCTAGAATCCCAAAGGAAGATATATGGTAATTGGACCTCTTTGATTAAAAATTAACCCCAGAAAGAGAAAGAGAAGAAGGAAGAAAAGTATTAACTTTTGGAACTTTTTTTTTTAATTGCTTTTGATTGTCTTTGATTAAAAATACTTGTGGTTGTTTTGGAAAAAGTTTCCCTTTTCATAATGGCATCGTTTGTGGATGAACTAGAGATTGAATATCAAAAATATAAAAAAGAAGATACTTTGGGCACTTTGTTTCAATTCTTAGAAATGGCGTTATGTACTTATGAAAAGTTGATTACGCAGCAGAAGGACTGGGACAAGGAAGAAGAGGAAGAAGAAGCCATCTTTGATGAACAATGGGTCCCTTCCGGAGAGGAGGAGAAAAAGGATAAGAAAAAGGGGATTTTAAGAATTATAAAAACAACCAAAAGAGAGAAAAATGAGCGAAAAGGTGGAGGCAAGGTTAGAAAGCAAAGGAAAAGGAGCAAGAAAAGCGAGGAGAAAAAGCAAAGGGGTAAAAAGGGCAAGGAGAAGAATAAGCAAGAGAGAAAGGGGGGGAGGAGAAGCCTTAATGGGGGGAAGCAAGACCTAAAGAAAAAAAGTTTATTTAGAGACAATGGGTGAATTTAATTTAGATTAAAAGAGGGATTCTGGAGGGTACATAAGTTTCTGTTTTTATATGTGCATTTAGAATATAAAATTCATTATGTAATCTTAGAATCTTTTAAACAGAATCCCAAGAAAAATTGCTATACGAAGTATTTTTAAGTTAGGGTAATGAGTTATAGATGTTACTCCAATTGGTGTACAGGAGAAGTATAGTAAAAGAAAAAAAGATGAATGGATAATTGGAAATAGAACAGACAAAGAATGTTGTTGAAAATGGTAATAAGATATGGAAGGATATATATGCTTTTTTTTGGATTTTGCATATTGATAAAAGGCAATAAAATTTTAATTAATAAGAAATAATTGGGATGGAAAGGAGAAGTAGGGATAAGATATGAAGTTAATACTATATGAAGTATTGATATTATAATTTGGAAATGTTATGCCTTATTGGTCTTTTATTATTATTTTTTCCTAGAAAAGAATTTATAAGCTGTTATGCCTTGACTCTTTGTGCATTGTTTTTATAAAACTGATAAAAATGGTTTTTATATATATATATAAAAAAGAAAATGATAATAAGATATGGAAGGATATATGGGATGAATATGATGTTTGAATTTGTGTCTGTGTGAAGAGTTTTAACCCGGGAACAGACAACCTTCAGAAAAGATCTTTTAGTTTTGTTTATGTTTTGTGTTTTGTGTGTATTGTGTTTTTTGTAAAACTAATAAAATTTGTTTTTTATTAAAAAAAAAAAAGAATCAATAAAACCTTGGAGGAATGTTAGATGAGAATAATTGTAAACAAGCCAGAAAGAAATGAATATGATGACTATAAAATGGATAAATATAGAAAAGAAATGAAATTGAATAAGAGTAAAGAGAAATAATGAGAAATTTGCTGAAAGATATTTATGTGTCCATATGGAAATGGGATAAATTAGAATTATGTTGTATAAAAATAATGTTTTATTCGACTTGTAAAAATTTATAATGTTAAGAGGTTTTATGTATTTATGTATTTAATGGTTAATGATGTGTTGTTTTATCTTTAAAATTAATAAAATTTGTTTCAAAAAAAAAAAAAGAATTCTTGGCTGCTTATAATTATCGGCTACAATACCGACCGGGGAAAGCCATTCCCCATGCCGACGCATTGAGCCGAACACCGCTTCCAGATACTCTTGATGACCCCGCACCTACAGTAACCACGTTGCAGATCGAAACACTTCATGTGCCGCCATTAACTGCCCGTGATATCGCGAGAGAAACAAGACGTGACCCCACCTTAGCGCGAGTCCTCAGTTGGGTGGAATGCGGATGGCCATTGGACCAAACACCAGACGACTTTGCACCATTCAAAAGTCGCCAAACAGAGTTGTTTTCTCAAAAGGGCTGTATCATCTGGTATGATAGAGCTGTTATCCCAGAGCGACTCCAACAAGCAGTACTGAGAACCTTGCACGATGGCCAACCGGCATCGTGCGAATGAAAGCCCTCGCACGAAGCTACGCATGGTGGCCGGGCATCGACAAGCAAATCAAGACTTGGGTCAAAGCTCATCATAGGTGCCAAGAAGTGAGCAGCGCTCCACCAAAGACAATCCCAACTGAATGGAAAACACCACAGGGACCCTGGTCCCAGATTCATCTGGACTTTGCTAGGCCGACCAAAGGCCACACCTTCTTGTTAACCGTCGACGCCTACTCGAATTGGCTCGAGATCCACCATATGAGGAACACGACCACAGAAGCGGTCATCAAGAGACTGGAAAGACTGTTTGCAACCCACAGATTACCAGACGTTCTGGTATCCGACAACGGGCCCCAATTTACCACACTGTCCTTTGAGCAGTACCTGGTGGACCGCGGTATCCGTCATGCACTCACTTCGCCTGCGCACCCTGCGGCCAACGGTAGGGCTGAGTGCATGGTTTAATTCGTCAAGAAAATGCTACAGAAAATAGATTACGACAACATCGACGAGAAAATCAACCGAATTCTTTTTCTACAGCACATCACACCTCACAGCGTCACCAACAAAACGCCCGCCGAGCTGCTAATGGGATGGAAGCTCCGCTCCCACCTCGACTAGTTACACCCAGCTTACGAACCGGAAAAACCACTCGGATCCAGCGGCCGATGCCATACCTTTCAGGTAGGCGATTTGGTGTACGCTAAAAACTTATCGGGCGATCCCCTATGGGTAGAAGCGACGGTAATCCATGTAACCGGCCCGAGATCCTACCTTGTACAGTGCCCTGACGATAGACTTTGGAAACGCCATATCGATCAATTACGATCACGGCTCCAGTCAGGCAATTCCAAACTCCCTTATGAAGAAACTGAGGGGGGAGGAGATACAGAGGAAGACGAATTTCAACTAGAGGAAAATCCCCTTGAAGGGAACGATAGCGGAACAGAGAAATGGGAACTGGAACCAAGGATGGGAGTAAGTTCACCTCAGGGAATTGCCGAAGATATTGGTGACAATGGAAATGCAAACTCTGAACCAGAGGCACCCCTTTTACCAAACAACGATCTACCTCAGCGAGAATGCAGCCAAATGCTAGACGCACAGTGAAAATCAAAAAGACTAATAAAACAACCGTCCTACCTTAAGGACTATGTGACCATGCCCCGTAAACAGAAGCCAGGGGGAAGGGGTGTTGTGAATGAATAAATGTTAAATAAAGTTATCTTGAGCTTGAAGTCAAGCGCAGGGTTCAGGCCCTGCACTTCTGATTGGCTGTTAATGGCAGGATTGGATTGGTCCGTTCAGGAGGATCTGATTGGCCATTAACGGGCCATTCGGATTGGTTAACAGAGCTAGTGTTTCTGGATTGTTATTGGTTGAAATAGTTATTGGGTTGCCTATATAAGGAAGGATATAGCAGCCGTCCAGTTGAGCTGTCACACCATGTAAATAAAGAGTTGAAGTTAACCGTTTCACCGGCTTGTCTCCATTCCTTCTCGCCCATGCTCCAAACTTAACAGTTTCTGCTTAAAAGTGTATTAGAAGAAATGCAAATGATCAATTTGCTACCCTACTAAGAATATTAATGGGAAATTTTTGCAGTCTTTGAAATTTCATAGCTTTTAGTTTGGATTTTAGCTATGATTAACTAAATGGAAAAACATTAGTAAAAAAAAAAAACCTAAATGATATCCAGGCTGTTATTTTAAGACTATTAAATATAGGATTAGAATTTGTATTGGCTGCTTATGGAAAACTGTTTGCATTCTACATTTTCTCCTTGTTTATTTGAACTACAAGCATAACATATTTTCAGCATTGTCCATCATTATGAGGCCATCATTTCTGAAAAGTTTCTTCCACAGAACTTCCTGTCATCTGGAGAAGTGAACTTCATCGTCTTTTATAACTATGAATTGCAACTAATGACCAGTTCCTTATTAACAAAAGCGCATTATAGCAAAATGAGGATGGAGGCAATTTTGTATCATGCTGAATGTAAACATTACATTTTTAGAGCTAGTTTCATTGATTGATGTCATAAATATTAGAAACATCATTACATTTTATTTTCTTGTTCTTGTTCTATCAACAGAAACAAATACGGAAAAGTATCTGAACTAACTTCACTATATTTATTTTACATCTAATCACTTGCGATCTATTTTTAGGTGGATTTTTACTTGATTGCTGCAAATTGATCTCACATGTTTTAAAATGCTCAGGAAAATCTGTTATGAATTCTTGATGCTTAGGTTGTAGCTATAAAGTTTGAAAAATATTATTTTGACTTCTCTCATAGCAAATTGTATGTTTTCTGCCATTCACTGAAACAAAATATAGAAAGTAAGAAAATATTGTGAGTAACTGACAACAGTGGCACATGAAAAAAATATTTGATTTAGATAACTGTCCAATTGACTAGTTACTCAAGGCAGATTATGAAAATGGTGAAGACATTCTTATGATCCATTGTAGCATATTACAATATATGCTTTCTAGGTAGCAATAGTAATGGTACCTGAATGCAATTCTAAAACTGGGCATCATTTGATTGTAATTGACAAATTTATCATCAGTTAATTGCAAAATTAATTGCAGCTTTACTCAGAACAACTTGTACCCTGTGATGAGATCTGTAGCACCATCAAACATGCATATCTGCCTATCCCAGATCCTTGGGAAGGAATTGATAAGCAGACAAAAATGCCAAATCCAGTCTGAACATCAGGCTGATTGTGTGTCAAATCATAATTCATAATAAGATTTGCTGGTTTAGGACCTAGAGATGAAAACTTGTATATTCCAAATTCATTTATTTGTGTTATATTATTAGATTAATGTCATTCTCTTCTTTCTTTTCAATGATTCAACTACTTTTAATTTTATTTTTACATTTCTAAGTTTTTCTTTTATTTGTATATGGTATAGCACATTGGCCCATGAGTGTAAATAAAAATATATTGATTGATTATGAGGCATCAGGTTGAATGGAATAATAAAGAAAAATACTATTACTGGAAAAAGACTGAAATGGGTATAAACAACTATACTTTTCTTTAAAGTATAAATATCTATGTGGCAATTAATGGTTGAAGGAAAAAATGAAAGGAAGAATGAATGTTATTGAATGCTTCTTTTCATAATCTATTTTTATTATAAGTGTATCCTCTTGCATTTCTGTTTTTATCTCATTTTTTATTCAATGCTTGTGCATTAACAAGATTAATTAAATGCTTAAAATATTATTACTATATTGCAATACAGAAAGATGAAGCTAGCACTGAATAGTGCTGAATTATATTTGTGTATCTCAAGATGTAAATGTTTTTATCTTATCAAGAATTTAATAATCTCAGTCTTACCTATCCTGGAAGGAAACAATTTTAGGCAGCTTTGAATACCGTATTCATACACTCTTATTAAATTTATGTTGGATTTCCCCTTTCTAAATTTATTGTACACACATAAACATCCCACCAGTTATTTTTACCTGGTGTAGTAATTCTTGGTATATAGTGCCACCTCATGGCTAGAAATGTAGCTTTTCAAGAATGGAGAGTTTGTTCCTAAATAGAAAAGCTTCATGTTTTCCTAAGTATTACCCACTTCATGATAATTTATAGTTTTATGGATTCAATCTGTGCCTTGATTGATGGCATGAAACAGGTTCAGTCCATAAAGGCATGCTACAATAAGCAAAGGACTCTTGTTTTTGTCACAAAGATAGGTATAATATGATTATTACTTCAGATTTAATAGATTGTGATCTTCTAATCACAATTATATAGTTGCTGGACAAATTGTAACTTTCTTTTTGGTTGGGATTAAGTCTAATCTACTTTCCCAGATTATAACTCTCACAATGACTACATATTGGCCCAGAATTCCAATGTAAATTCGGATGTAAAGCTAGGTTGTAAAGCTTATTGATAATTGCTCAATCCAAACTGACATATGTGTGCTTCATTATAGATGTAAAGGCAAACTTTTGTTGCATCAGTTTTTGCAGAAATCAGAGTTGACTGCTCTTCTCCATACTGCCCACAAATGTGGCAGCAGAACTACCATAAAATGACTTCCAATCACTACAGGTGACTCACCAAGATGTGCTCAATGGTATCCAAAGCTATGATAGGTATAGGAGGGTCAATAGGGTTGTTATCAAGCCTCTTAACAGCCTCATATAAATCAGAACAGCCTCCTATAAGTCAGAATGCTATCAAGTCTTTAACAGCCTCATATAAGTCTCTTAATCTATAAGTCAGCTTCATAGAAGTCAGAGGCTAAATAAGTCTCATTCATAGTTTAAAAAGTAAAGGGTTAATGTATAGAATCTTGGAAACTAATTATATCAGAACATTAGGACTTTATTGGCATTCATTAAAATGGGGTCCCTGAGACCTCTTTTTTCTGGACCAAATAGCTAATATAGGTGGTCCTTGTTTAATGTCACTAATTTAGCAACTATTAGAAGTTAATGACAGATCCTCATACTTATTGCAGTTCTCCATGGGGGTGATATGATTGCCATTTATGACCTCCTTTGCTGAATTCCTAGAAAAATGTCAATAGGGAAGCCATCAGGAACTGGCAAATGGTGATCATATAACTTCCTTGCCTAATGATGATAGTGATTTGCTTAACAATGGCAACTGGAAGTTCCGGAATTGTGGTCAGCAAGCTACTGTTTATTGCTATTGTTTGGTATTAGCAATTATTAGCATAGCAACAATGGAATGGAATTACAATGCTTGTAATTGTTTTTGTAGACAAAGCTAACCCCAAACCCATTTGCTCATCCTTAATTATGTTCTGAAATAGTCCATTGCTCTCTCAGCTACAGAAATTGGTGACATATTAAAATATGTGATAAATGAATAACTTGTAATATGACCAAATAGAAAGTGCTTCTGGTGAATCCCAAACCCCTTTTATTTTCCTTTCTTGTCTTTCCTTTTAATTTGGATAAGCTGTAAGGACAATGATTCAGGTAAGTAATGAAATAAATATGGCCATGGCTCATGAGATCATGGGAAGATGATCTGGTCACCTTTAGCTTTAATATTTCAGAGATATTACCCAGGTTCCTTGATTGTTTAAAAGATTATTTTAATTAAAGAAAGACATGGAATGGGAAGCTATGCTATATGTCTCTGGGCTTCATATAGACCCTAAAGAAATATGGATGAGGGTTGACTTCTTTTGTGTTGATTAAAAGTGTGCATACTGCTCAGAAAAAAGACACTTTCTTAATTTGGGATGCTTTGGATTTACTGAAGGGATTGTTTTTTAGAGATGGACTTTTGGCATTATTCTACATGTTGCTGGGCAACAACTCCTACCTATATTTCCTAAGAAAGATGAGACCAACACCTGGAGAAGTACAGGTTACTTTCACTGGACATCTTTTGTTTTATACACTAACCAAGACATTCATCACATACCTGCTAGTGTGTGTTTCCAAATGTTTTAGAAACGACATTCAGCATAATGACATAGTTGCACTAGCATGAATTATACTATTGTTTAAAAATAAGGTGAGAGGGAAAAGGTGGCTAGCATCCTGCAGAATTGTCCATTTGGGTTCCAGCTTGTCCTTCTTATCTCACCTCGTGTAGGTTGACTGCCAATATTTATTTGGCCATTCCCAATTCACCAGCTGCTCCTGGACTATGTTGTTTTTCTTCCCAGATGGTTGCATGATGTTCCATGATAAAGCTGACACAATAAAACAATGCAGGATTTGTCTGAGCCTCAGCAAGCTTGTGAAAAACATCTGATATATCTTAGAGCTAGCCAAGTTGTCTGATTGAAATGCCAGAATAATTATGAGAGCATAGAAAAGGAAGCATTTTTGCCATTTTTAGCAGGTATGATTCTAAAGGAGATTGGACAAACATATATTAGAGTGGCAAAAGAGAACACTATCATCACCTAGATAATAATATGGTGACAAAATTACCTGGAACTTAGTAGAGTCAGTGAACTTAAATATATTGTAGTAATCTTGTTGGTGCTTACATATAGGCTAATCACTGAGTGCTCAATTTCAAAGACTCTTTTGAGATAAAGTATTAAATTCATAACCTTTTGTACACTTGCTCAAAATCACCCCAAAACCACAAGTTAGGTGGAAAATAAATTTAATGATGATGATGATGATGTGACAATTCCTTTAATACTATCAAACATCAACGTTGTCTATTCCAGGTCCTTGGGAAGGACTTATAGGTAGATTAAAAAAAAAAAAAAAGCAAAATACAGCCTGAATATCTGGCTGACTGTACAACAAAACCTATAATAATAGTATTACAAGGCCAGTACAGTAAAAAAAATAACAGGCAAAGCAGATAATAACAAGACGCGGCAATGGCTAAGAACGGAAAAGTTGAAAAAAGAGACGGAGCTAATTTTGGCTGCACAATACCAAACCTTAAAAACAAATGCATACACAGCCTAAATTGAGAAGATAACAATAGATAGCAAGTGCTACCTTTGCAGAGCAGCTGAAGAAACAGCAGACTACATGGTGAGCTGCTGCAAGATCACAGAGACTAACTATAAACAATGACATGACAAAGTAGCAATAATGGTGCATGGAAGATCTGCAAGAAAAGCCATTTGCCAGCAAGTAAGAACTGGTGGATCATTAAATAGAGAAAGTAATAGAAAATGAAGAAGCTAAGGTGCTCTTTATAATTCAAACAGACATCTACCTGCTACATAAAAGCACTTTACTTAATAATTATCCACACTACTTAATAAGTATTGATTTATCGATTTTTAAAAAAAGGTCTGGATAGTGGTTGTGCAATACCTGAAGACAGCAGTTAGGAAAGAATTGAAGAAGATAACAAAATACAAACTTCTGCAAATAGAAATAGAACAACTGTGGCAAAAGAAAGCAAAGGTAGACCCAATAGTATTAGGCACCTTGGGTGCAATCCCAAAACAATTGGGACTGTTTTGAACACTGTTGTCATTGAGAAAAACATCAGTGTTAATTGCAAATGGCATCATTACTCTGAACAGCTTACATCCTGCGATAATACCTTTAACACCCTCCAACATCCAACATCTCCCTATCTAAGGACCTTGTGAAAGACTCAATAAGTGGATAAAAATACCAAATCCAGTATGAATATCTGACTGTGTGATGCACGGTATTAATTATTTTGTAAGGAAATGTGTACATTTACTACTAAAGTCAGAAGAAGGAAACCCTTTTCTCAATGCAATGTTTTTATTATCTCATTAAAACAGCTAGAGTATTTGTTAATCTAATCCAATTTATGTCTACTTTGTAAGGCTCTTTGGAGTAATCAAATTTAGTAAGGTTTCTGAGTAAGATATATAGTTTGTTGTAGATTGTATAGATTGTTCACTTCACCTCAGACTCAAAATAAGCAAGATATGGTTTTATAAAATAAACTTTTAATAATGTGTGGATTGCACAGATAACTATTTTATATATTTGTCCTTGTAATTGTTTATAAAATTGAAACACTATAAATTAATGAGAGATTTATGGTGTGTAATTTTGCTTTTATTTGTGAAGGAAATATTAGAAAAAGTCTGGAGAAGGATTTACAACTGCCAAATTGACTATAGTATTCTATTTCAGAGCAGCTGCTTGTAAATTTTTATTTCTGTTCTATTAGGCACTCTAGTAAAAATGATGAATTTGTCTATGATAGTTTTCATTTCAGTCTGAAATATAACATTGGGAAGAAATCCATCGTCAAAGTGAACAAAAGACAAAATAGTAGGCCCCTGTAAAGTGCAAGGGCATCCATGGAGTGGGTGTTAAAATAGTCAACATGGTGGATGCAATTGGACAGTTGAAACCCTACCCATTTTTATGTGACATCTGCACCTAAAAAGAAGTGGGATTTTGTGACTTTTTCACCTTCCCTATGGATGATGAGGATGATATCCATTCAGGCAAGTCTAACTTTTGGTGATTCCATGACCAAACCAAGTCTGACTTTTGGTGATTACAAGACATCTTCTGATCTTGCATAATTTCTTTGGATTTATGGAATGATGAAGTGATGCAAATCAGTCTTGACAAAGCAATGTGTACTATAGGTTTGGCAGTACAGTTGGTTCTGGGCTGGGCCATCCTTTCCCAATTGCTGATTTGCTTCAACCAAGCCCAAAAGACTTACAGTTGTTTTCAGTAAAAAACTTTTGGCTAGTCATGAACTGTTTTCTGTTAGGGTTTTCTTTTTCTTTTATAAATTTTATTGTTTTTTAAGACAAACAAAACATAAAAACATCAAGCCATCTTCCATATATATACATACAGTTTGCCAGTTGATTTACAAATTGTTTTATGCTTCCACTTCGTAATCTTCAATTACAATTACATTGTATATATTCTCATATTGTCAATCAAATAAAATACATTAATATCATTGTTAATTAATCATTTGACTATGTTATTATTCATTCATGATTTACAAGATGACCCATACTTTACTTAATTTGTTTCATGACAGTTCATATTATCATCTCAAATCTATGCTACAATCATTTTGTAGCTATAATAAAAAGAAAAAATACATCTTTATATATTCATTATTTTCTAAAAATCTACATATTTCATTACCATGTTTTATTGTCTAACCATTGATAGAATAGATCCCAAATTTTATAAAATTGTTTATCATCTTGTTCTCTGATTACAAATGTCAATCTACTTATTTCAGCACATTCCAATATTTTCTTAATAATTTCCTCCTGTGATGATATTTTCTCATTTTTCCAGTTTTTAGCAAATACAATCCTAGCCGCTGTTAACACATTTACAATCAGATATTTCAAGTCTTTACTGTATATGTCAGGTAAAATTCCCAATAAAAATATCTCTGGTTTCAAGTCTATATGCTTTTTTGTCATTTTTTTTCCAACTATGTGTGGATTTTAGTCCAATATTTTTTGGCATCCACACAAATCCACCACACATGATAATATGAGCCAGGTATCTGATGACATTTTCAACATTTTCAGATATGTTCTTGAACATTCTTGCTATTCTTGTTGGGGGAAAATGCCACCTGTAAAACATCTTATACAAATTTTCTTTATATGCTGTTGACATTGTCATTTTATAACTTTGAGACCACAGTTTTTGCCATTTCTCTAGATCAATTCCATATCCAAAATTCTTCCCCCAAGCAATCATAGTTTCTTTTACTTGTTCTTCTTCTAGTTTCATTTTTAATAAATATCCATACAATTTTTTAATCACCTTTTCATCAGTACCTATCAAAATCTTATCTAAATCAGTTTATCATAGAAACCTGTTTTAGAATCTTTATCATACCTTGAATGTATTTGCGCATATGAAAACCAATTCATTTTTATACCTTGTTCCTCTAATTTTTGCATAGATTTAAGTTCACCCTTTTCATTCAATATTTCACCATATCTAACTGTTTGTTCCTTTTTATATATTATAGGATAGGAAAATGCTTCAATAGTTGATAGCCAGATTGGAATTTTCAAATAACATTGCCTTTTAGTCTTCTCCCAGTTTAACCACAGACTCCTGTATATAGTGTCTTCTAAAGTACCCCTGTGTTTTAGTTCCTTTATACCATAAAAAAGCATTTCACCCCAGCAACAGATCATGTCCTTCTAATATCAACAATCAAGCATTTCTTAATGTTATCCATTCCTTAACCCACATCAAATTTGTAGCTTGGTAGTACAACTCCCAATTAGGCGTACCAAATCCTCCTCTTATTCTAGCATCTTGCAAAAGTTTTAATTTTATTCTCGCTTTCTTACCTTGCCATACACAATTTTATTTAAATCTTCAAAATAATCTTTTCCAAGCCTAACTGGAATTGTTTGGAACAAATATAAAATTCTGGGTAGTATTTTTATCTTGATTGTTGATATTCTTCCTATTAATGACAGTTGTAAATTTTCCCATTTCGCCAAATCTAGCGCTATCTGCTATTTTAGTTTAATATAGTTATTCTCTTTTAGTGTACTACATCTTGCTGTCAAATGTATCCCCAAGTACTTGATCTTATTCGTAACCTGGATTTTGAATACATCCACCAGTTCTTCCTTTTGTCTTGAAAAAATATTCTTTGTCAAAATCTTTATTTTGTCTTTATTTATTTTCGAACCAGCCACCTTCCCATCTCTATCTTTTCTATCAATTTTAATGAAAACAAGATCATCTATGAATGCTTACAACTTAAATTCTTCCTTTTTAATTTTCATCCCCTTTATATCCTTTTCTTCTCTAATATTTCTGTTTAACACTTCCAAGGTTAACACAAACAACAAAGGTGACAGTGGGCACTCTTGTCTCGTTCCTTTTCTTATATCAGTAGAGTCTGTCAGTTCTCCCTCTATCATTACCTTTGCAATTTTGTTATGATATACAGCTTCTATTGCATGAATAAATTTTTTACCAAAGCCCATCTATTCCAGCAGTAATAACATGAATCGCCAATTCACATTATCAAATGCCTTCTGTGCATCTAAAAATATCAAAGCCATTAGTTTTTCAGGGTGTGCCTTGTAGTATTCCAAAGTGTCCAAGACTACTCTCATATTGTCTTTAATTTGTCTCTTTGGCAGAAATCCATTTTGATCATGGTGAATCAAATTATTTAGGTATTTTTAAGTCTTTCTGCCAATATTGAAGCAAAAATTTATAATCTGCATTTAGTAAGGAAATAGGTTTTTATTTCTTGATTTGTAATGGATTGGTCTCCTCTTTTGGGATAAGTGTAATATAAGCTTCTGACCATGATTTAGGTATCTTCTTTAACATAACTAGTAATGGAAGTTCAATGATTCTTGTAGTGTTTTGTAGAATTCTGCTGGAAGTCCTTCTGGGCCTGGTGCCTTTCCTTTGTTTTGCTTCTTAAATGCTTCGGTTAACTCCATCATCGTTGTATTGCTTTCTAACATTGTTTCAATCTCTTTAGGTATCTGGGATAGATTAGCATTCTGTAAGTACTGTTTAACTCTTTCCTCGTCAATATTATCTTGTGCGTATAGTTTCCCATAATAGTCTGGTATAATTTCCTTCTTCTAATTCCATAGCAAACTTGGCCTTGATCATCTATTAATTGCAATATTTTCCTTGATTCTTTCTCCTTTCTCAGTTTATATGCTAATCATCTACCTAGTTTGTTTGCATCCTCAAAATAGTTCTGCTTCACACCTCTGATTTTCTATGTTAGTTCTTCTTTTTCCATTAGTCCCATTTTATGTTTAATTATATCCATATTTAACTTAATGTTCTTTTTCTGTGGCATTTTCTGTAACTCTTTTTCAAGTCCTTTATACTCATCCTCTAATGTCTTAGAGGCTAGTCTTTTCATGGTATTTCTTTTCCTTGTATAATCTATTGTCAAGCCTCTGGCATATGCCTTAACTGTATCCTATACGTTCTGCATTGATGTGTCTTCTTTTTTATTTTCTCTAAAGAAAAAAGCCAGTTCTTTCTCCATCCTCTGTATAAAGTCTTTTTCTTTTAGTATAGTATTATTTAATGTCCATCTAGATCTTCTTCTTTGTCCTTTTCATTTAATTGCCATTGGATTGTGGTCTGCACAAGTACTTGTTTCAATATTTATTTTTTGGATATTAGCTATCAATTCTGTTGACATCCATATCAGATCTATTCTGGACCATGATAAATGTCTGTTTGAATAGAAGATGTATTGTTTAGTCTTAGCATTTCTTTCTTTCCATATATCTTTTAAATTTATTTCATCTATCATTTTAAAAAAGTATTTAGGGAGAGTCTTTCTGTTTTGTTTTGTTGTTTTCTGTGCTGTATAGTCCAGTTTGTTGTCTACAATTCCATTAAAGTCTCCCATCATAACTGTATTAGCATAGTCCAGTTCGATTATTTTCATATGCAGTTTTCTACAAAATTCTTCTTGATTATCATTTGGGGCATAGATTGCAATCAGAGATAGTAGATTGCATATTTTGAATTCCTTGCATAATCATCTGCAGTGTCACCTTTTCCTGTTCTTTTTCTAGCTGTAATATCGTCTGTATTGAGTGTTGTCCTCTAGATGGTGAAGAGGAAGAAGTAGAAGTTGAAGGACCAGCCGCTGTTAGTTTTCTACTCATTTCAGACAATTCAAAATCTTTAGGTTCTTCTAGACCTTAATCCACTAGTGAAATAGTCAATTGTAATTCCAAGTAAAAATAGTGGGCAAAAAGAAGCCAAATAATAGTAATAATAAAAAGAAAATTTCTTCAGGTTCTTGTATACCTTAATCCAATCGATTGGTTAGATAGCAGAAAAAACTCAAAAAAGGAAGAAAAGACCATAAACAGAAAAAGGAAAAAATTGTTAAATCCTGGAAGAGATGGAAAAATAGAAGATAAAAAACTAAAGAAGGAAAAAAGAAGTTCTTCAGGTTCTTCAACACCTTAATCCAATTAAGAAGTCTCAGGTATAAAAAGATGTACAAAAAAAAAAAAAACCAGTATGGAAAGTAATAAAAAATACAGGGGAGGGAGAGAGAAAAAAGAAAAGAGACTATTCCCTTAAAATAAAAAGAAAAAAACATTAATATTCAAGCTTTTCCTTTAAAATAAAATGCAAATGTAAAAATTAGACTTCAAAAACAAAAAGAAGGATTAAAACAAGTTCCAGAAGGCCATGATCCAAATAGCTAGTACAAAAAGTAAATTAATAAGGAGGGTGTTTGTTAAAGTAAGAAATAGCCCAGCTTTAAAAAAAAGTAGAAAGAGCACACTGCACCTTATTTAGTTATCCAAGGCTTTTGTTAAAATTTATAACTCTCTTCTCTAGAGTCTTATCGTCTTTTTTTCTTGTAAACTTCAACACCAGACTTCAGATACTGATAGAAACCCAGAAGAACACCTGCAATAATACTCTCCCATGCTCTTCCCTCTATCTTATCAACAGGCTCGAAGTCCTTGAGAAGAAGTCTCAGATCTTTCTCAGCTTTGTTTGGTCAAGAGAAAAAAAAAGAGATACAATATTTCCAAGCCTCTAGTTGGCAGTGTTACAAAGTTTCTTCTGCTTTCACTTTCCCCCTCCTTTTCCAAAAAAGATGTAATAAAAATTAATTAAAAAGGAAAAAATATATTAAAAAAGATGACTAGAAGGGAATCTCTAGCCTAAAATGTTATAAAATCAAAAAGGAGAGAAAAAATAGGTAGAAAAAACTCAGTCCAGTTTCAAAATATAAAATCATATGTAAAAAGTCCAGCAAACAAACAAAAAAAATACTTTGACTTCCTGTTTAAAATCGCTGCTTAGTCACTTCTGTCTAAAATTTTACAGATTCCTTCTTTTCCTTAGGGTGTCCTTTCAAATCTTAAAGTAAAAAAAAAAAAAAAATTCTCACCAAACTGGCACACTTTCTCTTTCCGTTCCCTTCTGTTTCGGAGCTGTCCCAACTTCAGCAGCTTTAATGGCTGCCTCTTTGTCGCTGGTAAAAAGAGCTTCTCCAGGATCTACTTTGCGATATCTCTGGGATTGACAGGATGCACTCTTTACATTTACTGTCTCTTCGGGATGGTTTAGATCCGTTTGGACCACCCAGGAGCAAAAATATCGGCAGTGATCTCAGACCTCCAAGATCGCATGCTGTATCGTTGTGACGCCACCTCTGCCCTCTCACGGTTTTCTGTTAGCTTATCTCAGCACTGCTGAAAATATTTCCAAGGGTATACATAGAACTCTATGAGCCACAAGGCAATGAGATGCTCCAAGGATAAAAATGCTGACACTCTCCCAAGGCTATTTGAAAGTGCATGAGAGAAGGAGAAAAAAGAGGACAATAGTGAAAAAGACAATAGTTGCTTTTGCTCCACCACCATTGTAGCAGTGCTTTGCAATTCCAGAAGGTCTCAGGAGAAGGGGAAGAGAGCAGCCAAGAATAAACCGTGGAGAAGGGCACTTCTACCACATGGTCCAGCCCCACTTGCCCAATGACTACCACTTCTACCACATGAGGGCACTTCTACCACATGGTCCAGCCCCACTTGCCCAATGACTCATCTCTTCTTCAAACTTTCTCTTTCCTTATTTATTGCTTTTCTCTGTGATTCCCATCTACATGACCAGGCTTGATGAATGCATGGAGTACTGTAGCCACTTCTCCTTCTTTCAATATAACCACAGTTCCTAACTTTCAGATTGCTCACATCAGGGGTTTTCCATAGTTTATTTATTCATCAAATTTATACAACAATAGCAGACTTATATACCACCCCACTATGCATTACAGCACTGTCTGGAAGGTTTGCAATGTCAGCATATTGCCCCCAACAATCTGGTCTTCATTTTACTGACTTCAGGAGGATGGAAGCTGAGTCAATCATAAGCTCTGAGTCAATCGTAATCTGTCAGGATTGAACTGCAGCCTGTGGGCAGAGTTTGCCTGCAATATTGCATTCTGACCACTGTGCCACCAGTTATGCCATGTGGTACGGTATGAGCTAGTGGCTTCCAATATAATAAATCATATGGATGTAAATGTAAACCTAAGTATAAAAACAGATTAAAATTATAAAACATTAAAACAAACTAAAAAACCCCATGGATTTAGAGCTAAGAAGTGGTGCATTCTTCTCTATTACTATACTAGCCTTTTCCAACCAACAGCTTCTCTTTCAGGTACCCAAGACAATGCTTTCAAAGCATTTCCTGAAGGACAGAAGAGTGGATAGTGTTCTTAATTATTAGTCCTTCAGAGTAGATCACCCTAGGAAATCAAAGTTATGAATACAGAAAGTTATGCTAACAGAATCTTGAATGTCTGAAGGTACTTCCTCTTTCCCTGCTTTCATCCATAGGAGAACTGAGATGTTTCTCAAATTAGATTTTTGCTTTGCACTCAGGTTTGTTTTATCTGACCATTGTCTTAGTTGTGACTCTCCCTCAAGGTTATTCTTATAACCCATTACAGTAGACTTCACTTAAGCTATCCAACTGGAAGCCTGCAAGATCATCAGCATGTATTGAGGGGGGTGCAGGTTCTTGGCTTCCCTGAAGAATGTTATTTGTCCTTTCCTGACTCCTCCTGACAAGAAAAGTGGAAAGAAAAGATTTGCCTTTTCTACTGGTTTCCCTCAACCACAAATCAGCTGGGGGATAATTTAGGAAACTTAACTGTTCAAATTGACCATATCAGTAATAGCAGTGTGTGTGATTTCAGCAAGCTATGAGAAGGAATTAATCAAGCTACATGAAAGGATAATGGTCGCTGGTTTCTCTCAACTGCTAGCCAGCACAAAATGATTTTTATTTTGCTGGAACTCTATGAAGATTTAGAAAAAAGAAGATATGGGGTGGATAAGGTCATGACATGTATAACAGTGTATGTTTGCAAGAATGCACATATGCACATGTGTGTGCACACATACACACAAATGAATATGGTGAACTGAACCTCCTAGTTGTCGCAAGGACATCACTCCTCTTTATCCAGAACCCTTAAGCATGCTGCAACACAAGTTGGGAGAGTCTACTCAGTAAATGCTGTCATCAGATCCTTCAGGGATGTCCACAGGATATGGTTAAAAAAAAAAAAGCCACAAAGGAAGCCACAACAGTGTAATTAATGTTTTGAAGCACTTCATGGGCTAAGCTTTGATTGTATCAATATAGCTGCCTTCTGGACTTTTTGACCATACCCTTTGGATACCTCTGATCTATTTTCTTCCTCTGATCTGCTACCTGTACTGATTTATTTGAAAGGAAGAAAGAGGCAACTCTTATGCCTCTGTTTTCTTTCTTTTTCTGCAACTGAATTGGACTTATACTGGATAGCAGGCAATAGAAGCCCAGGAGCTGAATCAAGTCTGGGGGGAAAGTTCTGTTTCCAGAGGTTTGGATAGAAATGCTTCATTGTTTAGATACTAATGGTGTGTCCCTAGTGAGAATCTGTTCAATAATATATCTTGAAGGAATGCTTAATTCCCAGCTCTCTAGCAATAAAACATCCAAGCAAATAACTTCCTTACTTACCAGAGAAGAAAATACTTTTGAAATTATGATGACTCCCACAAAGGAAAAATGTTGACAGAAAAAAACAGTATGTGCCACTGCTGTATTTTTTTTTTAAAGAAATGAAATTAATGAACCACATTTTTTTTTTCTATCCATGGTGGCTCAAATGAAGTCTTTAACTTTTGTTAACCAGAACTAAGAAATGTGAATAGGCACCTAGCACAGAATTAATATGATATGTTTATGCCTTTTTTGAAACTATTTGCTGCGTTCCCCAAAGACATTAATAGGCAGAAAGATACTTTTGATTAGCACTTCAAAAATAGGGCATGTTGTAGTACTATATGCTCATAATAAAGAATTGCGTGTTTTATTCAAAGCTGTAAGTAAATAAAATTATTTCTCTCTCCATGCGCATTCATCCTGTTTTTCATCGCTCCCTGTTAGTACCTGACACTCCATCATGTACTCTCCGCTCTCCAGAAGATACAGGTTCTCCATCCAGGCTCAGCACTGAACCTGTTACGGATACTACAGTGGTCGGAATTTATGATTCACGATGGCTGAAGGGACGATTCCAGTACTTCGTGGGAAGACTGGAAAATGAAACAGAGATTCGCTCTCGGCAGGATGCATCCAAGGTGCATGCCCCAGATCTTATTGGCATATATCATGCACAATTCCCTTCAAAACCACATCCTGATTATCAGACTCAGGGGAAGGGCCCTGCGGTGAGGGATAGTATTGTGACTAAAAGGATCGATCCTGCTGTGAGTTTTGACTCTGATGACTCTGAAGATGGAAGGCTGGAGCCTGCTGTGAATGTGGAGTCTGAATTATTAGAGGACACAGATATGAGCCAGGAGGATGAGAGTTTATCACAGAGACAACCCCCCTCAGAGCCTTCGACGTCATTCATGCCAGCAACTGATCCACAAAATGAGTCAGAGGCTTCGAGTGGGGAAACTGACAGATCGTGGCTTGATGATAGAACTAGGAGGAGACTGAAACATCAAGCTGAGGGGAGGCGTCAAGCCAGACATTGATTAGAGAGACTGACACGCCCATCCAGGTGATTTAAGGAGGCATGATGATTCTCAAACTTTGCTTGGAAGCAAAGTGTTAGATGAGTCGAAAACATACGTGTGGAGCGGCCTCTGTGATTGATGAACAATTCTGAATTACCAGACAGATTCTGGGAAGTCTGCCAAGGACTGGAAAAATAGTTCTTTTAACCCTTTTTAGTCTGGTTTTGTTCTTGTTTGAATATTTTGAACTCTGGAACTCTGTATGCTCACTTGAGAATATAGGTGAGACATAACACACACAAATATATATATATTTCAAGCAAGCATTTGATAATATATATAAGTATAAACATGATTATTAATACATGAAATAGATATGAATAAAAGGGGACATTAGGACAGGGATGGTAGGTACATTGGTGTGGCCTGCCAGACCTCTTTGGAATGGGGCGAGGTCAACAGTAGACAGTCTGAGGTTAAAGTGTTTGAGATTAGTGGAAGAAACCACAGAGTCACGTAGAGTATTCCAGACACTGACCACTCTGTTGCTGAAGTTGTATTTCCTGCAATTGAGTTTTGTGCAGTTTACCCTGAGTTTGTATCTATTGTGTGCTCAGGTATGGTTGAGGTTGAGGCTGAAGCAGTCATTGACGGGTAGGACTTTGTAATGGATAATTTTATGTACTATGCTTAGCTCAGACCAAAGGCGGTGTAGTTCTAAATTATCTAAGCCTAAAATTTCAAGCCTGGAGGCACAGAACATTCTGGTTGTGAATAGAGGAGGACTCTTCTTGTGAAATATTTCTGAACTCTCTCAATTGTATTAATATATAATCACACACACACACACACACACACACAATCACTCAGTGCCAAGAACATTGTGCATTTTCCTTATAACATTAATTCATCCTAGAATGAACTAAATGTCCACAGCTCTTTGAAACATTAATCATGTAGTTAGGATGGAAGTTTAGTAGGAAAATCAGGTTTGAGCTATGTAAACCTAATCTACTGATTGGGGGAGTAATAACATTATTTTTCAACTATCAATTAAAATAATATGCCAATGATATAAATCCTTGTAAGGCATTAATAAATGCTGAGGTGGAGTTCTATCACTGGATTGAGATGTATGTGAGGAAGAAGTCCTTCTTGGAAGAGCAAGCTGGAAATATCTTAGGGGACACTGGGTGACTTTGAACTAGTTACAGTCACTTATCCCACATTCCCTCAAGTACTGTAGTGGAAAGTGCAATGAAGAGAAATGTCATGTCACTGCTTTAAATTCTCAGAGGAAAATGGGATGTTGAAGTAACATAAATAATAACAGAGAAGAAGAGGCTTAGGTACAAGACAGCTACCTATTTACTCAGTTGGTAGAAAATTTGCCCAGCTGGTGCCTTTTATATTTGTTAGCTCCTGGACCTCCTTTCCAAGGTGCCTGAGGAACGAGGATGGCACCAGGTTGGGTACAGTTCTTGTGTAACCTCATTGTTCAGCACTAAGTGACTGTTATTGCTTATTCTCCATTCCCCCCACCCCCATTGATGGATTAAAACAAGCAGTTACCAGCTGTGGTACTACTGTCTGCACTATTTATTTGTCATATTGCTAGACTATGTTACCAACGGTTGGATTGGACCCCAGAAGGAAAGAAGAGTGAATGGGGAGCAGGAACAGCAATGGAGACGAAGAAGAGAAACAGAGAAAGTTCCACAAAGATCGAGTTAATATTAAAAAAAAAAAGACATGGATTTTTGTTTGGGGGTCAGACATGCATGGATAGCATTCAGAATTTTTAAAAGCATTTTAAGGGCTAGAATCTCTGGTGAAATATTGAGTGAGTTATACAACCTTTTATAGTAAAGGCTGGACATGATTGACGCGATCTGGCTGGAGGGACATATTTTAGGCTGTGATCCATTACATATTTCCCCATGACCCCTCACCATAGAACTCAGAGAAATTTTATTCTGAATAAACACAGTTAAACTTCTCTGACTTCTTTGTGAAAATTCCATGTGTATGGATTGAAATCTGCGAGCTTTTGAAATGCATCACTTTGACTGAACATACTAAAAGCTTGATTATTTTGAGAACTGGTGGCTCAGAATCTTAACATATCAACATCCTCTAATTCTTAGGAAAAAAATCTATATTGCAAAAATTACCTTGGATTTTATTTTTCTGTATAAACCAGCTGGGATTAATAGGAGTTCCCTGAAAGCATGCCCCACTTCTTGCACCATTCTATTCAATTTTTATACCTTGCATGTATTATTATATAAACCACACATTTAAATTTTTTTGGTGATCTTTATAACATTTCCCCCTCCATGTTGATTAGCAAGCTTGCAGTCTGAAATGCTCAAAACTACAGTTAGAAGTATTTTATTTTTAATCTATATTTAAAACACCCCAAAGTAAGTAATATCAAGTTTAATATAAGAGAAAAAGTTGGGTTGACAGACTGATAAAGCATTAATGAGATTTTGGTTTGTGACAGATGTAAATAGATCTTTCTAATCCTATCCTTTCAGGTCTTTGTCTGCCAATGAGTGTTAATAATTAGTGGTTTAAAACCCCTTTTTCTGACTTATAAAACTGTACTCTTTATATACCCATAACTCTTCCCCCACCCCATGTTTTCTCAAAGAACCAGCTTTTCTGACAGCCAGCCTTTGTTCTCGTATTTATAAATAATTTATAACACAGAACTACATTTTCTTAGTCCTAAAAAATAAACTAATGGGTGAACATAAAATATTGCTAGGAGCAACTCTACTTCCAAGCATGAAGGCAAAGAATCTTAGACTTAACAAATGAAGAGGAGAGGAAATAAAAGCCACATTGAAACCCTAGTATGACTATGCATGCTGATTTGTTGTTGAAGGTCTACCTCTGAATCTGGACTAATCCACGGATGGGGAACCCAATGTCTCTAGTGTAGAGAGAGGTAAGTAACTTCTGGATGCCCACATCACTCTGCTGCTAAGGAATCAACAGAGAAAGATCCATGTAACTCTGGTCTTGTAATATATTTGTGTGGATAAATGGGTGGTGACCTCAAGGGGGTACATTTAGACTAAAATGGGCCCAGGCTATGTTGTAGGAATACCCAAATCCAGTCAGTTTTTGCCTACTTAGTCTTAGTCTTACCTCTTAGGTCTCTGCCCAACTTAAACATGATTTATAAATGATTTAGGTTCATGAATACAAACACAGCACTTCTATTCTTTTAGATGAGCCCTTGTTCAGATTTTCACAAGAAGCTGCCGCTTTAAATAGTTGATTAATTCAAGTTAATCAATTATCTTTCATTCAATTCCTGGAGAAATTGGATGGAGTAGTTTTCAACCCAATGGGACCCAAACTGATAGGATGAATAGTTTTTTTTTTAGGTTAAAAAGCTAAGGCAAAAAATGTTTTCATTGAAAGTGTTGGAAATGGTCTTAAATAACTTTTTTCCCCAATATTAATGCTTGATGGCATGTAATATAGGATTGACAAGTTCTTGGCAAAAAACATGTCAATTCTTTATTTTAGCTGTTATAATTTTTGTACTGAAGCATAAACACTTTTTTATTAGTTCGGTAGAAATAGGACACTTTTAGAGTTACATGAATTATTGAATATAGAATAGGAGTGTCAAAATCAAGCCCTGGGGCCAGATCCAGCCCATGGGGTGCTTAGATCTGGCCTGTAGGGCCATCCTGGAAACAGTAAAGGACTGACCTGTGGTACCTCTGCCAGTGAAAATGGAGCTTGGGAGGATTGCATGCTTCCCTTCTGAGATCCATTTTTGCTGGCAGAGAGTTGCAGGAAGCCATCGCAGCCAAAAACTGAACTTGGGAGCCCATTTTCTCTGGCAGAGCACTTGGGCCACCACAGGCACCCCTGACACGAATAATGTTGAGCTGATTACACACACATGGCCACACCTACTCTGGTTCCCCGAGGTCAAACATAACCCTGAAGTGGCCCTTAATGAAATTGAGTTTGACATCCCTGATATAGAATAAGTAAGGCCTCTGAAAATAAATATACAAATAACATGTTTTCTTCCACATTCTCTTTGGGTGTTATGATAAAAGAGTAAATAATGAAAAAAATTAATGTTACAACATAGAAAGGCATTGTTTTGCTACTGCTTCAAAATACTCTAATTTAAATGACCTGTATTAAGATTTAAACCCTTTACAGCAGTGGTCCCCAACCCTTGCACTGTGTTCTAACCCAAACCCTTTTCCAATAAGATAAACAATAATCAAAGGCAACAGAACCTTTTAATGAGTCTTACGAATCCCCGGTTAAAATGCTGCTGCAAACTAATTAACTTTGATAAGCACAAACCTTGCCAAAACTGTACGAGACTGCCAAGAATCACAGATAAGAAATATTTCACAGCACAAGTGTCTTCAAATACTAACTTAAGATACTGTAATATCCACAAGGCTGAGTTCCAAAATGTCTTTGCTTTCTGCAAAGAATATTTGCTTCACAGCTGGCTTTTATCTTCTTGAAGGAGGAGCCATTGCCTTGCAGCCTTATTTCCGAGTTGCCCTTGCTGTTGCAGTTGCTCTTTCCTGCGAGCAGTCCTGAGTGCACGTGCACTTGGCACAGGCTCCTCATCACTGTTGCCAGCCCCCACAATCTCTGAAGGCAGCAGTTCACTCCCTAGTGGTCCTGGCCCCTCATCTGAGTCTTTGATCTCCTCAGCCATCTGCACCTGCTGCTGGCTAACCACAACACACTGTGGTCCACTACAAGGCCTTGGACTTTTGGAACTGAAAGTGGTGGGTGAGCACATGTGTGTGTGTGCATCTCTACTAGCACAAACAGTGAGTAGCTGTGGGGGTGTGCACAGCCACCCACTATTGGTTCCATTTGCGTGCTCCATTTGTATGAGTGGCGTGCACATGTACGCTTACCCACCACACATACATAACCATCCGTTCTACTCCTCCCACCAAAAAAGTTGGGGAACTCTGCTTTAGAGTACCCAGTACATACAATTAACTTTTATAATTCATTTGTTCCAGTGTCTGATGGCTGGATGAGCGCCACAATACATAGCATAATAGCATAAAAGGGGAAGGATTCCATTATAAATGGATAAATTTAATATTTTTTTCTTGAGTTCATTACTTGAATGTGAAAGCTGTATTAAGCCATTTTAGGACACATCCCTCACTTTTTACATATTTCTACTACTGCACATTTTCAACCGCACTGAATTTTAATCGTGCATTCAGACAAGACCCAGAAGTTTCAGGCAAGTGGGTCAGGCCTTTGAGTTTCAGAAATCCTACTTCTGATTTAGATACATTTTCCATCTCTATGATCCCATTTTCATTCAATATCATATCAAGGAAATGTATTATAGTATATTAGATTAAGTTACCAGCAGATATTGTGAATCTAACAGAAAAGTACCAAGTTGGAGAAAGATTTTGATTCAGATGGTCATTATAGTGATGTGAAATAGCTTTGCAGAGGGAACAGTGAAATGTCACATTTGAATGGTTTATTATTCAGTATAAAAAGTGTTCCAGGACATAAATATTTTGCTGCATGTTGGAAAAGGCACAGCATTTAATGTCTATCAGCCTCATCATCAACAAAAGTTAACTTGGAATATGTTTCTATTGCCATGCCAGAATGTGCAGTTCTGAGAAAAGTGTAATATAGCATGCCTAGTCATGTCTGGAGTTTTCTAAATATTACATGTTAAATGTGGTAGATCAATAAATCAATCAGAATAAGCTGGAAGGGGTCTTGGAGGTCTTCTAGTTTAAGCAGAAGACCTTATACCATTTCAGGTATATGTCCAATTTTTTTTCTTAAAGATCTCCAGTAATGAAGAACCTACTACTTCTGGCAAGCTGTTCCACTGGTTAATTTTTTTCACCGTAAGGAAGTTTCTCCTTAATTTTAGAGGTTGCTTCTCTCCTTATTTAGATTTCATCCATTGTTTCTTGTCTTGCCTTATAGAGCTTTGAAAAATAAGTTGACCCCCCTCATCTTTGTGGCAGTTCCTCTAATATCGGAATATTGCTATCATGTTACCTCTAGTGATAGGATTCCAGTATTTGAGGGGCTGCCACAAATTTTGCTATATGAATTTGCACCCTTTTCAAAAGTTCCATATTGTTCTAATCTTCAAATAATTCCACCTGAAAATGCAATGGTAGGAAATGTCAGCAGACAAATGGATAGGTTTTTATCTTGAGAAAGAAGAAAAGACTGGGTAATGAGGTCAGATACCCAATGTAAGGCCTCTGCATGCTTCTCCTTTTGCATTATAAACTGCTGCTTGTAACAAAGTTTCTGAGTTAATATGCAAGAATCAAGAATAGACTATGAAAGTTTCCTTTTGCTGAATGTATAAATCCAAAGCCTGCATGATTTGGTATTAATTAAAGTAATGTATTTGCTTTCTTTCAACAGCTATGTCAGACTTGCTAAAAACTGAGTACTAAATCTTCATTAAAGATTTTCTGTATTAAAATATTTCTGTGAAATATTCTACTTGTTGCTGTCATTATTAAGAGAGGAAAATGTTACTCATATTGACAATGTAAGCTCAGTGTTCCCAAACCTTGGTTGCATTAAGATCGTAATTACAGATAAGTAATCTCGCAACTGACATGCTGAAGGAATTATTATTAAGTGGAATCCTGCCTGCAATTAAATTATAACTTGATTTAAATGCCAAGAGTATAAGAACGGCAAACTTCAACCAGGTGGATTCTTAAGCTGAGATCTGAACACTGATCTTTCCGTCCGAGACAAGGTAAAATAGCCAGTGAAGAAACAAAATGCCATCTTTAATGTGAGTAGATTGTGCAGAGCACAATTCACACACTTCTTACAGCAAGCAAAAAGTAATCAGTGTAGATTCTTGGAATGGTTGCTATGATGATTTTAGAAGAAGATTCATCTAGCAAGAGAATAGAAAACAGAGCATTCTCATTGACACTATCATTGACAGTCACAAGTAGTGGTCTTTTGGCTGTTCTCATAGCTATAGTATCTACCTAATTAGAAATAACAATAAAAGTGTAATGAGAACGATCTGAGGTGGTCCCCTAAACTTCCTTCCCACAATGACAACAATCAGCACCTATCAAGCAGTTGTCAGGACTGAGAGAGATCATAAACCTGCCTACATATGAAGAAGCAATCAGATATTATAATTATGTTTTGTAGGGGATTCTCCCATTTCTTGCCAAAGGAAACTCAGGAGCCTCCTTCTTGGTGTTTCTACAACCAAAGGCCACACGGTGGTGGTGTGGTGTTATTTTTGCCCCCAAGCAGCACAGCAGCAGCAATAACAACAACAGAAAAAGGGGTTTTGTTTAATGAGCTTGAACTCACAAGCCTGCTCATCTAGTGAACTGTGACTTTTCAAATACCAACCTATTAATGTCAAAGGCAATACTGAAGGGAACAGTTCTGTTTGATTTAAAAAATACAGACAATGCAAAGTCCTCTATGCTTTAATATCTATCACCTATGGGGCTCCATTCATGCCTAATGCTTTATTCAAGCTAAGACCGAGTTTTTTATATATCAGATTAATACATATCTATGGCTTTGCACCTTTCTATTTTGATTTTTTTATTATCGGGGCTCAGTGGGGCCATTCCCATTCCCTTACTAGAGCATCTGCAAGCAGGTGGATTAGAGATAACTCTCATTGTGCTTTGTTTTGTCCTGACACTGTCATTAATCATTCCTTAAGCCACACTTCAACTTATAGTAATCAGGACTGGCTGTTCCTGAGCTGCACAAGAATTGCCTTTCACAGTGTAATGTGAAATTGGAAGCGAACGGCTGAAGCCAGACGCTTCTTCTGCGTTCCCCATCTATCTCATCATTTAGGTATTTATCCATCTCTAGCTTGTATTGGGAGCATCTCTGGGCTTCCCATGAGGACGGGATTGCAACAGAGGATCAGATTTGTTACCTAGGCTTTGGGCTTTGATTGTCCTCTTATAAATTCAGGATTAAAGTGAAATTTCCCACAGGGCTATGCAGGATTTGCTAGCATTTAACTGTTTAACCTGGCTGTTTGTGAATGAGAATCTTGTGGTCAACTGTTCCATAGAGAATATTACGGTAAGCCAGCTCTGAATGGCAGACATTGTGAGTAAATTCCTATAAAGACTGCTGCAGTTGATTCCAATTAACTTCCTGCTTTATATCCATTGTTTTCTTGTACATGGTGATCTTATAATAAAATAATTGCTCCTCTCCCCTTGCCCCTTACAAAATGTAGATGTCAGCCTCATGCAGATATCCAAAAGTTATCACAAGGATTTCCCCCCCCCCTTGTTGCTGCTGTTTTACTCATACCTTATGCCAATCAAAACTCTCATTCCTATTCTCTAAGATAATATCTCTTAGTATTATGTGCAGGAAATATAAATGTAAATCATGGTTAAAATATAAATAAATTATACTTTATGTGTTAATAAAGATTAATATGGAGTGCAGAAAAGAAGTCTGTTAAAATATCAACACAAAAATTCTCATGAGGATGTGTATTAGGTTTGCATAAAAATGCTTAAAATGCTAAGTTTCTTTAGAAATGAGTTCAGTGGTTTGGTAGGATTAATTCCAACCTGTCTTTTAATTTCAGATTCAAAATCAATTAAGGAGAAAACAGATCACATTGCCCTCTGAAGAAATTGTGTGCTCTGGCACAGGAAATTCTACTTTAATAGGGACATGTTTCTCAGTGGCATAGAAAACGGTGCTCATTTTGTCTGCTTCTTCAACAAAAAAAAGTACATAATTTAACCAGATATTGTAACTCACAAGCAAATCAATTCCTTTAGAGGATGAATTATTTGAACACCCTTCTATAAATTTGGTGCTAGTACTTGAAAGTTTGTGCATAGCTCCTGTTTATTTCCAAGAGAAGAAAACTATGGTCACATTTTCCATACTCTCTGCTTCTTTCTGAATGGAGTGTGAGCAAAATGGTGTGTTTTCATGCCTTTCAGAAAGAGACTTGGGGGAAAGAAAATGAAAATTTAGGTCACTGTTAAAATGGATGTTTCAAATAGAAGAATAGTTATCTAATGCTTTTAAAAACCTTTTCAAAATAAAAAAACCTGTAGTTTTGGAAAATTTGTTTTTCAATTTAGTTGTTACTGTTTTGAAAACTGTGTTTAACTGTGTTACTGAACTGGGGAAAACACATGTTCTTGGGGTGGATAACTCACATTCTTCCCTATAATCTTAGTTGAATAATAGGAAACCTAAGTGTCTTCTTTTTTATTTTAATGTGAAATAACCTCCACATTCAGATGAGTAAAATTTCAGACTGTAACTGCTGTTTCTGAAGCAACCTCTGTTGCCATTGTTTCACTGTGAAATCATTTCCTCTGGAGATAATTAGAGTTGCTTCATTTATTACATTAAATGATTAGCGTGCACTTGAAATAATTCAATATATTTTCCTTTATTGCTGATGACTCTTAAATAGGGGCCCTTAACAGATAAATTTAGGCTGGTTTGGATCATTCTAGTTGTCTGCAGGCAAGTGAGAGATTTTCTGTGTAAATATAACCAGGTGTGTTGAGAACTGTATGTTTGTCTAAAAAGCCTCTTATGCATTTCAACATCCCACCTGGTTCAACAAAGACGGCAGGAAGGTTGGGTGATGGGAAAACGAGTCCTTTAAATGACAACAATTTCTCTGATGGTCTCTGTGTTGAAGCTGATGTATAAAAAAAACCACAGCAGACAGCTGCCTTAATGAAGCACTTCTCTAAAAGATTACTATGAAGCATTGGTCTGAATGGGATGAGACTACTTCAGAATGAAGGTTCAGTCTTTGACTGCTGTATTAAACTACATATTTATGAAATGTCTGTATTGTGGCTTAGCTTTGGGATCATCTCTTCACATTTTTACAGCAGATATAATATGAGAAGCAAGAGTGTTTCTTACCACCAGTCATTTATTGATTGATCTATGTGGAACAGTAGAAATGTTCAGTTGTTCTCAGCTAGAGAGGGATATGTGTTAAAATGATCTGGGAAAACTAACTATGAAGTGTGACATGGATGCAAAGGTCTAATTTCATGAACTTAAGGACACTCATAGTACTCATTGTTGGCCCATTAAGAGTAAAGAATATAGAATCCATATGGCTTCACAGCTATTCGTAGTTTAGTTGTGTATTTGTTTTGGTCTCTGTTTTATCCAGGTGATAATCTTGTTCAGATTAAAATACTAGATTTGATTCCTAGCAGTGTTGTACTGCATTACTTTAGTAGACATCCGATTATACTTCCTCATAATATATTTAAGGCTAAGAAATTCCTGTATACTATTATGAATGTTCTAAAAAGTCAAAAGTGTGATCCTCTTGCATTTTTTATTTGTAATGGGAGAAACATTTTTTCTCATAAAATAGGGCACCAATAGCTGAAGATTATATATGGCTTATCACTTGTTGCTTATAATTTTCATTAAAAGTTTTAAGAATAATAAGTACAAACTAAAAGGGAACAGAAAAAGTGGAAAAGATAAAAATAACAGAAAAAGTTAAAAGGGCAACAAGAAAAGAAAATAGAAATAAAGTACAAATATAGAAAGATATAAAGGCATAAAGAAATAGGTTCACAGTAGTTATAAGCACAATTATATTTTAACATCTCTAAAGTTACATCTAACTCTATTCTTTCTATAATCTATTCTGCATATACCAAAACCATAAATCACAATATCAATTTTTTCATTTTTACATATAATGTCCATAAGGGGTTTCCAGTTACCAATAAATGTAAGTAGTGTCATTTCTCTAATCAAAGAATCAATTTATCTAGCTCATAAATTCTGTCAATTTCATCAACCATTCCTCCATGGTAGCTAGTGGTGAATCTTCCTATCTTGATGTGCATAATAATTTTGCCACAGTAATTATATATTGACATAATTTTTCATGCCTTTTTTCCTGTTAACTTAATCCTGTTGAATATTTTGAATGAATATTTAATTGAACAGGCTTCAGCTGAATATTAATCTTTAATATCTTCTATATGAATGTATGTATTTGAATCCATTTCCATGGACCATGAGTCCATGTCCACCAAGCATGATAGAATGTTCCTTCATCTTGTTCCTATTTCCAACATACATTTGAAATTCCTTTATAGTTTCTAGGTAACTTCTTTTGTCTCATGTACCTGTGATATATCTTTTTTTTTTTTTAAAAAAAAATCTCTTTAAGATCTTTAAGATCACAACATAATCTAAATTTAAAACTTTTAGCTACATATTTTCATTAATTCATCTGCATATTATAACCAAAATTCTTAGCTACTTTATTATATACTCTTTAATGATCTGTTCCTCCTCTGTTTCCAATTTCAACAAAAGTTTATATATTTTAGCAATTACATGTTCATCGTCACCGGTGCACAATTATACTTCAAATACTGCCTTACTTTGCTCTAAGTCTTTTTATACATTTTGAATCCTTCTGACAACTGTAAATGGGAAAACCATTGAACAACTATATCCTTCTGCTGTTAGTTGCCTTCTGATCATTTCTTCAACCTTACATGTTTATTTAATAAAAATGTGTGACAATGTAGAAAAAATAATAATGGTAATTCCATCTGTCTCCATAAGATTCATAAATCCCATTAGCTTAGGTGTGGGGAATAAATATTGTATACATAAATGCATAGAAGAAAACAGTGCATTAAATGAAATAGATGGCTAAACTAAATACTGAATACAAACAAGCAACCAGTGTTTTAGTGATTGTTCTTTAGGAAAGAAATCATACCTGCAAAAGTATTCTTACTATGAGATACTGTTAATATTTCAGTATTTAATCTTACAATAGTAAAAAGAGCAAAAATATTTATGAGATCTCTTAAATAGTATTTTGGTATATTTATTTTAAAGTTTAAAATGTAATCCCTATGGATGATACCAGTGCCTATGTGTAACTGGAGATAAATCCAAGTCATAAACTATATACTGATATGGTTTATTTCTGTACAAGCCAGATATTGTATAAATTGCTAGGCGTAACTTTCACCAAGTCCTACAGATTAGCAAATCACCCAGTCTTCAGAAATCTATCATGTCAGTCAAAATGATCTGGAAGAAATGCTTTGTTCCTTACATGATTGCCGCTCCCTTTCTGGGAACTAGAATTCGTTGCCTGAGAAAGAAATGACTTAATGTAAATATGTAATTAATGTAGGTATTTATTCCAGACTCTAGTTTTAACTTCTGATTATGGAACAGCTTGTACCACAGCAAGCAAGTTCAGACAGTACTGAAAGGACAGTCTGCTCTTCTCATCCCAAAGGGCACTATTATGGCTGACTTGTTATGGGGAAGATCATGGCCAAGAATGTAGGGTTCAAATCCTTTCCCTTTAAAATCACAGTTGGGGGCCACGTTTAGGAGCCATACTGTAATCACTATGTATATGATAAATGCATTTTTTCCTCTTAAAAACTTTCAAGAGCAACTTAAAAAACAGATACATCATTAGAACTATTGCACGCTATAGACATACAGTATTATACTAAAAGAGTGCTATAATGTTGTTTGTGTGTGACAGGCATTTTCTGCATCACAATGCTGTAATTCTAAATGGATGTCACGGCTTAAGTGACATACTGGCAGCAGATGGGGAGACTAATGCATAAGAGGTTTAAAGCTCTGCTTCTTCCTAAGTTGCAGCGTCTATTTTTAATATATTCATACTATCTTCTTTTAGAGAAAAAGTTATAACAATACCAGTAGTGGTGGTTTGAAAGGATTCAGTGGCTGAACACAATCTCTCTCCAACATTAAAGTAAAAATACCTGGTAGAAAGCAGTTCTATTATTCACAGGAAATCATGCAATATAATGGCTTTTAGCACTCCTTTGTAATAGCTTATTTAAATACTTTGGACTGCATTTGAGATTCCTATTTCATTCAGATATTAAACAAATGACTTTTGTTGTTATTTTTGTTGTTGTTGCAATTGATCACACATATTTTAAATAGCTTTTTTGATTCAGAAGGACACCAGGCTTAAGTTTGCTACCATCAAAAAAAAGTTGTATGCTTTAAAGTAAAATCCACAATACCGGTAGGAAGGAAGTCTATTTTGAACTTTAAATTATGAGGTCTGCAAGCTGTAATGATAGCTAAGCACGTAATATGGAGAAAAAAAAATCTTCATACCCAGGGATGGCATGTGTGAGGCTCTCAGTAGATTAGCTGTGCAACATTCAAGGGAAGTGGTCTCATTTAAGGGATTTGCTTCTCAAAGTAAAAGGGATGAGCCTCTTCAACCTCTTCAAATATGTTATTGTAGGAGACCAAATTGGAGAATCCTGTTGTGATGTGATGGAACATCTATGAAGTTGTACTAGAAATTGGAGAACTCTTCCCTAACATATGCACAAAGGTGAAATATTTAATATAGGCACAAGACAAATAATTTATATTGCCTTACTGTATAATTTTGGTTTCCTTAATTTAGTCGGTTAGATTTAAATGGACATTAAATATAGTAGTTGGTGTTATTACCTGGCCAAATCTTTCACTGGTACTACATCTAGAAGTTTTATTGGATGGTGAAACTGCAACTTTTTCCTTTGATACAGGAATCATTTTATTCTACCTTGATACTTTTATAATTTTACATAAATTAAGGTCAGTTAGTGGACATGGCTCACCTTTCTGGACAAATTCAAATGGCCTCTTTGCTGGCTACAGGCTCAGTTAAAATCGATTATCAAGAACGGTGATGATATTCCATTGATATTGATGTGTTAGAATATGTTGGATCTTTTTACCATGTTCTGGGTTAGCATGGGAAATGATCAGAACACAGCTGGAATCATAGAAGTAAATATCTTAGGGAAGTTATATCTCATTTATCCAGATTAACAGAATAACAGGGTTGGAAAGGTCCTTGTAGTCCAACCCGTGTTCAGGCAGATTATTACTGGTTTCATTCTTCCTGCTAAAGTTTGTGATTTAGCATTTATTAATTTATGTATTATGCAATATGGCTTTGCAGTGAGTTAGATTTAAATAAACAATGGCTTTAAAAAAAAAAACTTGTCCTTTCCCAAGTTTTAGATGATTTAGACACACTATAAAAATGATTTTTTTTACCAGCCTTATAGTATTTTTGTTCTTTTTACACTTTTTTTCTTCTTTTTACAATTTCCCATTTGATACTATCCATTCTTAATAAAAATAAATTTCAGTTTCCCTTTGGGGCAGATTTGCCAAGTATTGTGTGTACTCGAAATATAAATACTATTTTTATCCTATAGGCATTATAAATAATTTTTTAAAAGAGCAGTATGCATTTATTTGTGAACTGAATATTGAAGCCATTCTTCACATGAGGCATTGCTTATTTTAGAGCCAGCCCATGATAAAGGCACCATTTTTGATCTCCTAGATATTGTATAGCTTTGTAAATCTAAATGGGATTAAAATACAGAGTCTTTTCCAGCATCATATTTCAACTGCGAAGGGTGTAGACAATGTAATAGACTCTTCATAAAAAAGCATCAAGTACGCATATTGTTTCTTTATCAAATACAGAGAAAGTGAATACCTATCATCTTTAAGATCAAGAACAACAGTTTGAGTGGACCTAAAGGAAGTACTTTAAGTCAGAATCTTATGAAAATCTTTACAGCTTTCTCTACTTGTAAATGCAACAGTAGCCTTGTGCTTAACTGGATTATTTACAATTTATTTACAGTCAACCCTTAGAAGATTATACCTTGTGCTGTTAACAGAGCGGGAGGGAGCAAAGAAGGCTGCTACTGAACAGTGAAACGGATGGAATATTTATTGTTACACATATTTTGTTGTAATCGTATATCAGACATGCTCAATTTAAGCATAACAATAATGTAATCACATCAAACCTGGATATGTGAAGGTTCATTCCTCATGATCTGAACCACTGAAGGTAGCTTCAGTAATTTTTTCCACTATTAATTCTGCCAGCATATCATTTAATCCCGGCACTACTTCATAATTGTGGTGTGTTTGTGCATGTATTCCAGGACCCATACAACAATTGTTGGCTATCTTACGCAAACTTTTTTAAAAAAATGCCTTTTCTCTAAGAAATTCTCTTTAGGATTGCACAGTAGCTTGTGATAAATCAATGTTTAGAATTTTCCCACTGAAGCTGAGTTGGAGGAAAATATGCAGTTTTTTTTGAAGACAAATGAATATAAATTTATTTTATATTTGGTACTTTTTTTTACCCAAAACTATATAGCTGGAATGTCCTATGAAAATTGGATAGTGTGTTTGGACATGTTAAAACCCTTTTCAGGGAGGGCCAGATTCAGAATGACCAGAGTAAAGGATATTTGGAAGACCTGAAGTTATCACTGGATTCAGAAGAGCTCTGTGTACCAGAAAATTCGCAGGATTTTGGAACTCTAATACTCTGCAATTGGTTTTCTTCTACATCTACAAACAAAACAGTCTTCTCCATTTGTATTCAGGCAAAGGTAAGATCTTCCATAAATCTCATCTGATATAGGAGAAGCACAAGCAGAGTTAGGAAGGGCAGAGTTAAATGCATCATCAGTTTAGAATCCTTGCATTGCCTCAAGAAATTCAAGTCCAGCCCCTTCCATGAATTCTGTTGACCCTTACCTAGTGCCAGATTAATGCTGACTGTTAGTTGGCCAGATTCTTGTGTATAGGCTTCAAGAAATCATTATGCTGCAACCTATATAAACCTATATAATTTTTTGTACTTGACAACTGATACTTCTTAGAAACTGATAGCATATTTCAAACAAACACACACACACACAAATCCATTGCTAATTTTAGTTCTGATGACCTGAATAGCTAGATCTCCAAGTTATAAAAAAGATTCAACTGAAATGCCTTGCTACATTGCCAAACCTAGAATGAGGATTAGGAAGTGAGAAATTCTATACAAATAAAGCCTTATCTATATACACCTTGAATGGATGTTACTTTCTTTGTCCCCAAAGTTTTTTTTTGAAAGGCTACACTGAAGCTAGGCTTTTAATTAAATGCAAATAAGGGATTCTAAAATGACAGATTGTATCAGGCTGAAGACAGTAGCCAATTTCCGCTTTCCTCAGTTATTATGGTAAGGACCTGGTATAACTTTATCTACTTCGAAGGAATTCTTTACCCTGGTTTTTAAAAAGCGTAACTTTAACCCCCAGAGGAAAGTCTTCACATGTAGTTTGAGCCAGCACTCTTCTTCCCAATGACAGCGGGAAGAAATAATAATTGAAATACTTTCTAACCATGTACATTAAAATAGCTGTATTTTTGAACTTTTAAAATATATTATCCAGTTCTTCGGGTATATAACCAGGTACAATCCTGAAATATACTTGGATACGTCTTAAAAATTATATTCCTTAAAATGTACGTAAATAAACACATGCATATTTTAGTAAAACCAGTAGAAGCTGGACTGATATTGCATTGTATGTTTTTATGGTACATCAGCTATTTGTAAAATAAATATTTTGAAAGTAAGATTCATAATTGAGGTAGCATATTTTAGCAAATTAACATGATCAATAAAGGCCATCTATAGCAGTATCCATTCTCATAGAAAGCAAAATCCTTATATACCACTTCACAGTGTTTTACATCCCTCTCTAAGCCACCAGTGGTACTCAGCAGGTTCTGACCAGTTCTGGAGAACTGGTAGGGAACCGGCAAATACCACCTCTGGCTGGCCCCTCCCCATCTATTCTCTGTGTCCCGAGTTCCAGCTGATTGGCTGGGTCTTCTTTGGTTGCCCTGCACAGGAGAATGGACTGGAAAGCAGTTAGTGGGGTGGGGAGGAAATGGAATTTTGCAGTATCCTTCCCCCAGGATTGGGAGGGGAAGGATACTGCACCCCTCTACACCCACCAAGCCACATTACGCCCACCAAGCCACACCCACATAACCGGTAGTAAAAATATTTAAATCCACCACTGCTCTAAGCGGTTTACAGAGTCAACATGTTGTGCCCAACAAGCTGTGTCCTCTTTTTACTGACCTTGGAAGGATGGAAGGCTGAATCAATCTTGAGCCTGGTGAGAATTGAACTTCCAAATTGCTGGCAGTCAGTAGTCAGCAGAATTTGCTTGCAATACTGCATTCAAGCCACTGCGCCACAATGGCTCTTAGAGTGGTCCTTAGCAGTGGTTTTTCTTTAATTAGTTCTGAAATAAATTACTTTTACCGTAGGACCCTAAATTAATAGTTCTGATATTTATGGTCTTATGACCGGAGTAACTAGAAGGAAGAGTACAAATGTTGAGATGGTCATGACTGTGTGATCAAAGCTCCACTTGTTTTTTTTAAAAATATGTGTTGCATGCATGATGCATGAAAAAAGTGCAAGGCTTCAATTGTGCAGTGTCAGCTGTCATCTGGAAAAAATGTCATGACATTTTGGACCTGCCTCCTATAGTTGCCTCTTCAAGGAATGAAGGTTTGCTCCTTATCTGCTTTACAGTTGTTCACGACTTTACAATTGTTCACTACAAACAAAGCTAAGGGTGATGAAACCCTTGTGAGTTCTTCTGAAGATCATAAAATACTTCTCTTTTCAGATTACCAAGGCCCCTGAAGGTGAAGAGGCATCTCCAGAAGGTTCAAGCAGAGGTGGGATTCAATTTTTTAACAACCAATTCTGTGGGTGTGGCTTAGGTGTTGGGCATGGCTTGGTGGTCATGTGACTGGGTGGACATGGCTCGGTGGTCATGTTATTGGCTGGGTGTGGCCAACTCAATATCAGTTACTTCAAGGCACTCATCTCCTCCCCTGGCCTCTAATGACTGTGGGGATGCTGCAACAGTCGTAAGTGTGAAAAACGGTCATAAGTCACTTTTTCAGTGCCACTGTAACTTTGAATGATCACTCCACACAAGCAAAGTACCAGCAAAGGATGGGAAAAAACTCCAGAGATGATCCTGAGACAGGAAGTCTAGTCCTGCCAAGAATGTAATAAGGGTTAATGAAGAGGCAGTTTCTGTAAGGAACACCAGAATGTTTCCTTCCTGCCTTCCTTACAGGACTAGGCCAGTAATTTCTTCTAACAACCGGTTCTCTGAACTGCTTAGAATGTTAACAACCAGTTCTAGCGAATAGGTACGAACTGGTAGAATCTCACCCCTGGGTTCAAGGTAGGTCAAATGATGAAAGCAGAATTGTAACACAGCATTGTAAGTTCCATCCCTTTTGCCGGTGCTTCAGGATGTCACACATACAGTATATACAAAATGAACAAAGTTTGTGGTACAATATCACAATGCAACTTTTGTCTTTTTGGCCCGAATGGTCCAACTTGAGACTGACCAAGTTAGCATTAATTTGTAATTTGTTAATATGGTAAAAAGAGAACATAATTAAATACACATCTAGAGAATTTGTACTTTATTACTATATTTTTAATTTTTACTGAAATATAAAGGAAATAAAATAATTTTATTCTGGCCTCAGAGACTAAGCATGATTCTCCAGAGATACAAATAAGTCTAAAAAGACAATTTTAACAAAGCATACCTTCCTTTTAATAGCATGGAAGTATAATTTTAAAAGCAGCCATGAAAATAAGAAGGGTTTAAAATTCTTCTTTGTTCTCAATTCTTCAAATGATTCAGGAGATAAAAGGAGGCATTCAAGTGAACTAGTACTGTATTAAAGCTGGTGCATCAAAACAACTTGGCAATCACCCCCCAAATATCTTTTAAAATATATTTCACACCAGTGTCCATTACTTTAATATTTGTGGTCATCAGAAAGTACACACTACCTTTAACAATCAGTATTGTATCTTTTATTCTTAATAGTCATTATATAGTAATGATGATATGTAATCTCTCTCAAAATAAACTGGGTAAAGATGGTTACTCCATGGGTACCAATTTGCAGCTTAAAGTTTTGAAAGTCACCTATTCAAATAAGAATCTCTCATTTTAAAATATCTTTGGCATTTCAGTGGCCTTATAGATTCACCTCCAATAATCTCAACAGAGAAATTTTAGGAGCTTATTATGAGACTTAGATTTTATATTTTTTGCATTCGGACTACAATGGGAATATTGTTTGCTGGGAATACTGGATATTTAAGATTAAAAATTGGACCTAATAACTGATATTTGGTGTTGAACTGCTGTACATTCCTAACATTTAAAGACTAAATGTTTTTTCCCCACCAGAGCAGGAACAACTAATGTTTTCTTCATTTTTCCCCCCACCTTCTTCTTTACAGAAAATAAGATTAGGTCAGAGCCACAGTCTTTTCCAGGTTTGCCCATCAACACCTTTCCTATTGTTTCTATCAAAGTTGAACAAAACAGATGCAAATTGTTGGTTAAGTTATTGGTAAGGTACTCTTTGAGTTGACGTCAACTGCTGGTGACTTCATGGGTGCAATGAAGCAGTTTTATTTTTAGCATTGATACAGAAGTGATTTGCGATTACCTCATTTTGCAAAGCTCTTTATATTTCTGAGGGCAGATTACAGTCATGGGATTCTAAATGATCTTCCATCTAAATAGTAATAACACCCAACCCCACTTAGCTTCCGAAGTCAACCAGGTGCTTCCACCTCCATTATAATATTGATTAAAATGTTTAAACATTGAATTAGCTAGAAAGGGATTTAAAACTCTTTCTCGGAAATGCTCATGTTTTTGCTTCTCTTTACTGAAATTATATCACAGCTATCCGTTTATCTCTGGATTTATTTTTGGTATGTACAAATGGAAAAAAACAGGAATATATATATATATATATATATATATATATATATATATATATATATATATTCATTCTTAAGTTTTCATGGGTACTTACATGTATGGCATTCAGCTTTGTTCGGGTATTTTCCCACATCATTGTAGTTGTGCTTTTAAAGTTGTAGCAACGTTTCAGCAGAATCTCATCTGCCATCATCAGGCTTCATCACCAGATGAACACTATACAGAAGCCTGATGATGGCAGATGAGATTCTGCTACAACTTTAAAAGCACAACTACAATGACGTGGGAAAATACCCGAACAAAGCTGAATGCTATATATATATATATATATATATATATATATATATATATATATATATATATATGTATGTTATGACTCCCCTTCAAAATTCAAACGAACAAAACAGAAAGCAGCCGTTTCAACAGTAAATCCAAACAGAAAGTAGTCTCACAAGATAACGGCTGTCATAAATCACAATCTACAGCAGCAAACCCCACTCTATTCGGCATACCAGTCCCAGCAAACAATCTTCAGCATCAGAGCCTCTGCTGTAAAATCCTCACTCATTCAGTCACTTTGTTTCTGACAAACTCTCCAAACCCAGCTGTGTCCTTTTATGCTCATTGAGGCAACGTGCTATTTTCCTTAATCAGCGTCTGGCTTGCCTCCCCCCAACTTGACGTCTCAATCTCCTCCTAGTTCTAGCATCAAGCCACAATCTGTCAACTTCCCCACTCAACGCCTCTGATTCATTTTGTGGATCAGATGCTGGCATGAATGAGGTCTCAGGTTCTGGCGAAGAGTGTCTGTCAGAATTCGAATCCAGAGCCCTAGCTAATGCCACCCACAAACCCAAACTATGGTTAAGATACATTGATGACACACTGAAAAACACATTGAGACATAATGGAGACCTAAAAGATGAAAAGACCTATGGAACAGCTGTCCTGCCCTACATAAGAGGTACTACAGACAAAATCAATAAGATACTACACAGGCATCTCATCAAGACTGCTTTCAAAACAGACAGAAAAATAGCAGCCATCCTAAGAAACTCCAAAGATAAAATTGACCTGGAAAACCAAGGAATATACGAAGTCCCCTGTGCATCATGCCCGGCCACATACATTGGACAGACCAATAGAAGAATAAGTACCTGCCTGGATGAACACAAAAATGCAGTAAAAAAGCTGGAACACACTTCCTCCTCCACACTTCCGCCTCCACACACTCCTCACTAGTCCAACACATGAAAGCAACAAGTCATAGCATCGACTTCAGTGGCACCAAAACCCTCGCCACTATAGAAAACCCCAGCCACAGAATTATCAGGGAAGCCATAGAGATTGAAAGAAGACCTGAAAGCATGAATAGAAGAGATGATTCCACCAAACTGTCAATTATTTGGAAGCCTGCAATCACAAACAAAAAAATCTCCACACCACAAGCCAGGCAAACACCTGGGCACAAACAGATCCCCCCTGATATTTCCAGCTCAAACAAACCCCAACCAGGCTCCCAGATGAAACCTAGCTTCCTAATAAATGATAGCTGTCCATTTACTCGAAGCCAAGCTGCACTAAAAGCCTCCCATACAGGAACACAATGTTACCAGCCAATCAAGACCAAAAAAAAAATGCCAGAAGATAGCAGAAACACCAATCAATACAGAACATAACGAACTCCAAGACCAATAAACACAGACCAAGACTCCTAACCAATCAGGATGAAGAAAAAACCATTCTGGCACAGCAGTAGGCTAGCCCCAAATTTAAAACTGAGATGGCTGTGAAAGTCTGACTCACAGATGAACACAATATAGTAGCCTGATGATGGCAGATGAGATTCTGCCGAAATGTTGCTGCAACTTTAAAAGCACAACTATAATGACGTGGGAAAATACCCGAACAAAGCTGAATACCATTCATGTAAGTACCCGCGAAAACCTAATATATATATATACATATACATATACATACATATACATACATACATACATACATACACACATACATATATACATATATACATATACATATACATATACATATACATATACATATACATATACATATACATATACATATACATATACATATACATATACATATACATATACATATACATATACATATATATATATATATATAAATATATATATATATATATATATATATATATATATATATATATATATATATATATATATATATATATTCTGAGGTTCTCGTGGGTATTTGTATGTGTATCTTTGGTTATTCATGTTTTCTCCCGCGTAAGATTGGAAGTAACTAGGCAACGTTTTGATGAAGTCTCATTCATCATCTTCCAGTTTGGTCTTCAGCTCTGTGCTTCTCAGAGTGATGTGAGCTTGCAGCTGCTTCTTCCTTTTAACTGCTAGTGGGGGTGTGACTTGTTTGGGTGGGGGCTTGGCTGTGTTCTGATTGGTTGGGGGGTTGGCTGTATTTTGATTGGCTGGAGGCGTGTTCTGTTCAGGTGGGGGCTTGATTGTGCTCAGGTTAGTCTTAGTTGCTGGAGGGTTTGAGCTGGTGAGCTGTGATCTTGCTGTTTGACTTCGAGTTTGTGGTCATGCTGCATCTTCATGGTGGGGGTCAGTTCAAACCCCTATGAGCCATACATGAAGTGAAACAGCAAGATCACAGCTCACCAGCTCAAACCCTCCAGCAACTAAGACTAACCTGAACACAATCAAGCCCCCACCTGAACAGAACACGCCTCCAGCCAATCAGAACACAGCCAACCCCTCAACCAATCAGAACACAGCCAAGCCCCCACCCAATCAAGTCACACCCCCACTAGCAGTTAAAAGGAAGAAGCAGCTGCAAGCTCACATCACTCTGAGAAGCACAGAGCTGAAGACCAAGCCTGAAGATGATGAATGAGACTTCATCGAAATGTTGCCTAGATACTTCCAATCTTACGCGGGAGAAAACCCGAATAACCAAAGATCCACATACAAATACCCGCGAGAACCTCAGAAAACAAATATTGCACCTCTACGGGGAGGAAACCCACCATCTGACCAGGACTTATGAAAAACTTGAAGTCCAAAGAGCTTCCATTTTATGTGACCTCGCATTCCTATGCAACTGCCGAGATCAAAATTTAATTCCCACAAGCTTCCAATTGAAATTCTACACCAACACAGCAGCCACCAAACGCATCCTAAAAAGAACAGAATTGGCCCTAATTAGAAATGAACTTCACACAAAAAGATTTCTCCTAGATCAAATCAACAAAGATCTCACACTTCACCTCAGACTCAGCAACAAGATTCACCCCTTACTTTGGGACAAATCCAAACAGCTCGCTGTCTGGAGAGCCGAAACACAGACCACCCTCAAGACAGACACACACACCAACAAACTCAGAAAACTACAACAACACCAGAAACCAACTCCTCCCCCCTCACAGCCACACATGAAACAAACAATGCACAACATTTCAGACAAGATCCTCACCGAAGCCGAAACCAAGGTCCTTTCAAAAGGATTCAACTTTGCTGTCGCTCCCAAACACATCCCCACAGAAACCATCATATGCGGAGTTGAAACCAGCCTGACCAAAACCAACCCTGATGATGCTAATAGAATCAGACTCAAAATCACCAACATCCTCTGCACTAGCAAACCACCCAAAAGCAACTTATCCAAAGAAGAACAAACAGCACTACTTAACCTGAAAGAAGACACCAGCATAATAATCCTACCAGCAGACAAGGGCAACATGACAGTGGTTATGAACACCTCTGACTACCAATCCAAGTTAACCAACCTACTCCAAGACCTCACATACAAACCCCTAAAGACAGACCCCACCACCTACCTAGAACAAACCACCAGATCCAAAATAAAAACCTCCCCCATCAGTGAAGAAATCCAGCAAAGAATCATACCCAGAGAGAAATCATCCAGATGCCCTAAACTTTATGGTCTCCCCAAGATACACAAAGAAGGAACCCCACTTAGACCAATAGTCAGCTCCATAAACTCACCTCTACAAAACCTAGCCAAATTTCTCGCCAAACAACTACAGCCCTATGCAGAATCCATCAATTCACATGTAAGAAACTCATTCCAGTTCATCGAGATCATAAAGAAACAAAACTTACAACCCAGTGACCTACTAGTGAGCTTCGATGTCATATCCCTCTTCACCCAAGTGCCAATAAAAGAAGCCTTGACAGCCATCCAAAACAAATACAACCCCCCCAAGCACATCCTAGATCTGACCAACCACTGCCTATCCAATACATACTTCACCTACAATGGACAAAAATACAAACAAATAGAAGGAGCACCCATGGGATCACCCCTCTCACCTGTCATCGCTAACCTCTACATGGAACACTTTGAAACACAAGCTCTAGAAAAATATGATCACAAACCCAAACTCTGGCTCAGATACATAGATGACACCTTCATAATCTGGCCACACGGGAAAGAAAAACTGAACAACTTCCTCACACACCTCAACAGCCTACACCCCAAAATACAATTCACCATGGAAACAGAAGCTAACAACCAACTTCCCTTCCTAGATGTCTTGGTATACAAAAAATCCAATGGCTCCCTAGGACACACCATCTACCAGAAGAAAACACATACAAACTGCTATCTACACGCACTCTCACACCACCACCCAGCACAGATCAATTCCGTAGCCGAGACACTCATCTCCAGAACAAAATGCTTAGCCGACGAACAACACCTAGAGACCGAACTACACACTCTCACTGGCGTGCTGACAGCCAATGGATTCCAAAGAAAGAAGATCACCCACCTAATCCAAAAAGAAACCCCAGCCAAAATCCAAGACAGAGAACAAGAGAATGGCAAAGCCCTCCTCCCATATATAAAAGGCACTACAGACAAAATCAGCAAGATCCTCCAAAACACAACATTAAGACAGCATTCTGCACAAACAGAAAGATATCCACCATCCTAAGAAACCCTAAGGACAAAATCGAATTAGAAAATCAAGGAGTATACGAAATCCCTTGCACTGACTGTCCCACCACATACATTGGACAAACTAACAGAAGAATAAGTGCACCCACTGAAGAGCATAAGAACTCAATCAAAAAGGAAGAACCAACCTCTTCCCTGGTCCAACACCTCAAAGCCACAGGACATGAGATTGACTTTAAAAATACCAGAACTATCGCCAAAACCGAACACTTCAGCAGCAGAATCATCAGAGAAGCCATAGAAATAGAAAAACGCCCACACAGCATGAATAAACGAGATGATACCTCCCGCCTACCAGCCATTTGGAAACCTGCCCTCATGAACAGACGAGTACCTAACATGAAGAATGACACCAGACCCACACCCCTGAGAGCCACACAAGATGCCACCACCACACTTCCACGTAGAAAGCAGACTCACACCCACACAGAAGATGAAACACGACCACGGACCAGAAGCCGCACTGCAGCTGCATCACTACCCACTTCAAACCCCTCTGAGCCATACATGAAGCGAACTGACCCCCACCATGAAGATGCAGCACAACCACGAACTCGAAGCCAAACAGCAAGATCACAGCTCACCAGCTCAAACCCTCCAGCAACTAAGACTAACCTGAGCACAACCAAGCCCCCACCTGAACAGAACACGCCTCCAGCCAATCAGAACACAGCCAACCCCCCAACCAATCAGAACACAGCCAAGCCCCCACCCAATCAAGTCACACCCCCACTAGCAGTTAAAAGGAAGAAGCAGCTGCAAGCTCACATCACTCTGAGAAGCACAGAGCTGAAGACCAAGCCTGAAGATGATGAATGAGACTTCATTGAAACGTTGCCTAGATACTTCCAATCTTATGTGGGAGAAAACCTGAATAACTAATAACTATATATATGTGGATATATATATGAATAACTATATATATGTGGATATCCATATATATTATATCCATATATATATATATATATATAATTATCACAATTACCAACTTGTTAAAGTTTACTAAAATACTAAAATTTAGAAGAAAATGGTTTTCTAGGGATTTGTGAGTTTAGTGCAACATATTGAATGAAGTAGAAAAGGTGTGGAATAGGTGATGTTTAAAATAGTCATCTTGTGCAACAAAGTTCTTTATATTGTAACAGAGGTTTAAAAAAGATATATTTGATCATGGGACTTTTTGAAACAAGATTTACCTTAAAGCATATGAGGTCAATGACCACATTTTGGTGTCATTGTTTGGCCTCAATTGCTCATTATGAAAAGGATAGTTAGAGATTTCAGGGTTTTTTTAACTGTAAAAGTTAAAGAAATTTCACGAGTGAACTTGTCAGAAAAGTAAAGTTAAGGCATTTTAATAAATTAAATAAAAATTAAGCAGCCCAGTATGTGCTGTCTTAATTTTCATCCCAAATTTACAGACGTCCTGCCTGGCAACAGCATGAAAAGAGAATGGAGGGGTACATTTTCCTATTCAGTAATAAGTGATGGAAGTTCCATGGGGTAGAGTCTCTAGGAAATCCACTCTTTCTTTGAAAAAATGTCATCGGTGAAGCAGAAGATTGGTACCACAATGAGCAAAATATAGTGAGGGCTGATACGCGCTGTCAGCTAGAATTTGGGTTAAGACACTGACTTTTGTCTGCACGGTGTCTACTTTCCAAAGAGGATGGAAGAGACAAAATTGCAAATTTCCTCTCTCTCTCTCTCTCTCTCTCTCTCTCATTCTCTCTCTCTCTCTCTCTCCTCTGCTCTTTCTCCCCCCTTCCACGTTGCTCCCTCTTGGGTTAATGTGGTCTCTATACAAGTGAATAATGTATAAGAAGATGTTCCCTTAATAATGTCACAATTATTCACTGGAGAGGCCTACACTCAGATATTCACATTAACACTTAAGGTATTATTTTTCCTGCTCCGAAATTAAGTGAGTGGCATCAGTGGCCATAAATGAGAGTATTCATCAAAGGCACAGGCCATGGCAGAGGATTAAGTGAATTCTGATGAAGTGCCCAGATTCCCATAACTTGGAATGGTGCTGCATTCAGCATTCCTTTATTATCCATCTGCCGCATAACAAAAAGGCTCATATACTTAATGCAGGTTTGCCCTAGGCCACGTAATAGGATTAGGAATAATTTCTACAAATTTACAAAAACAAATCACATGGGAAGGCTTAGAATTTGCTAATAATTTCTCCGTAGCTGGGAGATCAAAGCGGTGTTAGAGCCGAGAGCCAGGCGGTAGTTTGACCCTGGCTAAGATTTCTTAATGAAAGGGTTAATCTTCTCAGAGGTGACCATAGAGGAGCAAATAGTGTGACCAAAGGCAGATTCAGGGCTCTAAAGTCTGGCAAGTATGACAGCAAGAAAACATTTACAGAATAACAGTACACAGAATAACAGGCCATTTTCTGGCTGGGGAAATCAGATACGTTAAACTCACCAGCTTCATTGAAATATGTTTAAACAAGGGCAAGCACATTGAGAATGGTGCTCTAAGGGGGGATCAAAGCATTAACTAATACTTGCAAAATAAAAGAAATTATGCTACATGCCTGAAACATTTGCTGGTTTCTCCAGGAAACAGATTTGTTTCCACTTACATGCCTAATGATTATGTTTTTAAAATGTATATAATAATAAGACTTGTAGCAATAGTAGAAATCATAATGAAAAAAACAGCAGCTATTTGATCATATTTATTTATCCAGCTTTTTTAAAAAACAGTATTTTTCCCTTACACTAAATGTGAATACATTATACACAAGCACACAAACACAAGCATTAAGGATGGTTCTACAATATAGCTATATAGCTAGAAAGAATGTTTGGGCAAGGGAGATTTTCTTTATTGTGAATTGCATTTTTCTGTCTTTTAATTATTACTTTGAAACTACGCTCCTCTGCACTAAATTGCGGAGGCGACAAGCTTAAACACAAAGGTGATTGAAACAGCTACTTCAATTTTGTATCATTTGTGGATTTATTGTCATTTGGAACATAAAGCACAGTAAAATATTATCTTTCTTCTTTGAATAGCACCCATGTGATCATTCTACCTCCTGGTCTATGACCTGTTCAAACAAGTCGAAACATCTCAACACAATGTTCCATAGCTTTTTAACCTATTAGGCCACTCATCAAATAAGGGATTAAATATAGAAACCTTCTAATGAAGGTGGTGAATAATTTAGTACAGCTGCACAAAAGCATTTGCCAGACATCTGAGCATGGGGGAAGATCCTATTTCTAGGTTGCTTGTCTTCCAGAAAGGATTTCCAATCAAAAGTCTAGATAAAGCTTGAGATAAACTAGTTTAAACATTTCTTCTTTTGTGCCACTACTTAATTTGATGGGAGGAAAATCAAGGATAAGAAGATCTAAAGGAAACATTTAGCCTTAACTTATAGTGATCTCAAATATTTATTGTAAACAATACTTTTTCTATCTTGCCTTTGCTACCATCATATCTGCTCTTACATGTGTGCTTGTGTCTGGATCCTGCTAATCATTTTTTTTTAAAGAATCTGGGCATAGTTGGCATGGAAAGCATGCAGGGTTTCTTGGAAAGAGTAGAAGTACTGTAGAAGAGAAGAGAATGAGAAGAGAAGAGATGACTTGGAAGGGACCTGGGAGGCCTTTTAGTCCAACTAGAAACCCTATACCATTTCAGACAAATAGTTGTCCAATCTCTTCTTAAAAACTTCCAGTGTTGGAGGATTCACAACTTCTGGAGGCAAGTTGTTCCACCAGTTAATTGTTCTAACTGTCAGGAAAGTTCTTCTTAGTTCTAGGTTGCTTCTCTCCTTGATTAGTTTCTATCCATCGCTTGTTGTCCTGCCCTCGGGTGCTTTGGAGAATAGCTTGACTCCCTCTTCTTAGTGGCGGCCTCTGAGATATTGGAAGACTACTATCATATCACCCTTAGCCCTTCTTTTCATTAAGCTATTAGACATAACCAATTCCAGCAACTGTTCTTTATATGTTTTAGCCTCCAGTCCCGTAATCATCTTTGTTGCTCTTCTTTGCAGTCTTTCTAGAGTCTCAACAATTTTTTTACATCATGGTGACCAATAGAATAGAATAGAATTGGCCAAATGTGATTGGACAAACAAGAAATTTGTCTCTGATGCATAAGCCATTAGTACAAACAACAAAGTGATAAATCATGAGGCACAACCAACAAAGTGATAGTCATCAGATACCAATAAGAGTGGTAATAGGAAGGAACAATAGTAATACAGTCCTACTATATGGTTAGATATCCTTAGGCATAAGACAGTGCTATGGGAATTATGTGTTTAGCAGAGCGATGGCATGGGGTAGTAGAAGAAGTAAACTTTATTACAAAACTTTTTAGTTTTGAGTCAAAGACAATAACAACAAAAAACAAATTCTGAGATAGCAATTTTAAAAAAACCCATAAAACCAATGAAGTCAGAATATGGTGTATTTTGTCAACAGCAAAACAAAGTATAGCTGCATTCACAGAAATCATATTGATCCACAATAACATTTGTAAATAAAATGGATATAAGTGGCATGTCTGGAAATCTGACTAAATGGGGACTTATTTGCTGCAGCAGAACAACTTTGTAATATGAGCAACATAGTATCTTGGCTTATTGTTTAAGGAATTCTTTACCATAGGGCAAAGTTCAAATGGGATACCCCATAGCTTCCCCTCAAAAACAGCTATTGGAAAGGCATTTAATTTTGCCAGGATGAAATTGTTTTGAACTTGGAAACTATTATTTGACTAAAATATTTATCTGGCTTAAAAAAAAAAATGAAGGCAAATGGCTACCCAAGAACACCCAAAAGTTACCTTGCAGTAAGATGGGTGGCCAATAAATTTGATAAATAAGAACACAAACCATCTGTGTATGGTGGCCTGTCTGATTGGACTTCCAGGTCCCTGTGTATGCTGTTGAAAAATTGCTACCACATGCTCATATCCCGTCTTCAGGATTGCATTGGTTGAGAAACGATAGCATTTCAGATTCTCATGCAATGCCCTATCCTCAAAGGAAACAAGGTCATCAGTTAAAATCAGAGCTGTCAAGCCCTCAGGGGAAAAAAAAGTAACTTAGCCAATAGGAGAGGATGCTTGTGTAAACATGAGTTTCCATTTTGGTCATGCCAGTCTTATTGTGCAACATGACATTAAGAACAAATATTAGACCTGAAAGAATGTAGACAGCTCTAAGGAGGAACTAAATGGTCCCAATTGAGCTGTGAGCTAAACCTATGCCCAGATTGCAACCAAAAATTAGATAACATTATTTTAGCACGGCAGGTATCCTGTAATAGAAAGACTTCAAGGCTGTTGCTGACTTCTATGGATTTTGGACAGTGTACAGATAGTCATTGCTTAGCAATTGCTCTGTTTAGCAATCCTTCAAAGTCACAAAAGCACTGAAAAAGTAACTGTGTGACTAGACCTCACACTTACAACCGTCATCAGAGTCACATGATTGAGATTCAGGTGTTTGGCAACTGGCATGCAATTATGAACTTTGCAGAACCCTGCTGTTACGTGAGCTCCAAATGCACACTACACAGTCAGCTTCTGACAGGCACAGTCAATGGAGAACATGACAATAAAATCATAAGCTGTAGTCATGTGATGTCTCAATTAATAACCATGGGCGAAGTGAGTTTGTAAATCTGTTGCCATTACACAATGAGTCATTTAATGATTCTGTCACTTAGACAGAATTGCCAGTCCCAATTGTGGTTATTAAGTGAGGGCTACTTGTACTCGATATGCATGCTGCATTTATTAGTAGCATAAAACACTACCCTTAAATACCGGAAGATTTTAATCTGTTCAGAATTATTGAATTTTAGGTTCTTAGTAAAGCAAATTATTGCATAGTTAATTTTGAATACTTCTGTACTACAGCGTGCAGCTGAAGGACACAAAGCTTGCTTTAAGCCAATTGATGTTTGAAATAACAGAACATCACCATCTGCAATACAGGAGGATGGCAATATGAATTCTACAGCTTGACCACTGTAATGATAGTCAGCCCTGGATTTTATGAATTTGAATTAAAAGCATATATCTCTATGTTCTAAAATAGGTTGAGTTATACTATGTTGAGAACACTTCACGTTATGATGTGTGAACAAAATAAAGGAAGAATGCAGCAAACATCACCATGTCTTTCTTTTAAATATGTGTTTTTATGAATTTTTATTCAGGGCCTTTGAATATATCTCAAAGCAGACATTTGAAATCTGAAATAAACAGTAGTTCCCTTTAGGAAAATATATTAAACAAACAACTGTGTTCTTCATATTAATTTTATTTGCAGGAGGAAGATTATATGCAAAAAGCATTTCAATAATATATCTAACAAGCTTATTTTCTAAAGCCAGTATAGTTTAATAATAAATACACCATATTTACTCCAGGGAAGTCTTGGTTTAATTCTCTACAGAATTGTGTAGCTAGTTGGTGACGGGGGGGATCTCAGAGAAGTCACTCCCCCCCAAAAAACTAATCAAACAATCAGAATTATGGTGAAGATAAACTTCATAACAAGATACAATCATCATGAAGTCCTAAATTCCTTGGAAAATGAACTTGGGATAAAATGAGTGGGAGAAAAATAGGATGTGTAAAAAATAGAAGCAACACATTTCAAACTAGTTGTAGGGAAAGACAACTCCATATTTATGCTTTAGCTAAAACTAGTTATAGGGACTAGTTGTAAACTAGTTGTAGGGAAAGACAACTCCATATTTATGCTTTAGCATGCATACATCTACTATATATATTAGGCACAAGTTTGTGCAGAATCACACATTCATATATGTTAAGTGTGGAGCATGGGTGCGAAGAATGGAGACGAGCCGGTGAAACAGTGAACTTCAACTCTTTATTTACATGGTGTGACAGCTCAAACTGGATGGCTGCTATAGCCTTCCTTATATAGGCAACTTATTAACTATTCAACCAATGAAAACCTGGGAGCACTAGCTCCGTTGACCAATGAGAACGGCTTGTTAATGGCCAATCAGACTCTCCTGAACGGACCAATCTGATCTCGCCATTTAACAGCCAATCAGAAGTGCAGGGCCAGAACCCTGCACTTGACTTCAAGCTCTAGATAACTTTATTACACATTTATTCATTCACAACACCCCTTCCCCCCGGATTCCGTTTACGGGGTGCGGTCACGTAGTCCTTGAGGTAGGACGGTTATTTTGTTAGTCTTTTTGATTTTCGTTGTGCACCCGGTATTTCGCTGCACTCTTGTTGAGGTAGGGCGTTGTTTGGCGAAAGGGGTGTCTCTGATTCTGAGTTCGTGTTTTCGTTGTCACCAACATCTTCGGTATCACCCTGAGGTGAACTCACTTCCATCCCTGATTCCTGTTCTCGTGTTTCCGTTCCGCTATCGTTCCCTTCAAAAAGGTTTTCTGCTAATTGAAGTTCATCTTCCTCTGTATCTCCCCCCCCCTAAGTTTGGTTATTAGGGGACTCGGAGATCCCTGACTGCAGTCTTGATAGTAGTTGATCGATATGGCGCTTCCCTAGTCTATCATCATGGCGTTGTACAAGGTATGATCTCGGGCCAGTTACACGGACCACAGTCGCTTCTACCCACAACGGATTGCCCGATAAATTTTTAGCGAACACCAAGTCACCTACCTGGAAGGTATGGCATCGGCCGCTGGATCCGAGTGGTTTCTCCGGTTCGTATGCTGGGTGTAACCGGCCGAGGTGGGAACGGAGCTTTCGTCCCATTAGCAGCTCAGTGGGAGTTTTGTTGGTGACACTGTGTGGAGTGATATGCTGTAAAAAGAGGATTTGGTTTATCTTTTCTTCGATGTTGTCATAGTCCACTTTCTGTAGCGTTTTCTTGACGAATTGTACCATGCGCTCGGCCCTTCCATTGGCCACAGGATGCGCAGACGAAGTCAGCGCATGTCGAATACCGCAGTCCGCCAGGTACTGTTCAAAGGACAGCGTGGTAAATTGGGGCCCGTTGTCGGATACCAGAACGTCTGGTAATCCGTGGGCTGCAAACAGTCTTTCTAGTTTCTTAATGACCGCTTTGGTTGCTTCGGTTGTTGTGTTCCTCATTCGGTGGATTTCGAGCCAGTTCGAGTAGGCATCCACGGTTAACAAGAAGGTGTGGCCTTTGGTCAGCCCAGCAAAATCCAGATGGATACGGGACCAGGGTCCCCGCGGTGTTTCCCATTCAGTTGGGATTGCCTTTGGTGGGGCGTTGCTTACTTCCTGGCATCTATGACAAGCTTTGACCCAAGTCTCGATTTGCTTGTCGATGCCTGGCCACCATGTGTAGCTTCTTGCGAGGGCTTTCATGCGCACGATGCCGGGGTGGCCATCATGCAAGGTTCTCAATACTGCTTGTTGGAGTCGTTCTGGGATAACAACTCTATCGTCCCAGATGATGCAGCCCTTTTGAGAAAACAACTCTGTTTGTTGACTTTTGAATAGTGCGAAGTTGTCTGATACTTGGTCCAATGGCGTTCCACCCAAGTAAGGACTTGTGCTAAGGCGGGGTCGTGTTTTGTTTCTCTTGTGATATCACGGATGGTTAATGGTGGTGTATGAAGTGTCTCGATCTGCAACATTGTCACTGTTGGCGTGGGGTTGTCAATAGTCTCTGGAAGCGGTGCTTGGCTCAATGCATCGGCATGGGGAATGGCTTTCCTGGGGCGGTATTGCAGCCGATAATTATAAGCAGCCAAGAATTCTGACCAGCGAGTCATCCTGGGGGATAATATGTAGGGCAGCTTATTTCCAGCTATTATCCCCAATAACGGTTTATGGTCAGTCACGATAGTAAAAGCCCGGCTGTACACGTACTCATGAAATCTTTTGACAGCAGACACAATTGCAAGGGCTTCTTTATCGATCTGGCTATAATTTCACTCAGTTTTCGAAAGCATCTTTGAAAAATAGGCAACAGGGGCTTCGCTACCGTTAGGCAATACATGGCTCAAAATGGCGCCCACTCTGAAAGGCGATGCATCACACGTGATAGTTAACGGCAAGATCTCATTGTACTGCATTAGTACAGCGTCAGAAGTCAGTAGTTTTTTCACATTACGAAACGCCTGCTCTTCTCTATGACCCCATACCCAAAGTGCTTTTTTGTCCAGTAAATGATGTAAAGGTTCAGCGACAGTCGCCTTGTGCGGCAGGAATACGTTATAAAAATTGATAAGGCCTAGAAACGCCTGGAGGTCGGCCTTATTCCGGGGTCTGGGAGCGTTTTTTATTGCTCTCAATTTGCTATCGGTAGGGTGAATGCCCTGACTGTCAATTAGATACCCTAAAAATTTGACACGATCTGTACACAGCTTACACTTATTTTTCTTCACTTTAAGGCCTGCGTCTTTGAATTTCTGGAGAACCAATCTTAAACGATCCCATAAAATTTTTGAAGTAGGGGCAGCAATTAACACATCATCAAAGTAGGGGATAACGCCTTTAATCCCTTGTAATAGTCTTTCCATCAGGCTCTGAAAGATCCCCGGGGCTACACTCACTCCAAATTGGAGCCGTGTACATTTAAAGGCACCTCGGTGCGTCACGATCGTCTGTGCCTGTGCCGTTTTTTCATCAACCAGCAGTTGCTGATATGCCTGAGCTAAGTCTAGTTTAGCGAAGACTTTTCCTCCCCCCAGGGAATGGAGGAGGTGTTGCATCACCGACACCGGATATGCGTTTTGCTGCAGGGTGTGGTTCAGGGTGGCTCGGTAGTCCCCACAAATTCTAATCGAACCATCTGGCTTAATGGGTGTTACAATTGGGGTCTCCCAGGGAGAGTGATCGGTTGGCTCTAACACTCCCTGGGCTATTAACTTATCAAGCTGTTCGTCGATTTTCGGTTTTAGGGCAAATGGAACTCGACGAGGCTTAAGGCGGATGGGAGCTATTTTTGGATTAAGGTTAAATGATATCCGGGGTCCCCTTGTACTCGCCTAGCTTTTCTGCGAAGACGTCCCTGAATTCTTGGACGAGGTCCTCCTCCCAGTCACTGCCGCCGATTCGGTTAATGCCTGCCACTTCAATGCCGAGTGGCGCAAACCATTGGAGGCCTAACAGACTAGGCTGGTCCTTGTCGATCACAGTCAGGGGTAAATACGCTGTGCGGTTTTTGAACGAGACCCGAACTCGACTGGATCCTACGACTGGAATCCTATTCCCCTGATAGTCTTTAAGTATGAGTCTTTGGTAACGGAGGTTTTGGCGCTGGATAGTAGGGATGAGTTGCTTGAGGGTCTTCCAGGAAACCATTGAGAGAGACGATCCCGAGTCGACTTCCATTTGGCAGGGTTGATTTTTGATGGCCACTTTAATTCGGATTTTCTTGGCATCCAATGAAGAGGCGTGACCGATAGTGATAGTTTGGTGAGCCTCTTCTCGCTTCGTTGGGCGATTTATGGTTCAGTTTCTGTAGGAGTGGTTTACTGGTTCTGGCCTTACAGGACGGTTTCCTGTCGATTGGTGATAGTTAGCCCCCTTCGAGGTCTGGCTGGGTCCAAGGAGGCTTCTACAGACCCGTCCAATTTGGCCTCGTTTCCCGCACTCATGGCAGAGCGTGTCGCGGAATTTGCATTCGGACTGGGAATGGTTGGCCCCACAGCCAGCGCATGGGTGTCGGGATTTCGGGTAATGGTCCCAATCGGACTGCAGTCGATGGACCTCTTCTTCGTCGCTGTCTGACGACGAAGAGAGGTCCTCGTGGTGGGCCGTCAAAAGCTGTCCTTCTGACTTAGGTGAAATGTCGCTGCTCAGTTGGTGTACCAGAGCGCAGTTGGGCAGCCGACTTCCTGGTTGCTTCTGCTGCAGTAGCATCAGCGATGGCATCGGCAAGGCTAATGTCGCCTTTCGCCATCAGCTTGTTCTGCACATTTAGCGCATCTAATCCCAGAACTATTCGGTCTCTGAAAGCCTCTTCCAGGTCGGCGAACCCGCAGAGGCCTCCCAAGTTTCGGAGGTCTGCAACGAAATCGGCAACGCTCTCTCCTTTCCGCTGGTTTCTTTGGTAGAACTCGTGCCGCCTTACGAGCATTGGTACGGTCGGTGCATAGTGGGCCCTCAGTAGGGGTTCGAGGATGTCCCAGTCCATAGCCTTCACTTCAGCCGGTTTTGCTAGTGCCTTCGCCATCTTGAATACGGTCGGCCCGCAATGCGTTAGGAATACCACCCGTTTCTTCCCGGTTGTGGCATCCTTCAAATTATTGGTTTCCAAGAACATTTGGAAACGATCCATGTAGGACTCCCAGTCTTCTTGCACTGGGTCAAATGGAGCGGGTGGTATGATGCCGCCGGACATGGTTCCGCCATTGTGCGTTTTCAGCCACGTGCTTGGTTATCTTTTCCATTGTTCAGTCAGCTCTGACATCTCCAGATCCCACCCTCATCGCCAGTGTTAAGTGTGGAGCATGGGTGCGAAGAATGGACACGAGCCGGTGAAACAGTGAACTTCAACTCTTTATTTACATGGTGTGACAGCTCAACTGGATGGCTGCTATAGCCTTCCTTATATAGGCAACTTATTAACTATTCAACCAATGAAAACCTGGGAGCGCTAGCTCTGTTGACCAATGAGAACGGCTCATTAAAGGCCAATCAGACTCTCCTGAACGGACCAATCTGATCTCGCCATTTAACAGCCAATCAGAAGTGCAGGGCCAGAACCCTGCACTTGACTTTAAGCTCTAGATAACTTTATTACACATTTATTCATTCACAACAATATACTCAAACAAGGAGAAGATAGACATTTTTCTAAAGAGTTAAGGGTCAACCAATTCACAGGAGGGATAGAAGAGAGAATTGAATGGAAATGGAGGTAAAGATAATGACAGAATGAATATATGAGTTTTCCTGTTACAACGGCTTCTTACACCTACAAGTCCGAAGGCTAAAGTGAAATTTGACTGGCTTTGTAGAAAATGTAGTTTTAAAGGATTGTAAGAAGGAAAAAAATGACATTGCAAACAGTGGTGGGATAATTTAACAACCAGTTCTCTGCTCTAATGATTTCTTGCAACAACCAGTTCACCCAACTGCTCAGAAAGGTAACAATAGGTTCTCCCGAAGTGGTGCGAACTGGCTGAATCCCACTGATATAGGTATCTACACACAGATAGGAGGTTTTTCTTCTGACATTTCTTTTCCCAATAAAGCTGACATGAAAGGAAGTTGAGTTGGGAATGGGGATGGGGGGAAGAAGGTCAATTCCCTTTGGTTTGGTATAATAGCCTGATGATCCTGAGAAATGCCAAAAAAGTGGATTCCTTAACAGGCACCACTTGGCCTGCAGCACATGTCAACTTGACATTGGCTGCTGTGTATGCTTCCTAGAGATGTGAGCATATTAAATTACAAGTGGCTAAATGGGAACTATACTGAAAACGCTTTTAAAAAAGGGGGGTGCTAAATCAATGTTTTTATTTCTGATTCTTTTCTGAGCTATTTAATCCTATATTGAGCAGGTAGTGATTGTTTTTTCCCTCCTTCCTCCTCCTTCCCCTCAAGTTTTCATTCATACATTTCATTCACATTCATGCTAAAGCAGCAAATGGATTGAAGATTTTTGCCTGGCCGATTGCTTTGCCTCATTGCTTAGCTCAGTGTTTCTCAACCTTGAAAACTTTTAAGTTCTGTGGATTTTAGCTCCCAGAATTCTGAGAGCTGAAGTTCAAACATCTTCGTGTTGTCAATATTGAAAAACACTGACTTACTCTAGATACAGTAACTGCTGAGGACATCTACTTTTGACTCCCTATTTTTTTAACTTATGAAAATAGTATTTTTATTTTATCTGTGGTCTCCATTATCTGCACCTGCATTTGGACAATATTATGTCCAATATCATGTCTTTAGGATGTTTTAGTGCAGTATTTCCCAACCTCAGCAACTTTAAGATATTTGGAATTTGAATGTTGAAGTCTGCATATCTTAAAATTGCCAAAATTGATAAACATTGATCTAGTGGGAATTCTGGGGGCAGTTATTTCCCAGGGTTTTATTACTAAATGTTATTGTTCACTTATTGATCTAAACTACACAAACATCCCTCTCCTTCTCTACTGGAAATACTGAAATATTATTAAAATATTTGAAGAGTATATTGTACCCACTGACAAAGAGAGATCAGCCTGAACATTTTTTTTTTTTTAACAAAAAGATCGATTGTTGTTCAATATTGGCCTGCAAAGTTAACCATGATTCAGCAAGAATGGATTTTTGTTCTGTCTGTGGTATCAGATTGCCAGCCTGAGAGTCAAGGCTTGCATGGCCTCATAAACCTTGGATATACTCCAAAAGATTCTCAAAAGTTTCACCAAGTGGTAAGTTTAATTGTGAGACAAAGAGAAAGGATTCAGCATAAATTTACTTAAATAGAGTGAAATAAACATTGCAGGATCCAATCTGGGTCAGTCACCAAGACCAGAGGTTTAGTCTTTCAAGTTTTTGGACTCATGCTGGAGTCAAAGTTCAAAGTTTTGGAACATTTCTCACACCTGAATGTGTACATTTGCCTTCATTTGTGAAATAAACACTGTTTTGCCTCAATCCCTGCGACCAGTGCTTTTAAAGTCTGCCACCCCTCCCCCAGTCAGCTTGGTCTGGCTCAGTCTGGAAAGTGTAGCATATTCTTTTAGTAGGGATATGTTGATCCAATCACTGGAGAGCAATATCAACAGGAAAGCTGGGTATCAATACCAAGCTCGTTATCCTCCTTTGAAAGGTCCATAGATACCCAGGATATTCTGTTTAATACCAGACTTTGCATATGTAGTGAAGTACCTGCTTTAGCCAATGTCAGGCAAATCAAGGTGAGATAGGGCACCCTTGACGAGGTACCAGGGTGATTTCAACAGAAATGCAAAATAGCAATAGCAATAGCACTTAGATTTGCTGTATACACTACTTTATAGTACTTTACAGCCCTCTCAAAGCGATTTACAGAGTCAGCACATTGCCCACCTTGGAAGGATGGACAGTGAGTCAACCTTGAGCCAGTCAGGATTGAAGGAAACAAACTACGGGCAGTCAGCAAAATAAGTCTGCAATACTGATTCTAACCACTGCACCATCATCATGACTCCTAAAATACTAAATGTATGTCTGATTTTCTCAATGGCAGGTAACTGAATTCTTTTGCTTCTCTTGTAATTTTTGCAGAGCTACCTCTGTCATATTTTTAACAGGTGCCAAATTCACATATTTTTTTTTACCCAAGAGATACGTTCCTGCTATTTCTAATATTATTTTGCACCTTTCCTTCTGTTCAGAGAATGTGAGCAGGGACAGATGCCCTCCTCTTCATCAACATGTGTGCAACCCAGGAGGTCCAGCGATGGTGGTGGGATCAAGGAAAGACCTGCTCTTAGCTCTCTGCTGCTGGGGAGCCCAGCCTGTTGTAACTCAATATTTCCTTCTCACCCACTTCCCTTGTAAAAAAAAGCCTAGCAAGATGTCTGTCACTAACACTAAAATAAACATCACCATCTGTTGGTAAAATGACATTATTCCCTCACTCAGGGATGTGACAAGGGGCAAGGCGAGTGAAATAATGGGAAATGAAATCAATTAGACTGAAGGACTTCAGAAAGAAGACTGATAGGAACAACAGGGGGAAAACATATTGGGAGCTTTTTACAATTGAAATGTGAGGTTTAACACTTTGAGCTTGACTCAGGCAGGCAACTTCAACAACAATAAATGTACAAAAAGAGAAGCCATTTTACTTAAACACTTTATCACCTCTGACTCCCAAGGCTATTTTTAGTACCTTAGCACAGAATATCTCTGTTCATATATATTTACAATGAATAGGGAAGCAGCTGGTTTAGAAGATTTTAAATGTCATAATAATTGGTGGTGGTGGTGGGGAGACAGAGAAAATCTTTGCTTAAGAGCTAAAAGCATATGTTGTGGAGCTTTAGTTTTGTTTAAGAGCTAAAAGCAGGGGTCGTAGAACTTCACTTCCTTCCCAGATTGTTACTATAGCCGTTTGCTTTCCTGGCTAGGGTATAAGAAGTGAGACAGACTTTGAGAAATATTCCTGGAATATTGGTAGAAAGGAAAGTTACGCAGTCTTTTGCTCATAAAGCATGTATGATCCTCCATTTCCACCTTGTCTTTAGTTTGCAAGCATGTGGTTGAAGTGAAGATAAAAAAATAATGCTTTTGCAATTATAACTTTGAACTTTAAAATTATTACTCCATATTCAATTGCTAAAATAATGAAAGTTGGTCTCCAGCTATGTCCTGCAATCCTAGCAATTTCCTTGCTCTAGGACTTGGTTCTCTATAATGGTCGGTATTGACCCCACCCCCTATCCAAGAGGACAATAAATGGCTAACATTATTATTATCTGTTCACAACAATGTGAAGTCATAGTTGCCCACTGTTTTGACCTTCATACACATCAAGTTCTTCCCAAGAAATTAGAATGTATTGTAGCAATATATGTGTGATCTAAGGCAGGGGTGGGATTCAAATTTTTCAACAACTAGTTCTGTGGGTGTGGCTTAGGTGGTGGGTGTAGCTTGGTGGTCATGTGACTGGGTGGACATGGCTTGATGGTTATGTTATTGGCTGGATGTGGCCAACTCAATATCACTCACATTGAGACACGCATCTCCTCGCCTGGCCTGTCAAGACTGTGGAGATGCTGCAACAGTCGTAAGTGTGAAAAATGGTCATAAGTCACTTTTTTCAGTGCCATTGTAACTTTGAATGGTCCTCCACGCAAGCAAAGTACCAGCAAAGGAAGGAAAAAAAAAACTCCAGAGATGTTCCTGAGACAGGAAGTCTAGTCCTGCCTAGAATGTAATAAGGGTTAACTGAGAGGCAGTTTCTATAAGCAACACCAGAATGTTTCCTTCCTGCCTTCCTTACAGGATTAGGCCAGTAATATCTTCTAACAACCGGTTCTCTGAACTGCTTAGAATGTTAACAACCAGTTCTAGCGAATAGATGCAAACTGGTAGAATCCCACCCCTGATCTAAGGACTTTTGCAATTGACAGATGGAAATTTTGTCAATGTGAAGACTTTCTGAATGCGATCCAAGATCTTTTGGTATGGTACCCACTGTGCTGATAATCACTGGTACCACAGGGCTGGTTTATGCCATTATCTTTACTATTTTATTGCTATAACTATGATTTGTAATACTATTAGTTAAAGTAGTACTTATTAAATTATTTTCATATAATGAATCTATGGCAGTCAATGAACAATCCAAAAATTCATGAAGGAATTAATGAACTAGAGAATTTGGAGAACCTAATCCAGGGCAATATAGTTTTGAGGGGCAAGACTTCTCTTTCCTTCCTTCAGGCTCAGTGCGCCCAAAAAGTTTGAGAAACAATGTTTGAACAAAGAGAAGTATTTATAAGAACATAAGCAAACAATGATATTTTTAGTAAAGCAAAGTAACTTCTAAAGAGTAAAATCTGTATAAAGTGATATATGACAATGGTGGAAAAAAGGCTACTTTTCAAAAATTGAAAACTGTGGAGAAGTAAAATAAATGGAATTGGTGTAAACTAATTTTGGCTTCTAAACTAATTTCTCTTCTTATTAATACATTTTTTTTAATTTTTATGGTTTGCTGGTTCTTACTCATTTTTTCTCCTTGTACTGCATACCACTGTTTGTTCTGAAAGGGCATAGCGAAATGGGTATGTAGACTTCTATACAGAATATCTTCTGAAAACGAATATAGCATCTGCAGTTTTTTAAAATTACTAACTGGTCATAGATAAATGTCGATTTAAAATGTGCTGCTTTCAAACGTCTCACTTTTAAAATAACTTATATGTTGAATTTAGACTCATGGGGGATTGCAAATGTTTCTTTCAGTGTTTTTCAAAGTTGACAACTTTAAGTTGTGTAGACTTCAGTCCCCAGAATTCCCAGCCTTTCTGGGAGTTGAAGTTCTCACATCTTAAAGTTGCCAACTTTGAGACTGTGATTCTTATTGCTTTGAAAAGTATGAAGAAAATAATAAAGAAAAAATGTAACAGTCTAAAATACCTGCCATGCAGTTGTTTATAAAAATACAACTGTTTCTTGGAAAGTCATTTTTGTTCCTTCTAACCATCACTTTTTTTTTAATGAGAGGGTCTTTCTCCTAAAGTGCTTTTTAACCATATGCGTATAAGGCAGCATATATTGGCCCCCAACTAAAAATATGCCTTTCTGATTTTATATTCCATACAAATTCCATTTAGCACAATGGGCCCTTAAATACTTTAGTGAATACCTCAATGTCACAGAACTTTTCTCTTTGATTTATGCTGCTGATAGATTTTCCTGACAGTTTTAAAAAATAAACAAATTTTACTTGTGATTTGAGGAGAAACAAATGGGACATCTGGAAAGCTCTTTATATTTATTACTAATGGGGCTATAATTCTATTAACACATAGGATATATTAGAAATTCATATTGATATACGCAAATGAAAATAAACAGACAACCAGAAAATTAACACCAGTACTGCAACATTCATATACTTTGTTATCATAGAGTCAAAAGATGTTTATGTGCTTATCATGCCAGAGTCTGAATTTTTACAGAACTCAATAGGTATATTCCGGGAACAAATTTTTTTATGAAACTGGGTTTTTTCTCCCTCTGCCTATGAGCAATTTTGCTCTTCTGGTTGTTTTTTTCAAGACCCATAATATGTATATTAAAAAAAAGAGATATTTCACAAATCTTTCTTTCTTGGCATACATTCAATTCTTTGCCCCCTGACCTAATCACTTGGTTTGACAAATTGCTCTACATTTTAAGCCATTTCACTTTTATTTAATTGAATTGTATAGGGCATCTTTCAAAGCAGAAGAATTTCCAAAGTTGCTTACACAAACATTTTAAAAATAGTAAATTAAATCCAAAGGGGCATCATGTGAATCCATCTGCACCCTTATTAAACTAAAAACAAGAACTACACTAAAAATAAACTGACAATAACATGTGCAGAATCAATGGTGAAACCTATTCAGCAGTGGTGTGTTCCAAATATTTTTACCACCAGTTCGGTGGGCATGGCTTGATGGGTGCATTTTGTGCATGTGGACACACTTTGAGTATGCACTTGCACCAAATGTGCACTTTGCACAGGCGCAGAGGCATCTTGAGTCACTTCCTGCAACCCTGCACTCTTCCTGACACTTCAGCAGATGTTGCAGAGCAATTGCTGTGCCATGCAAAGCAGCTGCGCTTCAAAAGCACGGCATAAAAGTTAGCATGGGAGCCCAGGCTGGCAGGTGGGCCCAGCTGCAGAGCGTCTTAGAGAACTAGTTTGGTCTTCGCTGCTCATTGCCCCTCCTGGCTTGGCAGAACCAGATCGAACCTGTAGAATACCAGGTTTTTGCTCTTCTTTTCCCTGCTAGTTGGTTTTCTAGCCTTATTATGGGTATTTTTTTTATTTTTTACTGAAAGAGAATTATGGGGAGTGAATTTAGCTTTTCATTCTATTTGATGGAGGAAGCAATATAATTGCTAGTCAACTTATGACCACAATTGAGCCCAACATTTCTGTGGTTAAGTGAGAGATTTGTTGTGAGTTTTGCCTAATTTTACGACCTTTCTTGCCACAGTTGTAAAGCGAATCACAGCAGTGGATTAATTAGTAACCAGGATGTTAAGTGAATCTGGATTTCCCATTAATTTTGCTTGTCAAAAGGTCGCAAAAGGTTATTACATGACCTTGACACAGCAATGATCATAAACATGAAACAGATACCAAGTATCTGAATTTTGATTACATGATCATGGGGATGCTGCAAAGATCATAACTGTGAAAAAGTTTCTCCAATGTTTATAATATTTTCTCTCCAAGGGACCAGATTGTTATAGGTTTTTATCAAATTACATTGTATTGCCTTACATTGCATTTTTATTGCATCCTTTAGCCACTAGTATCTGTTGTGGTTAGCCACAGCAGGTGTGGACAGCTGAGGAGAGCAAGGACTCAGATGGGGGCCAGGACCATTAGGGAGTGGATTGCTGCCTTCAGTGATTGTGGGGGCTGGCAGCAGCAATGAGGAGTTTTCCGAGGAGCTTGTGCCAAGTGTGCATGGGTGCAGGGCTGCTCACAGGAAAGAGCAGCTGCAGGCGACTCAGGATTAAGGCTGCAAGGTAATGGCCCTTCCTTCAAGAAGATAAAAGGCAGCTGTGCAGCAAACATTTTTTGTAGCAAGTAAAGACGTTTTGAAACTCAGCCTTGTGGACATTACAGTTGGTATTTGAAGACTCTTGTGTTGTAAACTATTTCTTATCTGTTGTTTTTTGGCATGTTAAGTTCTGTGCATGGGCGCTAAAGATGGAGACGAGCCGGTGAACAGTGAACTTCAAACTCTTTATTTACATTTGTAACAGCTCTGCTCAATGGCCGCAACGGGCCCCTTCATATAGGCAAACTCTTAACTATTTAACCAATGAAACACGGGGAGCGCTAGCTCCGTTAACCAATGGGAGAGGCTCGTTAATAGCCAATCAGATTCTCCTGAACGGACCAATCCGATGTGGCTATTATCGGCTAATCAGAAGTGCAGGGCCAGAACCCTGCACTTTGCTTCAAGCTCTTAATAATCTTTATTCAAGTACTTTATTGATTCACAACATCCCTTCCCCCCCGGGTTTCGTTTAAGGGGTGCGGTCACGTAGTCTTTGAGGTAGGCAGGTTGTTTTGATTGTCTATTTGATTTTCGTTGTTCCCCCAGTATTTGGCTACAGTCTTGTTGGGGTAGGACGTTATCTGGTGAAGAGGGTGCCTCCTGTTCTGTATTCAAATTTTCGTTGCCGCTAATGTTCTCGGCATCTCCTCGAGGCAAGCTCACCCCCATTCCCGATCCTTCATGTGTTGCCTTTGAGTGGTCATTACTTCCGCTTAAGCTTTCTGCCGCTTCAAATTCAGCTTCCTCGGTATCTCCTCCCCCCTCGGTTTGGAAGTCGGGGGGGGGTCGGAGATCCCCGACTATAGCCTTGAATGCAGCTGATCAATATGGCACTTCCATATTCTATCGTCACGACATTTCACGCGGTACGATCTAGGGCCGGTTACTTGGACTACAGTTGCCTTGACCCACAACGGATCGCCCAAAAAGTTCCTAGTGAAAACCAAGTTGCCTACCTGGAAGTTACTGCATTTCCCACTGGAACCGTGTGGTTTTTCAGGTTCATATGATGGATGCAGACGGTCGAGGTGGGAGCGGAGCTTCTGCCCCATTAATAACTCAGCGGGAGTTTTATTGGTGATGCTGTGCGGAGTGATATGCTGTAAAAGGAGTATCCGGTTAATCTTGTCTTCTACATCACCATAGTCCATTTTATGCAAGGTTTTCTTGACAAATTGTACCATGCGCTCGACCCTTCCATTTGCCGCAGGATGCACCGGCGAAGTCAGCGCATAGCAAATACCGCGGTCCGCCAGGTACTGTTCAAAGGACAGCGCGGTAAATTGGGGCCCATTGTCGGATACTAGAACGCCTGGTAATTCGTGTGTTGCAAAGAGTCTGTCTAGTTTCCTGATGACTGATTCAGTTGTTGTATTCCTCATCTCATGGATTTCAAGCCAGTTCGAGTAGGCATCCACCATTCATAAAAATGTGTGTCCCTTGGTAGGTCCCGCAAAGTCCAGATGAATACGGGACCATGGTCCCCTCGGTGTTTCCCATTCAGTCGGGGTTGCTTTCGGAGGGGCATTGCTTACTTCCTGGCATTTGTGACAAGCTTTTACCCATGTCTCAATCTGCTTGTCGATACCCGGCCACCACATGTAGCTTCATGCGAGGGTGGCCATCATGCAAGGTCCTTAGTATCGCTGTCGTAACCGCTCTGGGATGACAATTCTATCACCCCAGATAATGCAACCCTTCTGGGAAAATAGTTCCGTTTGTCAATTCTTGAATGGGATGTAGTCGTCAGGTATCTGGTCCAATGGCCATCCGCGCTCGATCCAACTGCGATATCTCGGGCTGTTAATGGCGGTGTTCGAAGTGTCTTGATCTGCAGTGTTGTAACTGTCGGAGCGGGGTCATCAATGGTCTCTGGAAGTCGTGTGTGGCTCAATGCATCGGCGTGGGGAATGGCCTTCCCTGGGCGATGTTGCAACTTGTAATTATATGCCGCCAAGAATTCTGACCAGCGAGTCATTCTGGGAAATAATATATAAGGTGTTGGCCTATCTCCCGCTATTATTCCCAGCAAAGGTTTGTGGTCAGTAACTATAGTAAAGGCTCGGCCATACACATATTCATGAAATCTCTTAACAGCAGACACAATAGCAAGGGCTTCTTTATCAATTTGACTGTAATTGTGTTCTGCTTTTGATAACGTCTTTGAGAAATAGGCAACAGGGGCTTCACTACCGTTTGGCAAAACATGGCTCAAAATGGCGCCTACTCTGAATGGTGATGCATCACACGTGATTGTTAAAGGCAAAGTCTCGTTATACTGCATTAAAACAGCATCAGAAGTCAATAATTTTTTCGCATGTCGAAATGCCTGCTCCTATCTGTGTCCCCATACTCAGGTTGCTTTTTTGTCCAACAAATGATGTAGGGGTTCGGCTACGGTTGCTTTGTGAGGCAGGAAAACGTTATAAAAATTGATAAGGCCTAGAAAAGCCTAGAGGTCTGCCTTATTTTGGTGTTTTGGGGCGTTTTTGATTGCCCTAAGTTTGCTATCAGTGGGATGAATGCCTTGACTATCAATTAAATATCCTAAAAATTCTACACGGTCCGTACATAATTGACACTTGTTTTTTTTTAACCTTGAGACCTGAGTCTTTAAATCTCTGGAGAACCAACCTCAGGCAATCCTTTAGTATTTTCTGAGTCGGGGCAGCGATTAACACATCATCAAAATATGGGACAATGCCTTTTATCCCTTGTAATAGTCTTTCCATCAAACTTTGAAAGATTCCTGGGGCTATGCTCACTCCGAACTGGAGTCGGTTACATTTAAACGCACCTTGGTGCGTAACGATCGTTTGGACCTCTGCCGTTTTTTGTCTACAGGCAGTTGTTGGTATGCCTGGGCTAAATCTAGTTTAGCGAAGACTTTTCCGCCCCCCAGGGAATGGAGGAGGTGTTGCCCCACCGGTACCGGGTAAGCGTTTTGTTGAAGGGCGTGGTTCAGGGTGGCTCGGTAGTCCCCACAAATTCTTATCGATCCATCCGGCTTGATGGGTGTCATGATTGGGGTTTCCCAGGGAGAGTGATCGGTTGGTTCTAACACACCCTGGGCTATTAATTTATCAAGCTGCTCGTCAATCTTTGGTTTAAGGGCAAATGGAACTCAACGAGGCTTAAGGTGGATGGGGGCTATTTTGGGATTGAGGTTAAATGATATCGGGGTTCCCTTGTACTCGCCTAGTTTTTCTGCAAAGATGTCCTGGAATTCTTGGACGAGGTCTTCTTCCCAGTCGCTGCAGGTTCGGTGAATGCTGGCTACTTCAATTCCGAGTGGAGCAAACCATTGGAGGCCTAACAAACTAGGCCGATCCCTGTCGATTACAGTTAAGGGTAGGAATGCTGTACAGTTCTTAAACGATACCCGGACTCGGCTGGATCCAACAACCGGGATTCGATTTCCTTGATAGTCTTTGAGTATGAGTCTTTGGAATCTGAGGTCTTGCCGCTGGATAGTAGGGATGAGCTGCTTGAGGGTCTTTCAGGAAACCATCGAGAGGGATGATCCTGAATCGACTTCCATCAGGCAGGGCTGGTTTTCAATGGCCACTTTCACTCGGATCTTTTTGGCATCAAGAGATGAGGCGTGACCAATTGTGATCGTTTGGTGAGCCTCTTCTCGCTTCGTTGGGTGGTTTAGGGTTTTGTTTCTGTAGGAGTGGTTGTTCCATTGGTGGTTCACGGGTTCTCGCTTCACAGGACGACTTCCGGTTGGTTGGCGATAGTTAGCCCCCCTCAAGGGCTGGCTGGGTCCTAGCTTGCTTCTACAGACCCGTCCGATATGGCCTCTTTTCCCGCACACATGGCAGAGCGCGTCGAGGAATTTGCATTCTGACCGGGGGTGGCTTGCTCCACACCCGGTGCATTGGTACTGCGATTTCTGGCGTTGGTCTTGTTCGGACCGAAGTCGATGGACCTCTTCTTCGTCACTTTCTGACGACGATTTGAGGTCCTCATGGTGGGCTGTTTCTAGCTGACCTTCTGACTGAGGTGAAATTTCGCGGGCGCGTTGGTGAAACGGACCGTGGGTGCGGCGCATTTGGGCAGCCGACTTCTTGGTTGCTTCTGCTGCAGTAGCTTCAGCTATGGCATCTTTAAGGCTAATGTCGCCTTTCGCCATTAGTTTACTCTGAGTGCCTGGTGCATCTAATCCCAGAACTATTCGGTCTCTTAGGGCTTCTTCTAGGTCGGCAAACTCGCATAGGCCTCCCAGATTCCGGAGATCCACTATGAAATCAGCAACACTTTCGTCCTTCTGCTGACTTCTCTGGAAAAATTCATGCCTTCTAATGAGCGTTGGCACAGTCGGTGCATAGTGAGCCCTCAGCAGGGGTTCGAGGACGTCCCAGTACATAGACTTTACTTCTGCCGGTTTTGCTAGTGCCTTGGCCATCTTGAATACGGTCGGCCCACAATGAAATAGGAATACCGCTCATTTCTTTCCGGTAGTGGCATCCTTCAAATTGTTGGTCTCCAGAAACATCTGGAAGCGATCCATATATGAGTCCCAGTCTTCTTGTGCAGGGTCAAATGGAACGGGTGGTATGATGCTGCCGGACATGGTTCCACCGTTGGTGCGTTTCAGCCATGTGCTCTGTTATAGTTCTTCGTTGTTCAGTAAGCTCTGACGTCTCCACATCCCACCCTCGTCGCCAGTGTTGAGTTCTGTGCATGGGCGCTAAGTATGGATACGAGCCGGTGAACAGTGAACTTCAAACTCTTTATTTACATGTGTAACAGCTCTGCTCAATGGCCGCATGGCCCCCTTTATATAGGCAAACTCTTAACTATTTAACCAATGAAACACGGGGAGCACTAGCTCCGTTAACCAATGGGAGAGGCTCGTTAATAGCCAATCAGATTCTCCTGAATGGACCAATCCGATGTCGCTATTATTGGCCAATCAGAAGTGCAGGGCCAGAACCCTGCACTTTGCTTCAAGCTCTTAATAATCTTTATTCAAGTACTTTATTGATTCACAACATGGCAGCCTCACAAAAACTTGGCATAGCTCTTTCTTGTCAGAGCTAATTAGTTGGAAGCAGCCTTTTATCTGTGAAGAAACAGAATTCATAGATGAAACATTAAAAGGTTGTGTTGCTGCCTTTGTCTTGTGTTTGCTCTCTTGGAAACAGGTTTGGGTCAGAATAAACAAACAAACAAATAAATAAATAACACTATTGTGGTCAAGCAGCAGGATGGCCTAGAGATGGAATTATTGCTTCACAATCAGGAGGCTTATCTGGGTGCAATGAATAACTATCTGCTGTGAACTCCATATAAGCACCAGGAAGGGTATCCAGCCAGAAAACTCTCAGGCTCCATTCAGATGCCCCAACTCCAGCCCAATGCAAGGGATTACAGGATCATTAAAAGAAAAAAAAACAACACTATTGTGCTCACTCTCTTTGCATTTTTTATCCATACTTTGTGAATACTGCTGGAGTCTGCTTTGTTTTCTTAGACTTTGAGCCTGATGTTCTGTTTCATTCAGCAAATAATTCTGGCAGTTCCTGTCATGATAATTGATCTTGATAGTCTGATGGACAGCATATAAATCTAATCAATCAATCAATCAATCAATAATAAGGCTTCTCTTAAATCCTTTGTGGCCCTAGGTTTTCAGCTGGCAGCAGTGCCCAGGAGTATTTTGAGACAACTATACTTAGTTGTCAGCTGGGGCTTTTGCAGAGGCAATCTTGTTTAGCTATGGTTTGACACTCTAGATAAATCCCCCCCATCTCTCTCTCACACACACACACAACATGTTTGAAGCTATTTGAAGATTTTGACATCTGTACTAGTGTCTCACCTTAAAAATGTAGGGCTATCCAATTATCAGCATCACCAAAAGGGGATCTTTGGAAGCTGGTGCCAATCTGAGAGGACTGTTTGCTAAAGATCAATAAAAGGCTTTTTCTGGTGTTGGACCTAAACAGTAACTTATCATCTCTTTAAAGCTAAGATTAACCTTATTCCCTCAGCTTTTTAAGGAAGTGTTAAGGCAGAACTTAAAAAAAAAATTTGATAATGATCTATTTTTTACTGTTGATATGTCAGGATAATTTTAGTAGTGGTTTTAAAGAATATTTTTACAGCATTATGTTTTCACATGTTTTATACCAGCTTGGTGGCTTTTTCATGGAACGGAAGTATGAAAATATTTACTACCTTCTGGTAACTGCATGGACATAACCATGTATTTTCCTTGGCAATGTCATGGAGATGGTTTACCGCTGCTTTGTTTCAGGATATTTTTTTTTCAACTTCTCAGAAAAATCTATAACCCATTAAACTACTAACCAGATTAATTCCTGCCTAGCTTTTTAAGCCAAAGTCAGTTAGGTGAAGTACAGTAAGTAAATGAGAACATTGTTAGAGGAAGAGATCAGATAGAATCCTGTTTGGTAAATGAAAGGGAAAGATTATTTAAAGGTGTTTTTAGCTATGATACAAAGCATGTATTGTGAGCCACGGGGGCATGGTGGTTAGAGTGCAGTACTGCAGGTTACTTCTGCTGATTGCCAGCTGCCTGCAATTTGGCAGTTCAAATCTCATCAGGCTCAAGGTTGACTCAACCATCCATGCTTCCGAGGTAGATAAAATGAGGAACCAAATACTCTGCAAAACTGCTTAGAGAGGGCTGTAAAGCACTGTAAAGTGCTATATAAGTCTAATTGCTATTGCTATCATAGCACATTAGGACAGAGATGAGCTTTTTGATATGTTTCCAGCAGCAGGGAGGGTGGGGAAGTATGGGCTTAACAAAGCCTGTTTAAACCTCTGTTACATTTATTTCAGAGTTTATTCTAAATTTTCTTTTGTTTTCTGATCAAATTAGGGAGAAACTCTTTTACTCATTTTCAGTTGAAAGAGGGCACTGAACAGCATCTGAAGAAGGCATTGGAATGCTGTCTTAAATCATAACATTTTTGGCATTTTTATAGCCAAAAAAGTTTATGCTATAAGAACAGGACATTAATTAGAGATCCATTATTTTCATTTTCTATTTAAGCAACTTAGAGCATTGCGATGTCATTGATTTTTAATGTATTGGGAATGAAGCTGAAATAGGAAACTGAGGGAGGCAAAAATGAATGAGAAGGCTACCTGAAAAAGGGGGATTTAAATCTGTATTTTTCATCCATACTGATATTGCCTCATCATTCAGTGCTGTAGATCCAAAGAGTTCTAATCATAATGCACCTTTGAATATGTAGCTAGGTTGGAGAACAAAAATCCATTTCTTTCCCTTAAAAAAAAAAAAGAATGGTGAACAACCAAGACACAGGGATTTCAGTATTGCATTTCCAATGGATTCCTAAAGTGGAAGGCCAAGAATGTATCTAAAATCACCATGTATCTAAAATTACGTGAAAAGAAGAAAATATGCTGTCTCAGAAAGTCTTTTCTTTAAAGTTCAAAGCTAGCTAAACAAATGACAACTTGCAATGAAAATTATGATATAATTATAATATAATAATATTTTATATTTATTTTACATAAAACTATATTATTTATATTATTATTTTATAATAAAATTTCTAAGAAACCAATGACACATTTTAGCTATAAAGAAAACAAGGAATACACTTATTACATTCTAGACATACTGTAGTTCATGAACTCATTTCCACAGGTTTCGAGACCCTCATATCCAAATATATATATTGTCACTAGAACTACCGTATATACTCGAGTATAAGCTGAGTTTTTCAGCCCATTTTTTGTCCTGAAAAAACCGCCCTCGGCTTATACTCGAGTCAGATTCCCCTCTGAAAAAAAAAATGGTGTGGAGCTCCAGAGCTGGGCAGCCGCTTTCCTGCAGGCAAGCCCCACTTCATGGACTCCGTCCATCCTTGCTCCCATCCACCCACCCACCCAAAGCGACAAAGTCCCCCAATTGCGCAGCCCAGAATTGCCCTCCCCTCAGGGGGCAGCAACGACGCCCAGTGTTTCCCGAGACAAGAAGCTCCACCGTGCAATGAAAGCGCCCTGGCTCAAGACTCAGAAAACAACGCGAGGCGAGGTCGCTTCGGCTCCGCTGAGTTTCGTTTCCTAGCTGCTTTCAGTCCGTTCGGGAGGAGGGGGAGGAGGTGGTGGCCTAGAGCTCAGAAAACTACGTAAGCTGCCACCACCACCTCCTCCCCCTCCTCCCGAGTGGACTGAAAGCAGCTAGGAAACAAAGCTGAGTGGAGCCTAGAGCTCAGAAAACAACGCGAGGCGAGGTCGCTTCGGTTCCGCTCAGCTTCGTTTCCTAGCAGCTTTCAGTCTGCTCGGGAGGAGGGGGAGGAGGTGGTGGCGGCAGCTTGCGTTGTTTTCTGAGCTGTAGGCCACCACCTCCTCCCCCTCTTCCCGAGCGGACTGAAAGCAGCTAGGAAACGAAGCTGAGCGGAACCGAAGTGACCTCGCCTCGCGTTGTTTTCTGAGCTCTAGGCTCAGCTCTGCTTCATTTCCTAGCTGCTTTCAGTCCGCTCGGGAGGAGGGGGAGGAGGTGGTGGCCTAGAGCTCAGAAAACAACGCAAGCTGCCGCCACCACCTCCTCCCCCTCCTCCCGAGCGGACTGAAAGCAGCTAGGAAACGAAGCTCAGCGGAGCCGAAGCGACCTCGCCTCACGTTGTTTTCTGAATCCGCGAGCCTAGAGCCAGGGTGCTTTCATTGCACGGCGGAGCTTCATCTCGGGAAATACCGGGCGTCGTTGCTGCCCCGAGGGGAGGGTGATTCTGGGCTGCGCAATTGGGGGACTTCATGGCTTTGGGTAGGTGGGAGCGAGGACGTTGACTTTAAGCGCTGCCGACCAAGTGTTTCACAAATACCAGTGGGACCTCCGTCCACCACCACCCTTCCCTCTTTTGCCTCCTTCCTTCTGATCAATCAGGTTTTCCTAGTATTTGCTCACAGCTGCGTTTTGTCTTCTGCTGTGCTAGGCATTGAACGCGGGGATTTCTGATTCCCCTTATATGCGCGTGGATATGCCGCCGGGCATTTTCTTCCAAATGCCCCACTGGCAGAGAACACTGACTTTCATAATAGTGAGATCATTTCCCAAATTAATTGATTCACTAACCCAAAAGAAGATGTCGATGACAGTTGGAGGCAGGAGTCACTCTCTCCCTTGCAAGAAAAAAGCAAGAGCCATTCTTATGATCTCTCTCTCTCTCCCCGTAATACAGTCAAGCCCTTTCCAGCACGCGGGATCCGCCCCCGCCACTTTGCACCTTGCAAATGCAAAAACCCCGGGATTTTGCATTTGCAGGGTGCAAAGCTGTGGCGGCAGATCGCGCGTGCTGGAAAGGGCTTGACTGTATTACGGGGAGAGAGAGAGAGAGAGATCATAAGAACGGCTCTTGCTTTTTTCTTGCAAGGGAGAGAGTGACTCCTGCCTCCCACTGTCATCATCATCTTCTTTTGGGTTAGTGAATCAATTAAACCTTTCATGATAGTGAGATCGTTTCCCAAATTGATTAATCTGTTTTTCTTTGAAATAAATATTCAAAAACATTTAATCTACTGATGCCTCAATTAATGTAATTTTATTAGTATCTATTTTTATTTTTGAAATTTACCAGTAGCTGCTGCATTTCCCACCCTCGACTTATACTCGAGTCAATAAGTTTTCCCAGCTTTTTGTGGTAAAATTGGGTGCCTCGGCTTATTTTCGGGTCGACTTATACTCGAGTATATACGGTAACTTTTTAATCATGTTTATCATTCTATATTTTGGATTTTGTTTCTCAGACAATGCTTTTTGATGGTTAATTCCTAGAACAACATGATTTTCGTGAGACAAACCATTTCATTATATCCTTCCAAACTAAAATGTATGTCAGGTGGTCTCTGTGCCTAAGAAACAAAACCTCAGATTTAGAAAATTAGGGGACTAGTTACACACAAATATTACAACCTAGTTTAAATTAGATTTTTAAAAAATAACTGACATTTGGTGATCTTGTTTAAAAGGGTCAGAGATGTGTTTGAGCTGTACAAGATTAACCTTTGCTCGTTTGGGAAAATGCAGACTTCAACCAGCACTTTGTTGCAGTGGTTGCACTTGCTAAAAGTTTAAAACAGTAATTTTTTTCCCTGGAAAGGTCATCTTGAGCTAAAATGTCAAATAAATTATTTAGATTACTGAATTAGAAAAGTGAAGATCTGACAGGCTGAATGTTTTATGCACATTAGCCACAGCTGGAGTCTTGATATGCTCCTTATTAAGTGAGGTTCCCCTCTTTTCTCTTATAAAAAGTCTTTCCAGTTAGCCCAATATACACCAGTTGATGGATTGCAATTCGATCTGCATTTACGAACTGGAGTGAAATTTGTCTGCAACAATCAACATTAAACAACATCAATTTTGTAGAATTTGAAAAAAAACTCACTGCAGTGAAGGTATGAAAGAGAGAGAGAAAAAGAGAGAGAAAGGGAGGGAGGGAGAGGAAGATAATCATACTGTCATGTGAAGTGACAAATATGAGAACTTTATTGGCTAGGCACCTTCATGTGCATCCTAGGGAAGCAGCACAATATCCACAAAAAATATGGTGGATCAAATATAAGATGGGCACACTATGAGATGTGGGTGAAATGATGCCCAAATTTGCATAAGCTTCCACCATCTTGTTTGAAGCGGAAGAATAATTTAGGTCAGCCAATCATCTCACAAGTGTATTTCACAAAGACCTTGTAGGAATGGAAAGAACATGCCTGCATCCTGAAAGCTGAAGCACTGAGCTAGTAAGAACCAAACAGTATTTCAGGCTGGTTATATGTTTAAACCAAGAGAAAAATATGTGTGGGGAAATTATTGGAGGATTCAATATATATAAAATACAAGCATGGTTGGGAGCAACAGAATCTTGTCAATTAGCTCTGCTAGCATTGGCAAAGAGGATTTTCCTTTGGACAAGTTCTTCTACAGCAGCAGAGTAGACACATCTGTTAATTTATAGACAGAGTCACTTATAGTTAGATATTTTGGGGAGGTGCCTTTAAGTCATTGTGTACTCTTGGCAACTGCTTATACAGGTCCCTACAGTTTTCTTGGCATGCTTTTTTAGATGTGGTTTTTGCCATTGCCTCCTTTCATGGGCTAAGAGAGAGTGTCTGGCCCAAGGCCACCTAAGCTTTGTGCCTAAAGCAGGACAAGAACTCAGAGTTTCCAGGTTTCTAATCTGGTGTCTTAACCACTACACCAAATTGGTTTTTATAGTTAGAAATAATTACTACAAATTATATTGGAATGCAACACATCTCAACAAATGGGAGACAAACAGCCCAGTTGCTACTATAACTGCCAGTGAACACTTTTAAAGCCATTGCTGCTCTTCTTTCTTGCTTTTCATTATCTTTAAAGAGATCTGCATCAAATGTGATGTTTTCAAACTGAAAGTAGTTTGAGGACTGTGCTTCAAAAGATGGCTCTTCTCTGAAAGGTAAAACTTATGACCACAAAGTAAAGTAAGCAGTAAAAATCATTGCAATTTTTTAAAAAAGGGAGACATGGTCACTTTTGGTGTATATTTTGAAAGAATTATAAAGAATGATATGACTTAAAATATTAAACAAAGTCTACGGAAATTCTCAATCATCCAGATCATGTGCGGTATCTGCTATCCCGCATCAGATGGGCGGCTCATGATAGGGAGCGAAGGAGAGAGAAACAACAGGAGGCGAAGTTTCCTCGGGATGAGCGCACCCCAAATGTCTTGGCACACGCTCTTTTATTGTGCTTTTTTACAAGAAAATGATTCAATCAAAGCTCAAGTCAAACATGATAATCCCATCAGGATGTGCATGTTTACAAAGCTGCATACCAGACAGATCATTTACAATGTGGATAAGCTTATTAACAACCGTCTAGCTTCTTGTCCCTTGTACGTGCCTTGCAAAGGTCACTGAAGAGACAGAAGTTAATGATTACACATGAATGATACATAGTTGCAAACACATGAATGATACATAGTTACAATGATACATAGTTACAACATCTCCTCTGTTTTTATTATTTATGGTGAGTCTTCTTCCTCGTCCGAGAAGACAGGAACCATTTTTATGGAATGTTTGCCGTCCCCGTCATCTAGGCAAGAGTGCGACCCGTCAGCGTCAGGGTTGTCCAAGGAGCGGTAACTCAGCAATGACATTTTTTCGTCCGGTGTTGAGGATATAACATGAGCTTGCAATAGCACATTAACATCAGCAGTTATGGAGGATAATTGATTTTTTTAAAAAATTGCAATATTCTATCAAAACAACAAGGTCCTATAATACATATCAATATAATGATTATTAATGATCCTGCCAATGCAGTTAAAAAGATATAAACCATGGCGAAATAGAAAACAAGCCCCCCTGCTATCGGCATAAAAACAACATTCTTCTTTAAGCGTAGCACACAATCCCCCTTGTTTTTTTAAAAAATAACAGATCTAAGCCTCTACGATTTTGCAAGAGGGGGTATTCCATGGGTACCTGTAGGGATATAAAATCATCAGAGTTATACACACAAGCCATACTTGAATGCAAAATGATTTGGATTTAACAATTTCATCCCCGTGGACACATGCCATGAGACCGGTGGAACAAGTCCAAACAAAATTATTGCCAGAGATAAAATACATTCCTTTCAGGAGTGATGTTAAAGTTCCTCCTGAAGTGGTGTAGATTGCAGAATATCCCCTGGTTGTGTGGGTGCGTCTGCCAAATCGAATTGAAGTGGTGGGTAGAAGTCTTCTATGCGAGAAAAATTGGTTGTAGAACTTAAACGAACGCCTTGAAAGTCAATTATAGTCCAAGCAATATTATATCTTCTATGAGGCTTCTGCGGATCGTCATGGACAGTTCTTTTGAAGCATCGTTTGTTGACAGGATCAAAGTTCGGGTATATAAAAACATCACAAGCAGGAGAGAGGGCTATGGACAAGTTAGTTGTAGAACATTTGCGAAATGAGGAGGGAATTCAATTAGTAGAAAAAGGATAATAATTACAATAATGACAATAAAGATTAATTTGGTAATTCATCAAGGATGTTAGTTGGGGTGGGGGAACCCATAATACAATAGAAGGACATCTAAGTCCCCCTATGTTTAGATTGAATAGAGGAAAATATTTTAAGGTTCCTTTCCATAGGAAGAGTAAAGAAGGAACAAAAGAGCGAGTGGTAGAGTGTTCTTTAAACAAAACAGAAGTGACAGAGTGAAAACTATGGGTAGCATTTTCATGACGTACCCACATGGAACAAGTATAATAGCCTTCTGTTAATGAAATGGTTTTAACACGAATAGTCTTTTGACAGGAAGCATAGGTTTTGTTGAAGTAAGGTAGAAATTGCAAAGAAGATATAGGCAAGAATATCAGGAAGAGTTTTAACATACAGATGTAGCGGAGGAATTCCCATGATAGGGTCTAACCGCCCTACCAGGGATCCAGCAAGTGGTTTTGTCTGGTAGTAAAATCGCAGCGTAGCCTCGTCCCCAAGTGAGAAGCTCAGCGGGACCCTGCCAGGCGGGATCTGGCAATCTGCGATAATATACCAGAGGTCTGTTAGGCGGGGGGGAGGGGGAGGAAAAATGACATGAAGCAGCAGAAGTGGGAGGAATGCCAGTCAGATTAAGAAAGTTTAAAGTGTAAAGACAAATGTTAAGAGAATTTTGCAATGCTGGGAGGTTTGGGGGTTTTTCCCGCAACGAATATCGATCAAGAGCACGTTTCAGAGATAAGTTCGCTCATTCCACAATAGCCTGCCCCTGGCTGTTGTAGGGAATCTCAAACTTGTGGGTTACATCCCATCTGTTACAGAAGTCCTGGAATGCAGAACTTGTATAGGCAGGTCTATTGTCAGGTTTGATTTCTTTTGGACGTCCCAGCGAGGCAAAGGTACGAACTGAATGATTGATGACATGTTTTACAGTTTCTCCCCTTTGAGGGGTGGCCAGAATAAACCCTGAATATGTATCGATGGAAACGTGCAAATATTTCCAAGGGGCAAAAGGTGGAAACTGAGTTACATCCATTTGCCAAATTTCACAAGCTTTTAATCCTCTAGGATTTACTCCTATGGGAATGGAATGTCCTTGCTTACTACATGTGGGGCATTGTAGAATAATGGCAGCAGCTTCTGCCTGAGTTAGAGAAAATTGAAAAGTTATCATAACTTCTATAAGGAGAACCTATGCCATTTCAGATAGGTGACTGTCTAGACCAGGGGTGTCCAACCTTGGCAACTTTAAGACTTGTGGACTTCAACTCCCAGAATTCCTCAGCCAGGCTGGCTGAGGGATTCTGGGAGTTGAAGTCCACAAGTCTTAAAGTTGCCAAGGTTGGACACCCCTGGTCTAGACTCTTCTTAAAAACATCCAGTGATGGAGACCCATGATTTTTGGAGGCAAGCTGTTTCACTGGTTAATTGTCCTCATGGCTATGAAGTTGCTCCCTATTCCAGGTTGCTTCTCTCCTTGATTAGTTTCCATCCATTGTTTCTTGTTCAACCATTCCTGATTTGACAGATTAAATCTCTCTCAAAAAAATACCTTTAACACACAATGACAGTTTGACAAATGAAGTTCTATATTTTGACTTCTCTCGGTTGTTAACAATAAAGCTACAATGATATGGGGAAAATAAAGATTAAAAAATAAAGATGAAGAAATCTGTTTTATTTTTCCTAAAACAGTATGAATAGAATAGAATAACAGAGTTGGAAGGGACCTGGGAGATCTTCTAGTCCAACACCCTGCTCAGGTAGGAAAGTGTCATGAACTAATAAAATGCTTAAATAAAGTTTTATCAAACCTTTAGGAATAGCAGGGTTCTAATCCTGCACTTCTGATTGGCCGATAATAGCAATGTCGGATTGGTCCATTCAGGAGAATCTGATTGGCTGTTAATGAGCCACTCTCATTGGTTAAAGGGGTTAACGCTCCACGTTTCTCATTGGTTACTAGATCAGCAGCTTCCCCATAAAAAGGCTGCTGCTGCCCTAGGTTTTTGCTCTGTTCAGAATGATTAATAAAGAGTTGAAGTTCATTGTTCACCATCTCGTCTCCGTTCCGTTAGCCCATGCGCAGAACTTAACACTGGCGACGAGGATGGGATGCGGAGACATCAGAGCTGACTGAACACTACAGAGCACCAAACAGAGCATGTGGCTGAAGGCGCATCAATGGCGGAAACCATGTCCGGCGGCACCATATCACTCACTCCATTCGACCCGGCACAAGAAGACTGGGACTCATACATGGACCGGTTCCAGATGATTCTGGAGACCAACAACTGGAAGGATGCCACTACTGGAAAAAAGCGAGCAGTATTCCTGACTCACTGTGGACCTGCTGTTTTTAAGATGGCTAAGGCACTGGCGAAACTGGCTAAGGTAAAATCCATGGACTGGGACGTCCTCGAGCCCCTCCTACAGGCCCACTATGCACCTACCGTACCAATGCTTGTCCGAAGACATGAATTTTACCAGAGAGACCAGTGGAAAGGACAAAGCTTTGCAGATTTCATCATGGATCTCTGGAACCTGGGAGGCCTCTGCGGGTTCGCTGACCTCGAAGAAGCTCTAAGAGATCGAATAGTTCTGGGTTTAGATGCACCTCAGGTGCAAAGTAAGCTGATGGCCAAAGGCGACATCAGCCTTGCACATACCATCACTGATGCTACTGCAGTAGAAGCAACCAGGAAGTCGGCTGCCTGAATGCGCCACACCAACGCCCCGCTCCGCCAACTCGCTGGTGAAACCTCACCTCGAGGACCTCAAATCGTCATCAGAAAGTGATGAGGAAGAGGTCAACCAGCTCCGGTCTGAACGAGACCAATGCCACCAGCGTAATCAGAGACTGCAGCATCAATGCGCAGGTTGTGGGGCAAACCACCCATGATCAGACTGCAAATTTCTCGACGCGCTCTGCCATGTTTGTGGGAAGAGAGGCCACATCGGAAAAGTCTGTAGAAGTAAGCAAGGATCCAGCCCATTTCAGAGAAGGACCAACTACCGCCAAACCACAGGAAATCGTCCTGTGAGTCGGGAACATTTGAACCACCAATGGAACAACCACTCCTACAGAAATAAACCACTAGCCAATTCAACGAAACGAGAAGAGGCACACCAAACCATTACAATTGATCACGCCTCATCATTAGATGCAAAGAAGATCTGAGTGAAGGTCGCCATCGAAAACCAGCCCTGCGTGATGGAAGTCGATTCAGGATCGTCCCTCTCGATGGTTTCCTGGAAGACCCTTAAACAATTAATCCGTGCCGTCCGGCGGCAAGACCTCAGAACCCAAAGAATCATACTCAAGGATTATCAGGGAAACGGAATTCCGGTCGTTGGATCCAGCCTAGTCCAGGTCTCATTCAAAAATCGTACTGCATCTTTACCATTGACCGTCGTCGATCGTGATCGGCCTAGCTTATTAGGCCTTCAGTGGTATACTCCACTTGGGAGGTAGCCGGCATTCACCAAACCAGAAGCGACAACTGGGAGGAGGCCCTCGTCCAGGAATTCCAGGATGTCTTTGCAGACAAACTAGGTGAGTACAAGGGGACCCCGATATCATTTAACCTTAACCCTGAAGTAGCCCCCATCCACCTTAAGCCTTGTCGAGTACCTTTTGCCCTTAAACCAAAGATTGATGAGCAACTTGATAAATTAATAGCCCAGGGTGTTTTAGAACCAACAGATCACGCTCCTTGGTAAACCTCAATCGTAACACCAATCAAACCGGATGGATCATTAAGGATTTGTGGGGACTACCGTGCCACCCTGAATCACGCCCTTCAACAGAAAGCTTACCCAGTGCCGGTGGTACAACACCTCCTCCTGGGGGGCAGAAAAGTTTTCGCTAAATTGGATTTAGCACAGGCATACCAACAACTGCCTGTAGATAAAAAAAACAGCAGAGGCACAAACGATTGTTACGCACCGAGGCACCTTTAAGTGCAACCAACTCCAATTCGGAGTTAGCGTAGCCCCAGGGATTTTTCAGAGTTTGATGGAGAGACTCTTACAGGGGATAAAAGGGGTCGTACCATACTTTGATGATGTTTTAATTGCTGCCCCAAATAGAGAAATACTAAAGGAGCGTCTTAAACTGGTTCTCCAGAAATTTAAAGACTCTGGCCTTAAGGTTAAAAAAAATAAATGTCAACTGTGTACAGACAAAGTAGAGTTCCTGGGTTACCTAATCGATAAACAAGGCATTCACCCCACCAATAGCAAACTAAAAGCAATCAAGAATGCCCCAAGACCCAGAAATAAGACTGATCTCCAAGCTTTCCTGGGGCTCATTAATTTTTACAACATCTTCCTGCCCCACAAAGCGACCATAACTGATCCCCTACAAAGGCTTCTCGACAAAAAAGCAACCTGGGTCTGGGGGCACCGAGAGGAGCACGTGTTCCGACAAGTGAAAAACCTATTAACCTCAGATGCTGTTTTAATGCAGTATAACGAGACTTTGCCTTTAACAATTACATGTGACGCGTCACCATTTGGAGTAGGAGCCATTTTGAGCCATGTGTTACCAAACGGTAGTGAAGCCCCATTGCCTATTTTTCAAGGACCTATCAAAGGCTGAACGTAACTATAGTCAAATTGATAAAGAGGCTCTTGCTGTTGTATCTGCTGTGAAACGGTTTCATGAATATGTATATGGACGAGTTTTTACTATTGTTACCGACCACAAACCTTTGCTGGGGATTATAGCGGGAGACAAGCCAACCCCCTATATATTATCACCTAGAATGACTCGCTAGTCGGAGTTTTTGGCTGCGTACAATTATAGGCTGCAACACTGCCTGGGGAAAGCCATTCCCCACACTGACGGGCTGAGCCATGCACCACTTCTGGAAACCGTCAACGACCCAGCTCCAACCCTTACAACACTCCAGATTGAAATGCTACATTCACCGCCGCTAACAGCTAGAGATATCGCGATCGAAACAAAATGTGATCCTATCTTAATGCGAGTTCTTAGCTGGGTCAAACGGGGATGGCCAGTAGATCAAACCCCTGATGACTTCACCCCCTTCAAGAACCGGCAAACAGAACTTTTTTCGCAAAAAGGCTGCATCCTATGGGGAGATAGAGTCGTCATCCCAGAGCAGTTACAACGAGCAGTATTAAAGACACTGCATGAGGGTCACCCCAGCATCGTGCGTATGAAAGCGCTCGCACAAAGCTACGTGTGGTGACCGGGAATTGACAAACAGATCGAAGCCTGGGTAAAGACTTGTTTAAAGTGCCAGGAAGTTAGCAATGATCCACCTAAAGCAACTCCAACAGAATGGGAAACACCCCGGGGACCGTGGTCCCGCATCCACATTGACTTTGTGGGACCTACTAAGGGACATACATTCCTCCTAACAGTGGATGCCTATTCCAACTGTCTCGAGATCCACGAAATGAAGAGTACTACAACCGAGTCCGTCATCCGGAAGTTGAACAGGCTATTCGTGACGCATGGACTGCCAGACGTTCTGGTATCTGACAACGGACCCCAGTTTACCGCTGTACTCTTTGAACAATACTTAGCGGACCGGGGTATTCGCCATGCGCTAACTTCGCCAGCGCACCCTGCGGCTAACGGAAGAGCCAAGCGCATGGTCCAATTTGTTAAAAAAACCCTCTACAAAATGGACTATGGGGACATGGAAGATAAAATAAACAGAATACTCCTTCTCCAACACATCACTCCATACAGCGTCACCAACAAGACTCCAGCTGAACTATTAATGGGACGCAAACTCCGTTCCCACCTCGACCGGCTTCACCCGTCTTATGAGCCAGAGAAACTCTGTGAATCTAGCAGAAAATGCCGCGAGTTCAAGATAGATGACTTAGTTTTCGCCAGAAACCTTTCTGGCGAACCGTTGTGGGTCGAGGCAACTGTGATTCAAGTCACTGGACCCAGGTCATGCCGGGTGAAAACCTGCGATGGGAAAATATGGAAACGCCATGTAGATCAGCTTCGCTCAAGGCTACAACCGAGTTTCCGCGACTCCGGTAACTCCCAAACTGAGGGGGGAGGGGATGTCGAAGAAACCAAATTCGAGATGGCGGAAAGCAGGAGCGAAAGAAGTCAGCAATTGGGCATAACAAATGAAGAAGAATCAGGGAGGGGCATGTCCTCACCCCAGAGGAACACCTCAATAGAGGCAAGCCCGCAAAGACCAGAGGACAACAACGAGAACATTAGCGGCACCGAGTCATCCAATGAGGAACCACCAGCACCCGACTTGCCCAAAAACATCCCACCAAAACCTGGTTACAGACAGGAACCGGTGGGACAGCGTAAATCCAATAGACAGTCAAAACAACCTTCATACCTCAGGGATTACATCACCGCACCCCCTAAATGGAACCCGGGGGGAAGGGGTGTTATGAACTAATAAAACGCTTAAATAAAGTTTTATCAAACCTTTAAGAATAGCAGGGTTCTAATCCTGCACTTCTGATTGGCCGATAATAGCGATATCAGATTGGTCCGTTCAGGAGAATCTGATTGGCTGTTAACGAGCCACTCTCATTGGTTAAAGGGGTTAATGCTCCACGTTTCTCATTGGTTACTAGATCAGCAGTTTCCCTATAAAAAGGCTGCTGCTGCCCTAGGTTTTTGCTCTGTTCAGAATGATTAATAAAGAGTTGAAGTTCACTGTTCACCGTCTCGTCTCCGTTCCTTGCGCCCATGTGCAGAACTTAACAGAAAGCTTATACCATTTCAGACAAATGGTTGCCCAATCTCTTCTTAAAAAGTTCCAGAGTTGGAGTGTTTACAACTTCTGGATGCAGGTTGTTCCATGGATTAATTCTTCTAACTATCAGGAAATTTCTTCTTATTCTAGGTTGCTTCTCTCCTTGATTAGTTTCCGTCCATTGTCTCTTGCCCTGCCTTCAGGTGCTTTGGCAAATAGCTTGAGCCTTTCTTCTTTGTGGCAACCCCTGAGATATTGGGACACTGCTATCACCCCTAGTCCTTCTTTTCATTAAACTAGACATTCCCAATTCTAGCTAATAATATGTTGGCTAATAAGACACTATTTTATTTAAAATTCATATAGTAATATCCTCTTTTTATTGTGGTGGTGTAAAGGATTTCTTGCAATAGAATGGACCAGTTGGTTATATGTTGTTAAGATGTTCAGGCAGTGATATGAACGGCTGTCATAGTATCATACAAGAATATAATTTTATGTGATAGCAATGTCCTGCAAAGTTCAGAATATAATTGTTCCCTGTTGGCCTTAATTGATGCTTATCTGATAAAACTGTGCATCAAACTGAGAAAACAGTGTCCATGTTTCTGTTTTAGTGCAACAGATTCTGATAATTTACTACTCTGTGGTAAGCCTATAAATTATTTGTAAAAAAAATCTTTCCAAGGAGTTCCAAGCATTAAAGGATACTAAATACATTTCCAAACTAACAATGTTAGATCAACCCTATCCTCAAGCTGTATAAATTAGATAGGGCCACCAACTCAGAAAAGGCTGCACATGCAAACTTCCATGTATGTGAGATTACCCTAGATAAGTGTTTTTCAACCTTAGCAACTTTAAGATTTGTGGACTTCTACTTCTAGAATTCAAATCTGGGAATTGAAGTCCACACATCTTACAAATTGCCAAAGTTGAGATATACACTTTACTAGATCAACTCCTGTAGAAGACTTTATCTCCAAGAGTTTGTCCATGAAGAGGTACATGGTCCTGGCTCTGACATTTGTACTAAATATGTGCAGGAAGGGTCAAACCTGACAAAAAAACCCCAAAATAATAGACAGCCAGGAAATTTAAAAAATAAATTTTGAATTCTACTCTATATCACTCTTGTTAATTCACTTTTAATTGTATGGTATTTTTGGAAAGTATTTCCAAAATTTGAATATTGAACATGCCATAAATAATACAAATAAAGTAAAATCCATACATATATATATATGTATATATGTATATGTATATATATTGTTTTCTTAAGTTTTCACGGGTACTTACATGTTTGGTATTCAGCTTTGTTTGGGTATTTTCCCACGTCATTATAGTTGTGCTTTTAAAGTTGTAGCTAACGTTTCGGCAGAATCTCGTCTGCCATCATCAGGCTTGTGTATTGTGTTTGTTTGTGAGTCAGACTTTTACAGTTGTTTCAATTTTAAATTTAGGGCTAACCTACTGTTGTGCCAGAATGGTTTTTTCTTCATCCTGATTGGTTGGGAGTCTTGGTCTGTATTTATTGGTTTTGGAGTTTGCTGTGTTGTACTTGATTGGTGTTTCTAATATCTTCTACAACTCTAGCTCCAACTTTAAAAGCACAACTACAATGACATGGGAAAATACCCGAACAAAGCTGAATTATATATATATATATATATATATATGGCATTCAGCTTAGTTCGGGTATTTTCCCACGTCATAATAGTTGTGCTTTTAAAGTTGTAGCAACGTTTCAGCAGAATCTCATCTGCCATCATCAGCTTCCAGAAGCCTGATGATGGCAGATGAGATTCTGCTGAAACGTTGCTACAACTTTAAAAGCACAACTATTATGACGTGGGAAAATACCCGAACTAAGCTGAATGCCATACATGTAAGTACCCGCGAAAACCTAAGAAAACAAATATATATATATATACATTAAGACTGAACTATGCACCCTGACTGAAATATTGACAGCCAACGGCTTCCACAAAAGCAAAATCACCAACTTGATCCACAAAAACACACTGAGACATAATAGGGACCAGAAGATGAACAGACCCATGGAACAGCTGTCCTGCCCTACATAAGAGACACTACAGACAAAATTAGTAAGATACTATACAGACATCACATCAAGACTGCCTTCAAAACAGACAGAAAAATAGCAGCCATCCTCAGAAACCCCAAAGACAAAATTGACCTGGAAAACCAAGGCATATACGAAGTCCCCTGTGCATCATGCCCGGCCACATACATTGGACAGACCAATAGAAGAATAAGCACCCACCTGGATGAACACAAAAATGCAGTCAAAAAGCTGGAACACACTTCCTCACTAGTCCAACACATGGAAGCCACAGGTCATAGCATCAACTTCAATGGCACCAAAACCCTAGCCACTATAGAAAATCCCAGCCACAGAATCATCAGAGAAGCCATAGAGATTGAAAAAAGACCAGAAAGCATGAACAGAAGAGATGATTCCACCAGGCTGTCAATCATTTGGAAGCCTGCACTCACAAACAAAAAAATCTCCACACCACAAGCCAGGCAAACACCTGGGCACAAACAGATCCCCCCTGATACCTCCAGCTCAAACACACCCCAACCAGGCACCCAGATGAAACCCAGCTTCCTAACTAATGATAGCCGTCCATTTACCCGAAGCCAAGCTGCACTAAAGGCCTCCAATAAAGTAACACAGTGTTGCCAGCCAATCAAGATACAAAAAGAGCCAAAAAAACCAGACAGAAGATATTAGAAGCAGAACACAGCAAACTCCAAGACCAATAAACACAGACCAAGACTCTCAACCAATCAGGAGGAAGAAGAAACCATTCTGTCACAGCAATAGGCTGCCCCAAATTTAAATCTGAAACCACTGTAAAAGTCTAACTCACAGACGAACACTATACAGAAGCCTGATGATGGCAGATGAGATTCTGCTGAAACATTGCTACAACTTTAAAAGCACCACTACTATGACGTGGGAAAAGAGCCGAAAAAAGCTGAATGCCAGATACACACACACACACACACACACACACACACACACACACACACACACATATATACACATTTTTTTGCCAGAATATGTGTTATTTCTTGTTTTTGTTTCATTTCATGATTTGTATAATTACTTTGACCAGATATCTTGTAAATATGTTTAGCAGAATCTCCTGCTGAGATCTGGACAGCTTTGACTGAGTACCCATAACTGAAAGGTCTTCTATTCTGGATTGCTTTACAGTATGAAGTCTCAGTTGATTCCGTATTTCAGTCAGTGTTACTGTCAGTAGAAGGGTGACATTAACAACATGCAGGAAGATCTGTTTAAAATGGCAAATGATTTATGAATATGTAACAATTAGGAAAAAATGATTTATAAGGACAGGCCCCTTTCTCTTCAACTGGCGTAAGATTTGAAATATGTTCATTTATAAATTTTTGCAGTTAGCATCTTCTTAACACTGAAGAAGGATAAAGACAAGACAGAAATCTCTTCTGAAAAGTGAGTATTTTCCCCCTTTCCTTTCTAAAGCTATAGTGGCCCTTGCTTCCTGAAGCTATTTTATAGTAAATGCTTATTAATTCAGTGATTAGATTTTTGTTCTGCTGGAGGCCAAGAGCTCAAGGCAATATATATAGCAGTTCCTCTAATATTTACCTCTGGAAGTTGTGGGTGCTCTATCACTGGTAGTTTTAGGAAAAGACTGGGCAGTCATTTGTCCAGAATAATATAGGGCAGAGGTCTCCAAACTTTTCAGTCTGAGGGCTACATTGGACATTTTGCAAACATTCAAGGGAAAAAAAAAACCAATTTTATAAATGAGCGAATAAAGTTTAATTGAATGAATGTGTTTTAGTTTCCTCAGTGTGGTATGATTCACAAACACAGCAAAAAAGACATGTATAACTGAATATCTGCACTAAACAAAGAGCAGTGGGTGCCATCAGATCTTATGTCTGGCATAAAATATAAAAAGAGAGAGAAGCTATGCTGGTGCCCAGCCAGTCCTAATAATGTCCAACCAGTCCAGATCACTCCTCTCCCCCATGTAGGCAAAGGAAGCAACCCTCCAGCTGTCTTCCTCTTTCTTGTCCAGCCATCCCTAAGCCAGTTTGGACAGGACTTTCTTCACATGGTGGCAGGGAAATGATCTAAGGGGGGGGGGGAGGGCTTGGATCACTCCCTCCCCACAAAGGAACAAAGGAAACAACCCTTCAGCCAGCTCAATGCTGGCACAAATTTTAAAGAGAAGGGAAGAAGATGCTTCCCCTTCCTTGTTCAGCAATCTTTCAGCTGGCTTGCAACCCGCTTCAGAAAAATTGAGGGACTGCTACCTTCCTTCCCAAAAACTGGTGAATACAACCCTGCTTCCCCTCCCTGTGCTTTTTGAAAAGAATCAGAGCATAGCATATAGGAGGAACTGGTGGGCTAGAAGGAATCTTCTGGGTGTCAGGGATAGTTCGTGGGCCATAGTTTGGAGATCTCCTGCTTTAGTTTGAACTAAATGACCTCCAAGGTACTTTCTAACTCTATGGTATATGGAGATTCTTAGTCACCCAGCTCAGAGCTGAAGAAGCTTCTTGGATGAGAAGCGAAACATCTTCAAATAAAAACCAGAAAGTGCAGTTGCTTCTTGAAAAAGTACTTTTTGGATTCTGTGTTTTATATTCAAATTCTTTGAATATAAATATGAGGTTGAAAGGGCTAGGCTGTTGTGATTGGCTCCAAATATGACAGACTGTTATAAATATAGATGGACTTTATTTTACTTGTGTATTTATTTGTTTGTTTGCTTGTGTTCCCATTTCTTAATGGCCCATTTCCTTCAGAGAGAGGTTTTGGGTGGTATACAACTTGAATTGAGCTGGGAAATTCTGGGAGTTGAAGTTCACACATTTTAAAGCTTCCAAGTTTGAAAACCTCTGATTTAGATGCTAGTTTGGAAAAAATATAGTTGAGGATGGACGGGAGGGGGAATTTCATATGTTGGAGAGAAAAGATTCTGAGGGCTCCTTTTCTTTCTTGTTTAGAAAACTCTCTAATTAACTCAAGCATGGTTTTCTGAGGGAAAATATGATTAAAGAAGGTAATTCTTATTTTGTTGTCATGTAATGCACATTTGTAGAGAGTATGACACTTCATAGCATTTTTCAAATAACTTGTATAAATTATATATGAAAGTAATAATATGCAAAGAGAATTTCCAGTTCTCTTCTCAAAAAATAAATTGCAAATAAATATGCTAGGGTTTTTCGAGATATAGGCTGATTAGTTTTCAAATAACAGCATTCAACAAAGAAATCTCTTTCACGTGGCATCTCTATGCATAAGACTTGACAGACTATGTAATGAAAGACTGTATTCCTGAGCTCAGTAAATTAGCATTGAATTATTATTAATTAGATTTATATCTTCCCTTATTTTGTACAACTATTTTGTACTTACCTCCTTTTCTCCCCACAACAAGAGAGATGAATGAAATGAATTGAGCTAAGAGAGAATGACTGGCCAAATATCACTTTGCCAGCTTTCATGTCCATAAAAATCTCCCACTATTTAACCCAGAAATTTACATGCTACAACAAAGTGCCTCTCTAAATACTGTTAAATACTGGTGAGATCAATGGGATAAGTGTATAAGACTCTACCATTTAATGTGTGAAGCCTGTTTAGCTGCAGCAGATGGCAACATCTAGTTAGCCATGTCTGGGTTTAGAAACCAAGTAAGATCAGACTTCCTACTGCTTGGTTGTAGGCTTCCTGGGAAATTAAAAGAAAGCTCAAGGTAAACCACTTCTGTCTTAATGAAAAGAAAGGAGTGAAGGTGTTAAGTCCTGGGCATGGGCGCAAGGAACGGAGACGAGGCATCGAACGGTGACTTCAACTCTTTATTGAACAGAAAGAATAGACCAACTACTTGGGCAGCAGCAGCTCTTTTATAGAGCTGGCTGCTGTCAAAACAACCAATGATTTGAGCTTACCGCTTTCACAAGCGTCCAATCAGGGGGGCCCATTAACAGCCAATCAGACTGGCCAAAAATAACCAATCACAACTCGCTATTCACGGGCCAATGAGAAGTGCAGGATTACAAGCCTGCTGTGAAGTAAAGCTGTTTAGGGTTGTATCGCTGCGTTGGCTTAGTCCATAACAGAAGGAAAGAAGCAGAAAAGGAGAACTACCATTTAACTTAGATGCTAGTCAACTACAATTATGAGATGAGACACAGCCCAAGGTATTTAGATATTTAAGAAATCTTATATCTGGAACCAATCCACTGTGAAAGTTTTGACCATTTTACATGCTTTGGTACCAATTATCTGCAAAAAGAAGACAATCCTTCATTCTAAGGCAGGCTATTCTTTCCCTCAAAGGAAAGAATAGAAAAGCAACATATCTTGTGCAATGATCTATTTCCCCAAACCAAGTCAACCTCAGGGTACCAACTCTAATGGAAACCAAGAGATTTTGTTTTCTCCATAAAGAATATGCACATGACACACATCTGTGTCTCTAGGTATATATGAATATACGCTTGTCAAAAGTCACATTCCAAGAAAAGGGAAGGGCCAGGGTTGTCCCTCTCACAAAAACAGCCTAATTTTTATTAATTGAATGTATAAAAATCAATCGAAATTAACTGTTTGTAAAATAAAGCACAATATAATTGATTTCCCCTTGCAAGTATCAACAGTTCTGGTTTTTTAATATGCCAATTTAATCAAATGCAAACACACCTTCCCCTGCTACCTTTAATCAGAAACAGAAAAGGGAAAGGGAAGTTGAAGATGGAGTAAGAGGAATGTGACAAAAGGAGTAAAACCAGATGTTATTGAGGTGAATAGGGAAGGGATGGGGTAGGAAAAGAGTGGGGAAGGAAGGGGAAAAGAGAGAAATCATGCTTAGTAATTTCAAAGAAGATTTAGCTTCACCAGGCAACCATTCCTATCAAGCAGCATCTTATTTTGAGCTGCATCACCACATAAGCTGGCTAACTCACTGCTCACTGCAAGAGTTCAATTCTAATTGGTTCAATGTTGACCCAGCCTTCCATCCTCCCAAGGTCAGTAAAATGAGGAGCCAGATTGTTGGGGGCAGCATGCTGATATTGTAAAGAGAGCCTATAAAAGCACTATGAAGCAATATATGTTTAACTGCTATTGTTACTGCTATACTTTGCAACAGTAGAGTCTAGTGGTTTTCTCCTTTGTTTCAGTAAGAGGGTAGCAAAGCTTGAGAGACAAATGGAAGAAAAAAGAGGCAGGAAATAATGTCTCCCCAAGCCAGGAGTTCAAGGATCAGAAAGAAAGAAGAGTTGGGTAATGGACACCTCTCTCCCCACTAAGCAAAGAAATTCAGAATCACTGATAGAGAATAAGGAAAGCTGACTCAGAAAATTTTCATTGTCCCCCTTTTCTGATTTTTTCCACCTCTTGAATTGATTGATCCCATTTTCATTTTAGTTCTAAAAGTATTTTTGTTCCTAATTCCTCTAGCACAGGGCTGTCAAACTCTCAGCCCATGGGCCAGATGCGTCATGCACTGGCCACACCCCCGCCTGGTTTAGCAAAGGGGGAAAAAGTCTTGATAAGTTATGTGACATTGCTGTGATGATGCGAATTTGACACTCCTGCCTAACATATTTTTTAACTTGCAGTATCGCCTTTTTTCCCAAAGCTATTTCTTCTAAAATAATTCATTTCTGAACTCAACATTTGTCATAATAGCTAAACTTTCACACAGACTTTTAAAAAAGTTAGAGAATGAATTGCAAAATGAAGATAAAATGTAATTGTGGAAGATCACTGAGTTTCAACTAAGGTACTGATTTGAAAACAGAAATTTCTTCTTCATCTCTGTTAAAGTTTACCAATGATGCCTCAAAGGAAAAAAAAAAACTCATTTCTGATGTGGTCTAACTCTTTAACATATTTTTATTGTTTTTGGTATTTTGATTATAATATATTTTTTGAATTGTAAGCTGCTCAGAGACATTGACTGAGATGGGTGGCTAGAGAAATTGACTAAACAAATGTGCAAACAAATAAAATGTCATAGAAAGGAAAGCTGAACTGAAAAAGGAAGAGAGGAATATTTAATTGGAAGTTCAGAAAAATCAAATGCTGAAAGAAAAAAGTAAAGATGGCCCTATAAAGCAAATGATTGTACAAATGACATGTTAGAGAGTATGCCATTGAGTATTAATTAAAACAATAATTCTCTGAAATGTTTATGGTGTACTTTGTTATGGAATTGAGTTTTTTCTTTTTTCATCTGGAGCAAATAAACAGAATAACTTAATCTGTATAAATCATGAGGTTAGATCAGTACAGAAATTGTATTAATAAATTAGTTGCAATTAATGGAATCAACATCTTGTTGGATAGAGATATAGCTCAGAGCTGTCCTTTACATAGTATTGTCATTTCTGAGGATAAATTTTCTGATACATTCACTTCACCTCAGGAAACAATTGTATTTGTTCGAAGGTTCATCTGATATAAGGTACCTATATTCACATTATTTTATGTTGTACAGGTGATAATGACATTATTTTATGCTGTACAGATGATTTTTATACACACACACACACACACACACACACACACACATGCATATATATACATACATAAATATATATAATAAGATGACCAGAAGTTATTACTTAGAAAAACTTTTTTATTTTCACATAGAGATACAAATTATGATATGTGGAGGCTGATATCATCTGCATTTTTCTTGATTATTTTCATTTTTTTTGTTCCAGAAACAACTTTGATCTGTGGGGAGAAACATTTTAGAGCTTTCTCAGTTTTGCAGAAAATTTTCTACAGTTGAATGCTAATTCTACTGCCCCGCCTTCTACCCCTTTTATACTTCCTCGTCAAAACCTGCCTTTATGAGAGACCCATATTATTAAATAGCCGGCTGCACCAATGATTTCTACTGCTTTGAGTGGCATTTCTCACCCCACTGATCATTACCCAAACACACTTTGCTGCTAATTTCCTGGAAGATTCAAATGTTCTTCTTTCAAGGTCATCTCAAAGGATAGTTTAAAGAGCTTTTTTTCGCCTGTAAAATATGTATATTTACAAAAGCATGCATAAATGGTCACTAAGGAAGATAAGCTATCAGAGAATAAAAAGATGTCTTTTCTTATACAGTTCACACACCAGTGAAGCAGATAAAATTGGTTTTGTACCTAGCCTATGAATACACTGTTAGGAATTCTGTCCTGAAAATTGATCTATACTACTGAGATAAAATTGAATGCACCTCTTTTCATAAATATCTAACTGTGCCATTAAAATTTGATGGTGCTTGCCTAAATACCCATCAGCTACAGTTCCAACACCGTGTAGCATATCACATGCAAAAGGGACCTTTGTGATGGACTGTGTAAGGACATGCTAGGTTTCATCAAACATATGTAGAAGCCACCAAAAATATTTCAGCGCAGCGGCAATTGTTAAAACTCTCAGTGTTATGTTCTGTGCATGGGCGCTAAGGAGGAGACGAGCCGGTGAACAGTGAACTTCAAACTCTTTATTTACATGTGAAAACAGCTCAGCTCTATGGCCGCAACGGCCCCCTTTATATAGGCAAACTCTTAACTATTTAACCAATGAAAACACAGGGAGCGCTAGCTTCGTTAACCAATGGGAGAGGCTTGTTAATAGCCAATCAGATTCTCCTGAACAGACCAATCCGATGTTGCTATTATCAGCCAATCAGAAGTGCAGGGCCAGAACCCTGCACTTTACTTCAAGCTCTTAATAATCTTTATTCAAGTACTTTTATTAATTCAAAACACCTCTTCCCCCTGGGTTTCGTTTAAGGGGTGCGGTCACGTAGTCTTTGAGGTAGGCAGGTTGTTTTGATTGTCTATTTGATTTACGTTGTTCTCCCGGTATTTGGCTACAGTCTTGTTGAGGTAGGATGTTATCTGGTGAAGAGGGTGCCTCCTGTTCTGTATTCAAATTTTCATTGCCGCTAATGTTCTCGGCATCTCCTTGAGGCGAGCTCACCCCCATCCCCGATCCTTCTTCACGTGTTGCTCCTGAGTGGTCATTACTTCCGCTTAAGCTTTCTGCCATTTCAAATTCAGCTTCCTCGGAATCTCCTCCCCCCTCGGTTTGGAAGTCAGGGACTCAGAGATCCCCAACTGTAGCCTTGAATGCAGCTGATCAATATGGCGCTTCCATATTCTATCATCGCGACACCTCACACGGTACGATCTGGGGCCGGTTATTTGGACTACAGTTGCCTCGACCCACAACGGATCGCCCGAAAAGTTCCTAGCGAAAACCAAGTCACCTACCTGGAAGTTACGGCATTTCCCGCTGGATCCGTATGGTTTTTCAGGTTCATATGATGGGTGCAGACGGTCGAGGTGGGAGCGGAGTTTCCGCCCCATCAATAACTCGGCGGGAGTTTTGTTGGTGATGCTGTGCGGAGTGATATGCTGTAAAAGGAGTATTCGGTTAATCTTGTCTTCTACATCACCATAGTCCATTTTATGCAAGGTTTTCTTGACAAATTGTACCATGCGCTCGGCCCTTCCATTGGCTGCAGGATGCCCCAGCGAAGTCAGTGCATGGTGAATACCGCGGTCTGCCAGGTACTGTTCAAAGGACAACGCGGTAAATTGGGGCCCGTTGTCGGATACCAGAACATCTGGTAATCTGTGTGTTGTAAATAGTCTGTCTAGTTTCCTGATGACTGATTCGGTTGTTGTATTTCTCATCTCATGGATTTCAAGCCAGTTCGAGTAGGCATCCACCGTTAATAAAAATGTGTGTCCTTTGGTAGATCCCGCAAAGTCCAGATGAATATGGGACCATAGTCCCCTCGGTGTTTCCCATTCAGTTGGGGTTGCTTTCGGAGGGGTGTTGCTTACTTCCTGGCATTTGTGACAAGCTTTTACCCATGTCTCGATCTGCTTGTTGAGACCCGGCCACCACGCATAGCTTCGTGTGAGGGCTTTCATGCGCATGATGCCGGGGTGGCCATCATGCAAGGTTCTTAGTATCGCTCATCGTAACTGCTCTGGGACAACAACTCTATCACCCCAGATAATGCAGCCCTTCTGGGAAAATAGTTTCATTTGTCGATTCTTGAATGGGACGTAGTCGTCAGGTATCTGGTCCAATGGCCATCCGCGCTCGACCCAACTGAGGACTTGTGCTAAAATGGGGTCGTGTTTCATTTCAATCGCGATATCTTGGGCTGTTAGTGGCGGTGTTCGAAGTGTCTCGATTTGCAGTGTTGTAAATGTCGGAGCGGGGTCATCAATGGTCTCTGGAAGTGGTGCACGGCTCAATGCATCGGCATGGGGAATGGCCTTCCCCGGGTGGTATTGCAACTTGTAATTATATGCAGCCAAGAATTCTGACCAGCGAGTCATTCTGGGAGATAATATATAAGGTGTTGGCCTATCTCCCGCTATTATTCCCAGCAAAGGTTTGTGGTCAGTCACTATAGTAAAGGCTCGGCCATACACATATTCATGAAATCTCTTAACAGCAGACACAATAGCAAGGGCCTCTTTATCAATTTGACTGTAACTGCGTTCTGCTTTTGATAACGTCTTTGAGAAATAGGCAACAGGGGCTTCACTACCGTTTGGCAAAACGTGGCTCAAAATGGCGCCCACTCCGAATGGTGATGCATCACAAGTAACCGTTAAAGGCAAAGTCTCATTATACTGCATCAAAACAGCGTCGGAGGTCAATAGGTTTTTTACTTGTCAAAACGCATGTTCCTTTCTGTGTCCCCATACCCAGGTTGCTTTTTTGTCCAACAAACGATGTAGGAGTTCAGCTACGGTTGCTTTGTGAGGCAGGAAAACGTTATAAAAATTGATAAGGCCTCGAAAAGCCTGGAGGTCAGCCTTATTTCGGGGTTTGGGGGCATTTTTGATTGCCTAAGTTTGCTATCGGTGGGGTGAATGCCTTGACTATCAAATAAATATCCTAAAAATTCTACACGATCCGTACATAGTTGACACTTGTTTTTTTTAACTTTGAGACCTGAGTCTTTAAATCTCTGGAGAACCAACCCCAGGCAATCCTTTAGTATTTTCCGAGTCGGGGCAGTGATTAACACATCATCAAAATATGGGACAATGCCTTTTATCCCTTGTAATAGTCTTTCCATCAAACTTTGAAAGATTCCCGGGGCTACACTTACTCCGAACTGGAGTCGGTTACATTTAAACGCACCTTGGTGTGTAATGATCGTTTGGGCCTCTGCCGTTTTTTTGTCTTCAGGCAGTTGTTGGTATACCTGGGCTAAGTCTAGTTTAGCGAAGACTTTTCCGCCCCCCAGGGAATGGAGGAGGTGTTGCCCCACCGGTACCGGGTAAGCGTTTTGTTGAAGGGCGTGGTTCAGGGTGGCTCGGTAGTTCCCACAAATTCTAATCGATCCATCCGGTTTGATGGGTGTCACGATTGGGGTTTCCCAGGGAGAGTGATCGGTTGGTTCTAACACAACCTGGGCTATTAATTTATCAAGCTGCTCGTCAATCTTTGGTTTAAGGGCAAATGGAACTCGACGAGGCTTAAGGTGGATGGGAGCTATTTCGGGATTGAGGTTAAATGATATCGGGGTCCCCTTGTACTCGCCTAGTTTTTCTGCAAAGACGTCCTGGAATTCTTGGACGAGGTCTTCTTCCCAGTCGCTGCTGCAGGTTCAGTGAATGCCGGCTACTTCAATTCCGAGTGGAGCGAACCATTGGAGGCCTAACAAACTAGGCCGATCCCTGTCGATTACAGTCAGGGGTAGGAATGCTGTACGGTTCTTAAACGATACCCGGACTCAGCTGGATCCAATGACCGGAATTCGATTTCCTTGATAGTATTTGAGTATGAGTCTTTGGAATCTGAGGTCTTGCTGCTGGATAGCAGGGATGAGCTGCTTGAGGGTCTTCCAGGAAACCATCAAGTGGGACGATCCTGAATCAACTTCCATCAGGCAGGGCTGGTTTTCGATGGCCACTTTCACTTGGATCTTCTTGGCATCAAGAGATGAGGCGTGACCGATCGTGATAGTTTGGTGAACCTCTTCTCGCTTCGTTGAGTGGTTTAGGGTTTTGTTTCTGTAGGAGTGGTTGTTCCATTGGTGGTTCACGGGTTCTTGATTTACAGGACGGCTTCCTGTTGGTTGGTGATAGTTAGCTCCCCTCGAGGGCTGGCTGGGTCCTAGCTTGCTTCTACAGACCCGTCCGATATGGCCTCTTTTCCCGCACACATGGCAGAGCCCTTCGCCCTTCCGCTGACTTCTCTGGTAATATTCATGCTTTCTAACGAGCGTTGGCACAGTTAGTGCATAGTGAGCCCTCAGCAGGGATTCGAAGACATCCCAGTCCATAGACTTTACTTCTGCCGGTTACGCTAGTGCCTTGGCCATCTTGAATACGGTCAGCCCGCAATGAGTTAGGAATACTGCCCGTTTCTTTCCGGTAGTGGCATCCTTCAAATTGTTGGTCTCCAGAAACATCTGGAAACGATCCATATATGAGTCCCAGTCTTCTTGTGCCGGGTCGAATGGAGCGGGTGGTATGATGCCGCCGGACATGGTTCCGCCGTTGGTGCGTTTCAGCCACGTGCTCTGTTATAGTCCTTCGTCGTTCAGTCAGCTCTGACATCTCCACATCCCATCCTCGTCGCCAGTGTTATGTTCTGTGCATGGGCGCTAAGGAGGAGACGAGCCGGTGAACAGTGAACTTCAAACTCTTTATTTACATGTGTAACAGCTCAGCTCTATGGCCGCAACGGCCCCCTTTATATAGGCAAGCTCTTGAGTATTTAACCAATGAAAATACAGGGAGCGCTAGCTCCGTTAACCAATGGGAGAGGCTCATTAATAGCCAATCAGATTCTCCTGAACGGACCAATCCGATGTCGCTATTATCGGCCAATCAGAAGTGCAGGGCCAGAACCCTGCACTTTACTTCAAGCTCTTAATAATCTTTATTCAAGTACTTTTATTAATTCACAACACTCAGGTCATTTACTGAATCTTATGGCCTGGTCATATTATTAGAAGATGTACAGCTTTGAATCGTGATTCAGAAAGAATGGGACCTTTCATATATGAAAATGAATGTTTTGACAGCAGTTATTCATTAATAACTCGTGGATGCAACTTCAAAATTGTCCTGGAAGTGGGTAACTTGAGCTCCTAGCAAGGTTTTCCAAATCAGTCCACACAATCTGATGAATTCTGCCTGCATAGTTCTCCAAGCATGATTGCTGCTAGACTTCATGACTAAGTGAGTGTGCTGTGTTTACATTCTTTTCTTATCAGAAAGCTGTTCCACAAGAGTGCCCTGCTTTGAATGAAATCCCAGCATCTATGGTTGGTCATACAGTCAGCCATATATTTAAACTGGATCTGGATTTTTTTCACCTACTGAACCCATCACAAGACAGATGTTGTATAATCACAGAAGTAAAGATGCTTTTTGAGATTCACTAAGGATGATTTTGCCAATACCAATGGTGTTCAAGTGGTACTCCAGATGCTAAGGTGTCTACTATTATAATTGATGCTACATTTGCTTTCTTTTGATATAGTCATTCTACTTCTACTTGCAAATCCTTATATTTTTCTCATTTTTTTCTCTTTTTTCTGCTGTCTCCAGGTATTATAATACTTATTACCCAGACCAGGGGTGTCAAACTCACATCATAACATGGTGTCACATGACACATTGGGACTTTTGTCCCCTTCAGGTAACTGGTTGTGGCTGTGTCCAGAATGTGACGCCTCCTGCCCACATGATCTAGACTAAAAACAGATAACAGATAATCAGAGTTGGAAGGGACATTGTAGGTCATCTAGTCCAACTCCCCGCCCAAGTGGGAGATCCTACACCATTTCTGACAAATGGCAGTCCAATCTCTTCTTGAAAGTCTCAAGTGATGATGCTCCCACAACTTCTGAGGGCAAGCTGTTCCATTGGTTGATTGATCTCACTGTCAAAAAGTTTCTCCTTATATCCAGGTTAAATCTCTCCTTGTTCAGTTTCCATCACTTTCCAATCTCTCCTTGTTCAGTTTCCATCCATTATTCCTTGTCTGGCCTACAGGCGCTTTAGAAAATAGCTTGACCCCTTTCTCTCTGTGGCAACCCCTCAAATATTGGAACACTACTATCATGTCTTCCCTGGTCCTTCTCTTCTAGACTAGACATGCCCAGTTCCTGTAACCGTTCTTCAATGTTTTAGTCTCCAGTCCCCTAATCATCCGGGTTGCTCTTCTCTGTAGTTTTTCTGGAGTCACAACATCTTTTTTATAATTGGTGACCAAAACTGGATGTAGTGCTCTAGGTGTGGTCTTACTAAGTTTTTTTAGAGTGGTATTAATACCTCACTTGATCTTGATTGTATCCCTCTGTCAATGCAATTTAAGATTGTATTAGCTTTTTTTGGCTGCTGCTTCACACTGCTGGCTCTTAAGGTAGCACTTCACACTGCTGAAACTTAAGGTAGCATACTTAATATCACCTGTTCTATTTATTTTCCTCACAAGAATCAAAATGTGAGATGATGAACTCAGAAAAAAATATCACCTAGTAAATTTCCATAGAGCATATGGGGCTCTAGTTTAACAATCATGATGTCATACTAGCTATAACTTGTTGAGCAATGTTCACAGACTGGAATTGGCTTGGGAAAAAAAGAGGTTGTACAAGTTTGGCATAAATTATGGATAGAAATGACTCAGCTAATTTGTCCACTATTGGGGAGAAAGGAAAAATGAATAAAAAGCATTGACTTCCAACTTTTTTTAGCACTGTAGAAAATAATAACATCACAGCCTCAACTTTTTACTTTTATGCAATAATAAAAACTAGCCATTGCTATAACAACAAATCCATCTAATCAGCAAATTCAAAATCAAAGTTTCATTTTTTTTTCATCACAAGCACAAAATCCAGAAACGATTTCCAAATGGAAATTTGGAAATATTTCCCTTCTACTCCATACTTCTTCCTTTTCCCTCCTTTACTTTCCCAATATTTTCATTTTCTTTGTATTTTATACTCTGAGAAACTAATAAAGGTTTTTCCCAGCTTTTTTGTCTACCAGTTTTGGGATAGGGAGAGCCAAGTACATTTTGTGCACACCAAGTACACACTCCAGACATATTTGGGATATTTTTGTATTTTAAAGTCAAGGAAAAAATTTAGTAAAGTAATTTATAAATTACTTTAAAACTACAGTGATTTCATTCCTGATAATTATTACAGCCCTTTCTTTGTTGAATTATTTGCACATTGTGTTAAAGGAGAATAATCATTTTGTTCTAACTGTATACAGTTTACACAACTGGATATTCTGAACAGGACCATGGGAGGACTGGAAAAAGATATACCTTTAAGAGCAAGAGATTTATCATTCCAATTCTGCCAGAAAGCATATTGCTTCTAACCTAGATGTATCATATAGCCATAATAATCATTATTCCTAGCTTTATTCTATGTCTTGCATTGTCAAATTTTAAATCAAACTTTATTCACTATGTGAGTAAATACTTCCCTTTATCTGTCCTGAAGCTTCTAAAGTTCAGCTTGACCCCAGATTTCACAACAATGTGAACAAAATTTCTCTCTGTCCATTCAATGCATAACATTCTACCTTTTTATGCTATTGTTCTGCTAACCTTAGTGTTATGGACTAAGCCAACGCAGCAATACAACCCTCAACAACTTTACTTTACAGCAGGCTTGTAATCCTGCACTTCTCATTGGCCAGTAAATAGCGAGTCGTGATTGGTCGTTTTTGGCCAGTCTGATTGGCTGTTAACGGGCCCCCCTGATTGGATGCTTGTGAAAGCGGTAAACTCAATTCATTGGTTGTTTTGACAGCAGCCAGCTCTATAAAAGAGCTGCTGCTGCCCAAGTATTTTGCTCCGTTCTTTCTTGTTAATAAAGAGTTGAAGTCACCGTTCGATGCCTCGTCTCTGTTCCTTGCGCCCATGCCCAGGACTTAACACTGCCGACGAGGATGGGATGCGGAGACAATAGAACTGACTAAGAACGCATCAAACAAGACAGAGCACGTGGCAAAAGACCGCACACAACAAACGGCAAGATGACCAACGGCGCCATACCACCCGCTCCATTCGACCCAGCAACCAAAGACTGGGACTCGTATATAGATCACTTCCAGATGTTCCTGGAGACCAACAATTTAAAAGATGATATGCCTGGCAAGAAACGAGCGGTATTCCTGACTCATTGCGGCCCCCCGTTTTCAAAATGGCTAAAGCACTAGCAAAAATGGCGGAAGTGAAGACCATGGATTGGGATACCCTCGCCCCAATCCTCCGGGCCCATTATGCACCCGCAGTACCTACACTGATACGAAGACATGAATTTTATCAGAGGGACCAACGGAAGGACGAGAGCATTGGAAATTTTGTAGCCGACCTCCGGAACCTAGGAGGCCTTTGTGGTTTTGCAAACTTAGAGGAAGCCCTAAGAGACCACATAGTTCTGGGATTAAATGCACTGCATGTGCAGAGTAAGCTGATGGCGAAAGGCGACATCAGCCTTACAGATGTCATCGCCGACGCTACTGCCACAGAAGCAACCAGGAAGTCAGCCACTTAAATGCGCCGAGCGAACGCACCACTTCGCCAACTCGCCAACGAGAGCCCACTCACCACTGAGAAGCATGCTACCACTACCCACCATGAAGATCTCAGACAGTGAGGAAGAGGAGGTCAACCGGCTCCACTCGGAATGAGAGCAAAGGAACCAGAAACGTCCACGCCTGTGTGCTGGTTGTGGGGCAAACCACCCACGATCGGACTGCAAATTCCTCAACGTACTCTGCCGTACCTGCGGAAAAAGAGGCCACATTGCGAAGGTCTGCAGAAGTAGACGAGAATCCAGTCCCAACCGAAGGAAGAACAACCTCTGTCGGGAGATAGGCAAACCTCCTGAGAACCGGGACCGTCTGAACCACCAATGGAACAACCACTACTACCACTACAGAAACCCAGCACCTGCCTCTTCAATGAGATGAGAAGAGGCCCACCAAACCATTATTATTGGCCACACTTCATCGTTCGATGCAAGAAAAATCCGCGTAAGGGTTACTATTAAGAATCGACTGTGCATGATGGAAGTTGATTCGGGATCATCCCTATCAATGTTTTCCTGGAAAATTCTCAAACAGCTGATCCCTGACATCTGCCACCAAGACCTCAGCACGTAACGAATCATCCTGAAAGACTACCAGGGAAACAGAATTCCAGTTGTTGGTTCCAGTAACATCCAAGTATCCTTTAAGGACCACACAGCGATGCTTCCCCTGACTGTCGTCGATCGTGACCGACCCAGTTTATTAGGTTTACAGTGGTTTGCCCCACTCGGGATTGAACTAGTCAGCATACACCAAACTAGAAGTGACGACTGGGAAGAGGCTCTCATCCAGGAATTCCAGGACATGTTCACAGGAACATTAGGCAAGTACAAGGGGACCCCTATATCATTTAATCTCAGCCCTGATGTAGCTCCCATTCAGCTTAAGCCTCGTCGGGTACCTTTTGCCTTAAAACCGAAGATCGACGAGCAGCTAAATAAACTGATAGCCCAGGGTGTATTGGAACCGATTGACCATGCCCGCTGGGAAACCCCGATAATAACGCCCATGAAGCCAGATGGTTCATTAAGAATTTGTGGGGATTACCGGGCCACCCGAAATCATGCTCTTCAACAGAGTGCTTACCCAGTACCGGTGGTTCAACACCTTCTTCATTCCCTGGGTGGCGGAAAAATATTTGCGAAATTGGACTTAGCTCAGGCGTACCAGCAACTACCTGTAGACTCAGCAACTGCAGAAGCCCAGACAATAGTTACACATAGAGGTGCTTTCAAGTGCAATAGACTCCAATTCGGAGTAAGCGTGGCGCTGGGCATTTTCCAAAGTTTAATGGAGACTATTACAAGGCATAAAAGGCATCGTGCCTTATTTTGACGATGTCCTAATAGCTGCCCCCACTAAAGAGTTATTAGTACAACGACTCAGAAAAGTTCTTCAGAAATTTAAAGATGCTGGTCTGAAGGTAAAAAGGGACAAGTGTCAACTTTGTACGGAGAGAGTTGAGTTCCTGGGATACCTTCTCGACAGACAGGGAATCCACCCCACCGAAAAAAACTAACCACAATCAAAAAAGCCCCAAGACCTAGGAATAAGACAGACCTCCAAGCCTTCCTGGGACTCATTAACTTTTATAACATCTTCTTGCCCCAGAAGGCAACCATAGCCAAGCCCCTACATAGACTTCTTGATAAAAAGGCTTCCTGGGTCTGGGGACGGTGTGAAGAGAAAGCGTTCCAAGAAGTAAAAGACCTCTTAACCTCCGATGCTGTATTAATGCAATACAACGAGACTCTACCTTTGATGGTTACCTGTGATGTCTCACCATTTGGAGTGGGAGCCATCTTAAGCCATGTCCTACCAAATGGAAATGAGGCACTTATTGCGTTCTTTTTGAGAACTTTGTCTAAAACCGAAAGGAATTATAGTCAACTTGATAAAGAGGCTCTTGCTATTGTATCCGCAATTAAACATTTCCATGAATATGTATATGGGAGACCCTTTACCATAATTATAGACCACAAGCCGCGACTTGGTATTCTGGCAGGAAACAAACCAACTCCCCATATCTTATCACCAAGAATGACACGTTGGTCAGAATTTTTAGCCGCCTATGATTACCGATTGCAACACCGCCCGGGGAAAACCATTCCCCACGCTGACGCTTTGAGCTGCTCTACACTACCAGACATCATAGAGGACCCTATTCCAACCTTAGCTGTATTGCAAATTGAAACCCTCAAATCGCCGCCACTGACCACTCGAGACATCGCCTTAGAGACAAAAAAGGACCCTGTTTTGGCATGAGTCCTCAACTGGGTAGAATGGGGTTGGCCGGTCAGTGCAACCAATGACATGTTCAAGCCATTTAGGAATCGTCAAACAGAGCTATTCTCCCAGAAAGGCTGCATAGTGTGGGGAGACAGAGTCATTGTCCTGGAGAAATTGCAATATAGGGTATTGAAAATGCTGCACGATGGACATCCAGGCATCATGCAGATGAAGGCATTGGCCAGGAGTTACGCATGGTGGCCTGGCTTAGATAAACAGATAGAGACCTGGGTAGCAAAATGCAGCAAATGCCAGGAGACTCGTTCCGCTCCTCCAAAGACTCCCCCAATTCAGTGGGAAACGCCTCGAGGTCCTTGGTCCCGTATCCACATTGATTTTGCGGGACCCACAAGAGGACACACTTTCCTCCTAACAGTGGATGCCTATTCAAACTAGCTCGAAGTCCACAAGATGAAAAGCACCACCACAAACGCAGTCACTAAAAAACTGAATAAACTATTTGCTACCCACGGACTTCCTGATGTCCTGGTCTCTGATAATGGCCCCCAATTCACTGCCCTGCCATTCGAACAATACTTGGCAGATCGGGGCATCCGCCATGCCTTAACATTGCCAGCTCACCCTGCGGCCAATGGTAGGGCTGAGCGAATGGTTCGATTTGTAAAACAGACCTTGCACAAAATGGACCACGGCGACATTGACGACAAAAAAACCCGGATGATTCTTCTCCAACACATAACCCCAAACAGCACCATGAACAAAACCCCAGCTGAACTCCTGATGGGCTGGAAACTTCGCTCGCATCTCGATCGCCTCCACCCAAACTACACGCCAGAACAACCCCGGGGATCCAGCAGCAAGTGTCGGGCATTCCAGGAAGGTGACCTCGTGTTTGCGAAAAACTTCTCGGGTGACCCATTGTGGGTCCCCGTGACAATAACGCAACTTACGGGACCCCAATCCTATCGCCTACAAACTACAGACGGTAAGATGTGGAAACGCCACATAGACCAACTCCGTTCCAGATTAGCACCGGAACCTTTAGCTGGGGGGGGGGGAGGAACATTGAGGAGGCCGAAGAAGAAATGATAATCGAAACCCTACACAACCAACCAGGGGATACTCAACATCCGAAGGAAAACCGAGCCAGGGAGTGGCCTCGCCACGTGAAAGCACTGCGATGGAAGTGGATCCAGGGAACCCGGACATAAGCAGTGAAAGCAGCCCAGGGCCACAATCTTCGCCATGCAACCCAGCTAGCAGCCCACCGGAACCAGAACCAGGACAGAAACCAGTGGAACAGCGCAGGTCAAGCAGACAGGTGAAGCGACCTGCCTATTTACGAGAATACATCACCCCACCCCTCAGATGGAACTTAGGGGGGAGGGGTGTTATGGACTAAGCCAACGCAGCGATACAACCCTCAACAATTTTACTTTACAGCAGGCTTGTAATCCTGCACTTCTCATTGGCCAGTGAATAGCGAGTCGTGATTGGTCGTTTTTGGCCAGTCTGATTGGCTGTTAATGGGGTCCCCTGATTGGACGCTTGTGAAAGCGGTAAACTCAATTCATTGGTTGTTTTGACAGCAGCCAGCGGTTGTTTTGACAGCAGCCAGCTGTTGAGGGTTGTATCGCTGCATTGGCTTAGTCCATAACACCCCTCCCCCCTAAGTTCCATCTGAGGGGTGGGGTGATGTAAAGAGCTGCTGCTGCCCAAGTATTTTGCTCTGTTCTTTCTTGTTAATAAAGAGTTGAAGTCACCGTTCGATGTCTCGTCTCCATTCCTTGCACCCATGCCCAGGACTTAACACTTAGCAAATCCAAACCTAAGATCTTGTGTGGATACCACTGCTCTAGAAATATCTCCCTTGGTAGTCTTGGGAAATCAGTGTGCCATAAGCAAAGCCACTAGCTCCAAGCATGACCTTTATTTATAAAACTACATTTGGAACTCTAAGAGGCATTCTCAGATTTTTTTTAATGGTGGTATTTTTGGTCCAGTGCTTTAATTGGAATGCTTTTATCTGCCCGTCAAATAAGACAATACTACTATAAACAAAAATAGTAGAGAGCAAGGTGGGAAGGAGAATGAGGTAAGTTTTCAAATTTGCCCTCTGTCTTCTTGCCTTAGCTTTGACATTTTGTTTTCAACCTCTTTCCTCCGACGCCTAGCAGGAAAGCTGCCATTTTCACTGCTGTGATACACTGGGCCAACATTTCTATTAAATGTTCCCACAAGCAGCCCCCATTCCCTTTTTAAGCAAGTTTCTGCAGACCCTGTCAGCATGTAGGTGAAGTGAGAATGTTATGCCCTACTGCTTTTGTGTCAAGAGGAGCTTAAAACCTGCTCACCTGAGTAATTCTATCAAGTTTGCTTTTCCCCATTCCAAATAGCACTCCTGCTCATATCAGGAATGCTGGCTGAAGTGCATGAGAGACTTATAATCTTGCAGACAATAAAAAAAAAACTTTAAAGTTTTAAAATATGGATCTTGATCAGGTTCACCTGTGGAAGTCTGAAATTTTAGACTCCTGTTTTTGCCTTTATGGGGTTCTGGGACTGAACTGAAGTGGAGAAAAGACATGCTTCATTGTCTATTCAAAATGGGGAAAAAAAACCTTAACCCAAAATGGGCTGAAAGTTTTCAACTTGACTTCAATCTGTTTGCTCTGGCAATTCAATCTCATTCCTTGACATCTGCTTTCCCCCAAATTGGCTGCCCCTTGGTTAAAGCTATAGCAATCTGGGGAGAAAACAATCTTTACTTTGGTCCCCTGTCTCAACAGATTTGCTGAAAGAAATTGTGTGTGTTCGGTATTGGAAATGTATAAGCACATACCGCATGGTCTAATTAACTGCTGTTTGTTGCACCACAATTTCCATTCACTGAAGTAGCCCGTGAGGATTTGGACGGAGTTATTTTAAATCCACATCCCAAAACATTGCTCTACTTTAGGGGAGGATCCTAAAATGATCTATTATTCAAAGCATGCAGCCATTTTTTAATAGCAATTTGGAAAGCAAAATTTAAAAAAAAGAAAAATATTGCTCAGTGCATGCTTTTTCTAATTTGACTAAATGTACTTTTTGTTTCTCTATATTTTACAGGCTTTCACTGATAGGCAAAGCAAATTGAGTTCATGTTTTTGGCCTGTTTATTAATGGCATGATAGAAAGAGACTAAAACTGACAAGACAATCTTGGCATGCTTACTCAGAAGTAAATCTGAGATCAGTAGGACTTACTGTCAGATAAGTGTGTTTGAAAACTGCTTGAATTAAGCAGGTTGCCTACTGGTCCAGGAATAGGATTCTTAAATGTCTTATCTTCTGTAGATTTCTGCTCTTTTTATCTAGATCCATTTACTAAAATCCAAGGCCTATGGTCTTGTTTAATATCAGCTAGTAATAATGACCTCTCCAGCTAAATACAGCTATATTCTAATATTAACTGCCTCTTTCGAAGCCTTCATTGTATAAACCCTTCAATGTCAAGGCATTTAGGAGCACTCTAGCATCAATCAAAGTTTTGCGTCCAGTAAGTGCCTGCTTGTATTTACATGAAATATTCATACCGCATTCCGTTTTGCTTTTTCTCTCTCCTAATCATCACTTTTAGGAAGAAGCTACAATCATCTCAGTTAGGGAAGGGCATCATGGGATGTGTGGTACCTTTCAATGTCAGACTTCCTGCAGATTGCTAGTTCTGTAATGAGACAGCACACACACTACAGACTACCAAGGGTTTTTCTCACACAGCCTTGCCTTATTATCATGTACAATTCATCTTCAAGTATACAACTTAGACCAAACGAAAGTAATCAATTAGCCAAAGCAATCCTGTCAAATAGCTATTTCAAATGTTGACAGAAAAGAAGTATTTAACATTTCTTTAAAGTGAGCAGGATTTCTCCCACCCTTAGCTGTTTCCACCTCCAAAATAGCAGATGGGGGGATTCCTTTTCCATTTGAGTTAATTATATAAGCTGCCATTTAATTCTCTTTATTTAAAAAAGTAGCCACTGTTTAATCTTTTCAACAGAAAATTATTCTTTTGCGGATATATTTTAGGAAGTGGTGCATTTTAACATAATGAAAATGGCTACTCTTACTGTACCGAGACAAATCATTACAGTAAATTACTAAAATAAAGGCTCAGAACACTTAGAAACTGCTAAGGATACATTATTTTTTTGAATACAACCTTTGATCTAACTTTTAATGTATTGATAGTAGCAATATAGTAGTAATAGTAGTAGAAGAAGAAGAGCAGGAAGGGGAAGCCTCATTTTAACTGAAAAATCTTGCAAGAAAATAGACCTCATCAGAAAAGTACATTTCTTTTCCCTCATGTTTATTTTGGAACAAATAAATAAACAATAATATAGTTTCAGCCTAAATATTGGTATTCATCAGATAAAAGAGAGGAGTTATATAATCAGAATAATATACATTTGTAACTTTATTTTAAGAGTATCTTACTTTAATTGGATTTTAGTTTTAGAAGAATCAGCTAAATTATAACAGAGGTTTTAGTAAGCCACACTGCATTCACTAATACGTCTGATATTTCTTTACTTTTTGGTAATTAAGTAAGATAATTTTGTGGTAATGGTCTCCTTAGAAATTTCGTACAAATTACAAAGCACTGAAATCTGTTTATCTTGTTATTTTAGAAATGCTATTTACTTTAAAATTGTTTAAAATGGAAGATATCATGTGTACTATAGTTTTTTTTATAAAATATTCAGTGTTCATACTTCAGAATAAATATAATAAAAATAATGAAAGTTAAATACAATCTAAATTAATCTATAAATAATATCCTATTAATTTAAGAGTCAGTAACCGAAATACATAGTAGTTAATTGACACCTGACACTTGTTTAACACAGAAATAATCTGAGATTAAAACATTCCAGCAAATATACATATACATATACATATACATATACATATACATATACATATACATATACATATACATATACATATACATATACATACATAAATATATATTCTTAAGTTTTCATGGGTACTTACATGTATGGTATTCAGCTTTGTTCGGATATTTTCCCACATCATTATAGTTGTACTTTTAAAGTTGTAGCAACGTTTCGGCAGAATCTCACCTGCCATCATCAGGCTTCTGTATTGTGTTCGTCTGTGAGTCAGGCTTTTACAGTGGTTTCAGATTTAAATTTAGGGCTAGCCTACTGCTGTTCCAGAATGTTTTTTTCTTCATCCTGATTGGTTGGGAGTCTTGGTCTGTGTTTATTGGTCTTGGAGTTTGCTGTGTTCTGCTTGATTAGTGTTTCTAATATCTTCTGTCTGTTTTGTGGCTTTTTTTGTCTTGGTTGGCTGGCAACATTGTATTCCTGTATTGGAGGCTTTTAGTGCAGCTTGGCTCCAAGTAAATGGACAGCTACCATTTGTTAGGAAGCTAGGTTTCATCTGGGTGCCTGGTTGGGATGTGTTTGAGCTGGAGGTATCAGGGGGGATCTGTTTGTGCCCAGATGTTTGCCTGGCTTGTGGTATGGAGATTTTTTATTTTTTTGTGAGTGCAGGCTTCCAAATAATTGACAGTCTGGTGGAATCCTCTCTTCTATTCATGCTTTCAGGTCTTTTTTCAATCTCTATGGCTTCTCTGATAATTCTGTGGCTGGGGTTTTCTATAGTGGCTAGGGTTTTGGTGCCATTGAAGTTGATGCTATGACCTGTGGCTTTCATGTGTTGGACTAGTGAGAAAGTGTGTTCCAGCTTTTTGACTGCATTTTTGTGTTCCTCCAGGCGGGTACTTATTCTTCTATTGGTCTGTCCAATGTATGTGACCGGGCATGATATTGAATTTGTTTTTGTTTTTTTTTGAAAGAGATGATCTTGCCTCGAAATATTTCCAGCAGAATGACTTTTGGAAGAAATCACAATAGTACTTTATTTTCAGGGACAATTTCAGGAAGCAAGAAGATCTCATTTTGTATGTGAAATAGGCTGGCTGCCCTTTGCCTGAGGAGATTTCACTGTTGTGAAAGAATTAATTCATGGAAAGGTAAGGCATTTCCTTACATTTGAAACCAGTTTTCCCCCTTATTTCTTAAGATTAGATGGTCCTGTTAGATATTAAAAGCCTTTTGAGAAGCACAAACCATCCTTAGCTCATTTGACAGGTTCTCATCATATATCAAGAACAGTTAAAATGTGGAAGGAAGTTTATTTCTGAAGTCTTGTCTGTACTGAAATGTAGATGTTCAGGCCTACTATAGCAACCAAGAAGGGCCAGTGTTACATTTTTACCCATGGTCTCTAAATCATACATGTAATTTGTGTCAGTATGGAAATACTGCAAAGAAAGTGAAAGTGAAAGAGATAATGTTGTTGTTGTTTTTGACAATGATTATGCTATGGTTTAACACTATAGGTATGAGTTTCAGCTTATAATATTATATAGTGAGGATGCCACATTTGGGATTTGTACTAAGGTGTAGCTTAACCTAATATCTTGAAGAAGACTACAGAAAAAAAACTCTTAAATAAGAGAAGCTTTGACCATAAGGTGTATCATATATATGTAGTTATGCTTACTAATTGATAATGCATTTTTAATATTTTTTTACAAATATTAAAGTGATTTTCACCCTTTCAAACTCTGGAACCTGATCTCCATAGCAGTTATATTCACTGAAAACAAATGTCCATAGTAGATGAGAATGAGTTCATCCATGAACATATTAAATATAATTTTGAATGTAATATAGGCAATCCTCAATTTATGACCACAATTGGGTTCAGAATTTACACTGTAAGTCTGTGTGGTCAGAAGTTGAATCCTCATGTGGCCAGATCAATTTTATGATGATTTTTATCATGGTTGTTAAGCAAATCATGTGGTGATTAAGTGAATTCAGCTTTCCCAGTTGATTTTTTTTTCCAGAAAATGTCTGGGAAAGTTGCAAATTGCAATCATGTGGCTACAGGATGCTACAACTGTCATAAATGTGAGCTGGTTGCTAAGCATCCAAGTTGCAATCATGTGTTCACAGGGATGCTGCAATATTCAAAAGTGCAAAATAGAGTCATCAGTCACTTTTTCTGAAGGTATCACAATTTTGAACCAACATTAAATGAACACTTGTAAGTCAAGGTGTACCTGAATGGCAAATAGTATTGGCTTCTCAATGTTATGAATTATTCTGGAAAAGGAAAAATAATTCTGACAAGAGCGATTGGTCCATAATACTCAGTACTTATCTGCAGATCTGGGGCAGCATTCAGGACAGCAATCTCTTGTTTTTCAGCAACCCAAAAGCATCTAGTTGTGAGAAACAAATTGCTTAACTGGGACAGGTTTTTGCTGTTCTAGAATGGCTATTCTTATGTCCTTATGGGATATGGTAAGTGTGAAGGAGATGAAATATTTGAAACCCTTTGTTAAAAGTTTAACATGCTATAAAATGATAAAATATTAAACTGGCTTGTCAAATGCACCATTCGTATTTTTAATCCAACTCTTAGCTAATGCATTTGTAGCCATAAAGATTACAATTTAGTTCCCTCCAAATTTCTTAGAAGTGATTATGGAACAGCATGTAATCTACTGTGATTTGTCTCTGATTTCTGGCAGAAGTTTGAAGATTTTCAGACTGCTGAAATCTGGAATGCATATAATACGTTTCTAAGCCCATGTTGTGAAAACTTGTTTTTTTTTTGGGGGGGGGGGGAAACAAATTTTATTGATTTTAAAGACAAACAAACCATCATTAACCATTAAATACATAAAACCTCTTTCCATTATTAATTTTACAAGTCAAGTAGAATATTATTTTATGCAACATAATTCTGTTTTACACCATTTCAATATAAACATATAGATATCTCTTAACAAATTTCTCATTATTTCTCTCTTCGTATTCAATTTCATTGTTACTATTATTATTTTCTATATTTATCCAGTTTATAGTCATCATCTTCATTCCTCTCTGACTTGATTACCATTATTCTCATCCAACATTCTTCCGAGGTTTTATTAATTCTCAAACAAAACATAGATACACAAAACACAAAAATATAAAACTTTAAGAAAGCAGTTTGGCCCCAGATTACCTCTCTTTGTATGGACTTCAATTAAATTCGTGCTCATCTTATATTCCATTACCTATCTTATTTACCATTCTATATCTTCTATATAACTTCTCCCCGCTTTTCATTCTTCTTATTTCTATTTTATTTAATTCATTTTAATTTAAATCATTGTATTTGTATTTTTTGTCCATTCTTTCCAAATTATCCATTTATCTCATTCCCTATAGTAAGAAAAATAAAAAAATTTCTCCTGAAATCACTGATCAGAGTATGATGCCTTTCTATCCTCCCCCTAAATTAATATTTAAAATAACGCCTGATACCCAATCTGATTCTGCTTAGTACATTCTACCTACTAACCTTTAAAGAGAAAAAATAATAAATTCATAATAATTAATATAATTAGATAATAAATCTAAATATTAAATCTTATAACATTCCGATTGTCTATTTCAAAAAACAAGTGCTACAATTTTATTAAATTTTAAAATCTGTCATTACTAAACATTTTAATATTTTAATCTTTTATTAATTCTTATAACATTCTAGTTTTCTATTTCTAATACATAGGACCATCTTATGTACCTTGCAGAATCTTCTTTTTTAAAGGAATTGTACCTTACCCTTTATCCTTAAAAAAAAATAAAATCCTTTTTTCCCAACTTGTTTCATACCTTTGTGGCTTTTGACTCCCTTTTCCCTTCCTTTCTTATCCCCCCTGGCCTTTTTACCTCCCCCACTAACCTCTGCCTTTTTAGCTTTCCCTCTCTGTTGTAATCCTTTCTCCTTTTTCTCAGTAACATTAAGTTGGTTTTGCATCTTATTTTTTCCTTTCTTAAGTGTTTTTTTTAAGTCTGAAGTCCTTCATTTTCTTTCCTTTCTTTCTCCTTTCTCTCTTAATTAATTTTTTAGATTCACTGAAGATGGCATCTTCTTCTTCTCCTTCTATTTCCTCCATCTGTGTTTGCTGATAAATAGCAAGCGCCATTTCTAAAGAAAGGAAAGCTTCTTTCACAGCATCCTTACTTTCTTGATATTCCTTTCTAAGTTCATCATCAGATAAAGCCATTCTTTGTTCTTAGAGCAACCAAAATGTTTCAAAAGTTAAAACAATTCCTCAAAGTCCCAGAGACATCAATCAGTCCAAACAATGCACAAAGTTCTCGCTTTCTCTTCCTGGGATGGTATCAGTAAAAGGGAAAAGAAAAAAAGCCCAATCTGTATTTTACAGCCTTGTTGCAATCAATTTCTAGTCTCAAGATCTTCAAGGCATCTCCTCCAGCAAGATCTTAATTTTTTTTGTCCTCTCCCTTCCCACTTATAACAAGAAGCCAAGTTTTTACCTTTTATAGAAAACAACAGCTTTCTCAATGGCCATTTGTTGATTCCATAGGGAAGGAGAGTAAACATTCCTTTCAGCACCTAAATTTTGCCGCTTGAAATCCTCCTCTGGAAACAAAGTATTTTTCAAAAAGTCATAGTTCTCAGGATTAAACTCCTCTTAAAGTCCTGGATCAGCCAAAAAACTTTCTCTTGTAAACTTTCTCCCCTCTTTCTCCTGCTCAGTCTTACCCAGCTGCCGGCTTCTTTGTGGCGGCCATTGCAGACTGCCGCTCGACCACCTTGAGAAAAGGGGGTTTTGCCAGCTGGGGAGCGGGTCTGCAACACCCCCAAACCCCTCACCAGCTCCCCCTATCTTCGGCTGCCTCTGCAAGGCAGCCTTAGACTCCAAACCCGTCCGGATCGGAGGCACAAAAACGGCTAGCACGGCAGGGATCGCGCAGGATCGCGAAACCCTGCCGCTGGCGAAGCCGACAAACCGGAAGTTCCCATGTTGTGAAAACTTGTTGTTCTTCCAGCTTTTGATCTCACTATAATGATTTTAAGCAAAAGAAACTCTAAAGAATCTTGTTTCTAGAATCAAATATCAAAGAATTGAAATTTTCTTCTTCAGTTTCATAAAGTATTGTTTTTAAAGAACTGAATCATATTGGACTTCGATTCAGTGTGTGGGATACTGCAGCTAAATGCCAGCTGATTGCCAAGCAATCACATGATCACAGGGTTTCTGGGATGAATATCAAGGACAGTCAGAAGTACCACTGGTTCAGCACTGTTGTAATGTCAAATAGTCAGTGAACTAGTAGTTGTTAAAATGTATTAACATTTTTATAGTATTATAATATTATAGTATAGTATAGGTTATAGTATTGATCTGGATGCCTGGGAAGAAATCTGGCAGAAAAACCTGACACTAACCAAATCAGTAGCACTCAAGGAGAATCTATACAAAATGATGTACAGATGGCATCTGGCACCCTCTAGATTGGCCAAAATATTTCCAACAGCCAATCCTTGCTGTTGGAAATGTAAAGGGAAATTTGGTACATATTTTCATTCATGGTGGACTTGTCCTAAGATAAAGAAATATTGGTTAAAAATAAAAACGTGGATAGAAGAAATTATAGTGTGTGGGCTGGAATGGAAACTGGAATTATTTTTGTTGGGAATGATCAAAGGAGACTACCCCGCTAAAGTAAAATATCTGACCATCCATTTATTAACTGTGGCACGTATTTCACTAGCACAATATTGGAAAAACCCAAATGTACCACCGATACAGGTTGCTATTCAGAAAACATATGAGTGTGCCCAATGGGAGAGGCTTATGCTTAAAATTAATGGGAAGGAGGATGCAGATTACTACCGGATATGGGATAAATGGTATAAGTGGGTAGACAATAAAAGGAAAAACATGTAAATGAACCTAAGATACAAATTATATTCAGCCGTTTATGTTATATTAAATTTTTAAAAACAATTAAAGGTTTTAAACCTTCTTTTCTTTGTTACTACTACTACTATTATTAGCCATTTATAATATTTGTTTGTTTACTAGTTAAAAAACATGAATGTATTCGTAATAGAAGAGTAGTTATAAACCAACGTGAAAATAAATAGAGTATATTGTGAATTATTTAGCGCTTAGGATGTGATAATGAGTGAAGATGTGACTAGTACTAGCCAATAATGATTTTTAAGACTTACCAAATTCAATAACAAATGTAAAGAATTATGTGTTATTCACATATTATTGTTTCTGTATTTTTGAAATTGTACGTTTTTAAATTTGTAAATAAAATTGTTTTTAAAACTTAAAAAAATGTATTAACATTTTGACCAGACTCCAGAACTCATTATTCTAGCGCACATAAAAACCTCATGATATTTAACATATATTATTTTTACACAATGTTCTGCCCTGTCCTAGCCTATTCTGCCTGGCCCAGCTTATCCTGTTTCATTTCATTCTGTTCCATCCTATTCCACTCCACTGTCCTTTCCATTTTTTTTAATTTTCAAGGACATTTGGCCAACATACAATATTTCAAAAATTCAGTTTAAAAAAATAAAAAAATAACCACCCCCATAAAACAACAAGAAGAGTAACTTTTAGAATGACTTGACACAGATCCACAAATACTCTAGGCCCAGGCCTGAGAATATCAGGAATATCTGTGGAACTTTTTTTTTATTTCATAAGGTAACTGTGATTCATGTATGCTTATGTTTCATTAAACCACACATTTTCCCTAATCTTTTTCAGACTGGAAATGATATTTAACTATCCTATCTACAGGAAATACCCGAGCCTCAGGTAGAATGCACAATAAGATTCTTCTAGAGCAGGGGTCTCCAACCTTGGCCCCTGGAAGCCTGGTGGACTTCAACTCCCAGAATTCCACAGCCAGCTGGCTGTGGAACTCTGGGAGTTGAAGTCCGCCAGGCTTCCAGGAGCCAAGGTTGGAGACCCCTGTTCTAGAGTTTCTTTACTGAGATTTATTGAAAGACGCTAGGTTACAGATGGTTTCAGACTCTTGACTATTAGATGAACTTGTGAAGAGGCTGTTCATGGAGGGATAGCCAGCTGCTTAGAATGCAAATCTCTATGGTTCCAAAATACCATTACATCAGTCTTTCCAGGCAAGAATCAATACTCAAGATTTCCAGTTAAAAGGACCTGGGTTGTAGGAGGACTAATTCTGAGACCCTGGAGAGACTCTCTTAGTCAGAGAGAGAATGCCGAGCTAAACAGATTGTATAAAAAGCATCATGTTTGCTTGCTACTATTCAGGAAAAAGGTATGTCGTACAGATTCAGAAAGCATCCATTTGGATCCAATCCCAACAACAGTGTAAAACGTCCTTATAACTCAGGAGGCTGTGTCAACACAATCTGTATTACAAAGGATTGTACATGTTAAATTGGCAACTGTTCTAATGTTATTTCTAATGAATATTTAAGGGGTATCCTCTCTCTGCCACTTGCCTTATCCAAAGGCATTTGCAATTCATTGCTTTAATCTTTCTTTCTTTCTTTCTTTCTTTCTTTCTTTCTTTCTTTCTTTCTTTCTTTCTTTCTTTCTTTCTTTCTTTCTTTCTCTTTCCTTCCTTCCTTCCTTCATTTCCTTTTTTTCTTTTTTTTTAATAAAGGGAACTTTCTAGACCAAACATTTGTAAGACATATACAGCCATTATGTGTTTATCTTTAAAGTCAAACTCTGCAGCATTCTTTATTCTGGCACTAAATCACCATAACTGCTAAAACCATATTTTAACCCTATTTTTGTATATCTATTCTCTCCCCCCACTCATTTCACTCAGCCTCTTCTTCCTTCCGCTTTGGAACTTTTGCATTTCTTTCCATTCCCTTCCATATCTTGTGCTCATTATCCAGAAGTTATTCTGTTCCTTCTGTTAAATTACTTTTATACCATAGCTTAAACGAACATGTCTTCCTTTCATCTGGCATTTCAAACAGGGCAAAGACTGCTGTACAATTTCCAAACACAACTGTGCTAACAGAGATGAATTACTAGAGTTTATATAATTTATATTAGGAATTCATAGACCTAGCAAAAGGGATTAGTACATTTTATTTCAGGGTAGGGGATGATCCTGTCATTAATGGTCGATACTTTCATCATCTTTTAAACCTGAGGAATTTCCAGGGTGACAAGGCTGTAAGGACATATCAGGGATCCACAGCTGTGAGTTTTATCTGGTCATGTACTGCTTCACTCTTACTATGTGGACTACATTCCATCAAAACTGGATTAGTCTGCCAATCATGTCTTCCCATGTATATTGTATTATGATTTCTCGAAAATGTCACTGAGATCAGAGTAATTTCTTGGCTAATTGCATCTTGTCTCTGCTTAATACTGTGCATTTAATGGTTTCATTACTTTATATGACAATCAAGGTTAGTCCGATATTATGGACAATTTTACTTTTTAGGAGGAAGCAAAAAAGAAAAATTGAACGAATCCTGAGCTCCACTTCCTTTCTTTTAAATAACATAGTGAAACATATTTAAGGTATTTCTATATTTTGTACAATATAATAAACTTTGTGTTAATCATATTATTCCCTGTAGTCTTAGATATACATAACAGCAGAGATTGTTTTTCTAATCCCCAAAGCACACCTTGTGCTTAACATAGTATTCCCCCCCTTTTTTTTCCTGTTATGGAAATAGATTAAAGAAAATATTAACCTTTAAGAAACTGTCACTCATTACTCACACAGCTTCCATTATATGTGCACATGTCCCTGGAGAATCTTTCCCAAACACAAAAATATTTGTGCTTCAATATTTTCCATTTAGGCATGGGAGAGATTCATTTAGATGAATGGTGCAGTGGATTTGCAAAGGTTTCATTAAACTATACTTGACTGACTGCATGCATTCCTGCTGATATCACATGGAGGAGAAAATGGACCAAAGAAATTCCAAAATAATTACAATTATTCAGTTGCAGTCACTAAGCCAATGCTGCTTTAGAGCTACCTAGATGACACTGTATCACCCTTATATAAGATACATTTCAGTATAAGATTCAAATGTAAATTATCCAATATATTTCAGCATTCTTTCTTAGTGAGAGAAAAAAAGCCTCAACCCAAATGTGTGAAGAGTTATTTTTTTCTACAGATACGTGATCACTAATATGACCTTCCAAGTTTTGATAGATATTTTGTTAGAGATGGCCATACATCTAATATGAAAAATATTTATTATGCGATGTTTTAATCATGCTGATAAACTACCGTAGATGCTATGTATTCTTCATTCATCTATCCAAATGTATTAGAGCAGGTATATTTTCAGACAAAGATATTCATTGAATAAAAGCTCCAGGTTTTACATATAACTGAAATTATCCAAGAAAATTGAATGGGACATTGAAGCATCTTGCCTCTTTTCAAATTTGCAGGAATTAAACAGTAGTACATTCTCCACTATTCCTTTCACCATTTAGGATTTAGAAAATTCTAAAATAATTCCATTTGGGTAGTACTAGATAGGGAAAAGCTGCTGGACATTGAATCAGATATGGGAAATAGTGTTTTCATCCCTCCCAAAAACATGAATGAATGAAATGTTAGAGAAAGGAGACTGATACATAATGTTTAATCAAATATTACAAGCCACAGTACTTAAAATAGATCTGTCAAAATAAAATTTGCTGACACAGCCCAAAATTTACATTTAATGTAAAATAAGTGTATAGCAATTATTTCAGGGGAAAAGTATTTTGAACCATTTAGATAATACATCCAGGAGAATCTTCCAACAAAATAATTTTGTACATGAAAGTGAAGTTTTTAGAAGATTTAAAAAGTGTGAAGGCTGAACACTCAGCTATACTAGGGAAACAGCAAGGCAAAGACACTTCTAAAAATGCGTATAAAAGAACAAACTGCAGAATCTGGAAGAATTAAAATGACATGATGTTCCTTTTGAAATTTGCTACCTGAAGCAAATGCTTCATATTGTCTCACATAGATACTGAACATATTAACTGGATTTCAAAATCAGAAAGGTTTGTATTCTTTTTCTAAATTCTGAAAGAAAAGCTGTAGTGGCAATACAGTAGTGTATGTAACTCTCTGGAGTTAATTACTGTGTTTGTTATACTGAAACATAGGTAAGGTACCTACAAACATACGGTATATCCATTGTGGCGTAAAAGTAATTTTGTCCACAATCCTGAAGCAGAAGTTATAAACAAATTCACTGTTGTCTTTTGTGTGTGTGAATTCCAGCTGACGGCTACAATGGACAAGAAATGAAGATTGATTAGGAACTCCATGTTTGAAAATCTGTGTCACACTCTATGTGTCAACTCGCAAAGCCTCCCTGGCCTGCTCTATGAACTAAAACTCAGGAAGGACAGAGTATTCTTAGAATTTGTATTCATTGTATGTGTGGAATTTAAAAGCAAGGAAAAGTCAACACCACCTCAAAAATATTGAATGGATGCTTCATTCCCATCATGATCTGCACTTGGGAGGTGATTTTTCCCCCCTTTGTTTTCCACTGAGGGATTGCCGTGAAAGCCATTCCTTCCCTGTCACAGAAAGACAAACGGCCATCTTCTGTCAGTTTTGCTTTTCTGCTATATCAAGTAACTGCAGGCTACTGGGCAATAGAAGCAATGGGGGTAGGTGGGAAGGGGCACCTTCTGACTGATATTCTTAATAGCAGTTTTCTGGATGAAGGACATACTTGGCTTTGGATTTGACAGCATTTGCCGAAGTCAGTTTGTATTCACAGTGGCAGGTAGAAGGAATGGTGCCTGTAAATACTTTGGCTTTCTAACCACTCACATCCAGTGGACGGTGATTGCTTCTTCCCAAACATAAATGTAAGTTGGCATTTCTTTTTTTAAAAGTGCAACCTGGTGAAGAATTGGATTTCTGAACAGTTTTCTTTAAACACATCCAAGCTTTCATTTCACTGATATTTCTATAAAACTGAAGAGTGATAACACATTCCATCTGAGTGGTATGTATTTTAGGAGAAAATTGATTGTAATTTTCTTTGATCCATGATCATGAATTACCCAACTCTACAGAGCCTGAATAATTAGCAAACAGTAATAACTTGCATTCATAAGAGCCTTTTTAGTGCAACCCTACCCATCCCCCAAACTCAGGCATACTGGAAAAGATATGAGCACTTAGGGAAAAAACCATTAGCATTGGAAAATGCACCTAACACTACTTTATAATACTACTGATAATTTTGGCAATAATTGTGTAACATTGTGTCAGTGTAGCAAAAAAAGATGGGCAATGATAGAAGCTAAGTCAACAAAATATCTGTCTTTCTTATAAATCAATTGGCAAAAGCCATGTTTTATTTTTAAAAAACTTCTGTGTTGTTTAGTTGCTTGTAGAAACTGACAATAGAATTACATAAACTAGAAGGTATATAATCATGAAGTACTCAAAATATCGATCTGATTCTAGATACAGGATTGCATTTCACAATGAAAGTTTCAGATACTCTGATAAAATAGAACATAAATAACAAGAGTCTAGGAAATTTCTCAATTCTCCCATTTACTAGAGCCAATACAATAATTATAATTGATATGAGAGAAAGGCAGGAATTACAAACTGAGTGGAAAGTGAATGGATGAGTAATAGTAAGACCAGCATTTAATAGACCTAAGACACTTGCTTATTCCTTAAGTTTTGCATATTTAATCTAAAATCTGAATCAATTTTTCTATTACTAATGCATGATATCTATTAAGTGTTCTCATTGTGCTATGTTTTATTTTTCAATACTAAACCTCACATTTTTAATGACAGAATGGTCAGATATACTTCTAGCAAATCTCAGAGGAATCGTCTTGTATTAAATCAGTTTGACAGCAGTTCTTCAAGGTTTCACAGACAGAGGTCATTGCTCTTTGAGATCCTTACCAGGACTGATCTTAGGATCTTTGCCTATAAATACAAAGCATGTCAATTAGCTATGAGCTTTCCTTAGAATGGTACATTCAATAGGATGCAGAAGCCCTTCTGAAATTACCGTTGGTGATGTAGGAATAATTTGGGGCGTGTCTTCAGGCCTTTGATATTAGCCAATCACATCTTTCATTCAACTAAAGGTCATCTTGAAAAGGCTAAAACTATAACTATTTTGTTTTGCAATTTCCCTGAAATGTTTCCCTCTAATTATTATCATATGTAAAGGGATAGGGAAATGTTGTTCAAACATGGTGGTCATGGAGTAGTCTTGTTGACATCTTTAAATTACAGTTTGGGTATTCTTGATAGCTTGGTCATTTATTTCGAGAAACAACTCTCAAAGACTGCAGAGAGACCACAGTTGTCAAGGAAGGTAACAATTTAAAAATGGTCAACTGCTATTTAGATTTACTAGGGTGCAGCTAAATTAGAGATTATCCAGATACCATATTACTTACATTGAAATTTCTTTGGACTAATTCTTGAAAAGAATTTACTGTCTTATATGTAAATATTAATATAGAAACAAGGAACAGAACAAGTAAAGATTTTTTTTTTTTACCTAGAAATATGTGTCTATAGTTTAATTGTGAAAATACCCACAGATGAACACACAGTTTCGGGAGGAAAGTTACTCAACTTTCAATGGGCAAAATAATTGTTGATTGTAAAGACATTACTACATACATAACATGACTCTGCAAAACTTTATGTTTACCCCTGTGAGAATAAATCACATTTTTATCAACCTTTAGAACACCCTTTTCCATGTTTCTTAGGATAAAATATGTCAGTCATCCAGATTACAAACTAAAGTGGTAACATACATTAAATTGGTATTCACAATTCAAAAATACTAATTAGCAAGCAGGAGCAGTTAATGGTTGGTGAAATAATTTAATACTCAGAGATGTGTCTCCAAAGCTCATAAACCTACCGCTGAATTCTGAATTAATTTAATAATAAATGAAGCAGAAATACAGTTGAATTCAAAAACATGTCATTAGCAGAAAAGTGACATTGTATATTGTTTTTCTTGTAAATAATTTTCTGAACTCATGTTGATATTTAAGAAGATCAAAAGCAGGATTATACGAATCAGTTTAAAAAACTGAAACTCAGTTCAGATTTTGAATATTGCCCAATGTAGTAGACAAATGAATAAAGAAGCTTATATGGCTACTATGATCATGTTGACAGCTGCAGTTCATAGGAGTTCAGGACCAGCATTTTACCATTCACCATCAACTAAGCAATTCTAGTCAGGACATTGTATTTTATAAGACATGACAAGTGATCTTTTTTGCTGATATACTCATTTTAATTTTTAAGACTATGTCACTGGTGCTCTTACAAAATGGCTACTATGATAGTTGTGCTAGTTTGTGTAATGGAGTGCAAAGATAACCTTGGGAAACAAGGGGAAAAGATGCTGCCTAGGAAACAGTCAGACAAGAGAGGCAGGAGCCCTGATTGGCTTAACAGTGTTCTGACCTAGGTTTCTCCAAAAAGCACTAAGCAGACTCTGGGTCCTTGCAAAACCCCTTTTATTAAATGAAGGTGAATTGCTTGCATTCACATTCAGCCAAAGGCCTGGCAAACAGTCTTTCAAGGCTGTAATTAGGAGCACAGACCTCATCTAGCTTGGAGAGCTGCCAAGTAAATATTTTCAAATGCAGCGCTGACAAAGAACAGAGTCTGTGAGACGCACAGACAGATCTTCACATTGCTGCAATGAATGAATGCTATCCTGCAAACGCTCCATCCCCCTTTGCTCCTCTTTTAATCTCTATACGAGGGGCCATTTACCTGTGATGAAGGTGGTTTACTCCCACATCGACCCTTAGTTTACTTAGTCATCTTCAGGCTTGTAGCACATATAAATGCTATCAATAAAACTCTCCAATCACAGCATAGATAAATATGTGTGCTTCTCATTTAAAAAACAAAACAAAAACAGATATTTCAAGATTGGGAGGATATTTTACATGTGTCTTGAGATATTAGGGAGACTTTAAAAAACAAAAAGGGACCTGGTAGCTCAATGGCTAAGACACTGAGCTTGTTGATCAGAAAGGTCAGCAGTTCGGCAGTTCAAATTCCTAGTGCCGTGTAATGGAGTGAGCTCCTGTTACTTGTCCCAGCTTCTGCCAACCTAGCAGCTTGAAAGCATGTAAAAATGCAAGTAGAAAAATAGGGACCTCTTTGGTCGGAAGGTAACAGTGTTTCATGCACCTTCGGTATTTAGACATGTCAGCCACATGACCATGGAGATGTCTTTGGACAGTGCTGGCTCTTCAGCTTTGTAACGGAGATGAGCACCGCCTCCTAGAGCCAGAAACAACTAGCACATATGTGCGAGGGGAACCTTCATCTAAAAACAAATTGTGGAGTCTGTTGCAAAAGAAAGTGAAATAGCCTTCATGTGCATGAAACACAAAGCATTTCACACAACTTCAGTGTTAAATCCTTATGAGAAGTTAGTCCCATTCTCATTTTTTGTTTACTTCATTTCTTCAAATTGGAAGCAGGCTAACTTCTTCTTAAAATATACATTATAAAATCCCTTCACTTCTAGGGCTTTACTCTCCAACTGTGCAATCTCTGGACTGAACATTATATAGAGGCAAGAGCAGCTAAATTTCTCTCCACCCTTGCTATAAACACATGAATGCAATATCTATGTTTGCAAAACTTTGGTTTCATCCTGCATGAAAGGTTTAAATATACTTGAGAAATGTAATGTGTGAAGAGCCGTGTATGGTCCAAGGCAATTTCTAAACCACAGAGGAGGAACAAAGGGAAGTCTAGACCCCAAATCCATTTGGTCTGGCATTTTAATTTATGTTTGTTTCAGCTAACTCACATGCATTATGATGTTTTATTGATTATTTTCAAGGAAATGAAAGTTCTGTCCAATATAGTTTCAAAAGCAAGCCTTTTTAGAGAGAAAATAAGCTTGATGGAAGGTATTATCCTCACAGCTTTGATTTTGTGGCATTACCCCGTGGCAGTTTTATAGTGTCACAACACTTGATCATAGTTCAGAGAGGAAGGCTGCCTCAACTTGACTTGTCAGAGTGTTTTGGTGGCTTTATTTTTCAGACAGGTTTCTGGACAAGACAACAGCTATTGTACAACAGGATCTTCTTCTCCATACCTTTCTGCTCTGCTTTCAACATCCCAGATTAGACATTAGAAATAAAGTATTTAAAAATAGGACTTGAGCAACATCATTTTTTCATAAACAATATATAAAAGGGGAAAAAACAGAAATTGAAAAAAACACATTATAGCCAAAAATATCTGCTTACATTCAAACCCCAAAATCCATATTATTAAAAAAAAAAAAAAGTTGTTGAGCTACAATTCCCATTAACATCACTAAGTGAAACCTATTGTAAAGGATGCTGGGAGAAGTTCAGCAATATATGATAGCTGCCAGTACCATAATCCTGCTCTAAACCATTTGACTAAGCATTATTTATATCACATACCAGGAAAGTTTTTCATAAATATAGATCCCCTACATGTTGTAACTCTTCAGGAGAATGGGTGGCAGAACTTGGCCATGGAATCAAAACAGTTATCTGCCTGGAGTTGCTATATAGCCACAAATGAACCAAGTCCAACCCCTTGTGAATTCTGTGGGCACTTATCCAGTGCCATTAATTGAATAGATTCTGTGCATAGGCATGTGTAATAATAAACAAGTGTGATTGGAATTTCACATGTGGTCCTGACAGATTCCATACCAAGCTTCCCTTCTTCCTTCATATGAACATAGAGGTATTAACCAGGAAGGGAATTTGTAGAACTTTCAGGCCAAACACATGACAGCACCAAGGAAACTGAGAAACATGAGATTATGTCCAGAGTGTACTTCTTCACGGTACTATGCCACCATTATGAATGAGCCACAGTGACGCAGTGGTTAGAGTGCTGTACTGCAGGGCACTTCTGCTGCCTGCAATTGCAATTCAAATCTCACCAGGCTCAAGGTTGACTCAGCCTTCCAACTTTCTGAGGTAGTTAAAATGAGGACCCAGTTTGTTGGGGGCAATATGCTGACTCTGTAATCCACTTAGAGAGGGCTATAAAGCAATGTGAAGCAGTATATGTGCTATTGCTAACATCTTCAGTGTAGCATGGATTAGATAATTGGATAGAGAACACAGGATATTGTGTTTGATTTCACTAAAAATCATAACTAAAGCAAAAAATATGACATATACCCTGACATATGAAGCAGCTAACTGGGTGGGTGATTTTATTTTACTTATTTTGATACTATTTTAACAGAATGGTGTAAAAATAGCTTTATTATTAATGGTTGATACAGATAACTGATTGCCTATTTATTACAACGTACACTAAACAAATAATTTCAAATAATTGTTTCATTTATCTCCATAGCTTCTCATTCATTTAGGATGAAATGCTAACTGCCCAGATATTTCCCTAATCAAGTGGAGCTTTTGAAAAGCCACCATTTAAAGGGCAATCAGAATAATAAGAAAATAAGAGCGTATTTGAGTTCAATCCAGAAGGAAGTGCTTTCAGAACATGTGGGAATGGAAACGCAATATTTCTGTAGTCTACAACTCATTAAAAAATCATTTTAGGACTGTGCTTCAACTTAGAAATAGTTATTTGAGTTTTAATAAGTTTCATACAGGTGGTGCATTCAATCTCATGTTCTAAATTGAATCCAAAGTCCTGTGCCATTCTATTAAAAACTTGACACCAAATAAATCCTTTAATTCCTTTTCCATGAAGTCATCCAATAAATTAACATAGAATAGGTGCCAGAATTAACTTCCCAGAGCCCCCCATTTTTCTGGAAACTCAACACAGATGTTCATATTTTTTAATGAATATTTAGTAAATATGTGGTATTTTTTTTTAATATACAAGGTGTAGCCCTGCCTATATTATGGCTAGTCATGTACTCAGCTATATGTATAGACTGAATCTGGCATTTTTATCCAGCTATCGAGTCCTTTCCAAGGATCTGGCATGGGCAGAGGTTGCTGTTTGATGGTTAAACGTTGTTGCAGGATGTAAGCTGTTCCAAACAAAGTTGCCATTTGCGTTTGATTGATGGTGTCAGTGCGAATGGAATTCAAGTGGTGCTCCAAATGTTTTGGGACTGCACCCAAGGCATCTATTACTATTTGCATTTTTTGATTTCTTTTGCTACAGTCATTCTACTTCTGTTTGCATTGTGTTTTTATTTCTTTTATTATTTATTTATTTGACTTCTATCCTGCCTTTATTATTTTTATAAATACGGCAGCACAGATATTAACATTCCTTCCTCTTCTTATTTTTCCCATAAAAACAACCCTGTGAGGGGTTGAGATGCGAAAGAATGACTGGTCCAAAGTCATCCAACTGGCTTTCATGCCTAAGGCAGGAATACAACTTACAGTTTCATAGTTTCTAACCTAATGCCTAAAACACTAGATAAAACTGGCTTGTGTTGGCTCTTATAAGCATCATGTTCTTTCCAAGAAGCTAGGATGTTGTAATGTTTCAGTATTGTATAGGTGCGAATCCAAGTAGTGTGTCCTTTTGTAATTGATAGATAATTTTTTTTCTCAATACAAGATTTTCTAAGCACTATCCGATATTTTTTGGTATGACCAATAACCTGGGACTACCATGGCCAGTTTATGCCATATACTTTCAATTTTGATTTTCAGATCTTTATATTTTGTAATCTTCTCCAATTCTCTGTCTTCTACTTTACAATCACCTATATTGTCACATTGGTTATCCACTCTTCTTTTCAATCGCAATTAAATCTGGTGTATTATAAGGTATCCCATTGTACCTAACTTCTCTTTAATTCCTTAAAAAACAATTAGGGCCATCGAAGGTCCAAATATTATACAATAATTTCAGAAATTAATAACTTGCCAGTTGATATTTCTTAATTGCTTTCACTTGATTTTCTGGGCTGTCAGAATAGCTAAATGAACCATGAGACTTATATCTCTTGTAACTTATGATCCTGGCTTAATCCCAAAATCCTGGCTCTGTTCTTTATGATTTCATTTTTGTTAATGGAGGAATTAGAGGATTCTGTTTCATTCCAAAGGCACAACTTCTGAGGCAGCAGAATGATTTTTTGAAATAATTTGTAGGGTTAAATTACACATTATGTGTGTGGAGGTTTTTTTTTTTTTTTTTGTTTCCTTGAATCCTTTTACTGTATTAAAACCAATAAACCTTATATAAATGCTAGAAATCAGAGATATATTTTGAGTGGCAAGTGGAAGTGTTTTATCTCCATACCTTTCAAGCCAGTTGGAAGTTGTCAGAATTTACCATGTGGGTATCAAGTTTTAAAATCATTCGTTGGTGGTTGCAGATATCAAAAGTCGTCTTGCTACAATGCAAGGCAGGGCACAGTGTGTAATTCTTCTGATAGACATTCCCCTCCCAACCTCTTCTTTGTGATTCCATTAGCAGTAAATATAACTCCGGTCAGTACACACATTTTGTATTCAAGCACAGCTCTTTGGGATTAAACATTCAGTTTCTACCAGAGACCATCAGCTTCAGGTCAAAAGTGCTGTTCTTAAATGATCAGCAGAAAGCAGGCTGGTGGGGGTGAGGAAAGAAGTGACCTTGCTGTGGGCCTGAAACAGCACTGAAGCCTTTTCTGCATGATTAAGTGAGGAGAATCTTAGATTAGCTAAAAGCAGCACTGAAACATAATGAGTTCACTTATTTTCGAGCATTTAATAACAGTTATAGACAGTTATGTGATCAGGTGGAGTTATGACTTATTCATTCCTTCATTGCTATTAAAATTACCGCATTTGAGGTTTTTAAAGTCATTGGAATAAAGAAAAAAGTCTGATTTATGTGAGGAGAATTTAGTTTGCCCTTTGGTCTCAGTTTTTAAATGATATAATTAGACTTTTTAAATACCATTCTAAAAGCATTATTAGCATTTTCTATAGCAGAAAGTAAATGCGTGTTTTGTGGATAGTTTAATTTAAAAGGAGTGATAGTTTTACTTTGATTCAGGCAAAGATGGTAATACATTATTATAGAAAGGTTTTAATAATCTTTTAAAAGATGTCTGTATATGTCTGTGTATGAGTGCACGCACACACATGCACACAATACTTTAAATTTAGTTATAAACCATGTTACAAAGAAATGGAGACAGAGAGCAGACATATTCCAACTACCCATTTGAGAAAGGAAGAGAAAAAGTTCCATAGGATGCATTAACTCATGACTTTTAACATATTATCTCACAATTTGCAAAGCCATCTATTAATCCTTTGGGAAGCAGGGGAAAGGAAAAAAGATGCTTTGATCAAAACAAAGGGATTTGCAGGTGGTTTGAATTAGCTGTAAACAATGGTTATTAATAAAACATTGGGGTACTACTTAGTGAGAACAAGATTTTAAAAAACTTCTAGTCTTCTGCTTTGATTTAACCAGCTATCTGGATTCATCTTTATTTAGTTTTAATCTTAGCCCAACTGATAGAAAATATACATACAATATCTGAAGCTTTCATTCTTAAATTCAACAATTCATGCATTCAAAATGCTTTGACCAAAACATACAGCTTTCAGTACTGATTTCTCCCCATCTTGATGAATGTCAGTTTTTATCCTTACAGTCTTAGAATTAAGAGTGAGGTCAAGGACTAAACTATGGAATAAACTTGCTTCTGAAACAGATTTGGTTCATTTAGTGTTAATAAAAAAGAGTAAGAGAAAGAACAACTTGTTCTTAATGGAACATACACATATGCCAATTTTTTTAAAAAAATGTTTCTTTTCATACTTACAATGCCACTGACTATTTTTGTTGCCACAATGTAATTGACTAAATCCATTAAGAATTATTGCTTGTGCACAACAGATGCAAATACATGTGTTATAAGTCTCATATAGGATTAAAACAGGATGAATGTTGCAAACAGCATGGTGTAGTTTATTTTAAGCCACTTGTGGTTGTTTTCACTCCAGCCTGTTTCTGCTTCTTGTTATGGAAATGATGGGCAACTTTGAATGCCTTAAGTATTTCAGTACCCCTCATATAGCAAATGACAAACTGGAATCTTGTAATACAGATTCCTGCCCACTAGAGACTGATCTCAGCCCAGTAAAGGCATGTTACTTTGGACTTGAACTCATAGTTTAGACTTGAACTCTGCTCACAAAGGTGAGAGGCTAGTGCTTCATCTTCTAAGCCATTTATCCTTTTTCTTTTTCAAAGAAGATTGATTTTTAAAAAGCTATTAACCTTCTAAAATTTATCTCATCAGATCAAGCTTTTTAAGGAGACCATATACTGTAAAGTTATAGGTATTGTATTTATTCTTCTGTTAATTCTGCTGGCCTAAAAATGGAGAAGGTGACTACATCTCTGTGTGGAAGGAAGGAAGAAATTAGAAGAAACAGAGGAAAAAAATAGGAAGGAAGAATTGGAAAATAGTAAAAGAAACCAGTCGTGGTAATGAAAATATTTGTGTGGGAATGGTTGAGTAATATGCTAGAGTCTTACTCAATATATTAAATTTTTTTACTCAATGAGAGAAATGCTATCCTAATCATGTCTTTCCTGTGGACAGCTAGAAGATGCCAGCTGAGGGAAACAACACTGCTAGAGCCAGGATTCTGGCACAACTGATGGAAAGACCTCACTACTTTTCTTCCTGCATAAAAATAACAGAAGTAGGCTACCCTCCAAATAAGAGAATCCAGTTGGCAGTGAGCCAGCTTCAAATCCACTGGATCAGCATATATTCTTCATTCTCTCATGTCAGCCAAACTTGGGTAGAGAATAGATATTGTCTGGTTTCACATTGCTGCATGTCACTGTTTGCTAGAGTTTAGCCCCGGGTGTTGAATGAGTCCAGTATTTGTGGTTTATGAATGGCTAGGTGTGATTGTTGAAGACAGCCTATTTTGCCCATTCAGTAAGCTATGTTTAAGGCATATCACAATGTGGGGTCAAGTAAAACTCCAGTTCTGTCAGTAAAAGAGCAACACTCCATATAGAATACATCAAGCTGAACTGGCCAATCATATCTCCCTTTTTTTCTGGCCATCATAAGTCCAGGGGGATAGAGATAAGCAAGTCTAGCCATCTCATTTTTTCCTACCAGCTCCCTATGAATTGTGAAATTAGTTGTATTTTTTTTAAATGCCTTGAAAGGAATGGAAGCTGCACAAGAGTGCTTTCCTTTCATGTTTGCACCAGAAATCCAGTTTCTAGTAGATTGTACCTAGCAAAGAAAATTACTTACCTGATTCACTGATTAGACAAAAGTGACAGACCTCTTTTCATTTCATGACAAACTCAAACTGGAGAAACTGCAGTAATTAATTCATAGCAAGTATAAATAGAGATGGTAATAAAAGGAAAAGTAATATTCAAGATATTGAAATGTCAACCCTGAAATTGTACCTTTCACCTCTTTCCACCAAATTACACATTCCCCTTGCAGGGCAGTCAGTTATTTTATTGTTTTAATGCTAATTTATTAGAAAATGAAGTTAGAACTTTTCATAATAAATTAGTACTGGCTTCAAGGATAAAAGCTAGTTTCTGGAGGTTTTTAATTGTGGGTTTCCTTTGAGGAAAAAAGCTGTCATGTTTGCATTAACAAAGTTACATTTTTGATAGATTATGTATTTGTTACAATATAACTAGATTCTAGTGCTTTTGTTTCTATAATTAATCACTTTGTAAACCTAAATGTCTTTGGTAGATCTTCAAACAAAATGCTAACTTATCATCCAAGAAACACTTTTATCTCCAGATTTGGAGAGTTTGCTTGACTATCTAATGTATTGTTGATACATCTAATTGCATTTTATTGTATGATTTGATGTGGAATTGGAAAAAAGAATTGGAATATGAACATCAGTAATTAAATTTTAAAACATCTTAAAGCAGTATTTAAATAACAAATAGCAACATACTGAAATTAAAGGAAAGGCATTTGAAAAGTGATGTCACTATAAGAAAAGACCCTGTTTTAACCAGATTTAAATGATCAGTCAGTTTAATTGTTGCTAAATGGGTATTTAAATTCCAAGTGCTCCATTTTGTTATGCAGGTGGGGTTAAGGAGAAGTTCTTTTCTATGGTAGCCCTGTCCCTGTGAAACATTCTACAACTAAAGCTGAAAACTGCTCCCACACTTATGCCTTTCAGAAGGACATTAAAACTTGGCTTTACCAATTGACTTGGGGCCCCAAGTGGGGTGCTCACCACTGCAGGTCTATCTCTTAATCTTTTTTTTTTTTTAATATATAAAATTTAAAAAAATTGTAATTTGTATAGTTTTAATATTTTAATTATTTTTCTATTTGTCTTTTTATAGTCTGTAAGTCACCCAGAGTCACTTTACAGGGGACATAGGTGATGTAAAAAAACAATCAAATAAATAAAATTCCTAGAAGTGTTCTGTTTTTTTGTATCAGAAAGCATTTCTTGGAGATCATGGATCTAACATCTATGACTCAGGTTTCTGGAATAGGAACAATATTTCATTTAGCACTGGAAATAGTTATATATGCCATTGAGCCTAATTCCCTGGCTAATGCAGGAATCCAAATGAAAGCCTGGGGAGACCTTGGTGCTCTCTGAATTTGATTGTTTGCTTGCAGATGCTTCATTACCAAACTAAGTTATCATCAGCAGTGCGAGACTGCTGTTTTCATACTGATTTATGTTTCCTAGTTGGTCAATGTTTGGAATACTCTATCTGACTCTGTGGTTTCTTCCCCAAACCCCAAAAACTTTAACCTTAGACTATCTGCTATTGACCTCACCCCCTTCCTAAGAGCCCTGTAGGAGGCATGCATAAGCGCACCAATCGTGCCTACCGTCCCTGTCCTATTGTTTCTTTTTATTTTTCTTATAAGTATCTATCTCATGTATTCAAAACTATGTTTATCTTATACATGTATCTTGTAAGCGGTTGACAAATCAAATCAATAAATAAAATAACTAAATAATGAAATGTCTGCAAGCAAATGACCAAGCTCAGAGAGCATTTAGACTAGAGGTCTCAAAACTTGACAACTTTAAGACTTGTGGACTTCAACTCCCAGAATTTTCCAGCCATCTGGCTGTAGAATTCTGGAAGTTGAAGTCCACAATTCTTAAAATTGCCAAGTTTGGGTACCCTGATCCAGACTGCTACAGATATTCTCTATTGGAAGTAAAGCCTTGCTTATAGATGCTTCCTCATCTTCCTTGAACACATACAGTGAAGCGAAATAAATCACTGTCTGGATGATACACACATAGTCTCTTGCCTTGAGCAGGGAGTTGGACTCAAGGTCCCTTTCAACCCTATGATTTCATGACTTCTTTGATTTCTATATCTGGGTTTATTGTTAAACAATGTAGTTGATAGGAGGTTCTTTATAACACTGTAGTTATTCAACTTAAATCTATTCTTTTATAACTTATACTCTGGAATAATACATGGTTTTGATCTTCTCTTATATGACATCCTTTCAGTTATTTGAAGACCATTTATCACATCCATCTTCTCTTACAAACCCTTGTTCAATTTCTCTCATAAGACTTTCTAACCCCCTAATCATTGTCATTGACCTTCTCTGAAACTATTAACAGTTCTTTTAAATCTTTAAAATGTGGTTCCACAAACTTAATACTTGAGGTGAAGTTTGCCCAATTCTGAATAAACTGAGAATTATTACTTTTGCAATATAGAATCTGTATTTTGTTGGCATTGACTAAAGCTATTTTTGCTTTCTTTTTGCAGGTACTGTTGACTTAAATTTGGTATACTGTCAGCAGCCTAAGACCTTGTTTACCAAGCCTGATCTTTTCCAACTTATACATATCTTTGATAAGATATTTTGTTTTGTAACTTTCAGTCTTTTTAATTAAGGTAGTTTTTTTTTTAAAAAATAGTTGCCATCCTATCTGGTTTTGGATAATTTACAGATTGAAAAACGTTCCCTCTCCCCATTCATTCATACCCTTAATACAAATGTTGAAAACCAGGGGGAAAGACTATAATCTTGTGGCACCCATTATTATCTTATTTCAGTTTAATGAGGATGGAAGATGGTATGTTGCAAAACCAAGACTTAACTGTCATACCATATAAGCTACATCTAATTAACCTGATATCCAGAACTTTATAAGATACTTGGCCAATGCTTAACTAAAATCAAACTATAATATGGGTGCAACATTCCCACACTATATTTGAAAAGTGACATAATCAGAAAAAGTGGTATGATTAATTTCTTTCAAATCCATGCTGATCTCTAGTGAATACTTTCAAACTGCTTGCAGATCAGTCTCTAGAATCTTCCATCGGTATTAAATGTATTTGTGATACCTTGGATCGTCTTCTTCTGCTCCTACCTTTTTGAAGATAAAGGTATTTGCTTTCTTCCAGCGAACAGGGATTTTACTCATTCACCAGAATTTCTCCATGATCATTCAACAGAGTTGGACAGGTCATCAGCAAATTCCTTCAGTATCCTAGGATGCAAGTAACCTGGCCCCACAGACTTTAATTTGTTTGGAGGAAGGAAAAACAGATGGCTGATGATCCTATTTTGACTGTTCTCAAATTCTTCAATTTAAAGAATTTTAATTTAAGCTAAATCTTTATAATTCTGCTCTTCACAATTTCTTAATGGGATGCTTACTTTTTGGTTAAAAGAAACTAAACCAATTATAAGAGCAAATACTTGGACATTTTAAATTTAGCCTTTGTCGTTGACATCAGTCAGATTGTGATCTGTTCCACAATCCACAGAAGTCCTAGATGATTCAAATGCACTTCAACAATGGATTTGATTCTGATTCTCCTAATCAATCTCAGTTTACTATTTTTATGTCACCAGTAACTAAACAGCTTCTTCCAGGATTTGTCTGTCTTTTAGGTTGTCTATTGTAATACTTTTTAAAGTTGAGTGTTTATGTTTCTGTGAGGCTTTAAAGGGTTGCTTGCTTTATTGTGATAGTTTATGTAAAATTATTTTTCTCTCTGGGCTGTCTTGGGTCCTTCGAGGAGAATATAACATTATAGAAATAGATAAAATGATTATAATATTGAGTGCATTACAGCAATCAGATCTGAAAATAACATATAATTAGACTTTATATAATTTACAGAAATGTGAACAGGGCCCTAATCAATAGGCTCCAGGCAGCTCACAAATTGAAAAATCTACTCCATGAAAATAAAAACAACACACTTCAAACAATGAAATCAAAACATCAATTCTGGCAGAGAAACAGAAGAAAAGAAAGGTCTTAACCAGATAGTGAAAAATTTAAAAACAGCAGGCCAATCTAATTTTGTGGTGAAGCTGTTTCATAGGGAAGTCACTGTAAAGGCCTTTTATTTATTTATTTTTATTTATTTATTTATTTTTGTCAATTGCTTACAAGATAGTAGGTATAAGTAAAAACACAGTTATGAATACATGGATACATGTAATAAAATTAAAAATAAAAGAAACAATAGGACAGGGATTGTAGGCACATTGGTGCCCTTATGCACGCTCCCTACAGACCTCTTAGGAAAGGGATGAGGTCAATAGTAGACAGTCTAAGATTAAAGTTTTTGGGGTTTGGGGAAGAAACCATAGAGTCAGGTAGAGTATTCCAGACATTGACCACTCTGTTGCTGAAGTCGTATTTCCTGCAATCAAGTTTGGTGCGATTAGCCTTGAGTTTGTATCTATTGTATGCTCTTGTGTTGTTATGGATGAAGCTGAAGTATTCATTGACAGGTAGGACATTGCAATGTATGATTTTATATACTATATTTAGATTGGACCGAAGGCAGCGTAGTTCTAGGTTTTCTTAAGTCTAGAATTTCAGGTCTAGGGGCATAAGGTATTCTGCAATGAGTAGAGGAGTGGAGAACTCTTTTTGTAAAATATTTCTGGACTTTCTCAACTGTGTTAATATCAGATACGTAATATGGGTTCCAGACTGATGAGCTGTGTTCAAATATCGGTCTAGCAAATGTTTTGTATGCTCTAGTTATTAGTGTAATATTACCATAGAAAAAGCTATGTAGGTTAGGTTAACAACTCTTAATGTCTTTTTGGCTATGTGGTTACAGTGGGCTCTAGCACTTAGATTATTAGAGATGAGTACTCCAAGATCCTTGACAGAGTTTGGATCATCAACAAGGTCTTGACTATTCAGCCTGTATTTTATTTTCTGATTTTTTTTTGCCAATATGTAGGACAGCGCATTTATTTGTTGAGATTTGAAGTTGCCATTTGTTTGACCATTCTGATACATAGTCAAGGTGTTTTTGAAGGGTAGCAGTATTGTCTGTGATGTTGAATAGCTTTACATCATCAGCGAAGAGAACACAGTTGCTCTTGATATGATCACAGAGGTCATTTATGTAGAGTATGAAAAGAGTTGGTCCTAGAACACTGCCTTGGGGGACACCACTGTTGACAGGTACAGAATTTGATAGGACCCTCCCAATTTTGACCATTTGTTGTCTGTTTGACAGGAATGCTTCTATCCTGTTATGTAGGTATCCAGAGATACTGTATGATTTTAGTTTTAGTAGTTTGTCATGTACCACTGAATCAAAGGCTTTACAGAAATCTATGTAGATTGCGTCTGCTGCTTTGCCCTGATCGAGTTGTATAGTTCGTATGTTTTTGCAGTGTAAGAGTTGCAGATTACATGATAGTTTTTACCTGAAACCAAATTGTTTATTAGAGAGTAGATTGTTTGTTTCTAAGTGGAGGATGATGGATTGGTTAATAATTGATTCCATGACTTTTCAGGTGACACAGCATAAAGAGATTTGTCTGTAATTTTCAACTAGGCTGGGGTCTCCCTTTTTGAAGATGGGGATGACCGTGGCTTGTGGCCATAGTTTTGGCAAGGAGCTGGTCCTGAAAGATTTTTCAAAGATGATGCTTAGAGGTTTGATTATGGCAGCGGATAGCTTATTCTACTCCCCAGTCTCTTCCAGGGAAATGTTCATTTTGCCTTCATTCATGCAGATCAGGATGATTCCACATGAAGGAATAATGATCCTGCTGGGAGCCAGATCGTAAAGAAGTTTATTGGTAATGGCCAGAACCTTGAATAGGATCAAGGAAAAAAATAAACTAGCAATCAACACAGCTCCCATTATATTGTTGACATGTGTCTATAACTGCTTTCTTGTATTTTGTACCATCTGTTGCTTCCAAATCATCTTAAGGGCCAGAGCCATCTAGAACAAATCACAATATGAAACAAGACTATTCATCAAACAACAGATTAACATGTTGTGAGATCACAGGCATAAAATGAACTGATAATGTAATTCTGCCTGAATCTCTCCAAGCTGCTACTGAAGTCATGTTAACTTTCTGGAGATGAGGCGATGGATAGTGAACCTGCCTAAGCTGGCATAAAGCATTGCTTGTTACCCATAGAAAATGCTGAGTTCTGGAAATTTCCCAGATGATGTATTTGGGGCTCTTTAAGAATATAATTTTACACCACATCAGTTGCATTCATCTGTCTGTGTTAAGCTTTTCTTGCTTGTTCTTCATCTTTCTCAATCTGGCTAAAACTATGACACCCTGGTTAGTTATCAATGATACTGTTTGAAGAAAATGTAATAGAAACTGCTCATAATGGGCCTTCAAGTCCTTGTTTGTCGCTCTTATCTATAGAAGCTTTGTTAGCTGACATTGCATAGAAATAAAGAGAGCAGAAAAATAAGATTTTTTCTCCTCTTCATTGCCACTAATGCTGTGCTTAAGATAAGTTTTTAATGGAAAAGTCTTTGACTTGTCTATTGCTTTGATTATTGAGCCTCTGTGATGCACTGGTTAAGAGTGCTGTATTTTAGGCCACTTCTGCTGACTATTGGCTGTTCAAATCCCAGCAGGCTCAAGATTGACTCAGCTTTCCATCCTTCCAAGGTGAGTAAAATGAGGACCTAGATTGTTGGGGGCAATAAGATGACTCTGTAAAATCGCTTAGAGAGGGCTGTAAAGCACTATAAAGTGGTATATAAATCTAAGTGCTATTGCTATTATCCATAGCTGCCCCTGTGTTTATACAGAGGTACGGTAGATAATATGCATGACAAGTTGCAGGTAGAAGGCAGATCAATTGATACCTCACAGTCACTATGCTCATCTTTCTGCCCTCAGATACAGTGGAAGATGTGGTGTCATAATTTGTTTCTTGCTGCACTTGAAAAGGGAAATAAGGTTCATCTCAACTTTCACCTCAATTAATAAAATAGCTTTAGGCATGCTCATAATTCTTCACTTTTTAAGTGGAGTTATTAAGTAAATAAATAACATTTATCCAAAGGGGTTTAACCAATTTCCAAACAATAAGATTTTTTTTTTACTTGCAGTCTTTAACAAGCTTTTTGCATATCGTGTGTGTGTGTGTGTGTGTGTGTTTGTCCTTGCTTACACGTTTCTCTAAAAGGCTTCCAAAAATTGATGTGTGGAAGTGGGTCCTGCCAAGATATTTAGTATGAGAATTCACTTGATGTACATACTTGCACATACTCTTGAAAACACATTTCAAATATATTTTGGAACTAAAAAAAAAGATGTACTGTTTGGATTACTAAGAAAATAAGCTAACAATCATAAGCAGAGTAAACAAAGTCAGAACATGATATTTGACAAACTGGGCTATAACATTTTCTAAGTCAGTATGCAGGTAAAATATTACAAACAGGAAACTTTTGAAAATCTTTTTTTTAAAAAATAAAAACGAGCCTGCTGTGGAATAGCTTCTTTTTATATTATTATTTTGCAAATGAAGTCTGTAATAAAGTAACTCTTCAGCAACTGGTTATAAATCCATTTCATACATATTCAACAGTATACAGTGAATAGGATTAGCAATATCTTTTGTCTAATTTGTCAGCCAAGTTCTTAGTTCCCCCACAGTGTTGCAGTCAAACACAAAGGCTCTCCCGGTTACTTTGCCGTAGATTAAGTAGCTCTTGAATTGAGATTTGCTGTATGGTTTTAGACCTTTGCTGGTAAATACTGTGATAGTGGCTAAAGGCCAAAAATAGTGGCAGTGTGGAATGAAAAGGCACAGACCTAGAGAGAAAATCCTCTCACCTTTTGAGCTCCAAAGACATACACAGTAATTATCCAGATGGAAATAGATACCCAAAGGCATTTATGCAATTGTCTCTTGATTGTTTCCATTGTCTGCTTTCATTTCACTGCTGTAAAAAGTAACAATGGACTAACATTTGTGGCTGTTAGGGATTACATTGTTTTACCCTAACTGGTTTAGGTAAATAATAATATGTAATCATAGTTTGTATGTTAAAGTGTCTGCAACTTTAACTGTGGAACAGTAATTAAGGGAGTGGTTGTGAAAGCACTTTAAAAGAAGCAAGACGGCAGCTTGCTATCTCTCTGGCTTTGATGATCCCTGATTACTGCAAGGAAACAAGACTGCATTGCTCGAACGGGAGAGAAAACAAAGGACTGACTTGTAAGTGAATTGACATAGGATATTTCTGCACGGACTTTGCTAACTGAATATCCCTGAATGGACTGACTAAATGATACATGACTATTGGACTGTTATTTTGACTATGCTATGAACTCATAATGGAATAAACTATATTTTTGATAGCACAAGCGTATCTGTTATTTTTACTGTATGTTAATAAACATACAAGCTTAGCTCACTCATTTATTTGTGTGCCTATCTGACTAAGCTGCACATTCTGTTTAGCTTGTCTCCCTAACCCTGGTTGGGGAAACCAGGCTTAACACTGGTTATGGGCCCAGAGGCTGCAAAGTCAGTTTAACTAGGATAAAACAGATTTATGTAAAAGTGAGAGTTTGTGTTGTTATACATTAGAGTAAACAGACAGCTGTGTTTTATTAATTATAGTTTTATATCCATATAAGAAAACATGGCACAAGTCAATCAACAAAGTTTGTCCCTTATATCCAAGTTGGATGGAACAAACTATGTATCATGGTCTATGAAATGTAGTCTGCTTCTACAAAGAGAAGGTTTGTGGAACATAATTGAAAATCCACCAAACGTAGAAGAATGGGATCCAGAGGATAAGGAAGATAAATTAAAGAAAGAAGAATTTATGCATAAAAATGAACAAGCAATTTGCATTATTGCTTTAACCTTAACTGATATGCAGCTTGTTTATATCCACGGAGAAAAAACGGCTGTTGGGTGTTGGCAGAAGCTGAAGAGGATTTATGTTCGAGATAATGTTGGTGCTCACATAAATCTAACACGGAAACTTTTCAGTACACATCTCCATAAGAATGGTGATATGCTGAGTCATTTAAAAACTATGCAAAGCATTTTTCAAGAACTGCATGAGAAAGAGCTTATTTTCTCTGAACTACACCAAGTCTACATAATTCTATCTTCCCTTAACGAAAGCTATGATAACTACGTAACTTCCCTTGAAATATTGCCAAAGGAAAGCCTAACTTTAACTGACATAACTGGCAGATTGATTGAAGAGGCCAGAAGAAGGCTTGAAAGAGACGAATTAAGGAGGCAGCAACCTCAAAAAGAAGATAAACTCCTACTGCATATGCAATTCAAAAGTGTTTTAATTGTGGAGGAAGAGGACATTTGGCAAGATTTTGTAAAAAGGCAAAGCACCAGAACGCTGGCCAGAATACTAAAAGTCATCAAAAGAAAAATAAAAATTTAGAGTTAGCCATGTATACTAACGAAGCTGTAAAAAATAATTTATGGGTGGTTGACAGTGGAGCATCACATTGTATAACAAATGATAAGAAAAAATTTATTAAAATGTCCAAGAGTACACAGCAGATATCGTTAGCCAATGGCTGGAAACTGAAAGCTAAAGGTCAAGGTATAACATATTCTTTTATAAAAGAGAATGTAAAAATGTTATATGTACCACAACTTAAGTTTAATTTAATTTCAGTTAGAATTTTGGTTAAACTAGGATATGTAGTTACATTTAAAGGAGATAACTGCATAATTGAAAAAGAAGATAAGAAAATTACTGCATCTTTAAGAGGTGAATTATATGTGTTAAATGATGATGGTTTAAAGGTGGCTAACACAGTTTATGAAAATAAGAAACCTCATGATGAATGTATTCACTTGTTACATCGAAGGCTAGGGCATTTAAATTTTAAAATGCTTAAGAAAACTGTTGAATTATCTAAGGGAATAAGTTTGAAACCTTGTAATAAGTATTTGCAATGTAATATTTGCAATCAAAGTAAGAGCAGGGTCACACCGGCTAATAGAGTTGATGGATTTACTACCAAAGAACCTTTAGAAGTAGTATTTGCAGATTTAATAGGTCCTAAAAAACCAAGTGTAGGAGGAGCTCGTTACATACTAAGTATAATGGACCACTATTCTAGATATGGGTTTTGCTATTTAATGAAGAGCAAAACTGAAACATATCAAAATCTCTTTAATTGGATTAAATTTGCAGAAAGGAAAACTAAAAAGAAATTAGTAACTCTTATAACAGATAATGGTACGGAATTTACAAATAATAAATTCCAGAATAGACTAAGAATGTTAGGTATTCAACATAAAATGTCTGCACCATATAGGCCACAACATAATGCCTTTATAGAGAGAAGAGGCCAAACATTACAATCAATGGCACGAACTATGATGTCTGATTTAGGATTACCTGACAATTTATGGGGAGAAGCAATAATGTGTGGTAATCATATATTAAATAATGTTGTTAATTCAACAACAGGTGAATTACCATTCACACTGTGGCATGGTACAAAACCTGATTTAAGTTACATGCACACATTTGGAGCACCAGCATGGGTGCATATCCCTACACAACTTAGACACAAAAGACAGCATAGAGCTAAAAGATTATATTTTGTAGGATATACATCTAATCATAGATCTTATAGATTCTGGGAACCAGGTACAACTAGAGTTTACACCAGTGCTAGTGCAAAATTCCTAGAACATGTAGGATGGAATAGATAAGAGCAAGATTTAAATAATGAAGTAGTTATTGAACCCTACAAAAGGCAGAAAGATCAGACTAGTTATAAGAAGATTCCAATTAAAGAAGAAGTCCATGAAGAGCAAATAGGACCAGAACAAAAGGAAACAGTTGATCAGGAAGAGTTAGATAATCAAGAAGAGTTAATAAATGAAAGTCCACCTGTAAGTCCTGTAATACCTAGACGTACTACACGTGTAACTAGACCACCTGAGAGATATCAAGCAAGTATAGTTTGCCAAGTAACTAAAGTTCCAACTAGTGTAGATGAACTTAGGATGTATCCTGCTAAGGATCAGGAGAATTGGCAAAAGGCAATGGAAAAGGAACTAAATTCATTAAAGGTAATGAAAGTTTATGAATATGCTAAATTACCTCCAGGAGAAAAATCCATTGGGTGCAAATGGATATTTAAAGTAAAAACTGGAAATGATGGGACTGTTACCCATAAGGCTAGGTTAGTAGCTCAAGGATTTAATCAAACTGCATCTGATTATGATGAAGTTTTTGCACCAAGTCTTAAAGCAACATCTTTAAGAGCAGCATTAGTGTGGGCAGCTAAGAAAAACTATGTGATTAACCATTTAGATGTAGAAACTGCTTATCTACATGCACCATTGCAGCACACTATATATTTAAGAAAACTAGTAGGTATAAAAGACAATAAAGTAAATAGTAATGATTGTTGGAAACTCAAAAAGAGTCTTTACGGGTTGAAACAAACTGGGTTTGAGTGGAACCAATATATTGTGAAAGAGTTAAACAATATAGGTTTTAAATCTGGTTTAGCAGATCCATGTGTGTTTAAAAGAGAAAATAATGGAACGGTGTCATTATTGTTATTATTTACAGATGATATTGCTTTGATAACTAAGACTAATAATGAAGCTAATGAGATTATATCATTATTAGCCAAAAAGATAAAATTAAAGCATTTAGGTGAAATTAAAAAGTATCTAGGATTGACAATTAACAAAACAAAAAATGGTTTTAAGATATCTCAAGAAGATAAAATTTGCCAATTAATTAAAACGTTTAAAATGGAACTTTGTAAACTGGCAAAGACTCCAATGAGTCAGGAAGTTTGCCAAACTGATGATCAAAGTCCCAAATTTGATAAGTCCACATATCAATCTTTGATTGGCAGCTTATCATATATAAGCAATTGGTCTAGGCCAGATATAGCTTATAGTGTAAATCAGCTGGCACGTTTTAATTCTGATCCACAACAATGTCATTGGCAATCATTGAAGAGAATTTTAAGATATCTTAAAGGAACACTGAACCATGCATTGTATATAGAACCAAAGGGTGATTTGATTCTTAGTGCCTATGCAGATGCAAGTTTTGCAACTGATATAAACACTAAAAAATCAACATCTGGAATGGCTATATTATTTGGTAAAACATTAATAGGGTGGAGGTCAATCAGACAGCAGCATATTAGCTTGTCCACAATGGAAGCGGAATTTTCATGTCTGTCATTATTATGCACTGATTTGATTTTGTACAAACAGTTATTATTAGACATGGGTATAATTGTAAAAGATTCCATTATTATGTTCGAGGATAACCAAGCAGCTATAAAGTTAGCTACTAGTATTGCTGTAAAAACTAGATCAAAGCATACTGATACAAAGTGGCCTATAAAAACAATCCTAAAATTAAATCTTTCAGTGATACATGTCTCAAACTGTAAAGACCTCCAATTTTTATCCTTTGAGTCTCTCTTAATTCAGTAAGAAAGTGTGATGCATTACAACATCTTTAAGTAAAGTATCTATCTATCTATCTATCTATCTATCTATCTATCTATCTATCTATCTATCTATCTATCAATCATCTATCCAATTATCTATTTATCTATCATCTATCCATGGTGGTTCAGTGATTAGAATAAAGTATTGCAGGCTGATACCCTGTTCACTCCAGGAGTTCGATTCTGAGTGACTCAAGGTTGACTCAGCCTTCCATCCTTCCGAGGTTGGGAAAATGAGGAGCCAGATTGTTGGGGGCAATATGTTGATTCTAAAAATTACTTAGAGAGGGTTGTAAAGCACTGTGAAGTGGTATGTAAGTTAAGTGCTATTACTATCTGTCTGTCTATCATCTACCTATCTATCATCTATCTTGTCAAATAATTTCCAATATTATAAAGATCAAGCAATCACAATGTACAGTGATACCACACTTCCTCAAAGGACTCCCCCCCCCCAGATATGGCTCATTAAACATGAGTCTGCATCATGCAATTCACAGAACTAAGCCAATGAATGTTTCCTGGTGTTTATGAAGAAGAATCAGAACATATATATTGTGAAATAATAGCTGCTCTACAATTGGAAATCTCACTTCAGCATGGTTATGTTGTCTCCACTGCCTCTTTAGAGGAGCCTCACCTAGCTGCATAAAAGAAAGATTTTAAAGAAGAATCTGGGTCTGCATCTAGCATTTGAAAATAACTTTTCTTCTATTTTTGGTCTAGTCAGCCACTTGGGCAGCTTCCAACATTTCATCCTTGATTATGTGCCATCCCACATGGTATCCTTGATTGTGCCCTTCAAGTTGTAGTCAACTCCCAATGACCATAATGTTTTCTACTTCTTCCTGTCCCTTCTGCCAAGGTCAAGGACAATAGCAGGGAATGGAAATATAAGAGAAATAGGCTGACCTTCCCATTCCCTGCTTTTGTACTTGATTTTGGCAGAGGTCATGAAGTTGCTATTGGTAATGCTATCTCTAGGGGGTTCTGTAGAGACAAGGCCAAAACAGTCAAATTAATGCCTGCAACCATGTGATTGAAATTATGTCTTTAAAACTGCAACATGATACATGGTTGTACCAGCTAGCTTGACTTTTTAATGCCCTTGGCTATATTTCTTTAAAACTGGCCCTCATAGAAATTGTCCTACTATTGCTCTGTTTATTTTTTTGGGTGAAGACTGGGCTGTAACAAACCTCCACAGGTATGGGAAAGTCATTTTAAGAACACTTATGTCCATAGAATGAATGATACAGTCTTTTATTCTTTCAAAACCCATGTGGCATTTTATTTTCCTGATCATTCATCAACAAGAAGAGATCATTCTAAGAAGTCCAATGAGCATGGATGTAATTAAGTTATAACTCTCTATTTATTCTAGTAAATGTAAAGTATTCTCAGTGTTTACAAAAAATGTGTTTGGACAAGATATTTTCTTGCAGATGTTACAAAGCTTTTGTAGTCACCTTCTGTTAACATTGTTACCCATCTTTCAGATACGACAGCTTTGTGAATGTTGAACACACACAAAAGCATGCCATTTCAGAAAAGATTTTTAATCACATATATGAATGGAATGGTTAGAAGATCAACCGTGATGCTTGATCAATGAAAACAATGTATGCTTTTGTCAAGCAAATAGTCTAGCGATTTGGAAATTATAAGTAGAGGAATCAGTTTCTCCTCAATAGAATATTAAGTAGACTTCAGGTCACCATTTAGTATTCAAGTGTGAATCAACAGGTAACATTTGATAAACCTTGAAGAAACTGTGTCATAAATGGAAAGGCTTGTAATTCTAAGACATAAGAGAACACCTGCTATATTAGCTTGTTTGGACAAGTCAATATTTTATCACTCATTTTCTGAGCATTCTATTGATTATAAAACAGTATTTAGGTTCTTGTAGAGTCACCACCAGCTGAACACAAAATTTAACAAAGAATTGTAGGTTTCAAGGTGCCTTGGAAGTCTTTTCATCCAACCCCCCCTTCCAAGGGCAGAAATCTTCAGAACAGAATAGCCATTTGACTGTCCAACCTTTACCTGGAAACTTCCAGTGATGAAGCACCCAGAATTCCTGGAAACAAGCTGCTTCATAGTTTTGAATCAGAAAATTATTTTTTATTTCAAATTCAGATATTCCTTCATAAAGCTCCATTAATTGGTCCTTTTTCTACATTCAGAATTTATTTTATTTATTTAGAGAACTTATATGGCCACTTATCACATAGTTTTTGAAGCAAGAAGTCATGTATATTTTTAAGGGAAGGGATGATCTCCAAAACTCTGGAATGTTCCATATTTGCTCTGTAAAAATGTTTCAGAAATAGTGGTATAAAACACTGCTGATTTCAAAAGATTTATCCTTAGAGAGCTGCTGGATTACCTGGGAATATTTGGGTTAGTATGATCATGATAAAAATATATATATATATTCAGGAATTTCACAGAATGGTATATTTTGTATATTCCAAAAAGACAGTTACATTATAGTTTGAAATGAAGACATGCCTTATGTAGTGCCTAGTTCAAATATGGAATTATAATAACCAGATTCCATGGCATAAAGAAATGGTAAAATTATTGCAGTATATTTGGAAGATGCCAGACTAAGAAAGCTTTCTCCAACCACTATCTTATCATTTTTTTCTTTTAATATACAACCATTTGGATGGTTGTGTAACAGTATTGTTTTATTCATTTGTATTCATTTCCCCACCAGAGAAGACATAAATAATAAAATACTTTATTAAATAACTTCACACTTCTTATCCTGTTTAACAAAGCAGGGGAATACACATTGTTCTTCTTATAGTGACTGCACAACAATCCTCTGAGACAAGTCAAGTTGAGGTGAGTACGAGGGAGAAAAATTATGTTTGCGTGACACATTGATGAATGAATAATGGGTGTCTGAAGCCATCCTGTGTGATTAGTTTATGGTTCATTGTATCATGTGCAGATTCAGGAAATTCAATACAGCAGAGTTAAAAGGAGAGGGGACTTTGCAAGCTGAACAAGACAGAGAAATAAGGAAATCAGTTGGTGCAAATTCAGTTTTGAAGCATGTTGTATTGCAATTTGAACCCCTAGTTTTAATAAAACATGCTAGACAAGCTTTGCCTCACCTTACAGTAGGCAGAATTTGATTTGGGCATCTCTTTGAAGACTTACCTCTTGAATGCCTATCTGTACACATAATCTTCTCATTCCAAGGCTGACCTTGAATGACTAATGCTAACTAGGTGTAAGGACCCTGACTAATAGACCCCTTATAGAACATGAGGCTAAGAATAATCCTTTTGCCTGGAACAGAATTACGGTTACAATTGTTTGAATTTTAAAAACATAGTATTGGAACGATCCTGTCCTCTCAATGTAAAGGTGAATTGTGCTTAAAAAAATGGATGTTGCCAAGAAATAAGAGAATGTAACAATTAGAAGAGCGTGACCTGGGATTTTGGTTGCATGGCTAACTATGGTATGATGAAGTTAAAGTTAATGTAGATTTCAAAAATTGTTAGCAGTGCCATTTTAAGAATATGGAACAGATGATACACAGGGGTGGGATTCAAATTTTTTTAACAACTGGTTCTGTGCGCGTGGCTTAGTTGGTGGATGTGGCTTAGTAGTCATGTCACTGGGTAGACGTATCTTGGTAGTCATGTTATTGGCTGGGCGTGGCCAACTCAATATCACTCACATCGAGGCACCATCTTCTCACCTGGACTCTCATGACTGTGGGGATGCTGCAACAGTCATAAGTGTGAAAAAAGGTCATGTCATTTTTTTCAGTGCCATTGTAACTTTGAATGGTCACTCTACACAAGCAAAGTACTAGCAAAGGAGGGAAAAAAAACCTCCAGAGATGTTCCTGAGACAGAAAGACTAGTCCTGCCAAGAATGTAATAAGGGTTAATGGAGAGGCAGTTTCTGTAAGCAACACCAGAATGTTTCCCTTCTGCCTTCCTTACAGGATTAGGCCGGTAATTTCTTCTAACAACTGGTTCTCCGAACTGCTTAGAATGTTAACAACTGGTTCTAGCGAATAGGTGCGAACTGGTAGAATCTCACCTCTGATTATACATCCAGATTGTGCTTGAAAACACCTTTACTGGACTTTTTACAGAACAGAAAGAAGCAGGCAGCAATCTGAGACTGATGGACAAATAACTGGAAAAAAGTTATGCAGCCTTGCTTTTGTATATGATAACTGCAGCAAAATGGTTCTATTCATAGAGATGGAACGATTTGGCAATAGCTACAATGAAGGAATGGTTGTTGAATATTTGCTAAGATGACTGAATTGACTTCTTTGATTAGAGAAAAGTTAATATGCACATAGCTTTTTCTTTATTTTTTTCCTTGCTGCATATTAGTTTGCATAGCTTTATTTTTAAAACTTCTAATAAAATTATATGTTGAAATTATATTGTTTTTATTTATCTTTTAATCTTGTAAACAAATCGATGAATTGTGGCTACAATTATGGGCAGAGAAGCACTGTTTAAGCCCAGAAAACAAACTAGATTTTTGGAAGTTTTATTCTGAATAACAGTGCAATGGATTTCATTGTGGCTATGAAATTTCAGATATTGGATATTTTAAAGTCGGGTGAATGAAATACATTTTAAGAAAATGTGGCTTTATCTATTAGAAATGCTGTGCAGGAAACTTCTTTTTATCATATTTCATCTGAATATGTTCATAAACAACATACATGTCCTTTACTTTCCCAAAATACATTGTCATTTGAGAGAAACATTTGCATTTATATTTGTCATTTCTGACATAGTGATCTATTCATTTCCATATGAGAAATAAAAAAAAAGTGTCATTTTGTTTTTCTGAAATTACTTGCTTTGACTACAAAACATGCATATTAATGTTTCAAAGTACATATGTGAACAACTACCTATTTATGAATGAAAGCAATAATCTATTTGATGCACATTATTCTAATACAACCAAAAATATAAACTCTAATTCTACAGAAAAAATATTTTAACTTGGAAATGTTTTTAAGATCTAGTGTGCAAAGCATGGGCATGTGTGTGTGTGCACACATTTAGCCATATAAACACGTGCTTGTATTTATGTAGAGAAGAAAAACTCACACAGTTCCAGTTCAGAAACTGAGTTTCATGTATCTCATGCATAGAATTAGAAAGCAATCTTTTCCTTAAAAGGGAGGCAAACTCTTTTAACAGTAAAAAAGTGAAAGTGTGTCTGGGTGTGGGTGTGGGTGAAGTTGTTCCATATAATAAAAATCAGTATTTTTCCCACCGGGGGAAAAAGAAAGTGAAGCTCTTTCTTTCTTTCTTTCTTTCTTTCTTTCTTTCTTTCTTTCTTTCTTTCTTTCTTTCTTTCTTTCTTTCTTTCTTTCTTTCTTCTTTTTTTTCTTTCTCTCATCCCCTTCCTTCCTTCCTTCCTTCCTTCCTTCCTTCCTTCCTTCCTTCCTTCCTTCCTCCTTCCTTCCTTCCTTCCTTCCTTCCTTCCTTCCTTCCTTCCTTCCTTCCTTCCTTCCTTCCTTTTTTCTTTCCTTCTGTTTCCTTCTACCCTGATATTACTGGCTCTTTGAATGCCCTGTGTATTTGTCTTCGTCCCATAAACAGGCTTCATTTGTTTATTTCTTTGTTTGGTTTTTTTAATTATTTGGTTTTCTAGGCTATTTCACAAAGAACAAAAATCCTTTAAAATCACCACAAAAATCCATAAAACAACAACTAACCAAGGGAGAAAAATCACTTTTCCACATTCCCTTTCAATGTTGGACTTAGATAATTCCAACCCATTAATCTTAATTGAAAGTTTGTGAGAAAAGACCATTTTAAGGCAACCAAATCTCAAGTGTTCCTTTGGTGAAGTGAAGCCATGGAGAGCAATGAAGGAAGCCCAGAAGGCCTATTGCCCCCAAATGAATTGCAAAGTTTGTTTCAGTTTTGTAATGTTTAACCAAAAACATTCAGTCTGACCACACAAAGTCTTTACATAATAGTTGAAATATAAATAGAATTATTTATTGGTTCATGTGGTTGTCTTGCAGAAATATATATTAGTTTACTAGTTCAAATGAATATAGTTTTGAGGTTTAGAAATCACTGTAAGAAATAAGTTCATTCTTTAAACTACATCTGCATCAAATCAAATTATTGTTAGTTGGAACTTACTTTTGACAATTAAAAGAGTAAATTGCTAGGACTATAATGGTACTGAAGATGATGCCCTTACAATATAGGAATGAGAGTTACACAGTATTTGCAATCCAGTAGTTAGAGGTACAATTATCCATAATCACAGCTTAATTAAAAACCAGGATGCCTACAGTGCTCTTGCTGTCTTTAAACGTCTAAGAACAAAAGTTGCAGCATTTTCATCCATTGTCTTAAGTAACCCCTGGAATTTTTTCAACAGCTTCTGAACAATTTTGTTCAAAACTGCAAGGAAGTAGCTTACACAGACTGATACTTAATGCACTATCATTTTGAACAAATGGACGAGCTTCTTTCTTGAAAGAATTTAAGCGTTTTCAAAAGTCAAGCTAAGATAAATGCTTAACATTTGTTAATTGCTACAAAAATTACATAAACGGTAAAGTCTTTGTAAACTCAAGCTTAGCTCATGGTGACTTCTTGAAATGTTGAATTCATGGTGATTCATGACATTTTCCTGGCAGCATTACAGAAGAGATTTTCCATTGCCTTCCTTTTTCAACTTATAACCACTTAGTCTATAGGCCTGTGATGGTGAACCTATGGCATGCATGCTGGCAGTGGCATGCAGAGCCACTTCTGCCGGTATGTGAGAGGTCACCTGGAAGAATCCCACTGCACATGCGCACGTCCCCCACCAGTCAGCTGATTGTTGGATATCTGCTGCTCATGTGTTGCAGGAGATTCACACGTGGGAGATGCGCATGCAAGAGATGTGCATGTATGCACAGAGGCATGCAGCCTGTGGGGGTTGCATGTGCATGCACAGAGGCATGTGGTGTAGGGGAATAGCACATAAATGCATAGAGGCATGCAGGGCGCAGGCAGGGGGTCGTGCGCGCATGTGTATGGATGAGGGAGTCACATGTGCATTGCATCATGGGTGCAGGCACATAAGCACGTGCATGCATGAGCATGTATGCACTATTGGCATGCAATGTGGAAAAGGTTAGCTATCACTGCGATAGGCCAAGGACTTAATGTTTTCATCCATATATTAACCAGGACTGAATCAACTGTGGAAGTCAGACAGGTGTTTCTTAGCTTGACACTTAATATAAATAGCCTTGAAAAAAAGTATGAGTGGATCCATAAAAGGAGAGCCAACCTGGTGTAGTGGTTAAGGTAATAGACTAGACACTATAAGAAGCTATCTTAGGCACAAAGCTTGCTGGGTAGCCTTAGACCTGCCCCTTTCTCTCAGTCCTAAGAAGCAGCAACAGCAAACTACACAGAAATCAAGAAAATTGCAGGAACTTATCCAGGTGGTCTCCAGAGGTCAAAACTGTCTTGAAGTTATCCCTTCAGCCCTCATTACAAACTATTTAAATTAATGAAAATGAGGGGATTTTTTTTTTTTGATGGATTCATAACCTGCTTTCCATTCATGGTTTGAATGCAGCATACAAAGTGTTTCCCCTCTTTCTATTTTCCTTTGTAAAAGAAGGAAGAACTTACCTTGAAGAAGGAATGAGCAAACCAGTAAGTGGGGAATGTTGTGGTAATTCCCCGTTAGGAGAATGAGTGCACACAGGGAAGTGTAGTGAGAGTGATGTTGAATAACACACGATACACTGAATAGTAAAATGTAGGTTTTACTTCCAGTAAATGGTTAAGCAAAGTCCAACAAACAGTCCAAGTCATACATGGTTAAAGTAGTCAGTATTCAGTCAAGGGATAATCCAAATAACAAAGTCCAGTACCATACACAGTTCAGTAAATAGACTCACAGCAATCCAAGAAGAATGACGATCAGGCAACAGTCAATAGGGAAAAATGCAAGAACCAAGAACATTGACCATCAGAACATCTAGCAACTACAGAACTAACAACCCAGGTTTCCAGCTCCATCTTATGGCCGTTTGAGGAACCACACCCAATTACAATTTTAGCCTTAAAGACATAATATTAAATGTCTATCCTGGTTTATATATTTCCAACCCAACTGTTAAGTGACTATCATTCCTAACAGGGAATAAAAAAGAGAACTAATTGAAACTAGAAGTGCTAACTGGAAGAGGGGATACAAAGTTTAGGGGAAAGAAGAGGAGGATATGGCAGCTTTGGGAATATATGTTAGGAATTTATCTGCTGAGGGAATACAGTACTGAATGAAATAGACATAATTAATTGGTATGGTGCTTGTATATTTTTCATTTTCTTTTTTAAAAAAGCAGAAACAATTCTATCTTGGGACTTGTTTTGATGGAAGGGAAGTAAGATAGTAGCAGATACAAACTTTTAAATACATTTTGCATGATTGGGAAACAAAGCATTAAAATGCTATCTGTGCTTTATGAAGAAGATTGTGGGGAGAGAGAAAAACTGCCAGGTACCACTTTTAATCACATAGTAAAGTTTTCTTTTCTGCTGGCAAATTCCTAGAAATCAATGATTTCTAATCAATGTTATTTATTGCCAGAAGACCAAAAGCAAGTTATAAATCTAATCTAAACTTGCTATTGTTATACTTGAAAAAGTTGAACAAGTAAAATATTTTAAAAATATTACATAGAAGACTTAAAACCCCAATTTATTGATTTGTTCCCCAAAACCTAGTTAATATTTGGCTGTTGCCATTATAATATTAGGATTTTTGTTGCAAGTACATTTTTTGCATATATTTAGAACGATATCTAAAATAGTCCACATATCTTTTTTGTTGAAAACCCATACAATAACTTCTACAAATAAATCCATTTCAGGATCAGTATTCTTACAGGGGCAAAATATTTGAGAGCGGAGATTTTTTTGAAACCACCTACAGCATATTTGATGGCAACACATTTAATTAGCTTTTGAAATGGCTATTCCGTATTTACTAAAGTATAAGTTGTTTGTTTAGGGAGTTGAAAAATATGTCTATAATCAGTTCCAAATATTGCAGGTGTTCACCATAATTTCATTCCTGTACCAATTTATCCTATAGTCTAATTTGATATATTGAATTGCTGATGTCATATCTCTTGAGAATAAATAATCAGAATCAATGCCAATATTAATCTTTTAAGCCACCTGTTTGAACCACATATCCACAAAGGATTCCTTTGAGGTTTCTGAAGCAATCCTTGTTTTTAAAAATATGTATTTGTTACCAAAATTTAATAATGCTCAAACCTTTTTTTTTTTAATCAAAGGATATTGTCCAGTTTCCAAGAGTATAAGATTTGGAACAAAGCTTAGGACATTTGAAGCAGGTTTTTAAAAATTCACCTGCGGATGTGCTATGTTAGTGGCAAATGTGATCCAAATATGAAATATGAAATGTTATTCTAACATTAAAACTTTTACTGCTGCAGGAGAAAGCTTTCTTCTTTGGAATAAAAATATTGAAGCAAAGCTATCATAGAAGATTTTGCTTTCAGAAGCATTGCCTTATAATGCTGCTGCTAAGTTAGAGTGTGGCTCAAATAACTAAAGGCCTAAATAACTAAAATTTTAAATAATTACTTTTAAAAACTATAATTTGTTTGCTTAATCCCTTGCAAACAGCTGTCCCATAATCACATGAGATTATGATGATGTTGTATTTATTGTACTGTACTTTGATTTTTATGAAACTGTATAACAGATATGTTGGAAGTATTAAATAATAGATGTTAAATGAAGTGTAATTCCACTGGTTTTATGTTATTGTTTACTTAAGCCAAATTTGAGTGGCATGAATTCTCACAATACAATCCTAATGAGTTTTCTGCAATTGACAGGTGGATAATTTGGACACATTTTTCAGATACAGTGGAACTTAAGCTGTAGAAAGTCCATAATATCAAATTAATAAGAAAGGCAAAAATGCTTACTAGAGTTGGACTGCCAACTGAGGTTTGTGCATATGTAGGAGAATAGATTTGTAAATGCAATTCCATCTCCTGTTCAATGGATGAAACTTGGTACCAGTTGATCCTGCTTTTCCGAAGTATACTTGAGATTTCATTCCTCTTTCCTGCCTTCCCCTTAAAAGCAAGTCTTTGTGATTTGAAATGGGATGCAGCCTGAGATAATTTATAAAACCTCCAATTTCACTTGAACTGATCAGCCTCTGAGTTGTGTTGAGAATAATGCTTTGAATAAGTTTGTAGCTTACAGTTTCAACCACCTAAAGAAGCAAAAGTTATTTGATTTTTGAGACAAAAACTTATAAGTATAAATAGCTTCTTTTCTCCTGCTTCCTCTTATAGAAAGCAAAAGTTTATCATTGCAGTAATTTTCCTTTCTTTGGTAAATATAATTCTCCATATGCACAGATAATCAGAGTTGGAAGGGACCTTATAGATCTAGTCCAACCCCCCACCCAAGCGGGAGATTCTACACCATTTCTGACAAATGGCAGTCCAATCTCTTCTTGAAGGTCTCACAACTTCTGAGGGCAAGCTGTTCCATTGGTTGATTGGGTAACTAAGAGTTCACTGTATCTTCCAGAGATGTGACTTGAAAGTCAGATGGCTGAGAATGGATCACAGCTGCATTTCAACCCACATGCGAAGCAACTGTTTAAAAAATGATATATTTGAATTTGATTGGACAGTAAGGTCCAGCAGGAGGATGCACCTAAGAGAGGGAAAGTTACACTTGGGAATTTTGGTGTGCACTTTTCAGTTCTGGCTTTGCTCTACTGTATTTCATTTGAAATAAACTATACCTTTTTCAACAAATGGAATTAGGATCATTCTTGCTCAAAGGTTCAAGTCGAGGCAGATCTGATATTAGTTTCAGTATTAATTTTACAGTTAATTGAGTAGAGCATCATTCCCATTTGGCTGAATATTTATCCAGTTTAAAGAGTGCTTTTGACTCTTCTGCATTTATTACCTGAACGTTGAGCATCGCTACAAAGTAGGTCAGCTCATTGTTTACTAAAAGACAGGTGCATTTGTAAATAAATTAAAAAGTGCTCATCTCCAGTAGAAACCTTTGAGGGGTTCCATTTTGTAGTTCCATTCAAAATTGCCAATTTATTCCCACTCTTTCAAGGATGTGTTAAGTCTGGGCGGTGGGTCCCAAGGAGAGACGAGACTCGAAGTAGTGACAACAGCTCTTTATTAGGAAACCAGATACTGAGACTCGACTCCCAGCTGAGGCAGCTCCTTTTATAGAGCTGGCTGCGGCTAGGCAGCCTATGACATGCATTTGAGCTTGCTGTTCTGTCCCATTCTTGAGATCCCCGCGCTTTGATTGGCCAAAGCGCGGGGCACTCTGATTGGTTAGGCGAGCCGCGCCGATTGGCTCGCTAAGAATCTCCCGCGATTGGTCTATTCAAATCGCGGGAGATTCAAAGCGGTGCCATTGGCCGCGGCCGCCGCGGCTAAAGGAATAAAAGCCGCGAACTTGTTCTATAGCACCAGTTCGGTTCCTACACAAATAAAAGAGCATGATTTGAAGTCACCGACTCCTGGCATCATTTTCGAGGACACGACACTGGCGACGAAGGTGGGATCCAGATCCTGAACCGAACCACGTGTCCGACGGAAGCCAGACGAATCTCCACGATGGCAAAAATCGCACCCCCCGCACCCTTCAACCCCACCACCGAGGACTGGGAATCGTACTCTGACCGATTCCGCATGTTCCTTGAGTGCAGCGACCTGAAGGACGCCACCGGCCCCATGAAGCGCGCCGTCTTCCTGACCCACTGCGGGACCGAGATATTTAAGATGGCCAAGGCACTTGCCAAACCCGCCGACACGACCGCGATGGACTGGGACGTCCTCGAGCCAATACTTCGGCGGCACTACGCTCCAGAGGTACCCATCCTGATCCGACGCAACGAATTCTACCATCGGGACCAACGGTTGGGTGAGAGTTTCAGTGATTTCATCGCCGAACTACGGCGCCTAGGGGGGCTGTGCGAATTTGACAACCTGAACGATGCCCTGCGAGACCTAATCGTGCTCGGTTTGTGGGACCCCGTCCTCCAGAGCCGGCTGATGGCCAAGGGCAACATCAGCCTTGCAGACACCCTCACCGCAGCCGCCACCGCCGAAGCAATCTGAACATCCGCCGACTGCATGCGCCGACTGAACGCTGGGGACCGCAGCAGAAACAACCACCCTGCAAGGTCGGCCGAGGCCCAACCTGAGACGACCACACACCGGGGCGATTTCCACTCGGCATCGGGCACTTCTGACGAAGAGGAGGAAATTCATCGCCTCCAGGCAGGCCACGACCCACAGAACCGGCGGGGTCGTAAGTCGACGACCAACTGTGCCGGTTGCGGAGGCGACCACACCAGGTCCGAATGTCAGTTTTTCGAGTCGATCTGCTGGCATTGTGACAAGAAGGGACACATCGCCCGCGTCTGCCACCTCAAAAAGAACCGCAGCCCGCCCCGATGGGACCAGAACGAACGGAGGAGAGAGAGCACACCACCCCGGACCAGAGACCGCCCCTCTGACAACAGATGGGACCGGAACGGACGATCCCTATGAGGCGGCGAGATCCGGCGAAGAGAGGAGACCCATCAGACGGTCACCATCGGCCACGCCACAACAAATGACGCTCGGAAGGTCTACGTGGAGGTAGGCATCGAGGGCGAGCCATGCAAAATGGAGGTGGACTCCAGGTCCTACCTCTCCATGATAGCATGGCAAGAAATAAAGCGCTTGGTGCCTACCATCCAAAGGAAAACCCTAGACAGCCAGAGACTAATCGTAAAGGACTACCAGGGAAACCGCATCCCGGTAGTCAGAACCAGACAGTTCAACATAACATACAAAGGGCGCACCGAAAGGCTTCCCCTGACAATCGTCGATCGCGACCGCCCAAGCCTACTGGGACTGCAATGGTTCGCCCCGCTTGGCATCGCAGTCACGGGAATCGACCACGTCACCGACGACAGCTGGGAGCAACAACTGGCCCGGGAATTCCAAGAGGTCTTTGACGGAAACCTAGGCAAGTACCGAGGGCCCCTTATATCATTCAGCCTAGACCCAAACGTTTCCCCAAAACGCCTAAAACCAAGGCGGGTGCCATTTGCACTTAAACCCAAGATAGATGAGCAAATTGACAAGCTCGTCAAGCAAGGGGTACTACAGTCAATAGACCACGCCCGATGGGAGACCCCCATAGTCACCCCGATCAAGCCCGATGGGTCGGTGAGGATCTGTGGGGACTATAAGGCCACCCTAAATGGCGCGTTGCAACAAAGCGCCTACCCCGTCCCAGTAGTGCAACACCTACTGCATTCACTGGGAGGGGGCAAGGTTTTCGCCAAATTCGACCTCGCCCAGGCATACCAACAGTTGCCAGTCGACGAGGAAATGGCAGAAGCGCAAACCATAGTCACCCACCGGGGAGCATTTCAATGCAACCGGCTCCAATTCGGAGTCAGCGTGGCACCGGGAATATTCCAAAGCCTAATGGAAAGACTATTACAAGGCATCAAGGGGGTGGTACCTTACTTCGACGACGTCTTAGTGTCGGCAACCAACCAAGCCAAACTAGAGGGTCGCCTAAGGGAGGTCCTAACCAAATTCAAAGAGACCGGGCTCAAGGTAAAGAGGGAGAAATGCCAATTATACATGGAACGGGTTGAATTCCTAGGATATCTCCTAGGCTGTCATGGCATTCACCCCATAAACCAAAAAATCAAGGCCATCAAAGAAGCCCCCACACCCAAGTCGAAGACGGAGCTACAGGCATTCCTGGGGCTACTTAACTTTTACAATGTTTTCCTGCCCCAAAAGGCGATGGTGGCGGAGCCTTTGCATAGGCTCCTGGACAAGGCGGCGACCTGGACTTGGGGGAAACGCGAGCAAGCCGCCTTCCAGAGAACAAAGGACCTCCTCACTTCGGACGCCGTCCTTATACAGTACAACAAGACCCTACCTCTGGCCGTCACATGCGACGCATCACTGTTCGGCGTCGGTGCTGTCCTCAGCCATACCCTCCCCGACGGAAAAGAAGCGCCCATCGCGTTCTTTTCAAGGACCCTCACTAAACCGGAGCAGAACTACAGCCAGCTGGACAAAGAGACTCTGGCTATCGTTGCCGCCGTAAAAAGATTCCACGAGTACCTCTACGGCCGGACATTCACCATCATAACTGACCACAAGCCGCTGCTGGGAATCCTTGCAGGGAACCAGGCCACCCCGAACATTCTGTCTCCCCGAATGACAAGGTGGTCCGAGTTCCTGGCGGCCTACAACTACGGACTCATACACAGACCGGCTAAGACGATCTCCCATGCAGACGCCTTAAGCCGCTCGCCGCTACTGGAACCCGACACCGACCCAGCACCCACGACGACCACCCTCAGTATAGAGACTCTACCCAACCTACCCATAACCGCGTCAGACATTGCCCGAGAGACTAATAAAGACAAACGTCTGGCGCGGGTGTTGCATTGGGTAGAGAAAGGGTGGCCGGAAAGGGACAACGATGAGTCCGTCAAAACATTCCGGAACCGGCAAACGGAACTCTCGTTATTAAAAGGGTGCATACTATGGGGGGATAGGGTGGTCATTCCAGAAAAACTACAAGGGAAGGTTCTGGAACTATTACACGAGGGGCACCCTGGCATCGTTAGGACTAAAGCCCTGGCCAGAAGTTACGCTTGGTGGCCAGGGATGGACAGACAGATTGAGACATGGGTAGCAAAGTGCCAACGATGCCAGGAAACTAGGCCAAGCCCACCCACAGCACCCGTCCTAGAGTGGGAAACCCCAAGGGGACCTTGGTCTAGGATCCACATAGACTTTGCCGGGCCTACAAAAGGACACACCTTCCTTATAATAGTAGACGCTTACTCCAACTGGCTGGAGGTAAGCAACATGAGAACGACAACCACGGAGGCCGTGATCAAGGAACTCGGCAAACTCTTTGCAATGCACGGCCTCCCAGACGTCGTCGTTTCCGACAACGGGCCCCAATTCACCTCGCTAGAATTCGAGAAAATTCCTAGCGGAAAGGGGCATCCGACATGCGCTGACAGCACCGGCGCACCCGGTGGCGAACGGTAGGGTGGAACGGATGGTGCAATTCACTAAGAAAACCATCCGGAAAATAGACCACGGGGAGATCCAGGAGAAAATAAACAAACTACTCTTCACCCAACACATAACCCCAAATACCACAACGAACAAGAGCCCAGCCGAACTGTTAATGGGGAGGAAATTAAGGTCCCTACTCAACAGATTACACCCCACGTATAACCCGGAGAAGCCCCCAGACTCAACCAACAAACACCAAACTTTCGCACCAGGCGACCCCGTGTACGCAAAAAACCTGATGGGAGACCCATTATGGGTACCGGCCGTCATCACACAAATAACAGGCCCACACTCGTACCGGCTACAAACAGCAGACGGACGAGCATGGAAACGCCACATCGACCAATTAAGGTCGAGGACAACCACCCAAGAGACCACCGACGCACAAGCAGGCAAAACCAACCCCCACAACACAAACCAAGGGGGGAGGGAATACCCAGGGGACCAAAACCAAAGAAGAATAAACCAACCATACTTACCGGAAAGCAGCCAGCACGACCCCTCGCCAGGAAGAGACAGCCAGGCCAGCTCGACCGACCCGGGGAGACCGAGCGGGAGCGGCGAAACCCGCAGCTCAACCAACCCGGGAAGCCCAGGAGGGAGCTATGGAGAGCGGCCTGGCCCGACCGACCAGCCGGTTCCCACGACGGCATCCGGAGAAGCAGAGACCCCGACCGAACCGGCCGGGATCCAACCTACGACTGAGCTGCGCAGGTCCAGTAGCCTAAGACGGAGCCCCGCCTACCTACGGGACTACGTGATGTAAGGACTAAACCAAGAGGGGAGGGGTGTTCTGTCCCCTCATTAGCATTCTTGAGATCCCCACGCTTTGATTGGCTAAAGCGCGGGGCACTCTGATTGGTTAGGCGAGCCGCGCCGATTGGCTCGCTAAGAATCTCCCGCGATTGGTCTATTCGAATCGCGGGAGATTCAAAGTGGTGCCATTGGCCGCGGCCGCCGCAACTAAAGGAATAAAAGCCGCGAACTTGTTCTATAGCGCCAGTTCGGTTCCTACACAAATAAAAGAGCATGATTTGAAGTCACCGACTCCTGGCATCAATTTCAAGGACACGACACTTGCCGCTCTTGGTTTTACGCAATCGCGGCAGCCGAATAAGAACCAATCAGAACGCTTAGTTTTGTCCAATCACGGCCCGGCTTTTCCGGACCAATAGGAATGCAGGCCTACAAGCCTGCTAGTATGGAACAGGATAGGTGTGGTTATTTCATGTATTTATTTTATTTACTAAGCCATCTATGACACCATAATTTCAAGTGTTCTGAGCCTGTTTTGACAAGTTACACTTTGAATTGGAGAAGCAGGGTTGAGTTGGAGAAGCCAATGGGCTTTTAGATAGCTGCTATAAATGAATCCTCCCAATGAGCAGGACTTGTTGAAGAATCAGCCTGCAGCCCTACAGCAAACAGGTAATCAGCCACCTATTGCAAAATCACTGCAGCCAGTTGAGTCAGCTGTTTCTCAAAGATGGGAAAAAAATGTTTCCCGGCCTGCACACACTGAGAAAGATTGAGTATAACAAAAATGATATTTAGTAAAGCGCTTCAAAGGAAAGAGGTATGACTCAGGAAATTAGGCGTGCCTGAGACAGCGCTATAAAAGGAGAGCCTGGAAACCTATTAAGAAAAAACTTCCAACCTTGCATCTGACTTCCTGAACATGTGCTGCCTCTGATTCTCTGGCTGACCTCTGGATTTATATAAGACCATAGTCAGCTCTAATTCCCGAATCTTGGATTTTTGACTTCTGAAGTAATCTTTTTTATCTTTCCTGGGTTTTTACATTTCTGGACAACGATGAGATTTGTAGCTGACATAATGACCTTTATCTAAGTTCTGACCTCTCACACCTGTAATTGTTGGCACAGGAGACATAGGCTTTAAGTTGGTTACAGAATGCCAAAATACAATTTTAAAAACATCCAACATTGAATCATCAGTCAACTAATGCCCAGTAATAGTGCCACCCTGGGGACAGACTAAAACTTAAAGGGCCAAGTCTTTAAGGCCATCCAGAAGCCCAATAAGGCATAAGAGGATCAAATATCATGTATGTCTTTAAGATTGAGAGAAACAGATGTTTTAAATGAGGCATTACTGAGAAGCTTGCCTCTGGTGCACTCTTATCCCACTATTGGTTTGCTCAGTAGTTGGAGGAATGTTAAAAGTTCTTCTGAAAATATTTATGATTAAGTTGCATGGATTTATCCATTTTGTTGCATAAATGATCTGTTTCTTTTTTCTGATGTTCAGGGTTGCTGCAGTGTGTTTGTGCTAATCTAAATAGTGTTCTTACATAGCTTCTTTTATGGGAGGTTAGGTAATTACTTTGGTAGTGGAGCACTTAGTTGATGTTGGTAGTTGTTCAGTTAGACTTGCATTTCTCATTTGCCATCAGCTACTTTAGATTGTGGTCAAGTTGTTCCACTCTCAGTTTTAACTAAGAATATTAACTTCTTTGGAATTAAGGAAGATTTTTTTTCAATTTTAAGAAGCCCATTATATAATACTGCTTATATAATAACAAAGAGGAAACAGCTGCATTAATTAAAAATCTAAAGTTTGTAGAGGTTAACTAGCATTCTTCAGAATGTAAACTCTACTGGGGTTCCAACTTTGCACCAACCTTATTTATCATTTGATAATTACAAAACTCTGCTTTCCCCTCTCTAGTGTTAATTATTTTCTTCCATCTTTTAAGTCTACTGCTGACATAAACAATTAGTTAGAAATGTTACATTTTGCTTTTATTGTTCAATAGTTTGACAAGAATAGCTAACTTTTAAAGTGTGACACCATTTAAAGGGTACAACTTCACCAGAAGTGAAGGGCACAGCTGCTTCATCTACAAAAAGGTAGACAAAAACGAACTGTTTGTTGCAAATACTACCATAATTGGCTATAGCTCATAGCAACCAATTATGTGAATCCAAACAGGTTTCTTTCCTTGAATGTGGCCTGCTTACATTACTTTGAAATAGATAACAGGCTGTTGTTGACCCAGCATAATTTCCTTAATGCAGTTTTTAGAAAAGAGTTAGATTTTTGGGTCATGTATAGTTGGTTTAAATTACTTTCAGGTGAAGACTAAAGCAGATGAGCCAAGAGCAGTTTGTTGAACTGCTTGTTATAGCTCATTTTTTTTAATGATGCGCCAACCTCTTAAAAAACTTCAGTGTCATTTAGCCTAAAGAAATAGACACATTTGCATGGGAACTGTATCATTTCCTGCAGAACTCTAAACAGATGCAGCTGTTGCAGCTGAAGGTTAGTTGGATTTAGCCTTGCTGCTGTAGGTGTTTTAGCAACTTCCTGAACCTGGGTATTGTGGTTTCCAATTTTTTGTCTTTATTCATTTAAGTTATAGATCGGAAACACAAGAGGACAGCAACAAAACAGACCAACTGTTTAATGATAGATAAAGAGGTGAACAGGAAGTCTATGAGTGGAGATAAACTAGTCTCTGTTAAAGCATCTTTGGCTTAGGTTATCAGATATCACAGGAGCATTCTGGCTGCATATGCTGAGTTTATTCTGTAATAGGATAACAGAGTTGGAAGGGATCTTGGAGGTCTTCTAGTCCAACCCTTTGCTCAGGCAGGAAACCCTATATTATTTCATACATATGGTTATCTTCTTAAAAACTTCCAGTGTTGGAGCACTCACAGCTTCTGGAGGAAAGTTGTTCCACTGATTAATAGTTCTAACTGGAACAATTCCTTTTGTCAGGAAATTCTTCCTTAGTTCTAAATTGCTTTTCTCCTTGATTAGTTTCCATTCATTGCTTCTTGTCCTGCCCTCAGGACAAGAAGCAAATAGCTTGACCCTTCTTTGTAGCAAACTCTAAGATATTGAGACACTGATATCATGTCACTCCTAATCTCTTTTCATTAAACTAGACATACCCAATTCCAGCAACTGTTCTTTATACGTTTTAGCTTTCGGTCCCTTAATCACCTTTGTTGCTCTTCTCTGTACTCTTTCTAGAGTCTCAACATCTTTTTTATATTGTTATGACCAAAACTGGATGCAATATTCCAAGTGTGGTTTTTCCAAGGCATTGTAAAGTGGTATTAAAACTTCTTGATTCTATCCCTCTGTTAATACAGCCAAGAACTGTGTTGGATTTTTTTTAAAACAAATTTTATTAATTTTTTAAAAACAATACACAGACAAACAAAACGTAAGATATAAAAGCATAAGACATCTTTTCTGAAAAACAAATAAAACATCTTGTTTAAAGACAGCATAATTCCAAACTATCACATTTCCATACAAGCACAGTTTAATATGCATATTTATCTTATATATTCAACTTCATATCTTTTCCCAACTTCTCTCTATATCTCCCTTTCCTTCTATTCAATTATAATTCTTTTGTATATATTCATTGTAACCATCTGTCTTATTTGCAATTTCATTATTCTCTTCCAACATTCTTCTAGAGTTTTATTAATTCAAACATAGACAAACAAAACACAAAACATAAATACCTAAAACTTCTTTTTGGAAAGTGGCTTAACCCCAGGTTACATCTTTTTATACAGACATAAATCAAATTCATGCTCACCTAATATACTATTTCATATCTTATTTAACATTCTATATTTTCTACATATTTTCTCTCTTCTATTCACTCTCTTAATTCTATTTTATCCATTTCATCTCAATTTAGATAGTTATACTTGCATCTTTTGTTCGTTCTCTTTCAATTATCTATTTATCTTTTCTTTCTAATACAATATTTCTCCTGTAATCACTGGTTGAAGTATGACAACTTTTTATCTTTCCCCTAAATTTAACACTTAAAAATACATACTTTCCATACTGATTCTGCTTAGTATATTCTAAATACTACATTTTAGAATATTGAGACAAAAAAAGAAAAATAGGCTTATAATATAGTAAAAACAATGTTCCATCGGAAATTAAACTCTATTGTTAAATCTTAAACATTTTTATACATTCCCTTTAATATATTATTAACTGATATAATATTTCAGTTTTCTAACTCGATTTCAAATACTAATATCTAGAATGCAGTCTTATGTACTTTTGCAGAATCTCTTTTTTTTTAAAGATTGTATTTTACCGTTTGCCTCTGAAAAAAACCTGTTTTTTAACATCTTGTTTTAAACCTTTATGACTTCTTTTCCCCTTTTCCCTTCCTTTTTTATCAATTCTAGCCTTTTTGGCCCCCCATCTCTCAATCTCCACTCTCTTAGTCTCCCCTCTCTGTTGTATTTCTCTTTTCTGTTGCTTTCTGACTTTGTATCGATTTTTCACCTTATTTTCCCCTTTCTTGGTTGCTGTTTTAAGTTCTAAATTCTCCATTTTCTTTCCCCCCTTTCTCTTTTCTTCCTCAACTAAGATTATTTGTCCATTAAAGATGGCTTCTTCTTCTCCATCCCAGCTTTCTTGTTGTTGTATTTCCTGATAGGTGGAAATTGCCATTTCTAAAAAGTGAAAAATAGACCCAGAAGAGCCCTTGCCTTCTTGTTCTTCTTCTTTTAGCTTTTGAAATTCCATTTGCAATTCTTCAACAGATAATGCCATTTTTTTAAAACAACCCAAATGTTTTTATTCTTTCAAGAAATAGTTCCCAAAAGTCACAAAGTCACAAAGCAGTCCAAATCAAGACAAACTATTTCATTAGCATTTTCTTCTTTTTATATTTTCTCTTCCTGGGGTAGAATTCAATTACACAGTTCCAAAATAATTTTTAGAAGTCTTATTGCCATTTATTTCTGGTTTTATAAACTCCAAGCAGTCTTCTCCAGTACAATCTTAAAATAAGTTCTTTACCTCTTCCTTCCCACTTATAGCAAAAAGATTTTAATTTTTAATTCCAGTGTTCAGAAATCTTTTATCCCCTTGGCTTTAATTTTCAAGTTTAATTACCTTCTGTGCCCAAGCAGGTTTTTCAGATTTCCATTTGCTATTTCCATAGGGAAGGAGAGTGAGAGAAAATAACTTTCCCTTTCAGACTTTCTTCCGCTGCTTTCCACGGAAACAATGTATCATTCAAGAGATTAAATTTCCAGGATATTTAAAGGTTCCTCGTTGTCCCAGTTCAGCCAGAAACTTTCACTTTCTCCAACTTCCTCCTGCACAATCTTGTCCGGCTGCAGGCTTCTTTGTGGCAGCCATTGCTGACCGCTGCTCCACCGCCTTGGGAAAAGGGAGTTTAGATGGCTGGGGAGGGGTTTGCGATACTCCCAAGCCCCTACCCGGATCTCCCCTATCTTCGGTTGCCTCTATGGGGCAACCATATCCTCCAAATCCAGCTGGATCGGAGGCACTTTGGCGGTGAGCGCAGCGGGAACCGCGCACAATTGCGGATTCCTGCCGCCGCTGAAGCCTTGCAAACTGGAAGTCCTGTGTTGGATATTTTTATGATTGTAGCACACTGCTGGCTCATATTTAAATGATTGTCCAATAGGACTCCAAGATCCCTCTCACAGTTACTACTATTGAGCCAGGTATCACGTATACTATATCTGTGCATTTGGTTTTCTTGCCTAAATGTAGAACCATGCTTTTTTCACAATTGAATTTCATTTTGTTAGAAAGGACCCAATACTCAAGTCATATCTTCTGGAGTGCTGGCTATTCCTTGGTGTTGTCTGCAAATTTGATGAGTTCCCCACCTATCCCCTCATCCAGATCATTGATGAAGATGTTGAAGACCTAAGATAGAACTTTCTCATTGCATACCTCCCTCCATGTAGATGTAGTTCCATTTAGGACTACATGTTGAGTATTGTTGGTCAGCCACATACAAATCCATCTGGTGGTGATGCTGTCTAACCCGCATGTTTCAATCTTATCAAGTATTATTAGTTGTGGTCTACTTTATCAAATGCCTTATTTAAGTCCAAGTAAATTATATCTACAGAATTTGTCTGGTTCACTAATTTTGTCATTTTATCAAAAAATGCAAAAAGATTTGTCTGACATGATCTGTTTTTGAGCCAAAGTAAAAGTAGATTCTATGTGAAAGAGTGTTCTATATTGCACTGAATTTTTTTTGCTTCACAGCCACACCACCATAAGATACATTACAAACAAAAATTTAATGTTTGGTTTTTAACAACTGCACATTATTATTCTGCCCACACTTATGAAAAGTATTCTTGGTATGCTCATTAAAGATACTTGAAATGGTGGAAAATTCTTTCTGGAAAGATTTGCTTGTGATATTCTAAAATAAAAACACCAAAACCAATTATTTCTATTATATATTTCAATATATATTAAGTATACAAAAAGTATTGTATATACATATATTAAGTATACAAAAAATATACAATATATATTAAGTATACAAAAAAAATCAGAAAATAAAATACAAGCTAAATAGTCAAGACCTTGTTGATGATCCAAGCTCTGTAAAGGACCTTGGAATACTCATTTTATTTATTTATTTATTTATTTTGATTTGTCAATCACTTACAAGATAATAGGTATAAGTATATACATAGTTATGAATACATGAAATGGGTTCATATAAGAAAAATAAAAGAAACAATAGGACAGGGAAGGTAGGAACGTTGGTGCGCTTATGCACACCCCCTACAGACCTCTTAGGAAAGGGGTGAGGTCAATAGTAGACAGTCTAAGATTAAAGTTTTTGGGGTTTGGGGAAGAAACCACAGAATCAGGTAGAGTATTCCAAACATTGACCACTCTGTTGCTGAAGTCGTATTTCCTGCAATCAAGTTTGGTGCGGTTAACCTTGAGTTTGTATCTATTGTGTACTCTTGTGTTGTTACGGTTGAAGCTGAAATATTAATTGACAGGTAAGTCATTGCAATGTATGATTTTAATACCATACTTAGATCAGACCGAAGACGGCATAATTCAAGGTTTTCTAGGTCTAGAATTTCAAGTCTGGTGGCATAAGGTATTCTACAACAAGTAGAGGAGTGGAGAACTCTTCTTGTGAAATATTTCTGGACTTTCTCAACTGTGCTAATATCAGATATGTAATGTGGGTTCCAGACTGATGTCTGTAGGGGTACTACTGTGCCTACTGTCCCTGTCCTATTGTTTCTTTTATTTTTCTTATATGTACCCATTTCATGTATTCATAATTATGTATATACTTATACCTATTATCTTGAAAGCGATTGCCAAATCAAATAAATAAATAAATAAATACATTAAAGACTGAAACATAATACAGGGGAAGACACATTTATCACTTTCTGAAATTAAATATGCTTTGCGTTGGGAGTCTTTTTTCCAAATTTAACACCTCAATCACCTTTAGCTCTTTTTTTTGCTTTATTGTTTTTTTTACCAATCAAAGTATTGTTTATTATTCTGTTTTCTATCTTCCTGTCATTTTTACAGTTTCTTCTGTGTGATTTTAAGCTTATTCCTGCCTTTTATTGAACTTGTTTTCTAAATTGTATTACTTATACAATTTTAGTGTGAGAATGAGGCAGAATATGCAATGCATTGAGTGTTATGGAAATGTAGTTATAGAAACAACCTGATTTTAGTTGAAATATACTTATGTGATCAGGACACACAGTTGTAAAAATCAGACCAAATTATTATGTGTAAATCCATCTTAAGCCACAGTACTTATATGTAAGTGATTTTTGAACTAGGTGTTCTAATTATTAGGGCAAGTATTGGCTTTTCTGGGAGCAGAAAACAGGAAAATGGTTGAAATTATTTCTGCATTTTTTCTAGCCATTCAATGAAATGGATACTGCTTTTGATTTCTCTTTCCCCTCCCTGCCAAGGGGGGTTGAAACAGAATTCTCATTAATGGAATGCAGATTTCTGCATTTAAATTGTAATGTGACTGAAAAGTGCAGGTGAATCTTTCATTGTTTTTCATCTCTTCAGCTGCCTCCTGATGTTTTGTGCTTCAGTTAAATCTTGAGAGAAGACAATCCGAAAGGAAATCCTTCCATGGGGGTTTCAGATCAGGAAGTGTGAGCAACTGGTGGTTGCAGAGTAATGGAATTGTGTAAAAAACCAACCTCTGCAGCAACTGTAAGATCACAACAATAATTTCTAAAGCATCACCAGAACAAATTTAAAAGAAATGTTAAAGTATCCTGAAGACAGGTTAGAAAAACAAAAGCTATCTAACTATAAACAGAACACTGATACTGACAGCCCCTAAACTCCGCTGAAGATGTGCCTGGTAACAAAACACAAAACATTCAGAAACCCACAAGCTTGGAGAACAAATAGAACAGAACAGAACGGAACAGAATAGAATAGAATACTTTATTGGCCAAGTATGATTGGACACACAAAGTGTGATTGGACACACAACCTTCATTCTCATCCTACACCCTAGCTACAGATATTTGCCACTATTGCAAAAGCCTCATTGCTCAGGAGAAGAAAAAAAAATTGGGAAATTGAAAGACATATTTTGGCATAGCTTGCCTATTGATAAATGTTACTGACCAATAAATAAATAGCCTTGCTATTTATTAAAGTTAACCAAGTGATAAGCTTTATATTGCTAAGCAGCAGGGTTTTTTAATGTCACCCTAGCAACATTTTTTTTCTTAGAAATATGGTATATAATGAATTGGTAATAATAACAATGTTCTTACTCAAATAACTGTTTCCTGTGTAAAATATATTTTGCTGTCAAAGTGATTTTGGAGCACAGAAACAGTAGTGTGATGTAAATTATAGTTCTTCAAATTCAGTTCTAGACTTTTGCATTATTGGACAAATATTGCAAGAACAATATTATAGCAATTGACTATGGCATAACAATTTTTTTGAAACAAATAAGATTATTACATTTCTTTTTACATACACACATCATGGTCATTGTCATTGAAGAGGACAAAAATGGAACCAAACCACAAGCACTATTGCAGTTAACAATATGCTTTATTTTTATTCCCTTCTTGCTTTGTCATTCATTCACAATCAGGACTTTTCACTTTGTTTTAGACTTTGAACAAATTTTGCTTTTGTATTTAAAATAAGCAAGTGTTTTTGACAGCTTGTTTATTTGCCAAATTTATAGTGTCTCTCTATCAATGAGAGCTAGTGCAAAGTAGAAATTTTGAATTTAGACTTTTGTTTTGCCTACTCTCACAAGTACAAAAGAGAAATGGAGAATGTAAGATGATACTCCTACAATTCTTTTTTAATAGAAGCTTCTGGAAGGCGGCAAGAAGATACAATGCTCCCGCATCCCAAATAATGAAGGGAGAAAAGCTGCTTATGTGAAGCTTTAAATCACAGAGAAGGAAATTTGGTTTTTTATGTCCTCTTGTTCAGTCATCTCTTATGTTGAATGTGATTACTGGTCCAAGGCCTGCTGGCTTCACTACCATATTGGAAAGACTGGCAACATCTTCTCCTCATATTTTGATCGTTGTTTCCATATTCTTTATTTCTTTCTTTATTATGCACCTGAAGGCAGGACAAGCACCCGAGGGCAGGACAAGAAGCAATTGATGGAAACTAATCAAGGAGAGAAGCAACTTAGAACTAAGGAGAAATTCCTGATAGATAGAATAATTAATCAGTGGAATAACTTGCCTTCAGAAGTTGTAAATGCTCCAACTCTGAATGTTTTAAGAAAAGATTGGAAACCATTTGTCTGAAATGGTATGGGCTTTCCTGCCTGAGGTTTGGACTAGAAGATCTCCAAGGTCCCTCTCAACTCCGTTAATCTGTTATCTCTGAATTTGTATACTGTATCATTCTCCTTTTTTCATTGGCCTTTGGCCAGATCTATGGTTTGAGAAGCAGGAATGATGTACTCAGCAATTCAGGTAGTTGTGGGTTTCTGCAAGGCTGCAGCCCAACAGGGAGCCTGGTCTTTTACCCCACATGTAAAGCAAACATATGAGCAGTTGATGCTGGGGAGGAATTTGTATGTCTGTCACTTAAGGAGAAAAGCCAGCAGACAGGCTGGGAGATATTTGGTCAGCAAGAAGTTTCCTATTTGGACTTTTGTAGGTTACCCAGGGAACATCTTAAGGATGTATTGTGTCCTTCTCTACAAATGTTCTCTCACCTTTCCATTATGCCTTCCTGCTGGCATGGCTTAAAGTTATCATAAATAAATCTCATTTTTGATGTATATATATAGCATTATGAAAGAATAAAAGTACACAGTAAAACCTTTTAATGGTGGTTTGAAGTTATAATGGCATGGGAAAAAGTGACTTATGACTGGTTTTCATATGACAAAACTCTCATAGTCATGTGATCAAAATTTGGGCCTTTAGCAAGTGGCATGTATTTATGACAGTTGCCTTGTCCTGGGGTCATGTGATCACCCTTTTTAACCTTCCCAGCCAGCTTCTGACAAGTGAAGTCAATAGGTGAAGCCAGATTCACTTAACAACTAAACTGTGGCCAAAAGGTCATAAAATGGTTCACTTAACAATTGTCTTGATTAGCAAAAGAAATTTTGGGCTTAATTGTGGTCATAGGACTATCTGTAAATATAAGGAGCTGTTTTTTGGTTAAAAAACATGTTCATTTCATATAACTATTCAGAATTCAGTCTTGGGGAGGCAGATCCCCTTTATGAAATCTAATGTATTGTGCTTTAATAATAAAATAATGGCTAATAGAAATATTGCCTATTATAAGATGGAGTTAAAAGCTAATAATGATAACAATCACATAAACAAAATGAGTTTGGCATAAAAAATGCTACTGTAAAAAGCACTGCTAACATTTAGACTTTTAAAAAATACATGGTAAGGTGAGAGGGCAGCCAGAAAACAAATATTTTTTTTTCTCCCAATTTGAACTGAAAAATGTGTGGAAGTCAGCTTACATGTACTTCTGACAGTTCAAATGATACATAAGTATATGGGCTGACAAGGGCTGGTTTGTCACTGTAGTTCATTTCTATCAACTCTGCATGGTTCTGTAGGACAATGAAATTCAATGCACTTATAATTTCCCAAAAAGTGAGCTCAGATTCTTTTAAAAGCATTTCTAGGTGAAAACGGATCATTTACATGCCAAAAGCACTTTCAATGTGACAAATTTAGCGCACATATTATTTAGAATGAAAGCTGCTTGAACTTAGTGAATGTTAAAGTCTATAAAATGGCACCCTGCTGGGGTGAAAGGTAGCTGTTCTCTGAAATTCCCAGTTATGTGATTATTTTGAATAATAGACTTGTACATAACTTTTTACAAAATTAAAGGTATGACATATGCGTTGGTTTAGCCCTGTAAATTGCACTTCAGAACATAAAGAATAGGCTAATGTAGGAATCTGTTGTTCCTTCAAGCAATTTAACTGATTTTTAAAGAACAGTTTGATGTTTCATCTACTGTGTAATATGTAAGACTGTTATCTTAGTTGATTTATAGGTCATTCTTCAAATGTCCTCAGAATTGGCACAAGTCATCCAGACATCAGTGCTGCTCAAGGCAGGATGCCTAATCTCAAAACTGCTCAAGAATCCAAAGATGAGGACAAAATTATAAGGCTGGGGTGGTCCCAAACCTATCTTTCATCAACTCACATTCATATTATAGTTAAGTGGTATATACTTTGAATGTTTTAGACATCACACTAAACCATATTGTGTTTGGCTTAGTTTTAACTTAACAGGTTGTATGAACCTATCTGTTGTAATGTGTAAACCATAGTTTATGACTTAGTGTGCTGAGCAAGCCCAGAAAAGAATGATTTATGAAAACTAAGCAAATTATGACTTTTTGTGATAGTATGAATTAAGTCATCAAATACATTTGGTACTAGAATGAAAGAAGGTATACAAGCAGACCAGTTTACTAATGTCTGGGAATAAAGCTTTCAATAAAACAAAGTGAACCCCTCAAAATTCAAATTAACTGCACAGCCAATCAGAGAAACACTGACATACAACTAACCTACACAAGCCCACACTAGCCGTTCACTTCCCAGTGACCCTGACCTGATGTAATCTCCTTATCATAAGACCCATCACAAGAATATCTGACTACTCACACTTGACCTTCACTTGACACGCCATACCTGAAGCTCTTATAAACAGAAGAACACTGATACCCCTTAAACTCTGCTGAAGCTATTACCTAGCCTGGAAACCAACCCACAAGCTCAGAGAATGAAACTTCACCCTTATACAGCCTTCAAACAAACGTGTAGCAGATCTATATGAGTGCAGCCTATGAGAAATAATACCTAATAACTGAGCTATTAAAACCAACCACATTGTCAAGATTCACTTTGTGGAACTGATTTGTACTGATACGTTTTTTGTTGCTGTTTTTATTTATCTGCTTCATACAATAAAAAGGACAGGTTATATTTCCAATACAGTATTTCTTCAAAATGATCAGAATTACTTTATTCATTTCAGCATCTTTAAATAAGCAGGATAGTTCAAAAGGTATTATAAAAACAAGGTGAAATACTTATTTACAAGTTGAGGCTTATTTGCACATTTTTAGTGAACTTGTAAACTTGATATATGATTAAATGATCCAGAATTTAAACAGGACAATTGATATGCAATCATGGAGTAACAATAGAAAACCAATATTTATTTTGCATGAATTTAAGTAAAACAGATATAACTATTGATATTACTGGGTATTAATTGCTAGGAAGAAATGAAGTGGAAAGAAAAAAAACAATGATGTTTTGTTTTTCCTATTATTGTATTATTATTATTAATGATTGTATAACTTTATCATCATTGTGATCCTGACTGATTTAGCCTTCCATTCTTCCATGGTTGGTAGAATGGGGACCCAGATTTTTGGGGCAATATGCTGACTCGGTAAACCATATAGAAGGGGCTGTACAGCATTTTGAAGCAGTATATAAGTCTAAGTGCTATTGCTATTGTTATTACCATTATTAAGACTCCTACTGTTATGACTTGTAATAGTCAGATATTAAACTAATATTTCCTTGAAAATTTATTTTAAGAAATTTCCATATTCTTCTTATTCTGTGCATGTTATGCATAAAGGTGCTGGGTAAAGTCAATGTGGAATCAGAGTATTGATTTTTATTTTGTGGTGTCAAACTATGTATTTGTTCTTTGGATTGTTGAAAAGCAGGCAGCAGAGCAATTCATAGGCTTACAAGTAACATAATGTCTTTTAAAAGTCAGGCTTTTAATAGTCTTCAAGAAAACAAAATGTTAGTGTTGATAAAAATTGTGCTCAGTTTGAAGGAATTTGTTTTTTAATTGTAGGGACTGAAAATAAGATGAAATTCTTAGTATAGAGCAGTTTGATGCACTCTTTTTATCTCCCTACCCAATCTTTTAAAAAATAGCGATATTATTTAAGGATTCATAGTTAGGCTTGAAGTTTCCAGGATAAAAATTTAAAATTATACATTTGGTATTATAATTAAGAAATGCTACTATTGTGGAATATAGCTGCATGTATTCATATAAAAAAGAAAAATATATACTTATAAATTAATGATCCATTTAATGAAATATACAAATTAACTGCATTTCTAAGAAATGACACTATTCTGATACCTTTGTATCAGTGAGAACCTTTTTAAATTTTTCTCAACAATGTTATCAAAGAGTAAAAATGAAGGTTAAAGAGGGAAAAAACATGTGGAAGGAAAAAAAAGACAACAAAAATACAATAATTAGACTACAATAAAAACCCATGAAATTAAATCTGATCTCAGTGTAAACTCACACCATGTGTCTCATCTCTGAAGTGGCTTGATCTGCTTCTCAAACTGGAGCAACCAGCGATTATGGAAGAATTGTATTTTATACAATTTTTGCAGGTGACCTCCTGGGCTATGTATTCCTTTGAAAGAAGGTGTCTCAGTTCAGAGGCACGTTGTCTTCTGCTGCCACGTGGAGTAGAATTTATCTTAACTTTCAATATGTGTAGTGGAAAAAACTCTCCATTGACACTGATGAAAGCTTCCTATTCACAAATACTTATTTAACCTAGGACTACACATCCTCTGGCTGGAGGGCTGCATCCAGACTGTTGGGATTAAGCTTTCCAATTTCTACCATTGTAGTAGAGTAGTCCTGCTTATCAGTGCCTCTTCCTTTCATCCTTATTTCTAAGCCTCTTCCCCTTCCTTCTGGACCACCTTGTTCATCCCAAATTAATTCTTGCTTCTCTTTTTCATCATTCCCCTAAGAGGCGAATCTCTGTACTGTTTCCTTTAAAAAGTTGAAAGACTTTTCTGTTTGCAAAACCTTGGCTGTTAATGTTATTTCAAAGTGAACCCCATTCCACCTTTGCTCTCTGAATTCAACAACTGTTTGAAGACTTCTTGGTTTTGGATTCCTTTAGTGCTCTTGCTCTCCTATGCATGGCTATTCAGAAGCCTCAAACTGAGATCAGTGGAATTTGCTCAGAGATATGTGTGTATAAAACTACAGACGTAAAAACAAATCAGAGCATTTATCTCCCTTGCTCAGTTCCCCCACCCCCAGTCAGTTTTCGTATTTTGGAGTAATCCAACTGTTACAAATACTGGTATATATTATTGGTGGGAAATAAAAAGGTTGTTTTTAACAGACATAAGCCAAGATTTTAATTTGTAGCTGATAATTTGCTACTGGAAGCTTATACTGATTAGTCTTCTTACAGCACCAACAGTTTTCCAGGTAGTGTGAATTACCTGCTGTGTATGTTTTTACCACCCATTCAAGGATGAAAATGAGTTGCAACCTAGGCCTCAATTAAAGCTTGAAATAAGAGAACCTAAACTTCTTTTATGCCTTCACTTCTAAAGAATAGAATTAGTTGCTTGATGTATTCTTGGAATTCTAATTCACACTCCTGGAAATCCAGCAATGGCTGTCTCCAATGAAGCTCATTTCAGCTGCTACCCAATTATGCTGCCTTTGCTCTAAGTCAAATAATCAGGCAAAAGCTGAGAATTGAAACAGACTCCATTTGTGAAAATGAATGGTTTTGGGTGTATCCAGTAATGCCAAATGTTTTTAAGTGTGGTCCTGGGGGGAATTAAAATATTATACTTGATTCTATTAATCTAATTCACCTTTCTAAGTTCTGTACATTTCATTCCCATTGACATTTTTTATTTTTTTTATTTATTCATCATTATTATTATTATTATTATTATTATTATTATTATTATTATTATTAACAGAATAAAGAAAATAAAAAAGGACAAAACCACAATTGGAAGGAAAGAAGGAAACAAAAACAAAATTACATGACCAAGAAATCATTCAATCCAATTTTTTAAAAAATATATCATGGAATATGGAGTAATGTATGGAGTGATGTTGTATGGAATAATGCTGATCAACCTTTCCAATAAATCAGGAGAGACCTACTTCATAAATAGAAAACAAATATGATTGAAGATTGTAAATTAGAGGTCCCATTGTTTTTCCAATATTAAAAAGTGAACTTTTTTGTTGCCCCAGATACTTGATAAACCCATAATTCTTGATACAATAAGTTCAAAGTTTTGGGTGCACAATTCCAGCATATATTCACATGTCTAAGTTGTAGTTTGGTTCTGTAATACCATATTAATAAATGTATATGACATTTATGTTAGTAGTGGTATCTTTGTCCTAACCGTTATATGTATAATGGGTCCTGGTATAGCAGTGGTCTCTTTTGAGAATATTAATATGGTATTAGAGAAATCAGTACAATTTAAACATATGTGTATATCCTAGAATTATATATGACAAACTTTGAACTTACTGTATCAAGAATTAGGGATTTATCAAGTATTAGATTCAGTGGGGGAAGAAGTGCTTTGGATTTGGTATTCATAATACCTTGTGGTGGCTCCTTAAAGAAGGTGCATGGCAATCATGACATTTGAGGAAAATACCTGTTGGAGTTAAGGTAAAGGAACATTAAGGAGACCGTGATAGAACATAGAGACTTGTTTGCATCCTGTTGCCTCATCCTGCTCTGTTGTTTGCAATCTTTTTATTATTATTATTATTATTTTTTGAAAAAAGATTTTATTAATTTTCTACAAACAAAACATTAAAACATTCAACTCTCGTATGTACATCCAGTGTGTCAGTTGGTTCATCATTTTTGTGCATTCATTCTGTAGTCCCAGTTACAATTATGTTACATAACAACTCATATTATCAACCCAAACTTATATATCCTAATATCACTAAAAAAAAAAGAAATTTTTGACAAAACTTTTAAGCATTCATGCTTTATGAGCTAACAATACTTTAACCAGATCATTCAACAAATCATATAATCATATCAAATCAATCCTAAAAAACCCTTTATAAATATAATGTCAAATAACAAAATAATAGCAAAATAGCAAAATAAAGATATTACTTACTGTCTAGCATTCTAAATATTCTATTATTGTATTTTATCATCTAGCCATTGATAAAAAAGATCCCAAATTTCATAAAATTGTTTATCCTCTTGCTCTCTAATTTCAAATGTCAATCTACTCATCTCAGCACATTCCAATATTTTCTTAATAATTTCTTCCTCTGATGGTATTTTCTCATTCTTCCAATTTTTAGCAAATATAATCCTAGCCGCTGTTAATACATTTACAATCAGATACTTCAAATCTTTACTATATATATCAGGTAAAATTCCCAATAAGAAGATCTCTGGTTTCAAGTCTATGTGTTTCTTTGTCATTTTTTCCAACCACATGCGAATTTTAGTCCAATATTTTCTAGCATCCTCACAAGTCCACCACATATGGTAATACGAGCTGGGTATCTGATGACATTTCCAGCATTTTTCAGATTTGTTGTTAAACATTCTTGCTATTCTTGTCGGAGGAAAGTGCCACCTGTAAAACATCTTATACAAGTTTTCTTTATATGCTGTTGACATTGTCATTTTATAATTTTGAGACCACAATTTCTGCCATTTCTCTAAATCAATCCCATATCCAAAATTCTTCCCCCAAACAATCATAGTTTCTTTGACTTGTTCTTCCTCTAATTTCATTCCCAGTAAATAACCATATAATTTTTTAATCACCTTCTCATCAGTACCCATCAAGATCTTATCTAAATCAGTCTGCTTATAATAGAATCCCTCCGTTTAAAATCTTCATCATACCTTGAATGTATTTGTGCATATGAAAACCAATTCATCCTTATACCTTGTTCCTCTAAGTTTTGGATCGATTTAAGTTCACCCTTTTCATCCAAAAGTTCCCCATATCTAACTGTTTGTTCCTTCTTGTAAATTATAGGATAGGAAAATGCTTCAATAGTCGATAACCAAACTGGAATTTTCAAATAACATTGTCTTTTTATCTTCTCCCAATTTAACCACAAAGACTCCTGTACATAATGTCTTCTAAAATAACCCTGTGTTTTAGTTCCCTTATACCATAAAAAAGCATGCCAGCCCAACAGCAAATCATGCCCTTCTAATGTCAACAACCTATGTTTTCTTAATGTTATCCATTCTTTGACCCACATCAAACTTGCAGCTTGATAATACAATTCCCAATTAGGCAGGCCAATATCTCCTCTAATTCTAGCATCTTGCAAAAGCTTTAGCTTTATTCTCGCTTTTTTACCTTGCCATATAAACTTCAACATAATTTTATTTAAATCTTCAAAATAGTCTTTTCCAAGCCTAATTGGTATTGAAACAAAAATAAAATTCTAGGTAAAATATTCATCTGGATTGTTGAAATTTTCCCTATTAATGACAATTGCAAGTTTTCCCACTTCTTCAAATCTGTAGTTATCTGTTGTTTAAGTTTAATATAATTATTCTCCTTTAATGTGCTACATCTTGTTGTCAAATATATCCCCAGATACTTAACCTTATTTGTAACTTGAATTTTCAAAAGATCTGCCAGTTCTTCTCTCTGTCTCAATAGCATGTTCTTTGTCAAAATCTTTGTTTTATCTTTATTTATTTTCAAACCAGCCACCTCTCCATATGTCTCTATCCTTTCCAATAACTTTGGAGTTGTTTCTAGCGGGTCTTCCAGAATAAAAGCTAAATCATCAGCAAAAGCTTGTAGCTTAAATTCTTCCTTCTTAATTTTCATTCCTTTTATGCTTTTATCATCCCTAATATTTCTATTCAACACTTCCAAGGTCAACACAAATAGCAAAGGAGATAGGGGACATCCTTGTCTTGTGCCTTTCCTTATATTAATAAAATCTGTAAGTTCCCCCTCCATCATTACCCTTGCTGTCTGTTTATTATATATGGCTTCCATTGCTTGAATAAATTTTTTAGCAAAACCCATCTGTTCCAATAGTAATAACATAAATCTCCAATTCACGTTGTCAAATGCCTTTTGAGCATCTAGGAATATCAAAGCCATTTGCTTTTCAGGATGAGCCTCATAGTATTCCAAAGTGTCCAAGATTACTCTCATATTGTCTCTAATTTGTCTCTTTGGCAGAAATCCATTTTGATCTGGGTGAATAAAATTATTTAAATATTTTTTAAGTCTTTCTGCTAAAATTGAAGCAAAGATTTTATAGTCTGCATTCAATAAGGAGATGGGTCTGTAGTTCTTAATTTGCAGTGGGTCAGCCTCTTCTTTTGGAATAAGTGTGATATAAGCCTCTGACCATGTTTTGGGTATCATCTTTTTTAACAAAACTTCATTCATAACTTCTAACAATGGGATGCTCAATGATTCTTGAAATGTTTTATAGAATTCTGCTGGTAGCCCATCTGGACCTGGTGCTTTCCCATTATTTTGTCTCTTAAATGCTTCATTTAGTTCCATCATTGTTATATTGCTTTCTAGCATTTCTTCAGTCTATTTAGGTATTCGGTAAATTAGCTTCCTGTAAATACTGTTTGACTTTTTCCTCATCAATATTCTCTTGTTTATATAGTTGCCCATAAAAATCTCGAATAATTTCTTTTTTCTCCTTATTCCCATAACAAACTTGGCCTTGATCATCTATTAACTTCAATATTTTTCTTGATTCCTTCTCTTTTCTCAATTTATATGCTAGCTATCTACCTGGTTTATTTGCATCTTCAAAATAATTCTGTTTAGAGTTTCTGATTTTCTGTGCCAGTTCTTCTTTCTCTATTAATTCCATTTTATGTTTGATTACATCCAGCTTCAATTTAATATCCTTTTTCTGTGGCATTTTCTGCAATTCTTTTTCAAGACTTTTATACTCGTCTTCCAAGGTCTTAGAAGCTTGCCTTTTCCTAATATTCTTTTTTCTTGTATAATCTATTATCAAACCTCTAGCGTATGCCTTCATTGTATCCCACACATTCTGCATTGAAGTATCTTCTTTTTTATTTTCTCTGAAAAAAAAAAGCCAATTCCTTCTCCATCCATTGTGTAAAATCTTTCTCCTTTAAAATAGTATTATTTAATGTCCATCTTTTTTTTTGTCCCTTCCATTTAATTGTCATTGGGCTATGATCTGCCCAAGTACTTGTTTCAATATTTGTTTCTTGAATATTGGATATTAATTCTGTTGAGATCCAAATCATATCTAATCTGGACCATGATAAATGTCTATTTGAATAAAAAGTATATTGTTTAGCTTTAACATTTCTTTCTCTCCAAATATCTTTTAAAGTTAATTCATCTGTCATTTTAAAAAAAGACTTAGGGAGAGCCTTTCTATTTTGCTTTATTGTTGTTGCTACATAGTCCAATTTATTGTCCACAATTCCATTAAAATCTCCCATCATAATTATATAGTCCAGTCCAATTATTTTCATGTGTAGCTTTTTATAAAACTCTTCTTGTTTATCATTTGGAGCATAAATTGCAATCAAGAGTATTTTTATATTATTGTCCATTATATCTACCATTAATACCCTTCCATCTTCATCCGTGTAAATCAATTTTGCTGGGATAGCCTCTTTAATGTATAGAACCACTCCTCTTTTCTTACGTTGAGTCAAAGAAGTAAATATTTTCCCCAATTTTGGCTGTACTAACAATTGTTCATGTTGTTTTTTAATATGAACTTCTTGTAGACAAATTATATCAAATTTTAATTTCTCTAATTTATGAAAAGTTTTCCTTCTTTTAACAGCTGAATTAAGTCCATTTATATTCATTGTAATCAGTTTTCTTTCTTCCATGATTATGCTTTATATTAAGGTCTAACCGCTCTCGTGGATCTCACTTCACGCTGTTCTTTGCTATCCACCTGTCCCCCTACTGCTCCTTTCTCTTTTTCAGTCTCCAGTTGTTCCTCTTGAAACTCAATTAATGAGACCTCTTTCTCTGCCTCCTTCCTCCAAAAAATTCTGCATGGAAAAGTTCTGCTTTCTCAATTGAATCAATTCTATGTCTCTGCTCTTGCCACCTAAACATTGGTCCTTCTGGAATCAGCCATCTATAATTCACTTCGTTTTCCAGTAGCATTTTGGTCAGAAATCGATATTCTCTTCTCATCTCTCTCACTCTTCTGGGTATTTGTTTTAAAACCACAACCTCTTTACCTTTGTATTTCAATGTTTTCTCTCTTACTACTTGTAATATTTGCATTTTAATGGATTTTTTGGTAAATCTAATATGGACTTCCTTGGGTAATTTATTTCTCATCGCATACCTTGTATAGACTCGATATATCTCATCTATTCCATCCATTGTTTGCATTCTTAATGCCCTTTTAACCTCAGTACAGATTTTCCTGGTGCCATCCAGCTACCTGTGAGCCCAAGAAAGGTTGAAACTTTAAGAGCTACCAGAGATGACACACTTTTCACACTTCAGGTCTGAGTACTGCACTTTCCTTGATGGAAAAATAATCACTTTGAACCTTGTCTACATGGAAGGCGTAGTGATTCATGCGGCTTGAATAGCACTGCATCTAATGAAATCTTGTGATACTGTATATTGGCAAAACAGTTATCAGGCTGTTTGCCATAAGCCATTACAGTATAACAACAGTTTGCTAGCATAAAATTGGGCTGATTGTCCTTGAATATGAATTAAGTTTGGAGGTTCTACTAGATGTTTGAAATCCACTTCTTTTTCTCTGAGTGGATCCAAATGAGACATTTAATGAATTTTTGAATAATATATTCCAGAAGAAATGGAACTGATGACCTTTCAAAGGCCATTATTTTATCATCATTAATGTCTAAAAACAGGAGCTTTTTTAAATACACTGAATTGAACTTCACTGAATTTGTGCAACTTTTGCCTTCCCCAGAGTTCTTGAAGAGGTTTAAATCTTGTCATCTACAGTATAATTAAAATATCTTATAAGCATTAGAATGTTTATCTTACAAATAGTGTGATTGTAATGCCATCCAATTGTACACTTTCCTTCTTTGTCCTTTTCTGGTGCTGCAACTTTGATCTAAAGCATTGCGGAAAAAAAGGGAAACACGATAAAGAGAATTATTTTCCAGTTATTACTTTCATTCTGCTATTACTGGCAAACCTTCCCTTATCACTAATCTAGTAGTCTATAGCTCCTCAAATTAAATAATACAAACAAACTCTCCATTAGATCTGAAATAAAGATAGATGTGATTTCCTCATCTAGCCTATAAACCTGAGATTTCCTTGTGTTCTTCAGTCTATGACCTATTCATACCTGAATATTTATGGAGATTCTCAGTCATCCAGGTCATGGTTTTCCCAAAGTTGGTTTTTTCAAGAGGCAGCTGGACTTTCTGGTTTTCTTTAAAGACATTTCATTTCTCATCCAAGAACTTTCTTCATCTCTGACTGGATGGTGGGGAATGGAAGGATTTATATTTCTTGCAGAAAGCTGGTCATTTGCATTCTTTTAATGGGATGCTAAAATAATGCAAATGACTAGTTGTCTGCAAAGAGTATAAATCCTTCCATTCTCCATTATCCAGCCAGAGCTGAAAAAGCTTTTTGGATGAGAAGTGAAACGTCTTTAAAGAAAGACCAGAAAGTCCAACTGCCTCTTGAAAAAAAGCACCTTTGGGATATTCATACCTGACTTTCCTTAACTTTCCTAGATCAGCCAACATTGGCTAAGTGCCTCCTAACTAGGCAATACTCAATAGGAAAACTGTAGTTGCATGATTCAAGTAAATATTCAGCTGAGCTCCATGGGACTTAATCGAATAAATTGCTAAAGAATTGATAGCAAAACATAAGCAATACCCTGATTTGATCAGACCCCTGGCCCATTTAGTCTATCAATCACCTCTCATGATGGCCAATCAACTGCACAAAGAAGCCCACTGGTGAACATCAGTAGTCCCACTGCCATCAAGCTAATAGACATTGACTCCCATAAATTGGTCAAAACCTTTTTGTGAAGTCAGCCAAGCTGGTAGCCTTAGTTTGTATAACTGCAGACTTAGATTTTATCATATAAGAAAACAAGCATCTTAAGTATCAAAGAAACACAGTATAAATAAATAATGCATGGTATATTCTCAAGGTAATTATGAAAATGAGGCTACAAATGGCTTTCCCTTTCCTCTATTAGAGAAATAAAGCTTCTTCTATCATATTTTCTCCCCAGGTAATCAATTGAGCAAAATGATGTGGAATTATAGATTTCCATCCTTCCTGTGAACTACAGTTTATCTGAGATTGTTTCAACTAAACCAAGTCCTTCAATGTATGATTTCCTAAAGAGTTAGTGTAGCTTTGTCTAATCACCACATTTTATTGATCAATGAGAGTTTTGTAAAGCAATTCTGCCATAGTAGGTTTCCCCAAAAGTTAACTGAAGAAAAAAATCTGTTCTCAATTTTTATTTGTATAATGCAGATTTTAAGCATCAACTGCATTCCCTGAACACTCACATTTACTTATCAAATGATGAATACCATGATACTGTATAAGATAATATCTTGTATTGAGGGTTTTTTTAAATGGGCATAATAAATATTTGTCAACATTATTAGCAAGGTGCAACACTAATTAGATGTATTTTAAAAATTGGACTAATTGCTTTTTAAAGTGTGGGGTGTTTTAATAGAACTTTTTGCTTGTCCTCAGCATACATCCTGTAATTTCCACCGCCTTCATATGGCTATGTAGTTATGAAAAAAATAGTTTTTTGCAATGATTTATTTTAATATTTTAGGTGCATTGTGACATCACTTTCACCTGCTGACGAAAACTGTGACTCAGCCATGAAAATCATATTTGTTGGTTTGGTGGTAGAGACAGTGCTTAGATGAACTTGAGTTTGTAATCTAAAACTAACAGTATATTGTTTAACAAGCAGATCCCACCATCCCATCTCAATCATTGGAATTGTGGTTAAATGTTCTCTCTTTATCTCAGTCTGGTTGATGGATGCTGCTTTTCCTACTTAACCAGAGCTGGCTGGAGAGAGATGCACCACCTCTATAAGTCGGGAATCAATTAATTAATCTGCTACCTTCAACACCCACAACTTTTCCATGACATTAGATAGGATAGATAGATACTATAGATGGAGACAGACAGACAGACAGACAGACAGACAGACAGACAGACAGACAGACAGACAAATGGGCATAACATTCAGATTATATTCCTAATGATTTTCCTGAGAATTTCTTTGATCTCACTTTGGTTTTTTTCCAAAGTTTCTTCATGTTTTTTTCTGGGCAGGGAGAAATTTTTCAACAATTTCTGGGACTGTTCTTTATAATGACCATTTATTCTTACTTTTTTTATTTCCATGAGAGAAATTCCCTTTGCTGTTACAACATGCAACAAAGCAGCAAACATGTTGACAGATTAGCATTTTGTATTTTTCCCCTATGTCAAGGCCAACTGTATAACCTCCAAGGTTTCTTCCAACTCTTGGAAGGATATTCTAAGATATCCTTATTAAAGTCATAGTTAGAAACTGAAAATTATGGGAGAGAGAAAGTGAAAGAAGTCTGTGCTAGGATAGATGAGAATGGAAAAAGAAAATATATAGAAGAAAGGATTAATGTCTAAGTTATATTCAGGTATTTTTTGAGCATAACCTTGTTATGTTGTAACAGGAGTGGGGCTTCACCTTTCTCACCTGAACTCTCTGTATTATATATCTATGTATCATGTGTATTTCTGAAAAAGAATTCGAATTTGCAAATACTTTCCCAACCATGATTGGAATACCTGGTTGCAATTATGATATGAATTCTTATATTGTTTGTTATTCTTCCACTAAGGATTGTCAATTACTAAATGAAGATTTGACTGCAGGGACAAGACTAAATCACAGTTCAACCTGCTTGATGATAGCAACCCTACATACAAATAGTATGTAAATTGACCTTGTTTATCCAGCATATTGAAATCACATAGATCAATGGAAATTTCAAAAGTGGTTTCATTCAAGCTCCCTTCTCTTTACTAAACTGTAAGAAGGGCATGACTGGTTGTATTCTCTGTATTAAGTTTTAGCCATTGAAATACAATAGATAGAAGAGTCATCTTACCTGTAAAGGAAAACAGTTTCCTCAAGCCATAAACCCAGTTTTTAATCCAGTTTAGAAGGACCATCTCCCTCCCCCATCAATTATTTAAATGTACACTTACAAAGATTGGCTACCAAAATGTATCATATAAATTTATTCATCTGAGTGGATAAGGAATCTTTTTACAATCATGGTTAATTTTCTTCCTCCATTTTGTGATCATCTGTAATGTAGTGATGATTGGGTGAGAACACTAGAAGAAATGAGCTTAAACTGTTTACTTGTTTGGATTTTTTGAGGGTAGTTTAAAACATTTTTTTTTTAAAAAAAACCAACATAATAAAATAGATAAATTTTGACTTTTAAAAATCCAAGCTAATATACATGGCCCAATTTTCAATAATAAAAAAAACCCAGGCAACTTGAATAACAAGGAAACTTTTCAAGTAACAGATGAATCTTCTTGGACTTATTTGGACATATCCAGAATTTTGGATTCAGCCATAATACTTGTTTGAACTTTGTAAATTTTATTGAAAACCAAGTGCTAAGCATTACACATTTTGAAATCAATTCTCCCATCCCAGACATACTTACACATATTATGCCAAACTAGAAAATATTTTTCCCCTCTCTGGTTTCATCAACTGTTAAAGCATGAATGACAATAAGAGAACTGGTGCTAGTTGCTATATTTTTGATCTTCTGTAGCTGCAATATAGGTTATAACTTTCATTCCAGTTGACAAGAGTTTGAGAGGTTATAGATAGGTTTCCCGACATCAACCATTATTTACTGTTTGACTGTAACATCAGTCTCTTTAGGCTTTTTCAATACTGTTTGCACTTTTTCTTTGTGAAAAACATTTTGATTGAGCCATACAATGGGAGGTATTACTATCTTTCTATGGGATCAATGAAGATGTGTTTACAAGTCTAGGACACAGTGCACACACTGCAATAATGGGTTTTAGTTTGTTTGTTGACTGAAAGCTCCTTTTCTTTGTAACTTGTCAATCTTGTATCTATTACTTGATTGCAACATAAAAGGCTATTTGACAAGCACTGAAACAACAACTGTATCAATCTAGTTGAAGTGCTTTCCTGCTCTAAATATGTAGCCTTTAGCAAGATAAATTGCTTAACATTTGAAAAGCATGCCAATGTTTTATTGGTTGCTGTATCAACAGTTTTGAGGATGTACTATTCCTTTCACTGTTCTTATATTGAAATGCTGGTAACCAATGTGCATTGCTAATTGAAAGATGACATTGAAAATCCAAAATATTTGATGTTTGTAGATATTTGCAAGCAGCAGCTGTTCATGTGTGAAATATAGAACAAAATATAAAGCATAGGAAGGGTGCTTTGGTGATGGCCAACATTCATTTTGAGATTCCAGAAGCCTGGCACAGCTGGAAATAGTTTTGCAGACAGTCTCCTTCCAATATATTGGTCTCTCCTGAAATTGTTGTTAAATGAAATCTCTGGTGTACATATCTTTTGGTGATTATTGTATACTTATTGTATATTGTATACTTTTGGTGATTATTGTATACAATGTCATCTTGGTGCATAGTCCTTATCTTAGATGTTGTAGGTGGAGAGAGATATTAGCCCCAAATTAGAAGAATCTAGTAGCACCTTTTTTCAACTAACACCTCATCATATGCAATTTCAGATGGCATCTAAAGAAGTGAGATGCAATTCGATCAGATTGTACCTGATGGAGCTGTCACTCATGAATTGATTAATTGAGGAAGCTACTACCAGGCTCCTCCTGATTTTTTCAGTCCTCATCTTAGTAGTGTTCACCATTCATTTAGGCAGGATATGACAATTCTATCTGTTATTGACAGTGAGAGAATTCCCAGTTACATGGCAATTTTAATGATTCAGAAGTCTTTCCATCATTCCATGAGTAAATATTTATATCTTCCTCAATATGGTCCCAAAGAGTGAAAAGCAGGATTTTCCTTTGTACGTTTCAACATGACCAATATTATTACACTAGAAAGTTGCTTCAGAATTTCAATTCTTTTTGAGACTAGGATAGATATATTATCTGAAAGCAGCTGTCTCTTCTTGTGGAATTAAAAATCATCCTGTAAATACCTGACATCCCAATAATGTCAACACTGGCAGTTACTGTGTTCTGTATTACCTGTGAAAAAAAAGATGGTTTTTACTTAGACTTCTTCTGGACTCTTGGAACCTGCTCAAGAATCAGGTGGAATCTGTGGCTTAGTCTTTTGACCCCTATTTGGATGGGGATCAAGACATGTCTTACATAAGACAAGGCATCCTGGACCAGGTAGAGTCATAATTGGTATAAGTGAAGCTGGTCAAAATGCAATCTACTTGGGGATGTTTTGGGAGATAGCTGGTACAAAATGTCGTGTGCAGAATATTAGCAGGTCACTCCTGCCAGCTTGAGTAACATCAACATTAAGTTGCCATGTTGGCTGTCAGTAAACTTCTGCCTTTAAACTTTGAAATGATTGTACACCACAATACCAGAATATGGTAGATAAGTGACACTGAGATTGATTAATCAAAGAAACAGCTTGCCTCTCGAAGATGTGGGTGCCCCCATCGTAGGAGACTTTTAAAGAAGAGATCAGACAATCATTTGTTTGGGGTAGTATAAGGTCTCCTGCCTTGGATAGGACTTGAAGAGTTTCAAGATCCTTTCCATCTCTATGTTTATGTCTATGTCTATGTCTAATCTGATTGTCTAGCAAAGGTTTGCTGAAAAAAAACTCCCTCCCCTGGGGAGATACAAATGGGATGGGGAATAATGAATAGTGTTGATGAAACTATGTGAAAAGCAGTTGATGTTCTAGACTTAAAATGTGTAGGAATGACCATGCTTATAATACTGTAAATAAATGACTATCTATCTGAGTAGATAACTCATAAGTATATGATTTCATATAAATGTGAATTTTAAAAATTGGGGAATAGATTTCTGGGATAGAAAGCCTGATGGACTCAAGTCATTTGAAATAAGGTGCCTAATAAAAATACATGGAAAACAGCATCAACTACAGAATAATTCATAAGCAACACAATACTAGGAAAAATAAAGCAAGCCAATTCTTTTTTAGAACACAAGATTCTATACCTAACACTACAATTTAAATGGAAGTATAACTAATTGACTTTGTGCTATATAGTCATCAGCATTATTCTCTTCGATAACTATTATATTTTAAAAAATATTCTGCTACTAGTCAAATCCAAATATTACAATATTTTATGCTTAGGGAAAAAAACTGACTCATACTGGCTAGGGAAAAAAACTGACTCATACTGGCTAGACAAAAGGAAATAGGATAAATAAGAAGGCGGAGCTTCGTTTCGGCGATACAGCTGCAATCTTGGGGCTCTGAGATCGCAGCCGATATTTTCACCCCTGGTCGGTCCCAACAGACCTAAACCGTCCCGTAGAGACGGGGATTGAGAAGGGTACTGTCCCAGGATCTCAGAGATATCGCAAAATCTCTGGTTTGATCCAGGAGAAGCCCTTTTGCTGGCGGCAGAGAGGCAGCCCCCATAGCTGCTGAAGTCGGGACAGCTCCGGAAAGAAAGTGGCTGGAAAGAAGTGTGTCAGCTGGGTGAGAAATTCCTTTTGTGTTGTAAATTCGCTGAGGTTTGAAAGGGCATCCTGAACAAAGAAGAAACCTGTGAGACTTTTTTTTTTTTGACCAAAACTGTTTGAGCAGCGTTTTGTTTTTTTTTTGAAACAAATTTTTATTAATTTTAAAGATAAAACAACACATCATTAACCATTAAATGCATAAACACATAAAACCTCTTAACATTGTAAATCCTTACAAGTCAAACAAAACATTATTTTTATACAGCATAATTCCAATTTATCCCATCTCCATATGGACACACAAACATCTTTCAACAAATTTCTCATTTTTTCTCTTTACTCCTATTCAATTTCATTTCTCTTCCATATTTATCCATTTTATAGTCATCATATTCTTTTCTTTCTGGCTTGTATAAATTATTCTCGTCTATCATTCCTCCAAGGTTTTATTGATTCTTTCCTTTTATTTTTTTTATAAAAAACAAATTTTGTTAGTTTTACCATAAGCACAATACACAAACATACAAACACAAAACATAAACAAAACTAAAAGATTTTTTCTGAAGGTTGTCTGTTCCCGGGTTAAAACTCTTTACACAGACACAAATTCAAACATCATATTCAACCCATATCTCCTTCCAAATCTTATTATCATTTTCTTTTTTATATATATATATAAAAACCATTTTTATCAGTTTTATAAAAATGCACAAAAAATCAAGGCATAGCAGCTTATAAATTCTTTTCTAAGAAAAAATAATAATAATAGACCAATAAAGCATAACATTTCCAGATTATAATATCAATATTTCATATAATATTAACTTCATATCTTGTCCCTACTTCTCTTTTCCATCCAAATTATTTATTAATTAAAATTTTATTGCCTTTTATCAATACACAAAATCCAAAAAAAAAAGCATATATATCCTTCCATATCTTATTACCATTTTCAATAACATTCTTTGTCTGTTCTATTTCCAATTATCCATTCATCTTTTTTTTCTTTTACTATACTTCTCCTGTACACCAATTGGAGTAACATCTATAACTCATTACCCTAACTTAGAAATACTACATATAGCAATCTTTCTTGGGATTCTGTTTAAAAAAAATTCTAAAATTACATAATAAATTTTATATTCTAAATATACATATAAAAACACACTCTTATATACCCTCCAGAATCCCTCTTTTAATCTAAATTAAATTCACCCATTATCTCTAAATAAACTTTTTTTCCTTAGGTCTTGCTTCCCCACATTAAGGCTTCTCCTCCCCCCCTTTCTCTCTTGCTTATTCTTCTCCTTGCCCTTTCTACCCCTTTGTTTTTTCTCTTCGCTTTTCTTGCTCCTTTTCCTTTGCTTTCTAACCTTGCCTCCATCTTTTCGCTCATTTTTCTCTCTTTTGGTTGTTTTTATAATTCTTAAAATCCCCTTTTTCTTATCCTTTTTGTCCTCCTCTCCAGAAGGGACCCATTGTTCATCAAAGATGGCTTCTTCTTCCTCTTCTTCCTTGTCCCAGTCCTTCTGCTGCGTAATCAACTTTTCAAAGGAACATAACGCCATTTCTAAGAATTGAAACAAAGCGCCCAAAGTATCTTCTTTTTTATATTTTTGATATTCAATCTCTAGTTCATCCACAGACGATGCCATTATGAAAAGGGAAACTTTTTCCAAAACAACCACAAGAATTTTTAATCAAAGACAATCAAAAGCAATTAAAAAAAGAAAAAAAATTCCAAAAGTTAATACTTTTCTTCCTTCTTCTCTTTCTCTTTCTGAATTAATTTTTAATCAAAGAGGTCCAATTACCATATATCTTCTTTTGGGATCCACAAAGACTTCTAATCAATCTCCTCCTTTTTCAGCTTGTGCTCCAATTTTTTTTTTCTCCCTTCCCACTTGCAATGAGAATTTTAATAATCAAAAATCCATACCTCCAGCAGAGATTTTCCAATTTCTCACATTTTTCAATGTCCAAAAATCCCTTTGTCTCTTATCTTAGCTTTCAAAACAATCCACTTTCAATGTCTAATATATCCAAATATTTCTGCTTTTTCCGTGGGGTGGGAGAGTAAAAAAAAAAAAAAAAATTCCCTTTAACAGCTTCTCCGCCGCTTTTCGCTCTTCTTAGGGATACAATGTATCCTCCAGCAACAAACAGCTCAATTCCAGGCAATTTAAAAGGTGTTACTTGACCCGGCTCAGACAGAACTTTCACTCTTCACACTTCCTCCAGCACAGTTCTTACCCGGTTGCTGGCTTCTTCGTGGCGGCCATTGCTGACTGCCGCTCCACCGCCTTGGGAAAAAGGGGTTTTCCCGGAGAAAGGGGGGGTCTGCGATGCCCCCACCTCCCTTTCCGACTCCCCTCTATCTTCAGCTGTCCCTACAGGGCAGCCATATCCCCCTGACCCATCTGGATCGGGGGTACCTCGACGGCTAGCACAGCAGGAATCGCGAGCTGTCGCGAATTCCTGCTGCCCCGAAGCCACGCAAACCGGAAGTCTATCAAAACTGTTTGAGCAGCCTTTTTTAAAGTGATGTCAAATTGAGGCTTGGATTTTTTTTTCTTTTCCTTACTTTTTTTGGGGGGACTTAAGTGTGACTTTGTAGGTAACCGGATTGAATTTTCTCTTATATATATTTTTATGCTCCTTTTGATTTTTTAATTTTCTCTAGGATAGAGGCTCCCTTTAACTATTTTCTTTTTCTTTTTTCTTTTTGTATACATTATTCATTTTTTCTGGCTGGGGGGGGGAAGAGCATTAAGAAACATTGCAACACTGCCAACTAGAGGCTTGAAAATACTTTATTTGAAGTGGAAAGAATTGCAAGAAGACTCCTTCTCAAGGACATTTCAACGTGATAAGATAGAGGGAGAGCACAGCAAAATATTATTACAGGTGTTTTCCTGGACTCTTATCAATATTTCAACACTTGAGGCTTAGCTTTGAAGCTGCTGGAGAAGAGAGTCATAATAAGAGCCTTGGATAAATAAATAAAGTGCAGTGTGCTCTCTTATATATATATATATATATATATATATATACCCCATTCACCAGCCTTTTTGTAAATTTCAATTCTAGTAATATTCTTATTTTTGCCTTTTATTTTAAAGGGAAAGTCTCAGAGTTTTTTCTTTATTTTTCTTTTTTTCTCTTTATTTTTATTGGGACTTCTTTGTTTTTTCTATCCATGTTTTTGGACCACTTTGTTTTTCTTTTTTGATTATTGAGATTAAGGTGTGAAGAACCTGAAAGAATTTCTTTTTTTCTTTTCTTTTTTATTTGCTCTTAATCAATAATATCATTTTTGGGTTTGTTTGTTTTTTTCCTTTCTATTTTTCCCTTTTTATGGTGGACTACTTTGTAATTGGATTAGGGTCAAGAAGAACCTGAAGATTTTTCTTCTTTCCTTTTTCTTCTTTGGTTTTGAGTCTTTTACTATTGGATTTTTCCATTTTGGATTATAACTGACTATTCTACCAGTTGGATTAAAAGTCAAAAAGAATTTGAAGCTTTGTAGGCATTAAAATGAGCAGGAAACCAATACCAGTTGGCATTTCTACTTCTACCTCTGCTTCCCCACCAGCTGGAGGACAACGTTTAATTCAGACAATGTTGAAGTAAAATAAAGAACAAGAAATAGTAACTTTACAGAGGATTATGCAAGGAATCCAAGATCTCAAGATAAAATCAGACATCATTGAACAAAGAATAGAGAAGACTGATGAAAAAGTGGAAAATATTAAACAAATGATGGGGAAGTATGAGGAGAGATTCCAAAAAATTGAGGAAGAAGGGAAACAAAGAGAGGAGAAGATTGGAAATATTGACAGTAGATTAACAGTGGTTGAACAAGAAAAAAATGGGATGCTGAGGTGGGAGATGGAAAGGTCAGAATTTTATCTCAGATTTCAAAATATAGAAGAGGAAAAAGGAGAAAATTTGGCTGCGATAATGATAGAAATTTTGGCAGATGCTTTGGAAATTACAGAGGAAAAGATGATGGATGAAGTAGATGAGGTATATCGAGTTTATACAAGATATGCGATGAGAAATAAATTACCAAAGGAAGTCCATATTAGATTTACCAAAAAATCCATCAAAACACAAATATTACAAGTGGTAAGAGAGAAAACATTGAAATACAAAGGTAAAGAGATTGTGGTTTTAAAACAAATACCCAGAAGAGTGAGAGAGATGAGAAGAGAATATCGATTTCTGACCAAAATGCTACTGGAAAACGAAGTGAATTATAGATGGCTGATTCCAGAAGGATTAATGTTTACGTGGCAAGAGCAGAGACATAGAATTGGTTCAATTGAGAAAGCAGAACTTTTCCATGAAGAATTTTTTAGAAGAAGAAGAGAGGAGGCAGAGAAAGAGGTCTCATTAATTGAGTTTCAAGAGGAACAACTGGAGACTGAAAAAGAGAAAGGAGCTGTAGGTGGACAGGTGGACAGTAAAGAACAGCGTGAAGTGAGATCCACGAGAGCTATTAGACCTAAATATAAAGCATAATCATGGAAGAAAGAAAACTGATTACAATGAACATAAATGGACTTGATTCAGCTGTTAAAAGAAGGAAAACTTTTCATAAATTAGAGAAATTAAAATTTGATATAATTTGTCTACAAGAAGTTCATATTAAAAAACAACATGAACAATTGTTAGTACAGCCAAAATTGGGGAAAATATTTACTTCTTTGACTCAATGTAAGAAAAGAGGAGTGGTTCTTTACATTAAAGAGGCTCTCCCAGCAAAACTGATCTACAATGATGAAGATGGAAGAGTATTAATGGTGGAAATAATGGACAATAATATAAAAATACTCTTGATTGCAATTTATGCTCCGAATGAAAAACAAGAAGAGTTTTATAAAAAGCTACACATGAAAATAACTGGACTGGACTATGTTAATATAATTATGATGGGAGATTTTAATGGAATTGTGGACAATAAATTGGACTATATAGCAACAACAACCAAGCAAAATAGAAAGGCTCTCCCTAAATCTTTTTTTAAAATGACAGACGAACTATCTTTAAAAGATATTTGGAGAGAAAGAAATGTTAAAGCTAAACAATATACTTTTTATTCAAATAGACATTTATCATGGTCCAGATTAGATATGATTTGGATCTCAACAGAATTAATATCTAATATTCAAGAAACAAATATTGAAACAAGTACTTGGGCAGATCATAGCCCAATGACAATTAAATGGAAGGGACAAAAAAAAAAGAGATCTAGATGGACATTAAATAATACTATTTTAAAGGAGAAAGATTTTACACAATGGATGGAGAAGGAATTGGCTTTTTTTTTCAGAGAAAATAAAAAAGAAGATACTTCAACGCAGAATGTGTGGGATACAATGAAGGCATATGCTAGAGGTCTGATAATAGATTATACAAGAAAAAAGAATATTAGGAAAAGGCAAGCTTCTAAGGCCTTGGAAGATGAATATAATAGACTTGAAAAAGAATTACAGAAAATGCCACAGAAAAAAGATATTAAATTGAAGCTGGATGTAATTAAACATAAAATGGAATTAATAGAGAAAGAAGAATTGGCACAGAAAATCAGAAATTCTAAACAGAATTACTTCAAAGAAGTGAATAAACCAGGTAGATGGCTAGCATATAAATTGAGAAAGGAGAAGGAATCAAGAAAAATATTGAAGTTAATAGATGATCAAGGCCAAGTTTGTCATGGTAATAAGGAGAAAAAGGATATTATTCGAGATTTTTATGGGCAACTATATAAACAAGAGAATATTGATGAGGAAAAAGTCAAACAATATTTACAGAATGCTAATTTACCGAAGATACCTAAAGAGACTGAAGAAATGCTAGAAAGCAATATAACAATGATGGAATTAAATGAAGCATTTAAGAGACAAAACAATGGGAAAGCACCGGGTCCAGATGGGCTTCCGGCAGAATTCTATAAAACATTTCAAGAATCATTGAGCATCCCATTGTTAGAAGTTATGAATGAAGTTTTGTTAAAAAAGATGATACCCAAAACATGGTCAGAGGCTTATATCTCACTTATTCCAAAAGAAGAGGCTGACCCACTGCAAATTAAGAACTACAGACCCATCTCCTTATTGAATGCAGACTATAAAATCTTTGTTTCAATTTTAGCAGAAAGACTTAAAAAATATTTAAATAATTTTATTCACCCAGATCAAAATGGATTTCTGCCAAAGAGACAAATCAGAGACAATATGAGAGTAATCTTGGACACTTTGGAATACTATGAGGCTCATCCTGAAAAGCAAATGGCTTTGATATTTTTAGATGCTCAAAAAGCATTTAACAACGTGAATTGGAGATTTATGTTATTACTATTGGAACAGATGGGTTTTGCTAAAAAATTTATTCAAGCAATGGAAGCCATATATAATAAACAGACAGCAAAGGTAATGATGGAGGTGGAACTTACAGATTTTATTAATATAAGAAAAGGCACAAGAGAAGGGTGTCCCCTATCCCCTTTGCTATTTGTGTTGACCTTGGAAGTGTTGAATAGAAATATTAGGGATGATAAAAGCATAAAAGGAATGAAAATTAAGAAGGAAGAATTTAAACTGCAAGCTTTTGCTGATGATTTAGCTTTTATTCTGGAAGACCCGTTAGAAACAGCTCCAAGGTTATTGGAAAAGATAGAGACATATGGTGAGATGGCTGGTTTGAAAATAAATAAAGATAAAACAAAGATTTTGACAAAGAACATGCTATTGAGACAAAGAGAAGAACTGGCAGATCTTTTGAAGATCCAAATTACAAATAAGGTTAAGTATCTGGGGATATATTTGACAGCAAGATGTAGCACACTAAAAGAGAATAATTATATTAAACTCAAACAACAGATAGCTACAGATTTGAAGAAGTGGGAAAACTTGCAATTGTCATTAATAGGGAGAATTTCAACAATCAAGATGAATATTTTACCTAGAATTTTATTTTTGTTCCAAACAATACCAATTAGGCTTGGAAAAGACTATTTTGAAGATTTAAATAAAATCATGTTGAAAGTTTATATGGCAAGGTAAAAAAGCAAGAATAAAGCTAAAGCTTTTGCAAGACGCTAGAATTAGAGGAGGTTTTGGCCTGCCTAATTGGGAATTGTATTATCAAGCTGCAAATTTAATGTGGGTCAAAGAATGGATAACATTAAGAAAGCATAGGTTGTTGACATTAGAAGGGCATGATTTGCTGTTGGGCTGGCATGCTTTTTTATGGTATAAGGGAACTAAAACACAGGGTTATTTTAGAAGACATTATATGTGGGAGTCTTTGTGGTTAAACTGGGAGAAGATAAAAAGACAATGTTATATGAAAATTCCAGTTTGGTTATCGACTATTGGAGCATTTTCCTATCCTATAATTTATAAGAAGGAACAAACAGTTAGATATGGGGAACTCTTGGATGAAAAGGGTGAACTTAAATTGATCCAAAACTTAGAGGAACAAGGTATAAGGATGAATTGGTTTTCATATGCGCAAATACATTCAAGGTATGATGAAGATTCTAAAACGGAGGGATTCTATGATAAGCAGACTGATTTAGATAAGATCTTTTTTTTTTTTTGAAACAAATTTTATTAATTTTAAAGATAAAACAACACATCATTAACCATTAAATACATAAACACATAAAACCTCTTAATATTGTAAATCCTTACAAGTCAAACAAAACAATATTTTTATACAACATAATTCCAATTTATCCCATCCCCATATGGACACGCAAATATCTTTCATCAAGTTTCTCATTATTTCTCTTTACTCCAATTCAATTTCATTTCTCTTCCATATTTATCCATTTTATAATCATCATATTCTTTTCTTTCTGACTTGTTTAAATTATTCTCATCTAACATTCCTCCAAGGTTTTATTGATTCTTTTTTCCTTTTTTTTAATAAAAAACAAATTTTGTTAGTTTTATCAAAAGCATAATACACAAACATACAAACACAAAACATAGACAAAACTACAAGATCTTTTCTGAAGGTTGTCTGTTCCCGGGTTAAAAACTCTTTACACAGACACAAATTCAAACATCATATTCAACCTAAGTCTCCTTCTATATCTTATTATCATTTTCTTTTTTATATATGTATATAAAAACCATTTTTATCAGTTTTCTAAAATCAATACACACAAAATCAAGGCATAACAGCTTATAAATTCTTTTCTAAAAAAATAATAATAATGATAGACCAATAAAACATAACATTTCCAGATTATAATATCAATATTTCATATAATATTAACTTCATATCTTATCCCTACTTCTCTTTTCCATCCAAATTATTTATCAATTAAAATTTTATTGCCTTTTATCAATATACAAAATCAAAAAAAAAAAAAGCATATATATCCTTCCATTATTACCATTTTCAACAACATTCTTTGTCTGTTCTATTTCCAAACATCCATTCATCTTTTTTCTTTTACTATACTTCTCCTGTAAACCAATTGGAGTTGCATCTATAACACATTACCTAACTTAAAAATACTACATATAAATCTTTCTTGGGATTCTGTTTAAAAAATTCTTAAAATTACATAATAAATTTTTTATTCTAAATATACATACATATAAAAACACACTCTTAAATACCCTCCAGAATCCCTCTTTTAATCTAAATTAAATTCACCCATTGTCTCTAAATAAACTTTTTTTCTTTAAATCTTGCTTCCCCCCATTAAGGCTTCTCCTCCCCCCTTTTCTCTCTTGCTTATTCTTCTCCTTGCCCTTTCTACCCCTTTGCTTTTTCCCTTCGCTTTTCTTGCTCCTTTTCTTTTGTTTTCTAACCTTGCCTCCATCTCTTCGCTCATTTTTCTCTCTTTTGGTTGTTTTTATAATTCTTAAAAAACCCTTTTTCTTATCCTTTTTCTCCTCCTCTCCAGAAGGAACCCATTGTTCATCAAAGATGGCTTCTTCTTCTTCTTCCTTGTCCCAGTCCTTCTGCTGCGTCAACTTTTCTAAGGAACATAACGCCATTTCTAAGAATTGGAACAAAGCGCCCAAAGTATCTTCTTTTTTATATTTTTGATATTCAATCTCTAGTTCATCCACAGAGAATGCCATTATGAAAAGGGAAACTTTTTCCAAAACAACCACAAGTATTTTTAATCCAAGACAATCAAAAGCAATTAAAAAAAGGAAAAAAAGAAAAAAGTTCCAAAAGTTAATACTTTTCTTCCTTCTTCTCTTTCTCTTTCCAAATTAATTTTTGATCAAAGAGGTCCAATTACCATATATCTTCTTTTGGGATCCACCAAGACGTTCTAGACAGTCTCCTCCTTTTTCAGTTTCTGCTCCAATTTTTCTTTCTCCCTTCCCACTTGCAATAACAATTTTAAATAATCAAAAATCCATACCTCCAGCAGAGATTTTCCAATTTCTTAAATTTTTCAATGTCCAAAAATCCCTTTGTCTCTTAGCTTAACTTTCAAAGCAATCCACTTTCAGTGTCTAATACATCCAAATATTTCTGCTTTTTCCGTGGGATGAGAGAGTAAAAAAAAAAAATAAAAAAAAAAGTTCCCTTTAACAGCTTCTCCGCCGCTTTCGATCTTCTTAGGGATACAATGTATCCTCCAGCAACAAGCAGCTCAATTCTAGGAGATTTAAAAGTTGTTACTTGACCCGGCTCAGACAGAACTTTCACTTTTCACACTTCCTCCAGCACAGTTCTTACCCGGTTGCTGGTTTCTTCGTGGCGGCCATTGCTGACCGCCGCTCCACCGCCTTGGGAAAAAGGGGTTTTCCCGGAGAAGGGGGGGGTCTGCGATGCCCCCACCTCCCTAACCGGCTCCCCTCTATCTTCAGCTGTCCCTACAGGGCAGCCATAACCCCCTGACCCATCTGGATCGGGGGTACCTCGGCAGCTAGCCAGCAGGAATCGCGAGCTGTCGCGAATTCCTGCTGCTCCGAAGCCACGCAAACCGGAAGTTTTTCTGATTTAGATAAGATCTTGATGGGTACTGATGAGAAGGTGATTAAAAAATTATATGGTTATTTACTGGGAATGAAATTAGAGGAAGAACAAGTCAAAGAAACTATGATTGTTTGGGGGAAGAATTTTGGATATGGGATTAATCTAGAAAAATGGCAGAAATTGTGGTCTCAAAATTATAAAATGACAATGTCAACAGCATATAAAGAAAACTTGTATAAGATGTTTTACAGGTGGTACTTTCCCCTGACAAGAATAGCAAGAATGTTGAAGAACAAATCTGAAAAATTCTGGAAATGTCATCAGATACCCGGCTTGTATTACCATATGTGGTGGACTTGTGAGGACGCTAGAAAATATTGGACAATAATTCTAATGTGGCTGGAAAAAATGACAAAGAAACATATAGACTTGAAACCAGAGATCTTCTTAATGGGAATTTTACCTGATATGTATTGTAAAGATTTGAAGTACCTGATTGTAAATGTATTGACAGCGGCTAGGATTGTATTTGCTAAAAATTGGAAGAATGAGAAAATACCATTACAGGAAGAAATTATTAAGAAAATATTGGAATGTGCTGAGATGAGTAGATTGACATTTGAAATTAGAGAGCAAGAGGATAAACAATTTTATGAAATTTGGGATCTTTTTTATCAATGGTTAGATGATAAAATACGATAATAGAATATTTAGAATGCTAGACAGTAAGGAATATCTTTATATTGCTATTTTGCTATTACTTTGTTATTTGACATTATATTTATAAAGGGTTTTTTAGGATTGATTTGATATGATTATATGATTTGTTATAGAGTAAACTGGTTTAAAGTATTGTTAGCTCATAAAGCATGAATGATTAAAAATACAGTAAAAAACTTCTTTTTTTTAGTGATATTAGGATATAAGTTTGGATTGACAATATGAGTTGTTATGTAACATAATTGTAATTGAGACTACAGAATGAATGCACAAAAATGATGAACCAACTGACACACTGGATGTACATATGAGAGTTGATGTTTTTATGTTTTGTTTGTCTTGTTTGTTTGTAGAAAATTAATAAAAAAAATTTCAAAAAAAAAAAAAACAGGAAATAGGATAAATGGAATACATATACACACATTATCTGAACATAAAATAATAAATGCTCCCTATTTTTAAATTGTTTGGGTAGATGGAATATCTAACAAATGTCATGAAGTATGAATTTGGCAAAGGTGGAAAGTGTTTTCTCCAATGAGGTGGAGATGAATAGATGTAAGAGTCTAATGCAGCAATCATATATCATATTGAGAGAAACTACTTGAGAATCATAGTAAAAAAATATGAAACATGAAAATATTTTTTTCTATAAATATTTACCTATTATTACTTTTAACTTATTAATCTCCCTGCCTGAAGTTGTGTGCAAATTCATGTCTGCTTTTCAAGAAATGAAGATGCAGTGTTGTTATCTGTTATAATTTGCATCCAGAGAATTATATAATGCCTCACTTTCTAGTTTAAAAGTGACCAAGTTCAAAAGTGAACAGGAAAGGTTGCAGGGCCAAGTCAAGCATCGACAGCAAGAGAAACAGAGGCAAAGATAACGAGTCCTGCAACAATTGAAATAAGTTCTGAATCTCCATCCCTACCTCAGCTTAAATCCTAGGATCAAAAGTTAATAGTGGAAGCGTGGTAGTTTTACAAACTCACTTATCTCTAATTATAACTGTGTCAGGTAATATATAGAAAGGGAATACCTTTCCTTCTCCTAGTTTGAAATTTCATATTTTTATCTTAAAAGTTATTTTATTGGACTGGCTTCAAAACAGTTCCACAGTCATCTAAAAGTAACTGGGCTTCTTGTCATTTGGGCTCAAAGGCTTATTTTAGTTGGTCTAATGCTTATTTCAGGAAATGAACACATGTTTTGCAGTCCAGCCTTAGGTCTGCTAAAAGAAGAAAAAAGTGAAATGATGATTTATGGGTTTAGTGACTGAAAAAGGTAGGAATTAAACAAGGGGCTAAAGGGATTTCTGGAATAGTTAAGAAGGAGGGGAGATGATGGGTTTGTTAATATCTGTTGAAAAGAAGGTTGGAAGCCATCTACTTAGTTTATTTAGTTGTTTCTCTTACTTGTTTGGAGAACAAGGTCAGCGTTGAAAAGTAATTAATTCCCATCTTTGCAGTTAGGTGGTAGGAAAACATACACATGCAGAAAATATGCTTGTTTTTCCAGCCGTATAAACATCTTCATAATAATTCAGGATGAAGGTTTTAAAATGTACACTTCATAAATAATACGTTACACAAATCCATCTAAAAAAGAGAACTTTATAACAGAACCACATAGCATAGCTGGCTGTACACTTTAGGTTAAAAGTAAAGCATATGTTTAAATGCTTCTCCCTTGAACAAGATAGAAGGAAGAAAGTCATGTGCTCCTAAAGATACCATGTGGCCTATTGCCAGGAATTGCAGAGAGAAAATGACCTTGGCTCATTTGTTAGAAGTGACAGGCACCATCCATCGTATTTGCCTGGGCTGTGCTATTTGAACCTGAATGTTTTTACTTGACAGCTTTATATAATTCTAATTTTATTTTCTTTGTCAATTTCCATCAGATTTTTCTAAGCCATAGTCGATACTGTACGTGCAAAATTAAAACAACACCCACAAAGCATGTGCTCCAGGCATGTGCTCTAAGCAGACTAGGTTGGGCTGGTTGGTAGAATATAATGGAACACCAACTGTGGTGAGGGGAGGAGCTCAAGCTGGGGGGATGAAGGAGAAAATTCAGTTGAAAAAGGGAGCAGGTAGGGCAGTGGGAGGTGCTACATTGGGATATCAGTTGCTGATAAAGAGAGGGAATGTGTTGGGAAGACTGGGAGTGAGGGAGAGGCTAGTTAGTAGGACTAGTGTCAGTAAGTCTACTGAGTTACCAGTGTCAGATGAACAAAATACAGCATGGAAGGTACTGGGAACCCTGTGTGTGTCTGTGTCTCTGTGTTTCTCTGTGTGTATGCACATGTGTGTGTGCATGTATCAGTACAAAAGACCAGGAACTGTTAAGAAAAGAATGAGATTAGTAGCCTTGGCCTATTCACTTCTCCTGGTTCCAGTTTTCGTAAACAGATTGCTCCAAGACTGTCTAAATGAAACTCCAGAATATGGTTACTGTACTGCATTCCATGTTAGAAAAGAAATATTTTCCTATTTTGTTCATAATCCTAGAAAAGTATTGTATTTTTTACTTTTTTATTAGTTATATGTGGTAGAGATTTTTTTTTTTTATTCAAAGAAATCATTGCCTTGAATTTTAATAAAGCAAATTCTGTAAGAATCTTAACTGATGGAATTAACCAGGCATCCAGCAATCTGAACTACCCACCTAGTGAGATCAATAGACAAATCAATCAGATTGATTGAAGAAGAACCTCTTAAAAGACGGGTCACAAAAACAGAACAACAAAGCATCACTGGTTGCTACCTACAGCTCACAATTCATGCCATTCAAATGTGCTATTATTCAGTTACAACCCATACTGGTCAATAACACTGCACTTTCTCAGAGACAGAGTCGCAGGACCATAGTTGCATACTGAAGGAGATTCCCACAAACAACCGAAAGAGCATGAAAATGATGCCATCATGGTTACCTGGAACAAACCCAAACCCAGTTGTGTCATTTTCTTCATAATTATACTAATTATACTAATAGCACCATAGCATGTCAACAAATTCCCATAGAAGACTAAAGGCATCAATAGAAAATAATATATGTAGTTCAGGGTTGAACTTTGAAGGCTGGTGCTCTCTGAGGTTGATTGTTTGCTTGTAGATGTTTCACCACCTGACTACTGATAATAGCCAGTACTAGTGAATATGAGGTTTTCTCCTTCTTTTTATACAGTGGCTTGGCCTGCCAGTGTTGTTGGGGTATAAGCTACTATATACAAAGAACGGAGCAAATCCCATACAGGTTGTCCTTGATACAATCATCATTTAGTGACTGTTCAAAGTTACAACAGCACTGGAAAAAGTGACTTATGTCTATTTTTCACACTTATGGCCATTCCAGCGTCCCCATGCCTATTCATCCTCAAAACAATGCTGTAGGGCCTCCAGGAAAACACCCAGATCTGCTAATGCTGTGGAACGTTCCCTGTGAAGATCAGCTACCCATTCACCGGCTTCCCCCTCCAAGACTCCCATTATGGCCACTACCATCGCCCAATGAGAGGGATACATTCTTCCATATAAATCTAAATGATTGATAATTTGTCCCAAAAATGCTTCCACCTGATTGGCATACCAATTGAAAGTAGCCTGCAATGGGGGAGGACCACACCTTCCCTGGAGTGGGCCCCATGTTGGCAGCCCAGACATTCTTTGGGGCTTGATCCATGATCTATTGGAATCCTGTCGCTCTTCTCCACAACTCCATTCTTGTGTCTCTGATGTTCTTCTTCCAGGAAACCCCTTTTTGAGCAGGGGGTGCAGCCACAGTATCATAGAAGTGTTGTGATTGATCACATAGAATCAATGTGATCAAAATTCAGATGCTTGGCAACTGGCTCATATTTATGATGGTTGCAGAGCTTCGAGGTCATGTGATTACTTTGCAACCTTCTGACAAGCAAAGTCAATGGGGAAGCCAGATTCACTTAACAGCCATGTTACTAACTTAATAACTGCAGTGTGTAAGCTTTAAAATTCACTTAACAAGAAATGTCATAATTGGGCATTTTAATAACTATCTCATTTAAGAACATAATTAAGAACTATCTCACTTAAGAACATAAGTTTTGGGCTCAATTGTGTTCATATGTCGAGGATTACTTGTACTCACTAGCATTGATGAAGTACTAGGCTGGGTGATGAAACATGTCTACAAGCAATTAAGCTAAGAGAGCACCAAGGATTACACTGTTCAACCCTGAACCATATACTTCATTTTTTTGCACTATAAGACACATTTTTTCCCTTCTAAAAAGTGGATGGAAATGTCTGTGCATCTTATAGAGTGAATGTTGCCAAAGCCATGCCCACCCACCGGCCCCCACCCTTCAACTTCTATCTCCCAGCAATTTGCTTCCTTGCAGCAAACAGAAAACAGCCCGATCATCTTCACAGCCTAATTTAGCACAAGCAGCTGATTGTTGGATCTGGTTACTGGAATACTGACGATCAGCTATTCCAGACTGCAGGGATTGCCACTGCCCATCACTGCTGCTGCCGCCCATCACCACCACTGCCTATTGCCGCCTCCGCGTGCCCCCTTTTAGGCCTCTGCGCATCCCATTTTCCAGGCTGTGGGGATTGCCGCTGCCAATCACCACTGATCTCTGCCATCTGGAACAGGCCAAAAACAGGATGTGCGGAGGCCAAAAATTGGGCATGCGGAGGCCAAAAACGGGGTGTGAAGATGCCCAAAATAGGATGCATGGAGGCCAAAAATAGGGTGCATTGAGGCAGCATTAGGCAGCAGTGATGATGGGTGGCAGCTGTGGCAATGGGTGGTAGTGATCACTGCAGCCTGGAACAACTGATTGGTGGTATTCTGGGAGGCTGATCCAACTACCAATCAGCTGCTCATGCTAAATCAGGCTGTGCTGAAGCTAACCAGGCTGTTTGCTGCAAAGATAATTTTATCAGGAATTGTAAATACTTTCTCTAGCACTGATGGTGTTACTCAGTTTGGATACTGAAACATCTGCAAGAAAACAGCCAAGCTCAGAGAGCACCAAGGACACCTCAAAGCCTTTTCTGAAAGTCCCTTCAAGGTCATGAGATTACATATAAGGATGGAAATGTAAGACAATAAATGTAGGTTTCAGTTTGTATGTTGCATCCCTTATTTATTTCCTCCATAAAGAGAAAGGATATTGTATTCCATGTTTCTATGAGAAGCAATAGTGACACACTGTGGTAGACAACTTTATTTTGATGTGTTCTCACCAGTGATTGGGACTTGAAGATATCACCCAAGCTTTCTTTACCCAAGTAAAGTTCATTTCTTTATTAATTTTAGCAGATTTCAGATTGCTCCCAATGTATTCATCATACCCTTAGCTGTATCCTGTCAGGATGTGACATAACATTTTATAACGTGATGCTACATGTTATATAATGCTTTAAATTAAAAAGAAAAGAAGAAATCAAGACAGTTCTTTCAAAGAAACACTAAGTAGTTAATGTGAATATTTGGGGTAATTGGCTCTCCAAAGAGAGAGGGATCATTATTTCAGGTTCCCTAGTGAGTGTTAATTAGTCTTATTGCCTCCTTGGTTCACAAAAGAGGATGTTGCTAGTACTGCTAAATCTATAATGACACATACGGTTTTTGCAACATAGGTATTTTAAAATAAGATGACTGACAGTCAGGTAATTCTATTCATAACTGAGCATGCTTACAAAAGTCAGTTGTATTGTATGGACTGCTTCACATGTGATGAATTTTCAATGTTAAAGTTATTCCTGGGTAGACTTTTGCAGGTGAATCCTAAGCAAAGATAATCAAGTGTGATTATTATCATAAATTTATCTGATTGGCTGCATGTAAACATACACTTAAGAAAGATATTTAGCCAAACACATTATGCATTTCCCAATGCATAAAATAGCTGAAAATGACCCAATCCAAATGCTGTTTTTTGTTTATTTATTTATTTTCCTCTTCAAACATTTCAGAGTAGTTTATAGAATACAACAATGAACTACTTCATATCAAAAACAAAGGATGTTCCCAGAAAATCTATGGTGCTTCAGAATTCTCTCCCCCCCCCGCAGTGTGTGTGTGTGTGAGAGAGAGAGAGAGAGAGAGAGACAGAGACAGAGACAGAGAGTGAGAGAGAGAGAGAGAGAACACATTCTAGTTTTGAGAGAAAAATACATTAGAAGAATCCTTCTGCGTCCATATCTGCCAGCATCTCAGATTATTTCTTTCCCAAACTATGAACTCTGACATCATGGTTAGAGCGGTGATAGTGAAGTGTAGTTTGTGTTTTCCTTCAACAACAAAGGTGACTGAAGCAAGTACTGGAGCACACAACACCTTCCTTGGAAGGCAAAATTACAAAACTGTGTTCCACTTATTTTGGCCACGTTATGCAGTGGAATTCACTACAGAAAGCAATTATGTAAAGAGTTAGCGGAAAAAGGAAACCAGGCCACCAAAGAACATGGTAGCTGGATATCATCAAAGCTGACAACAGCCAGAGTGTATAATATCTCAAAGAAGCAATGCAAGATTGGAAGATATGGAGAGAACTGGCCCATAGAATCTCCAACAGTTGGATATAACTGAATGGATAACATCATCATCATCATCATCTTCATCATCTTCATCTTCATCATCATCATCTTGATGTTTAACCATCAAAGACTAGGATTACCTGTTTTGGTACCCTAAAACCTGCACACGGCTTTTCAAGGGTCCTCTCAATAACTAGTGACAACCATTGTAGATCATAGAGAAACTCTGCAATAAATCAGAGGATCTGTCCATGGAGAGTCTGGTATGAGTGCTTGTGCAATTTAGAACTTCAGCCACAGTTTTTGTAAATGGAAGGATAACAATGCTGATTTCCCTGTGCTGTGTTTTTTGTTTTGGTAGATTTTTGAGGAATCCAGTTCCTCCTCATTTGTGGCATTTATAGTGATTGTCTACTTGCTTTCAAATGCAGATTCCATTTGGCATTGCAGGGTTTTTTTTTTTCATAAGTCCATATGTGCAGCATATGGCATTGCTGAAATATACAGCATTTAGTTTATTCATATTCAACTGTACAGGACCACATGTTGATAATGAGCCCATTCTGTGACACAGCTCTAAAAAAGCATTTGGAAATTTTTCTTTTTAATGTATTTCTTTCCACATTATTTTTCCTCCTTCTGACAATACTGATCTGTTGCCTCAGGCACTGCGAAAATCATACCACAATATTAGCTGACAATTGCATGTATATTTATACTGATATTCTGATATTACCATGTTGTTAAAAACAAAAAAAATCTGGCAAAACAATATGTAGCTAAATTTATTTCTTCCTGATGAGAACAAATAATGTAGGCAGCAAAGGAGATTGCTGCGAGAATCCATTTGTTTTTCATGCATAGCCAGATAGGTTTATACTGTATAGCATGGGGCAATCTTATACATACACTTTATTTTAAACTTAATGTAGGGTTACTATATTTACCAATTTCCCTAATTAGGGACTTTTTTGCCCCAGCTATGTTTGGTTGGTTGGAAAATAAGAATTCTTCTGGCATCGATGCTCCAGGCGCAAGTGTTTGAAATGGAGGTGCAGAGATTGATGACAGCAAATAGCATTAAGCATTTCTGTAATGGTAGTAACTGTGATTTTAGGCAGCAAAGTTAGCTGATGGAAACTTGAGTTGAAAACAAAACTTCAAATCCAATTCTCTCTACTGGGGGAAAAACCACCAGTGATTTAATGAGCTATTTGAAGTGTCATTTTTGTAGAAGAGCACCAAGAAATAAATTCAATATGTCATACTATGCACTATATAAACACCATCTTTTCACAAACTCCTCTTTTACAAACTTAAGTTTTTTATGTCAGACGATTTGAAACCAAGCTTTGGAGGACTCTTTTGTCCAACTATCCTTTATATAGTTGGACAATAGCTTCTAATTACCAAATTACTGTGTATCTTTCCAACAGACCTACTTCTTTAGACTCTAAACCTAGAAATCATGAGAAAAAACAGAGGACATTTTTCCCTGCCCCATATGCCACTAAAACAAAAATGAAATACAAATGTACTTTCAAATTACAATTCTCAGGATTTCTTCCCTATGCGACTGTTCAGACTGCTGGAGACTTACATATTTCCTTTTTTTTAAAAACAAATTTTATTAATTTTACAGAGAACACAATAAAACATAAACAAAACTAAAAGATCTTTTCTGAAGGTTGTCTGATCCCGGGTTGAAACTCTTCACACAGACACAAATTCAAACATCATATTCACTTTATATATCCTTCCATATCTTATTATCATTTTCTTTTTTATATATATATATAAACCATTTTTATCAATTTTATATAAACAATGCACAAGGCATAACAGCTTATAAGAGACCGAACAATGGGGACCGCAGCGGAAACAACAACCCGGCGAGGTCGACCGAGGCCCAACCCGAGACGACCACCCACCAGGGCGACTTCCACTCGGCATCGGGCACTTCCGAGGACGAGGAGAACATCCATCGCCTCCAGACAGGCCGCGACCCATGGAACCGTCGGGGTTGTAAGTCGAGGACCAACTGTGCCGGTTGCGGCGGTGACCACCCCAGGTCGGAATGCCAGTTTTTCGAATCGATCTGCCAGCATTGCAACAAGAAGGGACACATCGCCCGTGTTTGCCGCCTAAAGAAGAATCGCAGCCCGGCACGATGGGACCAGAGCGACCGGAGGAGAGAGAGCACACCACCCCGGACCAGAGATCGCCCCTCGGACAACAGATGGGACCGGAACGGACGATCCCTGTGAGGCGGCGATAACCGGCGAAGAGAGGATACCCATCAGACGGTCACCATTGGCCACGCCATAACCCATGACGTCCGGAAGGTCCACGTGGAGGTAGGCATCGAGGGTCAGCCATGCAAAATGGAGGTGGACTCCGGGTCCTACCTCTCCATGATAGCATGGCATGAAATAAAGCGCTTGGTGCCTACCCTCCAAAGGAGGAACCTAGACAGCCAGAGACTCATTGTAAAGGACTACCAGGGAAACTGCATCCCGGTAGTTGGAACCAAACACTTCAACATCACCTATAAAGGGCACACCGAAAGGCTTCCCCTGACAATCATCGACCACGACCGCCCAAGCCTACTAGGACTACAATGGTTCGCCCCGCTCGACATCGCACTCACGGGAGTCGACCACGTCACCGACGACAGCTGGGAGCAGCAACTGGCCCGGGAATACCAAGAGGTCTTCGACGGAAACCTAGGCAAGTACTGAGGGCCCCTTATATCTTTCAACCTAGACCCAAACGTCCGCCCAAAACGTCTGAAACCAAGGCGGGTGCCATTCGCACTGAAACCCAAGATAGACGAGCAAATTGACAAGCTCGTCAAGCAAGGGGTCCTACAGCCCATAGACCACGCCCAGTGGGAGACCCCCATAGTCACCCCGATCAAGCCCGATGGGTCGGTGAGGATCTGTGGGGACTATAAGGCCACCCTAAATGGCACGCTACAACAAAGCGCCTACCCGGTCCCAGTAGTGCAACACCTACTGCACTCACTGGGAGGGGGCAAGGTTTTCGCCAAGCTCGACCTCGCCCAGGCATACCAACAGTTGCCAGTCGATGAGCAAACGGCAGAAGCGCAAACCATAGTCACCCACCGGGGGGCATTCAAATGCAACCGACTCCAATTTGGAGTCAGCATGGCACCGGGCATATTCCAAAGCCTAATGGAAAGACTATTGCAAGGCATCAAGGGGGTGGTACCTTACTTCGATGACGTCCTAGTGTCGGCAGCCAACCAAGCCAAACTAGAGGGTCGCCTAAGGGAGGTCCTAACCAAATTTAAAGAGACCGGGCTGAAAGTCAAGAGGGAGAAATGCCAGCTAGGCACGGAATGAGTAGAATTCCTAGGATACCTCCTAGACCGTCATGGCATTCACCCCACAAACAAAAAAATCAAGGCCATCAAAGAAGTCCCCACACCCAAGTCAAAGACGGAACTACAGGCGTTTCTGGGGCTACTGAACTTTTACAATGTTTTCCTGCCCCAAAAGGCGACGGCGGCGGAGCCCTTGCATAGGCTCCTGGACAAGGCGGCGACCTGGACTTGGGGGAAACGCGAGCAAGTCGCCTTCCAAAGAACGAAGGACCTCCTCACTTCGGATGCCGTCCTCATACAATATAACGAGACCCTACCTCTGGCCGTCACATGCGATGCATCACCCTTCGGCGTCGGCGCTGTCCTCAGCCATACCCTCCCCGACAGAAAAGAAGCGCCCATCGTGTTCTTTTCGAGGACCCTCACCAAACCGGAGCGGAACTACAGCCAGCTGGACAAAGAGGCTCTGGCTATCGTTGCCGCCGTAAAACAATTCCACGAGTATCTCTACGGCCGGACTTTCACCATCATTACCGACCACAAGCCGCTGCTGGGAATCCTTGCAGGAAACTGGGCCACCCCGAACATTCTGTCTCCCCGAATGACAAGGTGGTCCGAGTTCCTGGCAGCCTACAACTACGGACTCATACACAGACCGGGTAAGACGATCTCCCATGCAGACGCCTTAAGCCGCACGCCGCTACCGGAACCTGACACCGACCCAGCACCCACGACGACCACCCTCAGCATAGAGACTCTACCCAACCTGTCCATAACAGCGTCAGACATTGCCCGAGAGACTAATAAAGACAAACGTCTGGCGCGGGTGTTGCATTGGGTAGAGAAAGGGTGGCCGGAAAGGGACAATGACGAGTCCGTCAAAACATTCAGAAACCGCCAAACGGAACTCTCTTTATTAAAAGGGTGCATACTATGGGGCGATAGGGTGGTCATTCCAGAAAAGCTACAAGGGAAGGTCCTGGAACTGCTACACGAGGGGCACCCTGGCATCGTTAGGACTAAAGCCCTGGCCAGAAGTTACGCTTGGTGGCCAGGGATGGACAAACAAATAGAGGCCTGGGTTGCAAGGTGCCAACGATGCCAGGAAACTAGGCCAAGCCCACCCACAGCACCCGTCCTAGAGTGGGAAACCCCAAGGGGACCTTGGTCTAGGATTCACATAGACTTCGCTGGGCCCACAAAAGGACACACCTTCCTCATAACAGTTGACGCTTACTCCAACTGGCTGGAGGTAAGCAACATGAAGACGACAACCACGGAGGCCGTGATCAAGGAACTCTGCAAACTCTTTGCAACACACGGCCTCCCAGACGTCGTCGTCTCCGACAACGGGCCCCAATTCACCTCGCTGGAATTCGAAAAATTCTTAGCGGAAAGGGGCATCCGCCACGCGCTGACAGCACCGGCGCACCCAGCGGCGAACGGTAGGGCGGAACGGATGGTCCAATTCACTAAGAAGACCATCCGGAAAATAGACCACGGGGAGATCCAGGAGAAAATAAACAAACTACTCTTCACCCAACACATAATCCCAAATACCACAACGAATAAGAGCCCAGCCAAACTATTAATGGGCAGGAAACTTAGGTCCCCACTCGACAGGTTACACCCCACGAATAACCCGGAGAAGCCCCCAGACTCAAACAGCAAACACCGAACCTTCGCACCCGGCGACCCCGTACACGCAAGAAACCTGACGGGAGACCCACTATGGATACCGGCCGTCATCACACAAACAACAGGCCCACACTCGTACCGGCTACAAACAGCAGACGGACGAGCGTGGAAACGCCACATCGACCAACTAAGGTCGAGGACTACCAAACAACAAACCACCGACGCACAAACAGGCGAAACCAACCCCCACAACACAAACCAAGGGGGAAGGGAATACCCAGGGGACCAAAACCAAAGAAGAATAAACCAGCCGTACTTACCAGAAAGCAGCCATCACGACCCCTCGCCGGGAAGAGACAGCCAGGCCAGCTCGACCGACCCAGAAAGACCGAGCGGGAGGGGTGAAACCCACAGCTCAACCAACCCGGGAGGCCCAGGAGGGAGCTACGGAGAGCAGCCCGGCCCGATCGACCAGCCGGTTCCCACGACGGCAGCAGGAGCAGCAGAGATCCCGACTGAACTGGGACCCAACCTACGACTGAGCTGCGCAGGTCCAGTAGGCTCAGACAGAGCCCCGCCTACCTACGTGACTACGCGACGTAAGGACTGAACCAAGAGGGGAGGGGTGTTCTGTCCTTAATTAGCATTCTTGAGATCCCCGCGCTTTGATTGGCCAAAGCGCGGGGCACTCTGATTGGTCAGGCGAGCCACGCCGATTGGCTCGCTTAGAATCTCCCGCGATTGGTCCATTCGGATCGCGGGAGATTCAAAGTGGTGCTATTGGCCGCGGCCGCCGCGGCTAAAAGAATAAAAGCCGCGATCTTTTTCCCTTTGCCCCAGTTCGGTTCCAACCTCAAATAAAGAGCATGATTTGAAGTCACCGACTCCTGGCATCATTTCGCGGACACAACACATTGTTTTCTGCAAAGTGATATCATTTAAAAAGAAAATGGATTAAAAACATTAACCTGTTAATATTATGAAACACAATTCAATCGGCTTTGCTAGCACAGTGATGCATTTTCAAGAAGTACAGCAAAACTTTCCAATGGCTAGATGCAGAAATTTTTGTGTGCAAGGTCTATTAATTTTGGGATCAGAATAGATTTACTATTTTTTTTCTATTGTCATAAGTAATTCATATGAAAAGAGCAGATAACATAGAGGAAAGGAATCTGCTAAATATGTGCAGGATCTTAGAAACTAGATATCTTCAAAGCTGACTTTGGAAAGAGTGAGATTAGGTACTGCTTCTGTAGAATCTTCTATGATTTTCACTATCTCATGTCATACAACTTGGATCTAAAGTACATTTTTCTTTCTTGATTTTAAGCAACCTTTAAATATACTGTTAAAGCAAAATAGATTTCTGCAGAAGAACATCATAAGTCTTTCAGAATCTGAAATGCCAATGTCATAGTGTCTATAAGACTGATTAAATAGATAGATATTAAACCAAAATACTTTTAATAAAGTATCCTAGTCTGAAATAGCTTTATGTATTTATAATCACTTTCCTTGTTAATAGGAATTGATTGCTAAAAAACCTTAAAAGTGTAACTTATATTTACATCTTTTTCTGTAAATCCATCAACCTTAGTCCTGTTATCACATCATTCTTTTCTTTTCTTTTCCTTTCTTTTCCTCTCACTTTCCAAATTAGAGGTGCTAGCAAATCTGCACAGCTACCAGACCTTCCTTGTCATTCAATTGCTTAGTAGCTCTAAGCTTCTTGTGCTTGCATTATTTATAGCATTTCTTAAAGTCCCTTGGCTGGGCTTGAAGAATATATCTTTATTTTGCGTATGCATTGGGTTTTTTTATGGGAATGTGGCCATAGATATTTAAAACACAAACTGTATCTCTGAAAGAGATTGGCTATTATTACCGTAGTAGGACTCTAAATATATCATTTTTCTGACATTCTGCAAACATACTGAACTTTTAGTGTTACATTTAACTTAATTAGTAAGATTTTAAACCAAAAAAAGAAATTTAGTCCAATAATAGCATATTTAAAAATCCAGATATATCTCCTTGTCCCATTTTCCACTGTAATTTTTAATAACTGTGTATCATTTTCTAGTATCCTCTTCTGATATAAGATTTTATGATTATGGATCTAAGGACATTATTTCTGACTATGCTTTCTATTTCTAAGCTTAGTCAGGTTTTTCATACTCAAATTTTCATCATAATTCAATATAAAGGCTTGAGAGGACTTTATAGGAACAACAGGGAACAAGGATTTTAGTAGGTTGGAATGTCTCTTTTACATAATTTATTTTGCTCCAAAAATGATAATGGGGAAAAAAAAAAATCAGCATTTCAGGTAGGAAGAGAAATGTTCTGGATTTCCTCCTGGCAGGGTCAGTTTTTTTCTTTAAAAAAGACTGAAGATGTGTGCTTTTGTATTACCCAGAAAAAATGTGCCATTGGCAAAATTGAGCTGCAGTTCAAAGTTAAATATATAAAAGAGATTCTTCCCATATATGGAAGGCATTTGTTGAAGACATTCCTTGGGGAGGCACACCTGGCACACATAGTTCTTTTTTGTGCATTACAGTGGGATAATAGCATGATATGCTTTATAAACTATATTCTATTATTTTTCCATTGAATAATGTTAAGTAAGTTTGCAGTCCAACCATAGAACTTTAGTAATTGTTAGTGGATAGATAGATGGATGGATATATGGATGGAAAGACCAATGTCAGACAGATGACAGATGAAAACATATATTAGACAGTACAAAACTTTCTCAAAGGCTTTCCTTGTCTTCTGCTAGGACTGACAGGTAAATGAAGTGGTTGGAATAAATATGCTTGTGAAGATGATCTTGAAGCAGTTGAGCCAGCCTTCTAGAGGACATGCCTATTTCAAATCTTTGAGTAGAGACACTTGGTCTGTGCCAATGCTTCTATGAAATACATAAACTTTTAAATGCTTTGCATAGCCCCAATAGAGAGAAAGAGAGCCAAGTATAGTGGTTAAGGCAACAGACCTCTTCACTTTGTCTGTCCCACTCCTTACACAGCACAGAGATGGTCTTAGCCCTCTTCCTCAGTTGCCTTGTTATTTCCTCTTTAGGGCATTCCGCTAATACTTGAGCTATCTGGCCTGTCTTCCTTGTCCAAAGGCCCCAATGCCATCTCAGAAGCACTGCCTGACATGAAATATGAGAACAGAGAGAATTTTAGATAGCAGCAGTTCTTAACATGGAAGGTTTTAGGACAATGGCTACCGAGCTCAGCTAAGCAAGTCCTACTCTTGCCAGGAGACCTGCTGAAATCAGACCACTTCTTTTCATGGCTTGCTTCATGTAGGCCAACATACAAATGTCCTGATGGGCATCATCCTTGGAACTTACAAATGTAAAACCTGGGACATATATTGGAAAATCTCCAGAATGCCAGCAAATCCAATCCAGAAAAAAAGAAAGAAAAGTTAGTTTTTACCAAATATTCCCCAAAGCTTTTTGGGGATAAAAATTTGGCAAGACCAAATGAAGTGACTTGACTTTTCACAACAGCTTATCTTGGGAGTTTGTACTCTCTTGAAACAAAGCATCACTGGTAACATTTGAAATTATTGCATGTGACAATCAAAATGAATGAATTAAACATTGTAGTCTCTTATGAGAAATAAGAAAAGAGAATGACTAAATGTGTCTCTACTTACCCAAATTCAGTAATGTTTTGAAAATAAATGCTTACAATTTGTAGCATAAAGTTATTTTTAGCACTCTAGAAAGCTATCTTACTTGGCCTATCGTGTTTGATAAATTTCAGATGCCACTGCTGTTTTAATTACATCAACATAAAGATGGTTAATTGAACTTGTGGGAAGGCAGCAATTTGAATGATCCATAATTTCTTAGGCTGCCAAACATTTGGCATGTCAATCAATAGGATATGATTCTTTGAAGCTGATCATAAATTACTTAAATATTGATTGAGTTGCCAAATTGTCAACTGAACACTGCATTGCAGCTGACATCAGTTAGTGGCCCAGGAAAAAGAAGATATACATGTCCCCTTATGGGCTATCTACAAATGATTAATTGAATAATAACACATGATAATAAAAATAAAAACATAATTTATCTCCATATATTTTGTTGTCACTACCATTTTACATACTTGTATTGCATTCAACAGAGTGATTACTTTTCCAATAGCCATAAGTCAGGCCATTAGCGAAGTCCAATCAATAGCTGAGGAGAAATATGTGGTTTGTGCCTGGACAGTACCACAGACTTCAACTAAATGTTCCAGAAGGGAAAAAGGCATGCAACTGTTTCTATCTGATTTGGATAATTAGAGTTATTGCTTGTTGCTAAAATATACTTGGGAAAGAATAGAAAGTTGTCATATTTCCCTTTGGTTTTCGATAGCTTGAATCCCTCAAAAAAATGGGCATATAGTTATGTTTCCCACCATAACACTGTTTGGGAATTTGACTGTGGGACTTTATTCCCCTTACAATATACTATTTAAGACATAAAGTACTAGTACTTCATAAGCTTTCTTGGATTTTTGAACTGCAATATTGTTATGTCTGGATGGTGGGTCCCAAGGAGAGACGAGACTCGAAGTAGTGACAACAGTTCTTTATTAGGAAATCAGATACTGAGACAAAACTCCCAGCCACGGCAGCTCTTTTTATAGAGCTGGCTGCGGCTAGGCAGCCTATGACATGCTTTTGAGCTTGCCGTGCTTGGTTTTACGCAATCGCGGCAGCCCGAATATGAACCAATCAGAACGCTTAGTATTGTCCAATCACGGCCCAGCTTTTCCAGACCAATAGGAATGCAGGCCTACAAGCCTGCTAGTATGAACACCCCTCCCCTCTTGGTTCCGTCCAAGGGGTGTTTGTTCATTTTCCGAACTTGGGGTTTTCCCCTCCCTCTGATTTCTTGGTTAGAGTCTGTGAGGGGGGAAGTGGCCAGCCTGGATCTTAGCTGGTCAATATGACGTTTCCACAACGTCCCATCAGTGGTCTCGAGCCGGTAGGAGCGGGGGCCTGTGATTTGTGTGATTTTTGCAGGGATCCAAAGCGGGTCCCTTGTAAAGTTTTTGGCAAAAACAGTGTCTTCTACCTTGAAGGCGCGGTGCTTGCTGCTGGAACCAAGGGGTTTTTCTGGACTGTAAGCAGGGTGCAGGTGGTCTAGAGGTGATCTGAGTCTTCTGCCCATTAGTAACTCTGCTGGGTTCTTGTTGGTGGTGGTATTCGGTGTGATATGTTATAGGAGAAGCATCCTGGTGATCTTCTCATGTATGTTGCCATGTTCCATTTTGTGCAGAGTTTTTTTTGTAAATTGAACCATGCATTCAGCTCTACCATTCGCCGCCAGGTGAGCTGGTGATGTCAATGCATGTCGGATGCTGTGGTCTGCCAAGTATTGTTCAAAAGCCAAGGCGGTAAATTGTGGCCCATTGTCAGAAACGATAACATCTGGCAGACCATGCATGAAGAAAAATCTATTTAATTTCTTGATGACAGCTTCCGTGGTGGTCGTCTTCATTGTGCTCACCTCGAGCCAATTTGAATAAGCATCAACAGTAATTAAGAAGGTGTGCCCCTTGGTCAGCCCCGCGAAGTCAATATGGATGCGCGACCAAGGACCTCTGGGTGTTTCCCATTCTAATGGTGGGGCTTTAGGGGGAGCCGAGTGAGTCTCTTGGCATCTGTTACAAGCGGCGACCCAGGTTTCAATTTGCTTGTCCATGCCTAGCCACCAAGCATAGCTCCTGGCCAGGGCTTTCATGCGCATAATACCAGGGTGCCCGTCATGCAGCAAGTCTAAAACTTTTTTTCTGTAGTGTCTCTGGTATTACTACTCGGTCTCCCCACAACACGCAACCTCTTTGTGAAAAGAGTTCAGTTTGCCGGTTTTTAAAGGGTTTAAAAAGTTCGTTTGGCTCGGTTTCTGGCCATCCCCTTTCCACTCAGCTGAGAACTCGTGCCAAGCGTTTGTCCTTTCTGGTTTTGTGGGCTATGTCTTGCACGGTTACTGGTGGCATGGGTATCATTTCAATTTGCAAGACTGGTAATGTGGGTGCTGGGTCTTCTTGCAAATCTGGCAAGGGGGAGCAGCTTAAGGCGTCGGCGTGAGAGATAGTCTTGCCAGGGCGATGTATCAATTTGTAATTATAAGCGGCTAGAAATTCAGACCATCTTGTCATTCTAGGTGACAAGATGTGTGGAGTGGGCTTGTCACCTGCCAATATGCCAAGTAGGGGCTTATGGTCTGTAATAATGGAAAATGTCCTACCATAAATGTATTCGTGGAATCTCTTTACTGTGGAAACGATGGTGAGGGCTTCTTTGTCCAGCTGGCTATAGTTCCTCTCTGGCTTGGACAAGGTTCTGGAAAAGAATGCAATGGGGGCTTCCGTTCCATTTGGTAAAACGTGGCTCAGGATGGCGCCAACCCCGAAAGGCGATGCGTCGCAAGTGACAGTCAGTGGTAGTGTTTCATTATATTGCATGAGGACTGCGTCTGAAGTCAAAAGGTTTTTTATCTGGTGAAAAGCGTGCTCTTCTCACTGTCCTCATATCCAGAAAGCCTTTTTATCAAGGAGTCTATGCAGAGGTTCTGCGACAGTTGCTTTCTGGGGTAGAAAAATGTTATAGAAATTTATGAGTCCAAGGAAGGCTTGGAGGTCCTTTTGTTCTTTGGTCTGGGGGAGTTTTTGATGGCGTTCAATTTTTTATCTGTGGGGTGAATTCCTTGTTTATCAAGGAGGTAGCCAAGAAATTCAACCCTTTCAGTGCATAATTGGCACTTTTCCTTTTTCACCTTGAAGCCAGCGTCTTTGAATTTCTGTAGGACCGCCCTCAGTCGTTTTTCCAATTGCTTTTTTGGTAGGGGCTGCTATCAAAACATCGTCGAAATAGGGCATGACTCCTTTAATTCCCTGCAGCAATCTCTCCATTAAACTTTGAAAAATGCCTGGTGTGAGGCTGACCCCAAACTGGAGCCGGTTACATTTGAACGCCCCTCTATGTGTCACTATGGTTTGGGCTTCGGCGGTTTCAGCATTGACTGGCAGTTGTTGATAAGCTTGAGCCAGGTCAAGCTTTGCAAAGATTTTGCCACCCCTAGTGAGTACAGGAGATGTTGGACTACGGGTACCAGGTAGACGCTCTGCTGCAATGTGTGGTTGAGGGTGGCCTTGTAGTCACCACAAATTATCAGGGAGCCATCAGGTTTGATGGGGGTGACAATTGGGGCCTCCCAACGGGCATGATTGATGGGTTCTAACATGCCTTGTGCTATTAGTTTGTCTAATTGTTCGTCTATTTTAGGCTTGAGTGCGAAAGGCACTCGGCGCAGTTTGAGACAGATGGGAGCGATGTCAGGGCTGAGATTAAAGGAGATAGGGGACCCCTTGTACTTGCCTGTTCACTGAAGACTTCTTGAAAGTCCTGGATGAGCGTTGCTTCCCAGTCTTCGTCTTCTGTGTGGTTAATGCCTGCCATCTCAATCCCCAACGGTGCGAATCACTGCAACCCAAGTAGGCTGGGTCGGTTTTTATCAACAATTGTGGGTGGTAGGATGGTGGTATGGTTTTTGAATGAAACTTTAAAATGTCTAGTGCCATTGACCATAATGCGATTACCTTGATAGTCTCTTAATATTAGCTTCTGGTTGCTTAGCTCTTGGAGGCGGATGCTGGAAATTAATCATTTTATGGTCCTCCAGGAGACCCTAGAGAGGGAGGAACTGGAGTCTACCTCCATAGTGCAGGGTTGATTCTCAATGGTGACCTCTGCACGTATCTTTCATACATTTATGGATGAAGCATGGCCGATGGTGACTGTTTGGTGCGTTTCTTCTTTTCTGGGTACCTCGATGAACTTCCTGGGTCAGCTGTACCAGTTCTACCGGCTGTCATTATGGCGGTCCGGGTTCATGGTGTGGGTGCCATCACTTCTTCTTGGGCTGTTTCCTCATCGTCGGGGACTGGAATTTCGTTTGTTGCGGCATACTTTGGCAATATGCCCTCATTTTTCGCAAAAACGGCAAACAACATCCAGGAACTTACATTTGGAATGCGGGTGATTTCCTCCGCAGCTGGCACATTGGTAACTCGACTTACGACAGCGCCAGTCTCATTACTCGCGTTTTGAAGTCTGTGTATTTCTTCCTCTTCGCTGTCAGAAGGGGATTCGATGTTGCCATGGTGGGTGGATGCTGCATGTTTTTCTGCTGTGGTTGTCATCTCGCTGGTGGGTTGGCGGTCAGTTCCATTTGAACGCCGCATTTGCGCTGCTGACTTATGGGTGGCCTTGGCTGCGGTGGCTTTGGCTATGGCGTCAGCGAGGGAGATGTCCCCTTTAGCCATCAGCCTGCTTTGGAGAGTTGGGTCTTTCAGGCCGAGGACGACTCGGTCATGCATGGCCTCGTCTAGATTGGTGAATCCGCACAAACCTTCGAGGTTTCTCAGGTCGGCTACGAATTATCTGATGCTCTCACCCTCGCGCTGATCCCTCTGGTAAAAGTCATGCTGACGGATGAGGATCGGCACTGCCAGGGCGTAATGGTTCCTGAGGATGGGAGCTAAGGTATCCCATTCCATTGTCTTGACGTCTGCGGGCTTTGCGAGTGCCTTGGCCATTTTAAAAATGACGGGTCCACAGTGTGTTAGAAAGACCACTTGCTTCTTGCTGCTGGTGGCGTCCTTCAGGTTGTTTGATTCCAAAAACATTTGGAAACGATCGATGTAGGACTCCCAGTCCTCGCTGGCCGGATTGAACGGTGTGGGTGGCACGACGCTGCTGGCCATCTTGCTGGTCATCTATGCGCTTTCTGCTACATGCTAGTCAGCTCTCAGTATCCCATCCTCATCGCCAGTGTTATTTCTGGGTGGTGGGTCCCAAGGAGAAACAAGACTCGAAGTAGTGACAACAGCTCTTTATTAGGAAATCAGATACTGAGACAAAACTCACAGCAGCTCTTTTTATAGAGCTGGCTGCGGCTAGGCAGCCTACGACATGCTTTTGAGCTTGCCGCGCTTGGTTTTACCCAATCGCGGCAGCCCGAATATGAACCAATCAGAACACTTAGTATTGTCCAATCATGGCCCAGCTTTTCCGGACCAATAGGAATGCAGGCCTACAAGCCTGCTAGTATGGAACAAATATAATGGTTGCATTTTATGCCAGGCTACTTGCATCTAAATAAGTTGAACCTATTTTATCAACAATCAGCTTGATGATATTTAACACTCATAATCCACTTTATTTCAAATTAATAATAATAGCAAAACCAGGCTACAATGTTAGTATACAGTCGAAGTTCTGGTAGCCGACAGTTGCATCACAAGAGAGTGAACTAGCTTTTGACAGGGTTCTCATAGGAACCTGATTCACCCTGGACTTTCCTCAATCACTCCTCCACCAATTGCATCCGGACAGATCCAGCGCTGGTTCCAGTTCCCTGTGCAGAATGCAGCCAGCATTATCGAATCACCGAAATGGTGGTACCTATCTATCTACTCACAAACAATGCTTTCAAACTGCTAGGTGGACAGGAGTTAGGGATAAGACACAGGAGCTCATCCTATCCCATAGAACTGGACTCGAACTCCCAGAGTGCTGCTAATTGCTCAGTCTCTCCAGTGTCATTCAGCCTCTGTGTTACTGTGTCCCCTAGAACTTTATAAATAGACAGCAGCTACAGTAGCAATCAGTGCTTGGTGTACTTGTTACAAGGTTCTGTAGCAAATAAATGCTTTACCACTTAATTTTTCACCTATAACAACTGGAAAGTGCTGTATTTCAAGATGCTGGTTTTCTTAAAGGAACATTAGAATTTCGGATTACAGGGTTTCTGAAAATGGTGTTCTGAATATGCTCCATTTATATTTTTCTCATTTCAGTTAAAAATAATTAAAATATTTTGCAAATGAATTAATTGTCACTGAGTTTTCAACAAAATTAGATCCTTGATTTATATCATCGGAAATGTGATTAAAAAGGAGAATAGATTAAATACATGTAAAAGATGGAACACAATTTTAACAAAGAAAATACTTTATCAGAATGACATACTCGCATTAATTTGAAGATGAAATTAATAAACTAGTCAGTCTCAAATATTCTGGCTAGTTCATATATCATTTCATTCTGATTTATGGCAGAACAGACTATGTTATATTGACTTCCTTGTTTGTTAATGTTTTGAACCATTAAGATAAGTTTAACTGGTTAGAAAATGGAAACTGCTATCACAGTTACACTTTAGAAGTATTGTTATACAGTCACATTTATTGTATTTTTTAAAATAGTGATATAAGTAAAACTGGAGTTTAGTATATTTTAATAAAGGTAGCATACTTTATTTAACTATTAAACATGCTTCTTAATTATTAGTACATATAATATTTTTGTGTGTGTAAGGGTTTAATAAAATTTTATACTATTATAAACCACATGCCTTGAAAATTACTAGAGAGAAACAGTTTTTTTATAAGGTTACTGCATTGTTATCAGTTATATTTTTCATGTGGAAAAAATGCCTGAATTTTTCCTTCTATCTATTTAGATAGATAGATCTATATCTATCTATCTATCTATCTATCTATCTATCTATCTATCTATCTATCTATCTATCTATCTATCTATCTATCCTTTATCTTACCTTTCCACTTGACAATTTGCTAAGCAGCATTTTATTATTTATATAATTATGATTTTGTGTAATGGGCTTCTAGTGTGCATCAGAGGTGGTATTCAGCAGGTTGTGACCAGTTCTGGAGAATGAGTATTGGAAATTTTGAGTAGTTCGGAGAACCAGCAAATACCACCTCTGACTGGAGATTTTACAGTATCCTTCCCCTGCCACGCCCACCAAGCCATGCCTACATGGCTGTTGTTTAAAAAAATTTGAATCCCACCACTGGTGTGAAGGTGTGTATATATAATTTTGAAAGAAACCCAAAATATCTGTGAAGCATTGTGGAAATTAATGATATTGTTCAAATGGGTTATATTGTTTTAAAGGTGAATATGCTCTCAAATGAGAGCAGTTTGAATGTAGGTTACACCAGGCTACACAGGAAACTGTGAGTTCTAGTGTCACTTTAGGTACAAAGCCAGTTGGGTGCCCTTGAGCCAGTCACTTTCTCTCAGCCCTAGGAAGGAGATAGTGGCAAACCACTTTTGAAAAGAAACTGCAGGAACTACTCCAGGCTCCCTCTGAAAATTGCACATAATTGAATGGAAGAGAAAATTTGCTTATATTTGGAACAAGTATTACCAAAATGTTATATTCTACTCTCCTAAGATATATGAATTTATTACAAATGCTCATTATATATATGGATCTTTGGTTATTCAGGTTTTCTCCCGCGTAAGATTGGAAGTATCTAGGCAACGTTTCAATGAAGTCTCATTCATCATCTTCAGGCTTGTGTCTTCAGCTCTGTGCTTCTCAGAGTGATGTCAGCTCGCAGCTGCTTCTTCCTTTTAACTGCTAGTGGGGTTGTGACTTGATTGGGTGGGGGCTTGGTTGTGTTCTGATTGGGTGGGGGTGTGTTCTCATTGGTTGGGGGTTTGGCTATGTTCTGATTGGTTGGGGGGTTGGCCGTGTTCTGATTGGCTGGAGGTGTGTTCTGTTCAGGTGGGGGCTTGGTTGTGCTCAGGTTAGTCTTAGTTGCTGGGAGATTTGAGCTGGTGAGCTGTGATCTTGCTGTTTGGCTTCGAGTTTGTGGTCGTGCTGCATCTTCATGGTGGGGGTCAGTTCGCTTAATGTATGGCTAAGAGGGGTTTGAAGTGGGTAGTGATGCAGCTGCAGTGCGGCTTCTGGTCCATGGTCGTGTCTCATCTTCTGTGTGGGTGTGAGTTTGCTTTTTACATGGAAGTGTGGTGGTGGCATCTTGTGTGGCCCTCGTGGATGTGGGTCTGGTGTCATTCTTTATGTTAGGTACTCATCTGTTCATGAGAGTAGGTTTCCAAATGGTTGGTAGGCGGGAGATGTCATCTCTTTTATTCATGCTGTGTAAGCGTTTTTCTATCTCTATGGCTTCTCTGATTATTCTGTTGTTGAAGTGTTCGGTTTTGGCGATAGTTCTGTAATTTTTAAAGTCTATCTCATGTCCTGTGACTTTGAGGTGTTGGACCAGGGAAGAGGTCGGTTCTTCTTTTTTGATTGAGTTCTTATGTTCTTCAATGCGTGCACTTATTCTTCTGTTAGTTTGTCCAATGTATGTGGTGGGGCAGGCGGTGCAAGGGATTTCGTATACTCCTTGGTTTTCTAGCTCGATTTTGTCTTTAGGGTTTCTTTAGGGATGGTGGATATTTTTCTGTTTGTGCAGAATGCTGTTTTAATATTGTGTTTTTGGAGGATCTTGCTGATTTTGTCTGTAGTGCCTTTTATATATGGGAGGAGGGTTTTGCTGTTCTCTTGTTCTCTGTCTTGGATTTTGGTTGGGGTTTCTTTTTGGATTGGGTGGGTAATTTCTTTGGAATCCATTGGCTGTTAGTACGTTGGTGAGAGTGTGTAGTTCGGTTTTTAGGTGTTGTTCATCGGCTAAGCATTTTGTTCTGGAGATGAGTGTCTCGGCTACAGAATTGATCTGTGCTGGGTGGTGGTGTGAGAGTGCGTGTAGATAGTGGTTTGTATGTGTTTTCTTCTGGTAGATGGTGTGTCCTAGGGAGCCATTGGATTTTTTGTATACCAAGACATCTAGGAAGGGAAGTTGGTTGTTAGCTTCTGTTTCCATGGTGAATTGTATTTTGGGGTGTAGGCTGTTGAAGTGTGTGAGGAAGTTGTTCAGTTTTTCTTTCCCATGTGGCCAGATTATGAAGGTGTCATCTACGTATCTGAGCCAGAGTTTGCGTTTGTGATCATATTTTTCTAGAGCTTGTGTTTCAAAATGTTCCATGTAGAGGTTTGCGATGACAGGTGAGAGGGGTGATCCCATGGGTGCTCCTTCTATTTGTTTGTATTTTTGTCTGTTGTAGGTGAAGTATGTATTGGATAGGCAGTGGTTGGTCAGATCTAGGATGTGCTTGGGGGGTTGTATTTGTTTTGGATGGCTGTCAAGGCTTCTTTTATTAGCACTTGGGTGAAGGGGGATATGACATCGAAGCTCACTAGTAGGTCGCTGGGTTGTAAATTTTGTTTCTTTATGATCTCGATGAACTGGAATAAGTTTCTTACATGTGAGTTGATGGATTCTGCATAGGGCTGTAGTTGTTTGGCGAGAAATTTGGCTAGGTTTTGTAGAGGTGAGCCTATGGAGCTGACTATTGGTCTAAGTGGGGTTCCTTCTTTGTGTATCTTGGGGAGACCATAAACCTTAGGGCATCTGGATGATTTCTCTCTGGGTATGATTCTTTGCTGGATTTCTTCACTGATGGGGGAGGCTTTTATTTTGGATCTGGTGGTTTTTTCTAGGTAGGTGGTGGGGTCTGTCTTTAGGGGTTTGTATGTGGGGTCTTGGAGTAGGTTGGTTAACTTGGTTTGGTAGTCAGATGTGTTCATAACCACTGTCACGTTGCCCTTGTCTGCTGGTAGGATTATTATGCTGGTGTCTTCTTTCAGGTTAAGTAGTGCAGTTTGTTCTTCTTTGGATAAGTTGCTTTTGGGTGGTTTGCTAGTGCAGAGGATGTTGGTGATTTCGAGTCTGATTCTATTAGCATCATCAGGGTTGGTTTTGGTCAGGCTGGTTTCAACTCCGCATATGATGGTTTCTGTGGGGATGTGTTTGGGAGTGACAGCAAAGTTGAATCCTTTTGAAAGGACCTTGGTTTCGGTTTCGGTGAGGATCTTGTCTGAGATGTTGTGCACTGTTTGTTTCATGTGTGGCTGTATATATATGAGAGAGAGGGAGGGAGGGAGGGAGGGAGAGGGAGAGAGAAAGGGAGAGCAACATCTACATGGTATTAGTAGGCTTGTAATTGTGTTATGTATGGTCCTTTAGACAATTCATTAAAGTATGTTGATTAATCTTTAATTCAGGTGTTAGACTTAGGAAAATATAATGGAAAACCCAAGTCAATGGAAGGTTGGAAAGCAATTTATTTGAACTATTTTATTAGCCTGCTATTTAGTGCTGTATACAGCATCACCCCAAAGCAAGTCTTGAATAAAGTACAATGTCCATGTATTATGATACAAACTTAACCTGTAAAATCAATGCTAAAATTATAGTATATCTTTGTCATCACCTACTAAAATATAAGTACTCTTCTAGAATTAATTCAAAATGTGTTAAAGCTCATCACTGGCATCTTTAATTTAACCCATTAGTCAAAGAGCACACTTGTGTGTAAATTATGGGCATGCACTCTACATTCATGTCAACGTTATACAAGTAGAAAAGAAAAATTGGCAGCAAGGTAATGAAATGCAATGCCCTCCTGAAAATATAATTGGAACTGGATTGTGTCTTCATATCATTGATCTTACTTTAATCTATGACTTGTGTGCATGTATGTGGATGTGTGTAAATGATTTTTTAGGAATTTCAAAGGTCAGAAAAATAGAATTGAATTCTAAAAAGCTTCACTTCCCTGTGACAAATCTGTAAGTCTCAATAGATCAGAGATCAGTTTGGGTCAACAGTAATAGAGCCCAACAAATTAGTGTCCTGCCCACAAGCATTTTAATATTATATCTTGTAATACATTTCATATTTTGTATTATAAAAATGAAGTCACACACACATTTTTTTTTTAAAAAAAACACCAAACTGATCTCAGTTGGTATTAAGCACAAGCTTAAATTTGGCTACATCAATTGAACTAAAAATGATGCATATACTTCATATTGTTTAGATATCTTTTTGTTGGAAAATGCCCAGCCAGCCAGGTAGGAGCAGTCAAGCAGGGAATTAGCCTTAAATCACTGTGCAGCTTCAATCGATCTAGATCTGATCCCTTTAAGGTCCTTCAAATCTTATCCAAGGGAAGGCAAACAGTCTGAGGAGATTCCTATATTATAGGAAGAATTGCAATAAAGAACGTGTGTTAATAAAAAGGAAATACTTTTTATTAAATGTAAAATGATACCCAGTTTGATTATTCTAAAAAATATGCAGCTATTTCACAAATGTCTTTTTTCTATGAATGTTTAATTTTTGTTTAATTAAAAAAACCCCAATGTTGTAAAATACTCGATACTGTCATCGCAAATGTTTTGCTTTTCTGAGGTATAACTATTAAATTAAAATTTAAAATTAGCAGAGAAAAAGACAAGGGCTGACCAGTAGTTTGCAAATATTGCTCTATTGCTCTACACTTTTTTCACTGGAGCAAATTCTATAAATCTTTGTAGTTGTGTAAAAAAGACCATTTTTGAACTAAACAACTGGTCAATTAACGGGTTGGTTCTCCATTAATGGTTTGTTGTTATGAAGATTGTCTTGTGTGGATTGCAAAGAACTACTATAAATTAATGGGGATTATTTGTTCTATTGATGTCTATCACAAAGTAGAGAACAACAAACAAAGCAGTTTCACTGTACAAGAAAGAGGACAACTGTACTAAACTAAACAATGGGTAATAATATGTTTGGAAAACAGAAAAAGACAATTATTTTGAGGGAATAAAACATAAACAGCATAATTTAGATGCCTATTCAAAAAACAAATCTCATTCTTTTTTATAGAGATTTCTTCCAGATAAGTGTGTATACTTCTATTACTATAATATGATGAAAAATCAATTTATCATGAGATCTGAACCTAAACATTCGGTTGCTAGCAACAGTTTAATTCCATAGGACTACAGTTAGATACTTAAGAATTTTATAATTCCAAATACAAACCCCTGTTAGGTGAGATTAATGTTAGGTATGGTGTCTGTAGAGATTCTCAGTCATCCAGGTCATGGTTGTCCCAAAGGTGTTTTTTTCAGGAGGCAGCTAGACTTTCTGTTTTTTGAACAGTTCCTTAAATAAACTTCTTAAATTGTCCTATGTCTCTTTTCACTCAAGATATGATTATATTTTTTCCTGTTTTTAAATTTTTTTATTTTTATTTTCTTTTTAGACATTCCAGTAATACTTATTTTCTGTTTAAAAAATAATGAGGAAAAGCATCATTATCATTAAAGCATCATTCTCTCCACCATTACGAGCTGGAATTGGGTCAATTAATAAAGGCTATTTAATCAACAATTAAAAGACTGTTTATCACTCCACCCTCCAACCTAATCACAAAGCAATAAACTTGTGAATGAAAGGATTTGATTAAAGGCAAACATCATCCTTAAAAAAATCTTCTCCAATGCTTTGTTTATCTGCTCTATACATCCAAGTATTGCAATTTTATATATTAACTCTGATCCTACAAAATAATGGTATTCTTAATAATAAGGGGGGAAAGATTTAAAAGCCTTCATCAAATCAAGAAGTGGCTTCTTCAATTATTGTGGGGACAATAGAAGCTAGTAAACCAGAAATAAGAATTATAAATAAAAATAAAGTGAGTGGTACAAGAAATGCAAATTTCTTGATGCCAAATTTGACATGATGTCAAAAACATGATAATTTTTAAGAGATGTACTTTAGAAATAAAAAATAGAACTGTTCCAAGATGCAGTGTGATGTTTATCTAAACTCTTGCTTGAGTCCAGTTATTATAACTTGCATGATCTTATTAATTAGGTATTCCTAGAGGGCACCAGCTTGATAAGAGTTCTGTATTATGCTTCAAATTAGTCTTAACCTCTGGAACAGAGGATTTGATAAGCCTAGTAAAAATCTGTGTGTTTACTGGGTCATCACATAATGGAATTTAATAAATTGAATTAAGATTAGATAGGATAAGAAATGTTTGCTTTAAATACCAAAATGTTGACCTGCCTGCTGTACCTAATACAAATTATGAATAGTTCAGATGTGCAGCGAATAATATTTGGAGGCTTCAGCTGAAAGAATGAAGACTCCCCTTTTTTATGTTGGTTTGTCAGTGATAATTAGGAATGTGAGATTATGTACCATCACTTATTCTAGTAAATAATGTCATCTCCTCCAATTAAGACCAACCACACACATTTCTTCAACTGCATTATTAGCATTGTTGTCAAGTTCCGTTGAAGTTATAATTAACTAGTCACTGTAATTACCACTAGTTTCCAAAATGAGCCTGGTAAATAATTTATACAAGAATTTTTTAAAAAGTTTTAACTCTTAAATCATATTAAATAGAACTTAGTTGTATGAATAGCAATGCAGAAATTATTTGGGTCCTTTGCAAAAGGCCATTTACAGTCCAGTGCTATACATTTGTATTCAGAGCTCATGGAGTAAATAAATGAACATAGAATTGGAACTTTACAATTGATCTTATTCTTGTCTGCTCAGAATAACTATAGGTGATAGGGATGCTGGAAGATATAGGCATACTACATCTGAAAGTCATCAGGTTAGAGAAAAGTGATCTCTAGCTCAGCATTCCTCAACCTTTGCAGCTTGGTAGCCTGGCTGATAAGAGAATGGGGAGCTTGTATGAGTGGTAGGCTGGTGCACTCATGTGTGCACCCTGACTTGCATGAGTAGTGAATGGGCCAGCACAATTTTGTACACAGTGACTTAGGAGTAAGCCCTCTGTCTTATGAATTGGCATGCTTAAAATTGTACTGTAAAACAGTGGTGGGTTTAAAGAACTCCCTAAGCTAATCTAGAAGGACACCATGGTTGGTAGCATTGAAAGATGTTGAGATGTCAGAAGGGCCAGAAGGGTGTAACACCTCCATCCTGAGATATCCAAAGGTCATGTGACCAGTGCTGTTGGAGTGCTGTGACCTGTCTTGAACCTAAACCAAAAAGGGGTCCAGATAATCTGCTTCATTCAGGGTACTCAGTAATTGTGTGCCAACCACCCTCTCAACAACTTTCCCTAAAAAGAGAAAGATTGGAAACTTTTTGAAAGTTCTCCAATACTGTGGGTGCAAGAATGGTGTCTTGAAAAAGGGACACACCACCACTTCAAGACAGATGTTACCACACCCTCTCACAAAGAGACATTAATACTATTGGACCCAACCACATGTCCTCTTCCAGGAAAGAGAAAGGAAGGACATGAATCCAGAACACAAGGGGCTGAGCTCGCAGCCCCAAGGACCTGTCCACTTCCTCAAGAGCAACTGTCTCAGTCATATCAGATAACAAGTCTCAGACATGTCTTCTTCACATACAAAGAGTCTGCCCAGCCAAAGTCTCATTTCAGGTGAAGTCGAGCAACTTTAGCTGACAGATGATGAGAATATCTCTCATAGCAACCATGCAAAGGCTTCCCCAGCTCCTTTTTACCAAGAAGGGACCTGATTAGCCAAAAGACAGCTGCCAGTCAGCTACCTGCAGATGCAGTTATGGGTGGAGACATAATTATGTTTCACCATTCTTATTACCACAAGGTAGGTTCTAATATAGGCTTTTATCTGTGTTTGGTTGGTCTTGCTCTTCATTTTCCTCAAGCAGTGTTTTGGGTATCATTTATGTCATTTCCACTCTTTAAACCACTCAGTAAACCATGGGAATTTATGAGACCCAGTTATATAGAGAGTCCACACAGGTGTGATTCAGTCCATGGCTCCTGCCACCTGCTTGTTCCACGTTTTGATGAGAGCTTCTACCATATAATGTATAGACTTTCAGGAAAGATCTCAAGCTACTCTGAAACCACATTTATTCCATCAAGTGCCTGGGATGGGCTGATCAAATAGTCTCTATCTCCATATGATGATGGCAGCTACGGAGAACTCTAAGGCAGTTGTGCATCCATGGCAGATGATTGATATTGATATTCCCAAATCCAGATCTGATATCACCGACCAAAGGCAAATATTAGGTGTGAGTAGGGCCATGAATGAGTTAGGCCAAGTCCATGGCTGCCATAGTGCCCATAAACTCCTGTAATACCTCCAACCCTGGACCCAGAGATAGTAGGTTGAAATCCCACAGAACCAGAAGCCTAGGAAATCCATTGCTAACACAGACACAGTCTAGGAACATAGGTAGGGATATTGATACACTTCAGGAGGAAGGTAAATAAGTAGTAATCACTCCTTAACCCAGACTCACAAAGAAAGTCTCATATCTGGCTACTAAAGATTCATGAATAACAACAACTACACCCCACCCCCACCCCCATTTTGGAATTGTGGCTAGTGCCACATCTGAAACCCTGATGGTAACATTTCAGAAAGGGGAACAGTCTGCTACCCAACCAGGTTTAAGTGATGTTTATCCTTGTATATCTGAAATATAATATTTGTATGAACATATGTAAAACTTTTAGGTTTAAAGAAAAGACACTGTTATGCAGTTCATCTGTGGACACAGAATCCCAATGTGGGAGTGCTGAGTCTAACATAATGAGGGTACTTGAAGCACAGTGTTATGATAATTCAGTTCCAGTGACATTGCTCATGGTTTGAGCACAAGACTCACTAATTGCTTCTGTCAGCACATAGCTTCTAATTTCCTTGGCTGGATGTCATAGTGGTGTGGGTTTCCTTCATGGTGTCTTTGTAACACTTGCATGGATGACCTTGAGGTATATATCCTGTCTCCAGTATACCATAAAGCTACTGGTGAAGCATACAGTGGTTATCCATTTTGATGATGCATCCCACTCACTATATCTGGGTTCTGGTAATCAGGGACTAAAAGTTGATAGACTGAACAAAATCCAATACTTCCAGGTTGGAGACATAGTCTTGCCAACAGATAGTAAGGATGGAACAGTAAGTTCTCCAATTATTTGATGTGGCATTGGTATAAATCCCAGGACTCACATCCATATAGGACAGAAGAGATAACTACAACTGTGTAGATTTTCAGCTTTGTGCTGATAGGGATGCTGTATTGATAAGAGCACTCTAGTATGCAGTCACCCCAGAGACTGGCTGACCTTGTCGATCCTGGAGTGACTTTTTTCTCCAAAGTCCTATTGCTTGAGATGATGCTCTCAAAGTATTATGGCTCTTAACATTTGTCAGCTGGGTGATGTCAACAGTAATTTTGGTTCAATGGGATTGATTTAGTAAGGGCTGGAAAAGTACTTCAGTCTTATTCAGGCTGATAGTGAGGCTGAAGAACATAGTAGCTTTTGACTTATAGATCATTGTCTTTGTGTTCCAAGACTGCATAGTCATCAGCAAAGAGGTATGCTTGAATGATTGTATGGAGACACTTCATTCAGGCAGTCAAGCATCAAAGGTCAAAGAGAGAGGCATCAATTGGTACCTGATGCACTACTTCCACCTTCAGACCCCCGACAGCATATGATAACATACAAGCAAAGAACAGATAAAAAAAGGATTGAACTTAAACTTTAAATAAAAAAATCCACATAAAATTCTTCTTGCAATTATATATATTTCTGTCCAGAATTAAGTCTTTCTAATTTCAGTTGGGGTTATCTGGGGTATTCAACTACATACTTTATTTATATATATTTATTATATTTTAATCCATCCAACAGCTAACATTTACATTTCCAGAATTACACTCCTCTCTCTCCATTACTATTATTGTTGTAAAAATTATTTTCTATGAAACCTGAAGTTTCTTTCATACAGAGCTGTCATTTCCATTACCCTTAATTAGTGGAATACGTGCCCTTTGCAAAAAGAATATAGCCTGTAGTTATAAATTGTGACTTTAGAAAGACAAAGTCACACCATTTAAAAAAATTTCTGGTTGAACTAGCTGCAGCCTAAGTTCTGTTGGCAAGTGTTGCAGAGTGAAATCAGAACCAGGAACTACAAATTCTAAAAATATGAAGAAGTTTTTTTGAGTAAGATTTGCCATTTATAATACACAAAGTAGATAATGTCATCATATCTGCAGGGGAGCCTGCCCATAAGGGGGAATCAGGTGGTTGCCTAGGATGCCAAGCTAAATAGGGTGCCAGTTTTTAAGGAAAAGATCAAATTGAAAAAAAAAAACCAAGAAAGTGCCAATCACATTATTTATTCAGGACATCATTGCTGGAAGTTGTTGATAACTATAATGTTGTCATTGTTATCCTACCTCTTGTGATGAACTCACATTGTTTATGAAGTTGCACATATCCTTTATTTGCTTTTGCTTTTGTTCTTTAGATTTTCCTCTGTCCAGTTACTTTGTAAAAGCATTTGAACTTTGCTACAAATAAGGATCATCCTGAGAAAAGCTGCATCTGCTTTAAGGAGAAGACAGGTGTTACATGAGCATCACAGCACATACTGAAGCACCTCTTAGCCTTCAGATCTGAAGTGCTGCTCAGCCCTATTTTTTTTTTATCACATGACATGTGTTAATCCAAAAAGTAATAAAAGACTATGTGTAACAACAGCTATTTTGTGAATGGCTACTATCTTCAAGTAATTTTCACTCTACAATTTCTAGACTTCATTTCTGTGTAAAGCTTTCAACCCCTTGTTCCCCAATTTTTTCATCTTTTCTGCTCAATTATAATCTGTCACAATTCTTTTTGTTCTTGTTGTAGCAGATGAATCCAATTGAGCCAAGAAGAACAAAGGTCTTTGTTTCCTTTATTAAAATATTTGATTTCTCAGGAATTGCAGCTGCACAAAATTGAATTTCTTTCTGCTTTTCTTTCCAATATCAGAAGTACTATCATAAGGATGATGGAGGAAATTTGTTTTCAGTTACTTCAAAGGATAACCATTTACCACTTCAAATAACAAGAAACTAAACATTGGGAAGAAATCCTATAGAATGAGTACTTTGACAAAAAGAATAGCTTCAATCAGTGGGTGCTTTTGTTTTTAAAGCTCCCAGTGCCAAAACTAATGGTAAAGTTTTAGAGAAGGAAGGAAACTGGATTACATTAGTTTTAAGATCCCTCCAACTTTCTATTATTTTATTTTTGTCTTATATCAGGGTCTTTATCACAAGAGAGAAGTCATTAATTTAATCCATTGCTCTTTTTCAAGCAATGCAGAGACAAAACCAACAGATGGTAGTTATTATTTACTATTCATTTCATATTTCTGGCCCCAGAGTTATCCTATGTTTGGAAATGAACTTTCCATATAACTCAGAGGTCCCCAATCCCCAGTCCAGGTCACAGCAGTACCAGGTCATGGATCACTGGGAACTGGGCTGCGCAAGCAATGGACGAAGCTCCATTTGTGTGTGCAAAACCATCCCTCTCCCCTCCAGCTACTGCTGCTGCCATCCATCACTGCCACTGCTGGTCCATGCAGCCAGACTGCTGATGCAACTATTCTGATATAGTTTTTACATATACAGTATATGGTCTGCAAAATCATAGGGGCACTAACACATAAATTATACAGAAAATGAACCATTACCTTGTGTCCCACAAGTTATTCCTAAATTCAGAACAATGAGGAAAAGAACAGCACGCGTTGCAACCTTCTTTTTCCCACTCCATTCTGAAGTTAAAGAATAGGTTATGCATCAGAACTGGTATTTATAGTAATTCACCTCAGGTTAATATTCTGAAAAATTTAGGTAGAAACAGGAATAATTTGAATAATAAATCATTAATAACTAGAATGAGCTATGCCTTCTGTCACCTGTGCAGTTTCTGAGTAATCAACAGTGCAAAGTAGAAACTTACGCTATCCTGTCTGCACTTATGAAATAGCTGTGGTGCTCCGAAGTGACCTACACTTTGAACTACAATCCCCAGTTGTCTCAATCAATATTGTAAGAGTATTGTGGATAACATGTGGGGGCCTAGAAGTTCAGCACTGTGGTCTGAATTCAATCTGACATGCCAAGAGTTCACCCTATTGATCTGCAGTCATGAAGATCACCACCAAGTGAAGACACTGATGCAGAGTTGATACAAAATTCCAGAGAAGGAGATAAGGGCAGTCGGAGTTGGTTTTTCTTCAAGTTCAGATTCTACTTCTTATCTATAATGATTTGAATTTGAACCTCCTCTGTGCAAGTTAGCACTCTTTCTATTTCCATGGGCATACTACTAATTTCCCTTGTTCCTTGTCTTTAGCTGCTTATATCAGATGGTTGGAGCTTCTACCATGTGGACTTTGAATGCAAAGGTTGTGGAATCCAGGGATATAAAGCCCTATAAAGCCTGGTTCAGATTGCTTGGCAAGCTACTGGAAATAGCAGCATCTGAACCTTTGTCCTTCTATGTAATGATTGCTAGGCAGAACACTAAAATCCCTCACCTGCTCTTTTCTGGTCCTTGCTAGAGATTTTTGGGTTGGTTTTTGGGCAGGAAACTCTGTAATACCTTTAAAAACTACAATGAAAATGAAGGATAAAGGTGTGTATAGGTACAACAGAGAGAAACAGTGTGACAGAATGCCTGAATTAAGTCTGGTGCATGCTCACATATGTTCTTGTGGCCCCCAAGCTCCATAAAACAAGTCAGTTCCTGAGACCCCAACTCTTTCATAGTTGTTTATTTGATCATATATTGTAGTCCTCAATTGAAAACCAAATTTTTGTCATCAGCATAACTCTCATAGAGCTTTAAAAGATTGCTTTCATTTTGTAGTACATTTTGCAAAATATTTGCTACCCTTTCTCATTTTTTCCAATCATAATTTATATGAGACAAAGCATTAACTCTACAAGAAAGGATTAACTGTATATTCAAGGACACATTTCCATTTCAGGAATGTGTGATATTAAGACGTTGTTGCACTTTCTTTACTAAACAGCTTAATCAGCAAGCTATGAGCAAAAGGTGCAATAATTTACAATCTTTGGGAAGACACTTAATATGATTTTTATCAATGAATTTCAGAACTTTTGGCAGAAATTGTAATGTAAATAAAAATAACATTATGAAGGTTCTATTCTAGTGTCATGAGAATAGGGGCCAGGGACCTGGAATCTTGTTATTTAGATAGCATTAATTTAGATAATTCCAGGATATTTTCTTTTTAATATCCAAAACAGCTTTTATTTATAGCAAATTCATTCTAAAGACATTGTACCCATGGGTACATTAGGCAAGTAGCTGAAAATTCTATAAATTTATAGTAGATATGAAATAATGCTTGAAATGCAAAAAAAAATCATCAGGTGAAAGGTTTTTGTGCTTTAATTATACAAATGGTATAGGCAATTGTTGATCTCTGTAAGCATATCTCAGTAATGGAGAATTGCAGGATGGCAAACATGAATAGAGCACTATGGAATCTCCCAACATAAGGCTGTATTAAGGTTTGGCTAATTGCTATAAGATTTAAGATCTAAGTGACTGTGAAATGAATGGTCATTGCCATATGTGAGGAAATGTATGCTAAGCAGGATAGATTAGACGGTGTAAAATGGTATGTAAGGTAGAAGCAAATGGGACAGAACAAAGCCCCTCTCTAGAAGTTTTACCATTTTTATTTCTGGGAATGTTTGCAAAATGAAGAATTCCAGTAAACCACGGAGTTCAGATACATTGTGTATTGGAATATAGATAGAAGGACAGACCCAGACAAGTTTCCCCAAATCAGGAAGTTCCAAAAGCTAAAATGGAGAATTGGATTTGACTTTCATCATTTCCCCTGAAACACACAGGCAAGGGCAGATCACCCACAGCTTTCAAAAATCTGCTGAACTGTTTTCTTTTGCTAGGTCACTGCTGCCTTAGTCTGCTAGGAATTATAATTCAACCACAGATTCCTCACCTCAACTAAAGGGACCTATGACTGCTCATGCATAACACTGCTGTGGTGCCCTACACAGACATTAAAGAAAAAAGCTATCAAAGCTGGCAAATGCTGATTTCTCACACTTCATCCTGGGTGTGTGGAACAATAGGGGAAAATTCATGTAGCAGGGTTGAAAAATAACTGCTGTTGCATTTTTGCTGTTTTGGAGACCCTCAAGATCCTGAAATTTTGCACAAAACAAGCAAAAACAGAATGTTTGAAACTCTCTCCTTTTGTTGATGTCAACACACCACTGCCATGGCATTTGTGACCCTGGAAATCTTTTTTTTTTTTTTAATATATGCTTGCTCCTGCAGCAGGTCCTAAGAATTTATTTTATGATAAATATTACCGGACACATGTACTGTATGTGGGTATATATCTCCCACCAAATTGCCTTAAAAACAGTAAGATATAACTATTTGTAGTAGCCAAGTTGTCATATGTTTCATGTTCCCAAGCTGTTTGTTAGCTGTAATTATTTGTCTTCAAACTTCTTCATACAAACTGTTCTTCTGTTATATATAGGTCCTAGGAAAATGTCCAGTATGTATTCAGAGTCAGGAGTATAGTTTATATTCACTCACCACTGAAATTCACTCATATATAGATGCAAATTAACAGAAAGATATTGAATATTAATACATATTAATACATATTTTACTATGTTCAATATTAACTCAGCCCTTTGTTGCAAGTGATACTAAATGTTTGATGTTATTCTTGGAAAAATCTCCCACGGACAAGAATAGTATGAATCTGGACTATTAATTTGATTGATTTTTTTTTTTTTTACTATCTTGTACACAATGTGATTTTTGCAGACACTGAAATTTTTCTGCCCCCCCTCCATTTTAATGTATGCATAATTAATATTCAAGTCAGTGAAGGGAGAATGTACACACACACACAATAAAGCCTTTTTTTTTCAGACATTGAGAATATGAACTGGAAGACTTCTGCTTATAAACTCACAGATTCTATTGCAAGAAATATGAAAGCAGGCATTGAGAAACTTGGGCAAGCTCAAATATTAAATTATCCTTTCTCTTCCATTTATACCATGCAGAAATCTTGAGAGTTGTATTATCTTATACACAATTTAAACTATTTCATTTGTTTAAGTTTGAGAAAGATGGTGATCTTACAGTAATTTCTACGTTCTAACTCCTGCTAAGATTTAAAATCCTTCCCTGCTAGAACTCTTTTATTTATTGTTCATTTATTATGTGTACAAATAACTCAAAGCAACAAACATATCCAATATAATACATCTTCCTGTTCCAATTTTCTCCATAGGAACAACACTTTGAGATGAGTTCGGCTGAGATAGACCAGGATCATCAATTGCTTTCATGGCTAAGACAGGATTTGAACTCATAGACTCCTGCTTTCTAGCCTAATGCCTTAACCACAAAATCAAACTGGCTTTGTATTGTCTGTTTTATATTGACTGGCCTAGAGATAAAATTGCAAAAAGGCAATGAGACTGCAAAGAGGCAGATGCTGGAGATTCTAGCATTGTGTTTCTCTAACTTGGCAATTTTAAGATATGTAGACTTCAGCTTCCAAATTTCCCTTGCCAGCCAGGAGCTCAAGGTGGTGCACAACAACAACCCTGAGAAATTGGGTGAGGTGCAACTAAGGGGCTGTGTGTCATGGCTGAGGCTGATAATTTTTATGCTGTGCCCTGTATCAAGATTTAAATGTTAATTTTAAAAGTTAATGCATAGTTTTCAGTTCATAGAAATTAGAGGAAAATCTGAAACCTATTTGCATCAAGCAGACATAACTCTCAATCAGCACCAGTGAAACTGAATGTACTTTTACCGAGACTCAATTTTCTGCTGAATTATTTTAGTGTAGAGGCCCAAAATGACATTTACCTCTTAAGGTCATAGAACTATTATCTAGAGCCCCAACAGTTCTTACTAAATTGTAAGCTTTATTGTGCCAGAAGATAAATAGTTAAATGCTGAGGTAGAGAACAATCACATTATTTATATATAATTTTAATTAAATTGAAATATAAATGACATGAGATCAAATTAAGGTTGTTGGTTTTTTTCCTTGCCACAAATATTCCTTTCTTGTCATGTATCTTGGAAGCTAAACTGCTTTCAGTATAACATGATTGCATTACATCTCATCAAATTCATTTTATATTGGGGTTTCTGGTTCCGCGTGGCTTTGGTGGCAGCAGGAATTTGCGACTGTTCGCGATTCCTACTGTGCTTGCCGCCAAGGTACCCCCGATCCAAATGGGTCAGGGGAATATGGCTGCCCTGTAGGGAAAGCTGAAGAGAGAAGAGAGCTGGACAGGGGGATGGGGGTGTCGCAGACCCCCTCCTCGTCTGGAAAAACCCCTTTTTCCCGAGGTGGTGGAGCGGCGGTCAGCAATGGCCGCCACGAAGAAGCCTGCAACCGGGTAAGATTGTGCTGGAGGAAGCAAGAAAAGTGAAAGTGCTGGCTGAGCCGGGTCAATCAACATCTTTTAAACTCGCTGGAACTGAACTGTCTGAATTGCTGGAGGATACATTGAATCCCTAAGAAGATCGGAAGGCGGCGGAGAAGCTTTTAAAGGGAACTTTTTTTTTCTTCACTCTCCCACCCCATAGAAACAGCAGATGAAGATTTGAAATTTATCTGGGCACTGAAGGTGGACTATTTTGAAAGTTGAAGTCAAGGGATAAAAGATTTCTTGGACACTGGACTTAAAAATTTAAGAAATTGGAAAACCCTTATTAGAGGTATGGATTTCTGATCATTTAAAAATTGATGTTGCAAGTGGGAAGGGAGAGGAAAAAAATTGGAGCAGAAGTGGAAAAAGGAGGAGATTGCCTAGAATCCCAAAGAAAGATATATGGTAATTGGACCTCTTTGATTAAACTGTAACCCCAGAAAGAGAAATAGAAGAAGGAAGAAAAGTATTAATCGTTGGAACTTCTTTTGAACTATTTTTGATTAAAAATACTTGGGTGGTTGTTTTGGGAAAAGTTTCTCTTTTTATGATGGCATCGCTTATGGATGAACTAAAGACTGAATATCAAAGATATAAAAAGGAAGAACAAGATGGAATAGATACTTTGGGCACTTTATTCCAATTTTTAGAAATGGCGTTATGTACTTATGAAAAGTTGACTATGCAGCAGAATGACTGGGACAAAGAAGAAGAGGAAGAAGAAGCCATCTTTGATGAACAATGGGTTTTTTCCGGGGAGGAGGAGAAAGAGGATAAGAAAAAGGGGATTTTAAGGTTTCAAAAAACAACCAAAAAAGAGAAAAATGAGAGGAAAGATGGATGCAAGATTAGAAAGCAACGGAAAGGGAGTAAGAAAAGGGAGGAGGGGAGACAAAGGGGTAAAAAGGGCAAGGAGAAGAATTAGCAAGAGAGAAAGGGGGGGAGGAGAAGCCTCAATGGTGGGAAGCAAGATCTAAAGAAAAAAAGCTTATTTAGAGACAATGGCTGAATCTAATTAAGGATAAAAAAGGGGGGGGGGGTTCTGGAAGGTACATAAGATTGTGTTTTTATATGTGTATTTAGAGTAGAACCTTTCTTATAAAATTTATTGTGTAATTTTAGAATGTACTAAACAGAATCCCAAGATAAATTCAGTGTTATATGAAGTACTTTTAAGTTAGGTCAATGAGTTAAAGGCGTCACTCCAATTAGTGTATAGGAGAAGTATAGTAAAAGAAAAAAGATGCATGGATAGTTGGAAATAGAACAGACAAAGAACGTTATCGAAAATGGTAATAAGATAAGGAAGGATATATAAAGTGAATATGATGTGTCCATTTCGTCTGTGTGAAGAGTTTTAACTCAGGATCAAGCAGCTTTCAGAAAAGATGTTTTAAGTTTTGTTATGTTTTTTGTGTTTTGTATGTTGATAAAAGGCAAAAAAAAATTTTAATTAGCAAGAAATAATTTGGATGAATAGGAGAAGTTGGGATAAGATATGAAGTTAAATAGATAAAGTAAATATTGATATTATAATTTGGAATCATTATGTTCTATTGGTTTTCTTCTTTAATTACTACTATTTTATTTTTTTTAAGAAAAGAATTTATAAGCTGCTATGCCTTGATTGTCTGTGCACTGTTTTTGTAAAATTAATTTTAAAAAATGGCAAATTCATTTTATATTGGCAGTAAATTCAGCTAAGCCATGATTTTCCTGATTGGGAAGCAGTGGGTCAGAACTTGCATGAGTTCAGAATCTTTCTTCTATTAATTAAAGCAGCCTGATATTTTTACAGGCATTTGTATTAGCTTGAAAAAGAAAAGATGCTGTTTTAAGGCATCCTCTTACTGAAAGTAAAGAGACTTGTACAAAACCACCTTTTTTCTCCTTCCACCTCATGCAGAATCCTGAATGAAGCTCAGCTGTTTTAATGAAATGGAGAGAAGTGCTTTCTTGTTCTTGTCCTCATATCTGAAGCATTCCTTGCAATTCTTACTGTTAAAAATCTGTAGCCCTAATTAATAGAGTGGCACATTGGTTGAAATGCAGTATTGGAGGCTGAAGCTGCCCACTGCTAGGAGTTCAATCCTGACCACTCAAGGTTGATTCAGCCTTCCATCCTTGTGATGTCGGTAAAATGAGGACCTGCATTGTTAGGAGCAGCATGCTGACTCTGTAAACTGCTTAGAGAGTGCAGTATATAAGTCTAAGTGCTGTTGCTAAGCGCTGTTGCTAATATATATTGAGCACCAGACCAGTTTGGTTTAATGTTTAGGGCATCAAACTAGAAAGTGGGTGACTGAGTTCTAGTCCTGCCTTAGTTATGAGCAGGGTAAAGCATTCCTTCTCAGCTGAACTCATCTCACAGGATTGTTGTTGTGGGGACTGTTGTGTATGTACTATAGTTAATAAAGTATGAGCTTGAGGTAAAGTGCAGGGTTCTGGCTGTTAGGCGGCCAGATCAGATTGGTTAGTTCTGAGGAATCCGATTGGCCCTTAACAGAGAATTCTTATTGGTTAAAAGAGCTAGTGTTCATAGCTCGTTATTGGACAATTCTTACAGGGGTTGCCTATATAAGGCAGAGTTCACTGTTGTTGTGTTGAGAAGTCACTATGCAAATAAAGAACTGAAAGTTCACCATTCAGAGGCTGTCTCCATTTATTCCGACCTATGATCAGTACTTAACACTGGCGACGAGGATGGGATTTGGAGACGTCTGAACCGAAGAAACCAGGAAGCAACACCGAGCACGTGACAGACGACACCAACAATGGAACCATGTCTGGCAGCATCGTACCACCCACTCCGTTCGATCCAAACCAAGAGGATTGGGAATCCTACATGGATCGCTTCCAAATGTTTCTCGAGATGAACAACTTGAAGGACGCCACGCCAGCAAAGAAAAGGGCGTTGTTCCTGACGCATTGCGGCCCAGCCGTATTTAAGATGGCTAAAGCACTCGCCAAACCTTGAGAAGTAAAGGCCATGAGCTGGGACGACCTCGAACCCATCCTGAGAGACCATTATGCGCCAACCGTGCCTATGCTCATGAGACGCCACAAGTTTTATCAGAGGAACCAACGAAAAGGGGAAAGCGTGGCCGATTTCGTGGCGGACATCCGAAATTTAGGGGGCCTCTGCGGGTTTGCCGATTTAGAAGAGGCACTAAGAGATCGAATAGATGCACTAGGCCTGCAAAGCAAGCTGATGGCGAAAGGCGACATCAGCCTTGCCGACGCCATCGTTGAAGCCACGGAAGCAGAGGTGACCAAAAAGTCGGCTGCACAACTACGGCGAAGCCACACTCCGGTACCACCACCAACAAGCAACATTTTATCCAAATCTGAAGGACAGCTCGCGATGACGCACCACGAGGACCTCTCTTCGTCGTCAGACAGTGACGAAGAAGGGGTCCATCGACTGCGGTCCGACCGGGACCCTCGCCCGAAGCCCTTACACCCTTGCGCTGGCTGTGGAGCAAACCATGCCAGGTCCGAATGCAAATTCCGCGACGCACTCTGCCATGTGTGCGGGAAACGAGGCCACATCGGCCGGGTCTGCCGCAGCTTACCAGGACTCAGCCAGGCCTCAAAAGGGGCTAACTATCGCCAATCGACAGGAAACCATCCTGAAAGGCGAGAGCCAGTAAACCACTCCTACAGAAATCGAGCTTTACAGAGAGAAGAGGCTCACCATGCTATCACTATCGGTCACGCCTCAGCTTTAGACACTAAGAAAATCCGAGTCACGGTAGCCATCGAGAACCAGCCTTGCAACATGGAGGTCGACTCGGGATCATCCCTCTCGATGTTGTCCTGGAAGACACTCAAGCAACTCATCCCCACAATTCTACGCGAAGACCTCCAATTTCAACGCCTCATCCTCAAGGACTACCAAGGGAATCGAATCCCCGTTGTCGGGTCCTGCCGAGTCCGAGTCTCCTTCAAGAAGCATACAGCGTACTTACCTCTAACAGTCATCGATAGAGATAGGCCTAGCCTACTAGGCCTCCAATGGTTCGCGCCACTCGGCATTGAAGTGGCCGGTGTGAACCGAGTCGGTGGTTGTGAGTGGGAGGAAGACCTTATCTCTGAGTTCAGCGATGTCTTCGCGGACAGCTTAGGCGAGTATAAGGGGAGCCCGATCTCATTCAGTCTAGATCCAAAAGTAGCTCCCATTCGCTTGAAGCCCCATCGAGTTCTGTTCGCTCTTAAAGCAAAAATCGACGAACAACTCGACAAGTTAATTGCTCAAGGGGTGTTGAAGCCCATCGATCACTCTCCATGGGAAACCCCTATTGTAACACCCATTAAGCCAGACCGGTCAATCCAAATTTGTGGGGACTACCAGGCCACTTTGAACCACGCCCTACAGCAGAATGCGTATCCAGTTCCGGTGGTGCAGCACCTCCTCCATTCCTTGGGGGGCGGTAAGGTTTTCGCTAAATTGGATTTAGCTCAAGCTTATCAACAATTACCAGTGGATGAAAAAACAGCTCAAGCCCAAACAATTGTAACACACAGGGGTGCCTTTAAATGTACCTGATTGCAATTCGGAGTTAGTGTAGCCCCGGGGATCTTCCAGAGCCTTATGGAAAGGTTATTACAAGGAATCAAGGGCGTGGTCCTTAAAATGCGTCCTTAAAAAATTTCAAGAGGCCGGACTTAAGGCAAAAAAAAAATAAATGTCAATTGTATACTGACAATGTTGAGTTTCTAGGGTACCGGATTGATAGCCAGGGCATTCATCCTACCGAGAGTAAATTAAAAGCGATCAAAAACACTCCCAGGCCACGCAACAAGGCCGATCTCCAGGCGTTCTTAGGCCTCATTAATTTCTATAATGTATTTTTACTGCACAAGGCAACTGTCGCTGAACCATGACACCGATTATTAGATAAGAAAGCATTTTGGGTATGGGGTTACCGGGAAGAGCAAGCGTTACAGAATGTTAAAAAACTGCTCACATCTGACTCTGTACTTATGCAGTATAATGAGACTTTGCCATTAGTTATAACCTGCGATGCATCGCCTTTTGGGATGGGCGCCATTTTGAGCCATGTACTGCCTAATGGGAACGAAGCCCCTGTTGCATACTTTTCGAAGACTCTTTCACAAGCAGAGCGGAACTATGGACAAATTGATAAAGAAGCCCTTGCAATCGTTTCAGCTGTAAAAAAATTTCATGAATATGTGTATGGAAGGACATTTACCATTATAACTGACCACAAACCGTTGCTAGGGATAATAGCTGGGGACAAGCCAACCCCCTACATATTATCCCCTAGAATGACCCGATGGTCAGAATTCCGAGCTGCTTATAATTATCACCTGCAATATCGCCAGGGGAAAGCCATTCCCCACGCCGAGGCATTAAGCCGAGCACCGCTTCCAGAGACTCTCGATGATCCGGCACCAACGGCAACCACGTTGCAGATCGAAACACTCAACTCGCTGCCTATGACCACCCGAGACATTGCGAGAGAAACCAAACGAGACCACACCCTAGCTCAAGTCCTAGGCTGGGTAGAACGTGGATGGCCATTGGACCAAGTACCAGATGACTTCGCACCATTCAAATCTCGACAGACTGAACTTTTTTCCCAAAAAGGCTGTATCATCTGGGGCGATAGAGTCGTTGTCCCAGAGCGACTCTGGAAGACGCTGCTGCGAATTCTGCACGAGGGCCACCCCAGCATCGTGCGAATGAAGGCGCTTGCACGAAGCTATGCATGGTGGCCGGGCATGGACCGGCAAATCGAACAGTGGGTTAAAGCGTGTTCCAATTGCCAACAAGTCAGCAACGCCCCACCAAAAGCCATGCCTACTGAATGGGAGACGCCATGTGGACCCTGGTCCAGAATCCACCTGGATTTCGCGGGGCCAACCAAGGGCTATACCTTCCTGCTGACAGTCAACGCATACTCCAATTGGTTAGAAATTCATCATATGACGGCTACAACCTCCGAGGCGGTGATCAAGATTCTAAACAGACTCTTTGCAACCTACGGATTGCCAGACGTCCTGGTGTCTGATAACGGGCCACAGTTACGGCACCAATGTTCGAGCAGTACCTTGCTGACCGCGGCATCCGCCATGCGCTCACCTCACCTGTGCACCCTGCGACCAATGGCCGAGCTGAACGCATGGTCCAATTTGTTAAGAAGACCTTGCAAAAAGTGGACTATATCGATGACAAGGTCAACCAAATTCTCTTTTTGCAACACATAACTCCACATAGCGTCACCGGCAGAACTCCCTCCGAACTACTGATGGGACGAAGACTCCGCTCCCACCTCGACCGGTTGCACCCTGCTTACGAACCAGAAAAGCCAATAGGATCCAGCGGCCGCTGTCGCACCTTCCAGGTAGGAGACCTCGCACCTTCCAGGTAGGAGACCTCGTTTATGCACGAAACTTATTGGGCGACCCGTTATGGATAGAGGCGACAGTAGTACCAGTGACTGGCCCCAAATCCTACATAGTGAAATGCTGTGATAATAAACTGTGGAAACGGCATATCGACCAATTACGGTCATGACTCACAACGGCCAGTCAACAACTCCCCCATGACCAAATCGAGGGGGGGGAGGTACGGAAGAAGATGAAGTTCCAGGGAACCTGCTCGAAGGGAGCGACGTACTAAGTGATACTCAGGAAATGGAGCAGGAAGGAGAAACGTTTGCACCGCAAGAAATTGCAGCTGAGCAAGAAGCAGAACCACTGCCAAACAACAATCTATCTCAACATGATTGCAACCAACCAATCCAACGAAAATCCAACAGAGTTAAAAGACAACCGTCCTATCTAAGGGACTATATAACTACACCATAATTAAGAAGCCAGGGGGAAGGGGTGTTGTGTATGTACCATAGTTAATAAAGTATGAGCTTGAGGTAAAGTGCAGGGTTCTGGCCCTGCACTTCTGATTGGCTGTTAGGCGGCCAGATCGGATTGGTTAGTTCTGAGGAATCCGATTGGCTCTTAACAGAGAATTCTTATTGGTTAAAAGAGCTAGAGTTCATAGCTCGTTATTGGACAATTCTTACAGGGGTTGCCTATATAAGGCAGAGTTCACTGTTGTTGTGTTGAGAAGTCACTATGCAAATAAAGAGCTGAAAGTTCACCATTCAGAGACTGTCTTCATTTATTCCAACCCATGATCAGTACTTAACAGGGACAATAAGCGAAGTGTGTTTTAGACATGTTCGCTGCCTTGAATTATTTGAAAAAATAATAAAGGCAGGATACAAACAAATAAGCACAACTTATTTAACTCAAGAAAGATAAGCCAGATTCTTTTGTGTATGTGCACATGATCATCCCATACCCAAGTAAAACATGAACATGCCCACTGAATGGAATTTATGGCATGACAAGCAAAACCATCTGCTGTGTGGATCTGGGTCATTCTTTTTTTCAGAAGTATCAATAGCCCAGCAAGCACTTTTGGCAATCTGCAAGAAATGTGTCTGTTATGAACTAATAAAAGCGTTTAAATAAAGTTTTAACAAAGCTTAAAGAAAAAGCAGGGTTCCAATCCTGCACTTCTGATTGGCTGATAATAGCGATATCAGATTGGTCCGTTCTGGAGAATCTGATTGGCTGTTAACGAGCCACTCTCATTGGTTCAAGGGTTTAACACTTCCATGTTCTCATTGGCTAATAGGTCAGCAGCCTGCCCTATAAAAGGGCTGCTGCTGCCCTAGGTTTTTCGCTCAGTTCAGAATGATTAATAAAGAGTTGAAGTTCACTGTTCACTGTCTCGTCTCCGTTCCTTTAGCCCATGCGCAGAACTTAACACTGGTGACGAGGATGGGATTCGGAGACATCAGAGCTGACTGAACACTACAGAGCACCAAACAGCACGTGGCTGAAGGCACATTGACAATGGAACCATGTCCGGCGGCGCCATACCACCCGCTCCATTTGACCCGGCACAAGAAGACTGGGACTCGTACATAGACCGGTTCCAGATGTTTCTGGAGACCAACAACTTGAAGGATGCCACTATGGGGAAAAAGCGAGCAGTGTTCCTAACCTATTGCGGGCCTGCTGTCTTTAAGATGGCCAAGGCACTAGTGAAACCGGCTGAAGTGAAGACCATGGACTGGGACGTCCTCGCGCCCCTTCTACGGGCCCACTATGCACCCGCTGTACCAACGCTTGTCCGAAGACATGAATTTTACCAGAGGGACCAGCAGAAAGGAGAGAGCGTTGCAGATTTCATTGCGGATCTCCAGAACCTGGGAGGCCTCTGTGAGTTCGCAGACCTCGAAGAAGCTCTGAGAGACCGAATAGTTCTGGGATTAGATGACCAGACGATACAGAGCAAGATCATGGCAAAAGGGGACATCAACCTTGCTGATGTCATCAAAGACGCTACTGCAGCAGAAGCAACCAGGAAGTCGGCTGCCCAAATGCACCACACTAATGCATCCCTCTGTCAACTCGCCAGCGATACCTCACCTTGCCTAGAGAGGCACACAACAGCAACCCACCACGAGGACCTCAAATCGCTATCAGAAAGTGATGAGGAAGAGGTCAACCGGCTCCGGTCTGAACGTGATGAACGCCATCAGCGGAATCAAAGACTACCGCACCAATGCGCGGGTTATGGGGCAAACCACCCGCGATCAGACTGCAAATTCCTCGACGCGCTCTGTCATTTCTGTGGAAAAAGAGGCCACATCGGGAAGGTCTGTAGAAGCAAGCAAGGATCCAGCCCACTTCAGAGGGGAAACAACTACCGCCAGACCACAGAGAATCGTCCTATGAGTCGGGAACATTTGAACCGCCAATGGAACAACCACTCCTACAGAAATAAAACACCGGCCATTTTATCGAGACGAGAAGAGGCACACCAAACCATTACAATCGGTCATGCCTCATCACTAGACACAAAGAAGATCCGAGTGAAGGTCGCCATTGAAAACCAGCCTTGTGTGATGGAAGTCGATTCAGGATTGTCTCTCTCGATGGTTTCCTGGAAGACTCTTAAACAATTAATCCCTTCTGTCCGGCGTCAAGACCTCAGAGCCCAAAGAATCATACTCAAAGATTATCAGGGGAACCGAATTCCGGTCGTTGGATCCAGCCAAGTCCAAGTATTGTTCAAAAATCGTACTGCGTCATTACCACTGACCGTCGTTGACCATGACCAGCCTAGCTTGTTAGGCCTTCAATGGTTCGCCCCACTCGGGATCGAGGTAGCCGGCATTCATCAAACCAGAAGCGATGACTGGGAGGAGGCCATCGTCCAGGAATTCCAGGATGTTTTCACAGACAAACTAGGCGAGTACAAGGGGACCCGATATCATTTAACCTTAACCCTGAAGTAGTTCCCATCCGCCTTAAGACTCGTCGGGTACCTTTTGCCCTTAAACCAAAAATTGACGAGTAGCTCGATAAATTAATAGCCCAGGGTGTTTTAGAACCAACAGACCACGCTCGTTGGGAAACCCCAATTGTAAAACCCATCAAACCGGATGGGTCGTTAAGGATTTATGGGGACTACAGGGCCACCCTTAATCACGCCTTTCAACAGAACGCTTACCCGGTACCAGTGGTACAACACCTTCTCCATTCCCTGGGGGGCGGAAAAGTCTTTGCTAAATTGGATTTAGCACAGGCCTACCAACAACTGCCTGTAGATAAAAAAAAACCCGCAGAGGCACAGACGATCGTTATGCCTTTAAGTGCAACCGACTCCAATTCGGAGTGAGCGTAGCCCCAGGGATTTTTCAAAGTCTGATGGAGAGACTTTTGCAAGAGATCAAGGGGGTCGTTCCATACTTTGATGACGTTTTAATTGCTGCCCCAAATAGAGAAATACTAGAAAAGCGGCTTAAATTGGTTCTCCAGAAATTTAAAGACTCTGGCCTTAAGGTTAAAAAAAATAAATGTCAACTGTGTACAGACAAAGTAGAGTTCCTGGGGTACCTAATCGATAAACAGGGCATCCACCCTACTAACAGCAAACTGAAGGCAATCAAAAACACCCCAAGATCCAGAAATAGAACTGATCTCCAAGCTTTCCTGGGGCTCATTACCTTTTACAACATCTTCTTGCCCCAGAAAGCGACCGTAGCTGAGCCCCTACATAGACTTCTCGACAAAAAAGCAACCTGGGTCTGGGAACACCATGAGTTGCACGCATTCCAACAAGTGAAAAACTTACTAACCTCAGATGCTGTTTTAATGCAGTATAATGAGACTCTGCCTTTAATAATTACATGTGACGCGTCACCGTTTGGAGTAGGAGCCATTTTGAGTCATGTGTTACCAAATGGTAGTGAGGCCCCTATTGCCTATTTTTCAAGGACCTTATCAAAAGCTGAACTTAACTATAGCCAGATTGACAAAGAGGCTCTTGCTGTTATATCTGCTGTGAAACGGTTTCATGTATATGTGTATGGACGAGTTTTTACTATTGTTACCGACCACAAACCTTTGTTAGGGATTATAGTAGGAGACAAGCCAACCCCCTATATATTGTCACCTAGAATGACTCGCTGGTCGGAGTTTTTAGCTGCGTACAACTATAAATTACAACACTGTCCGGGGAAAGCCATTCCCCACGCTGATGCATTGAGCCATGCCCCACTTCCGGAAACCGTCGACGACCCAGCTCCAACCCTTACAACACTCCAGATTGAAACACTACATTCACCACCGCTAACAGCCACAGACATTGCAATTGAAACAAAACGAGACCCTGTCTTGGCACGAGTTCTTAGCTGGGTCGAAAGAGGATGGCCAATAGAACAAACCTCTGACGATTTCACCCCTTTCAGGAACCAGCAAACAGAACTTTTTTTGAAAAACGGCTGCATCCTATGGGGAGGTAGAGTCATCGTCCCAGAGTGGTTACAACGAGCAGTATTGAAAACATTGCCTGACGGTCATCCCAGCATCGTGCATATGAAAGCGCTCGCACGAAGCTACGCGTGGTGGCCGGCCATCGACAAACAGATCGAAGCCTGGGTAAAGACTTGCTTAAAGTGCCAAGAAGTCAGCAGTGCCCCACCTAGAGCAACTCCAACAGAATCGGAAACCCCCTGGGGGCCGTGGTCCCGCATCCACGTTGATTTTGCGGGACCTACTAAAGGACATACGTTCCTCCTAACAGTGGATGCCTATTCCAACTGGCTCAGGATCCACGAAATGAAGAATACTACAACGGAGTCCGTCATCCAAAAATTGAACAGGCTGTTAAGCCTGGGTTCCCCAACCAGGGTTAGGGAGACAAGCTAAACAGAATGTGCAGCGTTAGTCAGATAGGCACACAGATAAATGAGTGAGCTAAGCTTGTATGTTTATTAACATATAGTAAAAATAACAGATACGCTTGTGCTATCAAAAATATAGTTTATTCCATTATGAGTTCATAGCATAGACAAAATAACAGTCCAATAGTCATGTATCATTTAGTCAGTCCATTCAGGGATATTCAGTTAGCAAAGTCCGTGCAGAATATCCTATGTCATTTCACTTACAAATCAGTCCTTTGTTTCTCTCCCGTTCGAGCAATGCAGTCTTGATTCCAAGCAGTCATCAGGGATCATCAAAGCCAGAGAGAGAGAGCAAGCTGTCGTCTTGCTTCTTTTAAAGTGCTCTCACAACCATTCCCTTAATTACTATCCCACAGTTAAAGTTGCAGACAACTTTACATATAAACTATGATAACATATTATTATTTACCTAAACCAGTTAGGGTAAACAATGTTATCCCTAACACAGGCTATTTGCAACACATGGACTGCCAGACGTTTTGGTCTCCGAGAACAGACCCCAGTTCACCGCCCTGGCGTTTGAACAATACTTAGCGGATCGGGGCATCTGCCATGCTCTAACTTTGCCAGTGGACCCTGCGGCTAACAGCAGGGCCGAGCGCATGGTACAATTTGTTAAAAAAACTCTCCACAAAATGGACTATGGGGACATTGACGAAAAAATAAACAGAATACTCCAACACATCACTCCACACAGCATCACCAACAAGACTCCAACCGAATTGTTAATGGGACGCAAGCTCCGTTCCCACCTCAACCAGCTTCACCCTTCCTATGAGCCAGAGAAACCCTGTGGATCTAGCGGAAAATGCCGCGAGTTCAAGGTAGGCGACTTAGTTTTCGCTAAAAACCTCTCTGGCAAACCATGGATCGAAGCAACCGTAATTCAAACCACCGGGCCCAGATCGTACCATGTGTAAACCTGCGACGGGAAAATATGGAAACGCCATATAGATCAGCTTCGCTCTAGGCTACAAGCCAGCTCCTGTGACTCCTGGGACTCCCAAACTAAGGGGGGAGGAGATGTCGAAGAAACCGAATTCGAGATGGTGGAAAGCAGAAGTGAAGGAAGACAGCAACCACACATGATAAATGAAGAAGAATCAGGGAGGGGAGTGTCCTCACCACAGAGGAATACCTCAACGGAGGCTAGCCCGCAAAGATCGGAGGACAACAACAACGACAGAATTAGCGGCACCGAGTCGTCCATTGAGAATGCGAAACTGCCGGTACTAGATATGTCCAAAAACGTCCCACCGAAGCCGGACTGCAGATGGGAACCGGTGGGACAGCGCAAATCTAATAGACAGTTAAAACAACCTACATATCTTAGGGATTACATCACTGCACCCCTCAAACGGAACCTGGGGGAAAGGGGTGTTATGAACTTATAAAAGCGTTTAAATAAAGTTTTAACAAAGCTTAAAGAAAAAGCAGGGTTCCAATCCTGCACTTCTGATTGGCCGATAATAGCGATATCAGATTGGTCCGTTCTGGAGAATCTGATTGGCTGTTAACGAACCACTCTCATTGGTTCAAGGGTTTAACACTTCCATGTTCTAATTGGCTAATAGGTCAGCAGCCTGCTCTATAAAAGGGCTGCTGCTGCCCTAGGGTTTTGCTCTGTTCACAATGATTAATAAAGAGTTGAAGTTCACTGTTCACTGCCTCATCTCCGTTCCTTGCACCCATGCGCAGAACTTAACAGTGTCCTCCTTCCCTTTGTGAAAATGTTTTTTCCATGGCAGGGATACATTTCTGAATTTTCTGAACATCTTGGAAAAGGGTAAATGAAGTAGTGCAGTTTTACACTATTATTATTATTATTTTTTGCAATGGGAAGTAAGAAAGTAGAATGAAATGTCATAAGTATTAATGTCAACAACTGGAATTTTACCTCATTAGACAATTTCTGATCTAAAGCTCTGATGATTATTCTCAGCAGAAAAAATATGCTAATTATTCACTCTGAATGTAGGAGGAAAAAAGGTGTAAAATCTCCCTTTAGCCATGTGACCATGTACTAATTGCATGTCATGTGTCAAAATAATGCAACTCTCGTTGCCTAAAGCAATTAGACATATAGAACTCTATTAATGAAGCGCTGTCTGTCACTAAAAATGTTTTCAGTGTGATTGCCGAAGATTAAAATATTAACTTCTCAAATATTTATGATAGTTACTGACAGCATTTCAAAATGCTACTTTTAACAAAAGCTTCCTGCTCAGCTGTACTTTTTAAGTTGGATTTGGGATTCAAAGGCATTATTAACAGACAGGGATTCTGAACAAGCAAAGATGTCTCAAGAGTGTTTACTGAATCTATGCCGGTTTTGCAAAAATTCACATCTTTTAGGAAAGAAAAGGAAACCCTTATGAAACAGAAAATACACACATTTCTCTTCTTCTTAAAAATGCTAATATCTTCTGAGAAGGTGCCAACCGCTGAAGAGTTGATACATTCTTTTTCTGAATTTCTGAATTTATTGAAATGACTCAACCCGTGGAATATTTGGGAACATACTGAATTTCTGTGGATTAATAACACAAGTAATAATAGTTTTTAAACATTCATATGGGCACACTAACACATCTTATGGTCCTGATCCAGACTGGGATTCCTTTGCACTGCTTTGCTTTTTTATATTGGGTGCTCACCTTACAGATACATTTTCTAGGTTGATTTTGGAAGATAATTCAATCAGGTTATTGCTCTAATCAGTTACATTGGAAATGGAGGATTCTGTCTATCAGGCATTTTTCCCAACCCATCATCTTAGTCTTTCCCACTCTAATAGCAGCTTTTCCATTTTGAAAACCGGATCCTGAGCAATACAGATAGCTGAGGAGTAACAGCTGCAGAACTAGTATTTAGTAGCTAGTATCAGTCAAGGTTCACATAACATGTGGAGCAGGACCACACCAGGTAAGCTCAGAATAAACATTGAATTTAGATTGTCATAAAAATTCTCTGATTTTAACATAATTTGAAGGTGTCTCCAATTTCTATAACATACTAGCAGAACTACAAGATGGTTTAGTGCATTCTGCAAACTACAAATATGTACACCAGAATATGTCACATCCTGAAGGATGTGAGGTTTTCCCTGTTATCACACCATCCACTGTCCCTCCACTAAGAGCCAGGGGTGAGATTTGTGTGCTATATGTATTAAAGGGTAACCTTGGCCAACTATTTTAACTTGTGCAGGTAGGCCATGATTGATTGGTTGCAAAACGGGGGGTGGTTCCTCTGCATGAGCAGTTTCTTTGGACAAATGAATGATTTAAGATGATGCATGGATCCTGTTTTGAGCACTGGATGGCATAGGGTACGGAATGTGGCAAATTTGGTGTGTGTGTGTGTAGGAAGGAATGTCACGATGGTGATAGGGTATGAGAATATATGGTAGGCTTCTGTCTCTAGGAACAGAGAAACAGTCCCTTGTACCAGTTTCATGTTCTCACCCTAGACTTCAATTCCTGGTCAGCAGGTCTTCAGACGTCTTTGTTTTCTGCTGCTGTCACTGAACAACAAATCAGCCTGTAATAAAACTTCCCTCATCTGTGACTTACCTAATGTATACCTGTGACTTACCTGCCATGTATTAATGAGATTTGACTGGGTCCTGAAGGGGCTCCCTTCTCAGAAATGGTCTAATTTTAGGAATGGTCTTAATCAAGACCCTATTACTGCTGTCCTACAATACATATAACTGTGAGAGGGCGTGAAATAATAACTTTTCTCAAATGTGCATAAAATAATCACATATCTCGAATACTGTATAAAATATGCAAATCAAGTATCCTTATCACTTCCTACTGAAGTTCAAGTGGGGAGGGAGGCAGGTGTAAGGCATCATCTGAGAGCATACCTGTCAGCAGTCCAGGTGGAAGTAGGCAAATAAAGCATAGGTAGTGTATTGAAGAGTTACAGACCTTGTTCACAGTTGATAGCATTGTAAAATGACCTTTTCAGTAACATCTAACAGTGGCACATAAGTCATAGAACCATTTGTAATAGCAAGGAACCATGCACCAACTTTTTAAGAGGCCATATACCTCTTATTTTGGACAGTGCATCTGTCCCATTCTGCTGTCCCTTTTTTTGCACATTCAAGAGCACTTGAGATTTTGCAAATTAAAAAATGTAGAACAGTAGAATGAATCCATTTTCCCAGTCAGTCCTCCATTCTAGGTAGGGTATCATGGTATTAAGAGAGATATTGGGTATGAATAGAAAAAATAAAATGCTCCAGAATTAAAGTGCTTTTCCTGCTTTTGTCAGTTTAATTAAGAAAACATTGTATATATCTGGGTGCCAGTTTATTCAGTGCTATCCATGGATACTGAGCTTCACAGAGTTGTGTAAGCAAGAAAAGTAGGTATTTGATTTTAAATATATTTGAAAGTATAACCAAGATAGTGAAAAACAAAACAAAAGAGAAAAGAGAATTACAAGTTGTATAAAATGAAATGAAAATTTTAGAATCTTTGATTAATATAGTTATAAAGGTGATCTTGTGTCCATTTAGTGCTTCATAAGCATTACTGAAATCAAATCAGTATTAATTAACAAAGACAGGTAGTACAATAAAGATAATCAAGATGAACAATTAAAAAGGATTTTTATTTTATCTAAGAAAATCTATTCCTATTGTGTCAGGCAAGATCAAGTATTTTAAACTTTATTTTAAGAGAAAGCCATATTACAGACACAGATAATTCTCCTGAACAACTTGAATATGGCAGAAAGAAGGGAGAGAGAAAATGTCCAAAAAGAGGAAGCTGGGAGGGATGTGATTAATAAAGAAAGAGAGTGTGAGAATCTCACTGGGTATATTCATTTCCCCCCCATTGAGACCAAAGGTTTATGTTGCTAAGTGGTGGAAGCATTAATGCCACAATGATTTTCATTATATTGTACTAGATAGCAAATGTGTAAGCTATCTCTCACAAAAGTTTCCAATTTACTACTATTTTTAGGACTTAGCAAAAATAAAGGGTAGTGACCTATTCTATAGAAGTTTGGAAACCTTACAAGATAGATCAGGAGAATACAACATCCCCCTATCGGAGGAACATTTTGGAGAGTACCTTTTTTGTTGAGATAACTTCCTGGAAGTTAGATGTGTATTGATACAATCTGACTTTAGTTTCCAGGTAAACATCCAGTATTATCCTTTCATTCAGGATTTAATTCCTGTAAATTATCCTGCCTTAAATCTCTAATATGTCTTTCTGACTAAGATGATGATTGAACATTCTATATTAAGGTTTATCACACAGTCAGCCAAGTGTTTAGATTGGACATGGCATTTTTATCCTCATGTTCCATAAGGGACAATCAGATGTTCTTTTTTCATTATAATAACAATGTTCATTATTAATTGTACTTGGTTTTACTATTTAAGCTTATTTTCTATTGGATGGTAACCCAATATGAGAACCTTTAGAGCAGCGGTTTTCGATTTTGGCAAGTTTAAGATGTGCAAACTTCAGCTCCTCAATTCCCCATGGCATATGCTGGCTGGGGAATTCTGGGAGTTGAAGTCCACACATCTTAAATTCCCAAGGTTAAAAAACATTGCTATAGATGGTGGGTAGTCTTTAAATTTTTCAAATTTTAAAATATAATTGTAGAAAAGGTGCTGGAAGGACATGTAGAATAATCTGTCGGAAAGAGTCTCAGCCTTGCAGTTAAAATAAGAATCTTTCTTTCACTTCTCTGCTAAAGATGTTCTCTCTTTGACAACCACATTTAGAAAACAACCTTATATAAAACTTGTATGGCTCGGATATATCATTACTAAAAAATTAAGCACCATCAATGCAATTTCCCTTTAAATAAAACAAAAAAGGCAATAAGAAGTTTATAATTCATGATACATTCTTTCCACGCGCATATCTTATTAAAATTATCTAATATACAACTCCATTTTATGTTCTTTTTTTTTTTTGCTTTAGTTCTCTCCAGCTCCACTCATTTAATGTATACTTACATTAAAAAAATTCAATGCCAAAATCTCACTGAAATCCATTTCCAGGTAATTTTGCTCCAAATTGAGAAAAAGGGAGCATCAGAGCAACATAGCCGATCTTCTGCTTTTTCTTGTTCATTGTTTTCTGATTGCTAATTGCCAGCAACCCAGAAATTCGTTTTAGAATCTGGCGGGAACCATTTTTACTCAGGCCAAGTGAATAAACAAACAAATCCAATCTCTGGGGATAAAAAGAGAGAGAGAGAAAAGAGAAAGAGAGAAAGAGATTTGACTTTTCTTTCATCTTCTGATTCATCAGGGACAATAAGGGAGATTCATAAGGCCATTTGTTACTGTCACCTGCCATGATTTGAAATGAAATACTAAATGTTTCATGGACTCGGAAAAGAGGGAAGTATTTGTCTTTGTGTTGGCAATGCAAAGCCTGCCTGGCGAACTGCTCCCATACAAGAGGCCTGATGGATGAAAGGGGGAAGGGTGGTGTCTTTGGAATGATGATGGGCTAATATCATCATCTTGTCAGCTGTAATAGGCTTTTCCTCACAGAAATAATTCATAAAACCGCTACATTATATTCTGTCCCTGACAGGCTCTATCTATCCTGCAGCCCAGCAGGCTCGCTACTAATAAGAAAATATGTGGTTCAGGAACCCTGAAAAATTAAACAGGTAGTTTATGAACAATTTGTTTCATGGGGATGTTTATTATGTTTATTAAATATTGAGCCTTTAATGTTTTGCCAGTACAGATGATATCATAAAAATGCTGACTTAGGCCTCAGTTGTATTCTTGGAAAGTGGCAGTTTATGGAGTTTGTAGTGCATAATGAATAGCAAAAGTAGACTGGCTTATATGTGTAAGCTGAGCATAATTTATAGAGAGCAAAGTGGAAAACATGTAGCTATTGGGGGAGGGGGATATTTCCATGTAGATGTGGTCATAAATCCACATACAAAAAACATAAATATGCAAGAGAGCAAAGTGATGGATTAACTACATGGAGGGAAGTAAGCAGTGGGGTGCCATAAGATTCAGCTTTGGCCCAGTACTCTTCAATATCTTCATTAATGACTTAGGTGAGGGAATCAAGGGGAACTTACCAAATTTGCAGATGATACTAAGCTGGCAGGAATAGCTAACACCCAAGAAGATAGGTTCAAGATTCAGATGGATCTTGACAGACTAGAACACTGGGCCGTATCTAACAAAATGAAATTCAATTTAGAGAAAAGTAAAGTCCTACACTTAGGCAAGAGAAACTAAAAATGCACATAAAGACTGGGTGAAACCAGGCTCAATAGCAGTAACTGTGAGAGGGATCTTGGAGTCTTAGTGGACAATCAGCTAAATATGAGCTAGCAGTGTGCAGCAGCAGCAGCAGCCAAAAAAGCTAATGCAATCCTAAATTGTTTTAATAGAGAGATACAATCAAGATCAAGGGAAGTACTAATACCACTCTATAAAGCCTTAGTAAAATCACACCTAGAGTACTGCATCCAGTTTTGGTCACCACATTATAAAAAGATGTTGAGACTCTCGAAAAAGTACAGAGAAGAGCAATCAGAATGATTAGGGACTGGAAGCTAAAACATGCAATGAACGGTTGCAGGAACTGGGCTTGGGTAGTCTAGTAAAGAGAAGGACCAGGGAGACATGATAGAGGTCTTCCAATATTTGAGGGGCTGCCACAGGGAGGAAGGGGTCAAGCTATTTTCTAGAGCTCCTATAGGCCAGACAGGGAATAATGATGGAAACTGAACAAGGAGAGATTTAACCTGGAAACAAGGAGAAACTTTCTGACAGTGAGAACAATCAACCAATGGAACAGCTTGCCCTCGGAAGTTGTGGGAGCGCCATCACTTGAGACTTTCAAGAAGAGATTGGACTGCCAATTGTCAGAAATGGTGTAGGGTCTCCTGCTTCGGCAGGGGGTTGGACTAGATAACCTACAAGGTCCCTTCCAATTCTGATTATCTGTTATCTATTAACTATGTTGGTTTGCAGCCACTGCCCAAAAATGTGTGCATGTTTTTCTCTGGTACTTTTTGGTGTTAAGGCATTAGGCTAGAAACTAAGCGTTCTAGTCCCGCTTGTAGGTACGAAGCCAGCTGGGTGACCCTTAGGCCATCCAGTTACTCTCAGTCCTGAAAAGGAGACATTGGCAAACCAGTTCTGATATGGAGATATCTAGGCAGTCACCAGGAGCAAAAAAAACTGACCTGAAGCCACAATAAATACTATTATTTGCACATAGTTTATTGCCAGCTTTCATTGGTACATTTTTGGATTCCTGTACTCAGATTGCAGTAGAAATTCACAGGAAAAGATGATTTTCCTCTCTTCCTAGATGCCTTCCTTATCTCTAGGATGATCCTGGATGAAGCTGTTTAATATTAACAGAAATAAACTTATATTTCAGGATATAATCCAGAAGGGCTTTTTTTTTCCATATTAAGGTATTGTGAAACCTGTTTCCATATATAGCAAGTTTTCATGGATCTCACTCTATTTCATCAGAAATGTGGACTAAACTCCTGAGTAAAGGCCTTTTCATGTACCTACAATTGTTGTTAGGGACTAAAAGGCAAAGGCAGAGAAAAGGACAACACTACAACTACAAAATCTTAACTAGTCAACAGAATCCTATTTTAAACTTTTTGAATTAAAAAAAATGTGAAAATGCTGTGAGATAGCCATATTTATAGAATGCGATGAACATCCATTTCTTTATTAAAACATTTATTACTTAATGTTCATAACATTTCTCCTTCCAAGAAGGAGAAATTCAACCAAATCATATTAAGATAACAAAAGCATACACATTGATTAAACAACTGAAAATGCTTTTTGGAATATCTTTCACTTTTCTTTGAATTATTTCTGTTTGTAACCTGTCTTTTCATTCTCCATACTTTTTGATTCATTGAGATGTTCCTTGTTTTTTGAAAGAAAAACCCAAGTGGTTTCTATTTCCGTGAAACTGAAGACGAATCATCAGAAAACACTTGAAGGAAAAATGTTAAAACACCAGTGGCTTAATATTACCCAAGCCTTGAGGAGGGGTTTGTAGTGCTACAACAATAGTGCAGTGATCGTATTTTGAAAATATAGAGTACCCCCCCCCCTGCATTTTTTGCCATTTTAATAGCAATGTGCGAAGGTGCAGGCACTGCCTAAAGGTTTTAAAGGCATCCTTGGTGCTCATCCCTCCTGAATGTGTAATGTCTCTAGGAATGCTATATTCATCCTCTGCCAGTCATGTTGAACAAAGCTTGCACATTTTCCTGTTCTGATCTAAATCTGTTGCCTGTTCTGTAAATCCCTATGGCATATTGTGTAATCATATGATAAACCCTAATGTGTTTAGGGACACATGTTGTGTTGTGTCATCAATGTAAAGAACTATCATTTTCACTGGCAGGCAGTTGGAAGCAATTAATTACTCATGGATAGCGTGTACAGCTGTTGCTTATGTATGAAAACAGAACAGAAATTAGATTTAATTGGTTTATCATAATCAAGAAAGTGGCATTTATTTCATTCAAGCTTTTGTCAACTGAGTCACTTGATTCTTCTTCTATTAATTTTAGACACATTCAGCCAACATCTTTTGGTAATGAAAATTCCCCAATACAGCAAAAATTCTATGAATGATTTTCTCATTAAAAATTGTGATCTCGCCAATTGCTTACTTTTAAACTGTCATGTTATCAGCTTCTGGTGGCTGTATTATCTTCCAAATAGGAAACTATAAGCATTTTATATACTGTTGACAGATGGAGAGGAAATTTAAAACTTTCCTTTGCTAATGGATGTTGAACTTGGTTATGACATTATTTAGCATTTCAATACACCCTCCTGCCCCAAATTCTCAATAGGCAGGTCCTAATATTACACTATGAAGCAGTATAAAAAGAACAATCTTTCCATTAGTACTCATGTCTGCATCAAACAAATTGGAAGAATGATGTTGAGCAAGTTGTGGGAATATGCTTCCATTTCCAATGTCTTATCTTCAAAAAAATATGGCAAATAATTTAATTCAAAGTGGAAATAGTTTCTGCATTATATCCTGATACATGGATGATTTGTATTCAATTCAAAATGGGGTGGTGATGATGGTTTGTATAGAGTTAATGGGATGTTTAAGGCAGAAGAGATTCTTTATTTTAGTTCATTCTATTGTATGTTCTAAAATGTTAGCTAGTACTGCACTGAACTCAGTTCCTAATACTAATCCATATTTAAAGCCTAATTATGATTTTTGGTCATTCAAAGTAATGTGTATAAGCCATCCAAAATCATTTTACCAGTGAGATGGTGAGCATATACATTTACTACATAAATAATAAATATTATATTCAAATCATTCATAACTAGCTAATGATATATAGGAAACTATAACTTCCTAAATATTTTTATATCCCTTGTTTACTTATTTGTGCCTTATTTCTTTTAACCTGTTTTTTATTCTCTGTTTGCATTTGTATCTATATCTTCTCCAAAAAGTTAAATTAAAAAAAAAATATTAAATGGGATTTAAAATCCTAACAAATGGTAAGAACACTATGGTTTACTGTTTTATTTTTTATTCTTATTTTATTTTGCAACTATCTTCCTCTGGACTATATATTTATTAATTTGATTAGGTTTTATTTAAATCTGGACAAATTTCCCAAAATAATAATATATTATCAGCCAATACTGCAAGATGAGAAATTGACATAGGAGAACAGAAATTAGTGACACCAGAGGTTCTTTACACAAAGCTTAAGCAGCCAACACAACCAAATCTGGGCATAATTCAAATCAACATCTTCTGATTGCAATTGTATAGAATTTGGCAACTTTCAGAAACATCTCACTGAATTTATTTGCACACAATCTGGATGTTAGTCTTAAGACTGCCATCCTGCTGCAGTGGCCATGCTTCACCAGATACCAGTGTGCTATATACAACAGCAGGAAGAAGCTGGGGGGAGGAATAAGGGGGCTAGCATAAGAAGAGTCAAAATTACTCTGTGTCATCCTGTGAGAGCCACTAGACATTCCATGGTCATATCATGAAATGCAACCTCAGTCCACCAAGCCAGGGATCATTCCAAAACAATGTGTTTAAATGCAATTGGACAATTACAGATAATGGGGGGGAGGAAGGCAGGTAGGGAGAGGGAAAGGTGAAACAGATGTTTTAGGTGCAAAAGTTTAGATTTGCTTCACTGTGACTACTTGGCTTTAGTAAAATGTACTTTTATGTTCATTTGAACTGCCTGGATTTCCTGATTCCTTGTACTTGACAGGAAGCAAGGTGAAATACAGAAGTGAAAAAAAAATGTTCAAACTAATTATGTAAAAATAGCAAAAGGAAAAAGTCTTCATGAGCACTCTTACAAATCTTATGCACCCATGAATTCTATCACTTGTGATGACTATTGATGGTAAAAAGTTGATGAGAGAAAAAAAATCATCATTGAATCCAAACATTAGACTAAACTAATTTATTCTATCTTTTTGTTTTATTCAAATAAATTTCTTCTTTTCTCCCTTCCAATTTTAATTCTTTTTAATGTTGATGGAATGAATGTTCTTTATTCCAATAGCAAATGCCAACTCTACCCAATGTGAAAACCTCCAAATGTGTTGGACTGCAATTTCCAGCATCCTAGTAGCATGTATGAAAACAGCAGTAGCAGTAACACTTAGACTTATATACCACTTCACAGTGCTTTACATCCCTTTCTAAGCAGTTTAAAATGTCACCGTACTGAGCCCAACAATCTGGGTCCTCATTTTACTGACTTCAGAAGGATGAAAGCCTGAATAACCTTGAGCCATTGAAAATTGAACTGCCAAACTGCAGGCAACCGGCAGTGAGCAGAAGTAGCCTGCAGTACTGTACTGCACCACTACGGCTCTATCAATCTATAGATATAAGTAGGATTATAGCTCAATATGCATGTCACTACTTAATGCACTGTAACATCCGTATTGAAAGTTGTTTTAGAGAATATAGGCTTAGTCCAAATCAAAATCTTCATAAATTTCTGATTCTAATTCCAAGCTCTGATGTTTCAGAAACTATAAAAACAATCAGTGCTTCTTTTAAAAGAATATCAAGAGTAGCAACATTTGTATCTTTGAAATATTTTGGAGTGGAAAGGACAACAAGGCAGTTGAGAAGATATGCTGTCACAGAGAATAATCCCTACCAACCAAAAGAACCCAAGGGATTTTAATACCTTGAGCCATCAAATCTTTTTCTTAATTTGTCTCCTGTGTTTTTAAATGCTATCTGACAGAGCTCTCAGCATTTGCCTTGCTGCTGTCATCAACAACAATGTGTTTTAGTTTTATCCTTTGATTGTTTAATTTCTCTTAATAATTTTATTATTTAATTAGTTGGTCCATGTTTTGTTCAGTTCTTTCTTTTTCCAATCCTTTTCTTTATTTTTACCTTCCCTTAATCAATAACTGCAGCCCTACAATTCCCTATCATATCATTTCTTTTGGAGATACACACCCTAACTAAGTGTGTAAAAATTTGGCACAGTCGAAATATCTGGAAAAATAAAATAACTTGATGATAATCTCTTTATTTGTTCCATTCAATCCATTGTTTTATGGATTAATTGGATTATGGATTGGTGTTTTTCCATAATAGACAATGGGAAAACAAAATTTCAACATCTGAATCTTACTATAATTAAATAATTTCTAAAGACTGATCTTCAGATTGCAACCTAGATCTGTCTAGAAAGCATATAGCAGGCTGGAAAATTCATTTATTTGTTGAACTGAAAATTCTTCTATTACATTTATTCTTCCTTCTCCCCTCAAAAGTGGACATACATGCTGGAATGACAAGCAGGTGAAATTCATTGTAGGACAGTCAAACTTTTCTTGTGTTGCCATTTGAAGCAACACTACATTGCATTGTGGCATCATTCTCCATGTAGGGAATCTTGGATATTGGCAAATGCTCATATAGGGAAGAGATATATTGTACATCACTATCCAATTGTTCCTCATCAATCTTGTGGTAAAACCACTAGTACCATAGCTATTTTTAAATCAAAACAGGATAGAAAACAGAAAGTGTTTCTATAGAAAAGACATATTTTTATTCAGACCTATTAATATGCTTTTGATGCAATACAAATGTATACATTTCTGTGATATCTCATACATTCATGAGCATCTAGAATGATAGACATTTTCTACATACAGTATAGGTTCTGTAAGAAGGGATCAGGTTTCTAAGTCTAGTAGTAAGCCAAACCAACTATTAAAGTTGATTTTTAAATGAATATTGTATTGCTGTGTCCACAGTCCAGCAGAGTTGGGTAACAGGCTCTTCTGGATTTCAAAGCAATGACCACACTGTAATAATACTTCAGGCTTGATACTAAGGTAGTATAATGAAATTGCATATTACCATAACATGAGACAGCAATCAAAGCATATTCACAATACCAAAGAATATAATAAGACAAAGGCCCTTCTGTCAATTAGGAAATCTCAAAAAGATGGCAGATGGACTCTTTTCAAAGCCACCAAATAAGACTTAGATCTGTATTGAAGTTCCATCCTATCCTATAATTCGAGCTAGTTTATCTAGGGTCTGAACTACAATTACTCACATGCCTTTATGATTGTCATCTCACTGGAGTTTGCCACGGATAGGTATATATCTACTATTGACCACACCCCTTTCCTAAGAGGTCTGTAGGGGGCGTGCATAAGCACACCAATGTGCCTACCGTCCCTGTCCTATTGTTTCTTTTATTTTTCTTATATGTATCCATTTCATGTATTCATAACTATGTTTATACTTATACCTATTATCTTGTAAGTGATTGACAAATCAAATAAAAATAAAATAAATATGTTATCTTGTAGGTAGAATGTTTTGCCCAGTCTTGTCAGAAATGTAAAGGTTAAGGAGTATTTGTTTATATCAGATGGGGATAAGACCACTTCAAAGTTAAAGAGAATCTGTTTCCCAAGGTTTTTGGATTGATGATGAGAAAGGTCATCCAACTTTATACAGATATCCCATCAAGGGCTGGACAAACAAAGTATACCCCTTTAGTGGCTAAAATAAATGTTTGCTCGATTCTATATTACATAATCATTATATATAAAGTTCTATGTATCATGTCCATTTAGGAAAGAGATATACTGTACTATCAAATTGTTCCTCATCAGTCTTGTGGTAAAACCACTAGTACCACAATTAGAATTAGATATGAGAGAGACATAAGAAAAAGAGAGTTTTCAACTCCCACTTCCTATTTATTACAGGACTCACAATGTAGGATTTAGAAAAAATTCCTGACAGATAGCCATCTACTCTCAGTTTAAGCATTCAAGGTCAGCCTTTCAATGGAAATCAGAAAAAGAATTCAATGTCGTGTAGGTCAGTATTACTTTTACTGTAAAGCTAAAAGAAAACCAGAAAATTGCAAGTCTAAATGTGTTTCCCTCTCTTTCTCTTCCTGAGAACTAGGGATGATCATGTCAGAGGTGGTCTTCAGCAAGTTCTGACCAGTTCTGGAGAACCGGTAGCAGAAATTCTGAGTAATTCGGAGAACTGGCAAATACCACCTCTGACTGGAGATTTTACTGTATCCTTCCCCTGTCATGCCCACCAAGCCATGCTCACAGAACCGGCAGTAAAAAAAAATTGAATCCCACCACTGAAACATGTCTGAAACTCAGACATAGTCACAGACTCAGAGCATTCCTGCCCTGATCATCGTCTTGGTAGTCATTCTTCCTTCTTTCTTCAGGCTATTTACTTTTTCCAATACTCCTAATGAAAAAAGGCCTACCTTGTCCCATTGCTGAGCCTTTAAAAAAATTCTGCATATTGACAACTTTAAGTTAAATATATCAACCAACCTCACTAAAAATATTAAATCTGAAAAATGCTCTGAGATGTTATACCTATGATGACCTGTTTAAATATGCTTCCCATATGTCACCATCATCAGATATTGCAATTTGGTATTCTTCAAATTGCTGGAACTGATTTTCAGCCAACCTTAGATATCTGCAAGGAATTGAGTTGGACTAGGTTGCAATATAGGATTGATATATTATATAATTCAACCAGATAGATGATAGATAGGTAGATAGATAGATAGATAGATAGATAGATAGATAGATAGATAGATAGATAGATAGGCAGGCAGGCAGGCAGGCAGGCAGGCAGGCAGACACAGACAGACAGACACACAGTGGATCATGGATAGATAGATGGATTGATGTAGATATAGATATAGATATAGGGGTGGGAGGGAGAAAGAGGGAGGGAGGAGAATATACTAATATATAGATATAGATATAGATAATTTCCATACTGTTTGTCCTGGACCAAGACCTAGTTAAATCAATCAATGATGTCCTATCATTTTACAGGAACAACTTTACACAGAGTTGTTCACTGGACCTTAAATAGGCAACATTTAGGCTATAGACTGCACACACCCCAGCCCTTCTCAGCAAACCCATGCACATTTAAATCCCCATTGGAAAGGATAAGGCACAATTTTTCCAGTTGTAGAGATGGTATTATAATTTTCAGAACTTTAGACAAAGTTTTCCATTCATTCTGATCTAACAATAAGCAGTGACTCTGAAATGGAAGTAAGCTAAAGGTTCTCCTGCACATGTGTGCTAGTTGTTACTGGCACTAAGGAGGCGATGCTCATCTCTGTTTCTAAGCCGAAGTGCCAGTGCTATCCAAAGATGTCTCCGTGGTCATGTGGCTGGCATGACTAAACACTGCAGGCACACAGAACACTGTTATCTTCCCCCAAAGGGATCCCTACTTGCATTTTTATGTGCTTTCAAACTGCTAGGTTGGCAGAAACTGGGACAAGTAATGGGAGCTCACTCCATTAGGCAACACTAGGGATTCAAACCACTGAACTGCCGACCTTCTGATCAACAAGCTCAGCATCTTAGCCACTGAGCCACCATATCCCCTTGAAGTGCAAGTAGCCTTGTGCAAATTCTATATTATTTCTTTTTACAGTTTAGACTCTGCACATAAGAAAGAGAGATAATTCATAGATTGCTCTTGATCATTGTTGGAATTTTTTTCAAACTTCCAAAAACTGAAGGAAGTCATACATCTCATACATTGCCTGCCAAATACTGTTACTTTACAAGCATCATTAAAATAAAGGTTGATAGATTATGAGTTAAAATGGGACCCAAGTAATTTTTCACCCAAACACCTCAGACTATTATAATAGCATTATAGCTCTTAAAATAGCTATGGATATTAGAAAGAATACATGAAATAAAGACATCAAAGTGATTTGACATATAGCTGTGAAGAAAAGTAATGAAATATTTTCCACAAGAACCACAAACCTGTTAATTTTGCCTAGTTATCTTTGTATGCTTGCTAAGAAAATGAAGTTGCAAATTTCAACTGGTTGATTTTTGGCAAGAAATCATAGTTTTAAGTTCTTCTGGTGAACTAACCTTGGTCCATTGACTCTAAGATTCAAAAGATTGCAGTCAGCATGTCACTCAGTTAGGGAGAGTTTCTGTTTCATATAAACTTACAAAACCTGAGGGATTGATTCAAATCAAAATAGATTCAGTATGTGTGATTTACATTTATTTGGCCCAACATAAAAAAGCAAAGTAAACAAAAGTTAAATACATCCAAAATAAATTTTAAAAAATGTGACAATACACTACAAAAAAACCATTAATAGCAGAATACTACTACCATCTCTTTTCCAGTGGTCTGCCTAGCCATGTAAAGTGGATGAGATTTATTTGGTCCAGTTATTCATTTGAATTGCAATAGTAATTTCAGATCTCTTAACTAAAGACTTTTCCCCTTATCATTCAATCATGTCTGATTATCAGATTCTGCCTGGAAAATTTCTTGCAGTTTTCTTGGCAAGCTTCCCCCTCGCCCCCGAAGTGGTTGGGCATTGCTTCCTTCTCTAGGATGAAGAAAAAATGCTTGGCCCAAGGTCACCTATTTGGTTTTGTGCCTAAGGTAGGACTAGAATTCAAAACCTCCCATTTTTTAACCTGATGCCTCAATTGTCTCTCTGATTAAAATTAACACCAACTAAAGGATAATTTAGTGGACAAACTGATTCTTACCACAGTGATTTCCTCAAAAATCTCCTGAGGGGATTTTTACTCAAGGAATGGCCCTGCTGGCAAAATGGAGAAGATGCCATTTTTACTTATATGCCTGTCCACTAGATCAGAGGTTCCCAATGCCAGATCCATGCCAGAAACAAGGCTACACAAACAAGCAAAGCTCTATTCATGGGGTGCAGGCAGCACATGAAACCACAGCCACACCACTCCACAGAAAAGCTTCTCTCCACGAAACCAGTCCCTAATGACCAAAAGGTTGGGGGCTGTCAAATCATCTTTTCTCACAAATATTTGCTTCTATGGGGCTGGCACAAAGAATTATAGATAATTATAGATAATTGTTTGCTGTCAACCAGCAAGGTTTTTCTAAAATTTTTGTACCATTGCATTAAAAATATCTACCATTTGATTGCTTATCTGTAAGAAGCAAAATGAATCGTTAAAAAAATAAAATATATCCACCATGCCCACTTACTTAGGTAGGTGAGGAACACAAATGCTGATATGTTATTTTCAAACTTTTATTTTAGTAATTTGATTTGAATGCTGTTAAATTTGATAAAGACTGAATGAATGACAGATACCCCATGGTTGGCGAGCATAAAAATGTTGATTTACTTGCCAAAATGTTGTGCATTAAAAATTCCAATGTCATATAGTGTTCATACATAGTTATTTGAAAAGAGGGATCTGAAGAGCAAAGAACAACAGCAAAATTAATGATATACTATACATTATACATCATACATTTTTTTCAGCACTATTATGTATGAAGCAAAGAAATTTGGGGAATCTTTGAAGGAACATGTATTTTAGGTGAGATACAGGAAGCTGTGTTCCCTATAGGACTCACTAAGGGGGATGGAAAAGAGGCTTAACAGGTAACAGATAATCAGAGTTGGAAGGGACATTGTAGGTCATCTGGTCCACCCCATTGCCCAAGCAGGAGACCCTACACTCTTTCTGACAAAAGGTAATCAAATCTCTTCTTGAAAGTCTCAAGTGATGATGCTCCCACAACTTCTGAGGGCAAGCTGTTCCATTGGTAACAGCTCTCAGTAAGTTTCTCCTTATTTCCAGGTTAAACCTCTCCTTGTTCAGTTTCTATCCATTATTTCTTGTCTGGTCTGCAGGCGCTTTAGTAAATAGCTTGACCCCTTCCTCTCTGTGGCAGTCCCTCAAATATTGAAAGACTGTTATCATGTCTACCCTGGTCCTTCTCTTCACTAGACTAGTCATGCGCAGTTTCTGTAACTGTTCTTCATATGTTTTAATCTCCAGTCCCCTACTTCATGCCTGTTTAGACATATCAAGATATTTTATACAACATCTATTTTTATCATGAAATCTATGTACATTTATATTTCAAAGAGAATTGTTTGACACCTAACACAATATATTTACTTGGAAAGAAACCCAGTTTAATCCATAGTTTTCATGTAATCTCATATCATAAAATTCAATTAAAATTCATGTCAGTAACCAAACCTTACAACTGTTTTTCTAATCAAATTTCATTATGTAGTTATTTGTGATTGAAGGGCAGTAATAACTAAGCATAGCATATGTTTTTTTTTAATTAAGAGGTTATGACTCTTGATGTTTCATAACATCTCATCATGAATACCTTGAAAGGTAATAAAATATCTTTGACTTGTCCTAACTTGATAATTATTGCATGGGTCAAGTTAAGACCACCTCTCTTTTAAAGTTGTTTTATGACCTTTACTTACAGCATATGTTTGCTTAATTTCAAAAAAATTATCTCCAAAATACTACAGGTGGTCTTTAACTTATGACCACAATTGAGCCCAATATTTATGTTGCTAAAGGAGATAGTTCTTAAGTAAAATGCCCTATTTTGTCACCTTTCTTGACACAGTTGTTAAGTGAATCACTGCAGCTGTTAAGTTAGTAACATGGTTGTTAAGTGAATCTTCCTTCCCCATTGATTTTACTTGTTAGAAGGTCGCAAATGGTGATCACATGGTCACATGCAACCAACTCAATATGAGTTGCTTGCTAGGCATCTGAATTTTGATAATGTAACCAAGGGGATGCTGTTATGGTTGTGTGAAAAACAGTCACAAGTCACTTTTACAGTGCCACTGTAACTTTCAACAGTCACTAAATGAACTGTTGTAAGTTGAGGACTACCTGTACCTGTGGTTATCCCAGTATAACTAGAACTATGGTGACTTTCAGGGAACATTGAGCAGTTTAGACTAGAAGTAAGCAATGTGAAAATCAGACCTTAGAACACATTTCCCAGCAGGTTTAGAATCAAAATAGATTGCAAATTAACTTCAATTCTAGTACTTCAGCTGAATTCTTCTTTTGGACTGGGCTACAAATCAATCAGCTGTCTCAGATCAAATAGGGAAACAACTGTATTATTCACAGAAGGACTTTGGATCCATGAGCTGTGGTATAAATGACAAGGTCTGCCTTTGCAGAATAAATTTGTGAAGTGGAACTGAGCTCTGGATGGCAAACACTATTATTGTTTGAAAAGTTGTGTGTACTTGGCTAACACAAAACTGGTGCTCTCTGGTCTCGTAAACTGATGAAAGATCGTTTCATTGAGAATGTTTCCATAACAAAAGTCAAGGCGAAACATGGGCTGGTTTACACTCTCAATTTGCTTTATTTGCCTTATTAAAATCCAAGATAGACCAAATAAAAGCTATGCAAGTATATCTGTCATCGGCACAGCTTTTAACTTTTATTCATTTTGTGTGCTTCAGAATACACTGCAGCAGCAGCTGGCAGATAGAAGCAGGAAAACAACTGATCTCCCTGTCAACACCACCAACGCTCTGAAGCCAAGTAGGCTGTTACACAGTAACACATAAAGACCAGGGTTTTGTTTAGCCAATATCCCTGTGTGTGTGTTTTCTCCTCCTCTTTTGTTCAGAATATGCAGTGTGTTAAAGCAGCCTGATTAGAACAAAGGAACAGGGATCATGGTAACAATTATGATAGGAACGAAAATGCATAATTAAAAAAATCCACCAAAATCAGGAAAATAATGCCAGGTGAAGATGAATACATGTCCGCTGGGAACAATTACATAGCAGATGCATCCAAAAATTCATTATCGACGTATAATTTGACATGCCCCTAGTAATGTAATTCATTACATTTACAAATAATTCATCACAGGTGTTGTCAACTACAATGCCCCACAGGATCTTTGTTTTATTCTCTGGGAAGAGAAAAAGTGCCCAGTTTTTAAATACATGTTAAACATTTTTAAAATATGATCCCTTTGTTTTTGGTAAATACAGAAGAGCAAAGGAAGAGTGTATGTAGAAATCATTTGTAATAGAAAATAAATGGATTTCCCACTCAGTGTAGTGAAAAAAGAGCACTCTCAAAATCATAAATACATATCTATACATAGAGGTATTTGTTTATGCCACTCTAAAACATCTATTAAATCACTGTTATATAAACTATTCCCTTTGAAGATTTGATTCAAATGATCATCCTAAGCAATTGGAGTCTCGAGTCTTCTAATTTAATATATTTGCTGATTTGAATTGTCAAAAATGTTCTAAGCCTTCATTTGAATCAGGTGCCTTCAGATGGATTTAATGGACTTTTGCACATGTTCAGAAGTCCTTTTCATTTAAATCATATTGACAGTTTGATGCTCCATGAATAAGCATTTGTATTGATTTGATAGTGTAGAAGAATGAAAGAATTAATAAATAAATACATAAGCTCAATTGTACAAATTGATGTTTCAGATCAGATCCAATTCATTTTCTAAATCAGACTGAGTACTTGAATAAGATCAAACAGCTGTGTCTTTCTTGCAGCAAGATGGGCAGCAAACAAACTTAATAAATAAATACTCTACATTTAATATTTAATCTCAAATACCCAACGTGAGACGTTTTCTAGCCTTGCCTTGCCTGTCCCTAATTAGAATGGTGAGAAAGCTTTCCAGCAATTGAAATTATATGTAGATTCAGGTAACTATCAAGGTCTGACCAGCAAACCTGTAAGATCATATGAAATGTTCTTTCTTCTCTGCACAGTACAAATTCATCATATAACATATAAAGAATTTCCACAAACACATATAGTAAGATAAAACACTCATCCCTTCTTGGACCAGTTTTGTGTCTAATATGCTTCTGCATATTCTGAGTTAGATGAAAGTTAAGAACAACTGTCCTCCTTTGTTCTCAGTTATCTCAACTTGGTAAAAGTGGACTCTCCCAGCTCTTCATTCCCAACACAGCTTTCTCACTTTGAACATCTTAAAAAGAATTTTGAGAGAATCTGATATTTGAAACATATACTGGGAGTGGGAATGAAACTATAACCTCTGGGTATGAGACAAACTTTTCAAGTAGGCTGGGGGAAAAATTTATCCAATAGTGAAAACCCTTCCAGACTATGACAGTTGAAGGCAGGCAGGAGAAAATGAAGGTAGAGGGTAGACTATACGTGGACTACATGTAGGAGTACAGAAATCTGATGATTAAAATCTCAAGAGCTCTGTTAACAGCTACAGGTCTTTTCAGAAAATAGATGGTAGCTCTACACAAAGAGTCAGATTCATCAAAGACATATAGCAAGAAAGGGCATGCAAGATAGAATAGTCATCTATACATATGGATCCTATAATGCCAATTCCTCTGCTTTCATTATATTTGTGCCATTCATTGGAGAAATGAATGGGGAATGGAGGATCCCTGAAAATCAAGGAAGGTGATCTACAATGGAAATGCTGTTGCAGGCTGTGCTGTTGTAGATTGTGCTTTCCAGGCTGACACAACTCACAAAGCCATGGTTCTATAGTGTTCACCATACAGTTATACCATAAGGAAGAAAAAAGAACTGAAGAAAAGTAATTGGTCTCCAATAAGACTTTAACAATAAATGTTTATGGCCTTTTGTGGAAATAGACTACAAATTTCTACACTAAAAACAGAAACTGTAGGCTATTTATTCAGCTTTGTAAAAGAACCTGCAACTAGTCCTTTCTTAATTTGTGACATAGAATAATCTACAGATACAGATAATCAGAGTTGGAAGGGACCTTGTAGGTCATCTAGTCTAACCCCCTACCCAAGTGGGAGACCCTACACCATTTCTGACAAATGGCAGTCCAATCTCTTCTTGAAAGTCTCAAGTGATGGCGCTCCCACAACTTTCAAGGGCAAGCTGTTCATTGGTTGATTGTTCTCACTGTCAGAAAGTTTTTCCTTGTTTCCAGGTTAAATCTCTCCTTGTTCAGTTTCTATCCATTATTAATCTAGCAATTGGCACAGAATAATTCAATTATTTTTCTGTGTATTAAACTAACTTACCAGAAAACATATATTATTTCTCCTGCTACTCTTCTATCATACTTTATTCATACCTAGAATAGGACCTTCATTAGAATTCAGCAAGTACCGCCAACATTTCGAATACTGTGTTTTAAATAAATACATTAACAAACTTAAATGGAGAGAAACTAACATTATGGTTTTATTATAGGTATTACAATTATTACCAAACTCCTGTTCCCTTTAACTCATCATTTATAACAAAGCTATCATTAAATTTGCATATTTTATTATATACTGTAACGACTTGAGGGCAATGTGTCAGTAAGCATCAAATTTGTACATGATTTGAGTTAAAAATTGATTCTTGGCATATCTCCAGTAATTTAACAGCAGTGTTTATTATATATATTGTCTGATCTTTATTCTCTCTCTGTCTGACTCCCTCTTAAAGTTGTCTTCCAATTAAGGATGAGGTGAACTTTTCTTGTCATTCGATAAGTCAGTATAGCCACAGGACATTTGAAATTAAGCTTACATTTGCCTACTATACATAAATACCAGAAAGGGTCATAAAGGCCAATGTTTGGACTAATTTAGATGGTGGGAAATAAGCCAATCTGCTTGCTAAATCTAATATGCAATTTCACATAGGTTAAGGGTTTCTTTCCAGAGATTTAGGATACACACATATCAAACTAACCACTGTTTTTTAAAAGAAAAGTAAAGATATATAAAAAGTGTACCTTCCAACTTTCCAAGCTGCTAAATAATATTTAACTTTCATCTTCTATCAACATCATGTCAGTGTTTCCTGCAAAGGTATTTTTCTGCATATAAAAAGAAAAAAGAAAAAAATGATATCATTATCCAAGTTTGCCAATTGACTTGGGTCAGATATTTTTGTACTCAAGGATGAAAGCAGTTTTCTCTCCTCTTTTGTAAGTTTTTAAACCATTGCAATTTACTGGAAATACAATTATATCAAAAGGTTTATTTTCTTTCATGGACAGTGTCAACTGGAATAGATTTTTACAACTTCTTAATTAAAGTTACAATGCATAAATTGATACATTCCTTGGAAATCAATTTTTTTAACCTGGCATAACTTCAGGTAATTGGTTCAGCAATATGTTTCTGTTGAACATATCTGCACAGCTCCAGCAATTTTGCAAATTTTCAGTGCTTTTGTTATTAAAATTGTGCCTTTGTGTTGGGTAGATATCAATACTCAACCCCCATACCTCTCTTTTTCATAACTGTATAGAGAGAGTAGAAACTTTGTGAGAGGAAAAGATCTGTAAGTAGATGGTTTGTGGGTCTCAGCATCCCCAAGATCTATATCTGATTTGTTTGTCTGTTGCAATTGATATGTTGCTTACAAATAATTGTAGCTTTGTTAAGTTTTGTTAAATAATATACCTGCTCAAAAAAACCCTAAAAATTAATACAACATAGGCAAGGCCTAATAACAGAGACTTCCTATTCATCAAAACATCAACTAAACAAGGGACTTTTGAAGGGTGGGTTACCAAAGCTGTTCAAACCAACCCATTTTAACAAGTTTCCTAAATGCTGGGAGGGTTGATACTGACCTTGGGTAAAATATTGTTTCAAAGGACAGGAGTACAACAGAAAATACATGCTTTGTGATCCTAAATGGCAATATTTTTTTTTCTGCTAGATCTTAATTTGGTAAGCAACCCTCTTTCCTGAATTCCTAACACTTTCTGTCAAGCCCAACTAAAGCCACCCACTCACCAGACAGCAGTTAGTAAAACATAATTATAATAGTATCATTAATCCAGGTTTTGCTTCTTGTACCTGCCACATTGGGAAGTCTTTGGGAAGGAATGTCTTTGAAACGGGAGGATTAAATTTTTCTCTATTCAGTAGTAATCTCAGTCCATTCCAGAGGCCCAGGGATGTACTTTATGTTAAAGAAAAAGGATTGCCATATGCTCTATAAATTAATATATAAGAGGATGAGAGACAGGTATCTCGGTCTGTATTTCAGACAAATGACCCATTGCGATACCCATATCAAAATAACTTACCTTGTGTCCGGCCAGAACTTGAAAATAACATTTAAAGTAGCACAGTATTTATGATTCGGTTGAGATCTGCATATGTGGGATTGATTGGGGTAGATTGCAAAGGTGACTCTGAAATATAATGTTATTATATTTTATCCATATCTTAAATTATTGTACATTATTACAATTTTATTTTGGATTGTATTTTATTACTATTTCATCTTAAATCGTATTTTGTCTAGATTCCATTTTAAATTGTATTTTGTCTAGATTCCATTTTAAATTGTATTTTATCAAGTTCCATTTTAAATATTATTTTATCAAATTTCATTTTGAATTGCTTTTATTACATTTTAGTAACAAATTGTTGTTGGAACTTTGTATTTTGATATGGCCCAAGAGCTAATCAATTCTTCTTTTCCTCTTCCTCCTCCTCCTTATTATTATTATTATTATTATTATTATTATTATTATTATTATTATTATTATTATTATTAATGCAATTTGTGAATCAATATGTATAGTGGTTAGAGTATTGGTCTACTTTAATTTTCTTTTCAAGTCTCTCCTCACAGGGTTGCTGTTGTAGGCATAAAAATGGAAAAATATCTCCATTTTTGGATTTATATATTTTTTAATCTTTTGGATAAAAACAATGTAGATCTAATAAATAAATAGCAGTTTGGCCTTAAAAATCATAAAGTGCTTATAGTACCGAATTTTGTGCTCTCCAAACCTTCATGGTTTTCAGCTAATGCTCTGGTAAAAAAATTTATTGCCAATTTGATCTATCATGTGGACTTTTTAAAAAAAAATTTGGTAGAACTTCAGAATATTCATTGGTTGATTGTTCTATTACTTACTTAATATTATAGTGGCCAAGAGGAATAGGCAAATATATCTCTCTAAGACAGGGGTGTCCAACCTTGGCAACTTTAAGACTTGTGGACTTCAACTCCCAGAATTCCTCAGGCAGCAAAGCTGGCTGAGGAATTCTGGGAGTTGAAGTCCACAAGTCTTAAAGTTGCCAAGATTGGACACCCCACTCTAAGAGAAAGCTTCATCAGGTAACTCCTCCCACTTGGCTTTTCATAGTGGGAGATCTAGTCCACCAAGGAAGCTTAAGAATGAGGAAAAGAAGTCTACAATATACCTAAAAACCATTATTGGCAATGCCAGTTCCTGCCGCCACCATTACAAACTCCAAAACTTCAAAAATTATAACTCTAAAGGAATTCTTAAACATCCTGGATGTAAGAGAAAAGAAACTAGAAAATTCTTTTGCAAAGATAGAATTTTTATAGAAATTCCACAGCATAAATCAATACCACTTCTTCCAAACTATGTCACCTGTCCCAAAGAAATTTAGAACTCTACTCATCCTTTGCAGCTATCACATGGTTCAGAGAGATTCCTTCATCCCTTCTCCATTAATAAGCACCTGCTTTTTTTTGCCTTGGTCATTGCCCACCTATGGATTGCCTATAGTCTACCAGCAGAAACATTCCAGGCTGCTCACCTCAGTGGTCCACATGGCAGAGATAAGCCAGCTCTTCAGTTTCACAGGTTTGGAAGACAGAACCTGACAATGTCCATCCTTTAGAGGTAGGAACAGGTGCACATTGATTTGGGACTGGCAGATGTTCCCATGCTATCTTCCTCAATCTATTCATGAAAATGAGCAAAGCTGTTCACAGGTGCAAACAATTCTCGGTTTCTCACTAGAAAAATGAAATGATGTTTACATTTACTGGGACAAAGTTATTATCATGCATATGGGATTGCATAAATGGCATAACACCTAAAAGGTACAGGTAAGCATAAGCATATGGAATGTTCTATTTTGAAAATGTGATTTTGAGACTACAAGCATTTTAACAGGATTGCTGAGGAAACAGGGCAGGAAGAGTTGATCTACAGTTATAATTAGAATGTTTATGGGGACTGATATAGCCAAGAACATTCCAGAATATCCCTCAAAGTAGAACCCAGAGACGATGGTAAATAGCTTGCAGACATTTGCAATGAAAATGATCAGAAATTTAGTATTTAATTTGTTTTTCTTTAGCTAAGTAAATTTTATTTTATTTTCTTTGTGGCTCAGCTTTTCAGTTTTGAAAACTGGGACAGAGTTAAAAGTTGCCTTTCTATAGGATAGAGAGAAAGTGTAGAGACTGTCCCAAACAAAACAGAAATTAGGTTTTCATTTTGTAAGAAGGTCAATATTTTACAGTGTATATATATATATATATATATATATGGCTTTGTGGCTATCTTAGCTCACAAGATTATACTGAAGGTTGATTTTTTGCTTTGCAGATATCAGCCCCTGAGTTTAACCAAGGCATATACTATATATATAAATTCCACAAGTCATTATAGAACATATTCGCGGAACATCTTTGATTTTCAGTTTTTTTATAATGCAATTTCAAATTATGAAATTATGTTGCTCTACCAATATATACTGTACAGTATAGGACCAATATTACTTAGGATTTGAGACACTGTACTCCCTGAAGTTTTAATAAACAAATATCTAACAAGGTTTTAAAAAACATTTTGTCATTATAAATGACTTTCTGCCTAATCCAAAATTCAAGAGGCTTTCATAAGGAATGGTAGCAACACTTCCATGTTCCATGGGAAATTTTAGTTGTTAAACTGAGAACTGAGCATCATTTGGATTTTCAGAATTGCTACAGGCAAAACTTCTGAAAGCTAGAGCTTTCAGCAGGTGGGGAATCTATAGTTCTCCAGAACACCCCTGCGGTATCTGCCATCCCGCATCTGATGGGCGGCTCATGAAAGGGAGCAAGGGAGAGAGAAACAACACGAGACAAGGTTTACTCGGGATGAGTGTGCCCAGAATGTCTTGGCACATGCTCTTTTATTATGCTTTTTCACAAGGGGGGTGAAATTTTTCAGCGCCCATGTCAAACAGGATATACAAGATTTATAATGGTTCAGGTCAGTTAAGATACCAGGTTAAACAGGATGCGCGTGATTTACAATCGTTCAGGTCAGTTAGGATACCAGGTTAACAGGATGTGTGTGATTTACAACAGTTCAGGTCGGTTAGGATATCATTCTGTATTGACAGTTGTTTATCTCCCCGTCTCTTGTACGTGCCTGGCAAAGATCACTGAAGAGACAGAAATCTAATGTTTACATGTGAATGATACAATGTTGCAATGCTTGAATGATACATAGTTGCAATGATACATAGTTGCAATCACATGAATGATACATAGTTACAACATCTCCTCTGTTTTTATTATTTATGACGAGTCTTCTTCCTCATCCAAAAAGACAGGAACTATTTTTCTGAAATGTTCGCCGTCCCCGTCATCTAGGCAGGGGTGCGACCCGTCAGCGTCAGGGTTGTCCAAGGAGCGGTAACTCAGCAATGATATTTTTTCATCCGGTGTTGAGGATATAACATGAGCTTGCAATAGCACATTAACATCAGCAAAGGATAATTGATTTTTAAAAGTTGTAATATTCTATTAAAACAATAAAGTTCTACAATACAAATCAATATAATGATTATTAATGGTCCTGCCAATGCAGTTAAAAAGGTTGTAAGCCATGGTGAAATGGAAAACGAACCCCCCCTGCTATCAGCATAAAGACAACATTCTTTTTTAATTAGAAAACGAACCCCCCCCCCTGCTATCAGCATAAAGACAACATTCCTTTTTAAGCATAGCACACAATCCCCCTTTGTTTTAAAAATAACAGATCTAAATCTTTACGATTTTGCAAGAGAGGGGGTGTTCCATGGATACCTGTAGGGATATAAAATCATCAGAGTTATACACACAAGCCATACTTGAATGCAAAAATGATTTGGATTTAACAATTTCATCCCCGTGGATACATGCCATGAAACCATTTTAACAAGTCCAAACAAAATTATTGCCAGAGATAAAATACATTCCTTTCAGGCGTGATGTTAAAGTTCCTCCTGCAGTGGTGTGGATTGCAGGATATCCCCTGGTTGTGTGGGTCCGTCTGCCAAATCGAATTGAAGTGGTGGGTAGAAGTTTTCTATGCAAGAGAAATTGGTTGTAGAACTTAAACGAACTTTTTGAAAGTCAGTTATAGTCCAGGCAATATTATCTCTTCTATGAGGCTTCTGCGGATCGTCATGGGCAGTTCTTTTGAAGCATCGTTTGTTGACAGGATCAGAGTTTGGGTATAAAAAAACATGACAAGCAGGAGAGAGGGCTATGGAGAAGTTAGTTGTAGAACATTTGCGAAATGAAGAGGGAATTCAATTAATAGAAAAAGGATAATAATTACAATAATGACAATAATGACAATAAAGATTAATTTGGTAATTCATCAAGGATGTTAGTTGGGGTGGGGAAACCCATGATACAATATAAGGACATTTGGGTCCCCCTATGTTTTAGATTGAATAGAGGAAAAGATTTTAAGGTTCCTTTCCATAGGAAGAGTAAAGAAGGAACAAAAGAGCGAGTGGTAGAGTGTTCTGTAAACAAAACAGAAGTGACAGAGTGAAAGCTATGGGTAGCATTTTCACGAAGTACCCACATGGAACAAGTATAATAGCCTTCTGTTAATGAAATGGTTTTAACACGAATAATCTTTTTACAGGAAGCATAGGTTTTGTTGAAGTAAGGTAGAAATTGCAAAGAAGATATAGGTAAGAATATCAGGAAGAGTTTTAAGATACAGATGTAGCAGATGAATTCCCATGATAGGGTCTTACTGCCCGACCAGGGATCCAGAGAGTGGTTTTGTCTGGCAGTAAGATCGCAGCGTAGCCTCGTCCCCAAGTGAGAAGCTCAGCGGGACCCTGCCAGGCAGGATCTGGCAATCTGCTATAATATACCAGAGGTCTGTTAGGCGGGGGTGAAGGGGAGGAAAAATGATGAGAAGCAGCAGAAGTGGGAGGAATGCCAGTCAGATTGAGAAAGTTTAAAGTGTAAAGACAAATGTTAAGAGAATTTTGCAATGCTGGGAGGTTCGGGGTTTTTTCCCGCAACGAATGTCTATCAAGAGCACGTTTCAGAGATAAGTGTGCCCGTTCCACAATAGCTTAATAGCCTGCCCCTGGCTGTTGTAGGGAATCCCAAACTTGTGGATTACATCCCATCTGTTACAGAAGTCCTGAAAAGCAGAACTTGTCTTGGCAGATCCATTGTCTGTTTTGATTTCTTTTGGACATCCCAGCGAGGCAAAGGTATGAATTGAATGATTGATGACATGTTTTACAGTTTCTCCCCTTTGAGGAGTAGCCAGAATAAATCCTGAATATGTATCTATTGAAACGTGCAAATATTTCCAAGGGGCAAAAGGTGGATACTGAGTTACATCCATTTGCCAAATTTCACAAGCTTTTAATCCTCTAGGGTTTACTCCTATGGGAATGGAATGTCCTTGCTTACTACATTTGGGGCATTGTTGAATAATGGCAGCAGCTTCTGCCTGAGTTAGGGAAAATTGAAAACTTATCATAACTTGGCAGGGGAGATTCAAACACGCTCCCTGCTTCTGTTTTATAATGGACTTTTAAAGCCTCCATAATTTTCCTCCAAGTGACCAAAATGCCAATAGGTGCATGAGGAGGACTATGGAGATGTTCACCAATTTTTTGCCAATTGGAAAATTTTTAAGGACCCTTCCTCTGAATAATTAGGACAATGTTGCCACACATAAGCCAATAATGTAGCAATAGGTTTCTTTTTTATGGGAGAGCCCTTTAAATTAGCAGAGAAGAAGAAGAAGCGACTAGCTCTCTCAATTCCTTCTGTTGAGAAAAGCCTCCACCCATACTTACGAAAGTCGAGACCGTCTTTCAGATCCGATGAATGTGCCAGGCCTGGCGATCAGATCCGATGAATGTGCCAGGCCTGGCAATGCTCCCACCGAGCGAATAAGATATGGGCACGCCGCTGCGTATCCCCCTTAGGGAATCACGTCGGGGTCACCAGAATGCGGTATCTGCCATCCCGCATCTGATGGGTGGCTCATGAAAGGGAGCAAGGGAGAGAGAAACGACATGAGACAAGGTTTCCTCGGGATGAGCGCGCCCAGAATGTCTTGGAACACGCTCTTTTATTATGCTTTTTCACAAGGGGGGTGAAATTTTTCAGCGCCCATGTCAAACAGGATATACAAGATTTATAATGGTTCAGGTCAGTTAAGATACCAGGTTAAACAGGATGCGTGTGATTTACAATCGTTCAGGTCAGTTAGGATACCAGGTTAACAGGATGTGTGTGATTTACAACAGTTCAGGTCGGTTAGGATATCATTCTGTATTGACAGTTGTTTATCTCCCCGTCTCTTGTACATGCCTGGCAAAGATCACTGAAGAGACAGAAATCTAATGTTTACACGTGAATGATACAATGTTGCAATGCTTGAATGATACATAGTTGCAATGATACATAGTTGCAATCACATGAATGATACATAGTCACACACCCCTCCTCACTAACTATCCTAGTTGGGTTGCTGGGAGCAGTTCATCAACATCTGATGGGATTCAGGCTGCCTATTCTGGTTCAATCACAACAAGCCAAAATTACTAGGGAAAATGGGAAGGCATAAATATTGTTAATTAAATCAGAGAAATGAAGAGGAAACTGAAGTATAAATTGAATGGACAAACAAACATAAATCTGAAGAAATATATTTGGGGAGATGAGGGTGAACATTCTCCTGAAAAGTAATAGATGGTTGCAACTAAATAAATAACCATCTACACACTGTTATTTTGGAATTGACTGTGTATAGATGAATACATAGATGTATTGTAGAAGTATAAACTATTTTTTTATTATGGGTCACATGTAACTCTCAATTGCTATTATGTATTACCATCATTAAAAGCAATCCCAATATGGGTTATAGTTTATTAACAAGAACCAGCCAACAATAAATCATTTTACCTCTTTTGGGGCCAATTGTACTGAAAGAATGAAATCAGGTGTACACTGGAGAATAAACTGTTACTGCTAATTCATAATTTGCCTCAGTTTGTGTTCATAGAGATGATAACATTTCATCTATACAATTCAGGCCCATGCATTGTAGTTTCACCTTAGGCACAAAGCCAGAGGGGTGACCTAGGGCCACTCACTTTCTTTCAGCCCTAGGAAGGAAGCAATGGCAAATCACTTCTGAAAAACCTTGCCAAAAAACCCGCAGGAACTTGTCCAGACAGTCTTTGAGAATTGGACCTGATTCAATTAAAAAGTATGACAGAATCCTATAAAATTTACTTCTGACAAAATACTGTACATGTTATGAATCATTTTACAAGTGTACAAGTTATGAATGAAATAGCTGTTCATATTGTCAAAAGACAAAAATTCAAGGTGATACATGTGACTATACTAAGTAATCCACAAATCCTTCTGTAAAAGAAGAAAAAAATGAAAGCGTTGGAACTGTTGACACTAAATAGTTAGGTTTAAGTGTTATCAGATTCTGATAATTTCAACAACTTTCAGCAATCTGAGTATTAAAAGTTTTGAAAGAGATCAAAGAAACACCTCCCCTTTTGATACTTCACTAGAAGAAAAAGAGAAGCAATTCCTTGAATATATATATATAACACGGCATTGAAATCAATTGTAAAGAAAAGCAGCTCTGATTTTGCAAACAATATCTTTTAACTTTTTTATCTGCTAGTCTACAAAATACATAATTTAAAGTTGCTGCATTCCATTTACTATACAATTATGTTATATTATTTTCCATGGTGCCATGCTACCATGAAAACATACTTTTTATGTGTCTAAGCAATTTACCTTCTGTAACTATTTGCATTAAATAAATTTTTAAAAATCATATCTTTTTAAAGGTGTCATGCAGAGACACAAAAGTATTTCCTGCTATTATAAATATGCTACTACTGCTATGAAAGGAGTAAATGAATTTTTAGTTGGTTGATTCAATTTAAGTAAAATGAATTAATATCTTTATGGAAATGGGCTTATTTAAGTATAAATCACAAGCCGTTGAATATATCTCCTAGTTTGTCCTAAATCTAAGAGTTGCTAACAGATTTATTAGTTTATTTAAACAAGAAAGCAAAACCATTTGTTAAGGACCATCACATGGTACAACAATTTTTTTTTTTAAATCTCAGGACAGATTTGACATGATTTAATAATGTATAGCATCAACTTTCACTCCATTTTATGAGAACCCTTTTTGATTGCCATAGTGGAAAAGGGCATATAATATTAGATTATTCCTCCCTGGGTGCCTAATGGATTATGTCAATTTTCACTGGGCTCTGGGGAGTTTCACAAGCATCTAGGGCAATTCAGTTGAGACCTTGGTCACCCAATGGATTAAAGGAACATCTGGGGTGGGGGACTGAGTTGTTCAGAGTAGCCTATCTCTATTCACAAATCCATTGATATCACTCAATTTACTGAAGATTTTAGGAAATAAAGTGACATAAGACATGCCTAGAGTGCCACAGAAGGGATCCATGTCTTAAGATTAACCAGACAGTGATAATGAAAAGAATGTCTACTGAGTTGTGCTTAATGGACTTTTTAAGTTGAATAGTTCTCGTTTATAGAAGGCCATGGCCATTTGAAAGTCTATCTATTTTATTATTGTGAAAAATGTTCTACTTGGCAGATAAACCCATTCAGTTCTGAGATGAAACAGACACTAGTTGGGCAGTGCTAGTGAAGATTATTGGACCCTAAACTTGTGAATGATCTGGGACAATTTTGGCAAGGCATGCTTAAAGACTGTATTTCCCGAATTTACTCAGTATGTGACATGTGCTACCAGGGGAAACATCACACTTGATCATGTGTATTCTAATGTAAAGCATGCATATAAAGCAGTGTCCCTTCCACATCTGGGACTTTCAGATCATTTATCACTGTTCCTTATACCAGCATATACCCCCCTCAGAAGGAAAACTAAGCCTGAAATCAAACTCATCAAGATCTGGCTGGAGGGAGCACTTGATCAGTTGCAGGATTGTTTCTCAAATATTAATTTGAATTTATTTGAACAAGAGGATTTGGAGGAATATACAAAAACTGTACTGTTTTACATCTTGACCTGCGTGAATACGGTTATTGTGAATAAGCACATCCTGATTTTTCCAAACCAGAAGCCCTGGATGAATAAGGACGTGCAATTACTTCTCAAGACGTGTGATATGGCATTCAGGTCTGAGGACAGGGTTTGGTATAACAAGGCAAGAGCGGAACTGAGGCGGGGCATCAAGGAGGCAGAAAAGGACTATAAAGGGAAGATTGAGGACTACTTCACAAATCGTGATCCATGGCGGGCTTGGCAGGGAATTAAACACATCACTAATTACAGGGGCAGCAATATTGATCAATAAGACGCATCACTAGCAGAAGAATTGAACTGCTTCTTTGCCCAATCAAAGTGAATAGGTCTTTGGACACACTGCCTCTATAAACCACTGGTACTTAGCTGTTCACAGTACAAGAGTATGATGTGAAGCGGGTGCTTAGAGCAGTGAATGTGAAGAAGGCCGCTGGCCCTAATGGGTTACCTGGGAAAGTACTTTAAGCATGTGCTGACCAGCTCACAGGTGTGTTTACAAATATTTTAACCTTTGTCTTACAAGCCATTGTTCCATCTTTTCTCAAAACTTCCATTATTATTCCAGTTCCCCAAAAGCCCTGTCCTGATACTTTAAATAACTATAGATCAGTAGCTCTCACACCTATAATTATGAAGTGTTTTGAAAAATTGGTCTTAAAATATATACAGGATTGCCTCCCATCAACCCTTGACCCATACCAGTTTGCTTATCAGAATAACAGATCCACAGAGGATGCTATTGCCATGGCTCTCCACGTTGCACTAAACCATCTGGAGCATAGTGGGAGCTATGTAAGGATGCTTTTCATTGATTACAACTCAGCTTTTAATAGTATCATTCCAGATATACTGATTAAGAAGTTGCTAGAAATGGGCCTCTCTTCTCACAACTGCTGTTGGATAAAGTACTTTCTTACTAACAGACCCCAAACTGTTAGGATTGGCAGTTATTTTTCCTCCACTCTTGCTCTCAGCACTGGCTCTCCATAGGGTTGTGTGTTGAGCCCCCTTTTGTATTCACTCTACACCTACGACTGCACTCCCTCTTGTCCCATTCACTCTATAATAAAATTTGCAGATGATACCACGTTGGTGGGATTCATAACAGGAGGAGACGAGACAGCCTATAGGTCAGAGGTTCTCAGACTGGTCTTGTGGTACAAGAGTCAAAACCTCACCCTGAACATCAAAAAGACCAAATAATTGATTATAGACCTCAGACAATGCAAAGCAGAGCCTCTCCCACTATATATCAATGGAGATTATGTGGAAAGAGTTCATCGTTTTCTAGGAACTCATATTTCCAGCAACCTTACTTGGTCGGTCCACACTATGGCCACTGCAAAGAAGGCTTCTCAGCACCTGCACTTCCTGAGGCTGCTGAAAAAGAGTAGTCTGGGTGAGAAGTTGTTGGTTACTTTTTACTGTTCAATCATCAAGAGCATTTTGGCAGACTGTGTAATGGTATGGTATGCTGGATGCTCTGTAGTGGATAAGAAGACCCTCCAAAGAGTTATAAACACAGCACAGAAAATCATCAGTTGCTCTCTTTCTTCTTTGGAAGAGATTGCGAAGACCAGACTCCTCTCTAAAGCACTAAAAATCTCCACAGACCATTCTCATCCTGGTCATTCATATTTTGAACTGTTACCATCAGGCAGACACTATAGGTGTCTTAAGATGAGGACAAATAGATTGAGAAACAGTTTGTTTTCCAAGGCAATAATTGTCTTGAATCAAACAATGCATATGTCATTTAACCCTATGTATATAGTGTCATTTTTAAGCTATCTAACTGTACTATACGTTTTAGATAGGTTTTAGACTAGGTTTGTTGTTGTTGTTGTTGTTACTACTACTACTACTACTACTACTACTACTACTACTACTACTATTATTATTATTGCTATTATTGCTATTATTGCTATTATTATTATTATTATTATTATTATTATTATTATTATTATTATTATTATACACAAAAATGACAGTGTTTAGGACTGCGTGATGTATCAGGGGATTATGTGAGTAGATCCCAGTTAGGTGGCCTTCTGCAGCTGACCAATGGTGATCTTGTCAGCGCTAATTGTTTTGAAGTGCTTGCCTAGGTCTTTAGGCACAGCACCCAGTGTGCTGATTACCACAGGAACCACCTGCACTGATTTATGCCAGAGTCTCTGCAGTTCGATTCTCAAGTCCTGATATCTAGTGACTTTTTCAAGTTGTTTCTCATTGAGTCTGCTGTCACCAGGTATGGCAATGTTGACAATCCACACTTTTTTCTTTTCCACAATCATAATATCTGGGGTATTGTGTTCCAAAACTTTGTCAGTCTGTATTCGGAAGTCCCACAGTAGTTTTGCATACTCATTTTCAACCACTTTTTCAGGCTTATGATCCCACCAGTTCTTTGCTACAGGCAGATGGTAGTTGTGACACAAGTTCCAGTGGACCATCTGAGTGACTGTGTTGTGATGTTGTTTGTAGTCAGTCTGAGCTGTTGTCTTGCAACAGCTCAGTACGTGATCAATGGTTTCATCCACTTCTTTGCAGAGTCTGCATTTGGGATCATCAGCAGATTTTTCTATTCTGGCTTTGATTACATTCGTTCTGATGGCTTGTTCTTGGGCTGCAAGAATCAGGTCTTCTGTTTCTTTCTTCAGTGTTCCATTGGTCAGCCATAACCAGGTCTTTTCTTTATCTACTTTTCCTTGGATCTTTTCAAGGAACTGTCCATGCAGTGCTTTGTTACACCAGCTGTCAGCCTGAGTTTGCATCACTGTTTTTCTATATTGATTCTTATTTTGCTGAACAGCTTCCTCTTGTGAACCTCCATCAAAGCTGGTTCAACACTGTCTTTCACATAATCTTCCAGGGCATGCTTCTCTCCTTTGACTATCTGCTTCACTTGCAAAAGTCTTCTGCTGCCTGCTTTTCTGGGCAAATATAGCCTGTCGATGTCACTATGTGGGTGCAGCACATAGTGTATGGTCATCAATTTTCTTGTTTTCCTATCCAAGCTATCCAGCTCTGCCTGTGTCCAGTTTATGATCCCAGCAGTATATCTGATGATGTGTATGGCCCAGGTATTTATAACCTTGATGGTGTTACTGCCATTCAGTTTGCTTTATAGAAGTTTTCTGACCCTTTGTGTGTATTCTTTGCTGACCACATTTTTCACTTGCCCGTGCTTGATATTATCCAGCTGCAGAATGCCCAGGTATTTGTAGGCTTCGGGTTGGTGGCACTTGATGGTTTGTCCATTGGGCATTTCAATTCCATCACTTTCTACGATCTTCCCTTTCTTTAGTGCCTCTGTGGTGCATTTGTCCAGGCCAAACTTTATGCTGATGTCAGTGCTGAAAATTCGAACTGTATTGGTCAGTGACTGGATTTCAATTTCTGATTTTCTGTATAACTTCAGATCATCCATGTCCAACAGGTGAGAGATTTTCTGTGAATTTTTAGCAGTTTGATAACCCAGGTTAGTTTTCTGTAAAATTGTTGACAGGGGGGTCATGGCGATGATGAACAGCAGAGGTGACAAAGAATCACCCTGGAAAATCCTCTTTTGATGTTGACCAGTCCGTAGCTTTCACTTCCAATAAACAGTTCTGTTTTCCAGTGCTTCATCACATTTGCAGTGAAAGTACCAATGCATTTGCATATTCCAATGACATCCAGGCACTTGATGATCCAGCTTTGCGGTAGTGAGTCAAATGCTTTCTTGTAGTCAATCCAAATTGTATGCAGATTTGTTTTTCTGCTTTTGAAGATCTCTACAATCATTTTGTCGATCAGGAGCTGATCTTTTGTGCCTCTGCTTCCTCGTTTGTTTCCTTTCTGCTCTACTGGCAAGATGTTATTTGCTTCAAGGTAGTCCTGGATCCTGTCAGCTATGATGCTGGTCAGCAGCTTCAACATTTATTTTTATTTATTTATTTTTGTCAATTGCTTACAAGATATAGGCATATGTAAAAACATAGTTATGAATACATGGATACATATAAGAAAAATAAAAAATAAAAGAAACAATAGGACAGGAATGGTAGGCACGTTGGTGTGCTTATGCACCCCCCCCACAGACCTCTTAGGAAAGGGGTGAGGTCAATAGTAGACAGTCTAAGGTTAACGTTTTTGGGGTTTGGGGAAGAAACCACAGAGTCAGGTAGAGTATTCCAGACATTAACCACTCTGTTGCTGAAGTCGTATTTCCTGCAATCAAGTTTGGTGCGATTAACCTTGAGTTTGTATCTATTGTTTGCTCTTGTTATGGTTGAAGCAGAAGTATTCATTGACAGGTAGGACAGGGCAATGTATGATTTTATATACTATACTTAGATCAGACTGAAGACGTCCTAGTTCTAGGTTTTCTAGGTCTAGAATTTCGAGTCTGGTGGCATAAGGTATTCTGCAACGGGTAGAGGAGTGGAGAACTCTTCTTGTGAAATATTTCTGGACTTTCTCAACTGTATTAATATCAGATACGTAATGTGGGTTCCAGACTGATGAGCTGTATTCGAGTATTGGTCTAGCAAATGAACATGGTTGGCAGACATGTTATTAGCCTTTAATTTGCAGGTGTTGCCCCTTTTGCTGGATCCTTCTATATCAAGTAGGTTTTCCCAGCTGTTAATCATTCACTGATGTTTCCTGTCTGCAGCATCTCAAAATCAGCCATTTTTTCCATGCAGGCTGGTCAGGTATTTGAGCCAAAAGCCATGCAGTTGATCATTGCCAGGCGATGTCCAGTTCTTGACTTTTTTCACCCTGTTGCTTATCATTTCAGTAGTTATTTCCAGTTGGTCCATTTTGTTCTTGGAGAATTTTGTCTCAAAGTCTCTGACCCACCCAGCATTTTTGTTGTAACATTTATCAGTCTCCCATAGGTCTTTCCAAAAATGAGTAGCTGCTGTTTTTTCAGGTTTTTCAATTTTCGCATCCCCTGTCTGATTCAGACTCTGATAAAACTGTCTTTGGTCTGATTGGAACAATTGATTTGTACTGGATGACTCTGGCTTCATATCTTTCAATTTTTCTTGCTGTTGCTGTTATCTGCTGCTTCACAATTTCCAATGCTTCATCAATTTTTCTTGTGCTGAGCCCATATTTTTTTATCAGATGTTTCGTGATCTTGCTGTTCTTCAGCTTTTTCTCCTGCCAATGCTTCAAGTTGCTTGCATCTGCTCACAGGCTCTTGATTTTCAACTCCAACCTGATTTTCCACTGCGGTTTTCCAGTTGATTTTCTAGGGGGCTGCGACTGTTGAATCCCCAGTTCTTCTGTTACTATGACTGCTGTACTGTAAGCAAGCTGATTTGTTTGTTCAATTGATGTCATCTGGACTGCTGTAAGTGCATAGTTTGCAACTATCATCAATAGCACCAGATGTTTTCTAGGCACAGTCTTCAATGTTGGAAGCCTTCTTCTTTCTGCATTTGTTGCAGCGTGTGCCAAAATTTTAGCTTTCAGTTCTTGCTACCTGGCATTGAGTACTCCTGGTGTTTCAATGATGACTTTAGGCTCTTGCTGATCTTGTTTTTGCAAAATATCTGCATTTTCTTCGAATTCAGTCTGTTCAGTTGCTCCAGATGTTATTGGAGTATTTTCTGCTGCCACTTCAGCTGTCTGCTGTTCAGCAGTCTGTCTTCCTGTTTCACAATTTTTCTGTATTTCTTCAAGTTCGACTTCACTGAGCACTTTGTTCTGAGTGATGAATTGTTGTTGATTGGCTAATCATAATTCAGTTATCCTTGAGTCTGGATGTTCTTGTTTCCATAACTTGTACATCCTTTTTTGGAAGCCTTGTTTTTTTACTTCTGCTTTGTAGTAGCATTTCATTACAGTGCGGTTCTCTGACATGGTGTATTTCTGCCACTTCTGAGGTTGTTCAGCTTCCAGTAGCCCTGCAGGCCCATGGCCTGCAGCCCACTTGTCGACGGATGCTCAGGTTCCCAACACCTGACGCAGTTCTTGTTAACCCGGGTGATGACTGAGCTGGTATAGGCTTTGTTCGGTTGTGTTTCACCATGATTCATTGCATGGATTGTTGGGTGCACTCAGTTCTGCTCCTTGGCCTAGACCTCTCTGACATGGTTGGACCTGCTGGTAGTTTGCACTACTGCCAGCACAGTTCTCAGCTTTATTGAATAGTTAAGCCCCCTGCCACATCAAGGCGGCACCCCGTGGGGGGATGAATTAATAATAATAATAATAATAATAATAATAATAATAATAATAATAATAATAATAACAATAAAAATAACAATAAAAATACTATATAGTATGATTGTGACGTGGTGTTTGGGGCACTGTGCTGGAGTAGCTTTCAAATTTCATTGTATTTGTAGAATGCAATGACAATAAAGGTATTCTATTCTATCTATTCTATTCTATGCTTAGGAAGTAGATGGGATTCTATGCAGTTAGTCCCACTCATGTGAAGTTAGTTCTTCTTATCTGGAACTCAACCACTTATGGTTGGTTCAATATTTTTTTGTGAGAAGGTGTCAGAAGGTTGAATCAAAGCAGCAATAAACATTTCTTTGGATGAGAGGGTATTTCCCTCACCATGGCATTTACTGCCGAGAAGGCAACAGAACAACCCCTGCTAAAAAAATCTATTGGACAATTAAAGACCAACCATCCCAGCTTTGCAACTCCCACCTTTGGAGAAGGCATGTTATATAGGCTCTTTTGTCAGAGTTCAGGATGCCATACGATGTGAAAGCTGCATGCTATGTTCTAGTTGTTGCTTGTTTTTGATACTTCGGTTTTGCAAAATAAAATAAATAAACAATAAGAAATAACAGGGAACCAATTAAAACATCTACTGCTGCTCCTTAAAACGCTTTGTATAAATCTCTCCTCTCCCAATTTCTACATCTAGCATATTTCCTCCATATTCCTTATTCAACTTTGGAACAAACAACCTATATTAGAAGCTTGGCAGGTGGCAGAGGGAAGATGACATGGAGAAATTTGAGCAACTCTACAATATACTTTTTATTTTCAAAGGCGGTATGTTAGTCTTATCACATATTTCAGTTCTTATGCATGGAGTTCAGAATTATTATCCTTTATTTATAATTATATTACTTCTTTTAAGTCAGACAGGGCAAGAAAAAAGTCATATCCTGGCTCTGTGTGAACAGAAGTGACAAAAATTAAATATAATCTTTAAAGAAACACACACGGAGAAATGAAGAATATGAAAAACTGTATTTCTGTGATACTATATGTAATTCATGCTGGATAATAATGAACCCAGCAGTTAATGACCTCTACTCAGAAACATTAAGACCAACCAAAGATAATGGTGTCCTGTGTAAATTAACAAACCCAGTGGTAAACTGACTTCAAGTTCAGCAGGAGATGGTGTGAAAATTAGCATTAGTTCTTAATAAGACTAGTGTCCTGCAAGCCACACTTGGTACTGTTCATAATGCTGTTTCTTTTCAGGTGAAAATTTTGCCTCCCAAGGGATTACTGCACAATACATTCTCCTGACAGAGAATCAAGCTCACCCTAATCAGTCCATGGCTTCAAAACTTTCCTCGTTTGTTACACAATCCTGCTGAGATTGCTGCTGTGAGTTGTTGGGAATGATTATTCATTTGTAAGCTTCTTTAATAACATTTCCTGTTGATACAGATACACCCCATGGAGTAGAGTAAGAATTTTATTTTAGGCCTGTTTGATAAAAATAATGTTCACTGGATGAGCAATTGTGTTGTAATATATCAACCGTTCAAGATTATTTCCCCAAATCATATAAAATACATGATGCATCTTCTATTTGAATTCCTTAACGTAGAAGGCCATGCATGCTTCTTAATTCTTTCTCCGCATTGAAATTGAATGATGTAGATACACAGTAACTCACATCACCAACAAAAGACTTTCCAGATCTCTGGGCATACCTTCATCCTCAAGATTTAGGATTCCTATAGTTGTGTGGCAAAAAAACCTGGATGACTGCTGGATGGTTGCAAAAAGCTGAAATATTTCAGTTATTAATTGCTGCCATCAATAAAATTCATTGATTTTTTGCAGGCTAAATATGGCAGTAATATCATGAATATTATTCATGGTAGGATGTCATAATTTTGGCTACAAAATATTTATACATACATACACAAAATAACAAGAGTCTGGATCAATGTAAGCGCATGCATGTTTAGATCTATCTGTCTAGAGCAGAGGTCTCCAAACTTGGCAACTTTAAGACTTGTGGACTTCAACTCCCAGAGTTCTCCAGTCAGCATAGCTGGAGTTGAAGTCCACAGGTCTTAATGTTGCCAAGTTTGGGGACCCCTGGTCTAGAGATATATCCTTGGATGTATGCTTTTGTGTATGTGCAGAGCCTTCAAGTGAGTTTGTAGGGCTGAGAGAAAAATAATTGGCCCAAGGTCACCCACTTGGCTTTGTACTTAAGACAGGACTAGAAATTACAGTCTCTCTATTCATAGCCACTACACCAAACTGTCACACAGATACACTCACAAATATCTTCACAGAATAAAATAACTAAAGTAATAATATGAGCCAGAGACAGGAAAGCATAGTCTTCCCAAGGATATGTGAGCTATGTATTTTGTAGCACAGTCCAATTTCATTTAATATTATCCCACTTTTAAGATTTCTTATAAAAGTATAATGGTTCAAAAATATTTGTTCTAGCCTAATTCCAATTTTAAAGGGAATCAGAAAACAGCTAAAAGGAGTTTAGAGCCTGTTCTGGTCCTAATCCCATATCTGGCCATTTGTAACTGAAACTTGGAATTTAAAAGAATTCAGGTATTAATAGCTCTCCACAAAAAAAATGTGTTTGTGTAAAAAGTTGTTTTATAAGATTTAGAGCTGTTCTAGTCTGACATATTGTTTATCTAAGGTGTATATATGGTGTACATGGCGTTCATATATTTCTCCCTAGAACTTATTTAAGTAAAACTTTGATGTATCTTTTTCTGAGCAAAAACTCTGTTTAATGTTTACTTTCAGTGACATGCGCTATTATTTCATGATTATTTTAAAATACACTTTAAGAGTGTTACATGTTAACCAGCTACTAAGAATGCCTTAATAGAGAAACTAATTTTTGTTCAAGGTGTCTCGACAATTTGAATTTTATATGCATGCATTATGTTTTCTTAAAATGGGGAAATTATGCATCTGAAGGAATCTGTCTAAAATAATGGGGTTCTATAGAGGTTACTTTAATCACATTCCCCAGCAGTTATAGCTGTTTTACATCTTATTTGCAACAAAGGGGAACTCTAATTATCTTCAAAAAGAGCACAAAACGGTGTGCTTTGCTGCTGATGCAATGTTGATTTGTGAATGCTGCTGATAGGAGCTGACAACTAAATACATGTCACATTTTTCAGAAATCAGTGATGGTGACGGGTAACCCTCTTTTGTGACCTAGAGACCAGTGATGGGGTATATATTTGCTTGTTAAGTAGAAACAATTTACAGTTTTAATATGAAAAAATAATTGCTGTTGTATGCTGTTGTATAGATGTGCTATTGATTATTTTAACACTGTTCCTATTCCATTGTACCCTGAAAGGAGCCTACTCTATATTTGATTTAAAGCAGACTGTTGGCAAAGATTTTAGTCAGATTATAGCTTTTTATTTAGAAATATTACCAGTTATATTTTCTCCTTGTTTACAAAGCAGATATCCAGTGTGTATATTTAATAATGGTTGCATTAAATAGAATAACATCTCCATTCCATAGGAAATGTCATACTGTATTTATTAATGCTTTTTTTTCAGCAAAGAGTATCTTTCACAGAATCAAAATGTAGGGCCATCTTGTTCTTCATAGATGCAGTATCTTTGCTATGGTATAAAAGAAGGATTGGGAAGCACCAGGTTCAAGCCAACTCTTAGCTATGGAACTTTGGGTGACGTTAAGCCAATTACTTTTTTCAGCCTAAACTACATCACTGGTTTATTGTTGTTGGGCTAAAAATACCATCAACCAATGAAGAATGCAGTATCATCTACAGTCTTCTGCTTTTGACCATGTTCATTTAAGAGTGCTTATTGTGAAATATCAGATTCTTATGACAGCAACTGTTGTGACTCCGAGACTTGAACCTGATCAGTCAGCAGATGTGGGTTCAAGTAATGAAGATCTGGCACTGAGATTCGAGCCTGCATTATTAAGTGACTTAGAGGGGAGTCAAGTAGAGGGAGAGGAGTTGGATTTGAGAGATGAACCTGATTTATTGGAGGATTCAGAGTTTATTCCCTCCCCTGAATCTACTTCCCTAATTACACTTCAGGTGTTAACTGTTAATCAGGAAAGTGTGTCAGCGGTTTCAAGCGGTGATGAAACTGCTGGATGCTGGCTGGATGCCAGAACTAGGAGAAGATTGAGACATCAATCTCAATTAGAAAAGAGACGTCCAGCAAAGGATTAATTAATGAGACTGACACGCCCTCTCTCAGAGGATATAAGGGAGCATACGTGTTCGTAATCTTTACTGGAAAACAAAGTGAATTTTGCCTTGGAAAGAATTGCGTCTGATTACTGCGTTGTGATTTACGAACTATACAGAATTGCCAGACAGATTCTAGGAGGATTGCCAAAAAACTGTGATAACAGAGCAATTGAATCTTCTGTCTCTGGTTTTCTTTACATAAAGTATTTGAACTCTGTAACTCGAAGTTTTCATCTGTGGATACAGGTGGGACAGAACAGCAACTATGCTTCAACTGAGCATAGTATGATCTTTTGAAATACTATGTTTTCTGTAATTCTGGGCTATTCTTTTCCAATTTCAAGATATTTAACTGCATGACTTTGTTCCAATGAGAACGTTACTAAATTTTCATGCCACAGTGGATGAATCTCCAATTATTACTATACTGCAAGGGTGTCAAACTCAATTTTATTGAGGGCCAAATCAGGGTTGTGCTTGACCTCAGGGGCCAGGGTGGGGATGGTCAGCTCAATGTCACTCATGTCAGGAGCACCTGTGGTGGCCAAGTGCCAAGGCAGGGCATCCTTCAGACTCTCCTGTCTCTCATTATAATCTATCTTCCTTCCTTCCTCCCTTCCTCCCTCCCTTCCTTCCTTCCTTTTCTTCCTTTTTCTTCCCTCTTCATTCTTCCTTTCCCTCTTTCCATATTTTTCCTTCTTTGCCCTCTTCCCATCTTTCCTTTTTTTGTCTTTCCTCTTTCCCACAAATTCTTTGTGTGTCCAATCGCACTTGGCCAATAAAATATTCTACATTCTATTCTACATTCTTTCCTGTCCCTTCTTGGGTGCTCAAATGCAAAAGGGGAAACACTTTTTCTTTTCTTTTGTTTTGCTTTTACATTGTTTTGCTAGCCCTCTGCCAGCAAAAATGGAGCCTGGGGGAGCCATGCACGGTCCCCTGAACCAATTTTCAGCCACACATGGCTCCCCCCCATGCTCCATTTTTGGCCATGAGTGCCCCCCCTGGTCCCATGTTTGTCCACGATGCTTCCTGCAGCCAGTTGCCAGTGACAATGGAGCTTGGGGGCCACATGTGGAGTCACCACTGGCCAGATCCAGCCCACAGGACTTGAGATTGACACTCCTGCCATATTGTCTTTAATAGATTATGGGTGCTCTGACTCAGACAACATAATAAAATGTCAGCATTCTTTTCATATATTCCTTAAAAAGTTAAATGTATTTTTTATTTTGTTCATTTAAAAAATTGTTGTCTTCCATCTCACAAAATGGTCAACCTATAAAAGAGACAAAAAGGACATAGGATGATTACTTTTCATTTTACAAAACAACGTGATTCCCACAAGTCATGAAATGCATTGGAAAATATGGGAAAAATAAGAAATGTTATTTGAAATTATTTCCTGTTGGTTTCACATTTTAAAATACATATTAAATTTCCCTCCAACATCCTAGACTCCTTTAATAACAAATTTGCATCTCTTTAGCCTATAATATAAAAGTAAAGTAGACATTTAGACATTTAAATAGACATTTTTGTACACTTTAAAAATAAGTTAATATACTTGTTTATTTTTGAAGGAGCATAAATATATTTTTGCATTCGGAAGAATAGTCCTATTTGGCTATTTCAATTTATTTTCTAAATTGCATCAGTCTAGCATTAACTGAAAAATTTTGCATTGTATTACACAGAACAGTGGTCTTACTTTTTCAGAAAATCTAGAAAGCTAAAATATCTGCAGAATTAGACCAGACAAGCCCTCATTGTATATTCCTGCTAGTCATTTGGAAAACTGGAAAATTATAGGTACAGAAAATAGTATCAGTATTAATATTCAATCCAATTCTTTTTAAAATTTAATTTTACAAAATATATCAATTCCCTTTCTAATGCTAAATTTAAATTCCTCTTTTGAAATTAAACAGATTTGTTTCGAGTGAATTTCTGGAGCTCCACGAGGAATAAAAAAGAAAGCAGGCTAGTAAATATAATAAACAATAATAAAGTCCAAATAAGGTAACAGTATTGGAGCAGGTAATAATAATCTACCTAGCAGATGCTAACATTTGATAAGAACAGATTTAGATAAGATCAAACATAATGGAATAGAAAAGAGAGCTTGCCTTAAACCAATTATTGAGAGTCAAAGTTCTCTAAAGCAAAAAAATCCAGTTAATCTACTGAAAATTTTTGCTTCAGGGAAATCCACTATTGCTCCTTCCCTATGGAACATCTTGGCCCCAATATGAGGTTGGCTCCAACCCCCTTTTCATAAGGGACTAAAGACATGGCGTGGCCAATCAGCTTGGGGTCCCAGTGGGAAATCAGCACAATGGAGGTGGTTGATTGAGTAATAACAAATTCCTCCTCCCACACACTTCATGCCCAACCCTTCCTGTGTGTCCTTGGTTTTAAGTCTGATTTTAACTTTTTATGTTTTAACTGTATATATAACTTACCCTATGGTAAATTGGGCAGCCAAACAAACAAACAAATAAATTTAGAATCATATTTAAGTTAGGCTTTTCTTTCAATAGTCTATGTTAGACTTTTAGGCCGTCCTTATAACTGTGAGTTCTATTTCTAAACAAGTTGGAAGTTAACATTTGGAAATACAAATTGGTCAAGAGTTATCTAAGCGCATATGAGTCCAGACAATCCTTTTATCTGGAAAGAGAGCAGAGAGACAAGGATAATAATCAGAAATTTAAAAGTTATTTTTAAGGAGAAACCGTAATTCTTTCCCCAAATTCTGTTCATTATAGCATAGGAATCATCCCCAAACCATATATTTAACAAACATTCCAAATCTTCTGATTTCTCATAGTTTGCTAATAATTATGTGATTCAACTATCAATTAATGTGTGTGTGTTTGCATGTGTGTGTGTTCTAAAAACACAAAATTCATTTTGCAAAGCAGCCATAAAAGGATATTTAGTTCTCTGTATATGTTCTCTTCTTTTATATATACATAAACCATGTCTGTTATAACTCCCAATTATTTATAAAGGTTTATTTCATCTCCTCTATGAAAAGTGCTCATTGTCCCAACTGGGTACTGAAAATTTTATATTTCTTTTTAATGGGGAAAAAATTAACTGACTTTCCTCAAGGTACCTGATTACTCCATTTATCTGTTGGAAATATGTTTTTACATCTTTGCATGACTTTCATAGCACATTTCATCCAGGTAAGTTGTTGTGAATGCATAGGCCTTAATAAAGATATCAAGCTTGGAGTAAAGTGCAGGGTTCTGGCCCTGCACTTCTGATTGGCTGTTAACGGCAGGATCGGATTGGCCCGTTCCGGGGAATCTGATTGGCCATTAACGGAGTGTTCTCATTGGTTAAGGGAGCTAGCGCTCCTAGATTGTTATTGGTTAATAGTTATTGGGTTGCCTATATAAGGAGGGCTATAACTGCCATTGAGTTTTGAGCAGTCACTATGTAAATAAAGAGTTGAAGTTCACCGTTCCAGAGGCTCGTCTCCATTCTTTCTCGCCCATGCTCCATACTTAACACTGGCAATGAGGATGGGATATGGAGACGTCTGAGCCGACTGAACTAAGAAGAAACACTGAGCACGTGGCTGACAGCGCTACATGACGGAACCATGTCCGGTGGCGTCGTACCACCCGCTCTGTTCGATCCAGTGCAAGAGGACTGGGAGTCCTACATGGATCGTTTCCAAATGTTTTTGGAAACTAACAATTTAAAGGATGCCACAGCCGGGAAGAAATGGGCGGTATTCCTAACTCATTGCGGTCCAACCGTATTTAAGATGGCTGAAGCACTAGCCAAACCTACCGAAGTGAAGACGATGGACTGGGACGACCTCGAACCCCTACTAAGAGCTCATTATGCACCGACCGTGCCCACACTCGTGAGACGGCATGAGTTCTATCAGAGAAACCAGCAAAAAGGAGAAAGCGTCGCTGACTTCATAGCAGACCTCCGAAACCTGGGAGGCCTCTGCGGATTCGCCGATTTGGAAGAGGCACTGAGAGATTGAAAAGTTCTGGGATTAGATGCACCAGGCATGCAGAGCAAGCTGATGGCGAAAGGCAACATCAGCCTTGCCGATGCCATCGCTGATGCTACTGCAGCAGAAGCAACCAGGAGTCGGCTGCACAATTACGCCACAACCGCGCTCCGGTACACCAACCGACAAGCAAAATTTTAGCCAAGTCAGAAGGGCAGCTTTCAACGACACACCACGAGGACCTCTCTTCGTTGTCAGATAGCGACGAAGAAGAGGTCCATCAACTGCGGTCTGACCGGGACCACCACCCGAAGTCCCTATGCCCTTGCACTGGCTGTGGAGCCAACCATGCCAGGTCCGAATGCAAATTCCGCGACGCGCTCTGCCATGAGTGCGGGAAGAGAAGCCACATCGGATGGGTCTGCCGAAGTTTACAAGGACCCGGCCAGTCCTCAAAAGGGGCTAACTATCGCCAATCAATAGGAAACCATCCTGTAAGGCAAGAACCAGTAAACCACTCCTACAGAAACCGAGTTTTGCAGCGAGAAGAGGCTCACCATACCATCACTATCAGTCACGCCTCTGCCTTGGATGCCAAGAAAATCCGAATTACAGTGGCCATCGAGAACCAGTCTTGCCACATGGAAGTCAACTCGGGATCGTCCCTCTCAATGGTGTCCTGGAAGACCCTCAAGCAACTCATCCCCACGATCCAGCGCCAAGACCTCTGCTTCCAAAAACTTATTCTTAAGGACTATCAAGGGAATCGAATCCCTGTTGTTGGTTCCTGCTGAGTCCGGGTCTCATTCAAGAAGCACACAGCGTACTTACCGCTAACTGTGATCGACAAAGATCGGCCTAGTCTGCTAGGTCTCCAATGGTTCGCGCCACTTGGCATTGAAGTGGCAGGCATAAACTGAGTCAGCAGAAGTGACTGGGAGGAGGACCTCATTCATGAATTCAAGGACGTATTCGCGGAAAAATTAGGTGAGTACAAGGGGACCCCAATATCGTTCAGCCTTAATCCAAAGATAGCTCCCATCCGCCTTAAGCCTTGTCGAGTTCCGTTTGCCTTAAAGCCGAAAATTGACGAACAACTCGATAAACTAATAGCTCAGGGGGTGCTAGAACCTACCGATCACTTTCCCTGGGAAACCCCAATCGTAACACCCATTAAGCTGGAAAGTTCAATCCGAATTTGTGGGGACTACCGGGCCACCCTGAACCACGCCCTACAGCAAAATGCATATCCGGTGCCGATAGTGCAGCATCTCCTCCATTCCCTGGGGGGCGGAAAAGTCTTCACCAAATTAGACTTAGCTCAGGCATATCAGCAATTACCTGTTGATGAAAAGACAGCACAGGCACAAACGATTGTGACGCACCGAGGTGCCTTTAAATGTACCCGGCTCCAATTCGGAGTCAGTGTAGCCCCGGGGATATTTCAGAGCCTTATGGAGAGGCTACTACAAGGGATTAAAGGTGTGGTCCCCTACTTTGACGATGTATTAATTGCTGCACCTACAAAAAAAATCTTACGGGATCCTTTAAAGTTGGTCCTACAAAAATTCCAAGACGCCGGTCTTAAGGTAAAAAAGAATAAGTGTAAATTATGTACAGATAGTGTTGAGTTTTTAGGGTACCTAATTGACAGTCAGGGTATTCACCCTACCAACAGTAAATTAAGAGCAATAAAAAACACTCCCAGGCCTCAGAACAAGGCCGATCTCCAGGCGTTCCTAGGCCTCATCAACTTTTATAATGTATTTCTACCACATAAAGCAACTGTCGCTGAGCCGTTACATCGTTTGCTAGACAAGAAAGCAAATTGGTTATGGGGTCATAAAGAAGAACAGGCATTCCGTAATGTAAAAAAACTACTGACTTCTGACTCTGTACTCATGCAGTACAGTGAGACTTTGCCATTAAACATCACATGTGATGCTTCACCCTTCGGAGTGGGCGCCATTCTGAGCCATGTGCTGCCTAATGGTAACGAAGCCCCTGTTGCATATTTTTCAAAGACACTTTCAAAAACTGAGCGAAATTATGGCCAAATCGATAAAGAAGCCCTCACAATTGTATCGGCCGTTAAAAGATTTCACGAGTACATGTATGGCCGGGCTTTTACTGTCGTGACTGACCATGAACTGTTATTGGGGATAATAGCTGGAGATAAGCCGACTCCCTACATATTATCCACCAGGATGACTCGTTGGTCAGAATTCTTGGCTGCTTATAATTATTGGCTGCAATACCGCCCGGGGAAAGCCATTCTCCACGCCGACGCATTGAGCCGAGCACCACTTCCAGAGACTCTCGATGATCCCGCACCAACGGTAACCACGTTACAAATTGAAGCACTCCACTCACCGCCATTAACTGCTCGAGATATCGCGAGAGAAACCAGATGTGACCCCACCTTGGCGCGAGTCCTAGGCGGGGTAGAACGCGGATGGCCATTGGACCAATTATCAGATGACTTCACACCATTCAAGACTCAACAAATGGAGTTGTTCTCTCAAAAAGGCTGTGTCATCTGAGGCGATAGAGTCGTTATCCCAGAACGACTCCAAAAAGCAGTACTGAGAACCTTGCACGATGGCCACCCCCGTATCGTGCAGATGAAAGCCCTCGCATGAAGCTACGCATGGTGGCCAGGCATCGACAAGCAAATCGAAAATTGGGTTAAAGCTTGTCATAGATGCCAGAAAGTGAGCAACGCCCCACCAAAAGCCATCCCTACCGAATGGGAGACACCATGGGGACCTTGGTCCCGTATTCACCTGGATTTTGTGGGGCCGAGCAAAGGCCACACCTTTCTTCTAAACATCGATGCCTACTCGAATTGGCTCGAGATTCATCACATGACGAACACAACCACTGAAGCGGTTATCAAAAAATTGGAAAAACTGTTTGCAACCCACGGATTACCAGACGTTCTGGTATCCGACAACAGGCCCCAATTTACCGCGCTGTCCTTCGAGCAGTACCTGGCTGACTGTGGCATCCGACATGCGCTCACCTCGCCTGCGCACCCTGCGACCAATGGCAGGACTGAGCACATGGTCCAATTTGTTAAGAAAACCTTGCAGAAATCAGACTACGATAACATCGATGACAAAATCAACCGAATCCTTTTTCTACAACACATCACACCTCATAGCGTCACCAACAAAACTCCCACCAAACTGCTAATGGGACGAAAACTCCGCTCCCACCTCGACCGGTTACACCCAGCTTATGAACCGGAAAAACCACTAGGATCCAGCGGCCGATGTCCTGCCTTTCAGGTAGGTGATTTGGTATACGCAAAAAACCTATCGGGCGATCCGCTGTGGGTAGAGGCGACAGTAGTTCGTGTAACCAGCCCGAGATCCTTCCTTGTACAATGCCTTGACGACAGACTATGGAAATGCCATATCGATCAATTACGATCACGGCTCCGGTCAGGCAATTCTGAACTCCCTTATGACCAAACTGAGGGGGGGGAGAGATACGGAAGAAGACGAATTTCAATTAGAAGAAAACCCGTTCGAAGGAATGATGGCGGAATAGAGACACAGGAATTAGAACTAGAGAAGGGAATAGATTCACCTCAGGGAGTTGCCGAAGATATTGGTGACGATGGAAACGTGAACTCTGAACCAGAGGCAACCCCGTCGACAAACAACGATCTACCTCAGCGAGATTGCAGCCAAATGCAAAACACACAGCAAAAATCAAAAAGACTAATAAAGCAACCGTCCTACCTAAAGGACTATGTAACTGCGCCCTGTAAACAGAAGCCATGGGGAAGGGGTGTTGTGAATGCATAGGCCTTAATAAAGATATCTTAAGCTTGGAGTCAAGTGCAGGGTTCTGGCCCTGCACTTCTGATTGGCTGTTAATGGCAGGATTGGATTGGCCCATTCCAATCCGATTGGCCATTAACGGGAGCGTTAATGGGGAATCCGATTGGCCATTAACGTTAATGGGGAATCCAATTGGCCATTAACGGAGCGTTCTCATTGGTTAAGGGAGCTAGCGCTCCTAGATTGTTATTGGTTAATAGTTATTGGGTTGCCTATATAAGGAGGGCTATAACTGCCATTGAGTTTTGAGCAGTCACTATGTAAATAAAGAGTTGAAGTTCACCATTCCAGAGGCTCGTCTCCATTCTTTCTCGTCCATGCTCCATACTTAACATAAGTCATAGTGGTTCATTTGCTATGTAATATTAGCATCAGCAGGTAGTAATTTAAGTGGTGATTATTCAGGCTTAAATCATGATGAAAGCAGGCCTTGCTAGTTTAAATTCTGTTTGAAACAACATTTTAAAAGCTCCAGAATATAGTTGATCTACTATAAACTATAGGGCAAGAAAGCAAGATTTACATACATTCATAATTGTGGTCTTTTATGGATAATCACAGTTAACAGAAAATAGTATGCGTAGTCCTATTCATTGTAAGTGACCCTTAAACAAGGGGTGATGTAAAAGTGACCTGAAATTTTAAACTTAACAGATTGTTTTGAATTTTTGGAAACAAGGTCATTATTTCTCTACAGGATGTGATACAGAGGAAACTACATGGTAGAAGCACAGAACGGATAAACAGCAAAGAGAGGACAAGAAGATTGTAAGTTTTTTCATTTAAAAAATTCTCACAAATGACAGTATTTTTGTTAAATTTATGAATAAATGTTATAAAATTAATATATTTGTGAATTGAATTAAACCAAATAAAGTTCAATTTGATGCTAGCAATGCTACCACAGAAAGGGTGAGAGATGAGAAGGATATTGCTGGGCAAAATGAGAAAAAAAAAGTGGCTTTGTCTATTATTTGTAATATTCCCAAAATAGACTTATGTTATTTTATTTTGCCATTCTTAAATCATTGCTGATTTTTTTCATATGTTAAAAATGTGTACAAATATTTTCTGCAAGAAATACTGTCTGCCCCTGAAAATTTCTAAAGGCAAAGTGAACATGGACATGCAAGGGACATAAAATGAATATCAACATTCCCTAATTATGGACTTGAAAGAATGGCAGGGCTGACCTTTTCTTTTAGAAGCTACTATGGTTAGAATTCTTTGCTAGACAATTGATATGAACTCCCTGGATAAACATTAGGACCACCATAAAAGTTGGTAGAATTGAATGAGATTGCTTGTGTGTTCTCTCTCTCTTTCTCCCTCTCTCTTTCTCTTGCACATACTGTATCTATGTATCTCAATCTCAATCTCATAAATAGGAAGTGACAGTTGGGCTATTAAAAATGCAACTTTTAGGAAGATGTAGTTAATAGTCTTAAAAACTCAATAAAGTTCTGAATGAATGTACATTTCAGAAAATAGTTATAAAAACATTTTTCTTTTCATTGCATCTGAATAAATGGAGTTGGAATTCAGATGAAGATCTAGATTGATTAATTGATTGATTGACTGATTGATTATAGCTGCATATGTCCAGATTCAGGAAATGACTATTATTTGTTTATATCATAAAAGCATAAACCACAGAAAACCCTAAAGTAAAAACAGAAATCTCCACAATGCCATGTAACTAATTGTGATTATTCATATCCCACAGCCCACTGCAAAAGTGCATTAAGAGTTGTAAATCTAATCTTACAAAGCTTCTCCTCTGGAAATATTGAATTGCTAACTAGGGCATACAAAACCTTTGCTAGACCAATACTCGAATACAACTCATCTGTCTGGAATCTGCACTGTATATCAAACATTAATACAATTGAGAGAGTCCAGAAGTGTCAGGCTGCGCTCCTTTTAGATCCCAAGAAAGAAATACTCAGACTCCATGGGTAGAGCAAAGTTATCCTTTTACTGGGAAATAAAGTGGTAGCTACAAAGCAATTCCGAAACTGAGAAATTGGCGGGTAGAATGCATATACAAAGAAATAGATTTGTCCCCACCCCCAAAGTTCAAATGATTCTTCCAATTAAAACTTTTGAGACAGCTCATGTGGTCATCTTCAGATGGTGATGAGACATCTTGTCAAATGACCTTGACATATTTTGATAAAAGTTCGCAGTTGCGCAAAAGAGGAAAAGATAGCCAGGAAACAGAAAGTTAAAGACAAGAATCCCTCCTCCCCTTGCTAGCCCAGCAAGGAATGCAAACACCTCCAGCTCTCTTCCCATATAAAATCCCCCCTCCCACCGTTGCCATGACAGCCGAGAGAAATAATGAAATAATAGCAGATAGTCAGGAAGGGGAAGGTATCTTGAGGCTGACATTCGGACCCCCTAGAAGAAGGACATAAGTCCCTGAAAGAAAAACAAAATAGTTACATGTTTACATTTATGTACATTTCTATGGTTTATCAGGATATTTGGCATGAAATTTCTTTAAAAGTTTAGGAGCCCTGAGGTCCTTTTCATTTACCCACTCAGAATGGGAAGGAGGAAAATGTTTCCAAGCTACAAGGTATTGGGTACGATCCCTCCATTTTCTAGAGTCCAAAATTTCTTTAATTTCGAAATGTTGTTCTCCCTCAATCAACATTGGCACAGGGGGATCAGATTGGATTGGTCTCAAGGCACAGGTACGTTCTGGTTTCAACAAACTAACATGAAAAACAGGATGAATACGACGAAGGGTCTTTGGTAAAGTCAGTTGGACAGTCACAGGATTTATAATCCTCTCAATGGGGAAAGGTCCTACATATTTAGGACCCAATTTCTTTGATTTTTGAGTAGTTTGTAAATATTTGGTCGAAAGAAATACTTTATCGCCCACTTGATATGACATCTGTGGAGCTCGCTTTTTGTCAGCAAATTTCTTATGAGATTGGTGCGCCTCATCCAAAGCTTTGCGAACAATTGGCCAATTAAATTGAAGTTGAGATATCCAATCACTCAATGACTGGACAGTTGGGTTTTCACCAGGCAGTTCAAGTATGGGTACAAAATCTTGCCCCGTTGCTATTTTGAAAGGAGTGAACCCCGTACTACTGTGAACAGAGTTATTATACGCCACTTCCGCAAAAGGTAACAGATCCATCCAGTTGTCTTGTTGAAAATTTATGTAGCATCGGAGGTATTGCTCTAGTACTCCGTTAGTTCTCTCGCAAGCTCCATTAGTTTGGGGATGGTGGGCGGAGCTTAAGCTTTGGGTGGAGCCTATTAACTTCAGAAATTCCCTCCAGAAATTAGAGGTAAATTGGACTCCTCGATCAGAGACTACACGTTCAGGTACACCATGCAATCGGTAAACGTGAAGAATGAAGAGTCTGGCTAAGGTCTTCGCCGAAGGGATCTTTGAGCAAGGAATGAAATGAGCTTGTTTGGAAAACAAGTCAGTCACTACCCAAATGACCGTGTGTCCACTGCTTTCAGGTAGATCTACTATAAAATCCATGGAAATTTCCTTCCAAGGGGCAGTTGGTCTGGCCACATTCTGTAACAGTCCTGGCGGCTTACCCGGCGGTCTTTTTGCTGAGGCGCAAATCGGACAACTCGCCACATAAGTCTCAATGTCCTTTTTCAAGGAAGGCCACCAAAACTGTCATTTTACCAAATGCAAGGTCTTCACAAAACCAAAATGACCAGCCACTTTGGAATCATGGGTTTGTTGCAATACATGGCTTCTCAGGTTTTGTGGTACATACAATTTCGCCCCCATCCAGGCTAGGCCATCTCGAATGGTGCAGTTATTCGCATTTGCCAGAAACCACTCATCTGTCTTCAAAGCCTCCTTAAACTGTTCCATCATATCAGTGGGTAGATTTCTCTCCTGGTTTCTTTTCTGTGCGCGGGTAACAACAGGGGCAGCCAGTTGTGTAGTGGATACGATTGGCCTAATCACTTCTTTTCGGATACTGTTGTATTGAGGCATTCTAGACAAAGCATCTGCCATAAAATTTTTTCCTCCCGGGATATATTTCAAGGAGAAGTTGAATCGCTTGAAGAACTGAGCCCACCTAACTTGTTTAGGGGAGAGTTTCCGGGGGGTCTTTAAAGCTTCTAAGTTTTTATGATCAGTCCACACTTCAAATGGGTGTTTTGCACCTTCCAGAAAATGCCTCCAAGCTAATAAAGCCCAACGGACTGCAAATGCTTCTTTCTCCCAAACGGCCCATCTCCTCTCAGTCTCAGTGAATTTACGAGAAGTGTAAGCGCATGGTTGTAGTGTTCCCTTCTCGTTCAATTGAAGTAAGACCGCCCCCACTGCTACATCGCTTGCATCAGCTTGGATCACGAAAGGGGCGTCCATGTCAGGGTGTTTCAGTATTGGTTCTGCAGCAAAAAGTCTCTTAAGTTTTTCAAATGCAGCTTGGCACTCCATAGTCCAATTCAATGGTTGACTGGGCTTTGGTTTCAATTCCCCCTTTGTTTTTAGGAGGTTGGTGATGGGCATAGCTATTTTTGCGAAAGACGGGATGAATTGGCGGTAAAAATTTGCAAACCCCAGAAAGCTTTGAAGCTGTTTACGAGTTTTCGGTGGGGCCCATTCCAAAACGGCTCGCACCTTTTCTGGATCCATTTCAATGCCTTCGGGGGAGATACGATATCCCAAGTAGTCGATTTTTTCTTGATGGAACTCACATTTGGATAATTTGGCGTATAGTTTGGCGGCTCTCAACTTGTGTAACACAGAGCGTACCAACTTCACGTGGTCGTTTCTTGTCTCCGTGTAGATAAGAATATCATCAAGGTATACTAGAACACCTTTGTACAAATGTTCGTGAAGCACTTGATTGATCAATTGCATGAAGACAGCAGGCGCCCCCTGTAAGCCAAAAGGGAGAACATTGAACTGGAAACACCCCATTGGGCAGTTGAACGCAGTCTTCCACTCGTCTCCCTCCTTTATCCGGATCCGATAGTATGCCTCTCTCAAGTCCAGCTTTGTGAAAATTTTCCCCTTTGCCAGGTGGGCTAACATGTCCTTCATCAGAGGGAGGGGGTACATATTCTCTACGGATACTGCGTTTAGATTTCTAAAATCAACTACCAGACGTTTGGAGCCATCTTTCTTCTCGCGGAACATCACAGGGGCCGCTACTCGAGGTCTGGCAGGCGTGATGAAACCTCATTCCAAGTTCTTGTCAATAAACGCCCTCAATTCCTCCAACTCCCCGGGTGTCATCGGATACATCTTCGGTTTCGGGAGCGTCACTCCCGGCAGGAATTCAATGCTACAATCGGTCGACCGATGGGGGGGGAGTTCGTCGGAAGCCTCTTCACTAAACACCTCTCTTAAGTCCCAATACTCCTTCGGGATTTTCTCCTCTCCTTCCATGTGTTCGGCACCCGCAGAAGCTATCTCGGCGAGTGCCTGGGACTTCGAATGGGATTCCTCCTCCCCTTCTGGATAGGGTTGCTCCTCCCCTTCCGGTGGCCGATCGGTGCAGATGCGTATCCACCCCTCTCTCCAATTTACATGGGGATTCCACTTCCGAAGCCATGGTAATCCCAATATTAGAGATTGTTCCATCCCAGGGGCCACAATAAAACACAGGGTCTCATGATGGTTTCCCATGGTCATCTCTAGGGGTTCGGTTACAAAACGTGCGGGGCAACCTCCCGCCACCGACCCATCCAGTTGGCAAAAGGATATGGGCGTTTTTAGAGTTCTCAGTCCAATGCCCATCCCCTTAACCACTTTCATGTTAATTACACACCTCGTGCACCCCGAGTCCAATAAGGCCATCATCACTCCCTCAGTCCCCGAGGTGGGCTGCCTTAACTTTATTGGGATGGTCATGGGCCCTTGATTAGGACTTACCAGGACGTCATCTTCCGAATCTGTCTCGTTCTCGTCGAGTGGGGTTGGAGGTCCCAGCTCCTCTCCCGCCGAAAGGGCGACCTCTACAACCTCTCCTGTCTTCAGCCCGGTCTCGCGGGGTTTGGTTGAGGGGTTTTTTGGCCTTTTTCCGGGGTCCCGCGCTTTCGGTGGGTTCACCTTTACTCGGCAATCCACCATCCGGTGGCCCTCCTTTCCACAACGGAAACATGCCGTGGTTTTTGCTCCTGCCGCCATCCCTCTCGGTTGGGGCCCTGAGGTCTCCCGGAGACGGGGGGGAAGCGATCTTCTCCAGGCGGGACCTCCTCTGCGTCTGTTTCTGGCTAGATCAATGTCCACCTCTTCCGCCAGCAAGTACCATGACTGTAGTTCACGTGGGTCCCTTCTGGAGATGCACGTGTGGTATACATCTTCATTTAAGCCATCTTTATAGGCTTCCACCAGGGCCCCCTGGGACCAACCTCGGATGTGGTGTGCCAGCTGCCTGAATTCTTGGGTGTAGTCTGCCACCAATCTCCCCCCTTGAACTAGGGTCTTCATTCTGATTCTGGCCTTTCTCTCTGCCAGAGGATCCTCAAACCTTCTCCTCAATGCAGTCATGAAAACATCGAGGGTTTGTAGTTGGGGGGAGTTATCATTGTACAAAGTCACCACCCAATCTGCTGCCATCCCTTCCAGGGTTCTGGTAACGCATCTCACTTTGGCTGCTTCAGAGGTGAACTCCCGCTCAAATTCTGCCATATAACTCCCAACTTGTACCAGGAAAAATCCCAATTCTTTTGGATTTCCTCCAAACTTTACATCTAGGGGGGGCAGGGGGCGTCTTCTAGGAGCCACTCCTATTGCTGGGGCTCCCCGGGCGTCAGCGGGCGGTTGCGCCGGCGGAAGCTGGGCAAGGGGGGTAGAGGTAGCTTGGCTCCCCCGGGCTGATCTCGCTCCCTCTTCCCCCTCATACCTTTGAGTTGTGCTGGGCTCTCCAGGAACATCCATAGAGATTTTCTTGGCTTCATCCAGCTTGCCTTCCATCTCTTCCCCCTCCTGCCAAAGCCGTCCCCTCGCACCTTTTCGTCTTACAGTGATCTTGGGAGGAGGGGGGTCTTCAGGGTCTCTCCAACCAACCCCCAACGACCATCTGGGCATCTCGGCTGGGGTTTCTTCCAGAGTCAATTCGGCCAGCAGGTCAGCCACCGACCCTTCCGGCAGCGGCACGGGCTGCCCCCCCACAGCTCCCTGATCCTCTTCATCGCCGGTTGGAGACGACATGGGATAAAACCCCCTCGGAAGAAAAGTTGCTGTTTTCTCCGGGTGGGCTGATGTGGGAGTTTCGGAATTATGTCAGGCTGCGCTCCTTTTAGATCCCAAGAAAGAAATACTCAGACTCCATGGGTAGAGCAAAGTTATCCTTTTACTGGGAAATAAAGTGGTAGCTACAAAGCAATTCCGAAACTGAGAAATTGGCGGGTAGAATGCATATACAAAGAAATAGATTTGTCCCCACCCCCAAAGTTCAAATGATTCTTCCAATTAAAACTTTTGAGACAGCTCATGTGGTCATCTTCAGATGGTGATGAGACGTCTTGTCAAATGACCTTGACATATTTTGATAAAAGTTCGCAGTTGCGCAAAAGAGGAAAAGATAGCCAGGAAACAGAAAGTTAAAGACAAGAATCCCCCCTCCCCTTGCTAGCCCAGCAAGGAATGCAAACACCTCCAGCTCTCTTCCCATATAAAATCCCCCCTCCCACCGTTGCCATGACAGCCGAGAGAAATAATGAAATAATAGCAGATAGTCAGGAAGGGGAAGGTATCTTGAGGCTATTTCATGAGAACAGCACTACACTCCTCTGCTTGCAACAGAATACCCTATATCATCAGACTTGAAATTTTGGGCTTGGACCATCTTGAACTATGCTGCCTATGGTTGGACTTAAGCTGGTACACAAAATTATCTGCTACAATGTCCTACCAGTCAATGATTACTTCACTTCAACCGCAACAATACAAGAGCACACAATAGATACAAACTCAATGTTAACCGCTCCAAACTTGATTGCAGAAAGTATGACTTCAGCAACAGAGTGGTCAATGCCTGGAATGCACTACCTGACTCTGTAGTTACATCCTCAAACCCCCACTCCTTTAACCTTAAACTATCCACTATTGACCTCATCCCATTCCTAAGAGGTCTGTAAGGGGCGTGCATAAGTGCACCATCGTGCCTCCCATCCCTGTCGTATTGTCCCTATTTAATTGTACCTATTTTCTGTATTCTTACTCATGTTTATACTTATATCTATTATTTTGTAAGCAATTGACAAATCAAATGAATAAATAATCATAAAAAAATCATTCATTTTCCACAGCTCTCTGCAAAAATGCTGCCCTTTTCCCATTCTAGAATGCCAACAATGAGGGCACTAGGGTCATTTTTCAAAAGGAGATTATTCCATAATAAGTGGCCTGCAACTGAAAAACACTGTCTATTATTTGTCTATTATTATTGTTATAATATTTATTATTATAGATTATTGTCCATTATTTGTCTAATATTTCCTACACCTACCCATTCTGAGGAAATGTTAAAGTGGCAGGTTCTTGGTGGTTTAGTCAGAATATGATTTTGACTAAAATAGTCAAAACATTAACTCTATATTCGTTTTCACTTTTTTTTAAAAAAAAATCACTAAATATACCTTTAGCAGTTTAGTGAAATGATCCACTCAATCCATTTCTGATTCCAACTTTTCATTTAAAATTGAGCTCCAGAATTAGAATTCACCATAATTTTTCAGACAGCCCTAAACTGCTTTTCTTCACTGTTTCTAATGTTACTGGATCTTGTAGGTAGAGCACATCTAGAAAATATCAGTTTGAAAAATAGTGTTATATACATTGAATTAAAAAGAAATTGAGACAAACACAGTGTTTTGAACTAAAGAACTAAACAGGGTTGCCTGCAAGTAATCTGTTGTGAATAAATATAGAGCAGACACTTGGGTGTTAGAATGGTTCTCAGTATAAAATAAATGGCAACAGGAAAAGAGACTAAATCAGTTATTGTGCACAGTTATGGTTTTAGACATGAAATCTGAGTCAATCATATTCAAATTTTATTCAAAAGAGTAACCAAGTGGTTCTGCCATTAGGCAAGAATTGCTGCTTCATTAACAATAAACTCTGCCAAGGGGGCTAAGAGAAGAATACAGCATGAACATGTCTGTGTGAAGCTTTCTTCAGAGCTACAGTAGTTTTGTTAAAGTAATTCTCCCTCTAAAGGCATTAGGGCTCTTTTCCAAGCTCTGTTGAGGGCTGAGCAGTCATCCTACCCCCGCTTATTTTCACAACTTGATGATTCACAGCGACTTGCAAATGTTGATGCTTGTTTGAGCTGTTCGTTTCTTTTCTTACAGTGCTTTGAGCAATATCAACAACTCTCTGCCCTCCTCCTTCTATAACACCCCACTGCTTAAATCACTTCAGTCTTGGCTTCCAGGGTCAGAACTACTGAAACTCTTCTCAGTCTCAATATCACAATGTATATGTACAATAAATATCTTGAAAGAAAAATATCTTGAAAGAATGCTCCACCAAAATAAAGTCACTTCAAAATGGTTCAGTCTGTTATGAGGTCATTATCTCTGCAAAATACATAGAACACAACAGATTTGCAACACAGATAAATAGTTCTATATGCCTCAATAAAAAAGAATAGCGTTACAGTTCTGCATTTTAACATAAGAACTGTACTGGATGCAACCAGAAGCTGATTCTGGGTAGATACAGAATTGCAGCCCTAGTATATGAAATAACAGAATTTATTGGATGCAGGAAAATTCATAATGATAGAACATAAAGTTCTATATGTGATTTCTACAACTATATTTAAACTCTCAATCCCTTTAAAGCCTTTAATTATTGATGATTTGCTTAACATTATATCACAATGACTCAATTTTGGTTGCTAAATCCAGTTCCTAATTAAAGAATACAGAATAGAGAACAGAAGGGGAGTTTGAGATCATCAAGTGGAACCCCCTGCTGAAGCACGAGACCACATACCATTTCAGACAAATGGATGTCCAATCTCTTCTTTAAAATCTCCAGTGCCAGAGCAGCTACAGCTTCTGGAGGCAAGCTATTCCACTGATTGATTGTTCTCATTGTCAGGAAATTTCTCCATAGTTATAGGTCAAATCTCTCCTTGATACATTTCTATATGTTGCTTCTTATTCTGCCCTCAGGTGCTTTGGAAAATGACGCTCTCTCTCTCTTCTGTTAACCGTTTCTCAAATATTGGAAAACTGCTACCAGTATCATGTCACTTCTAGTACTCTTCATTAGTTAAAGATTTATAGTACCTCTGGGAAAATTTACATTTTCTGGATTCCACTGAAAAGTTTCTAATCTGATGAGTAGCTAGAACTTATGCTTTTCTGTGGCCATTATAGTTTTGTCTTGGTGCAGTACTAAAAGAAATTAAGGGACTAGTTTGCTTCCAAATATTTATTATGCTTGAAAAACCTTTACATGTTTTTTTCCAAAAGCTTAATGTCTTTAGAATTCATTAGAAAAGAAATAGGAAATAAGAAATATCTTGTTATGTGTTCCTGTCTTCCAAAAGTATCCAATAGCTTTTTCAGCATATTGAAGCACTTTCCATTTATCTTCCAAAGCTCATTAATTACACTAATGTTTTGTGTGGTTCATTCTATTGGCTAATAAAACTTACTTCCAAGAAAAATTTTGAAAGGCCACTTTTATCTACAATTTCTACAAAATAACCCTGTAGCCTTCCACAAGTAATTGATAGCAAAATACATTATAGTAATAGAGGCTGGAAGCCTAGATCACAAATGCTCCATAAAAGCCTTTATGTCCAGCAAATTAGTTGATAATGTTAGCTAGATCCAAGTAATTATATTCTTCAAGCCAATGAACAAGTGTTCAGTTATCCTTGGTTACTTCGTTTCATTTTTTTAGAGATTGACAACTCTTTTTCTTTCAGATTTGTACTAACATTCCTTCATTTTGTTATCAATATCCAATTTTAAAAAGAGTCTCGGAATTGATATTTAAATATGTATTAATCTTGCATTTGTAAAATGATCTCAAAATTTATATTTAAATATGCATGTAGGATGCATTATATCGGAACTCTGAAATTTTGAATTTTTTTTCAAGAAGCAGTTACTTACAATATGGTGATGACAATGATATTATATGTCAATAATGAGATGGTGATGATGATTATGATGAAACAGTGTGGAAAGAATGATTTCCAAAATGATGCTTACATTTTCCAAATATGAATGGATGTCAATCTAGTCATACCAGAATGTCAGCTGTATTTAAGATTTATGAATTTCCAAGTGTCTTACAAAAAATGAGAAATTATAAAGGGAAATGTGGGCATGTTTGAATACTGTATGGCGATAGTTATAAGTATGGCTGCAAATTTTCCATACTAGAGTCCTCTAATACTTGGGGTAACACTAATCTGTAAACTTCATGATTCCTTTAGAAGTAAGATTTCACAAAATCAAAGTATAATTTTTCATTTTTATAAAAGAGAATAGTGTGTATGTACAATAAAAACAGTAAAAGTGTTTAATAAAACTGTTGCCCCAGAAATTTCTACAGCTGTTGAATTTTCCATCTCCCCCTTGCTCATCTGCTAAAAATAGAATTGAGTTAGCCATATTTATTATAATTTTCATATTTTAGGAAAACAACAGTGAAAATGAAAATCATAGTCAAGTTACATATATAATATTTATTTACTGGTTATCTGGTGCTATTTGTTCTTTCACTGAAGACAATGTTTCTTTGGGAATATTGAACAGAGGTTCCAAGTTTCAGTGGTCAGATAATAAAACAATTTGATGACCCTGCCTCTTTATTGACTTGAAGAATTGTAGAGGTTGGGTTAATTCAACTCTTGCATGAAAAAATCAACAGCAATCAAAGATCAACATTCCCTCTTTATTCTTTCCACTGCATTCTCTCAATCTCTTCCTAGGTGTTTCAGGAGATACCCCCAAGTGCTATGGATTATATTCGTGGGCATGTAGTCAACTGTGAAGGATAAGGATTCTACCACCTACATCAGATATCTACATATGGCTTTTCCCACCATAGAAACAGATTCCTTCATTTGAATGTCTGAAAAAGATTGCTCTCTTATTTTCAATAGTCTTGTAGCTCACATTGTTCTAAGTTTTAAGTCTGATGCATCTGGGAACCAGTGATATTTGAATATTTTCTTGTTCCCTTCCTTAACTTTCCTACAGAGTCCTTTAATTGAAATAATTAAGTGGGAAGCTGCCATGCTGTAAAACAAAATGCTACCCTCCAGCATTTTTTTTGAAATTTGGCAACTTTAAGATGTTTGGACTTCAACTCCCACAATTCCTCAGCCAGTATGCTTGAATTACATTTTCTGGCATCATCTTCCTCATCCTTACTTACATCTGGATTCTATGGGCATTCTCATAAACATTTTAAAAGTCAAAGGACTGCAACTGGATGGAAATGGACAATGTGTTTTCCAAATGCTAGAGGAAAACTGGAATACAGGAAACAACTTGGTGAATGACTCAGCTTAGCTATATTCTCATAAGTGGATATTTTATGGATCCACCACAATCACTGTTTTGTGAACTTCCAGTGGCCTCATGGTGATCATTAATTTTTTTTAGAACTTTCATGACATATTTTTAAAATACTGAATTTATCTTGGAACATGGAGTTTTCCAAACTTCATTGAGCAGAATTATATCCTGATGTGTGGAACTTTCGTGTCAACTATCAACATGTTTAGTGTATATATTTTCTCACAAGACATAAAACTATTTGTATAGATACTGAATAAAAATATCATTCCTGGGATAATGATACTAATATATCACTTTTAGAAATGCGGAATTTTTATTTGCTCCTCTCCTGTTTCTATAGTAACTAGACATAAAATTCTCATTGATGAATAGGTATTTAGTCAATTCCAGGTTAAGATCCAACCTTTGAATTTTTATAAAATAATGGATAATACATTGTTTGTCTCGGGTTGGTTTCAAACTTTCAGTTCCAGTATTTCTTAAACGTGGCCCATCTTTCAAGAAAGTTAGAGTATAACCTAGCTCCTAATTTAATACACCCCATGCTCTTTTACCCTGGTTGCTTTGTTACATTATGGAGTGTAGGCAGGGGCATGTAGAAGTAAGTTACTATTAGGAACTTGTATCCAGAAACTGGGCTCTTGTATCCAGAAACTGGGCTCCTCAGGAAAAAAAGCAGTGGGAGGGGAACAATTTGCAGATGGAACTTGTGACCTCCTGCTGGCTTTCCCATTGACTTTACATGGGAAGCCAGTAGGGAATGTTGCAAAATAAATAGGGTCACATGTAAGCATGTGACCCTATTTATTCAGAAAATTGACATGGCTTCCCAACTCATACTGACATTGGACAACTTACAAATATAAAATCCCAATACCCTACCCTCTTGGCAACAGCAATGAGATCACTTGATGAGCTCATTGAGCTCCATGTCATTCTAGGTTCCCCAGGCCCATTGGTATAACCATCTCTTTAGAGCTTTTCAAACAAAAAGTGTAAAAGTGGCAGCCAATCTTATTTTCACAAGAATGAAGTTCCACTACAATCTTTGTAAGTGCAAGCCAGTTGCCAAGTGCTCAGATCACTATTATGTAATCATAGAGGTGCTGTGATAGTCAAAACTCAGAACTGGTTGTAAGCAAAACACATTCAACATCATTGTAACCTTGAACCATCACTGAAAAAGTGATTAACCAAGAGCTAATTGTACATCATTTGTGTAATCCTTGTTGAATTCTTTAGTTGATATCTTTCTCTTTCCCATAGTGAATGGAATAAGCACAAAGGTTCGGCTATCTTTGGCCTGCTAATAATCAATACTTGATTGAGAAAATCAAATTGGTGGAAACTTTGGGGGAAAGGTAGCTGTGAATTGCAGTAGTTCTTTTTACAAACCCATCAGAGAACATTATTCTATGCATCCAGGAAAATTGGTGTAATAGGCTATGAGAGTAAAGGAAATAAAAGGAAGCAGCCACAACCTAGAGACAATAGTTAGATAAGAGATATCTCAATCTCTGAAAGAATGGGAGTGAAAAAGAATTTCAGAAAGGACCCTCCCTAGTTCTTTGGAAATACTTTCAGACTTCCAAGATTTTGTTACTGTAATCTTACAATAAAGACAGTGTTGGTATTCATGATTGTGTTTTCTTGTCTGGATTACCTGACAATTAACAATGAAGCTGTTGAATACCTGTCAAGTTTCAGGAATGAAACTAGAGCTAAACTCCTTTGAACATGAATCTCTTGAACCAGAGACCACCAACTGAGATTTCTTCCAAGAATAGGATCTTCTATGCTGGATTCCAGTTTTATGCATTGGTCACTGGGATCTGGATCCAATAGAGTTCATCTTGGCTTCCATGCAGTGTAATATCTACATCAAAGACTTCACCTGGAACGATTTAAAATTCAGTGTTATCAAAATGAGATTATTCCATCAGGTTTATTGTAAAGAACAGCAATCTTGAATTTGTGACTATTTTTACCCTTGCTCAGAAATTCAGGACGTTGATAATAAAAAAACATAATCCAATACAAACAAAAGCTTAATCTGGAAATGACAGATGAAATGAAACAAAACAAAACAAGTTACACATCTAGCCTTTTATAACTTTGCATTTTTTTCAACCATGAGCTCATTTCTTCCCGTTCCTCCTATCAGTTTGCATCTTTTTTTAAAAAAAAAATAAAACCCAAAACTTCAGACATATTCTTTAACATATTTTCCTCGGATATGTCCATGTTGGCAAGCAGATTTTCCTAATATAGGAAATCCTTTTGAATACAATTTTTTTTGTAGTTGACAAATTTGTTCTTATTTTTAACTAGAGACTGCCTTGCATAGATTAAAGGAAAAAAGGAAGGAAGATAGTTGAGGAAATGCTAATTGGTTTGGTGCATATTGAAATGTAAATCAAGATCCATATGTTTACTTTACAAGTTTATGCTTATATCATTAGGATATTTTGAATCCAGACTACTGTTCATATTTCAGATAATAGAAATTGCTAGAAATTCTTTGTTCTCAAAAAATAATACCAGAACTAATGCCTATTTTGGAGACTACTATAGCCCACTAGGCATCCTTAATGTGCTAACTAAACAGACAAAACTGCCCACAATATAGGAATAAAATTATTTATCAGGCCTAAATCCATATAAAGAGCAAGATGCTTACTGAAACTACTGTAACTATCTCTGGAGTTACAGACTGATGTTATTCATACTATTCTTCTATAATTGAAAAAAAAATGTGCCATTCCTTCTCAAGTCATCTCTCTGCTTCCTTAATGAGATTATTTTAGAACAGTGGCATGAACTATAAACTTTTTAAAAAGGTAACCCAGTTTCTCCAATTCAATGAAACCTGCATTACTATTTTGTCCTACATCAAGTTAGAAGTGGGACAAATTTAACTAAATTACTAACCATTTGCAAAAAAAGCACAGGAAGATCAGTCTTGAAGCAAATTAATTAGAACCCAATAGGATTAGAACATATTGACTTTTTTTCTCATTCATTTTTGTAGATTCATTACTGTAATGAAATAATTTTCATATTTCATCTCTCTCTCTTTCTCTGATATATATTTAACTCAAAGTCTTATCTTCAAGTTTCATAGAAAAAAAGAAAGGTGCCTAATTATTTCTATACCTTATCATGCAGCTCAGAAAGTACATATTACTTCAGGCCAAAATACAAAATTCAGAAGCTAAAAAGTGAGGGTAATTTATTTTAATTAATAATCCTCTTCTGTCTCAAATACTGAAAGAAGGTGATGTTAAATTGCTTCTTGTATTAAAAACAAACCTTAATATTTTAAAAGATGTAGAAATACAAAAGTCAGTTTAAATTACCTTAATTAAATTCTTATGCCTATCTCATCCTTCTTTCATCATTCTGATTATACAAGGAGTGATTGGTCATCTGCCATAGCCACATTGAAACTGGCTATGAGAAGCCAATACACCAGATCTATACCCTTCCAAATAATTTAGAGTTTTATTCCTCTCATAAAAAATCATTTTCAGAGTGGTAGGATCAAAATAATGAGTTTAGGTAAATCTGCTACTCATCCTCTGAGATTATATATATTATATATAATATAACTGAATATGTATGTATGTATGTATGTATGTATGTATGTATGTATATTCAGTTTGAGATGTGCCAGGGAGGGAGATATTTATAGCCAACATTATGACTTGTAATTTAAATAAATGTTATTCGAAATAACAATAGTGCATTTTCTGCCCTTTATTTAATTTCATTTAATTTCATTTAATGAAATTCATTTAATTTCATCTTTAAAATTACTTCATTTAATTTCATCTTTAAAATTACTTATTATTCTATTAAATAATTAAAAAGGGAGGAGGAAGAGAAGGAGGTAGCTCCAGTCTCTCCAGTATTTATATGTTCAGAGAAAGTCTTCAGGGCAGGGAAGTGTCTATAAGAGGGATTAAAAAGCAAAGATGGTGATCACAGCCATACAGTCTAAACCCTTCTCTCTTTTTATGAACTCTGCTCTCTTTTTATATGAACCTTTTACATAAAAGTGCAGATCTTTAAATGCAATTTCTCTTCTTTTGGACATCCCTCCCAGGACTGGAATAGCCATATTCAGTTGTTTGTGATTGTGACTGTAATTTAAATCCTTTGACTCTTAGTCATTCAATTAATGAGCCAACTACAAAAACTTCAATTTCTTATCTACTCATGAGGAATGGCAGAGTGCAAGTGGGTAATCTCATCATCTTCTTTTATCTGGAAAGACTTGTGCCAGCCAATTTGCATTGATCTGGACACCAATCTTCACCATATTGTTGTCTCCACTCCTAGTTTTCCACAATCCTCATTGGACCATCTCACTGGAAGTACATCTTTTCTAGAGAGAGGATGCCTGTTCCCAACATTCATACTGTTGAAAATATAAATTTTCCTTGGTTAACAAATAGTACCGATTAAATGTGGGTGACAGAGTATACTAAAGATCATCAGAGACATTTCTCTTCATACCTTCCATATCTACAATTGTTCTTGACGACATCATCCCTATGATTCCTATTTTAGTTTATTTTTATTAAAAATTGAATGGGAAGCAGAAATTGCAACAGATGAATTCTTGAATTAGGACACAGAAAACTTGAGTTCAAATCCATCAAGGAAATCACTGAGGGTACGGATGGGAGTGGTTAAAAAAAAAAGAAAGGAGATTCTCTTGTAAGACATCTTGAGGTTTTGGAGAAAAGGTAGGATTTAAATCTAATAAATAAAAATATAAATATAAAACATAAGTATTGCCAAGCATGCTATTGTGTGTGAACCTTCTGCCCTCATAAATTGCCTTTTAGGAAAAGAAAGAAAAAAGGATATATATATATATGGCTGCCTCTAGTGCTTTGTTTAAAGGCAACTAAATGCCTAGAAAATATTCAGGTGGTAAGAAGTGCAACAGATGACGGCAATGTGTTAAACTCAGCAGTTGCATTCTGGACTGCAAGTGGCTGCCACACCACTGCCATCACCCTATGCAATAAGTGGCATATAAATCTGATAAATAAATAAAATCTCATGAACATTTATACAATAGGACTCTAAAATTCCAGATGTATTCATTGGGGTGGGAAATTCAGAGCTTCACAAAATAGAAAGATGCACAGTACAATAACTGAGTGAAGGTACAATACAATATAATAGATGTACAGTATTTCCATTTGGTGGCATTCACTCTGGGACTAAATTGAGTAAAAATGTTTACTTTCTTAAATTTTAAAAATTGAATATTTGTCTAGAAAACTTTATAAAATTATTAATCTTACCAAATCCGTGTCCAACAAATGTATAGGCCTGCCTTTTATATTGTTCAGATTTTATGGCCCAAAGTGGGTCAAACTTAGTTATGTACTAATACTAGAGTTTTGGGCTTTTAGCAGGAGGAATGAAGCTATAATATTCATGCTGCCTAGTTTCAAATGCTTTACATAGTTTTATTGTACAAAGGCAGAAAAATAAATCTAATGCTTTAAAAATGCTAATATAGAAAGCAAATTCCAGAGAGATGAATGCATCCCTTTCTAATTTTTGGCATATGGCATTTGTCATATAGAGTTATATCACTTGACAAGACATACATGGTTCTGCCCCACAAAATATGTCGAAGATTTACAAAAGTGTTTTTAGCACTGAACATGTAGAGCTAATTCATGCCATCAGTCTGATATAGTGGCTATAGTTGTGCAGTACATAGATTGTATCAGTAAAATATGCCAAATTAATTGGTTAATACCAGTGTATATTGGAGCTCTTTAGATTACCATCTGTAACATTTCACATCACTTTAAATCCATTGTTAAAAAATACTTCAAATTCAGGTATCCTTGATTTTTGCTGGATGAAAGTCAATTAATGAAGTGATTCAATTGAATAACAATTCTAATAATGGTGATGATGAAATGCTTGTCAAATATGTATTTATCAAACTTTAAGCAAAGAATATGTGAAACTCTTTAGAATGATCTAGTAAGTATGGTCTGGTGGATAAGGCATTCAGCTAGAAAGTAGGAGATTGTAAATCCTAGTTCCATTTTAGGCATGAAAACCTGTGACTTTGGGCCAGTCATTCTCCCTTAGCTCATCCCACCTCAAGCCCTGGTAATCTAGTTCTTGGATTACTGCAATGGGGCTACCCTTGAAGAGAATCTGGAAGCTTCAGCTAGTGCAGAACACAGCTTCATGGGCAGTTCTTGGGCTGCCTAGGGTGGCCTATGCTATACTGCTCTTCCATGGTTGATCAAGATAATTTTGTCTCACAGGGTCCAGAAGAAGAACCTTTTCTGCCATGGCTCCTGCTCTCTAGAATACCTTGTCCCCTGGGGTGAGATCTTTACCCAACCATTTGCCTTCCCAAAGTGCTTGAAGACATGACTGTGTCAGCTGGCCTAGGGCCCCCAAAGGAATGTTGCATTTTGGAAGTGGCTAATGGGTTAGATAGTGTCCCACCTGCATGTATATTTTACTTCTTCCCTCTCTATCCTGGTCAATTTCATTTTAAATTAAAAATTGCAATTTTTGGACTTCCGGTTTGCGTGGCTTCGGAGCAGCAGGAATTCGCGACAGCTCGCGATTCCTGCTGGCTAGCTGCCGAGGTACCCCCGATCCAGATGGGTCAGGGGGTTATGGCTGCCCTGTAGGGACAGCTGAAGATAGAGGGGAGCCGGTTAGGGAGGTGGGGGCATCGCAGACCCCCCCCTTCTCCGGGAAAACCCCTTTTTCCCAAGGCGGTGGAGCGGCGGTCAGCAATGGCCGCCACGAAGAAGCCAGCAACCGGGTAAGAACTGTGCTGGAGGAAGTGTGAAGAGTGAAAGTTCTGTCTGAGCCGGGTCAAGTAACAACTTTTAAATTGCCTGGAATTGAGCTGCTTGTTGCTGGAGGATACATTGTATCCCTAAGAAGATCGAAAGCGGCGGAGAAGCTGTTAAAGGGAACTTTTTTTTTATTTTTTTTTTTTACTCTCTCATCCCACGGAAAAAGCAGAAATATTTGGATGTATTAGACACTGAAAGTGGATTGCTTTGAAAGCTAAGCTAAGAGACAAAGGGATTTTTGGACATTGAAAAATTTAAGAAATTGGAAAATCTCTGCTGGAGGTATGGATTTTTGATTATTTAAAATTGTTATTGCAAGTGGGAAGGGAGAAAGAAAAATTGGAGCAGAAACTGAAAAAGGAGGAGACTGTCTAGAACGTCTTGGTGGATCCCAAAAGAAGATATATGGTAATTGGACCTCTTTGATTAAAAATTAATTTGGAAAGAGAAAGAGAAGAAGGAAGAAAAGTATTAACTTTTGGAACTTTTTTCTTTTTTTCCTTTTTTTAATTGCTTTTGATTGTCTTGGATTAAAAATACTTGTGGTTGTTTTGGAAAAAGTTTCCCTTTTCATAATGGCATTCTCTGTGGATGAACTAGAGATTGAATATCAAAAATATAAAAAAGAAGATACTTTGGGCGCTTTGTTCCAATTCTTAGAAATGGCGTTATGTTCCTTAGAAAAGTTGACGCAGCAGAAGGACTGGGACAAGGAAGAAGAGGAAAAAGAAGCCATCTTTGATGAACAATGGGTTCCTTCCGGAGAGGAGGAGAAAAAGGATAAGAAAAAGGGGTTTTTAAGAATTATAAAAACAACCAAAAGAGAGAAAAATGAGCGAAGAGATGGAGGCAAGGTTAGAAAACAAAAGAAAAGGAGCAAGAAAAGTGAAGGGAAAAAGCAAAGGGGTAGAAAGGGCAAGGAGAAGAATAAGCAAGAGAGAAAAGGGGGGAGGAGAAGCCTTAATGGGGGGAAGCAAGATTTAAAGAAAAAAAGTTTATTTAGAGACAATGGGTGAATTTAATTTAGACTAAAAGAGGGATTCTGGAGGGTATTTAAGAGTGTGTTTTTATATGTATGTATATTTAGAATAAAAAATTTATTATGTAATTTTAAGAATTTTTTAAACAGAATCCCAAGAAAGATTTATATGTAGTATTTTTAAGTTAGGTAATGTGTTATAGATGCAACTCCAATTGGTTTACAGGAGAAGTATAGTAAAAGAAAAAAGATGAATGGATGTTTGGAAATAGAACAGACAAAGAATGTTGTTGAAAATGGTAATAATGGAAGGATATATATGCTTTTTTTTTTTTTGATTTTGTATATTGATAAAAGGCAATAAAATTTTAATTGATAAATAATTTGGATGGAAAAGAGAAGTAGGGATAAGATATGAAGTTAATATTATATGAAATATTGATATTATAATCTGGAAATGTTATGTTTTATTGGTCTATCATTATTATTTTTTTTTAGAAAAGAATTTATAAGCTGTTATGCCTTGATTTTGTGTGTATTGATTTTAGAAAACTGATAAAAATGGTTTTTATATATATATATAAAAAAGAAAATGATAATAAGATATAGAAGGAGACTTAGGTTGAATATGATGTTTGAATTTGTGTCTGTGTAAAGAGTTTTTAACCCGGGAACAGACAACCTTCAGAAAAGATCTTGTAGTTTTGTCTATGTTTTGTGTTTGTATGTTTGTGTATTATGCTTATGATAAAACTAACAAAATTTGTTTTTTATTAAAAAAAAAGGAAAAAAGAATCAATAAAACCTTGGAGGAATGTTAGATGAGAATAATTTAAACAAGTCAGAAAGAAAAGAATATGATGATTATAAAATGGATAAATATGGAAGAGAAATGAAATTGAATTGGAGTAAAGAGAAATAATGAGAAACTTGATGAAAGATATTTGCGTGTCCATATGGGGATGGGATAAATTGGAATTATGTTGTATAAAAATATTGTTTTGTTTGACTTGTAAGGATTTACAATATTAAGAGGTTTTATGTGTTTATGTATTTAATGGTTAATGATGTGTTGTTTTATCTTTAAAATTAATAAAAATTTGTTTCAAAAAAAAAAAAATTGCAATTTTAGATGCCTATTTATTGTGTTAATGTTGTACATTGTATTTAACTGAATAATTATAAGCCACCTACAGTCACTCTGACAAAATGGGGAGCATATCAGATTAATAATTAATTAATTAATTAGCACAATCTACTGTTTAGCCCATGGCTCTGACTCTACATAATTGAATATTGTGGTGAAAAAGAACAATTGGGTTTTTAATGTAAAGTGATTCAAGATACCCTTTGCCTTATTTATAATGTGAACTAAAACAATACTATTATGTTTACTGTTAAGTTCTGCGCATGGGCGCAAGGAACGGAGACGAGGCAGTGAACAGTGAACTTCAATTTTTTATTAATCATTCTGAACAGAGCAAAATCCTAGGGCAGCAGCAGCCCTTTTATAGGGTAGGCTGCTGGCCTATTAGCCAATGAGAAACATAGAAGTGTTAAACCCTTGAACCAATGAGAGTGGCTCGTTAACAGCCAATCAGATTCCCCAGAACGGACCAATCCGATATCGCTATTATCGGCCAATCAGAAGTGCAGGATTAGAACCCTGCTTTTTCTTAAGGTTTGTTAAAACTTTCTTTAAGCGTTTTTATTAGTTCATAACACCCCTTCCCCCCGGGTTCCATTTGAGGGGTGCGGTGACATAATCCCTAAGTTATGTAGGTTGTTTTAACTGTCTATTAGATTTGCGCTGTCCCACCGGTTCCTATCGGTAGTCTGGTTTCGGCGGGATGTTTTTGGACATATCTGGTACAGGCGGTTCCGCATCCTCACTGGACAACTCGGTGCCGCTAACTCTGTCGTTGTTGTCCTCTGATCTTTGCGGGCTTGCCTTCGTTGAGGTATTCTTCTGTGGTGAGGACAATCCCCTCCCTGATTCTTCTTCATTTATCACGTCCGATTGCTGACTTCCTTCGCTTCTGCTTTCCACCATCTCGAATTCGGTTTCTTCGACATCCCCTCCCCCCTCAGTTTGGGAGTCCCAGGAGTCGCGGGAACTGGGTTGTAGCCTAGATCGAAGCTGATCTATATGGCGTTTCCATATTTTTCCATCCCAGGTTTGCACACGGTACGATCTGGGCCCAGTGGTTTGAATTAAGGTTGCTTCGACCCTCCTGGTTTGCAGGAGAGGTTTTTAGCGAAAACTAAGTCGCCTACCTTAAACTCGCGGCATTTTCCGCTGGATCCACAGGGTTTCTCTGGCTCGTAGGATGGGTGAAGCCGGTCGAGGTGGGAACGGAGCTTGCGTCCCATCAACAGTTCAGCTAGAGTCTTGTTGGTGACGCTGTGCGGAGTGATGTGTTGGAGTAGGAGTATTCTGTTTATTTTGTCGTCAATGTCCCGATAGTTCATTTTGTGGAGAGTTTTTTTAACAAATTGTACCATGCGCTCGGCCCTGCCATTAGCCGCACGGTGCACTGGCCAAGTTAGTGCATGGCGGATATCCCGGTCCGCTAAGTATTGTTCAAACACCAGGGCAGTGAACTGGGGTCCGTTGTCAGAGACCAGAATGTCTGGCAGCCCATGCGTTGCAAATAGCCTATTCAATTTTTGGATGATGGGCTCGGTTGTAGTATTCTTCATTTTGTGGATCTCCAGCCAGTTGGAATAGGCATCCACTGTTAGGAGGAATGTGTGTCCCTTAGTAGGTCCCGCAAAGTCAACATGGATGCAGGACCACGGCCCCTGGGGAGTTTCCCATTCTGTTGGAGTTGCTCTAGGTGGGGCACTGCTGACTTCTTGGCACTTTAAACAAATCTTTACCAGGCTTCGATCTGTTTGTCGATGCCCAGCCACCACACGTAGCTTCGTGTGAGCGCTTTCATATGCACGATGCCGGGGTGACCGTCATGCAATATTTTCAATACTGCTCATTGTAACCGCTCTGGGACGACGACTCTATCTCCCCATAGGATGCAGCCTTTTTGCGAAAAAAGTTCTGTTTGCCAGTTTCTGAAAGAGGTGACTTTGTCAGGGGTTTGTTCTACTGGCCATCCTTGTTTGACCCAGCTAAGAACTCGCGCCAAGACAGGATCTCATTTTGTTTTGATCGCAATGTCTCTGGCTGTTAGTGGCAGTGAATGTAGCATTTCAATCTGAAATGTTGTTGGAGCTGGGTCGTCGACGGTTTCCAGAAGTGGGGCATGGCTCAATGCATCAGTGTGGGGAATGGCTTTCCCTGGGCGGTGTTGTAATTTATAGTTGTACGCGGCTAAGAACTCCAACCAGCGAGTCATTCTAGGTGACAATATATAGGGGGTTGGCTTGTCTCCCGCTATAATCCCTAGCAAAGGTTTGTGGTCGGTAACAAAAGTAAAAACTCGTCCATACACATTACATGAAACCGTTTCACAGCAGATACAACAGCAAGAGCCTCTGTCTATTTGGCTATACTTACGTTCAACCTTTGATAGGGTCCTTGAAAAATAGGCAATAGGGGCCTCACTACCATTTGGTAACACATGACTCAAAATGGGTCCTACTCTAAACGGTGACGCATCACATGTAATTCTTAAAGGCAGAGTCTCATTATACTGCATTAAAACAGCATCTGAGGTTAGTAAGTTTTTGACTTGTCGGAATGCGTGCTCCCCTTGGTGTCCCCAGACTCAGGTTGCTTTTTTGTCGAGAAGTCTATGTAGGGGCTCAGCTACGGTCGCTTTCTGGGGCAAGAAGATGTTGTAAACGTTAATGAACCCCATGAAAGCTTGGAGATCAGTCTTATTTCTGGGTCTTGGGGTGTTTTTGATTGCTTTTAGTTTGCTATTAGTGGGGTGAATGCCTTGCTTATCGATTAGGTACCCCAGGAACTCTACTTTATCTGTACACAGTTGACATTTATTTTTTTTAACCTTAAGGCCAGAGTCTTTAAATTTCTGGAGAACCATTTTAAGACGATTTTCTAGTACTTCTTTATTCGGGGCAGCAATTAAAACGTCATCAAAGTATGGCATGACCCCTTGATCCCTTGCAAGAGTCTCTCCATCAGACTTTGAAAAATCCCTGGGGCTACGCTCACTCTGAATTGGAGTCGGTTACACTTAAAGGCGCCTCAGTGCGTAACGATCGTCTGTGCTTCTGCGGTTTTTTTTATCTACAGGCAGTTGTTGGTACGCCTGTGCTAAATCCAATTTAGCGAAGACTTTTCACCCCCCAGGGAATGGAGAAGGTGTTGTACCAGCAGTACCGGGTAAGCGTTCTGTTGAAGGGCGTGATTAAGGGTGGCCCGGTAGTCCCCACAAATCCTTAACAATCCATCCGGTTTGATGGGTGTTACGATTGGGGTTTCCCAATGAGCATGGTCAGTTGGTTCTAAAACACCCTGGGCTATTAATTTATCGAGCTGCTCGTCAATCTTTGGTTTAAGGGCAAAAGGTACCCAACGAGGCTTAAGGCAGATGGGGGCTACTTCAGGGTTAAGGTTAAATGATATCGGGGTCCCCTTGTACTAGCCTAGTTTGTCTGCAAAGACATCCTGGAATTCCTGGATGAGGGCCTCCTCCCAGTCGTTGCTTCTGGTTTGGTGAATGCTGGCTACCTCGATCCCGAGTGGGGCAAACCATTGAAGGCCTAACAAGCTAGGCCGGTCACGGTCAACGATGGTCAGTGGTAATGACGCAGTACGATTTTTGAAAGATACTTGGACTTGGCTGGATCCAACGACCAGAATTCGGTTCCCCTGATAATCTTTGAGTATGATTCTTTGGGCTCTGAGGTCTTGACGCCGGACGGCAGGGATTAATTTTTTAAGGGTCTTCCAGGAAACCATCAAGAGGGACGATCCTGAATCGACTTCCATCATGCAAGGCTGGTTTTCGATGGTGACCTTTACTCGGATCTTCTTTGCATCTAGTGATGAGGCGTGACCGATTGTCATGGTTTGGTGTGCCTCTTCTCATCTCGTTGAAATGGCCAGTGTTTTATTTCTGTAGGAGTGGTTGTTCCATTGGTGGTTCAAATGTTCCCGACTCACAGGACGATTCCCTGTGGTCTGGCAGTAGTTGTTTCCCCTCTGAAGTGGGCTGGATCCTTGCTTGCTTCTACAGACCTTCCCGATGTGGCCTCTTTTTCCACAGAAATGGCAGAGCGTGTCGAGGAACTTGCAGTCTGATTGCGGGTGGTTTGCCCCACAACCTGCGCATTAGTGTGGTAGTCTTTGATTCCGCTGGTGGCGTTGGTCACGTTCAGACCGGAGCCGGTTGACCTCCTCCTCGTCACTTTCTGATGGCAATTCGAGGTCCTCGTGGTAGGTCACTGTTGCGTGCCTCTCTAAGCGAGGTGAGGTATTGCTGGCGAGTTGACGGAGTGGTGCGTTGGTGCGGCGCATTCGGGCAGCCGACTTCCTGGTTGCTTCTGCTGCAGTAGTGTCCTTGATGACATCAGCAAGTTTGATGTCTCCTTTGGCCATGATCTTGCTCTGCGTCGTGTGGTCTTCTAATCCCAGAATTATTCAGTCTCTCAGAGCTTCTTCGAGGTCTGTAAACCCACAGAGGCCTCCCAGGTTCCAGAGATCCACGATGAAATCTGCAACGCTCTCTCCTTTCCGCTGGTCTTTCTGGTAAAATTCATGTCTTCGGACAAGCGTTGGTACGGTGGGTGCATAGTGGGTCTGTAGAAGGGGCGCGAGGAAGTCCCAGTCCATGGTTTTCACCTCAGCTGGTTTCGCTAGTGCCTTGGCCATCTTAAAGACAGCAGGCCTGCAATGGGTCAGGACACTGCTCACTTTTTCCCTGTAGTGGCATCCTTCAAGTTGTTGGTCTCCAGAAACATCTGGAACCGGTCTATGTACGAGTCCCAGTCTTCTTGTGCTGGGTCAAGTGGAGCGGGTGGTATGGCGCCGCCGGACATGGTTTCCGTTGTCGATGCGCCTTCAGCCACGTGCTCTGTTTGGTGCTCTGTAGTGTTCAGTCAGCTCTGATGTCTCCGCATCCCATCCTCATCACCAGTGTTAAGTTCTGCGCATGGGTGCAAGGAACGGAGACGAGGCAGTGAACAGTGAACTTCAACTCTTTATTAATCATCATGAACAGAGCAAAACCCTAGGGCAGCAGCAGCCCTTTTATAGGGTAGGCTGCTGTCCTATTAGTCAATGAGAAACATGGAAGTGTTAAACCCTTGAACCAATGAGAGTGGCTCGTTAACAGCCAATCAGATTCCCCAGAACAGACCAATCCGATATCGTTATTATCGGCCAATCAGAAGTGCAGGATTAGAACCCTGCTTTTTCTTAAGGTTTTTTAAAACTTTATTTAAGCGTTTTTATTAGTTCATAACATTTACCACAAAGTGCAGTGTCATCATATAAATACATCAAGATTTGTGAGTGGATGAAAGTTGCAATGAATGAAATCCAAAAGCCAATTCAGAATGTCATTCACTAGAGCAGGGGTCTTCAACCTCTGGTCCATGGACTGGCACAAGGCCACAGCATGCCAGAAACTGGCTGTGCAAACAAGTGAAGCCCCATCTGTGGGAGGCAGGCAGCATGCAAAACCACTTCCTGTCTGGTCCATGGAACCATAGAACCAGTCCCCGGTGCCCCAAAAGGTGGGAGGCCACTGCACTAGAGCCAAGCTGGGGATTTTCTCCTTTTCTCTCTCTATCAATTTAGAGGGTATTTTTAAAACCACTTTAGCTGTTTTAGGATTAATCTATAGCTGTTGGGCAGCTACTTTGAAATGGTGGAAAACTGAAATTCAGCTGTGCAGTGAGGGATGTTGTAGGGCAGGGGTGTCAAACTCACACAATCACGGTGGTGTCATGTGATGTATTGGGACTTTTGCCCCTTCACTAAACTGGGCATGGGCATGGTCAGTGTGGGACGCATCCAGCCTACGAGTGGGGAGTTTGACAGCTCTGCTGTAGGGCAACCTTTCTCAACCTTGCCAATTTTAAGATGCGTGGATTTCAATTCCCAGTATTATAGGAACTATATGCTAGCTGGTGGTTGAAGTCTACATATCTTAAAATTGCCAGGATTGAAAAGCACTACCTAGGAGGCTCAAGGATTCACATGCAGAGCCGTGAATCAACCATGCCCTTTGCTGAATAGATTACCAAAGATTTCATGTTCTTTGTTATGGAACGTGTGCATCTTTTCTTTATTATCACAGCATTTAAATCTTGTTTATTAGAACATTAGCACATAACATTAGCACATTTGCTTAATATGGTTTAAAGCAAAAGAAAAAAGGAAAGACATTTAAAAAGAAATCTTGATTCAATACCACTCGCAGCAAAATATATTCATTTGTTTAAGAAGCAGCAGGAATCTTCACTCACTGCATTCGTTGAATAATAAAAATAAGTGTGATCAAACATTCTGGGGAACCTAGTGTTAGCCTTCAATGGCATACTTTTAAGGCCTCAATAATAAAAACAGATAAACAGAAGAAATGTCAAACTGAATTCTGGGTAATGATCAGATCAGCATGCTTTTATACAATTTCCATCACTTTAAATTTTAAATCACCTTTTAAGGGCACTAAAGCAGCCTAGCAAATTAATCTGCACTCCAATTAATGCATCCCACATGACAATAAGACTGGTTTCAGCTTGGCTAAGCAGACCAGTCAACCAGGAGGATATGACTGGAAGACCTGAAGAGCCTGTGCTTTCACCTTCTTCGTTCTCTCTTCACAGTAGCTTAGGCCCAATTAGGCCAGTTAATCTGTCTAAATCATTGGAAATAAAAGATCCCCCCCCTCCACTTTCTGGCAGCCCTTCATAAACGGAAGGACTATTTGGAGAAGCCATGTAATATACAAATAACTGTCAGCGAGTAGCACTGGCTTGCAGTGACCTGGCTTGCAAGAATATTCAAGGAGAGTTTTCTTTTGGCCTAACCCAGGCCATCTGGTCTCACAGAGGTTAAAACTTTCAGAGATTTTGGCTGGCATTTGGTTCATGTGCAGAGATTTTTTTTTTCTTTTGTTTCTTTCTCGTACTTGATTCAGTTGGCTCATTTTTGACATCCATTAAATTTTATGTAAGACGACTGCAATGAACAGTGATGAGATATGCCAAGTTACATTATACAAAACTGTTCATAAATAGGGCAGGCATTTCAATCAAAAAGTCAATAATGCTTGCATAAAGATATAAGCACTTGAAAAGCTTTTATGTAGCATTTTAAAATAGAAAGAAGAGCAAGAGGAGGGCAAAGAGACTTAGGTACAAAAGTCAGGAAAAGACAAATTGATGAGCTTCCATCTCTGCTCAAACAGGTGCTACTCCCAATCCTAAACTGAATGCACATTTATCTACCACAGTGCCATAGTATTCTCAGTAATTTTCAAAACATTCATCTGAAAACCAATAAAGATAGAAAAAAATGAAATGGGAATAAAATTTAAAAAATGATTTCTTTTATACAAATGTCTTTTTTTTTTTTTTGGACAAACATTATTAGGTTTTTTTTTTTACATACACAAACAAAACATAGGATGTAGTAACATAAAATATCTTTTCTAAAAGAAACAAATAAACCATCTTATTTAAAAAGAAGATAATTCCAAATTATCACATTTCTATAATTTAATATATATATTTATCTTATCTAATCAACTTCATATCTTTTCCAAACTTCTCTTTATTACTCCCTTTCCTTCTATTTAATCATATTTCTTCTGCCTTGAAGTTATATACTCATTGAATATAATTTCATTAGTGTTCTTCCACATCCTGTCAAACTTAAGCAAACATTACACAAAACATAAATATATAAAACTTCTTTTTGGAAAGCGGCTTACCCCGGGTTAACTCTTTTTATACAGACATCAATCAAAGTTTATACTCACTTAATATACTATCTCATATCTTATTTAACATTCTCTATTTTCCATATATTTTCTCTCTCCTACTCATTCTTTTAATTCTATTTTATTTATTCCATCTCGATTAAATAATTATATTTGCATCTTTGGTCCGTTTTCTTTCAATCACCTACTTATCCTTTCTATCTAATACAATATTTCTCCTGTAAACCCAGATTGAAGTATGACAACTTTTTATCTTTAAATAACACTTAACTTTTTATCTTTAAATAACACTTAAAATAATGCATATTTTCCATACTGATTCTGCTCCATACATTCTAAGTATTACATTTCAAAATAATAAAACAAACAAGTAATATTGAATTTAATAAGTAATAATAAAACTAAAAACAAATGAAAAAGTAATATTAAATTTATAATATAATAAGAACAATGTTTCATAGGAAATTAGATTCTATTATTAATTCTTAAACAATAAAAATAATATTTCATAAGAAATTTAAATCTATAATTAAATAATAGCTTCCCTTTAATACATTTTTAAATCATATAATATTCTGATTTTCTAACTCAGCTTCAAATACTAATGTCTACAATACATTCTTATGTACTTTTGCAGAATCATTTTTATAAAATTATCTTACCCCTTATCTCTGAAAAAAATTCGTTTTTTAGCATCTTGTTTAAAGCCTTTATGACTTCTCTTTCCTTTCCCCCTTTCTTTCTTATCCATTCTAGCTTTTTGACCCCCTCCCATCTCTCCAATTTCACTCTCTTAGTCTTCCTTCTCTGTTGTATTTCTCTTTTCTGTTGCTTTCTGACATCATATCGCTTTTTCATCTCATTTTTCTTTTTCTTGGTTGCTTTTTTAAGTTCTAAGTTCATCTTTTCCTTGCCCCCCTTCTGCTTTTCTTCCTCCTCTAAGTGTGTTTGTCCATTAAAGATGGCTTCTTTTCCTTCATCCCAGCCTTCCTGTCGTTGTCGTATTTCTTGATAGGTAGAAATCACCATTTCTAAAAAGTGAAAAATAGATCCAGAAGAGCCCTTATCTTCTTCTTTCAGTTTTTGAAATTCCATTTGTAGTCTTTCAAAAGATAATGCCATTTTTTCTTTCTTTCTTTTTTGAAACAACCCTAATGTCTTTAGTCCCCTCCCCCCTTTTTAACAAAAATTCACAGAAATCTCAAAGTCACAAAGCAAACCAAATCAGAGCAAACAGTTTCATTTAGCACTTTCTTCTTTCTTTATTTTTACGTCCTAGGGTAGAATTCAAATGCACAGTTCCAAAATGATCTTCTAGAAGTCTTAATGTCTTTTATTCCTGTTCTTATAGGCTCAAAGCAGTCTCTTTCAGTACAAACTTATAACAAGTCTTTATCTCTTCCCTTCCCCTTGTAAAAAATAAAAAAAAAAATTAAGTTTTTAAATCCAATGTCCAGAAATCCTTTATCCCTTGGCTTTAAATTTCAAATTGAATTACCCTCTGTGCCCAAGTAGATTTTCCAGATCTCCATCTGCTATTTCTATGGGAAGGGAGAGTGAAAAAAAAAACCCCTTTCCCTTGACAGCTTTCTTAGCCGCTTTCCAATCTTCTTTGGGAAACAATGTATCCTTCAAGCAATTCAAGCAATTCACTTTCCAGGGTATTTTAGAGTTTCTTATTGTCTCAGTTCAGCCAGCACTTTCACTTCTCCTGCTTCCTCCAGCACAAATCTTACCCGACTGCAGGCTTCTTTGTGGCAGTCATTACTGACTGCCGCTCCACCACCTTGGGAAAAAGGGGTTTTTCTGGCTGAGGAGGGGGTCTGTGACACCCCCCAAACCCCTGTCCAAATCCCCTCTCTCTTCAGCTGCCTCTACAGGGCAGCCATATCCCACAGACCCATTTGGATCGGGGGCACCTTGGCGGCGAGCGCAGCAGGAATCGCGGAGAGTCGAATTCCTGCTGCCACTGAAGCCATGCAAAACCGGAAACCTTTTATACAAATGTCTGATGACCAGAAGAATTGGAGATAGGAAGAATTAGAATTAGAATTCTTTTATTGGCCAAGTGTGATTGGACACACAAGGAATTTGTCTTAGTGCAAATGCTCTCAGTATACATAAAAGAAAAGATACATTCATCAAGAGTCAAGAATCATAAGTGATAGTCATAGAGTACAATAAGCAGTCAAATCATACTAGGAAACAGTCAATATAGATCGTAAGGATACAAGCGACAAAGTTATGGTCATAAGCCACAAGTGGGAGGGGATGGATGATAAAGAGTGATGAGAAGATTAATAGTAATAGTAGTGCATATGTATCCTTTGCCCATCCTCTCATCAATGTAGATGATGCTAGGGAGAATGGGTCTTATGTAAGGGGATGTTGTGGGAGATGCTTCCTAGGAAAGATAAAAGTTAATATATGAGACACACAGAGAGAGTTTGTCAGCTGGAAAGCTGATAGCTTGGGTTTAAGACCTGAGTGCTGTGCGACAGGATGAGCTCCTGTTACTTGCTCCAAGTCCTGCCTACTAAGCAGTTCGAAATCATACAAATAGATAAATAGGTACCACTTTGGTGGTGTGTGTGTGTGTGTGTGTACATATATACATACATACACATACATACACCCAAAGTCTTTCACGTACAAAAATCAATCCAGATCCAGAGACATGAACACTAAACATAGACACAGACACACAAAACCTGGGCTTCAAACTTCATATAAAAAGTTAAAAGGTGGAAACATATTCAAAATCTAAAATACACAGCAGTTTAGAAAACCGCAATGCTCATTAGCATAACCAGGAATAGAGGCTCCTTCACATACTCAGGGTCTAAGTCTAAGTCTTTGGAACTTAGGAAAGTTCATTAGAGTTGGTGAGAGGGAGGGAGTCCATTCCAATGGATACTGTGGCAGAAGAAGATCATCTTCTAGGCCAATATTCCTTAGCTGATAGAATCTAGACCATGGTCATCCTGCAGGATTGGGTACGGTGGGTACAAACTAATATGGAGAAATGGCCCTGAAAGTATTAAGTACTAAAGATGATTACCTGCACTTTGAACTGCACCTTGAAGTATCAGTTAGTCAGTGCAGCTTACAAATTTGTGATGTCACATCTGCCTAGTAACTGTTCTATTTACTACCCATATTGCTACATACTGCACCAGTTGGAGATTCTGAATATTCTTCAAGGGTAGCCCCATGTAGACTGCATTGCAGTAAACCGGACAGGAGATACTAAGGGCATGATTATTATTGCCTGGTGATTGGATGGGAAATAATCTGGTTTCCTCTTTTTTTATAATCAGTAAAGAAAGACTCTTATTCCCCTTACCAATAAAATGCCTATTCACTGAAGGGCAAACAAAAGTATTTCTGCAGCCATCAGACCTGCACATGTTAAAGTGCACATGTTAAAGTGCAGACATTTACACCAAAGCTACTCTGGTGTAAATGTCTAAATTACTAAACTGGAAATCAGGAGATATGAATTCTAGTCCTGCCTTGGACATACAACCCTAGGAAGAAACAGAGGCAGGCCATTTCCAAAAATCTTGCCGAGAAAACTGCAAAGACTTGCCAATGATGAATTGTCAATCCTAACTCAAAGGCAGATGTGCATTTTGCCCAGCATGGAAATGAACTAAAGCTGCAGTTCCTATTATTCTAGGGACTTTCAGCCAATAGATCATATGGTGACAAGCACGTTATACTGCATTTGCATTGATAGTATACAGCGGAGTTGCTTGTGGGCCTGGTTGAATCTAAAAGTAAAGATTTCCCTGTCAGTCATGCCCAACTCTTGGGCATGATGTCCATCTCCATTTCTTGGCTGAGGGAGCCAGTGTTATCCAAAGACACTTTCTGTGACAAAAGGTGCATGGAGCGCTGCTACCTTCCCACTGAAATGGCACCTATTAATCTACTTGCATTTGCATGCTTTTGAACTGCTAGATGGGCAGGCGACAGGAGCTCATCCCATTGAGCAGTGCTTAGGTCTTGAACTCAAGTTAAGCTCAAGGTCTTTAACCACTGGAGCTACATCATTTAGGAAACAGTCATTTCAGGTAAGCAGGGCATGCTTTTTTTCAAACTCTTTCTCTCCTTTAGATGTTATTTGGAAGAGTTAATGGTAAGATAAAAAAGAAACATACATCTTTTCCCCTTGCTGCACAGCATGTATGTTGGTTTTTTAAAAATCAATTTCATTTGTATAACATTTTTCCCCACTGCAGCCCCACTGCTTTCCAGAGAGTGAGAGGGTACATCTGGGAAGAAAATACAATCTGAAAGCTTATTTGTACATAGGTGAAATTGTGTTCATGTCACAAGCCATTAATTATTGTCAGCATTGTTTATTCATTTAGAATATTTGTATACTGCCTTTCAGACTGCAAAGTATCCTTGTGTGATTATAAAGGTAATACAGAAGCAAATCACCAGCTTGATCTACAAAAACACACTGAAACATAATAGAGACCCAGAAGATGAACAGACGTATGGAACTGCTGTAAGAGGTACTACAGACAAAATTAGTAAGGTACTACACAGACATCACATCAAGACTGCCTTCAAAACAGACAGAAAAATAGCAGCCATCCTCAGAAACCCCAAAGATAAAATTGACCTTGAAAACCAAGGTATATACGAAGTCCCCTGTGCATCATGCCCGGCCACATACATTGGACAGACCAATAGAAGAATAAGTACCTGCCTGGATAAACACAAAAATGCAGTCAAAAAGCTGGAACACACTTCCTCACTAGTCCAACACATGGAAGCCACAGGTCATAGCATCAACTTCAATGGCACCAAAACCCTAGCCACTATAAGAAAACCCTAGCCACAGAATCATCAGAGAAGCCATAGAGATTGAAAAAAGACCAGAAAGCATGAACAGAAGAGATGATTCCACCAGGCTGTCAATCATTTGGAAGCCTGCACTCACAAAAAAATAAAAAATCTCCATACCACAAGGCAGGCAAACATCTGGGCACAAACAGATCCCCCCTAATACCTCCAGCTCAAACACACCCCAACCAGGCACCCAGATGAAACCTAGCTTCCTAACTAATGATAACCGTCCATTTACCCAAAGCCAAGCTGTACTAAAGGCCTCCAATAAAGTAACACAATGCTGCCAGCCAATCAAGATACAAAAAGAGCCAAAAAAACAGACAGAAGATATCAGAAACACCAATCAAGCAGAACACAGCAAACTCCAAGACCAATAAACACAGACCAAGACTCCCAACCAATCAGGAGGAAGAAAAAACCATTCTGGCACAGCAATAGTCTGCCCCAAATTTAAATCTGAAACCACTGTAAAAGTCTGACTCACAGATGAACACTATACAGAACCCTGATGATGGCAGATGAGATTCTGCTGAAACGTTGCTACAACTTTAAAAGCACAACTATTATGATGTGGGAAAATACCCGAACTAAGCTGAATGCCATACATGTAAGTACCCGCGAAAACTTCAGAAAACATATATACATATGTTGTGGTCGGACCAGAAGCCGCACTGCAGCTGCATCACTACCCACTTCAAACCCCTCTGAGCCATACATGAAGCGAACTGACCCCCACCATGAAGATGCAGCACGACCATGAACTTGAAGCCAAACAGCAAGATCACAGCTCACCAGCTCAAATCCCCCAGCAACTAAGACTAACCTGAGCACAACCAACCCCTCACCTGAACAGAACATGCCTCCAGCCAATCAGAACACAGCCAACCCCCCAACCAATGAGAACACACCCCCATCCAATCAGAACACAGCCAAGCCCCCACCCAATCAAGTCACACCCCCACTAGCAGTTAAAAGGAAGAAGCAGCTGAAAGCTCACATCACTCTGAGAAGCGCAGAGCTGAAGACCAAGCTTGAAGATGATGAATGAGACTTCATCGAAACGTTGCCTATATACTTCCAATCTTACGCGGGAGAAAACCCGTAGCATTAACTTTTAAAATAACAGCAAATTGTCAGATAACCGCCCTTGATGGTTTATTTAAAGCTTGGTAAGGCAGGACAAGACATCTTGATGAGCAGATCAGGAGTGCTTAGCCTTACTGCTATCCCACCAAGTGACCACAATTTCTATGTCATGTCATGTAAGCACTGCTCCAGATATACTATTAAGAAGTATTGCTATCAGCAAAACCAGCTGAGGCGTCCAAGAAAATTCACCATTCACCATATACTCTCCCCACCCTCCCTCCTTTCTCCAGAACAATCAAAGCTTTGCTGCTCCAAACAAGTCCCAACTTCAGTTTTGCTTGGAGAAATACTCATAAATCCACATCAGCAGGAATATGTCCTGAAGGTCTTGGAGTCTACAAGCATGACATCAATACAAAGATCTTGGAGTCCTATGAGGCTCATTCTATCCCTTTAAGGAAAACTAGCAAACTCAGGGAAGACACCTGCCTGGAATTGGCTCTTTGTGCCAAGAAAATAAGCATGCTAAAGTCCCATTTATCAGCCATAGGTAAAAAGACTCCTAGTCTCTGCACACATGAAGGGTTTTGTTGCTTATAGTTTTGAATTATAATGTTAAAAGAAGCTGCAGATCATTGCAACTTCAGCAGAACAGGTGTTATATGTCCTCATGTACCCAACAAAAGCCTTGGTGATACATTCAAGCCCCAGTGTAATTTCTGAGTTTACTTCAAGGCCATAACCAGGCATTTTGTCATAAGAACTCTTGTGACAAATTGCTTTTTTCAAACACATAAATCCCTAAGGAACAGTTTTCCCATACACCAGACCTTGGGCATAATAATTTCCCACCTCGAAGCAATCTTGCGCACACATTGTTATTTTTTTTTGCTATTCTATGCACATGTTACTGATGGAATTTATCTTTCCTGGTAGTAATCATAGTACACCCTTCTCTTCAATATAAGATGCATTGAAGGAAATGTATTTTAGAGCAAAGCTCTTAGTAAAATGTGAATGTTTACTACACCACTATAGATTCCTTGGTTCTTTGCTCAGAGAGTCTAATCTGCATCCCATAATCTGTCGAAACAAGTTTAGGAATCATATCCACAAAGCCACCTGATGCTTTGTATTATCCAGGATCAAAGCAACAATGATGAGAAAAAAAATACTGGTGATACAACTATATTTTGTAAAAAGTAAAAGAGACAGAGGGGAGGGAGGGAAAGAGGGAGAGAACAGTCTGTAGCATAGCAAACATTGCTGCTTCATTTTATTCAGTTAATGGATTATGAACAATTCTCCTACATGTTCTCAATATAGCACATAAAGACTAAAAATGATCCCTGTTAGCAGAATGATATAAATAAGCAGAAATATTGCTAATAGAGTACAAAGAGATGCTAAAAGAATTTCAAAGTGTGTGTTTATGTAAACAGATAAAGGTTTTCATCATGCTGTTTTTCCCCCAATAACATATATTCACTTTTTAATATATTGGTTAAATTAGGTGCCAGTACATATTTATAAAAGATAAAAAATAACCCACCATAAAAGAAGCTAGTTATTTGTAGAAAAAAAAACCTATACTATCTGACTTCTATTTTTAAAAATAATTTTTATTTTTACTCATAAAACCCACATTTTTGGTAGCCAAATGATTTATTCTATGGTAGTTTGGGAAATAAGATTATTGTTCAATTACAATGCTTCATCAGAATAGAATAAAATAATAAATAATTTGGGATTAGGCTAAAACATAACTTTGTAAGTAATTACTCTCGTCTTGTAAATGATGTCTCTCCATAATCAGCCAAGCATAAAACGAAAAGATGAAGATGTGACTTATTTTCACTTCATTTCACTCCTTTGTAATTGACAAGCTCTCACTGGGTGTCAACTGTAAAAGAGATGACAAATCCTAAATCTTAGAGGACCCAATTCAATAGTTCAGCTTGCTAAACTGTTTTTGAATTAATCTGCATTTCCAAATGATTCATGCATGAAATATAAAATGACATATATGTTATGAAAATATTAATTTCTTTGTCTCTTCTTCAATGTCCAAGACAAAGATAGCTTTTAAAATATTAATTTCAATGTGTGAAGTTTATCTTATCTAGTGTTCCTGTTTTATTTCTATGCAAGCATTCATTTCCATAGTCTGATTTAAAAGATGTCATTTTTATGCCTAATACCTAACAATTAGGTGTGAGCCATTTCACATGGCCTACATTAACAAAAAATATTTTTAAAAAAACCTTTAATGTTGCCAAAGACACCATAGAAATAGATATAAAGAGGTAAATTCATCCATGAATCTTAAAGTTAATAATTATTACAGTCCAGTAATACTGAAAGTGGCTAAATGTCATAATTTAGTTAAATTGAAATAATCACAGGATTGCACACTTATCCAGGTGAGATAAGGATTTAAAACATTGTTGTATGATCAATCAAAATAGCTGTGAAATTCATATTTTAAATTTATATTTAGGGCACAGTATTATTTCATATTTAATCCAGAAATCTAGGTCTATACCATATATCAAGGGTCAAGGATATCCATCACGACTCTGTAGCTCTGCAAAAATACAAACCAAATGCTTGTCCAATCTGATTACCTGATAAGCCCACTCACCTATTGCAATAATGCAAGGCCAAGTAGGAAGCTATAGTTTAAAGTAGGATTTCTAAATCTGTTGGTGTTCTCCGAGTTTGAAGATATTTCATTATCAGGTTAAGTAACATCATCAGTGCAAGGGTCAATATGGTTTTCTGACTATTTATATGTAATAGCTTGTTGTACCATTTTTGGTGGGAATGTGAAGTTATTGAAAAAGGTTTTTTTTAAGAACTCAGTTTTAAATAATGCTAAATAATAAAGAACTTTAAATAATTATTTGGAAACAAATAATTTGTAAATGCTATTAGGGGAAAAAAAACAGGCTTATGCCACTTCGAAGCCCATTCCAAAACATTACTATTGCTTTGGAGAAGTAGTTTCCTCTGAAGTAGAATTTCTTCCATCGAGAATCCAGCTAAATTTTTCAATGTAAATTTTGTACATGATCAAAATGATGAAATTCTATCTTGGAGTTAATTAACAAGGATGTAGAGCAAGGGGGTGTCAAACACACGTTGTCATTGTGGCATCATGCGACATATTGGGACTTTCCCTTCCTTCACTAAACTGGGCATGGGCATGGCCAGCGAGTGAAAAATCGGGCCCTCAGGCTGGGAGTTTAACAGCCCTGGTGTCGAGTCAATATCATGGGATGTAATGGTTCTATTTTGGTCTGTCAGTCAGACTTCTTTTGGAATACTGTGAACCAATGTGTTTAATCTATAAGAAGAAAAGTTCAGAGATATCAGAAGGAACTTAATTGTATGAGTTGAGCCAAGGAAAAGATTACCATATGATTTGGTGACTTCTTCACTAGAGGTGCTCAAACAAAAGCTAGATGATCCTCTGCCAGAAATGTTTTAATACACTCTGCACTGAATCAAACATTAAATAAAATGACATCGATGATTTCTTTCAATTCTAAAATTCAGTTAAAAGGAGGCCTTGCAGAATTCAAGATGGTCAATAAACAGAATCAATATCCAATGAACCCTAATGTCATTTAGGGCAAATCTTCCATTCACAAAATCATTTCTGATAGAATATATAGAATGGATATACATACATACATACATACATACATACATACACACACACACACACACACACACACACACACACATATATATATATATATATATATATATATATATATATATATATTTCTGAGGTTCTCGCGGGTATTTGTATGTGGATCTTTGGTTATTTGGGTTTTCTCCCGCGTAAGATTGGAAGTATCTAGGCAACGTTTCGATGAAGTCTCATTCATCATCTTCAGGCTTGGTCTTCAGCTCTGTGCTTCTCAGAGTGATGTGAGCTTGCAGCTGCTTCTTCCTTTTAACTGCTAGTGGGGGTGTGACTTGATTGGGTGGGGGCTTGGCTGTGTTCTGATTGGGTGGGGGTGTGTTCTCATTGGTTGGGGGTTTGGCTGTGTTCTGATTGGTTGGAGGGTTGGCTGTGTTCTGATTGGCTGGAGGCATGTTCTGTTCAGGTGGGGGCTTGGTTGTGCTCAGGTTAGTCTTAGTTGCTGGGGGATTTGAGCTGGTGAGCTGTGATCTTGCTGTTTGGCTTCAAGTTCGTGGTCGTGCTGCATCTTCATGGTGGGGGTCAGTTCGCTTCATGTATGGCTCAGAGGGGTTTGAAGTGGGTCGTGATGCAGCTGCAGTGTGGCTTCTGGTCCGTGGTCGTGTCTCATCTTCTGTGTGGGTGTGAGTCTGCTTTCTACGTGGAAGTGTGGTGGTGGCATCTTGTGTGGCTCTCAGGGGTGTGGGTCTGGTGTCATTCTTCATGTTAGGTACTCATCTGTTCATGAGGGCGGGTTTCCAAATGGCTGGTAGGCGGGAGGTATCATCTCGTTTATTCATGCTGTGTGGGCGTTTTTCTATCTCTATGGCTTCTCTGATTATTCTGCTGCTGAAGTGTTCGGTTTTGGCGATAGTTCTGGTATTTTTAAAGTCAATCTCATGTCCTGTGGATTTGAGGTGTTGGACCAGGGAAGAGGTCGGTTCTTCCTTTTTGATTGAGTTCTTATGTTCTTCAATGCGTGCACTTATATATATATAAGCATTAAATCCATTGCTAAAGTGTTATGTTCTCAGAAAGTAAAAACCAATGTGCTTTTGAAATTGACTTTAAATTGGATGCATTATAGTTCTGAATTTAGAATTTTTACATTTTCTAATCTTGTGCTTGCTCACTGATCTTCTTTGTACTGATTTTGAAATTATTGTCACATCTATGCAGCAATAATAAGGGCCTGGAAGAGGTTACTTCCTGACAATTTTCATTTAAGTCTGATTTGCTCCCATTAATATTGCCATTTTTCTGGTAGCTTGACATTTCTCCTTGGTAACTTACAAGCCATGTGTCTAGAGTTGAACTTACAAACATAAAAGGCTATCTCAAAATCCAAATATATTATGTTTGTTTTTTTTTCAGCCCTGTTCGTTTCATTGTCAACTCTTCAAACAAGCTAATAATGTTTATCAAACTTGGACTCCTTTTTATACCTGCCACAGTTGCTTTTGGATAGTTGCAGCTCCCAAGTACTTGTGAGGTTCCTAAGCAATGAATCCTAGTGGTTATTTCTTCACCACTTGCACCTTAGTTAGTTATGCAGGGTGTGTATCTGAGCGTACTTTAAAAAATCTGTTCTACAAATGAATATTTGTCTTTATTTTTACATGGAGACATACATGTTTTTCTGAAAATTTTGTGTATGTTGGACCATAGAAAAATTTATTTAGCTGGTAGGAGTTAATCATTTTTGAGCCATGAGGCAGATGTAAACTTTGGAAACATCTTCTATTCATCACCTTTAGAGTGGCAAGTGTAAAATATCTTTGTCAACACAAGTGGTAGGAAGAGATATATGGCAAAAAAATGGCATGTAGAAGGGATTTTAGGAGGGTTTTTGTTTCTTAGAAACATGCAGTCAGGGGAAGAGATTACCATATATTGGTAGGCATGTAGCAGTGGATTTAAGGAACTACCATATATCAATAGAAATTTGGGTGTGTATGTGACAGAGCAAGTGTCTTCCCAGAACTAAATAGAGAGACCAAAGACCCCCAAAATAAGCCCTCAGTTTTGAGTTGGACTATCAAGCCAATTGGTGTCATAATTAGACTTCTGCAACCACCAGTTAAGCTTAGCACATTTGTGGAACTTCAGCTTCCTTCAGTTGGAGTCTAAGGTGTTTAAACAGCCCTAAAACATTTTAAACTCCTTTTTAATTGTTTTGCAGTTTCAACTGCTGTGTAAAAGGATTTAGTGTTAACCATAGTTCAACTCATCTGGGAAATTGGTGATTTAAACTCATATTCACAGCTGCATCCCAAATAAAGATTTAAATAAGGATGATGTTATCATAACCTATTAATGTTGATGTAGGAGAAAAAAGATTTGTTTAACAATTTAATTAAAATTACTGCATGTTCATGTTTATTTTTGTGCAAAATTTTGTTAAATGGGGATTTATATAATGGACATGTGTGTTTCTGGTGTGATGGGAAATAGGTTGAGATACTTCAGTCTTCCCAGAAGAGAAGAAGAATATCCATGAGCTGGGATTTACTGACTGATATTTTATAGCTTACAGACTGTAAGTGTAGTTTCAGGAAGAAAAGCACTTTCAACATTCTATGGTACTAGGAGACTTGTATTGTGCTAGACAATGGCATATTTCTTAAACTGCAGGTGTATGTATCTGACTCTAAATCAAGGTAAGTTTAAATAAATCTGTACTTTATTTTTAATAGCAACACTAAAATTCTAGAACCCCAAAATACAAAGTTTCTTGAATTATCTCTTCAGTGTATGCATGGGCAGTTAATTCATGCAATTACACTCAATTGAATGGCCATATCATTCAGTGGATGAAAAATTGGGGACTTTATAAAATGAAAACTTGATAGAATATCTAAATTCAACCAAGGTGGTTACACTGAAGTAACATTTTGTTGCAAAGGGATTGTAGTTTGTCAGAACAAGGAAGTTTAAATCTGAGCCCAAGGACTGGGTTTTTAAGCAAGGTGATTGAATAATGTCAGTAGAATCTAAATAGGAACATCTGAAGAGAGCATATAGATGAAGATTAAGAGGGAGATGATTATTAAGAAGCTTAGATGTGAAGGAAAACAGTGACCTCTGTATAGAAAGATGTTGTCCAAAAGAGCAGAGAAGAAAAATAAGATTACCGTATATACTCGAGTATAAGTCGACCCGAATATAAGTCGAGGCACTCAATTTTACCACAAAAAACTGGGAAAACTTATTGACTCGAGTATAAGTCGAGGGTGGGAAATGCAGCAACTACTGGTAAATTTCAAAAATAAAAATAGATACCAATAAAATTACATTAATTGAGGCATCAGTAGGTTAAATGTTTTTGAATATTTATTTCAAAGAAAAACAGTAAACTAGCTCTGTAAGTGGAAAAGAGAGCCAACAAAACCAATATGGTATCAACAATAACTTTAAAAGTACAAAAACCTTAGCTCAATCAGCAACCAAGCTAAAACACAAGAGTTAAAATCCTTCAAAACTGGATTCCTCATCATCATCTGTATGTCCAAACAGAGTAACTCTCTCCCTTGCAAGAAAAAAGCATGTGTATGTGCTGCATGTACATCCTGTTTTGGAGAGCCACCATCTCTTTCACAGCTCTCCCTCATGCCTCCATTGCATGTGCACACATGCCATGGCTCAGTAGTAGGTCAACATACAGATGTCACACTAGGTTCCCTCCTCAAAAGGAACATCCAACCTTTCTTGAGAAGTACAAACTTCATCTGTTCAGGATTGTGGTGACAAAGGTGAAGGAGGATGGGACTGAGAGAAGGGAAGGGAAGAAAAGATCATTGACAGGGAGAAAGACAGGGAGAAACACCTGGAAGTGTGAGCCCTAGAGTTTCCTTAGGGAAGACCAGACAACAAGGGGAGAGGAGAGGAGGAGGAGGAAGAGGAGAGTTAAAAAAAAAAGAGTGGGAAGCCAACTCACGCGTGCCATCAAAGCCAGGGGGAAGGGGGCTTTCTCCGTCTGCTGCCGCCAGAGGAGTGCGTGGGGGGGGAGTGCAGGGAAAGGGGGTTCGTGCCGAAGCTCCGCAAGCGATTACCAGATTTGCAGTTCCGTTTGTTGGTGAAGCTGGAAGCGCGCAACGCAGGAGCTTGCGGGGGCCCCGGGCGCCCGTTAATGGGGAAGGAGAGGCCGCTTGGGGTCGCCAGGCTCAGGCAGCCTCCCCCACCCCCTCCCCTAGCAGTGAAGAGCTGCTCCAGGGGCTCCCACCACGGCGCAGCCAGGCACTTTGTCTCGCTGCCCCCGGAGCAGCTCTTCGCTGCTAGGCTAGGGGGTGGGGGAGCCTGGCAGTTTCTTTGCGAAGCTGGAAGCGCACAACACAGGAGCTCGCGGGGGCCCCGGGGGCCCATTAATGGGGAAGAAGAGGCCGCTTGGGGTCGCCAGGCTCAGGCAGCCACCCCCTCCCCTAACAGCGAAGAGCTGCTCCAGGGGCTCCCGCCACGGCGCAGCCAGGCACTTTGTCTCGCTGCCCCCGGAGCAGCTCTTCGCTGCTAGGCTAGGGGGTGGGGAGGCTGGCGGTTTCTTTGCGAAGCTGGAAGCGCGCAACACAGGAGCTTGCGGGGGCCCCATTAATGGGGAAGAAGAGGCCGCTTGGGGTCGCCTGTGTGTCCCTCAGCGGGTAGACAGCCGCAGCGGTGATGCTGCCCTGGAGGCGCGATCGGTTGCAGCCACGCCAGCGCAGGCCAGGCATGGTGCCATAGCGGCTGACTCGAGTATAAGCCAAGGGCGGTTTTTTCAGCACAAAAAATGGGCTGAAAAACTCAGCTTATACTCGAGTATATACGGTAATAATTAGGAAAGTCTTAAAAAGAGCTGTAGAGATAGATAAGAGAAAGAGAGAAGAGAAATGAATACATCAGAGAAAGTTTAGCCTGGAGCAATGGCTAGGAAAAATAATATTTTTTTAAAAAAATAGTTAGCTTGGGAAGGGAAAGTATACCAAGATATTAAGAGGATTAGAGACAAAGCTGACATAGCTTTTTTTTCTTCTGAAACAAGAACGAAAGGAAAATGAGGCACTTGGCTTTTCTCCTTACAGCAACATGTCCAGAAAGAGTTCCAGGGATGTGGGTGGGGGACAGCAGCTTGAGGAAAATAAGGAACCTTGCTAGCAATTCTTATCCAATGGAAGAGCAGCTGGAAAGATGCATCAGCAAGGAAATTGCCCAGTGAATTGATTGGAGAAGTACTAAGGCTTGTAAGACCCAAGAACAGTAGTTGGGAAGAACAAGATAAATGGAAGACTATTGCAGGTTTTAGGTTTTTTTGCAAAGGGAGAAGAGAGAGTAGGTTTAACCATTGATAGTTCATTGAAGTACAGTATGCATGAAAAAAATAATGCTTAGTTGAATGCCCGGGTGTGCACATAGCTAAGTTCTCACAAACTTCTTTGCAGAGCATTATTTCAATGGCATGGTGCTGTTTAAAGTTATTCTTGCAGCTATTTGATATTGTCAATGTGTATGTAAATGTGTATATATGTAATATCCTCAAAATATACAGCATTATTTATTTGTGATTTATTAGTTGTAACAATGACATCAGGAGATATATTTTTTTATATTGAGAAATAATTCATTTAAATAACAATAGCTACAGCTTCAGTTAAGTAGAAGCTGGAACAATTAAGCAAGTTTTTCTTTGATCTTAATCTGTTTTCCAAATTGGCTAAGAAAAAATGTTCCGACAGAATGTAAGCAGGCATTTTGTACTTCCAGAATCATACAGATATTTTCCCTTCCAGCCTTTCTTAACATAAAGGTGTAATTTCTTTTAGTCAACCCACATTTATTGTGTATAATGCTTCCTGTGGGACAATTTTTTAAAAAGTCAGAAAATCTGACTTCTTTTGCAAAGGAAAATTCAGATCACCATCACTGGAGGATTTTAAGAACAGATTGGACAGCCATTTGTCTAGAATGGTATAGAATCTCCTGCTTGGGTTGGATTTGAAGACCTCCAAGATCCCTTTAAATTCTGTTATTCTGTTATATTGGAAACCTATACAGTTACTGGAAGAAAAGGCTGCCATAGGACGCAAGGGCTCAGGATAGATCAATGTCATCAGAGTGACATTGTATGTGTCTCTACAAGCAGTAATCAAATTAGGAATATGAGACCTAGGAAATAAGGATTTATAAGCTTTTTCACATAGAACAAAATTTTTAGTGATCTTGTATTTAACTCTGATCCTACAGTTAAGAAAGCTAAATGTGATAAAATGCTATTTTGGATTTCACAATGTATAAATAATATAAAACAGAAATCAAACTGTTAAACTGTTTTAACATTTCTCTGCTTACTTTGCTTCTGATTTATACTAGCAATCAAACCAAGTTCCTGACAGTGAGGGAAATGGGGGGATAGTTTAAAAGTGTCATTTAGCCCCAGAGCAAATGGAGAAGAGAAAGCCTCAGTCCCAAATAATCCAATGCTGAAGGTGCTAACATCCAGGCAGCACAAATTCTGACTGAAATTAAAATGGCTCGCCAAGTAGCAAGTTGAATGTAAGGCTGTAATGTAATAAAAATTTAGTCATGTTTGCTCCTAGGAAATTAATATCTTATGTAAGCTCAAATACCTAAAGGTGAAAAAATATGCCAAAGTACTGATTACAATTCTTGGTATGGAGCAAATTCTAGATGACTGTCAGGTTTTCATATCTTAAAGACAATTCTCATATGTCTTTTCTCATATTTTCCAAGCTGAATTGTGAAGCAGAAGAATTGTTTCCCAATTTGCCCTCACTGTCGATGCCAATAAAGCTTTGTAGCATGAAGGATTCAGTTTTCAAAGGTAATTTGGAGCACACAGGGGCAAAAACATAGCACTTGTCTTAAACTCATCAAAGCAGCTACATCTTTTCTTGGGATTGATCTTTACATGATTATCTGCATTCTCAGGAAAATATATTGTTGCTTGAAGATAGATGCTATTATGTTCCTGTCCTGCATGCTCCAAAGAACGTTCTTGAAAACAGATTTAAAGCACTGTACAGCTCAGTATAGAATAGAATAGCAAATTCAGTTATCCTTTTTATCATATTCTCTCAATCTTGTTCAGTTACAGGTAAAAGTGTTTACATAGCTTTCAAGTCCATTTATATCTAATTTCAGATGAAACTAAGCTGGACAGAGATGATAACTTTCCTTTATAGAGATTTGGTTTAACATATAGACAATAACAAATGCACCAGAATCAATATTGCACAGTTATATGTAAATGTAATTATGCCTGATGACTAATAGATGGTTGCCCTGATTTATATTATTGCGGGCTATTATTATTTAATATATGTTGAGAACATGACAGAAGAGAAGTAAACATCTGCATACAATCCACATAGTTATACACAAATTTCTATGGAGGTATGGCAGTGGCATCATAAATTGGATGTCCAATTCAGCTGTCTAGGCAGTCACTACTGGCTTTGTTCAGATCTTCTAAGGAATCAGAGAATGCATGTTGTGGGCAATATGGGCAATAGTTTATATATTAGTACCATTAGTACAGAGCAAAGACACTTCTTCCAGCAGCATGCATAATTCTGTTAAATTTCATCCAGACAGAGTGAGGCAGGTTAAAACCAGGTTTGAAAGAGGGATCACCAATGGTTAGGCTACAAGGAGGTACCTATGTCCAGGCATTCTCAGGGTTACACTGGGTAGATGTTAAATGACTAAATGTTTTCTATATTGCTTTAAGGGATTTCAATCTTGTAATGGACTATGCATTGTCCTGGTAAATTGGGAAAGCAGGGATTTGGTTCCTTCCAGCTCTATGATTGTGTCATTCTAATTTCTCAATTTATAACTATCAGTGCTCAATAGACACAAAAAAGATCATGCCTCCAATAACATACATTTTGTGTTTATGAAATGGGCATAAAGCTTGCAATCAAATATTGTCTGGCTTCCTCATACATTCAGCTTTTATTCCACAATCTAACTCAATCAAAGATCAAGTCCACTGAGGAACAAGTATTTAACCACACCTTTCCTGATGCTGCATTAGGGCCATTTATACACATTGACAATATTGAGATTGAGATGTTTTCCAGACTGCTATTTCAGAACAAACCAATAAATATTATATAATCTGTCACTTCTTGTCAATTATTATTTATTTTCACTAGTCAAGATATTGTACTTCTGGCCAATGTATACCCCTGAACAATATCCTGCGACTTCATCAGTTTATCTATTTGTTAAAATTGAAATATACTTTAAAAAAGCTGTTTGGGCAAACAAAATCTTCAGCCAATTGTTATTTCTAAGCAAGCATGATTTTTTTGAAAGTAAACTTTTGCTATATTTCCATCTCTTGCAATTCCATATAATATCAATAATGACAGAATTATTAACAAAGTATTTTGAAAAAAAAACCCTGAAAAGACATATTCCACTGAACATTTGTATTCAGAAACACTCCTAGAAGCTAGATAAATTAGTTGAACAGGACATCATGTAAACAAACCTTTCTGGTTAAGCTGGAGCAACCACCTTCTTTCAACAGAGATAAAGACAGCAAATAACTTCCAGTTAAACCACAGCATTTGATGCAATGGAATAATGAGGAAGCCTGCTTGGTAGCTATTGCTATGAAAATAAACCTTGAAAAATCCAACTGAAGGTTTAGACATACCAACTGAAGTACAGAACTTAGGCATAACACTTAGATATTTTAAAATCCCTTGTTTAAAAGAAGGTATCCTAAAGATGAATGGATTTCAAGGAAATAAATTAAATTTGAAATGACTGTTGGAACCTATGCATTATACAAAAGATCATGAAATTCATTTCATCTGACATATTGTACGAGGAGCTACAAGAACATTTGCAACTGATAAGAAGAATACGAATGTCGAAGGAAAGCCTCACAGCAGTCAACATGAACCTTTCCTTCCTTTTTCTTTTCTTGCTCTCTAGGAGGCAACTCAATTAGCTGGACCTCACCTACACACCAAATATAAAAGGAGAACACCTTGTTTGGGTCCCTCTCTCTCTGCCTGTGTCAGGAGGGAATAATGTTTTTGTATTCAAGAACAAGAAAAAGAGAAGGCTGCAGGCAAGAAAGGAGGAAAGCACAAATCACTACGACAAAGTTGGCTTGGTATAGTTGGCTTCAGGAAGTGTGGAAAAAATAGGCACTGATTCAGATTCATAAGCTGCCAAAAGCTAAGCACAGCGAAAGAGACTTGCAGCTATGACAACCTCTCAGAAACACCAGCAACCACCAACACTGGTCACAAATTTTTCCTAATTCCTCAAGATGCTAAAGTCCTCACATCAGGTCAAAATTCTTAGAATTAGATACATATCTAATGTAAAATTATAAGTATAGGTATATAGGAAAATGGTTACCAGATGTAGTGATGCAATTTAGAAGTGAGGGGTTATTGTTAATTACCTTCAAAGAAGAGCAAGTATTTTTCAATAACAAATCTTCCCTTGCAACAAAGAGAGAAAAAGGCTACATTTCTTATCTGTAGTGTATAATAATTCCCACAAAAGATGTCATACAAATAACATTTTATTTACTATTCTAAAAATAAAAAATTACACTGCAAAGGTATTGTTACATATTCTGTATTCTAGTGCCCTGAAGGTCCAGAGACAAAAATCATATCTCCTTGGTATGATCATGACTTGAAAACCAAGTTGTTCTGAGTCACAGAATAAACAGAATACAAAAATCCTTAGAAAGAAAAAATATGTATTGGAATTATCTGAATGTTAGATGTTTTTTGTTAGGTTTACTAGATGACTAATGCATGCCAAGTCTAGTATGCAAATGCATAATTTTTATAATTCAAACAACTACTTTGAAGAATTCACAGCATGTGAATTCTACATTGTTATCTACATTGTTCAATTTTACTCTACCAAAAGGCTAAAGTATAATTCAATTTCTTCTCCAAATATGCATATTTCTTGGAAGACAAACAACAAAGTACAAAAGCCTTTCTCTGGATACTATGCTCTCAGTGGCAATGAATCCATTGTTAACTCCTGCGAATAGAACAATGCAGCTATGAAGTGCTCAAATTCCAACTTTCACTATTCCTTTTCTTATGATTATTATTTGGTCATCGTTTTTACAAGTTTATTCTTCTAGAAAAGCAATATAAGCCAGAATTGTTTCATTGCAGCATTGGGTAGAGCCCATGTTCTGATCATTCTTAAAGCCTTTGAAAAATTAATGTCCTGTTTAATTAAAAGTCTGTTTTTAAGGGGGAAAGTATTGCACTTCTCAGATGATCTTAAGGTACTTTCAAGTCTTTACATTTATACAAAGTGAAATAACTTTAAGAAGAACAGTAAAGTATTTTTAAACTATTATAAAAACTAAAGTCATTAGTTTTCATATCCTTTGCTGCATTAGGTTAAAAAATAAAAGAAATCACATTGGATATATAGTCCTCCTGTTGGATCTGCAACAAAATACAAACTATTTACTGTGTGGCATGATTTGACCATGATTCAAGCCATCCTTTTGTCCTCTTTCCATTGTATTCTGCCATCTACTATTCCCATTGTCCATACTTAGTAAAAGAATCCCATGGCCAATGAATGAAGTAAAACATCAATGGACTACAAGTAGTCCTCAACTTATGACCACAATTGAACCCAAAATTTATGTTGCTAAGTGCAACATGTGTTGAATGACTTTTGCCCCATTGTATGACCTTTCTTGCCACATTTGTCCCATTGTATGACCTTTCTTGCCACATTTGTTCAGTGAATCACTGCAGTTCTTAGGTTAGCAACATAATTGTAAAATGGACCTGGCTTCCCCATAGATTTTGCTTGTCAGAAGGTCGCAAAAGGTGATCTCATGGCCCTGGGACATTGCAACTGTCATAAATATGAGTCAGTTGCCAAGAGATCGAATTTTGATCACCCGACCATGGGGGATGCTGCAATGACCATAAGTGTGAAAAATGGTTATAAATCACTTTTTTCAGTGCTGTTATAAGTTTGAACAGTCACTAACTGAACTGTTGTAAGTCAAGGACCACTTGTACTATAGTGATTTTAGAAAGGCCACAAGCAAACAAATCAATATTAATTTATTTATTACCATTTCTATCACTCCCATTTCACTACTGAAATGGTAAAATGCCCCTCATTACATCAGTAGTCACCGTATTTACTTCTCTGTTCAGACAGGTTAAGATTGCTAAATAAATTCTCGTGTATTGAAACAGCCACATCCATTTCTGGAGCAGGGAAAGGATCTTTGTGTGGAGAATTTGACAAAGGATCTAACGGGAAAATGCATGACATTGGGATGAGTTCAATTTAAAACTATAAGCAGTTGTTGGCCTGGTGGCTTTCTAGTAGCTTTGCAAGCACTCCTGATGTCCTTGAACTTGTGAAAGCCTTGAATATTCTGGAAGCCCAAGTGGAGGCAAAGGCTGGAATCCATTCAGTCAGCAGAACCAATCCACTGCAGAGTCATCAGAGAAATTAGCATGCAGGTTGGGGTGGTTGGTTGATATACTTTTCATCGAAACTTAAATGTAGTGAGGCTTATGTCTTAGCATACGGACATCAAACTCGCAGCATCAAGTTATCATCATGTGATGTATCATGACTGTTTTCCCATTCGCTAAACCAGAGGTGAGCATGGCTAGCGTCTGACCCACAGGCCATGCGTTTGACAGATTGAGTACGATTGAGGTACTAGCATGAGAGTTACCAAATTTCTTCCCATCCCGGAGCTTGTCCAGATTGGATAGGACATTTGGCTGTGTCTGATGCCTGTAATTTTCTGGACCTTTGAGGTGATTTTTCTCTGATAAGGAGGAAATCATGATGGTGTCTTGAGATAGAAAAAGAGCTGTAGCAGTGGAATGAGGGTCAAACTGGAGATCTGCAGCTGCTCCAGTTTCTTGCTCTTCAAGTTTTGATCTAGGCGCTGGCAGAGACCTACATTGTCCCTATGCAGCCTTTCCTTGTGTAGTAAGTGTAGCCTTTCCTTTGTTTTCTGAGAAACTCTGCAAGATAAATTGCCAGGATAAGTGCCTTTAGGGCCATTGAGGGAAAAGAAAAGTGAATCTGATGAAACACAATAACCCATATTTGGAATTACATGGTGAAAATAAGAGTAACAAAATATTATTTCTCCACCTTCACTGTATCTGCTGACAGACCATATGAATAATATTTTAGCTTTTGGAATTGGATTCTGATCTGACATGTCCCATGGAGGTGCCTGAAGCATGGTCTTGTGGGTTTACCCAGGATGATTTTGAGCCTGTGAAGTTGACAAGGTGCTTCAAACTGCCTGACCATCTGTTTGTTAGATCCATGGCTCATCTTTATGGCAGCCTGGGTAGTGCTGTGTGGTTAAATCCATGTGGTGGTATCATCTTCAAGGTATTCATTCATCCTAGTGATATTTAAAAGTTGGAGCCTGCATATTCTTCCAAGCCTTGGCTTAGTGTAAATCCCAAGCTCCAGTAGAATGTTATCTTTGGGTATTGTTCTTTTCTGGATGTGCATGATTTATATTTTTATTGTCTTATTGTTTCTACACTTTAAACCTCACAAGTCACCCAGAATTGAGTAGTTTCTGAATCACACAAACAAACACAGCTTTCGTCTTCTTTCTGCACTTGCAGCCACTAGTGGAATTAGATACAAAAAAAGTGTAACATCACAGTGTTTTCATCAGTCTAGTGACTTCCAGTCTGCTTCTAATTTTGACTGAAGAATAAGCAGCATAGTTCTGGGTGACATCTTCTTCCATATCAGAAGAAACCTCTTCTATGTCATATTTTTCAAGGAAGAATGGGCTGCCAGCTCTCATTCCTTGTTCAGAGATTCTATCATTGTGTATTCAGACTCAGCCATTTTTCTTTCACTGAAAGTACAGATGAGTAGATAAATAAATTACCAAACTAATTAAACAAAGTGAAATCACTGAAAGTAAAATAGAAATGCTGTTTATTGAAGTAAGTCTTGTTGCCTATAATGAGATTTGCTTCCTAGAAATGGATAGATGTTGTATCTCTAAAATTTACTTAATGAAAGCTCAGGAGCTTTCATTGATAGGAGAAAAGGGTCTATGTGCATATTTGGACCATGAGTATCTATCTATACATTTATTGTTCTTTGAGCATATCTATACATTTATTGTTCTTTGAGCATATCTATACATTTATTGTTCTTTGAGAGTAAGTGAGGGGGGGATTTTTTTCACAAACTATTTATTTCCTTGTTGCTAATGTATTTTTAAATCCTGGGGTTAGAAGAAAATGATTTTTCTCCCCTTTTGACATTGTTTGACAGCTGAAACTAAACAAATCCTATTGAAGTACAAAGCTAATAGAAGGTTTACTATGTGTGTCATTAGCACCCTCCATACAAGGAAGCAGAAAATATGAGGTGTGGATTTTTAAAATATGATAAAATGAGAGCACTGTTAGAAGCATATGAAGGTGCGACTTCAGCCAAGCACTTTCTTCTTACACAGTCAGATTGTCTCCCTCTTACTTTAGTAAATAATCATCACTATATGATTCAAGTTAACATCTTTCAAATTATTTTATCAACTCAAAAATATAGAACACAGCTAAAATATGTTTTAAATATTGTGTCATTTAGGACCTAAAATGATTCACAGCATGCTGCTAAACATTTTTATGCTCAATTCAGCAAAACACAGAGAAACCTAATTTACATGCAGGATTTTTTTAAAGCTTTTTTATTTATTTTTTTGCTTCAGTGGCATATTTCATAGAAACATGGATTGCTACCTCATCCTGGGTTGGTTATAAAATGGATGGTTAAATCTTAGCAGGATTGTCGCTACGCATCTTTGAAAGATTTCGCTTGAGTAAAATAATAGTGAGATATAATTGGAATTAGTGGAATTTGGGAAGGGGGGCTTAGGGAAAATTCTTAGTTAAAAAAATTCTTCTACATCAAGATTTGTATTTAATTGATCTAATTAGTACTAAAACAGTACAGAAAAGATAACACTTTCTCCTAATTGTACAACAAGAAGCTCAAATGAAGACAGAAACCTACAACTGTAAAATGCATTGTTAGCGTTTCTGTTTGAGAATCGCCTAATCACAATTAGTACAAGATTGTGGCACTCCTTAAAAAGCAAAATATAAGGAATAGTAAATGCTCTCAGTTCAGATTGTTATGTATGTAAATAGTTTAAATAAAAGCAAGCTTGGGGTAAAGTGCAGGGTTCTGGCCCTGCACTTCTGATTGGGTGTTAAGCAGCTCGATCGGATTGGTTGGGTTCAGAGAATCCGATTGGCCCTTAACGAAGGACTCTTATTGGTTCTGGAGCTAGCATCTTACAGCTCCCTATTGGTTATTTCACATTAAGGTCACCTATATAAGGCAGAGTTGTTGTTGTTCACCCTCTTAAGTCACTATGTAATAAAGAGCTGAAAGTTCACCAACTATGATTGTCTCCAGTCATTTCACCCATGCCTGAAACTATATCACTGGCGACGAGGATGGGATCTGGAGACATCTGATCTTAAGGAACCAGGAAGAAAAACAGAGCACGTGCCAAGACGACGCCACCAATGGAAACCATGTCGAGCGGCATCGTACCACCCGCTCCGTTCGATCCGAACCAAGAGGATTGGGAATCCTACATGGATCGCTTCCAAATGTTCCTTGAAACAAACAACCCGAAGGACGCCACACCAGCCAAGAAGCGGGCGCTGTTCCTGACATACTGTGGCCCGGCTGTCTTTAAAATGGCAAAGGCACTCGCGAAACCTCGAGAAGTTAAAGCAATGAGCTGGGACGACCTCGAACCTCTCCTGAGAGACCATTACACGCCAACCGTACCTACACTCGTGAGACGCCACGAATTCTATCAAAGAAGCCAGCGAAAAGGAGAGAGTGTGGCTGACTTCGTGGCAGACCTCCGACACTTGGGAGGCCTCTGCGGGTTCGCAAACTTAGATGAAGCACTGAGAGACCGCTTAATTCTGGGATTAGATGCGCTAGGCGTGCAAAGCAAGCTGATGGCGAAAGGCGACATTGACCTTGCTGATGCCATCGCCGAGGCCACTGCTGCTGAGGCGACCAAAAAGTCCGCGGCGCAACTACGGTGAAGCCGAAACCCAACGACCCCACCGACAGGCGACATCTTACCCAGCTCAGAAGGGCAGCTAGCGACAACGCACTACGAGGACCTCTCTTCGTCGTCAGACAGCGACGAAGAAGGGGTCCATCGACTGCGGTCCGACCGGGACCCTCGCTCTAAACCCTCACGCCCTTGCGCTGGTTGCGGGGCAAACCACCCCAGGGCAGACTGCAAATTCCGTGATGCGATCTGTCATGAGTGCGGAAAACGAGGCCACATCAATTGAGTCTGTCGCAGTTTACCGGGACCAAGTCAGGCCTCAAGGGGAACCAGCTCTCGCCAATCGGCAGGAAACCGTCCTGTAAGGCGAGATCCAGCAAACCACTCCTACAGATATCGAGCGTTGCAGAAAGAAGAGGCCCACCATACTATCACTATAGGTCATGCCTCAGCCATGGACGCTAAGAAGATTCGAGTCACAGTAGCCATAGAGAACCAACCTTGCCACATGGAGGTTGATTCCAGATCGTCCCTCTCAATGGTGTCGTGGAAGACATTAAAGCAACTCATTCCTACCATCCAACACCAAGACCTTCGAATGCAACGTCTCATCCTTAAAGACTACGAAGGGAATCGGATCCCTGTGCTTGGGTCTTGTCGAGTCCGCGTCTCGTTTAAAAAGCATATGGCATACTTACCTCTAACGATCATCGAAAGGGACAGGCCTAGTTTGTTGGGCCTCCAATGGTTCGCGCCACTCGGCATCGAAGTAGCCGGCGTGAACCGAGTCGGTGATTGTGAGTGGGAGGAGGACCTTATTACTGAATTCAACGATGTCTTCGCAGATCATCTGGGCGAGTATAAGGGGACCCCAATTTCGTTTAGCCTCGACCCTAAGGTCGCCCCGATCCGTTTAAAGCCCCGTCGAGTTCCGTTCGCCCTTAAGGCCAAGATAGATGAACAACTTGACAAACTAATTAAACAAGGGGTACTGCAACCCATTGATCATTCTCCATGGGAAACTCCTATTGTAACTCCCATTAAACCAGATGGGTCAATCCGAATCTGTGGGGACTACCGGGCCACTCTAAACCACGCCCTCCAGCAGAACGTGTATCCAGTGCCGGTGGTACAGCACCTCCTTCATTCCCTGGGAGGCGGAAAGGTTTTTGCTAAGTTAGATTTAGCTCAAGCCTATCAACAATTGCCCGTGGATGATAAAACAGCCCAAGCTCAAACAATAGTAACGCACAGAGGTGCTTTTAAATGTACCCGATTGCAATTTGGGGTAAGTGTAGCCCCAGGAATATTCCAAAGTTTAATGGAACGATTATTGCAGGGAATCAAGGGTGTGGTTCCGTATTTTGATGACGTGTTAATTGCAGCTCCTAGTAAAAAAATTCTACAAAATCGTTTAAAATGTGTTCTTAAGAAATTCCAAGAAGCGGGATTGAAGGTAAAAAAGGATAAATGTCATCTGTATACAGACTGTTGAATTTCTAGGTTATCGCATTGATAGTCAGGGTATCCACCCTACTGAGAGTAAATTAAGGGCGATAAAAAATGCTCCCAGACCCTGTAACAAAACAGATCTTCAGGCATTTTTAGGCCTTATTAATTTCTATAATGTGTTTTTACCGCATAAGGCGACTGTGGCTGAACCGTTACACTGGTTATTAGATAAGAAAGCATTGTGGGTTTGGGGTTACCGGGAGGAAAAAGCGTTTCGAAATGTAAAAGATTTACTTACATCTGATTCTGTACTTATGCAATATAATGAAACATTACCATTGGTTATAACTTGTGATGCCTCACCGTTTGGGGTGGGCGCTATTTTGAGCCATGTGCTGCCTAATGGAAACGAGGCTCCTGTTGCATACTTTTCGAAGACTCTTTCTCAGGCAGAACATAACTATGGACAAATAGATAAGGAAGTTCTTGCAATTGTGGCAGCCGTAAAAAAATTCCATGAGTATGTATATGGAAGGACATTTACCATTGTAACTGACCACAAACCTTTACTGGGGATAATCGCTGGGGACAAACCAACCTCCTATATATTGTCCCCAAGAATGACTCGATGGTCAGAGTTCCTAGCTGCTTATAATTATCGATTGTTACATCGCCTGGGGAAAGCCATTCCCCACGCTGACGCACTCAGCAGAGCACCGCTACCAGAAACTCTCGACGATCCAGCACCAACAGTATCAGCGTTACAAATCGAAACGCTCAACTCACCTCCTATGACCGCTCGAGATATCGCGAGAGAGACCAGACGAGATCACACCCTAGCTCGAGTCCTAGGCTGGGTAGAACCATTGGACCAGGATGGCCATTGGACCAGGTCCCAGATGACTTCGCGCCATTTAAAACAAGACAGACTGAACTTTTTTCGCAAAAAGGCTGTGTCATCTGGGGCGATAGAGTCGTTGTTCCAGAACGACTCCAAAACTCGCTGTTACAAATTTTGCACGATGGACATCCCGGGATCGTGCGAATGAAGGCACTTGCACGGAGCTACGCTTGGTGGCCAGGCATGGACCGACACATCGAGCAATGGGTCAAGGCCTGCACCAAGTGCCAACAAAACAGCAACGCACCGCCAAAAGCTGCACCAACTGAATGGGAAACGCCACGCGGGCCCTGGTCCAGAATCCACCTGGATTTCGCAGGGCCGATTAAAGGACATACATTCCTATTGACTGTCGATGCATACTCGAATTGGTTGGAAATTCATCGAATGACCCATACAATCTCTGAAGCTGTCATTAAAGTCCTTAATAGACTCTTTGCAACTCATGGATTGCCGGACGTCCTGGTGTCCGACAACGGACCACAGTTTACAGCGCTAATGTTTGAACAGTACCTTGCTGATAATGGCATCTGCCATGCGCTCACCTCGCTGGTGCATCCTGCTACCAACGGCCAAGCGGAACGCATGGTCCAATTTGTAAAAAAGACTTTGCAAAAAGTGGACTATGATAATATTGACGAAAAGATAACCCGCATTCTACTTCTACAACACATCACTCCGCACAGCGTAACCGGCAGAACTCCCGCAGAACTTCTCATGGGGCGAAAACTCCGTTCCCGCCTCGACCGATTGCACCCTGCTTATGAGCCAGAAAAGCCTGCAGGATCCAGTGGACGTTACTGTACCTTCAAGGTAGACGACCCCGTTTATGCAAGAAATTTATCGGGGACCCGATTTGGATTGAAGCAATGATAATACGCGAGACTGGGCCCAAATCCTATATTGTAAAATGTGTTGATGAAAGACTGTGGAAATGACATATTGACCAATTACGGTCACGACTCCTTTCGGCCAGCCAGCAACTCCCCTACGACCAAACTGAGGGGGGGGGGAAGGAATGGAAGAAGACGACATTCCAGGGAACCTGTTCCAAGAGAGCGATGAATCTAGTGAAACTCAGGAAATGGAGCAGGAGGAAGAATCGTACACTCCAAGGGAAATCACACCAGAACGAGAAACTGAGCCACTATCAAACAACATTTTACCTCAACAGGACTGCACACAGCCAGTCCAAAGAAAATCTAATAGACCCAAAAAACAACCGTCCTATTTGAAGGACTATATAACCACACCATAATTGAGGAGCCAGGGGGAAGGGGTGTTATGTATGTAAATAGTTTAAATAAAAGCAAGCTTGGGGTAAAGTGCAGGGTTCTGGCCCTGCACTTCTGATTGGGTGTTAAGCGGCTCGATCGGATTGGTTGGGTTCAGAGAATCTGATTGGCCCTTAACGAAGGACTCTTATTGGTTCTGGAGCTAGCATCTTACAGCTCCCTATTGCTTATTTCACATTAAGGTCACCTATATAAGGCAGAGTTGTTGTTGTTCACCCTCTTAAGTCACTATGTAATAAAGAGCTGAAAGTTCACCAACTATGATTGTCTCCAGTCATTTCACCCATGCCTGAAACTATATCACAGATGGCGAATTGCAATGATTTATCAGAAAAAAGAAAAAAGAGATAGTAAACAAAAATGGACAGTAGAAGCATCTCTTCATAGGTAAAGCGGTTGAATCTGGGCATACAACATTAAATGAGACATTAGGATCAAAGTAGATAGTATGTTGCACTATTGGAATGTAAATTTTGATCCTTTGAAGGAGGGAAGGAAGCAAGGAAGCAAGGGCCCCCATAGAAGTCAGCAAAAAATGGATCTTTCAGTAGCAGAGGGGATGCGTCTGTGCACTACAAGAAGATAAAGAGAAGAGATCATGATTCACAAAGTATGAGGACGGCTAGTTCTGAAATGTGTAGTCTACCAGGAATAAGACTCAGAAATTTGAAGGAGGAACTTGAAAGACTTATAAAGTGACCTGAAAACTGTTTTTGTTTTCAGAAACACATATTAGAGCCTCTGGCCAAGGGAGATGGGAAGTTAAAAAAATATAATAAATAAATAAATGAATGAATGAATGAATGAATGAATGAATGAACGAATAAATAAATAAATAAATAATGCTGCCAAGAATGGCTAAAATCATACCAATTACAGATTTTGAAATAGCACAAGACTTTTTAGGTGATCCTTGCTTCCCAGCCATAGAAGAGTGTGAATGTATTATAAAATGTTGCCATTAGTGTTCTTTTAAAAGACACGTACACAGAAATCAGAACCACAAAAATGCCCTGACATACAGGAAAACCTATCTTGCAAGGACACGACAACTTTAGCTAATCACACCATAGATAACGCCCGGCTAGCTTGAAAAATCCTTGAGACATGTCAGTGATATATAGTCATGATATATGAGCTATGCATTCCCTTGTTCTGTAGATATTCTTATATGGCATAAACTGCTTATTTCTTTGTTCTTTGTACTCCTAACCCCTCCCTACCTAAAGAACACAATAAAGGAGGTTGTAGCAGAGCAATCAGGGCCGGGACCACTCCATCTGCCCCAGGCGCGATGTGCTTCCTCACTTCAAGCATCTAAATGTCCGGTGTCTTTTCTTGGTGCCTAAATTCTGGTCCACCCTCGCGAGGGTCCCACCAAAACTTAACGGACTAGAAGAAGAAGGTCTGCCGGGCCGGTCGCTCAACACGACAGCTGGGGGCTCGTCCGGGATCCTTTGTCCTTCGGTCTTCTGGTCTCACGGTGTTGCCTCTGTCTAGAGGAACACTGCCTTCACTCCTATTACTACGCACCTGGCAAAGGCTTTGTACAATCGTAAGTAATGGGCTCCCCACTTTCCAAAGTTTCATCAGTACATAGGGATGAACTTTACGCACTTGTGAAGAAGGCTAATTCTTGTCAAAAATCTAATGGCACTACAATTTTCTCTATCTCTAAAAAATCCCTGACTAATCTTTTACCTTACATAGAAAAATATTGTCCTGTCTACCCCTCTGGAGGAACGCTCAAATCCTCCACTTGGGAGCGGATAGGAAAATATCTTCATGATACCCCACGGGCTCCCGTGGATATTCTGACTTCCTGGAAGGCTGTTATGGCAGCCATCAACACCCTCTATCCTCCCTCTTCGTCTCTAGAACCATCCTCTTCTTCCACTTCCAATCCCAAAACTACCGCCCCTCTCGCTGCCCATCTTGACTCCACTTCTCTACCTCTTCCTCCCTACCCTGACATCTCCCCCTCCCCTTCAGCCCCTGTGTCCAATTTCTCTCCACATCAACCTCTCGGAGACACTATTACTGAACTCCTTTCCTCTCCTCTTTCTCTGGAAGTTGAAAGCCCTTCGGCTTTTCCTATGACCATTGTCCCAGGGGCGGTGGGAGGAAACGTGTATAACAACATCGAATTTAAAGTTTTGAAACAGATTAAGGACGCTGTAACCACCTACGGTCTACATTCTCCTTTCACGAGGGGGATACTTGATTCCTTAGTTACTACTAACACTGTTATGTTACTATATGACTGGAAAATGCTTTTTTCAATGCTCATGACTCCAGCTCAATATGTTGTTTGGCAATCTGAATATGAAAAAGGGGTAGAAGCAGAAATTCGAAGAGGCTTACCTGCAGGAGTCACTGCAGATCAACTATTGGGGAAAGGGCAATCCGCGACGCTAGTCCAACAACAAAATTCCCCCCGTCGCAGTTTTGCCATAATTCACATGTATGCCATGAATGCTCTTAAGCGGGTGGATGATTCGGATTCTCAGTCTACCCAAACTTTCTTAAAAATCATGCAGGAGCCAAATGAGCCGTATGCTTCTTTCATCAGCCGCCTGCAAACAGCCTTGGATAGGCAAATAGATAATTCCACAGCCAAACAAGAATTGCTCATGAAACTTGCCTTTTCCAACGCTAATCATGATTGCCAAAAAATCCTTCAACCCATGGCCAACAAACCAGGAGCAACCCTGGCTGAATTTTTGCAACTTTGTAGAATTGTGGGCACAACTTCTCATAAAATGAATGCTCTTGCCGCTGCTATCACTACCTCTTTACCTTCCTCTGTTACTGCCTCCCCCTCTGGTAATTGTGCTCCTGATGCTTTTCCCGTAGCGCGCAATGGCAATTGCTTTAATTGTGGAAAACCTGGACACTTTAAAAACCAGTGTCGAATGCCGGGGGGGGAGGTGCGCCTCGTGGCCAAGCAAAAGGGCCGCCTCCTCCGTCCAAACCTAAAACTATCTGTCCCCAATGCCGTAAAGGGTATCATTGGGCTTCGCAATGCCGCAGCAATCCTCCTCCTCTTCCCCAATCTCCGGGAAACTAATTGAGGGGTTTTCAGCTAACCCCGCCACAAAGGCTGAGTTTTCCACCACCACCTTCCCGGTAGAATTGGCCGAAGATCTTGTGTATGATGACCCTGGTGCTGTGTTTTCTCTTCCCCTTGTCATCACATTTCTTAAACCCCTTCCTCCCTCTAACCCTGTTTTGCTCATTCCTAACTCCTCACTCACAATTGAGGGCGTGGTCGCTGCTCCCTATCTGTATGATTCATCAGACTTAAAACAGCTTTCTTTGGCCGGAATAGGGGATAGATGCTTTTCTCTAAAAAAGGGGACGATCATCGCTACTCTTATACTTCTGCCCCCTTCTGACGCTCCGTCCTTGTTTGCTTTGCAGCAACCAGTGCAGGCTTCAAAACCTACTCTTACTGTCACGCTTAATGGTCATCTTTTCGAGGGTCTGATTGATACCGGCACTGACGTTTCCGTCATCCGCTCCGCCGAATGGCCCTCCTCTTGGTCCCTTGCGGAAACATCCTCGGTGCAGGGTGTGGGCGGAGCACAGGCCGCTAAGGTCAGCTCTCACTGGCTTTCTGCTGTCACTAAGCATTCTAACATCACTGCTTATCTGAAACCCTACATTTTACCCTTGCATTGCAATTTGTGGGGTCGTGACTTGCTTTCTCAATTTCATGCTTCTATCCAACTGCCATAATCACACTCATGGCTACGCAAACATACATTGCTCCTCTTGATCTTTCCCTAAAAACACCCATTCCGGTATGGGTTGATCAATGGCCACTCACTAAAGAGAAATTGCAGGCCTTACACCTTCTTGTTCAGCAGCAGTTGGATGAGGGTCATATTGAAACATCTACTAGTCCCTACAACACCCCAGTGTTTGTTATCAAGAAAAAGTCTGGTAAGTAGCGCCTCCTGCAGGATCTCAGGGCTATCAATTCCATACTTCAACCCATGGGGCCGTTACAATGTGGCCTGCCCAATCCTAATCTTATTCCTGAAGGGTTTGACCTGGTCATCATAGACTTAAAAGATTGCTTCTTTTCCATACCATTGGCACAAAAGGATAGAATGCTTTTTGCTTTCACTATTCCTGAACTTAATCATTCCAAACCTACCTCGCGATACCAATGGAAAGTCTTGCCTCAAGGTTTGTTAAACTCACCCACAATGTGTCAATTTTTTGTAGACAGGGCTTTATGCCCCTATCGATCTCAATTTCCTGATTTTCTTGTGTATCATTACATGGATGATATTTTAATTGCAGCAAATGGCCCAAAAGGAACAATTCAAAAAACTTTTTTTTTGCTACTAAACATATTAGCACAAGCAGGACTGCACGTAGCCCCTGAAAAAATTCAAACCCAATACCCAATGCAATATCTAGGCCACAAAGTTCTTATGTCCACAGCATCTCCCCATATCCCCGCACTCACACTCCCTCAACCCACCACCTTGGTCCAACTACAACAGTGTTTGGAGGTCATTAACTGGGCTCGACCATATCTTGCCCTAACAACACACATGTTATCGCCTCTGTTCCAAGCACTTGTAGGCTTGAAGAACCCAGCAGACAAAGTCATCCTATCCGAGGAACATTTGCAAGCCTTGCAACAAGTAAACAAAGCTCTGGCCACCCAGTGGATGGACCGCGCTCTTGCAAATACACCACCCTCCCTTGCCATCCTTTCCACACACCACCTTTTAACCGCAATTGTAGTTCAACTCTCCCATACCAAACGCCTGCACATTTTAGAATGGTTACATCTCCCACACACTCCTAGAACTTCAATATTACAAGAGCAATGCAAATGGCTTCTCTTATTGAAAAAGGAAGGAAAAGGGCTAAGGCCATGATGGGGTTGGATATATTTACATTGTATGTTCCCTTTAAGATTACCCAATGGGAACCCCTCCTACAAGCATCGACCGTTTTACAGGACGCTCTGGAAGAGTGGTGCGGTCAAGTATCATGCCACCTCCCTCCAGATCCCCGTTTACAGGTACTCAGGACCGTTCCATTTGTGCTAACCTCTCCTCTTGTTCAGCAGCCATTAAAGGAAACACTTACTGTGTTTACAGATGGATCCAAGACCATTGGAGCATGCGCATGGTACAGGGATGGCCAGTGGCATAAACGCTTGACCACTCCCCAGCCATCCGCACAGCAGTCTGAATTGGCTGCCTTTATCTTGGCTCTCTCCCTCTTTTCTAATGAATCTTTAAATGTTATCTCTGATAGTTTGTATGTGACTCAAATGGTCGTACATATGTTTGATGCATATATTTCCCCTATGACCCCTCCTTCTCTAATGACACTCTTTTTACAGCTTCAGGCCTTGCTCAAAGAAAGAAAGACACCTTTATTTGTTGCCCATATTAGAAGTCACCAACAACTGCCCGGATTCCTTTCTGAAGGAAACCAAATGGCCGATGAGGCCTGCAAAGTTATGACTGCTTCCCAATACTCTCAACCAATTTTGGCTGGGGAAAGTCATGACTATTTCCACCAAAATAGAAAGGCCTTGGTTCGACAATTTGGCATCACGAACCAAGAGGTCACTGCAATAATCCAACAATGCCCAACCTGCAGTTTACAAGCCAAGGGCATTCCTGAAGGTGTTAACCCTAGGGGTACTAAAGCTTGTGACACGTGGCAAATGGATGTCACCCACCATTCTTCCTTTGCACCCTGGAAGTACATTCATGTGTCTGTAGACACTTACTCTGGGTTTATCATGGCAACTTTGCAAAGGGGAGAAGCAACAAAAAATGTAATCAATCATTGTCTTCGGACTTTCGTAACGCTGGGATGTCCACAAAATCTCAAAACAGACAATGGACCTGCTTATACCAGTTCTCCCTTTGCAGAGTTCTGTCGTAAGTGGACCATCATGCACACATTTGGTATACCCTTTAATAGTCAAAGACAGGCTATTGTAGAAAGGGCTAATCAGACCTTGAAACAAGCCCTTGACCAGCAGATGGGGAAAAAGGCATTAGGCCCCCCGAACCTCCCGACATTACAAAATCTCTTAAATATCACTCTATATACTCTTAACTTTCTTAATCTTACTGGGACCCCTCCCTGCACTGCAGCATCCCGTCACTTTTCTAAGCCAACAGCCCCCTCTTCCCGTCCCCTTGTCTATTTCAGACAACTTCCAGATCCACAGTGGAAAGGACCTGCACAACTTATCACCTGGGGAAGAGGTTATGCTGCCGTACAACTTCCTGACCGGGTGCTCTGGGTTCCTGGTCGCTGTGTCAGGCCCTATCATGGCAAGCCTCCCAAAGATGCTTCCTGTGATCTTTTTGCTTCCCTGGACCTCTCCTGTCTCTTCACAATTTAATGCTTCTCCTAACATCATTCTGATTTTCCTGCTTCTCTTGTCCTTTCCTGTCTTTCCGAACTTTAACCTCTCCTCCAAGAAATGGTCACAGGATATGCCTCCGCCTCCAGACCAATGCTTACCTGGTACCGACGCCTACTACGTCCCAGGGGACTTCACCTCCGCCGATCCGTTCCAGCATCCTCCAACCAGCACCAACCGCAGACTTACACCTGGACTATCCTTGATTTTCAAGGACAAGTGCTGAATTCCACCACCAATTACACCAGGTGGCCCTGGTTCCCGCCATTGTACATGGATTTTGCCAAAATGGGTACAGGAGTCATCAAATTCAGTGACAAGAAACTACAAGCTGATGTATGGGACAAACAAGGCTACTGCTCTCCTGCCCCTGCAGACAACTACGGATTGTATTTTTGTCCATCTCATTCTACTGGATCTTCACGTGCGGCATGCGGAGGGGTTGTGGATAGATACTGTAAAAAATGGGACTGTGTTTCTACGGGTCACATCTGGTGGACCCCACCTACCAAAAATGACTATTTACACATTACTAGAACTAGAGAACAAATACCATGCAATCCATGGCCGTGTTGTGGCCAAAGGTTAAACCCTCTTATCCTTACCTTTACTGAGGTCGGAAAGGCACTACCACGGACCAAATGGATGTCTGGATTCACATGGGGGGGGTCGCCAGTGTGATGGGGAAAAGGATGAGGGCAACATCTTCACGGTACGCCTTTCTATTCAACTGAAAAAATACAATATGGGTCCCAATCTTAATCTTAAATCAACTTTTCTACAGAAACAGGATTCTGCCCAAAACCCACTTTTTCAATTAGTGAACTCTTCCCTTTCTTTACTCAAGGCAACCCTTAATGATTCGGCTAAAACCAATGAATATTGGCTTTGTATTTCTGATTCACCTCCCTTTTATGAAGCAGTGGCATCGGGGGAAGCAATCTCCAATTCTACAAACGATACACTCTGCCGATGGAATACCTCCTCCATCACTATCACAGATATAATAGGCACAGGTTGTTGCATTGGTAATATACCTACCAATTATTCTCAATATTGTTACAATGCTTCTTCCAGGTATCACTGTGATGTATATCTCCCAAAAAACAGAAATTCAGCCTTACAAAAATCACCAGACACACACGGAGCCATGGGCGCTCTATATACTACATCAGGAGGTAACCTCACAGACCGTCTAACTGGCTATTTTTTTATTCCTGGTAATAATTCTATTTGGGCTTGCTCCACGGGCGCCACTGCCTGTGTACATGGGGATGTTCTATTGTCAGAAAACGTTTTTTGCATACAAGTCCAATTACTTCCAAATATTTCTTATTACCCAGGCCCTGAACTGATTACAATGTTAGAACCTCCTCAATTCCCTCTCCACCAAAAAAGAGAAATAGCCACTGCATTAACATTATCAGTACTCCTCGGGTTAGGCGCAGCAGGAGCTGCCACAGGAGTGACTGCTCTAGCTGTAGGGCATCAACAGTTAGCCACTCTCGGCTTGCAAATAGATGAAGATTTAAAACGCATTGAAACTTCCATTTCCGCCTTACAGGCTTCACTATCTTCTCTTGCAGAAGTAGCTTTACAAAACAGAAGAGGTCTGGATTTGCTCTTTCTAAACAAAGGGGGGTTGTGTGTAGCCTTAAAAGAAGAATGTTGCTTTTATGCAGACCATTCAGGTATTGTAAAAGACTCTATGGCAGAGTTAAGAAAACGCCTCAAAGACCATGAAAACGAGAGACAACAACACAATTCCTGGTTTCAAGGCATGTTTAATTTTTCCCCATGGTTGACTACCTTACTTTCTGCATTAATAGGGCCACTTATTTTGTTTGTATTAATTTGTACCATTGGCCCTTGTATATTTGGCCGAGTGCTTCACTTCTTAAAAAATCGCTTGAACGTGCTAGATACTGAAGTTAGTAATACCCAAAAATCTATAAATTTGTTAGCCTCTGCCCTTGCATCAACAGATCCTGCTAAGCAACCGCTACTCGGATGGTCCTCAGACACCGAGTCAGATGAAGAAACTCCTCCAAAAAGGTACTTATGTGATGGTGGTTCGGTGTGTGACATTCCCACCTTGGACGAGACCGGACCGCGGGAGCACTTTGAGCTGAAGAGCTCATTGTCCTCCTGCGGCGCCACTCTAGAGGAACAGGACTCTCTCCTGGACCACTTTGTGCCAAAATTTAAAGAAAAGGAGGAATTGTGAATATATTATAAAATGTTGCCATTAGTGTTCTTTTAAAAGACACGTACACGGAAATCAGAACCACAAAAATGCCCTGACATACAGGAAAACTTATCTTGCAAGGACACGACAACTTTAGCTAATCACGCCATAGATAACGCCCGGCTAGCTTGAAAAATCCTTGAGACATGTCAGTGATATATAGTCATGATATATGAGCTATGCATTCCCTTGTTCTGTAGATATTCTTATATGGCATAAACTGCTTATTTCTTTGTTCTTTGTACTCCTAACCCCTCCCTACCTAAAGAACACAATAAAGGAGGTTGTAGCAGAGCAATCGGGGCCGGGACCACTCCATCTGCCCCAGGCGCGATGTGCTTCCTCACTTCAAGCATCTAAATGTCCGGTGTCTTTTCTTGGTGCCTAAATTCTGGTCCACCCTTGCGAGGGTCCCGCCAAAACTTTACAGACTAGAAGAAGAAGGTCTGCCGGGCCGGTCGCTCAACGCGACAGAAGAGGACTAGAGAAGAAAGGAAGAATACTGCTAGTGAATGGCTCACAATAGAAATGGAGATTAACAGGGGAAAAATATTTCTACAACCAGGGAGTGAGTCATCTAGCTAAAAGAGAGTAGGCTGTATCTTAAAAGATAAAAATATGTCTGGTAGAAGCAGAGTGTTCTTAGGATTGCTTTCTATTGAATCCTGTGGGACTGGAGATGAAAATGCTGAAGTGAGGATTTCAGATAACAGATTTCTTCCTAGAAGCAATTAGGAATGGTGCCATAAAGAGTTTTTTGAAACCATTGGGAGAAAAATCAGAAACAATAGTAATCATCATGGTCTTTGTTATCTATATCTATGAAAATAAATAAGTTTGACCTCATTGTAGAAAGACAAATGATAATAACAATTTATTGCACATATGCCATCTGACTCTCAACAACTCTGGGCAGTTCACAACAATCAAGGAAGTTTCTTGGGTAAAGAGCCAATTCTTCATGGGTCTTCTAAATATCAGTTTAATATTATTAAAGGTGATTAAAGGCCAATTTGATTATTTTAATGCTAATTTAATTTAGCAACAATAAATGTAATTTAAGGGGTATAAAGAAAACCTAGTTAGAGGAATTTCATGGTAGGAAAGTAGCTATTGAAGGAGCAGAACCAATTCAAGAAAAGAAGGAATTCATTAAAATATTCATTCTGTAAAAATGAATAAGCTTTACAAAGACTCTCCAGAGTGAAATAAGTCGAAGAACAAATAAAACTAATCCTGGTGCTGGTCAGAGGTGGTATTCAGTAGGTTCTTACAGTTCTGGACAACCAGTAGCAGTGGTGGTATTCAGCCAGTTTGGACCAGGTCGGGTGAACTGGTAGCAAGAATTTTAAGTTCTAGCTGGCCACATCCCCCACACAGTCGCCCTCCCACCCAATGCTCGATCACCCCCACCCCTCCGCCCACCTGCTTGACATTCACCTAAGGTATTTCTTTCCTTTTTTCCCCTCCTGACAATCAGCTGTAGATAAGATCAGCTGTGCCTGGATTTCCCTTGCTGAGGCCCAAAAAGGCAAAACATGGAGAGAGGAGCTCAGCCCCCCTCCATTTTTTTGCCTTCCAGAGCCCCAGGGGAGCCTTAGGGGAGCAAAAATGCCTCCCCCCAGGCTTCTCTGAAGCTAGGAAGCTCCCAAAACGGAGCTTGGAGGGGTGTTGCCTGCCCCTCCCATGCTCTGTTCCTTTTCTTCAAGAGCCCCAGAGGAGCCTTAGGCGAACAAAAATGCCCCCCCCCCCAGAGGCCTCTCTGAGGCTAGGAAGCTCCCAAAATGGAGCTTGGAGGGGTACTGTTCGTCCCTCCCATGCTCTGTTCCTTTTCTTCTAGAGACCCAGAGGAGCTTTAGGGGAGCAAAAACGACCCCCCCAGAGGCTCCTTTGTGGCTAAGAAGCTCCCAAAAATGGGTGGGGGCTGCAAAAAAGCCACACCCACCCAGTCACATGGCCACGCCCACCAAGCCACATCCACAGAACCAGTAGTAAATGTTTTTGAATCCCACCACTGACCAGTAGTGGAAATTTTGAGTAGTTCGAAAAACCGGCAAAGCAACCTCTGACTGGAGATTTTACAGTATCTTTTCCTTGCCACATCCACCAAGCCATGCCCACATAACTGGTAGTAAAAAAATTTGAATCCCACCACTCGTGCTGGTATATACTATTGCCTGAGCAAAATTGAAAATGATGTTTTCCAATAACACGTTGCTATCTTTCAAAGAAGCATGAAAGACTAATGATAGGGAAAGTTCATTATGCTTGCCTCTATTAGGAGACAAACTCTACCACATTCTCCTTCCAGGAAATTCCTGACTTACCTTGCTGGCACTTTTTTCTCCACAGGGTATAGTGAACCAGAAGTAGATTGAGTTGCAGAAGTGCAAGTAACGCACTGACCATGATAGGACAAGAGGAGGTAAGACTAAGAACAGCAGATTCCCTGCAGGGTGAAGCAAGCTATGTTGCTATTCTGTGGCTGCTGCTGCCTGGAGTCCTTGAGTTTAGGAAAAGTAAAGTTGAATATCACAAAAAGCACATGTTAGTTTAATTTTCACAGTAATAATAATGACGAAAGTAAAGGTAGTACCAATAGTAGGCACCTTGGGTACAATCCCAAAACAACTTGAGCAACACTTGAACACCATCAGTATTGACAAATTCACCACCAGTCAATTGCAAAAGGCAGCTCTACTAGGAACAGTTTACAACCTGCAACAATATCTGTAATAACATCAAACAACCACATCTACCTATCCCAGGTCCTTGGGAAGAACTCAATCGGTGTCCCAAAGGTGCATTTTCAAGAGGCAATTGGACTGTCTTGTTTTCTTTGGAGATGTTTTGCATCTCCAAGAAGTTTCTTCAGCTTTTACTGAATGGTGGGGAATGGAAGTATTTATATTCTCTGCAGACAAGCTGGTAATTTGCATTTGTTTAGAGTCATTGAGGGTTTGTCTGTGTCCTCAGGGTCACCTGAGTAGTGCAAATAAATGGGTGTGGAGCAGAGGTGGTATTCAGCAGGTTCTGACCAGTTCTGGAGAACCGGTAGTGGAAATTTCGAGTAGCAACTCTGACTGGAGATTTTACAGTATCCGTCCCCTGCCACGCCCATCAAGCCATGCCATAGAACCGATAATAATTAAAAAAAATTGAATCCCATCACTTCTGGGAACTGCTGAAAGGATTGTGTTGTGGTGTTGTGCTTTCTGCAGGCTTTTTTTGTGAAGGGTAGAAAATGTCCTGCAGAAAGCACATCTCCATAACACAGTCCTTTCAGCAATTCCAAGAAGGCTCCACATCCATTTGTTTGCACTACCCAGGTGGCCCTGATGACAAGACAAATCCTCAAGTGGCCTCAATGGCTCTCTAAAAGGTTGCAAATGATCAGCTGTCTGAAAGGAATATAAATCCTTCTATTTTCCACCATCCAGTCAGAGCTGAAGAAGATTCTTCGATGAGAAGAGAAATGTCTCCAAAGAAAACAAGAAAAACCAGTTGCCTCGTGAAAAAGCATCTGTGGTTCAACCATGATCTGGATGACTGGGACTCTCTATAGATGTCTTGAAAGCTGGATAAAAATGCCAAATCCAGTCTCAACATCTGATTGACTGTGTAACAAACCATAATAATAACAATACATTGTTAAATTGATATGTTGCCTGACTCTCAATGATTCTGGCCAGTTTGAATAAATTTTATTAAATTGTAATAAATTGAAAACAATTATCAGGATTCCATGGCAGAGGAAATAAATGAGAAATGAAATACTAAAGGCATAATAAAATATTTAAAAATGTAATGATGAATTAAAATGGATGATAGCAAAAGAGCCAATGTGGCTACAAACAAAAACACAAGAAAAACTAGTACCTAAACCTTAAGTGATGACCTAAGAACAACCATACAAAAAATGTAGAAGTAGTTCTCAGATAATGATGGCATAAAAGTGTTGTGATGGGGCCTTTTGTTAAAGAAAGATTTTCTTAGAATTGTTTAAACCAGAATTGCCAATTATAGTCAAAAACGGTATGGATACCAATCATTGCACAAGACTTTTGTCTGCTCTCTAAGTTCATCCATTGGAGGAAAGATGAGCTAAATTTCAGGATCCTTTTGAATGATGATACCTGAATGATAAAAAAATCAATGGTTTTCTCACTTACTTAGTTTATTACATTTGTTTCTATTGAGATGAATGCTAAAAATAATTTGGAAAAGCCAGCCTAGGTCAAAGAGTTCCTGTGATAAATTTAGTTTACATCATTTAATTTATATAGTAATTAAGCCCATGATTTTTAATTAGTTTCTTCAATTATTTGAAGTTTGATATATCTGATCTCTTGAAGCAGCCTGGAAATTTGATTTCAATTAGTTTGGAAAGAGGGAATGTTGAAGGCAAGCAGAGTTTTCTAGCAAATAAAAAGTGAGAAGAAAACATGAGAGTAGCTAATTTTCAACTAGTTACATGAATGAGAGTCAAAGGAACAATAAAGCAAATGGACTTTTAATAGTAAATATGAATGAAATAATTACATGGAACAAAGAATTCTATACATCTCTGACTGTTAGTGCTTGATCTTGGAATGATGCCATTTTATTTTAGCCATGCTTCAGCAGACAGCTCTCCTTATTCAAATGGCAAATGTAGATACCATACACTTCCCTTGCCTTTTAAAAATGTTAATGACTCGTGTGTGAGAGTACATTTGCTGATTTCCCTAGAGTTCTGGGCAAAGCTGACCACGCATCAAAATATATTCTCGTTCTAAGACGGAACATTTCATAGGGAATACAACTGTTTTATAGTCTTATGAGACAGCAAGTATTGACTATACTATGACTGACAGATTTGAGCTCCAATCAGAGTAATCTTTGCAATCAGACTAACAGATAACAGGTAATCAGAGTTGGAAGGGACCTAGTATTATTGCTTGTTCCAATCACAATGGAATGTGATAGCAGAGATAATATTTGGTTTAACTGTTTGCTGTCTTCATTCTTTCCTTCTACCCATTCATGGGGAAAATGGTTTCCAAATATTATTTTTCTTTATAAAAAATACATGACTTAATCAAAATTAAATTGTTTACAAATACAAGCAGTATTAATCTTACTGCCTAATATTCCTTCTGGTTTTGTTTTTTTCTTTTCTTTTTTTTACAAAACTCCTGAATGTATTTGCCTAATATTTACAGATATTCTTCAATCCATTTTTTTCTGTTAAGTTTTTAATATCACCACTCAAAACAACAACAATTAACGGCATTTTGAATGTAAAATCAGAACTTTAAAATGCTTAGTTTGGAAACTGCTGCATTAATTTTTATTACACTTGTAAGGTTCACTTTCTTTAATAATATTCCAGTTTCTTTGTTCAGTCTGGTCAAAAGGAAGATTTTTAATGTACTTTAAAAAGCAAGTTTTAAATACATATAGTACAAAACCTGCTGTACAGATAGTCTTCAATTTACAACTATCCATTTAGTGACTGTTCTAAGTTATTACAGCTCTTAAAATGTGAATTGTGACCATTTTTCATACTTACAATTGTTGCAGTATTCCCATGGTCACATGATCAAAGTTCAGATGCTTGGCAACTGGCATGTATTTATAATGGTTTCAGCATCCCAGAGTCCTTTTGCAACCTTCTGACAAGCAAAGTCAATGGGGAAACCATGTTCACTTAACAACTGTATTACTAACTTAACAACCGCATTGATTCACTAAACAACTGGTAGCAAGAAAGATCATAATATGAAGCAAAATTTACAACTGTCTTACTTAGCAACATAAATGTTGGGGTCAATTGTGGTCATAAGTTGAGGACTACCTATATTGTTTTCCCCCCTACATTTAGTACACATTGTTCTAATATCCATGGATATTTTATCTCACTGTTAAACAAAAAACTATAATATTTTCACCTTTGTGTCCTTTCCAGATAAGAGCAGAACTCCAAATTGAGTATCAGGAAATAGTTCAGACTAGCTACCCTCAGGACTAATACAAAGTAAGCAGAATGATTTCCCAAGCTGATAAACCAGAGCCATGAAGTGTATCAGACATCTGTAGCATAGCTTCAGTATTTACCCTAGGAGGAAATCTCATATTGCTGCCAAACTACTATTGGATTTAAGAAATTAATTAAAAGGCTTCTATAGAGTAAATTCTAACTCAGGTCAGAATTTTGCATGTCTGAACTGAATTTGAGTCTCTGCTAGTCTTTATGGAACCATAACATTCTCTCTTGTACTAGCAAGACTTGAGGGGTCAACAGATAGAAAAAATAGAATATAGTCAATTAGTAAATGAGACATTGATGGGGAACCAACCCATGCCATTTTAAAATCAGTTAATTATAATGACTTTGTGGAAGAAACAGGAATAAATCTGTAAATGCCATATTTCCCCTTTGTTAAGCTTAAGGTTAATGAAGCAGCATCTTGCTAACTGCATTCTCTTAACAAATACTTGGTAGAAGATATTAAACTTGTACTGATTGAAACCTTAACTTGATCCTAAAATATAGTCCTTTAAAAAAAAACAGGAAGGCTTTGGACTACAGCATCTTCACTAACCATCAACATAGTCAGAAGCAGCCATATTTACATGACTCCACACAGTTGGAGTCTCACAGATGTCTGAGACTTCTTGCTAGCAATGGCATTGCCCAACATGGATAATAATATTATTGGCATATCTTGTATAAGGATGGAGTGCCTTCTCTGCATTGCATTTGAATTGAGTAGATCATAGTAAGGCACATCCTTCATTTAACTAGCAAAAGAAAGAATGATGACATGTTGTGATTAGAAGACGTAAAACGTTCACTGAAAAGCATGAGACAGTTCAAGTCCATCCTTCATTTCTCTATCTTGGCTATCCAAATGCTGTATGAAATGAATATGTCATCAGTTGTCTTATCTCTTTCTTTAGCCTGGCCCTCACATTGTATTTCTTTTCTTCACAAGGGTAAGTGTGCAGTGAGATGTTCAGAACCACCATAATTATTTATTTGAATGATGTTCAAGCCATCTTTTAGGAAAGCAATTTTGGAAAGGACAAAAAATAAAAACAGTACCAACTACTTATTTGCAATAAAACAGCAGCAAATTTAAAGAGACGAAAGAAACCAACAAAATGAAGACTTACTAAAACAGAAAGATTCTTTTTTCTTGTATATGTTTTATTGATACATTTTTTAAAATACACATTAAAAATTCCATATCTATCTGAACAGCGTGTTGTGTATGGGCACAGTCAGTTTTAAGTAGAGATACAACTTTAATCGTAATAATGATCATAATAGACATATCACTATTAATCATAAAATAGTAATACAGTTAGTTTATCCATCTTATAAAATTTTCAATACAAACATTTTTCTTATCTTTTTGGCCTTTTAAAATTCTAACCTCTGTTCTGTTAGTTAACCATTGGTTAAAAAAAAAAGTCCCATGTTAAAAAATGTTCTGTTTCTTCCTTTTATTTTATTTTAAGTGTTAATCTATCCATCTAAACACATTCTAATATTTTTATAACACTTTCATCTGTAGGGATCTCTTCATTTTTCCATTGTTATGCAAACACAATTCTTGCTGCCATTAATACATTAAAATTAAATATGTTTTCCCTTTGTTATACTGTCCTGGTAATACACCCTATAATAATATTTCAAACATAAGGGTTCTTGAAGGCTTTCGTTAAACAAACTTCTTATAGGAAATGCTGTATTTCCAAAACTGCAGAGCTACTAGTTCTGCTACTATTAGATTCTACCAATAGGTATTATTCCCATGATTCTCCAGGAGAAATAGCTGCCAATGCTATGAATATATTGCTGTTTTTTTATATCCACCACATTTCCTTTCTATGGGGAACTCCTTCATTTTTATTTTCAAAATCCTATGAAGTAAGTTGCGTTTAGAGAATGTGACTGATCCAAAATTTTCAGTGGTTGATGGTAGAATATGAACACAGCAGGGGTTAAGAGCTAGGCCCCTCTATCATATGATAATAGATCCAAAGTCTGAATTAGGTTTCCTGCCTTCTTCTAAGCATCATTTGAATTGAGCTCAGCTCCTGGTGATCTCAATATGTTTATGTTGATTTATTTGTTTACCATTTGCCACCTTCTGAGTTTAGTTTGATTTGATTTTGGCTTTCACATCTCCCATCCAAATTAAACAATTAATTAAAAGGTTCAGCCACTAGCCTACGGTTAGACCCTTTGCCAAACTTAAACATTGTGTTATTCCAGAATTGCTTTGTGCCATAGTCCACATTTGTGATTATATTCCACATTTGTGCCTGTTAAATATTCCATCTTTAAAATCTGTAAACAATTGTTTAGCTAACTTGCAATCTGATTTTTCCCCCAGCTGTTTAAATAATATAGGGAAAAGATTTAATTATGTTCCAGGGTTAACTTTCGAGAGAAAACAATGTATAATATTTTAATGAGAGTAGATGAAGTTTGTGAAAAAGAAATGCCTTTTGAACTATTTTGAAATGTTAACCATAAACCCAGAGAAGATCTGAAAAGAAAAAAAAGAAGGTAGAAAATCCTATTCATGGGAAAACTTCTATGGACCAAGAAGAACATTAAATTACATTTTAGTAAATTTGCCATGATTCATGATGGCTATTTGCATCAAATGATTTTAAATATTAAATATTAAATCCATTTAAATATAATAACTTTTGGATGAATTTTCATCTTTACTTCAGACTCATGCTATTTTAAAATTTGTCATTAGAGCTAATAAGGAATGAAGTTGGAATTACTCTGTACATTTAAATGAAGCATAAATCAATTATTGAAGCAAAGGATTTTTTTTTCATCATTGTAATGATTATTGGAATAAATTTAGTCCTTAGATATTCTTTAATGATATTCTCATAGTGAAAGTAGAAAATTATACTGACTTAATTTTTAGAACATTGTGTTTAAATGGGCTTGTAATGTTTTCCTCTGGCAAAACCTACTAGATCAGAGGCTTTCAAATTACTGAAAGCATCTTAAGGCAGCTGAGCTCTGGACACTAAGAGCTTTTCATTTATGCCTCAAGTTCCTTTAACCACTGTATCATGAAATGAAGTAGATTGCTACAACTAGGAACACAGTATTATTAATGAAGGCAAATAATGAAGGTGGTAAACACAGAGCTGGTGACCATGTTATATTCATTGGGCTACAATTTCTAAGATTTTAAACAGATATCATATTCATTTTAAAGAAATATGTACACTCTTAATAAATGAATAGTTTAAACTCACATCAAGTATCTAATTAATCTAAGGAAATAAGATCATAAAGGTATACACATGACTGGACAGATCGACAAAAGGGTGAGTAAACACATTCACAAATTTATCTTGCCTGTTTTCCTGTTTTCCCCTGCCTGGATAGCTTCAAATGCATGGTATTTGGAGGTATATTAGGGCATACATCTGCCTTGCATGGCATTTGATTAGAAACTTCTTCCATCATGATGGAGTTACTCAGAGTTTAATTGTTCTGCTCACAATATCTACACCCGCTTGCTGTGCAATATATAACCCACTGTTTTGTTGCTTATGTTGGCCTTCAACTTTTTGAGAGAGAGTTCTAAAGCAGAGTTCTCATGACAAATAGGTCACTTTATAAGTCAGGAACAACAACAAAAAAAATAGCAGAAAAAAATAATAGAGTACAAAACAGACTGTGGAGAGCAAAAATCAATTTAAAAGGAAAACAAATACAGTGAGCCAAAGACTGAGATTCTGCAGCATTCAAGAGCATCCAAGGTTTTGTTCAGATATTAACAGGAGGATGGAGACATGAAACACCTGGCAGGTGGAATTCCAGGTTTGTGCAGATATTAGATACTTGTGCAGGTACTTGTTCAGATACAACCACACTTAGGAGGCAGGCAGGCAGGGACAAGCACCAGGGGAAAATATCCTTTCCTGTCCATTTTGAGAACAAGGGAGGGGGGCAGGAAGAAAGGAAAGAAGGAAAGAAGGACGTTCTGATACCAGAAAGGAACAGTTTTATAGGCTGGTGCTAATGGTGAGTAAAATAAATTGCACTGCATTTTAGAAAAATGCAATGCATTTTGGAACTCAAAACCATTCAAAACATGCAGGATCTGAGAACCATGTAAGGTTGTATTGCATCTTTTAATAGTAATATTTTCTTATGAAAAATTATTTATACTTTGGACAATATATTGTTGAGATTGTAACCCACAGAGTAGTAAATTTAAAAAAGAATAAATTAATAAATGATGGGGAAATTCCTTATGATGACCCTATATGCAAACATGTTCATATTCAGAAAAATGTTTATAAAATGTGAATTTGTATTCATACAGATTTCTTTCTTTTTTTTTTAAAATGCAAATTAAAGAGAATGGCACAGAACACATTTAATGTTGGAAAAATGAGCATCTGAATAAAATGAATTTTGTGGATTCATCCAACTTAGAAATAACAAGTAGAAATTCAGAGAGAATATATGTAATGCAGAGGCTTATATAAGCAATTGACTTAATGACATTTTGAAAACAAAATTCACATTGGAAAACAAGGAGAGGGAGGCAAGTGAGTGAAACTAAGTACCATTTTTAAAAACTGTTTATGTGTGCTAATTGTCAATACTGATGATTTTCTAGATTTTCAACAGATGGTGAGAAAAATAAAAATATATGTATATGCAAATCTAAATTTTAATGAATGCATGCCTCTATCTATTCACATTCATAGAATTTTGTCTCAGGCAATTACAAGAGGTAGCCAAAGTTCTTTTAATGAACTAAGATAGCATTTTGTTTATTTACAATGTATAGAGGACATATAAAGTCTAATATATAGATTTTAAAGGCATACAGTTTATGCAAAGATATGTGTTTGTGTGTGTGTTTCTAGTTATATTTTTCAAATTTCAATTTTCCATTAATACTAGAATGCAACATAGAAGCCTTACAATCTAAGGTGGCCAACCTCAGTGTCAAGTATTATTAATGTTAAAGAAGAAAGGAATTACTCAATTGATACTCAAGGACAGACAGGGAGAACAAGGTCAGGGTGATTTTACAGAGTAAGAGAGAAATAGGTGAAACTTACAAAACCCAAATAGTTAATATAAAAGGGTTATCATTCTTATTGCCCATGTCATCAATCTCTCCAAATGCATACCATGGTGATTTTCAAGCAACCTCTAGAGACTTGCTTATGTCTTGTCTACCAAGTGAAAGGGAAATGTCTCAAGGGCTTCATTATCACTTCTGCAGATAGAAAAAAAAGTTATTTCAACTGTATCTGTTTTTTCAATGAACTCCTTGACAGACTTGGGGAGAAATTTAAACCAATAGTCTTCAACACCTAAAAGAAATTAATGATTCTGTCTGGTTGTTGCTTCTTTTCCCAAATCTGTTCTTTCTTCCTTTAAAGTGGATTATCACTGATTAAAAGTTTAAAGCAATCTTTTCCAATGATGTCTTCTAAATGTTTTGGACTAGAACTGCCATTATCTTCAGACATTATAGTAAATGAATTTAATTCAAAGATATAAACCTTTTTTAAAAATTCAGTTATCCTTTCCATGCCTGAAAATAAAGCCATCCTATCTCGCAACTCTGATTTCCTTCTCCTTTTAAAATTCTAATTATAGTTTATTCTTATTCATATCTGCTCAGAAGTAAAACCCACTCAGTTCAATGAAACTTCCTATGAATTGAGCATGTATTGATGTAATAGGGCTGAAACTCTATTTCATTGCTATGTTCCTCCTGATGAAATAATCAAAGTATCAAAATAATATAATTAGCTGATTTGTTCAACACTGTCAATATATTCTTTGTTCCTTCAAGCATAAAAGTGGGAGGACGGGACAGTAAGTGCAAAAGGCAAGTAGGGCCTCAGTAGCTTTCAGAAACAGATCCTTGAGAGATTTTTCTCTCTCCTTCTCTCTTCCCTCTCTCTCCCTACCTCTCTCTCCATCTTTCAATCCATCCATTCATCCTTCTCTCTCCCACTATCTCTATGTCTCTCTCTCTATATATATATTTATATCTTTCCATATCTATCTATCTATCTATCTATCTATCTATCTATCTATCTATCTATCTATCTATCTATCTATCTATCATCTATCGTCTTTTTACATATAGATAGCTAGTAATCTGGTTTAAATATAATATTGCATTGTAGTTTAGATTGATTGTACCTGTTTCATTTTTTTATTTATCCTAAAGGTTCACGATGAGTAAGAGAAGAAGGAACTGCTTTCATTTTAAACTGTTGATTATTGTTTCATCCAAGTTGCCTAATATGGTTAAGTTTAGCTGTGCTTTCCTATAACAAGCCAAAATAATAAATCATTCAATTTAGCTCACATATACCATAAACTGATTGGAATCTATTCTCATTCAGATGAATTAATTTCAAATGGGATTGGATACTTCCATTCTCCCTATGGCCATGCCAGAGGAAAAGATGGAAGGGGAGTATTCACCTTAATAGTTGCTGTTTATTCTGCAATATCACATAAGTGGTTTGTACAATTTATTCTTTTTGAAGTATATTTATGACAATTTCTGATTTCCTCTAATTTCTATCTTCCTCTAAAGATATAGCTTTAGTTATATCTCTTTTAAAATGATCTGGGGAATCAATGTTAATGTTACACTTTGGCTGAAATTATAGCCCAAATTTACAGCATAATATTAAAAAACTCATTTTTTTATGACTCTGTAGTCCCTTAATTTGGGGAAAATTTACAGCATAATATTAAAAAACTCATTTTTTTATGACTCTGTAGTCCCTTAATTTGGGGAACTAGATTGTTGTAACTATGTATCATTCATGTGATTGCAACTATGTATCATTGCAACTATGTATCATTCAAGCATTTGCAACATTGTATCTTTCACGTGTAATCATTAACTTCTGTCTCTTCAGTGACCTTTGCAAGGCACGTACAAGAGACAAGGAGATAGACGTTTGTTAAATAAGCTTATCCACTTTGTAAATAATCTGTCCGGTATGCAGCTTTGTAAACATGCACATCCTGATGAGATTAACATGTTTGACTTGAGCTTTTTAATTAAATCATTTTCTTGTAAAAAAGCACAATAAAAGAGCGTGTGCCAAGACATTCAGGGCGCGCTCATCATCAAGAGGAAACTTCGCTTCCTGTCGTTTCTCTTCCCTTTGCTCCCTTTCATGAGCCGCCCATCAGATGCAGGATGGCAGATACCGCATTCTGGTGACCCCGACGTGATTCCCTAAGGGGGATACGCAGTGACGCGCCCATATCTTATCAGCTCGATGGGAGCTGTGCATCGCCAGGCCTGAAGCGAATTGCACTTCATCGGATCTGAAACACGGTCTCGACTTTTCATAAGTATGGGTGGAAACTTTGCTCAACAACAGACGCAGCATCTGAAGGAATTGAGGGAGTTAGTCACTTCTTCTAAATACTCTGCTAATTTAAAAGGCTCGCCTGTAAAAAAGAAACCTATTGCTACATTATTGGCTTATGTGTGGCAACATTGTCCTAATTATCCAGAGAAAGGGTCCTTAAAAATTTCCGTTTGGCAAAAAATTGGTGAACATCTCCATAATCCTCCTCGTGCACCTCTTGGCATTTTGGTCACTTGGAGAAAAATTATGGAGGCTTTAAAAGTCCATTATAAAATAGAAGCAGGGAGTGTGTTTGAATCCCCCTGCCAAGTTATGATAACTTTTCAATTTGCCCTAACTCAGGCAGAAGCTGCTGCCATTATTCAACAATGCCCCACATGTAGTAAGCAAGGACATTCCATTCCCATAGGAGTAAATCCTAGAGGATTAAAAGCTTGTGAAATTTGGCAAATGGATGTAACTCAGTATCCACCTTTTGCCCCTTGGAAATATTTGCACGTTTCAATAGATACATATTCAGGGTTTATTCTGGCTACTCCTCAAAGGGGAGAAACTGTAAAACATGTCATCAATCATTCAATTCGTACCTTTGCCTCGCTGGGACGTCCAAAAGAAATAAAAATAGACAATGGACCTGCCTATACAAGTTCTGCTTTTCAGGACTTCTGTAACAGATGGGATGTAACCCACAAGTTTGGGATTCCCTACAACAGCCAGGGGCAGGCTATTGTGGAACGAGCGAACTTATCTCTGAAACGTGCTCTTGATCGATATTCGTTGCGGGAAAAACCCCCGAACCTCCCAGCATTGCAAAATTCTCTTAACATTTGTCTTTACACTTTAAACTTTCTCAATCTGACTGGCATTCCTCCCACTTCTGCTGCTTCACATCATTTTTCCTCCCCCTCACCCCCGCCTAACAGACCTCTGGTATATTATCGCAGATTGCCAGATCCTGCCTGGCAGGGTCCCGCTGAGCTTCTCACTTGGGGACGAGGCTACGCTGCGATCTTACTGCCAGGCAAAACCACTTGTTGGATCCCTGGTCGGGCAGTAAGACCCTATCATGGGAATTCCTCTGCTACATCTGTATCTTAAAACTCTTCCTGATATTCTTGCCTATATCTTCTTTGCAATTTCTACCTTATTCATATCCTACTTAAAGAACACTCTACCACTCGCTCTTTTGTTCCTTCTTTACTCTTCCTATGGAAAGGAACCTTAAAATCTTTTCCTCTATTCAATCTAAAACATAAGGGTAGATGTCCTTATATTGTATTATGGGTTTCCCCACCCCAACTAACATCCTTAATGAATTACCAAATTAATCTTTATTGTCATTATTGTAATTATTATCCTTTTTCTACTAATTGAATTCCCTCCTCATCTCGTAAATGTTCTACAACTAACTTGTCCATAAGCCTCTCTCCTGCTTGTGATGTTTTTATATACCCGAACTTTGATCCTGTCAACAAACGACGCTTCAAAAGAACTGTCCATGACGATCCGCAGAAGCCTCATAGAAGAGATAATATTGCTTGGACTATAATTGACTTTCAAGGCGTTCGTTTAAGTTCTACAACCAATTTTTCTCGCATAAAAGACTTCTACCCACCACTTCAATTCGATTTGGCAGACGCACCCACACAACCAGGGGATATCCTGCAATCTACACCACTTCAGGAGGAACTTTAACATCACGCCTGAAAGGAATGTAATTTATCCCTGGCAATAATTTTGTTTGAACTTGTTCCACCGGTTTCATGGCATGTATCCACGGGGATGAAATTGTTAAATCCAAATCATTTTGCATTCAAGTATGGCTTCTATGTATAACTCTGATGATTTTATATCCCTACAGGTATCCATGGAACACCCCCTCTCTTGCAAAATCGTAAAGATTTAGATCGTTATTTTTTAAAACAAGGGGGATTGTGTGCTATGCTTAAAGAAGAATGTTGTCTTTATGCTGATAGCAGGGGGGGGTTGTTTTCTATTTCGCCATGGTTTACAACCTTTTTAACTGCATTGGCAGGATCATTAATAATCACTATATTGATATGTATTATAGGACCTTGTTGTTTTAATAGAATATTTCAATTTTTTAAAAATCAATTATCCTCTGCTGATGTTAATGTGCTATTGCAAGCTCATGTTATATCCTCAACACCGGACGAGAAAATGTCATTGCTGAGTTACCGCTCCTTGGACAACCCTGACGCTGACGGGTCGCACTCTTGCCTAGATGACGGAGACGGCGAACATTTCAGAAAAATGGTTCCTGTCTTCTTGGACGAGGAAGAAGACTCATCATAAATAATAAAAACAGAGGAGATGTTGTAACTATGTATCATTCATGTGATTGCAACTATGTATCATTGCAACTATGTATCATTCAAGTGTTTGCAACATTGTATCTTTCATGTGTAATCATTAACTTCTGTCTCTTCAGTGACCTTTGCAAGGCACGTACAAGAGACAAGGAGATAGACGTTTGTTAATAAGCTTATCCACTTTGTAACTAATCTGTCCGGTATGCAGCTTTGTAAACATGCACATCCTGATGAGATTAACATGTTTGACTTGAGCTTTTTAATTAAATCATTTTCTTGTAAAAAAGCACAATAAAAGAGCGTGTGCCAAGACATTCAGGGCGCGCTCATCATCAAGAGGAAACCGCTTCCTGTCGTTTCTCTTCCCTTCGCTCCTTTTCATGAGCCACCCATCAGATGCGGGATGGCAGATACCGCACTAGATGGAGCTGAGCATTTGCTGGCTGGATGCCCTTCCTGATGCCTATGTGGAGTTTGCAGCAGGTATTTTTTCTTTGTGCTGTAGGAGAGAAACATCTGCCACTATATAGGATTGAACTGTCAACCTTCTGAGTGGAAGACAAAGGCCCCCACATTGCTTAACAGAACAATATTGAGTGGTGTAAATGATATGAAAATTAAATAGATCAAACAAATAGCCTTTGTTTTCCCATTTCATTTGTTTCCTTCAAATCCTCTCTGTTGTTTGGAATGGGTGATTTTAGCATTATGAAATCTTATTGATTGTTAAAAGGAATGTACAAAAAAGACTGAAGTGAACCCCCTTTTCAAACTTGCACTTTGCTCCCTGAATTATGAGAAATAGATTTCTCTGTTCCTTGCTTATTTTGAAACTCAAAGTGAGAAAGTGACTGGACCACCAGTTTCTGGATGGAGGAGCTGCAACACTGCCTTTCCATAGGATTTGGTAGAATCTTCCTCTCTAACTTTTTATGTGAACTATGACCAAGTCATTTTTTCTCTTTGTTGTCTGCTGGCCACTTTGGCTTAATATGCAAAGAACATTATCTAGAACATTCAATTGCATAATATTTTATCATTAAAGTCATGGCAGATCTGAAATGCAAAATGATGGTTGGAGTTGAGATACCATTATATTTGTCCAAAGACTAATAGAGGCAGAGATTAGAGATGAGACTGGAGAGACACAGATAAGAGAGAGGTGTAGTGGTAAAGGTGCTGACCTAGAAAATAAAAAAGTGTGAGTTCTAGGCCTCCTCCCTTGGGCGTGTAATCCAGTGTCTTTGGGTTAATCATTTTCTGTCAGCCCAACCCACCTCACAGAGGAGTTGTGGGAAAGATAGGAAGATAAAGGAATATTAGGTATATTAGCACTTTGATTTTTATATATATGATTACATTTATGATTGTAAGATGCCTGGAGTTACTCTTGGATAAGATGAGTGGCCATTTTTGCAGTCCTGTCTATCCAGAGATGGGAAAACATCATTAAATAAATACATATATTTAAAAGGTGAATTAAAAGCATCATCATTTTACTTACTATGAGAACCGCATCTATCCAAATTTCTAAAATGTGCTCTCCCTTCTGACGAATCCAATATCAGGATTTTCTATCTAATCAAATTAAGAGGGATTCTTATTGGAAAATGATTTATTTTACCTATTCCCACATCATCTTGATACTTGCATTTTTGCAGTCTTGTCAATCCAGAGATGGGAAAACATCATTAAAAAGCTTATGTTATAAAAGATAAACTGGATACACACTATATTTTTCAAAAAAGGTATCATTCCAATATTCACTGTAAGTTACTGTTTTGGTAAAGGAGAAATTTATTTCTCTTGGTGACAATGGTATATATCTGCTGATGAAATTCCTTTTGTCAGAGGAACCAGAAGGTATAACTATCACCCCCTCTGTTAATTTCCAAATATGCTCAAAATCTGTGTCAGATGGTCCTCAACTTTCCAGCATAGATCCTGATGATACAGTGGAAAAGAAGAGGAGAAAATAAATATAAGAGGAAGGAGATAAAAGAAAATCCTTTCATGCCAGGGAACGTTTCAGATTGGGCTTCAGACCATGTATTATTTCCCCTTCAAAACTGTCTTTGTTAATTTTTAAAATATGGTAAGTTTAACAGTGAACAACTAGTCAGATTATAAGCTTAATGTTAAGCCTGTTCTCCTTCACTGTGCTAAAAATAGTTTAATGTATGAACCTATAATTTTGTAGCTACAGTAGTCATTGTGAGAAAGTAATGTAGGTAATGAATATGTACATAATTAAATATCTAAAGCAGTTTGTGCAGTCCTTTTCATGCACTATGCTTTTAAAATAATTTCATCACAACAGTGTGCAAGATTTATAAGAGGTCTTTATTCTTTAAAAAGAAAATTTCTACATCTTTCTACACATCTACATTTCTTACAGCTATTTTCATAGATGTGAGGTCTCTTATTGTGTGAATATTTCATATAAAGATGTTTCTGTTTGTTTCTGATTGTAATGTTGCAAAGAAAAAAAATTGCATGGCACTGAAGAAATTATGAAAGATGCCTTTCCAATGGAAAGACAGTTTCAGTAACTGGTCTTTTTTTTTCTGCTCTTAGAAACTTCAAAGCTGGTAGCCAGATCTCATTTGTCAAAGGATGATTTTGTATGGCAGTAATTATTGAAATCAGGCATTGCACTGGAATGCAAAAAGATTGCTTGGTTTTTTATCTTCTTGTAAGGCATGTATTATTTTACTGTCACTTGTAAAATATGATTTATGCTCTGGTGTGATAAATGCACAAGGTGGATGGTGGCTTATTCAAGAAACTGTACTTAAACAAAACATTGCTATGTGTCATATGTGAATGCAGCTTGCAACTGTGTATTACTTTTCATGATAGATATAATAGGAGTACCTAGTGTTGTGGTTGCTGCTAGTACAAGAAAATTCTGAACTACAACTGTTTTCTCTGTTTCAATGAAGAAAAATACATGACCGACATAGTCTGTGACTAACTAGGCACACTGCATCTTTCTTAAATATATGTAACGTGCTTTACCAATTATCAATTTCTAAGAATATAATTTTGAAAATATTCACATATTTCAAAGAAGGGAATAGTTATGGAAGACTCGTGCTGTGGTGTTTTAGAACTTTACTTAAACTGTAGACAACAGTGTTCACTGAATAAAGTTGGTAACGCATCTGTTGCCTTGAAGGCTTGTAACAAATCTTAACTCAAGTATTCTTTAACCTTTCAGTTAAAAAGCAATTTTTAAAAGCTTCAAATTGTTGAGTTCAGAAACTGCATTCCAAAGATATACATATACAGGATGTGTTCCTTTTTGAACATCCTGTTTCTGAATACACATGTAGTGCATCAAATTGAGTATCAAGAACCAAGTATGATTGCAATTTCAGATGTGATTAGTAAATTATTGCTAAGGAGTCACAGATTCGTTAAGATTTATCAAAGATAAAATGCTAATTACATCATTTGTACTATATATCTCTGAAGAAGAAAATATAAAGCTTCAGTTTATACAAGTTGGTGATTTGACCCTATTTCCTCAGTTGTCATTTTTCATTGTCTTTCACTATTATCTAGAAGCCAGAACTGGATGACATGACAAGGTTTTGGCATCATAATTTAACTTTGCAATGTGTCCTCCATCATTTCCCATAGCACTATTTTTCCACTTTCTCGACATAGAAAGTGGTCTCTATAGGCTTACATTGGCATAATTTTGTTATTGCCTTGACACAGTAATATGGTCTCTACAGACTTTAAAATAAAATTTTGTCACTGCCTTAATATCATAATGTCCTTCAAAGAAGGATCTTTAGAAGTATCATATTTACCTAGTATAAGCAATATGGCCTTACTGTGAAATGGTAAGTAACTTTATCTTCCTGGGTAAGAGAAAACAGTGAATGTTTCTAGTGAAGTAAAAGAGGAATGTGAGTTAACAGTAAGAATTAGATATCTATGAACATTCCTACTTTTTAAAGCATTTAAAATATATCCCTGTCTTCAGAAACACTGATGTTATTTTCAAAAGCAAGATACTTAATATCCTAAAAATGAACTTATTTATGAAGTACTGTACATATAGAAACTATTTGGAAAGCAATTATATTATTCCTTCAATGATGAATTCAACCTATTTTCATTGTTTGTACCAAACACCCATTTCAGCTTTCCTGACTTCAGAAATTAGAGCAGTTTGCACTAGGAGTCCTGGTGGTACAGTGGTTAGAATGCTTATTGCAGGCTGACTCTGCCCACTGTCAGGAGTTTAATTTGGACTGGCTCAAGGTTGACTCAGCTTTCCATTCTTCCAAGGTTAGTAAAATAAGGACCCAAATTGTTGGGGGCAATATGGTAACTCTGTAACCACTTAGAAAGGAATGTAAAGCACTGTGAAGTGGTATATAAGTCTAAATACTGTATATACTCGAGTATAAGTCGACCCGAATATAAGCCGAGGCACCTAATTTAACCACAAAAAACTGGGAAAACTTATTGACTCGAGTATAAGTCGAGGGTGGGAAATGCAGCAGCTACTGGTAAATTTCAAAAATAAAAATAGATACCAATAAAAACTTTTACTAGGACAGTTGAGAATAAGTTTGATGTTCACAATTTCCTCTTTGAAAGAGACCAGTAAATAGGGAACAAGAAGATGAAGAAAAAGAAGTGTGTTTTTTCACACTTTTCACACTGCAGTGAACAAAAATGGCATCATAGGAACAGGCTTATTCTCAGCCCAAAGGTTTGTTTCTGATTTCTTCCCTGATTTAAGGGAAATTTGGGAAACAATCTCACTATCATGAAAGGTTTGATTGATTCACTAACCCAAAAGATGATGATGATGATGACAGTGGTAGGCAGGAGTCATTCTCTCCCTTGCAAGAAAAAACCAAGAGCCGTTCTTATGATATCTCTCTCTCTCTCTCTCTCCCCCCCCCAATAAAGTCAAACCCTTTCCAGCACGCGCGTGCGATCCGCCCCGCCCCTTTGCACCTTGCAAATGCAAAACCCCAGGGTTTTTGCATTTGCAAGGTGCAAAGCGGCGGGGGCGGATCGCGCGTGCGTGCTGGAAAGGGCTTTACTGTATTACGGGGAGAAAGAGAGAGAGGGAGAGATCATAAGAACGGCTCTTGCTTTTTTCTTGCAAGGGAGAGAGTGACTCCTGCCTCCCACTGTCATCAACATCTTCTTCTTTTGGGTTAGTGAATCAATTAATTTGGGAAATGATCTCACTATCAGAAAACAACGCGAGCTGCCACCACCACCTCCTCCTCCCCCTCCTCCCGAGTGGACTGAAAGCAGCTGGAGCTGAGGAAATGAAGCTGAGTGGAGCGACCTCGGCTCGCGTTGCTTTCTCAGCCTAGAGCTCAGAAAACAACGCAAGCTGCCTCCCCCTCCTCCTCCCCCTCCTCCCCCTCCTCCCGAGTGGACTGAAAGCAGCTGGAGCTGAGGAAATGAAGCTGAGTGGAGCGACTTTGGCTCGCGTTGCTTTCTCAGCCTAGAGCTCAGAAAACAATGCGAGCTGCCTCCACCTCCTCCTCCTCCCCCTCCTTCCGAGTGGACTGAAAGCAGCTGGAGCTGAGGAAATGAAGCTGAGTGGAGCCGAAGCAACCTCGGCTCGCATTGTTTTCTCAGCCTAAAGAAAGGGGAAGGGGGCTCATCTGGACCAAGGGTGAGTCTCCCCCTCAGTTTCCCCTGAAGGATCTTCTGTCGCTTTTGCCTTCTCCCTACATCTTCCCTCTGTTAAAATCCCCCCCACACACACACACACACTTATTTTCGGTTGGATAGATTTCGTGTCTGAGCATTCTCACATGGCGGTGGGTCTTCCCCCCAAAAAAAACAGTTAAAAAAAGAAAAAACAATATATCCTCAAGCAAGATCTTTTCTGCTTCCGATTACCCCCATGCTTAAAAGTTGCAAAGGAAACACGGAAGCAGGGAAGCGGCTCCCCAGCTTCGGAGCTCCACACCATTTTTTTTTCAGAGGGGAATCTGACTCGAGTATAAGCCGAGGGGTTTTTTTTCAGCACAAAAAATGTGCTGAAAAACTCGGCTTATACTTGAGTATATACGGTACTAATACTATTGTAAACCACAAAAAGAGTGCTGTTCAGCACTATGGAGCAATATATACACTAAGTCTAAGTGCTATTGCTATGTCTATAATATCATGAGTAAAAAATAGATACTGAATTGGGTAGGGTAAGATAGAATTTAAAGAGGGAATTTAAATTCATCTTTTCATTTATAACTTTACAATTACTTTTTAATATTGCAGAATGTTAAAAAAGTATACCAAATAAAAGTAAAGATGTTCCTTGTGTTTATTAGGTCCAGACATTTTTATATCACTGTGTAGATTTTTGAGAATTTTGCCAACTCATTTCTTTAAGAAAATCAGGAACATCAGTGATACATTTAAATTGGTTGCTTAATCATTGATTTCACCTCCAGAAGTGTTATTTGGCCTTTATACTCAGGTCAAAGGCCAAAACTATATAATTCTTCCATTCAAGTTTGATAGCAATTGTCTGGAGGAATATTTATTTGTTGTATCCTGCCTTTACTATTTTTATAGGTAATGGAAAGTGGGGAACATAAATATTATTCCCTCTTCCTCCTCCTATTTTCTATAGAACAACCAGTGGTGGGATTCAAAAATTTTTACTACAGGTTCTGTGGGCATGGCTTGGTGGGTGTGGCAGGGGAAAGATAAAATCTCCAGACAGAGGTAGTATTTGCCGGTTCTCCAAACTACTCAAAATTTCTGCTACTGGTTCTCCAGAACTGGTCAGAACCTGCTGAATATCACCTCTGAGAACAACTCTATGAATTGGGCTGAGATAACACAACAGGCCCAAAGTTCCCAAGCCAGCTTTTATACCTAAAGTGGGATTGGTACTTACAATCTCCTGGTTTTTAGGCTGGTGCCATAACTGTTAGATCAAACTGTCTCCAAATATAAATTTAGAATATAAATTTAACAAGAAATGCCCTTTTAAGTTTCAGCTTCTATGATTTAGCCAAAGTCAGCTGGCAATAAGATTGGACGCTAGAGATGTAATGGATTCAAGACTTAAAAGCCAGTCATATCATGTGTCCTTCTTATAAACCTGTTGTTTGTGTCCTTATTCACATAAGCAGTACATGTGGGGTAAGATACCGAGTAAAATTATTTTCTATCTTAGAGCAACAAAGCAAAATAAAAAGAGTGTACTTTCCCCTCATTACATGTATCATTTATTACTGCATGAAGTTGTTATATTTTGGTGAGTTTAGCATAGTAAGAAATCAATATTCTTCCAGATTCTGACACTGGACATAATCCATTAAGTGTAATTGCAATAGAACTTCCAAAAAACAAATTATTCTTAAATCAATTCCAAAAATGGAGAATATCTTCCAGTTCAACAATTCCTAACTTATTGTCAAATAATAGTGCACAAGATTTTTTATTTAGTAATTCCAATTAAGGATGGAACTTTTAGAATACAGTGCAATTAGAAATAAACAATCAATACTGCCATATGTTGTAATTAAATAGAACTCTATTCCATATAATATTAAACACACACACACACACACACAATTAAGCACATACACCTTTTCCAAACTCATTCCCACAATAGCACTGCTATGCATTCTGAAAATGGACTCTAGGCAAACTCATACTTTCTTAGATATATTTATCATGGGATCTTTGTGGTTAACTTAAATAATTTACCCTATGAACCTAGAAAGTAAACTCTGTTACATAGGAGTTATGGTGCATACATATGTCCAAATGGATTTTGATTCCAAGCAGATACACACATGCACACATCCCCAATATCCCATCCTGGATCTTGGCAACTATACCGTTTCCATATCTGGGAACTAGATTTGGTGCAGTTATTAATTCCAGTCCTTGTGAATGTCCCAAAATTTTGCAGTGCAGACAGGTGGAGATACCTGTAGTCAGATGTATGTATAGATATATACCCTTTGAACCACTTAAGCTGTAACTGTGTGGATTTCAGAAGCTATAGAGGAATATGTTTAAAGCATAACCTTCTTGGCAAATTAATATTAGGAAGTTTTAGAAAAGCAATTTTGCCTTTTTTGGAAAATACAGGAGGGTGGTAACATTGCAATGTGAGCTGTCCAATGCTCCCTGTACACTGTTGAATGCATTGCCCCCTCTGGTGGCCACATGAATAGTATCAGTGTGAATAAACAGTACATACAATGTAGTAGTGTACATGTGTAAACTACTCTAAGTGAACAAAGGTCCTGGACAGTTCAACTGAATTAGGTAAACAGAGACAAAAACCTCTTGTGAGATAAATGTAGGTTTTCACCAAAGATAAATACCTGTTCCTGATCATTAGTAAGCTCCTTATAAACGTAGACTATTTAGAATGTACTTATATGCAGAAAGTACTATTTATATAATGAACCAGAAAGTGAATTAGAATTGCTATTTATTAATATCTTAATGTAATTGTACATTAAGCCAGAAAGTTGTGATTTTAGCAGAGAATTGCTCAAAAGACTAAAATTGTAGGGCAAATAATTGGAACATCTAGGGTGATGCATTAAGCCAAGTTTAAAGTTTTAAATATAACATCATTGCCTAAGACATCCAAGCCATTTTCTAAAGTATGGACAGCACAGAGAAAATTTTTATTTATTTATTTTGATTTGTCCATCGCTTACAAGATAATAGGTAGAAGTATAAACATAATTATGAATACATGAAATGGATCCATATAAGAAAAATAAAAAGAAACAATAGGACAGGGACAGTAGGCATGTTGGTATGCTTATGCACACCCCTACAGACCTCTTGGGAAAGGGGTGAGGTCAATAGTAGACAGTCTAAACAAAATGACTGCAACTACTTTAAAGTTTTTCAATTTGAAAAGCAATTTCTCCTAAAAAGTACCGGTCGTCCTCAAATTATTCATTTAGAAACTATTTGCAGTTATGAAGAAAGTCCAGTCCCTGAACTTAAGATTGATCCCCGTACTTATAATGATTGAAGCATTTCCCATGACCACATGATCAAAACTCAGGCACTTGCCAACCAGCATGTTTTTTCAATGGTTGCAGCATACCGGGGGTCGTATGATTGCCACCTGCAAGTTTCCCAGCCACTTTCCAACAAAGTCAATGGGAAAAGCTGAATTCATTTAATGATCACTTGATTCATCTAACAACTGCGAAACAGATGGTAAAATTGGATATGATTCATTTTATGAATGCCTTGCTTAGTGAGAGAAGTTACAATCACAATTGTAGTCATAAATCAAGGATCATTTAAGACCATAATCTCAACTATTCCTCCCCACCAAAATTGTTTCAGTTCTGAAGGGGTGCTTCTATCCTGTCTTGTCCCTTGAGGTTGACTTGTGTAAGTTGGGGGTTTGTGTTTTGCTAGCAGTCTTTGAAGTATGTATTTATTAAATTTGTTTGCCGTCCATTTCCCCACGTGGTGACAAGTTTATTGCCAATGGGACTGGTTCCCCTATTTCTGATAAATTTTATTTGGGTTAGTAGTGCACTTATTTAGGATAAGCAGATGAGTTATCAAGTCCTGGACCCCAAATGGTAACATAAGTTGAACTTCTTCTTGTAAAGCATTGGAAGTTAATCAGAGCTTGTAGCTACCTAAAGGCCATGTTGTATCTTGGACCTTCTGCTGATATAAATATAATCTTTCTGCCTGCTGTGCTGGAAGGCAGTTTTAACAGAACCCCTTCAAGCAGCACTGCCCTTTGTTCCACAGATGTCATTAAAAAGATTGGGCATAGTGCTATACTGCCATTTTGGAGGGAAATCTATGCAGAAAACTTATTATGCTCTGTTAGCAAACATTTGAAGCTACCCAGGTGAATTTCTGTGCATCTTGTACTTGGAGACAGTCATCCTACTATTACTTATAAAATAGCAATGTTATATGCGACAGCATATAGAGCAGGGATTGCCAACCTTTTGGACCACCAAACTCATACTTTTAAATCCCGCAGACCACTAAAATGAATTTTGACTGACAGTGGCTTGCTGATGTTTTCCCAGGGTCTCTGCAGAAAGCAGCAAAGACCCTGGGAAAATCCCAAAAAAGTCTGCAGGAAAATTCCCCACCCTGTTTTCCTACCAATCAATCATTCTTTATTTGAGATTGCAGGATACCGTCTCCAGCTCCATTCTCAGGGAGGGTGAGAGAGAGAGAGAGAAAGACTTTTGGCTTCATGCAAGGAAAACAGCAGAAGCAGCAGAAGTCTTTCTTTCTTTTCCCCAAACTCCACCGGAATTGAGTCTTTGTTGGCACAGCCTCCTGGATTCCTGCTTTGCAGCGTCCCAAAGACTCATTTATGGTGGAGTTTGTGGAGTTTGCTGCTTTCCTTGTATACAGCCAAAAGCAGAAGAAAGAAGCAGAAAGAAGCAGCCCAGTGGCCAGCTGGAGCACATGGGGCATGTAGGGCAAGTTCTCCCTCTGCTCTTTACCCCCTCCCCTCACTACCTCATGTTGTTCGCAATGCAAGCGACACAAGCCTTGTGTTCCGCGGGTTGTGTGGGTGGTGCAGCCTTGTGTTCCTGCACAGCATGGATTAATTGCTTTGGGGGGTGGTTTGCGGGTGACATTTCTCTGCAACCAGTGATATAGAGTATGTATATAATAAGAGACATCATTAGTGATACTGGTAATCCATCTCTTTCAGTAGTTGTGGTTTTAGATTACTATTTGTTTTATTACACATTGTTTTATTGTCCCAATATTTTCTTGCTCATAGGCTAGTTTTGGTCTTGGGCCATTCATTTAAAAGGATGCTGGAAGAATGGCAAGCGAGGCTTTCTCCATCTGATAACAAATTCATAGCCTTGTAACAATGTAATTAACAGCATGTTTAAACATTAGGAGGTAGTCTATTGGGGCAGTGGGTATGGAAAGCATCAGCTCGTCCCAGAGGTACTTTTTCAAGAGGCAACTGGACTTTCTTTTTTTTCTTTGAAGACATTTTGCTTCTCATTCAAGTAGCTTCTTCAACTCTGACTGGGTGGTGGGGAATTGAAGGATTTATATTCCATGCAAGTAGCTGGTCATTTGCATTATTTTAGAGAGCCATTGAGGCCATTTAGTGCAAATGGATGTGGAGATTTCTTGGAACTGCTGCAACTGCTTCTTTCTATGGTTTGGATGTATGTTTCACAACAGCTCGAGTAGCCCAAACACATCATGTTTCCCAATGACAGGGCATTAAAATCTGTACTTCCTATATGGGTAAGCTTTGAAGCGGGTTGTGCCATTTCAGCTTAAGCTTGTGTCTTCCTAGGCATTTGTCCCTGACATATAGGTTGACAAAAACCTTACTGCTAATTTTTTTTATGGACATGAACTACATACAGAACCAAATGGGAACAAAAACTGCATCTATCAATCTGTAGCAGTAAAGGGTTCTGCCTCTGCTTTGTCATATCAATAAGAAAGAACAATTTTGTGTTGATAAAAATGACTTGATTTATAGGCATAGCTAGAGTCACTTGACAGTGAGATGGGCAACACAGATAACAATAACAACAATAACAACAACAATGACATCATCATCATCATCATCATAGACTCTGGCATAAATCAGTGCAACTGGTTCCAGTGGTACTAGGCACACTTGGTGCTGTGCCTAAAGACCTGGCAAGCACTTGAAAACAATTGGTGCTGAAAAGATCACCATTAGTCAGCTGCAGAAGGCCACCTTACTGGGATCTGCTCATATAATCTGCTGATACATCACGCAGTTCCTAAATGGTTGGGAAGTGTTCAACTAGTGATTTGTGATACAAAACCCAGCATAGTTATCTCGTTTGCTGTGTACACTGTCATTTTTTGTGAATAATAATAATAATAATAACAACAACACAACAACAGCAACAACAACAACAACAATTTAAATCTTTTAGGTTTCTCGCCAAAAAGTTCCATCCAACCTTATAAGCATACCACATATTCAAAGCCTTTCCTACATTGTTAGCTGGAGATAATTTGTATTTGATAATTTTCTGAATTATTGTTCTTGTATTATTTTTGTATGATTTTTATATCATATAACAGTATGACATCTTTATTTAGATTTATTGTATGCCATCACCACCATGGATTCATTTGAAAAATGGTGTTTTAAGAAACAAACAAGCTTCTATTCCAAAGATGAGAAGAAAATTCAAAGTAGTATGCCCCTTTGAATCTTTATTCATATAGTAAGAATGATCTGTCCCATATAAAGGCAGCAAATTTAATATGAAACAGAGTCTGCTAGCTGATTCTATTGCCATGTGAATTATGTACAGAACTGAAACTGTTTATTATATAACAGTAGGTTAAAATACAACTTCTCTAAAAGTTATAGATTTATTCCAGATATTTGTCAACAGAACGATTTCTTTATTAATTAAAATGATCATGGTTTTACAGATGAAATTAGCATTCTATAGAAGTTGGAGTAATCTCATCACAATAAAATAATAAAGAATAACTTACCAATAGCATCAGGATTTTACTGGTTCCAATGGCCCAGTTTTTTCTCCCTTATGATTGTAATTATAAACCTCATGCATTTTAAGGAATAGATGCAGGTAATATGGAAATGTGCCTATCTACATGACCAAAATAATGTAGGTGAAGGTAATATGGAAATGATCATTAAACAATCGACTTGCAATAAGTGTGTAAGAGAATGAGTCATGTTTTCATGGATTCCCATGTGGTCAGACATAAAGAGTTCTTGGTTGTTGTAAAACATTTGCCAGAATTGTACAATATAGTTTTTGCAAGCAAAACTTCTCCAGAAAAAGATGGTTCTATAATAAAATAGATTTTCTTGCTGTATTCTGTTCATTAGAAATGGTTCATATTCTGAACAATCCAGGCCTCAAAGAAATCAAGTCAATCAGATTGGCATTATATTTTGGTCTATTATCTTGCAATGGCAAGTATAGCAAACTATCTTTACTTAGCTTTGTCTCTTTAAACATTATAACTGTTCCCCCTTATACTCTGACTAGTTACTTGTCTGTTATTATATTGTTTATAGTTATCAAGCTGATATTTGCTTTCAGGCAATTGAATCCAAAATCTAACCAAACTGTTATGATCAGGAAGATCTGCTTCAGTGACACCAACAGACAGGAAAAATAAAATAAATTAATAAAATAAAACCCAAATGATGATGCTTAGTGATGAGGGAATGGTGATGAGACTTGTAAAGGCATGATTCTGAACTAACATTGTGTGTTATTTTCTTGATGCATGTCAAAGTTATAAGTATGCTGCAAAGACTATTGTTATGATGTTATTTTTCCATTCAGAGGGAGAGCACTTGGTGCAACTGTTGGTTTTCAATGCAAATCCATGCTGCAGTTTGTGCTGCCCAAAGTTGCTAACACACTGCAGGTGAATATTTCAGTTTTCAGAACAGACAAGATTTTTTACTTGGAGGTATTAATCTAATTTGATGACATTTTCTTCTTCTTCTTGGCTTCTTGCTTTTGACAAAAGATTGTAGAACTGAAACACACCATGAAACCATTGGTAAGAGTAACACAAGAAAGCATATAGCAGTGTCAGTCAATATACTTTGCTTAACATATCTAAATATATATCCAAATAATCTCAATCATATATGAAATAAAAAATGGCACTTAGGTCTTAGGAAGCAAATGTAGTAATATAATGTTTTGTTTTGTTTTCTAATTTTCTCTCATTGTTTGCGATTACATTTTTATAAAGTTATTTGTCTTAAATTTTCAGATTAGGAGTCTTATAGGCATATTTGATTTGACTTGTTATATTCACTACAACAGATACTGGCCAAACAAAAAACAAAAAACCACCAGAACTACAGTATCAGGACAAATATTAAACCTTTTCAAATTAGGAGTAAAAAAAAATCTTTTAACTCTCTCCATGTCTTCTTCTCCGCCTCAGTTCTTTCCTCTTTCTGTTCTGAATGCCATGTTAGAGTAGATCCTGCTTAGCCTCCAATCAACATTTCAAGCACTGGGATCATGTTTGATATTGTCAGATGGCCTGGAAAATTAAAAACCCAATTAAAGGCTCAGCACGCGGGTCAGCTCTTCTGCATATCAAAAGGCTTCCTCTGGCTATTCTGTTCAAATTGTATCTGTTAACAGCTCACTTTGCAGAAAGTGAAATAGCACAGCATTTATGAGTAATAAGTACCTTCCAGCTGATACATTTCAAACATAAACCACTTTCATGGCCCCGGCAAAAAGTACAAGTCATAATCAAATTGTCAATTTTTTCCTGTGAGATGCATAGATCTATTGTAACTGTGATTGTTAAAGAAGGAAATGCATTTTATTCACATGTTGGGAAAAAAGGATGCACAATTTCCCTACAATTAAAGATTTTTTTGTCACATTTTTACTGCCTTTCCTTTACATTTCTAAATAGTTACTATAATTGATTTTCGGGTTGCATTCAATTTTTTTTCTTTTTGTAGAAGAATCATTTATAGTTTTTATGTAGTGGAAGAAATGGTTGAAGTGAATAGCATTTTTGTTTAGCTGGGGTATTAATGTTCACCCAAATGTTTATAATGTGAATGTGCAAAGCACTAAAAGCTTTCGAGCGAAATGCAAATTAGCAGAGCACTCAAATGACATTTTTCGAAGGAGTTTTCATCTGTCAATGTGGCATAATATTAAGTCAAACCGAAGTCACTACTTCCACTACTGGCCATTGGAAGAAAAAAAATGTGTAAGATACTAGGCTTCACAGAAGAGAAAACAAACTATATAAATATTTTTCATCATATTATATTAACCAAGCAGCTGCTTCAAGATTCTACAAGTTAGCATCTAATGTATCCCTTTACAATATGTTTTGAGTATATGCAGTGTCAAAAATCTAAATTCCTGGGTTTTACATAATGCGTTAAGGTCCACATATGAGATCAGAAAGATTTTTTTCTCAAAGCCGTGTCATGTGATGTAATAGCAGAAGCCCTGCTCAAAAGGGGAGGGAAAGGAATTCCAGGAAATGTTATTATTGATAATGAAGAAAACCATTCCTTTAAAACAGAGATATATATTTTTTAATTTAAGATTTTAGCCTAGGAGGCAATTGTGTTTTTTCCAAATAAAGGGTCTTTTGATGAAGCAATTAATATTAAAAATTCAGAATAGAAGTAATTGACATCTAGCAGCATTAGATCAACATATTAAACTTAAAGTTTCTTATGCTGAAGATGCTATAATGGAATCTGAAAACAGACATTTTCTTGCCTTTTCTACCTTTCTTTAACAAGATTTACTTTTTCGACAGTAGTTATTTTTGTTCTGGTTTGACTGGTGTAAAGCAGTTAAATGTTGCTTTTAATTTAATTTTATGTTAGCACTTTATGACTTAATTATAGTTTATTATTTTGGAATGTTTTCAGATTTGACTCCCAAGGTCCTTCAGTCTGAACAGTGGTATGCTTGTTTGGGTGGAAGTAAATCTCTATTGGAGCTTCTCTACAATTAAGCCTATTTAGATTGTAACCTTGCAGCCCAACCCTATACATATTTGTCTAGAGGCAATGACATCCACAACAGGAGGGATCCAGTGTCATACCTTGAAAAACAGACATATCTAAAATGTTTCCCTGATGCAGAGGCTGGTTGGAAATGGACATAAAATAAGCTATCCCCAATGTTGTTTGATGAAATCTTTGTAATGCATCAGAGCCCATGTGTATTCACACAGATATCTGGATTGCAAACTTACCTGCTCTCATGATATTTTCATATTGTTTCTAAAGACGTTTTCACTATGGCTCCAAAACAAACAGAGGCCCCCTTTCATTTTTTCCTCATTATGTCTCAAACTTTTGAATGTTTAATAGTGCAAATATTCCTCATCATTTGGGACCATTTCAAGAAAAAGACAAGAGTGATTAAAAAACAAAAGGCAAACATTTCCAGATTGCTTATCCCTGATATCTTGATATAGTACCAGATACAGCTCACTCCTAATGTGATGGAACAATTGTGATTTTCTGTTTTATACCTTTTTTTCAACAATAACACCACAATATGTTGACTGTAACATTTCATCATGGCAACTTTGGGATTAATGGAATTGCTGACAAACCCCTTTGCCAATGTGCCATTCACAGGTGCCATCATAATGACACCCAGAGAGGCTCTAACTTCTTCACATTGAAGGCTAATTTATTGCATATTAATAGGCACTTTAAAATAATTACAGCTTTTATGTATTTATTATTTATTTATTGCTTTCTTTCTGGAAAACAGTTCTGTTCTCCTGAAAGTTTCACACTTCCTATAGAAAAGAAAACCAGGATTCCCTTTTATTATTATTTTCTCTCCCTCTCTCCCAGAGAAACGATGTATAATAATATGTCAGTAAAGATTGAGCAATTTTGAGTAGTGATGGGTGAAAAGGACATTATGTTCTTTTTTTCTTGTCATGGTCGGTATTTTTCTGTCAGTTGGCAAAGGCTGCACTCAGCAAGCAGAAGCGAAAGACCCAGGCTGAGAGATGTGAGCTGACAACTAACCTGACAGGTCAGAAGATGACTGCAGAATTAGCCTTCCTTTAATTCTCACTAAAATTCACAGCTTTTGATGAGGAAATGGGAAAAAGAAATTTTCTTACACATTTTCTTTCCATTTTATGTGCAGATTATACATATTCTGCTTCCATTAACAGGATGGAGATTGTTCTTTATGCAGCTCTATATTTAAGGGCAAAGGACCGCAAGGGTGACAAGAATGACCCCTCTCTCCTATCTTATGATCACTGCCAGTTTGACATGACACTAATTAGACTGCCTTAATCTAAACCCAGTTAGTTCTGCATGCTTGCAGCAAAACCTGAACATAAATTGCCTTGGGCCTTTGTCTACACACACACATACACACACACACACAAATACACATTTTATCTTCCATAATCCAATCACAATATCCTTAATGCAGGAGTGCACCCAGAATGCTAATGTTCTTTTCCTAAATTTGCCATTGCATCTGATGATATAATAAATGAACAAACCAATAGATTTCAGAGAATTTCAAAATCGTTTCCTATCCATGACTTAAAAAAAATAAGAGGAACTAAATCTTTTGGGAGGTGAATGTAATAGAAACTTGAAACAGGGCTCAAGCAACAATGTTAAAGCAATGAGCACAAAACTTTTTAAATGGCCAATGATTAGAAACAAATGTTAGTTTAAAAGGGTATATCCCGCCATGGAATGAGATCAATGTAAACAAAGAGAATAAAAAAGTTTGCAAAAATACTCAGAGGGCTCATCATCTAACAGAGGTTAGTTGTGCTTTAAATGTATTAGTAGAAATTAGCTCAAGCATTTCTAACTTTCTCAACAGAGCTTTGAGGATTGAACTGTCATTTATAAAATCAAATTATCTAGATTTGCTGCACTTCGTATTATATCTTGGTTTACTTTGAATGCTCTCCTGGGTTTATTCATTCTATCAGGCAGCAACAGTGGGAAGTGGGAAGAAGCACTGTACACTCATCTTTGTTAAAAGTTCAGTTTCAATAGGATTCTTTAGTCCCAGAATTATTTCCTGTCCAGTTTTACTCCAATTCTTCTTTCATATCCTTTGTTTCCCCTTTTTATTATATCTTTTAGTCAGGCAGCCTTTGGTAAGGAACTAATGTTTTCACTGGCTATATACAAGCTGTTCTAGGTATCTTTTTGATTATGGAGAAGAATTAAAAATATGCAATAAAAATATTCAGTACACATTCATCCAACTTTTTGGTTAATTGCTTTTGATCACCTGAGACCAACTTGGTATATATAATTTGAAGTTGATAATGTTAGGGGTTAGCTAAATTTTAATTAAATCAGCCCTTCACATCCAAGTAGAATTGCAGGTTTTAAAACAGATCATAGTTTAGATAGAGTTCATATAGCCTTTATACAAAAATATGGTGTATTCCTGTACACTTTATAGAGAACATTTTCATACAAATAAATATTGAGGGGAGATGCCAGGCAGATTGCCTGTTTGTACATTTCCAACATGATGTGCTTTATGAAAGTACATGCACAACTCATTATATTGTTCATTATAGTTAAAAAACTATAGTATGGAACCATCTCAGAGTTTTCAAGAGATAAACCTGACGTGCACAACCCCTACCTACTTACTAATGATTTATCACAGTCATTATTAATATATTTCAAGCCTATTTTGAAATAATTATGATTTAGCATACACATGGGCTTGCAATATTTATTAACATTTTTCACAATAAAATATGACTTAAATATATTCAGATACCAATGTCTAGGCCAGTGGTCACCAACCAGGGAGCCGGGGACCACTGGTGGTCCACAAGAAAATTTTGGTGGTCTGCAGAGAAATGTCATCCCCAAAGCACTCCCCAAAGCAATTAATCCAGGCTACACTGCCCCAATGGCCCATGGGAACACAAGGCTTGCATCACTTGCATTGCAAACAACATGAGGTAGTGAAGGGAAAGGGAAAGGGCGAAGGGGAACTTGCCCCACTTGCACCACGTGCGTTGCCTGGCCACGGGCTGCTTCTTTCCACTTCTTTCTTCTATTGCTTTTGGCTGCATGCAAGGAAAGCAGCAAAAGTCTTTCTTTCTCTCCCCCAAACTTCACCATAAATGAGTCTTTGGGATCCTGCAAGGCATCCTGCTCCAAAAGGTTGTGCCAGTGCAACAAGTCTCACAAAGGCTCATTTCTGGTAGAGTTTGGGGAAGAGAAAAAAAGACTTCTGCTGCTTTCCTTGCATGAAACCAAAAGTCTCTCTCTCTCTCTCTCTCTCTCTCCCTCCCTCCCTCCCTCCCCCCCTCTCTCCCCCTGAGAATGGAGCTGGAGAAGGTATCCTGCAATCCCAAATAAAGAATGATCGATCGGTAGGAAAACAGGATAGGGAATTTTCTTGCAGACTTTTTTGGGGATTTTCCCAGAGTTTCTGGTCCATGGGATTTAAAATTATGAGTTTGGTGGTCCCTGAGGTCCAAAAGGTTGGCGACCCCTGGTCTAGGCCATCTGACCATTGAATCACAGTATCATTTATATGAAAAAAAAATCAGATATTAGACTGGTATATGCCCTCATCTTACAGCTGGTCACAATGTGATCTACAGTTGAAAAAAATATTTGAAAATTCTCTTTTTGAAACAAGATATCACTTCACTTTCCTTACCAAGAGACTGAGGGATGTGATGATTAGGTATCAGTTGTATAAATACTTAATTGAAATCCGATGCAATTATTGATTGCAATCCAATGGCTTTGATGCTTTCTTTATCTCTTGATTTTGACTGCCATCATATCTTAATTTTCATTGTTTTTCAGCCTACATTGTTCCCCCATAAGCAAAATACTTCTGAATATAAGAAACCAAATATTGGGAGGAAAGAATTTGCATGAGCTTTTTTCCCTGGTTTTTCAAGAATACTGTATACATTCAGCCATGTGAACACTTTCATCAAAGGTATTATTCTCAGAAAAAGGTTTGCTGTACTATCTCATCTGCTCTTTGTGATGTTGACTTATGAATCTACCAGGATAAAACAAAGTCCTTAATTGAGGTCCAGAGTGAACTGTTTTTCTTGAACATTCATATGCTTCTTGATGCAATTAGCAGCAACAAGAAGGTACATTGTTCTTCAAGGCAGCCTTAGAGGAATTGTAAAATGTGAAGAAATATTGGTAAATTATTTGTGTGAAAGGGAGGCTTTGAGGAATATTATGCAACATGAAAGATGGTGAAGTAACTGAGAACTATCCATAAGGCTAAGTGGCTCCTGATGATTATTTTGCAGATGAATTGTTCTGAGCATAAAATGATCTCTCTCTCTCTCTCTCTCTCTCTCTCTCTCTCTCTCTCTCTCTCTCTCTCTCTCTCTCTCTCTCACACACACACACACACACACACACACACACACAGAGAGAGAGAGAGAGAGAGAGAGAAATGTTAAAAAATCATAAGAATTTAGATCAGATAGAGAATCAACATCAGTTGCCACAAGCACATATTTTTATACACATATGAATTAAATTGCACAAATGTAGAAGAGACAAGTTTTGATTTGTGTACCGAAGAGACAGAGTATAATTTGAAGTAAACCAAACCATGTCTTAGAATGTATTGCAAAGTCTTAAATTCTTCACTGCACTACTGACAGCTAGCTTTCAGAATTCTAGAAATGCCCCCTGCTGTTGGCACTAATTGGTGGGAAAAGTAGGTTCTGTGTCAACAGCACCTAATTGTTTGATGGGAAGAGCAAACCTTCACAACTATATACACCATATCACTATATCACATCACTCTTTGCTTCCAGAGATTTACAAGAAGGTGCTATATTGTGACATGGTTAATTGTAACTAAGTATGTAAGTTATGGTACCTCCATATGTCTTATTTATCACAGAAATGTACTATATACAAGAGGCTTTCTAAGTGGGACTGCAGGACATTAAACCACAGAGCTTCATCCTAAATAAGTAGCATATGATAAAAGTGGATATTATGCAGATTTTTTGAATCTGCGCCTTCAGAAAGATATTATTTGGACCATAATGCATTCTGTCATGTGAAATAAAATGCAGGGAACGTTTACATTTCTCTCACTCACTGAGCTTCTATTACACATCTTGCATTTCTTTTCACATCAGTAAACATCTTTTAAAACATTATCTTTGTGCTTGCCTCTCTCGATAGCAAATGACATTCAATAAATAAAATTATTTATGATAAATAATGTTAGTCTTACAAAGATATAAAGATATAAGCTTCAGGAGTGATTAGTTTAAGACAAATACATTTAACAAGGTGCACACACATGTTGAAAGTATATTCATTGGCCAGCAACCATTCACAATTCCATAATGATTCAAAATACCTTTTTATACAGTTGCTTTCTCTGCTTCATTTTCTACTGAATCAGACAATCATGGAGCAGAATCTCAACCCATTAGCTGCATGAGGAAGATTGTCTATAAGGGTTTGGCCTTTGATTGAAAATCAATAAAATATGTAGGAGGTATGACTGTTGCCCTGTGATGTACCATTTTGCCCAGTTAAGATCATGACAATGGAAGTTTTAGAATTATATAAAGACATCACACATTCTTATGCAGGCTAGAAAATTAAACAGAATCTTGTAAAATTTTGGCTACAAGATAGACATGCACAGCTTTTATTATTTAATATTTCCTGAAATAATATTTAATGTTATTAAACTAGATAAAGCCAAAAGAACAGGGATACAGGCAATGCCAGCACAACAGGAACTGGACACTACATACTACAAAGCTCATGCTCTGGGACACAGCAAACTGAAATGGATTAGAATGGGTCAAATCACATTGTTAAATGTTCCATGTCCCTTTTTTGGAAAATGCACTTATTGTGTTTCCAAAGATATCTTCATTGTAGCATGGCCTGGAATTGGTTCAAGGCTAGAGACATCAAACTATAATCCCAAGTGGCAAGAAAAATGACTTATATGTGTGCAATACCATCTGTTTATATTACAACTTGGGAATGGAATCATGGAAATTAGATGGGTACTGTCCAAGAAAAATATCATAAATATTAACCCAATTCAGTTTTAAAAACTTTTGCAGCAATTCATTATTCAAAAATTGATACTTTTTGTCAAGTAAGCATGCCATAACCTGACATGGCTATCAGATGTAAATATGATTAATAATGGATAATTTATAATTTATATGTTACTTAACTTTAAAACAGCAATACAACATATTTATTGAAGGTACTACCAAATGAAAGTTACTTCCAGGAGATTCATTGTGTTATTCATACGGTTTAAATTCAGCTAGAAATGTCCCTTCTTTTCCTCTATTAATATTTGTAATTTATTTTTAAAATCATGTACATTCTTCTAGATATTTGCTACCTAACAACCCAATCTCCATTATTTTTTCCTAACTATGAATATGAATAGTACTTCATCTCAATCATGAATGTAAATATTTTAGTAATCAATATGTTATATAAATTAGGCATAATTAAATATAAGCATTTAACTCTTTCTGTGCATTTGCTATTTAGTAAGCTTATTAATGCATTTGCTATTTAGTAAGCTTATTAATGCATAATGTTTCTAACATTAGAAAATTGAGTAATATTTTGTTTACAAGAAAGCAGGATATTTAAAATAGTCAGTTGGAATGTAAATGGATCCAGATTTTTTTTTTTTTAAAGAGGGGGTCATAATTTTGCAACAAATTGGAAAACTTAGAACCTAGTGTGTGTGTGTTTTTGCAATAAATATATTCTAGCTAATGAACATCTCTTTTTGAAGTCTAGTGTTGGCTTGAACAAATCTAAATTCCTGGATACTGGTTGGAGAGCAACCATCCTGGATGGGAGGATGGCTCAAGAGAGGGATCAGTCTGGACTTCTTACATAAACAAGAGGTCCAGATCAGATCCCCCTTGAACTACCTTAGTGTGGTCTTTCCCAGGCAAATGCTGCCAATTAACAAACATTGCAATTCATATAGTGTAATTTTTAACAAAGTATTAGCCTTTGATATATGAAATATATATATTCCTACCAAGTTATTTTTTTCAGAAAGTTACTCAGCATGCTTAACTACAATATATAAAATAACAGGTGACAGCTTTTACTTGTACATTCTGGCAAATTTCCCATCTTATACTTTAGCAAGAGTTCTATGATACTATAAAGATTAATCCTAGTGCAGGAAGGTTATCAGTTCAGTACAGAATAATCCTTACAATATAGCCAAGGTTTGTTTTAGACAGAGTGGGAATTGTGGAATTAAAAAAATAAATAAAACAAAACTCTCTCTTTGATTCCAATAGGAAGTAGGTTGAAAAGCATGAGCTATGAAAACATGAGCATGAATTTGACCCAAATTCAAATTACAGCATTTAAAGTTTGGTCTACTGATTAAGGTACCAGGCTATCAATTGGGAGACCATGAACTCAAGTCACTTTCTCATCCCAATCCATCTTACAGGATTGCTGCTGTGGGGAAAATAAGAGGAGGAAGGTATGTTGGATGTGTTCACTGCCTTGAATTATTTGTAATAATAATAAATGTGAGATATAAACAAACAAATAAATAAATTCACCTTCAATGTTGAAAAAATGTCACCAGTAGAACATCAATGGTCAATGAGTTTTCCAAGTCAAGGATCCTGTATTCTGTATTCTGTATGGTTTAGAGATCTGATCTGGGTTGGTTTGATTCATATGTTCTGCTACTATTTAAATTTATATCATTAGCTTTCTGCAAACAATTTCTACCCGCTCAAAAACAATGGAGGCTGGAAGAAATTGCGAACATGGGAATGTGTGTCTATGACCAGACAGTATTGGCCTAAGTCACGGGTCTTCAAAGTTTGACTTGTGGACTTCAACTCCCAGAAATCCTCCTCTGCTCATGTTAGCTCAGGAATTCTGAGAGTTGAAGTCCACAAGTCTTAAACAGGCCAAGTTTGAAGACTTTTGGCCTAACTACTCAGTATTGGTTATTAATAACCATACAGAGTATGCTTCGTGGTTGTAGATATAACCCAGTGAGATATCTCTTGATGCAAGTAGCTTGTCCTTTGTGTACTATGAATCTAAAAATCTTGATGAACAGGTTTATGCCCATATGGTCAGTAGTTTTGGAGATAATTGTGAATGGAATTCAAGGGTTGTATTTGGATTGTTTGTGGTAATATAATGACACTAAGCTTATGACACACTTAACTCCACCCCCAGCTCTGCATAATCTGTTCCTATACTATGCTTATTATTTATCTTGGTCAATTTTTAATTTTATCTTTCATTGTTAGACACTTACGATTTGAGATTAAATAATCCTAAATACCCCGGCAATCCATTGCTATAGCAGCACTGGAAATATGAAGGCAAAATATATATTGCTTTACCTCCTCCTCCATAAAATCAACATTTTTAATCCCCAATAGGATTATTCATTCATTCTAAAAGTGCATGCATTTAATGGAGATCTCTATTGTCATCACAGCCATTGGGTGTAAAGTTTTGTCAGGTTCTGCAGATGTGTTGAACTGCTGCATGAACATTCATCCCACCAAAGGACACTCTGATAGTACTCTTCAAAAAAAAAAAAAATTACAGACAAAGGGAGAATAGAGTCAGACCAAGATTTACACCTGATTTGTGTTATAGTAATCTTAGAAATTAAGAAGTGTATCCTTGCATTTCATTAAATTCCAGCTAATGAGATAACTGTCTTTTCCAAGGAGAGAGTGATGAAGTACTCATGCCATCAAGCATAAATTAAAGCTGCAAGGTTAAACACTGGAACTAACTCATGTTTCAACAAAGGGCCCTACCAGCAGTTAAATTAACTGACATAAATACCATAAAATCTGTCTTTATTTTAATCTCAGATGATGCTTCTTTTACACCCCTGCTTTCAGTTTGTATAACTCATTTTTGCACATTAGTGCATGCACCATTTGCCATTTAAAGAATCAGCTACAACTGGGGGGGGGGGATGAGGAATCAGGTACCGAGGGGAAAAAATCATTGGATACCCCTGTCCATACTCCCTATTGCCAGCACTCTTGCTTTTTTTTAAATGCAACAGTAGACAACTGCACTTCAAAAAAAAGGATAATTAAGAGAAAGGCAGACCCAAGAAGTCTACTTTTTTCAGGGAGTTTGATAGACATTTTGAAAAAAAATGATAAAGAAAACCTGTGGTGATAATAGGTTTGATATATATATTCTGGCAAAAATTATATCACATTAATGAGGTAGCTTAAAGGGCTCATGCATTTTGTAGGAGGCATTTCAATGTATTAGTATAATTAGCAGTGATGAGAAAACTGTTTGGGACTGAATTACCTCTCATGAGTTCATTTGAGCTATATGAAATTACACCATGCAAGAAGGAAAATTATGGAGCCATCCAGAGAGAGTTCATGCCTGATTTGATCATAGCCACTAATTGGATGATCATTTTCCTAAAGCTTTTCAAATGGTTGACAGCTTTCTGCCCCCCCCCCCTCTTTCTCTCTCTTCCCCTCGCTCTCTTTTAATGGACTGGGTCTTTATTTCTTGTTCTAAGAACCAAACATATGCTGGTGTGCAATTTTGGTATTTCTACAGAGACCTACAGGTGTAATTGTCACAATCTGAGCAACCTTTGTCCCTTAATTAGCTGCTTTTGGGGAACCCCTAATGAGAGTTGCTGTTCTTGTTAACAGTCTTAGAGAATACCTGATGGGTAAAACTCTCTAAAGTCTGAGTCATGTCAGCAGACACCATATGACAGCAATTTAATGAAGTTAAAAACTGCCCTGATGCAGATTGCTGGAGTAACATTTGCGTTGTACAGCGTATGATTCCTGTTAGTCTGTTTTTTAAAACACACACACCTATACATGCATAGACACAAATGGGGTATTCCAGTGATGGGTAACAAGAAAGGTGAAAGATATAGGAAGCAGAGTTTATTAGTAGAAATATTAAAATAACTATTTTTCTGCTTCCTAATTATCAACATTATACAGGGAATTGTAACTGCAGTTGTCATCCTTTCATTTAAAATTTTAATTCAATTTAATGTATTCAACTTAGGCACAACATATGTAAAACTCTGTATGTTAAATATTAGTATAATTTTCTACTCTACATAGAGTATTTATTTATATACATACTTTTTCAAATATTTGGAAAATTACTTCATCATGTTTCATTTTATAAGAGAGAGAAAAAAATATTTCTTTCCTTCATCATAGGCAGATTACAACTAGATTCTGGGTTGGTGTCATTTTGAGTGGAAATCATTATGACTTAAAAATAGTACTTTCACAAAAAGTGAGTTTGACCCAGAAAAAAACAGAAAAATCACTTTAGAAAACTAAGTGCTCTCCATTTTTTTTCCTGAAGAGAAAGATGCAGCATTAAAGCAAAGTGAGGCTTCTCAGCTATAAAATCCATTTCTATTAAAGATATTCTGTTGCAGAGACTGAAAAGGTTTAAGAACTTTGAACATTGGTTCATTCTTTTGCACTATCTACAATTTCCAGCAACGAAAGAAAGAAGAAAGAAAGAAAGAAAGAAAGAAAGAAAGAAAGAAAGAAAGAAAGAAAGAAAGAAAGGAAGGAAGGAAGGAAGGAAGGAAGGAAGGAAGGAAGGAAGGAAGGAAGGAAGGAAGGAAGGAAGGAAGGAAGGAAGGAAAAGGAAAGGAAAAGAACAGAAAAAATACCCTTGGAACACCATACTTCAAGTAAAGTTTTTTCATATTCTTGATCATGTCCTTTGGGGAAAAAAACAGAAGAATCTTAAGTGGACAAAAAAGGGAAAAAAATGAAAGAGTGGAAGTTGTTGCTGGAAGAATGGTGTAAAGAATGATAGCCTGGGGTGAAAATAATGATGAATGTGTTCTTAAAGAGTAAAGTTGTAATAGGAAGGGTTCACTGAAATGCAAAACTAATTAACGGACCTGAATGCATATTGTCTAGCAACTGGGCAGAATCTTTTCCCCCTTCCTCCTCCTCCTCCTCCTCCTTCAGGGGATGTGGATGAGAATTATAATAACAATGTTCAGTGGTAGGGTTTTGATGCTCTAGTCTAGAAACTCTGACCAATTTGTTTTGCTGCTTGGGGGATTTTGTGAACTCTACCTCTCCTGCAGTCTCACTGCTATAATTTTGTTTACTCTTTTTATTTTTGAACTTAGCAAACTTTGTAGGACTCTTTATTGAATTCTCAGCTGGATTTTCTACCCTCACTCACCCACTGGGAAGAACTCTATGGCCAGCTACCCCTCACAGTGAACAGAATGTGAACTGATTCTATCTACTGAGACAAATCTTAAGAGGGCTTTCCACTCCAGCTATTCTGCTTCAATAATTCAGTTTTCCTAGACACTGATTATAAATCTATACCCTTTATTATTCTTAGTCCAGGTTTCATGCTTGCTTTTCTATCCTGTCTGTTCATTTGTCCTCTAATTTAGCTTGGAGTTTGTTTGTGGGTGGGGGTGGTCCTAAATTCTAGTTTTCTTCTTGATCCTCACATTTCTTCATCTTGGCTTGGCCTCTGCTCCTGCATTGGTTTTGCTCTTCCCTCAGGTGGCTGTTTACAATCCATTCTTGAACTATCCACAGAAAAATGATATTTACCTCCCTGCCTTAAATCAGAATAACATCTTCTGAGCTTGCCTAGAATTAATTGTCAAACCTAATAACGTCCAGGTGCCACAATCAATATAATTGGAAGTAGATCTAAGAATGCCAGGAAGGTCCCCACAGAATGATAGATGTAAAAGAACTGCTGGATACTTCTGGTTATCTATTTGAAACTTAAGCTAGAAGACTGCCAACTGAGAATATATTGCATTTGGAGAATATCCTGTGACAGGCCATAATGTCACCAGCAATAAGTATTAATAACACTCATCCAAGGAAGTTCCAAGGGTATTCATTAATATACTGTAGTATTTCCCATGATAACAGATTAAGTTATGATTTCATGACTTAGAAATCTTAATTTTTGTTTTTATTGAGTCAGTCTTGATAGATTGCTTGGACCAGTCCCTGTAGATATCTTGGCAAGATTTTTTTCAGAAGGGATTTGTCATTGCCTTTTTCCTGGGGTTGAGAGAGAGTGACTGGCCCAAGGTCAACAAGCTGGCTTTGTGCCTAAATTGGGATTAGAACTCATGGTTTCCTAGTTTCTAGCCCGATGCCTTAACCACTACACCAAACTGACTCTGGACCATTAAATTCCTTCATGTAATTAATGAGATTAATTATAATTTGTCAGAAAATTGGGAATAAACTATACCTGCACTGAAGAAATTGCCACTATATGGATCATTGGTGCTAGACATTAATTCTGCAATTCTACTCTAATTACATTAATTTTTAACTGGCTGCCTTGAAGTTTAGAACAAACTTATCTTGTTTACTGAGAAATGTTTCAACTATATCAATACCAAGACTAGGACTTCCAAACACATATCAGAGTGTACTGACAGGGTCAAAATGTTGGGGAAGCTGCAGATAACAAATGTCAGTAAAATGGATGTCTGCAGATATACTACAAGTCACTCCTAATTGTTTAGCAAATAGAAATATCAAAAACCTTATCATTTACATCATATATCTGAAATGAAATTATCAAAGTGAAATGGGATTGTCGGGATAGACCATGGCTACAGTTAAAGTTGGTTGGTTGTTCATGGTGTAATAATAAAGGTGATAGAGCATCTTAAAATTTTGGAATTTGTTAGCTATAAAATATAGCTTGGCAGGATAGCCTGGGAACTATCAAAAAGCAAATAAAAATTTTGAGCAGGCATTCACAAAAGAAAATAATTTGGGAACGGATAGACCATTGATTTATAGCAAACTGTTGCCTGGACCAATTTATTGTGATCCCACATAATAAGCAAGGATACGGAATCTCCAAAGTTGGAAGGTCAGTGTGTGTGTGTGTGTAGTTTGTTTATTTGCCTATTGTGTAGATAACAGCTATATAAAGGCCAATGTCACTACATCGGAGAATCAACACTCAGACCACAGATATTCATTATTTGTGCAACATGGCAACTGGTATCTCCACTATAGTAGCAATGACACAGGAGGTTGAAATAATCATAAGAGGTTAACTCTAATTTAAATCTTACCAGAATGTATTTTATCGGAAGCTTGATAGAAAATAAAATGAACTATTTTCCATTTGGTTAAGACTAACTTATGCACGTATGTTCTACAATACTGTCAGTTCCTTGATATATTAGAAAAGTTTGTGAGAAAGCTTATCTATTTCTCTTCTTGGGTATAGATGATTGTTATGGATACACATGCACATTTGAATATGTGAATGCACATAAAATTCAGCACTGGAAACCTCAGACTGATGCTAATATTGCAAGAAAAAAAATCACAGCATTTACTCCATGCACCAAATTTGATGCATAATACATAGAATAATGATATTCACAGGATTGTAAACAGCTCATTCAGCAAATGGCAATTGGAATACACTCATAAAATTGTTGACCTTCATGCACTTAAGTAGCCAGTTCTTTATTTTTAAAGAAGAAAATTGTCTTATATTTAGTACAAGTTTAAAGACAAGCTGAATACCAAAACTTTTGCAAGCATTATAGTTACATTTAAGTACAGTTCCTTCATACTTCTACTGAATATTAAAAACTAGCACTCTTTCAAGCTGCAAGTGAAAGCAATTAGGTATAACAGAAGCTGCAGCCTCTGTACAAAGACATAAAAATATACAGAGAAGATAAATGTATCTCCATCAGCAAATAATGTTATGAAATGCAGTTTATGCAGTTGCTGAGTGAGTATCTCATTTTAGCATTTATATACAGACTTTAATAGCATTTGTAACCACAGTGTATGAAATATTTTATTTAAACTATGAGTTATTATTTCTTTCTTTAGTTCTTCATTGGTCCTTAATTGATTTATTATTTTTCTATTAGTTCTGGAGCTACAGTGCAACTTAATGCTCATATATGTTTGCTTTTTGGATGCTGGTGTTGTTTCCTGATTGCACAGCGGGCTTAAAACTTTCACCATAGAACATAGCATATCATATTCCAAAGTTGATTCTATATGTTATCTTATGCATTTTGTGGAAAATCTTTGAGTGCCACATCAAAGTTATCAAATTGAGCATGAAAATTGGGTTATACTTCCTTCCTCAATGAGGTTCTTATGTACATTGTTCTTATGTACTCTATATGGCATCACTAAAGTCCATAAGTCTGAACAATGAAGATGTATTCATAATCAATGTTTGACAATTTTGCAAATGTTCCATGTTTAGGTAGATGATCTGTTTACTTCAAGGTAACATTAAATTGTTTCTGATTTGCTTGTTTTAAACTCTGAGGAATGTTTATATTTACATTTGTTTTTATCATAACATATATCTTGTTAAACAAATTGATTTTCCCTAGGTTTATTGATGAGCAGAGCAACAAAGCTTTAAAAAAAATGAAATTTCTTGTGATGGATATATTAAAGAAATAAAAGAATAGAGAAAGAGAAAAAATGTCAACAATTCTATTCTGAGATTGGGTTCCAAAGTAGGTTTTTAACATCACTTGAATGCATTAAACCTATCAAAGATGTCATATCTATTTCCTTTTGTTTCCCTTCCAAAATCAGTGGAAATTTGAATCACAGCTCTGGTTTACTCACATATAAATTGATATATTAAATACGCCTTGTTAGTAAGAAATCTGATTATTTGGAATAGAACTTGTTTTGTCTCTTATTCTCTAATAAAATCTGAATAGAAATTATATGTGTTCTTGGAAGGCAAATGTGCTAAAAAGAAGAAGACATAAATATATGCATTGTTTGTGTCAGATCAATCATTTCCAGATGCATAAGATTCCTTTACAGTCCATAATTATAAAGCTTAATATTAAATAAACATCAATTCTGTCTGAGCATTCATTTTCCAAATATGCTTATAATTTATGAAAAGTTGCATCCTGTCCCTTTAGTTGAAAGTATTGACTAATTGATAACTTCTTAGATATTAAGGAGTACATTTGAAAGTATCCCCAGTTGTAAAATGAAGAACATTTATATGACAATGATTAAATTAAACTTACCTATTTTGAAATATGTAACTCTTCTTTCTTCTGGAGAGGAAATCTTTTCAGTGGAATGCATAACACTGGATATTCTACATTGACTTTCAGTTTTATTGGGAGGGTGATGGAAGATTGAAAAGAAATGATTTCTCAAAAACGGGGAGAGGAGTTACCTCCCAAAGTAATGAGCAAATATGTCATTACACCATCCATAGATGCTGTTGGCTAGAGATTCTACCTTCCCCTAAAATATTCTTGGCAGAGATTTTTCTGACTAAAGTTGTAAGATGTGTTACCAAACTATTTTTAAGTGTTTCTGTTTACAAGGAAAGTATAAAAACCTGATAGAAGTCCCCACAAGTTTCAAGTCAACATAGACCCAAAGACCTGGAGGAATGTTATGCAACTGCTGGTTTCAGAGTCACCACCTCACATCACTGCTGCTATACTTGGAGTTCCTGGTAATAGTGAACAGATGAAAATTACAACTACATATCTTTAGGAGCTGTGGTGGCACAGTAGTTAGAATGCAGTATTGCAGGCTAACTCTGCCCATTGCCAGGAATTCAATCTGGATTGGCTCAAGGTTGACTTAGCCTTCCATCCTCCTGAAGGATGTCTGAAAAATGAGGATCCAGCTTTTGGGGGGCAATATACTGACTCTGTAAACCATTTAGAGAGGGTTGCAAAGCACTATATAAGTAGTATGTAAGTTATGTTGTCCTAGTGTTACTATGTGTTAAGTCAATATTTATTCATTAAAATCCTCTGGCATTTCACCCTAGCTTGAGCCTTTTGCCTCTGAATCTTAGAGAACTGACTGGGTCCCAACTGGCCAACATAGCAGTTTTGCCAGCAAGATGCTTTCAACTCCTGCTGTCTTTTAAGTGCAAGACACTGCACTGGAAGAACATTCGTTTTATTGCTAATCTGTTCATATCTGGTATAGGTTATGCTATAGCAGATTATATGTAAAATACCAGCTCCTGTGGCTCATCAGTAAAACAAACCAGCCCTTGATTCTTCAGAAGTGAAGCCCAATATTTTCCATAATAGTGTTTTACCTAGTTTTCAAGTTTTCAGTAAAGTGTGGAATCCATCTCTGCACCTTCATAATCAAATGGCTCTTGGCAGTACTTCCCAAAGTCAAACTGTACAGTATATATGTAGTCACATGTGCATTGAAACTTGTTAGGGGTGGATTTGAGAAAACTAAAATTAAAATAATTGAAATTGAAATGAGAAGAGGGAAAGTACATGTGCTATGAATGTTATTTTACTAAAATGGTGCTCATATTGAGGGACAGTTTGATGATGATCTCTTTCAGGTTACTGCATTAGAATATGTGTCTCTTTGGAATGTTACCTTTCTTCCAAGGTAGCAATTTCATCTACAACTGCATGTGAAGAAAAAATTGTATCCCAAATTGCATAGGAGTGCTTCAGATTAATTCATTTCATACACTGTAGGATTTATCTCCTTCTTCCCACATATACCTTCATACTGGAAAAGCACTGGTTGTCTCCCTTGTCTTTTCTAAAGATTTGTAATCCAACTTCCTTTTTTAGGTGAAGAAAGAACAACTAGAATAAAGTGCAAAAAAATATTAAAGGACTGCTTCATGATTTGGATATTATTTTTCAGTTTTATGCTCTGTCATGCTTTGTGGAGAAGCTTCATCCTATAGTGGTCTTACTTACTTTCTCCTTGGGTCTCATGGATTTCACTATATTTACACTTAAGGGCAGACCTTTCCACATAAGTGGAGCAAAACATTTGCCTGATTTATATACAATGCTAAAGGCAGAGATGCTGATCTCGGCCTTTCAAGATATGCTTTTGAAACTTATAAATTTTAATATGTTGGAGTTCAACTCCCAGAATTTCCCAGCCAGCATGCTCACACATCTTAAAGGTGTCAAGTTTGAAAGCAATTTAAAGCTTTAAATGACTAGGGTCCTGGATATCTAAAATATTTCCTTCCCCAAAGCAGTTATGTTCTCTCAACCCAGACAACTCCTTTTACCAGGAGGTAGCATCCCATATATGGGACAACCAATCCCCTGAGATTTGGATAACATCCAGTTGTAAGGCTTTCCAGGAACAGATAAAAATTTGGCTGTTTCATGGTGAACTGTATGTTCATCAGCACTAATATTCTAATTTTATTGTTTGTTATCATTATGTTATATTCATATTACTATTTATAAACAGTTTAAAATATATTTAGATTAAAGCTGTAGATAAATTTGATTTAAAAAAACCAAGTATTATCCATTTCTCTGTCTAGCTATTTATGTCTATCTGTCCACCACTTCATTCCAACTGGTTTCTTAACCCTCAAATGAACATCAAATTGAAAAATGATTATAGAAAGTACGCAATCTATACTATAGACTAAATGTATGCAGTTATATTAAAGCAAAATATAATATCCTGAGAAATTTTTTTGCTTTGCCTGTATTTTCTGCAAACCCAGCAATATATTTGGAAAAGATAATATAAACACTTCAAATCTAAATTTGCTTGTCTATTCTCTTTATGGGATTTCATTCATCAGCTTTTTTAATGCACAATTCATTAATACAAAATGATTTTGAATTAAAACACAAATGCATGCTTGAGTGAGTTTAGGGTAGTCATCAGAATAACCCATACATTCATTTTTATAATCAATCAACCCTGAACCATCAGTCCATTAAATTTAAATTTCTAGCACTACTAAGACCATAATTAAACTAATTCATTTTTCTTGCATTCTACATTTTTAGAAAATGCCTTTGTTTTCTTTCAGAACACACATATATATAGAGAGAGATATATACAGTATATGAAACATTATAAAATTATTTTTAACACATTATATATTTCTGGTAGTTGCCAGAATCTAATGCATCATGTGCTTTTAACCATACTCACCCATATATACCCACAAACTAAAAACAAATCAGAGACACCAAACTGGAACTGACTCTTATTTTGTAGTTAAATATTGATTGATTGACTTATCAAGTTTATATGGCCACCCATCTCATATGAAGGCACTGTAGGCAGCATACAATAAGCAAGTAAAACCATAAATATATAAAACAATATATAAATATATACAATATATAAAAACAATCATTACCAATAAAACCAGTTCTTATTAATATATTCAAACCACCAGACACAGCAGAAAGCACATATTAACTAGAATGATACAGCCATCTTATAATGTCACTGGTCCCCTGGGATGCCCAGGCCTTATAGAGCCTGGTTTTGAAGGACTATGAATATTAACAGAGATGGAGATAACATCGCTTTGAGAGAAAGAACTTTCCATAAGGCGGGCGTCATGGCAGAGAAGACCTACTGCCTGGAACTCAAGAAATGTAGTCCCTAGCCAATGGGCCCAACAGCATGCCAAATCTGCCAGAGTTAATGGGATGTTCAGATGTAATCAGGGAGATGCAGTAACTGGTTACCAAACTGGTAACCAATCCATCTTGAAGAACAACAATATAACCTGTACTGCTCTAGATGTACCCGTAACTATTGGTAGCATTGCATTCTGTAGTAGCTGAAAATCCTGGATATTCTTCAAGGACAGACCCATGAATAATGTATTACAGTAGTTCAGTTTAGAACTGACTGGGGCATGAGTGATTGTGAGCAGAAGTCTATGATTTAGCAATGGGCACATCTGGCACAGAACTCTTCAAGACCCTCCTAGCCATGACTGCCACCTGCTCTTTGAGCAAGAGCTGTGAATCATGAAGGACCTCCAGAGTATGCATAGGGTACTAAAAATGGTATAGTCCCCAAACCCACACAGTTTTTCCAGGTTTGAGCTGAAGCCTATTGGTCATCATCCACACCCTCACCATCTCCAAGCACTAGGATGAAGTGTTCATTGTATCATTTAATTTGCCAGGGGATAGAAATATAATTAGCATCATACATACACTAATTATATCTCATCCCATGGTAACATAAGAGCTCACCCACCAGACCCATGTAGATATTAATAGGAAAGAAGAAAGCACTGGACCCCACATCAGAGGGTGAGACCTGTTCTTACTAATTATCATCAACTGGAATCAACCCCAGAGAAAGGAGATGAACCAGCAAAACACCATGCCACCCAACTCCAATCCTCTGAGCTGATCCAAAAGGATATCACAGTCAACACTATTGAAAGCTGCTGAAAGGTCAAGTAGGGCAAGGATAGATGCATAAACCCCATCCTGTCCTTTTTAGGGGTTATAGAAAAAGCATGACTGATGCCACTTGGGGAATTCCACTCTCACACCAGAACTGGAATCAAAGAGCTGAGGCAAGGAGGTTGCTATGTAGTAAGGAGACTGGTACAGTAACAACAATCCCAATTGATCCCTAGAGCCCAGCATGATAAAAAAAGACGACTTGTATGCAGTGCCGTCAAAGCCATAAGAGATTCCCACATGACAATCACCATGTCTGCCCAGGGACTCAGCTGTTGCATATCTGAAATCCAGATGGATATGTCTTTAGAAGGACTATCCCCCTTCCAGACCCAGCCAGGTTTCAATGATGCATACCAGTTCAGTCCTCTCGTTAATTATGAAATCACTAAATAGGGATGCTGTATTGCAGACCAAGATAGTGCTTTGAAGCAGCAACTGAAAGTCAGGGCCACTATAGATCTGCTAACAGGTTGGGGCGGGGTGCTCAAATCAAGGATCTGGAACATGAAAGTAGTATAAGATAATGGACCTGCATTCCTCAAGGATTATCTGTTCCCTGCCTCCCACGTTCATGCCCATCATCACCTAAGTCCCAGCTTATTATTCTATGTTCAATTACCTTTTGGGCTAGATTGAATTGAATTTAATCTCCTTCTTTTCATGCAGTGACTTGTTAGCATACTTTTAATGAGCTTTTCTGGAGAACATATCTTATATTATGGTCAGCCTAAAAAGCATCGCTGATACATTAGCAGAAATGTGAGATCTGGCAAACTTTTTAAATATATGTTTAACCTTTTTAGACAGGCTGTAGTGTGTGCTTTTAGACAGGTGATAGGAAGCATTAGATTTCATCATTTGTCTTCTTGATTCATGCCTAACATGACTTAGAACCATGATGGTGAACCTATGGCATGCGTGCGACAGGTGGCACACAGAGTCATTTGTGTAGGCATGCGAGCCCCAGCCAAACTTACCTGCACTGCACATGTGCTGCCTCCCAGCTGATTTTTGGTCCATTTAAGGCCCTCTTTGCCCTTGCAGAGGCTTGAGGGCAGCCTCTGCAGCCTTGGGAGGCCAACAAATGGGCCTTCTGGAAATACCAGAAGTGCCAAAACAGCCCTGTTTTCAGCCTCCAGAGGCTCCAGAGGCTTCCCTTGAGCCTCTGGGAGGACAAAAACAGCCTCCCCCAGGCTCCAGTAGCCCTCCGAAGGCTGAAAACAGGCACTTCCAGTATTTCTGGAAGGCCCATTTTTTGGCCTCCCGAGGTTGAAGAGGCTTTCCTCAAGCCTCTGGGAGGTGAAACCGCCCTCAAATGAGCCAAAAATCAGCTGGGAGGCACATGCATGCACAGTGCAGATAAGGGGATGGGGTGAGGGTGTTGCGCGCGCATGCGTGGGGGGGATGCATTATATTGTGCATGCCAGCACACATGCTTTTGGCACACCACAACAAAAAGATTTGCCATCACTGGCTTAGAACCTATACACCTAAAATTGCTAAAGATGCTTTAAGCAATATCATAAATGCCTGTCTGGCGAAGGAAAGAAAAATTAATCATTTTGGCTCAAGAAACTATCATGCACCTTTATGTAAATGGTCAACTTCATATTTTTCTCTTACTTTTTCTCTTATCTTTAAGCAAAGTGATTGGGATGGTGGCTCTTTCCCAGCTGCAGAAATTTCTGCACATTAGCTTGATCCTGATAAATGAACTCATACTGAAATCAATGGAGGAGGAATGACTGCTATTTTGGCTTCTTAGAGTCTTTCAAAATACCATTAACAATGCAATCCTTATGAATTGTCTGGGAAATATGGGAAGTAGCAGCATTACTTTGCAATTCTGTCCAATGAGATTTTAGATGGTGTCACTTGAAAATTGCTTCTCAAAATTGAGAGGATCCCCACCCTGTCTCCAATTATTTTAAATACCTTGATTAAACTACTAGGAGAGATCATCACATTTTTGAACTGGAAGAATGAAATTTATAATACTCAAATCTTATTTTTTTTGCCATAAATTCATATGATATCATGACTTCCTGCAAGTTTTTCTAGAGTTTGTTAATAGCAGGGGTGGGATTGTACAGGTTTGCACCTATTCGCTAGAACCGGTTGTTAACATTCTAAGCAATTCGGAGAACCAGTTGTTAGAAGAAATTACTGGCCTAATCCTGTAAGGAAGGCAGGAAAGAAACATTCTGGTGTTGCTTACAGAAACTGCCTCTCCGTTAACCCTTATTACATTTATTTATTTATTTTTATTTGATTTGTCAATTGTTTACAAGATAATAAGTATAAGTGTATACATAGTTATGAATACATGAAATGGGTACATATAAGAAAAATAAAATAAAAATAAAAGAAACAATAGGACAGGGACTATAGGCACATTGGTGCACTTATGCATGCCCCCTAGAGACCTCTTAGGAAAGGGGTGAGGTCAATAGTAGACAGTCTAAGGTTAAAGTTTTTAGGGTTTTGGGGAAGAAACTACAGAGTTGGGTAGAGTATTCCAGACATTGACCACTCTGTTGCTGAAGTCATATTTCCTGCAATCAAGTCTGGTGCAGTTTACCTTGAGTTTGTATCTATTGTGTGCTCTTGTGTTGTTATGGTTGAAGCTGAAGTATTCATTGACAGGTAGGACAGGGCAATGTATGATTTTATATACCATGCTTAAATCAGACCGAAGACGGTGTAGTTCAAGGTTTTCTAGTTCTAGAATTTCAAGTCTGGTGACAAAAGATATTCTACAATGAGTAGAGGAGTGGAGAACTCTTCTTGTGAAATATTTCTGGACTTTCTCAATTGTGCTAATATCAGATACGTAATGTGGGTTCCAGACTGATGAGCTGTATTCAAGTATTGGTCTAGCAAATGTTTTGTATGCTCTAGTTAGTAATGTGATATCACCAGAGAAAAAGCTATGTAGGATTAGGTTAACAACTCTTAATGCCTTTTTGGCTATGTCATTGCAGTGGGCTCTAGCACTTAGATCATTAGAGGTGAGTATTCCAAGGAACTTTACAGAGCTTGGATCATCAACAAGGTCTTGACTATTCAGCTTGTATTTAATTTTCTGATTTTTTTTGCCCATATGGAAGACAGAGCATTTATTTGTTGAGATTTGAAGTTGCCATTTGCTTGACCATTCTGATACATAGTCAAGATCTTTTTGAAGGGTAGCAGTATTGTCTGTGGTATTGAACAGCTTTACATCATCAGAGAAAAGAACGCAGTTGCTCTTAATATGATCACAGAGGTCATTTATGTAGAGTATGAAGAGAGTTGGTCCTAGAACACTGCCTTGGGGGACACCACTGTTGACAGGTACAGAATTTGATAGGACACTCCCAATTTTGACCATTTGTTGTCTGTTTGACAGGAATGCTTCTATCCAGTTAGGCAGTTGTCCAGAGATGCCATAGGATTTTATTTTTAGGAGTAGTTTGTTGTGTACCACTGAATCAAAGGCTTTACTATGTATGTATATTACTATGTATGTCTATGTATATTGTGTCTATTGCTTTGCCCTGATCGAGTTGTGTTGTCCGTATGTTTTTGCAGTGTAAGAGTTGCAGATTACAGGATAGTTTTTTTCCTGAAACCAAATTGTTTATTGGAGAGTAGGTTGTTTGTTTCTAAGTGGAAGATGATGGATTGGTTAATAATTGATTCCATGACTTTACAGGTGATGCAGCATAAGGAGATTGGTCTGTAATTTTCAACTAGGCTGTGGTCTCCCTTTTTGAAGATGGGGATGACCGTGGCTTGTGACCATAGGTTAGGCAAGGAGCTGTTCCTGAAAGATTTTTCAAAGATTATGCTTTGAGGTTTGGCTATGGCAGTGGGTAGCTTTTTTTTAAGAAGTAGGCACATATTCCATCCGGTCCAATAGATAGAGATGGTTTTAGATTGCGAAGTGCTTTTTCAACATTGTCTTTTGTAAAATCGATATGTATTAGATCATTGTAGTTATCTGTGGTTCGGCTAGGAAATATTGGGTATGATCCATTGCTGTTTACTGAGCCAAAAAAATGTGTTAAAGATGTTGACTTTAATGGTGTCGTCGTTGCAGTCTTTACCATTAGGTCTTATCAGGGGTGGGATGGACCTTGAGTCTTTTAGTTTGTTGTTTACAAAATTGTAAAAAGCACTGGTGGAATTGGTGCTTAGAAGATTTTCCTCTTGTTTAATGTGATAATTGGTGCATTTGGTCTTTATCTGGTGGCATAAATATTTGTATCGGCTTTTGAAATTGGCAACGTGACCAGATTTGTTTTTCCGTCAAAGTGATCTCTTTTTGGCTTGAAGTTTCCTTATTGTTATGGGTAATCTGTTTTTTTGTTTTGTTTTGGGAGTTGTTATTGGTACATATAGTTTGATGACTCTTTTGACTTCAAGTAAAAATATGTTGTAATGGTCTTCAACAGTGTTGCATCCAGTGAATAGAGATTGCCAATCAAGGGATGAGAGATCGTTGTCTATAAGATCATAATTGCCTTTTTTGAAGTTATAATTGGGGATTACATCATTGTGATGGTTTTTGTGTGGACGTATGTTGAGACAAAAGTCAATCATATTGTGGTCACTGCTGGAAAAGGGTTCTTTAGTTTGTATTCCATAAATTAAATTCAAACTATTGCAGAAGATGAGATCGAGGCAGTTGTTTAGTCCAGTGTTGTTGGTTACTAGTTGTTCCAGTCCCAGATTTGTAACAGCATTGTAGAAGGTTGCGTGTATGGTTTCAGTTGTACATTCATTTAGGGTCCAGTCAATATGAGGTAGATTGAAATCACCTAGAAAGATAAAAGGGTATAGGCAGGATGTTGCCCATGTTAGTAGTGTATTTAGCTTGTTTACAAGTTTGATGTCATAATCAGGTGCTCTGTAACATAGTAAGAATTGAATTGTGATATTTAAGGATAGTTCACAGATGATGGTCTCAGGAAGAGCAAGCTCCTGGGTAACTTGGATATTTTTTTAGATGTAAGGACTTTTTATAGAAGATAGCAACACCACCTCCTCTACAAATTTCATGATCTGATCGGTAAATGTGATAGTCTCTTACTGTGGTAATGGAGTCAGGGAGAGATGCGTTGAGCCATGTTTCACAGACAAATATAATGTTGAATTTAGCCATATTTAGTAGGAGGAAAAATTCAGGTATTTTATTCGCAAGGCTTTCTTGCATTGAGTAGCTTGCATTTAAGGCCAGCAGTAGTTGGAATTGAGGTAGTTAGAGGTGTGCGTGCCTAGTCTTGGGTAATGGTGGATTGGTTGAGGTAGGGTTGTGGTTGAAGGTTAAAGCTGAGTTGCGGGTTGTGTGACTTACCTTTGATACAGTCAACATGGTAGTCAATGTACAGGTCCTTCTCTCCATTGTCTAGACGTTTTTTGAGTTCAGTGTGGAGTACACGGGAGCGGGCACGTTGCTGTATGGTTAGGTCAGGGCGACAACAGAGGTTCTTATGGTTGGTGTTGGTTTTGGTGAGTAAATTTATAGTGTAAATGAATTTACGTTTGCTTGATTCATTTTTGCAAAAGACCCTGCAGAAGCATGGGGCCACAGAGCCATCTCTGTTTTTGAGCTCTCGGCCAATGCGGGAAATGTCAAGTATTTCATCAGGGGAGATGGTTGATGCTTGATAATCACTGTTGATATTTCGGACAGTTATGATGTCATCATTATCATTGATGTCCTCTAGACCAAATAAGATGGCATTTGGACGTTTCCATTCATGCTCAACAGTTTCTCTGATGAGGATCAGGATATCATTATTTGTCTGGGTTATGTTTTTTTGTGGATTGGGTTGTAGATTGGGTTGTGGTTGTTGGATAGAGATGTGGTTTGTAGCGATTGGATGTTCAGGTTTTTGCGTTATGTCTTTTTTTTCGAGGTTGGATAATCTTTCTTTTAAGGCATCCAGGGATGCTACTATGGTTAATGGGATGTTAATCGTGTTTCAATGGTATCAACTCTTTCCAACAGATCCAGTTTGGGTCTGCATGATTTGCAGAGATATGTAAACTCATTGCATGATTCTATGTATTGAATCATTTGCTCGGGTAATCCCAAGCAGTCATGATGAACGTATTTGTTACACAGAGAACATTTGATGGAGTTTTCATTATCCTTTAGAGTTTTGTAGCAGTTAAGGCATGTGCAGGTGTCTTGTGGTTCATTGGTGGGGATTAATTTCTCTTTAGGTTGTGGTTCTTGGCAGGACTGGAATTCCTGTCTCAGGAACATCTCTGGAGTTTTCTTTCCTTCTTTGCTGGTACTTTGCTTGTGTGGAGGGACCATTCAAAGTTACAATGGCACTGAAAAAAGTGACTTATGGCCATTTTTCACACTTAGACTGTTGCAGCATCCCCACAGTCATGAGAGGCCAGGAGAAGAGATGCGTGCCTCGATGTGAGTGATATTGATTTGGCCATGCCCAGCCAATAACATGACCACTAAGCCACGCCCACCAACTAAGCCACACCCACAGAACCGGTTGTTACAAATTTGAATCCCATCCCTGGTTAATAGGTAATTTGAGAGATAATAAACTGAAACTGAATCTAGCTAAAACACAAATGTGGTTTTTGAGAAGTGATAGATCTCCTAATCCAGATATTGTATGGCTCCAGAAAGAAACTTATTAAATTTAGCATATGCTTAGATCTGGCCCACCTTAGAAATAGTGATGGACCAGCCAGGGGTGCCTCTGCCAGTGAAAATGGAGCTCAGGAGGATTGCAGAAGGCCATTGCAGTCGAAAATGGCACTCAGGAACCTATTTTTGCTGGCAGAATTCTCAACAAAATTATTTATTGTCAACAAATTGAAGTGCTCAGACCTTGAACAACTGAACTATTTTCTTGCAGATATGTTTCCAGGTACTAGCATTCAGATTGCTGTTAAGTTCTGTGCATGGGCGCAAAGGAGGAGATGATCTGGTGAACAGTGAACTTCAAACTCTTTATTTACATGTGAAAACAGCTCAGCTCAATGGCCGCAATGTGCCCATTTATATAGGCAAACTCTTAACTATTTAACCAATGAAACACGGGGAGCACTAGCTCCATTAACCAATGGGAGAGGCTCGTGAATAGCCAATCAGATTCTCCTGAACGGATCAATCTGATATCGCTATTATCGGCCAATCAGAAGTACAGGGCCAGAACCCTGCATTTTGCTTCAAGCTCTTAATAATCTTTATTCAAGTATTTATTGATTCACAACACCCCTTCCTCCCAGGTTCCGTTTAAGAGGTGCGGTCACGTAGTCTTTGAGGTAGGCAGGTTGTTTTGATTGTCTATTTGATTTTCGTTGTTCTCCCGGTATTTGGCTACAGTCTTGTTGGGGTAGGACGTTATCTGGTGAAGAGGGTGCCTCCTGTTCTGTGTTCAAATTTTCATTGCCGCTAATGCTCTCGGCATCTCCTTGAGATGAGGTCTCCCCCATTCCCGATCCTTCACGTGTTGCCTCTGAGTGGTCATTACTTCCGCTTAAACTTTCTGCCGCTTCAAATTCAGCTTCCTCGGTATCTCCTTCCCCCCTCGGTTTGGAAGTCGGGGGGCTCGGAGATCCCCGACTGTAGCCTTGAACGCAGCTCAATATGGCGCTTCCATATTCTATCATCACGACATTTCACGCAGTACGATCTAGGGCCGGTTACGGACTACAGTTGCCTCAACCCACAACAGATCACCCAAAAAGTTCCTAGCGAAAACCAAGTCGCCTACCTGGAAGTTACGGCATTTCCCGCTGGAACCGTGTGGTTTTTCAGGTTCATATGATGGATGCAGACAGTCGAGGTGGGAGCGGAGTTTCCGACCCATTAACAACTCAGCAGGAGTTTTATTGGTGACGCTGTGTGGAGTGATATGCTGCAAAAGGAGTATCCGGTTAATCTTGTCTTCTATATCGCCATAGTCCATTTTATGCAAAGTTTTCTTGACGAATTGTACCATGCGCTCGGCCCTTCCGTTGGCCGCAGGATGCACCGGCGAAGTTAGCGCATGGCGAATACTGTGGTCTGCCAGGTACTGTTCGAAAGACAGCACGGTAAATTGGGGCCCGTTGTCGGACACTAGAACATCTGGTAATCCGTGTGTCGCAAAGAGTCTGTCTAGTTTCCTGATGACTGATTCGGTTGTTGTATTCCTCATCTCATGGATTTCAAGCCAGTTTGAGTAGGCATCCACCATTAATAGAAATGTGTGTCCCTTGGTAGGTCCCGCAAAGTCCAGATGAATACGGAACCATGGTCCCCTCAGTGTTTCCCATTCAGTTGGGGTTGCTTTCGGAGGGGCGTTGCTTACTTCCTGGCATTTATGACAAGCTTTTACCCATGTCTCGATCTGCTTGTCGATACCCAGCCACCACGCGTAGCTTCGTGCGAGGGTTTTCATGCACACGATGCCGGGGTGGCCATCGTGCAAGATCCTTAGTATCGCTGGTTGTAACCGCTCTGGGATGACAACTCTATCACCCCAGATAATGCAGTCCTTCTGGGAAAATAGTTCCCTTTGTCGATTCTTGAATGGGTCGTAGTCATCAGGTATCTGGTCCAACGGCCATCCCCGCTCGACCCAACTGAGGACTCGTGCTAAAATGGGGTCGCGTTTTGTTTCCATCACGATATCTCGGGCTGTTAATGACGGCGTTCGAAGTGTCTCGATCTGCAGTGTTGTAACTGTCGGAGCGGGGTCATCAATGGTCTCCGGAAGTGGCACGCGGCTCAATGCATCGGCGTGGGGAATGGCCTTCCCTGGGCGATGTTGCAACTTGTAATTATATGCCACCAAGAATTCTGACCAGTGAGTCATTCTGGGAGATAATATATATGGTGTTGGCCTATCTCCCGCTATTATTCCCAGCAAAGGTTTGTGGTCAGTCACTATAGTAAAGGCTCGACCATACACATATTCATGAAATCTCTTAACCGCAGACACAATAGCAAGGGCCTCTTTATCAATTTGACTGTAATTGCATTCTGCTTTTGACAACGTCTTTGAGAAATAGGCAACAGGGGCTTCACTTCCGTTTGGCAAAACGTGGCTCAAAATGGCGCCCACTCTGAATGGTGATGCATCACACGTGATCGTTCAAGGCAAAGTCTCATTATACTGCATCAAAACAGCATCAGAAGTCAATAAATTTTTCACATGTCGAAACGCCTGTTCTTCTCTGTGTCCCCATACCCAGGTTGCTTTTTTGTCCAATAAATGATGTAGGGGTTCAGCTACGGTTGCTTTGTGAGGCAGGAAAATGTTATAAAAATTGATAAGGCCAAGAAAAGCCTGGAGGTCGGCCTTATTCCAGGGTTTTTGGGCGTTCTTGATTGCCCTAAGTTTGTTATTGGTGGGGTGAATGCCTTGACTATCAATTAAATATCCTAAAAATTCTACACGATCCGTACATAATTGACACTTGTTTTTTTTTAACCTTGAGACCTGAGTCTTTAAATCTCTGGAGAACCAACCTCAAGCGCTCTTTTAGTATTTTCCGAGTTGGGGTAGTGATTAACACATCATCAAAATATGGGACAATGCCTTTTATCCCTTATAATAGCCTTTCCATCAAACTTTGAAAGATTCCTGGGGCTACGCTCCGAACTGGAGTCGGTTACATTTTAACGCACCTCAGTGCGTAACGATCATTTGGGCCTCTGCCATTTTTTTGTCCACAGGCAGTTGTTGGTATGCCTGGGCTAAGTCTAGTTTAGCAAAGACTTTTCCGCCCCCCAGGGAATGGAGGTGTTGCACCACCGGTACCGGGTAAGCGTTTTGTTGAAGGGCGTGGTTCAGGGTAGCTCGGTAGTCCCCACAAATTCTTATCGATCCATCCGGCTTGATGGGTGTTACAATTGGGGTTTCCCAGGGAGAGTGATCGGTTGGTTCTAACACACCCTGGGCTATTAATTTATCAAGCTACTCATCAATCTTTGGTTTAAGGGCAAATGGAACTCGATGAGGCTTAAGGCGGATGGGAACTATTTCGGGATTGAGGTTAAATGATATCAGGGTCCCCTTGTACTCGCCTAATTTTTCTGCAAAGACGTCCTGGAATTCGTGGACGAGGTCTTCTTCCCAATCGCTGCTGCAGGTTCGGTGAACGCCAGCTACTTCAATTCCAAGTGGAGCGAACCATTGGAGGCCTAACAAACTAGGCTGATCCCTGTCAATTACAGTCAGGGGTAGGAATGCTGTACGGTTCTTAAACAATACCCAGACTCGGCTGGATCCAACGACCAGGATTCAATTTCCTTGATAGTCCTTGAGTATGAGTCTTTGGAATCTGAGGTCTTGCCGCCGGATAGTAGGGATGAGCTGCTTGAGGGTCTTCCAGGAAACCATCGAGAGGGACGATCCTGAATAGACTTCCATCAGGCAGGGCTGGTTTTCGATGGCCACTTTCACTCGGATCTTTTTGGCATCAAGAGATGAGGCGTGACCGATCGTGATCATTTGGTGAGCCTCTTTTCGCTTCATTGGGTGGTTTAGGGTTTTGTTTCTGTAGGAGTGGTTGTTCCATTGGTGGTTCACGGGTTCTCACTTTATGGGATGACTTCCCTTCGGTTGGCGATAGTTAGCCCCCCTTGAGGGCTGACTGGGTCCTAGCTTGCTTCTACAGACCCATCCGATATGGCCTCTTTTCCTGCACACAGGGCAGAGCATGTCAAGGAATTTGCATTCTGACCGGGGGTGGCTTGCTCCACACCTGGTGCATTGGTACTGCGATTTCTGGCATTGGTCTCGTTCGGACCGAAGTCGATGGACCTCTTCTTCATTGCTTTCTGACGACGATTCGAGGTCCTCGTGGTGGGTTGTTTCTAGCTGACCTTCTGACTGAGGTGAAATTTCGCAGGCGTGTTGGCGAAACAGGGCGTGGGTGCGGCGCATTTGGGCAGCCGACTTCTTGGTTGCTTCTGCTGCAGTAGCTTCAGCTATGGCATCTTTAAGGCTAATGTCGCCCTTCGCTATTAGTTTACTCTGAGTGCCTGGTGCATCTAATCCCAGAACTATTCGGTCTCTTAGGGCTTCTTCTAGGTCGGCAAACTCGCATAGTCCTCCCAGATTCCAGAGATCCACTATGAAATCAGCAACACTTTCGCCTTTCCGCTGACTTCTCTGGTAAAATTCATACCTTCTAACCAGCGTTGGCACAGTCGGTGCGTAGTGAGCTCTCAGCAGGGGTTCGAGGACGTCCCAGTCCATAGACTTTACTTCTGCCAGTTTTGCTAGTGCTTTGCCCATCTTGAATACGGTCAACCCGCAATGAGTTAGGAATACCGCTCGTTTCTTTCCGGCATCCTTCAAATTGTTGGTCTCCAGAAACATATGGAAGCGATCCATATATGAGTCCCAGTCTTCTTGTGCCAGGTCAAATGGAGCGGGTGGTATGACGTCGCCAGACATGGTTCCGCCGTTGGTGCGTTTCAGCCACGTGCTCGGTTATAGTTCTTCATCGTTCAGTAAGCTCTTACGTCTCCACATCCCATCCTTGTCGCCAGTGTTAAGTTCTGTGCATGGGCGCAAAGGAGGAGACGAGCCGGTGAACAGTGAACTTCAAACTCTTTATTTACATGTGAAAACAGCTCAGCTCAATGGCCACAATGAGCCCCTTTATATAGGCAAACTCTTAACTATTTAACCAATGAAACACGGGGAGCACTAGTTCCATTAACCAATGGGAGAGGCTCATTAATAGCCAATCAGATTCTCCTGAACGGACCAATCTGATATCGCTATTATCGGCCAATCAGAAGTACAGGGCCAGAACCCTGCATTTTGCTTCAGGCTCTTAATAATCTTTATTCAAGTACTTTATTGATTCACAACAGTTGCTACTTTCGCTCTGTTTCCATTTAAATTTAGAAAGTTATTTCTTTCTTTAAAAAGTTCTTTCATTTTTAGTTCTTAGAAAGTTTGTTCTTTCTTAGAAAGTTTTTAAACTTTATTTCATTTTAACCCTCTTACATCTAACAGTCTCTTTAATTTCATTTTATACTTTCATCGTTCTTTTGTTATTTTATTATATATCATAGTATGCTCTATGTTATAACAACATAACAATAAATCTACAAAAATAATAACAATGATTAAATGTAAGTTTATGAATTTATGTTATGTTATGTTATGTTCTAAACATGTTTAGATTCTGGAAAACAGGACACAAAGAAAGACAGAGGCAAAGAAAATGTCAGCCTTCAAGATTTTCTTCCTTTGCTTTGCATCTTTCGGCTGTCATAAGTAAAGGGGGGAAGAGGGGGAACATGATTATGGGAAGCAAGCTGGAGGTTTTAAAAAACAGAACTGTATAAGTTGGGGGGGGGAGTTTCTTGTTTAGACTTCTATCCTATGCTATGCGCAACCACAACTCTTTATCAAAATATGCCAAGGTCAATGGACAGAGGCCTCATCACCACCTGGAGATGCCCACATGATGCTATACACAACTTTTAATTGGATGAGCTAATTGAACTATTGGGGGTGGGAACGTTACCATATCTTTGTATATGTGATTTACGTTTTCATTTTCTCAGATTCAGAATTATTTTGTTGCTACCACTTGATTTCCAGTAAAAGATATCTTTTCTCTAATTAATGTAGTCTAAGTATTTCTGTCTTGGATTTTGAATGGAGCACCATCTGACAGAAATATTGATTTTAGATGTTAAAACTGTGTAAAAATGTTAATGTACTGTGTAAAGTTTATCAGTGCTTGACTCTCAGGGACATGATGCTTACATTTCTGTTGGTCTACTGCAAGTGATTCTAATGCTAATACATAACAGAAATCAAATTTCTGAGCTCACTGGATAGTCTTAGATAAATCAGTCCCTCTTCCTTGGATTGTCTGTATACGGAAGTCATCAAGAAGAGAAAAAAGTTATATCAAGATCATGTGTAGTGTTAATGTGTATGTTTATACCACTTTATAATGCCCTGGTTAGACCGCATTTGGAATATTGAATCCAATTTGGTTGCCACAATATAAAAAAGAAGTTAAGCCTCTAGAAAGAGTGCAATAAAGAGCAACAAAGATGATTAGGGGACTGGAGGCTAAAGTATACAAAGAACTATTGCAGGAATTGGGTATGTCTAGTTTAATAAAAAAAGGACATGATTGTTCCAATATCTAAGGGGTTGCCACAAAGAAGAGGGGGTCAACCTATTCTTCAAAGCACTTAGAGACAAAAGAAGGAATGGATGAAAACTTATCAAAGAGAGAAGCTAAGAAGAAATTTCCTGACAGTGAGAATATTAATCAGTGGAATGACTTTCCCCCAGAAGTTGTGGATGCTCCAACACTGGAAGCTTTTAAGAAGACATTGGACAACCATTTATCTGAAATGTTATATGGTTTCCTGCCTGAGCAGGGAGTTGGACTAGAAGACCTCCAAGGTTCATTGCTGCCCCTTTTATTTAGAACAGTAACCTCCCCACCATCCAAATGGCTTACTACTTCGCTGGCCTTTTGATAGACCAATCTGCCTTTTTCAGAAGGCTTTAGAAGCAGAAATAGTACGATCTATTTCCTATTACAATATGTGATTTGCTTGAAATTGAATTTTTGTATTGATCCTTAGTGTTTAACTGTGTATAATGTTGCATTGTTATTGATATTTTATGGGCTTTTTACCCTCATTTTTTGAAAATTGGATATGTCAGGTGCTCAAATTTGGACCACCACGTAAACCCAATAAACAAAACAAGCACAAACAATCAAATCTATTTCTGTTGAGTGGGATTTGAGTGTTGGAAATGAATACAGGGATAAAAGCATGTGGCCTACTCATTCTTTCTCTGAACCAAATAAAAAAATAATTCACAGAAATTATATGTCACAGTATATATCATGCTTGTACTTTCATGTGCAGTCCCAAATGAAAGTTATTGTAATGATAATGCTCCTTTTCCAAATGACACTGCATAGAAGAATTCACCTAAATTCTCCATTGTGTTTTGCTGTACTAAATTAATACTTTTCAATTCCTTTGCTTTCAGTGAATTAAAGTTTTCTGGATTTTTATATTATTGGTGCTAGATCATGCTGAGTTCAGTCTACCTACAATCAATTTATCTTCATCCATGAGCTGATCTGGAATGGAATGAGTGATGCCTCATATCATTCAGAACTAGACAGGCCTATGTCAATTGTGGCTCCATTCAAAATCCAAGAAAGAAAACCTTAGACTCTATTTTTATAGAGTAAAGGACTTTTGCTGAAATTATTGTGGTAGCAACAGAAGAAATACAAGATCTGAGGCAAAACGAGTGGAAATTACATATAGAAAGTTATCCCATACCCCCACCCCAACAATTCAAACTGGACATCCAATCTGAGGTGTGTATAATGTCGTGTGGGTACATATTCAGGTGGTATCTCAGATATCTGGTATGCCAAGACAGTTGACCTTCGCCTGGAAAATAAGTGGCTGCATTTGCGCAGTAAGCAAGTAAGCATCCAACGTTTACAATTCACACAACTTCATCTCCAGCACCCTTCTCCCCAGTAGACCTAATTATTCCTCCCCCCTGTTTCTACGGCAGCCAGAAAGAGTTAAGCAGAAGACAGAATCTTGGAGGCTAACAGTCTAAGAGTGGGTTGGAGTAGGTTTGCCAAAGATTTGTCCATCCCTGCTTGCTCCATTTGACTTTACTATCAGTGGGGCTTTGCAGGGACTTTAAAAGAGCCATATATTAATTCTGTTTTGTTTGTTTGTTTTTGCTTTGAAGCAGCTGAGATTCAGAAAATAGAATAGAATAGAATTCTTTATTGGCCAAGTGTGATAGGACACACAAGGAATTTGTCTTGGTGCAAAGGATGGTAGCTATAATAATGAAGGAAATTTCCTGAACAAATACTATAAAAAGGTTATAGACAGCTTATCTAAAAAATTCAGAAGCAAAATTTTTGTCACATTTAAGGGTTTAATAAGGAGAAAGACAAACTAACCTGGAAATATCTGTGCTAGATTCTGGTTGAAGAGATATCTGTAAGTAACCTTAATTAAACAGGACTAGTGAACATGGAGAATAAGAGAAAAAAATGTGAAAAGGAGGCTAGCACAACTTTATAAAAGTTACTTTTTATTAGAACATTTCTGAGGATTGAAATCATTTGACTTCAAGCTCTTTTCCAATGTCTGCACTTTTATTTCTCAGGATATAAATCCATTTTATAATTACTCCACTATTCTTATCTCAGAAACTTTGCCTGACACACCATTCCATATGTTTATGATTCTCTGAATGAAAAAGTGCTCCCTGACAACTGTTCAGATTTTTCCTTTAATTTCCATTTATGCCTTATTGTCTTAGAATGTTGAACTGGAAATATATGTTGCAATATTGTGTGACATTATCTGTATTACTTAAGATTTTATATACCCATACATCAACCAAGCATCAGATAAATCTTATGGTTGCTCTCTTTTTGTTCTTTTTTATCTTTTTTCAGAGCTCTGTAGGTAATAGATTCAATTTAGTCTCTGTCAGAAGTTAACTTTAAAGATTTCTCACAAAACTAGGAGACAATACATCTGCATTTGGGTTTGAATTATTCAGATAGGACCACAATGTATTTTTTCAAGATAGGAAAAATAAGATCGCATTTAATAAATATACTTATTTGCTTACACAATGATTTTTAAATCACAGCTCAGTTCTTAACTCCAAGAAACTGAACAATTTCAGCAACTGATTTAAATGCAAGAATTTTGCATTAGTTGTTTTTGTGAAATGGAGACTTAACAAAATAGCTTTTATGCACACATTTACCTGTTTTTCTTTCTTTTTTCTTTTTTTGTAGATATGTATATACAGAAGCCTGAACTAAAAAAAGAAGTGTGAGGCTAGGATAAGGGCACATTTTGGGGGAGAAAAAATCAGGTACCCTGTCAGAAGACTGATAGAAGTTTCAAAAAATATTTACCATATGTTCAACTGTATCATTGAAGTAGACTATCCTTTTGTAAGATAATGTTTCAGATGCAAAGACTGAATTTACATAAAACACTTAAGTTTGCTATTGAATTAACCCAATTTCTGGATTGCACAGTATATGGAATCCTAAATGACACAAACAACCTGAGTTTGTAGAACATGCACTAATACACATGCACAACACACAAACACACACACAGATTAACTAAGGTTAACACTAACCAAACTTAGTATGTTGGATTCAGTTGACAACTTTTTAACTGTCTTGGTATTAGAGTTGTGAGAACCTAGCGATAAAATATCTATTATCAAATTGGGATTGTTGCTTTTGTACCAGCTTCCTAGCTGCTTGGCAACCTCCTTGTCTGAGTTTCTGGATTCCATCCCTGGGAGGTGAGAGGAATTATCCAAAATGATGGTCCTGGGTAATTTTTTCTCTGGGTTTAGAGTCTGAGATATTTCAGGACTCTGTGCCCATCATGATGGCCATGGACCTATCCCAAGTCATCCAGAACCTGATATAAGTCAGTGGTCACATATCAGATCTAGTATCCTTGTCAGCACATGGTTATGTGAACTGAAATTGGGGAAACTTTTGGTATCACCCTTTTCATGGTCAGATCATGCCTGATTACCAGGAACGTCTGATGCACCATCACCCACTGCAAGAAGATTGGACCAATTAGATTGTTCTGCTCCTGGCAACTGATGGACCTGAATTGGTTTCAGAGGAAAACCCATCCAGGGTTGGGGGCTGTTCCTGTAGTCTTCTGCATGGTCCATCTGAAGCTTTGGTCGCTCCTTGGAATAAGAGGGAAGTTGAGATTTTTTTGCTTGGATTGTGCCTATGTGACTTCTCCCCTTCACTCTTCATGGCTCACAGAAGAGAGATTAAATAATAGAAGTCACATAGAAGGTTGCTGACATCTTACAGAGACAAATTCAGCCAGACATGGATTAGAACTGCCATTAAGACCTAGCTTGTAGTGATTAGGGTGGCAAAATGTAAATACTTTTCCACCATTATTGCATCTTTGGATATCCATCCTGTTGTCCTGTTTCAGGTGACATGTGCCCTCTTGGATAGAGGGCTAGTACTGACAGGGACATGTAGAAGAATTTGGTCAGTATCTGTCAGACAAAGGCACTAAATTTTACTGACAATTGGACACTGACCCTGTTCCATGTCCAGGGAAGATGTCTGAGAAGGAATCTTGCTTGATTATCTGGAAACAGTTTGGGCCTGAGAAGCAGACAGGGTTTAGCCTCTTGCTCTTAAGATCCATGTCCTTCTGGCTTTTTAAAGGAGCCTCTGTGTGTGTTTGTGTGTGTGTGTTTGTTGAGAATGGGTCCTAGCAATTGTGAATTTATCTTTGGGTCATACAGTTGTTCCTTTATCCCTTAAGGTGGTTTTAGTTTGTTCCTCTTCAAGAACCATTGCTGTGTCCCACTATACTGGTCAATTTTTGTCTGGTATCTAACTTCCCCTTTAGGGGGGAAAGTGGTTGAGAAAGTAGCTGTGCAACAGCTTCAGAGGACCTTGGATGAAGCAGATTATCTGGATCCTTTTCAGTCAGGGTTCAGACCCAGGTATGGGATGGATATAGCATTGTTTGCACTTTGGAATGATTTCTGATGAGAAAGGTATTTAAAGTTCTTCAAAGTAATAATAATATTTTTGTAAATATTGTTTTTAACTTGGTTGTAAGTTGCCCAAGTCATTTATTTTGTCAGATGAGTAGCCATATAAATTTGACACATAAATAAAATAATAAATAACTGTCCTATCCACTAAAAGGCCTTGAATTATATTGTGGCAGTTGATTTCTAACTACATTGGAAAGTTATAAATGCCATAATCTTGAAGGGACTTAAACTGTCATCTTCACAGAAAGCCCAATAGGTAAGAATAATGCAACTCAATTTGTTATATAGAATTAAGTTCCATCAAAATAGGTAAGATTGCCACTTAATGTTTCTATAATCAGGATGCTATACAGTTAAGCTAATTTACAAAGATGGTTTGTGATCCTGAACCTCTGGTTTTTGAATGACTATGGTTATATTTCAAGATATGAAGAGGATTTTCTTCCAAATATGTTATATACCCGATAGCAAAGCAACATCATTCATCTGAAGATTTTGATTTCTTATGGATAAATATCTTGCAGCAGTTTCAAAGTGTGAAGTGTTTATTCTGCAATAAAACAATAAACAGATATCTCTTTCCATCTTCCCCTTATTTAGCTTTTTGTGGAATAAATATATGATTATAATAAATTAGGAGAACTGGACAGGAGGAGAGTTTGCTGGTACAGCCATATTAATTATGTTTTCATTCTGGTGAATCAGTGTGATTTCTGTGTTACTCATATGAAACATGCCCTTTTAAAATGGGATCAGAATTAACTATTAAAACACACACATCTATATCAGGATTGGATATGCTTCTATTTAATTCCAGTCTAGATCAGAATAGGTATCTCAAGGATTTTATCTTGAAAAAATAATTTATTTTTTTAAAGGAAGGGTAAATCCAAACCTATCAATGCAAATTTTGTTTCTGAAGCTATCCCATTGTGCCTGTGTAATGATGAAATGGCATGTCTGTCTAGGTCCAGGTCATTTGATTTTCCCCTTCTGCAGATCCACATTCATTTAAGTTGAACTTGATTCCATATTCTTTTTGTCATTAGTCTTGTGTACCACAGTCAAAACAGTCCTGATTTAAAGTGCTTTTTAAAAATATCTGCATTTATTTTTATGATGGTATTTCTATAGGGTTTTTTAAAATTCTATGTTGCAAAGTTAAAGCTGCAATGCTCTACCACTTTCTCTACAAATAATCCTCACTGAATTCAATAGGATTTATTTCTGTTTGGATATACAGAATTTGGTAATCCCACTCCCCATGGAACTGAATGGCTACCCAAAATCCAATGCTTCATTTTTTCTTTATTTTCAAGATGACTAGAAAATTGACTTTTGGCCCCTTAGCACAAAACTAAATAGAAGAGTCCAAATTTGTCAGCAAGTGGCATCAAATTTTTATTCTTTCTATGATTATTTCATATTCGTATTATAGTGCAGTTAAGCAACCCTTGGCTTGAATGCAATGGCTTTTTTTATTTTAAAGTAAATATCCCCAGTACTCCTGCTTAATAGAAGATGAAATTTTAGACCCAAGTCTGTGAGTCAAAAACTGGTGGGTTGTTTCTACATCTTGAAAAGCCTGAATTTGACTTGTTCTTAGAGACATATTTCAGTTCTTCAGTTATGTCTATTTTCACTGAGGTAGCATCTAAAATAAGGCTAGTAATATGAGAAGTGTCCTGGAGCCTCTTAGTATGTCTTTGGTGGGAGCAGGTTTGTACAATAGGAGAGATGGAAGTCAGAAGACAGGTATGAGCAATTCCCCAAAGCTATGAATCAAATTACTGATTGACTGAAGAGATTAACCTGGATACCCCACCTCCTTGCTCACAAAGCTGTGTCCATTAGATCACCATGTCTGTCTCTCAGGGAACAAGCTTCAGCAAGACTGAGAGGCATGCTCCAAAGTAAGCAATATTTTGAACAGGGCCCTGCCTGCAGTCATATTTATGAAAAAGGTGAAGTATTTGTTCATTTACCAGTGTTTGGTTACTCATCTGCCTGGCTTGATCTTGATTCTTTGTGAGGAGATAGAATTTCAAAAAGAGCTAAATCATTCTCTTTGAAATCAGTCATAATTTGCTTCAAGGCTAAAATTTTACTTGATGAGTTCCGGCTCAGGGACATAATATGAAAATCCCAGGACTGTTTTAATTACAGAAGCAGAATAAACCGGCTTCCCCTGAACTTTGTCACCTCATTATTTCCAATTTTTAGTTCATGCATTCCCTCCCCTTTTCCACTTGGAATTTAAGATGATTTGAACTTTTTTATACTTTAAGTGATATTAAACATTGAATACATGCTAACAAATAGTATGGGGAAAGAATATGTTCTCCAGTAGGGTCTCAGCCTTCTATATCCATTTCCATAGATCAGTAAGCCGTGCGTTGTGAAAAGTCTGTTCAATTTCTTGATGACTGCATCTGTGGTGGTAGTCTTCATCTTGTTAACCTCGAGCCAGTTCCAGTAGGCATCTACTGTTATTAGGAAGGTATGCCCTTTTGTAGGTCCCGCAAAATCGATATGGATACGCGACCAGGGACCCCTGGGCGTTTCCCATTTGGCTGGTGAGGCTTTCGGTAGGGCTGAGTGTGTCTCTTGGCACTTGCTACAGGTGGCAACCCAGGTTTCAATTTGTTTGTCCATACCTGGCCACCAGGTGTAGTTTCTCGGCAGCACTTTCATGCGTACAATGCCCGGGTGCCCATAGTGTAGTGATTGTAGAACTTTTTTTTGTAGTTTTGGTGGTATAACCACTCGGTCTCCCCACAATACGCACCCCTTCTGTGAGAAGAGTTCTGTCTGTCTGCTCTTGAAGGGTTTAAAGGTTTTTTTGGGTTTGATTTGTAGCCATCCCCTCTCCACTCAGCTAAGAACTCGTGCCAAGCATGAGTCTTTTTTGGTTTCCAATGCAATGTCTTGAAGTGTCAGTGGCGGTGAGGGAAGTGTCTCAATTTGTAGTGTTGATAGTGTGGGAGCCGGGTCATCTTGGAAATCTGGCAATGGAGAGTGGCTCAAAGCATCTGCGTGGGGAATGGTTTTCCCTGGGCAATGCCTCAATTGGTAGTCGTAGGCAGCTAGGAACTCTGACCAACATGTCATTCTCAGGAATAGAATATGTGGAGTAGGTTTGTCGCCAGCCAAGATGCCAAGTAATGGTTTATGATCTGTGATGATGGAAAATGATCTTCCATATACATATTCGTGGAACCTTTTGATTGCAGATACAATGGCGAGGGCTTCCTTGTCTAGGTGACTATAGTTCCTTTCTGTTTTTGACAACGTTCTTGAAAAAAATGCAATAGGAGCCTCTGCACCATTTGGTAAGATGTGGCTCAGGATGGCTCCTACTCCGAATGGTGAGGTGTTGCAAGTCACAGTTAAAGGAAGTGTTTCATTATATTGGATGAGCACTCCATCCGAAGTTAAAAGGTCCTTTACTTGTTGGAAGGCATGCTCCTCCCGTTGTCCCCAAATCCAGGAAACCTTTTTATCAAGGAGTCTATGAAGGGGTTCAGCAACGGTTGCCTTCTGGGGTAGGAAAATGTTAGAAAAGTTAATGAGTCCCAGGAAGGCTTGAAGGTCTGTTTTGTTTTGTGGTCTCGGGGCATTTTTGATGGCAGCCAATTTCTTTTCTGTAGGGTGAATTCCTTGTTTGTCAAGGAGGTAACCAAGAAATTCAACCCTTTCATTGCATAACTGGCACTTTTCCTTCTTTACCTTGAGGCCAGCATCTTTGAACTTTTGGAGGACTGTTCTCAGTCGTTGTTCTAACTGATTCCTTGTTGGAGAGGCTATTAACACATTGTCGAAGTAGAGCACGACCTCTTTTATGCCCTGTAACAACCTTTCCATCAGACTTTGGAAAATGCCCAGGGCAACGCTTACTCCAAACTGGAGTCTGTTACACTTGAACATGCCTCTGTGAGTAACTATGGTTTGGGCTTTGGCGGTTTCAGCATCTACTGGTAGCTGTTGATAAGCTTGGGCCAGGTCAAGCTTTGCGAATATTCTGTCACCCTCAAGTGAATGAAGGAGGTACCGGATAGGCGCTCTGCTGTAAAGTGTGGTTTAGGGTGGCCTTGTAGTCCCCACAAATTCTCAAAGATCCATCTGGTTTTATGGGGGTTACAATTGGGGTCTCCCATCGGGCATGATCAATGGGTTCTAACACGCCTTGTGCAATAAGTTTGTCCAGTTGCTTGTCAATTTTTGGTTTGAGAGCAAAAGGAACACGGTATGGTTTTAGGTGAATGGGTGCGACAGCAGGGAGGAGATTAAAGGAGATAGGGGACCCCTTGTACTTGCCTAGATGTTCACTGAAGACTTCTTGGAAATCCCGGACGAGGGCCGCTTTCCAGTCTTCGTCTACAGTCTGATTGATATCTGCCATTTCGATTCCTAATGGCACGAACCACTGTAGACCCAGTAGGTTGGGTCAGTCTCTGTCAACAACGGTGAGAGGTAGTATTGCGGTGTGGTTCTTGAAGGAGACCTGGAAATGACTGGAACCAATGACCGGAATCCGGTTGCCCTGGTAGTCCTTTAATATAAGTCTCTAAGTGCTGAGGTCCTGGCAGCGGATGTTGGGAATCAGCTGCTTCAGGGTTTTCCAGGAGACCATGGATAGGGAAGACCCGGAATCCAGTTCCATGATGCATGGTCGATTTTCAATGTTGACCTTTACACGGATTTTTCTGGTGTCTAAAGATGAAGCGTGGCCAATGGCGATGGTCTGATGTGCTTCTTCCCGTCTGGTTGCGCCAGTAATTTTCCAGTTTCTGTTGTACTGGCTCCACTGGTTGTTTGGGCGGTCCCAATTAGTGGTGGGGTTGCCCTCTGTTTGTCGGAGGCTGTTTTCCCTCTGTTTGGGACTGAATCCTCTTTTGTTCCGGCATACTTTAGCAATATGCCCTCTTTTCTCACAAAAGCGACAGATGGCGTCTAGGAATCTGCATTCGGATCATGGATGGGTTCCACCACATCCGGTGCATTGGAAATTTGATTTACGACCCCGCTGGTCTCATTGTTCACACTCTGACCTGAGTCTGCAGACGTCTTCCTCTTCACTATCTGATGAGGATTCGATATCTTCATGATGGGTGGCCGACGTGTATTTCTCTGATGGCGTTGCTGTATCGTTGGTGGTTTGGTGGCTGGCCCCATTTGTCCGGTGCATCCGTGCTGCTGATTTGTGGGTGGCTTCAGCTGCAGTGGCATCAGCTATGGCATCTGCGAGGGAGATGTCTCCCTTGGCCATAATTTTACTTTGGACCGTGAGGTCTCTGAGGCCAAGGACAACTCGATCCCTCATGGCTTCTTCTAGATTTGCAAAGCCACACAGACTGTCTAAATTCCTTATATCAGCTACAAAATCCCCGATGCTCTCCCCTTCGCGTTGATCCTTTTGTTAAAATTCGTGTCTGCGGATGAGAGTCGGTACTGCCGGGGCGTAGTGGTTGCGGAGGATGGGAGCAAGGGTATCCCAGTCCATCATTTTGACCTCAGCCAGCTTTGCGAGCGCTTTGGCCATTTTAAAAATGGCGGTCCTCAAGGTGTCAGGAAAATTGCTTGTTTTTTGCTAGGAGTGGTGTCCTTCAGATTGTTGGACTCTAGGAACATTTGAAACCTGTCCATATATGAGTCCCAATCTTCGCTGGCTGGATCGAATGGGGCGGGTGGTATAGCGCCACTGGCCATTCTGCCAATGTCTGCATGCTGTCAGCCACGTGCTCTGTTGGTTGTTAGTGAGTGCTCAGTCAGCTCTGCTGTCTCCGCATCCCATCCTCGTTGCCAGTGTTATGTCTTGAAGGATGGGTCCAAGAAAGGAGATGAGACTCAGAAAGTGACTACAGCTCTTTATTAGTGACTTCCGATCTGAGCGAATGCTCCTAGCTGCAGCAGCCCCTTTTATAGAGCTGACTGCGGCTATTCGGCCAATGACAGTGGTTTGAGCTTGCCGCGCTTGGTTCGTCCAATCGTGGCAGCCCGTTTAGCAGCCATTCGGATCAGTCTGGAGTGCCCAATCACGACCCGCTGTTAGTAGATCAATCTGCTTTGCAGGCTTTCAAGCCTGCTAGTCTGGAACAAAAAGATTATTCAAATAAAATGAACAGCTTTTACCTTTTGGTGATATTGAAGGATAGAAATTAACTTGGAGTATTTCAATATGGAATGCTTCACTGTCTTTGAACATAGTATGCTTATGTCTTGTGTTGACAGGGTTCATATACATTGTACAAGGTCTTAATGTGATTTATTTAGATAAGCAAAACAACTAAACTACACCAAATGTTTATCGATAAGGTTTATTCTAGATGTGTTGGACTGAAACTCCCAAACTTCAGCTTTATTTAAAGTACCCTCTTATAATATGGACAGAACATTTTATTGAAAAGCAGATAAGAAATACATAAGAATAAAATGGTAATGTAAAGATTCTAGGACATTAACATGTGGGCTGCATTTAATTGACTTACTGGCTCTAACTTCTCAAAGAATCCAGTTGAATTATTTCTATTGGCTCGTAGCAACTTTCCACAATATCTGCAGTAATTTAATATCTTTTGATAATTCCTAGTTCACTTATCTAATTTAAAAACAATGTGATTATTATTTGGAGATGCTTGCACAACTTTATGTGATGGAAATTCTCCAAAGAAATAAACAATGTCCCCTATCCGGAAATGTTAATCCCAAAAGTATAATTAATTTATACCTAAATGTTTTAGTCTTCCTTCCTTCCTTCCTCTCTTCCTTCCTTCTTTCCTTCCTTCCTTCCTTCCTTCCTTCCTTCCTTCCTTCCTTCCTTCCTTCCTTCCTTCCTTCCTTCCTCTTCCTCCCCCCCCCCCATACACACACACACAAACTGCATAACAGGTAAGAAATGTTATTATGGCATCAATCACATAGAAAAATTAAACTTCCAACTACTGGTCTTTCAGAATCTTTTCTAATTAAGTACATAAAACTTTGCATTGCAAGGCCATTACCAGGTCACACACAATTATCCATGTTGATGAGGAAGGATGGGAGTTTCATCCCACACATCTGGAGAGTGCCAGTTGGGGACTTATACAAAATATTTGAAAACTAAAATATTTGGATCAGTATACTGCAATCATAAGATTGTAAATTCCCTGTCATGTCAAAGATTGTTTAGCAACATAAAAATGTCAGGCTCACATTGCAAAGATTTCAGGCCTTGATTATCCTTTCTAAATAAAACCAATTGCCTAAGAATATATGGTGACCTTTCATAAAACCAGATTGTGCAGAATGGATAATTGAAAGTAATACTGTCTGTAACCTGCATGCCAAAGTTGTTGTCAATATTTTGCGTCAACACTTAACAAAGAAATCAGACAACAGCTTGCACAGCCAGGACCATTTTTACCAGCTTTCAAAATCACAGTCATATAAGGCTCACTGAAAGAGATTGGAAAAACCTTATTTAAAAAGGGATCATTAGAGGCCTTCAACAGTCTTAGGGCAAAGAACTCAGTATATGCTTTTACCACTTAATAAAAAAAACCATCCACATGGGAAGTTTTTTCAGTTTTAATACATTTAATGGCAACTATTATTCCTTAGAGAGATAAAGGTGCAGTTAATTTGGCAGCTTTGTCATAAGTAATCTTAGGAAGAGCTGGATTGTATAAACGTTGATTAACTTCTTCCTCAGTTACATTTGACTCTATGTCACCCAGTTGACAATAAAAATTCTTAAAAAGTTAATTTATTGAATCAGAATCATTATATGTTTTACCCTGGACATCTTTAATAGTAGATATAGTATTAAATAATTTCCACTGTCTCAGAAGAGATGCTGATAATTTACAAGCATTATGCAATGAACATTTTGCTTAAAATACATAAAGAAATTAGTTTCCTGTTTATCTGCCATAAAGTGTTTAATTTATCCACATATTATTTTATATATATGCTGATAAAATCCTTTAAAGCATCCCCCCATTTTTTTGTTAATTTTTTATTTTATTTTTCCATAAGGCATAAGCAGTCTCATGGCTTTATTTATGCCTTAAAAGCATCCAAAGCAACCAACATATTTTTGAAAAATATTCAAAGACTTGTTCTATCTTTTTCACAAAAATTCTTTAATAGAATTCTTTAATAGAAACCAGGATGACTCTTTCTTGTAGTCACTGATAATGTTCTGAGGCTGGGACACAATCAGATATAGCAATGGTATCTATATTACTTTTCAAAAATTCATTGAGCTAAGAATCTAGATCCCAGAAAATAGTCAGAACTGAAATACAGAACTGAAAAAAGAATATTTTTATTGCAAAGGCTCTAAGAGTTACCAAACAGCTACCAAATTAAATTCTAACATACACATTTGCAATATTTTCAGTATATACGATTCAGTTCTCTGATCAAATAGGATTTAAATTTGATTAAATCTCCAATCATATTTACCAGATCAACTGCCAAAGTAATAGGCTGTATATGGGTATGTGGGTATACAAAGGATATAAAAATAGAAGGAGAGAGACAAGAAAACAAAATTGTAACAAAAATGAACTTAAGGCCTTCCAAAATGATTCAGTTTTAACATTTTCCAAAGAGACAGATTAGTTGGATGCAATGCACAAATTAAAGCATTCCAGTTGATATTGAATGTATTTAGTATCAGATTCAGAACCAAATCTTACCTTTGGAAAAAATGATTGGCTGACTTCTTTATTTCTTT